>OX438984.1:19917185-21271432 GCA_949316085.1 Hypercompe scribonia
TTTTTTATACCACGACGGTGGCATACAAGCATACGGCCCGCCTGATGGTAAGCGGCTACCGCAGCCTATGGACGCCTGCGACACCAGGGGCATCACGTGCGCGTTGCCGATCCTTCAAAAACCTATTTACCCCCTTCTTGAAAAACCCCATGCTGTAGTTCCCAGGGAAAACCGTGGCAGGGAGCTCATTCCATAACGGGATTGTTCGGGGGAGAAGAGAAGAGAGAGAGAATATATATAATTATTATGTATAAATCAACGGAAAACATTTTTTTTTTATTTTTCATGAAGTTCCTGCATCTCTATTCGTGAGACTGTAAGATACTGAAGAACTGTACAATCTGTTTTTCCCGATTATTTTATAGTGTTAAACTTTGAAAGTAAAAAATGTCTAAAGTTAGTAAAATACCTAACTGAGCTGTGGCTACATATAAAATTGAAAAACAAATGAACGATATAGAGAAACACACGATTCTAAATTTGATGTTTATTCGAGAATAAATTGATTTGAGTGTTCAACTTTATAAGAATATCTGTAAGAATAACTGTGATACTTGACTTATGTTCAATATGCTATTTGCTCTACTCTTTAAGCAAAAACTTGTCAATGAAATAACATGCTGCGTCCTTCAAGAGTCCAGAGGCGTTCGTTTCTCTAAATCAATTTGTTCAAGTGTCGCGTAGTTTTTGTTACATTACCTTTTCTAAATATTGTTCAAGACCTCGTCTCCTTGCGTCGAGCTGTTGCTCGCTCAATGTGAACGGCCACTTGCCCGGCAGTTTCGGAAAGTTGAATCCTAAAATATAATTACACCAATCTAAATAACAGCTCAAATTTTCATAAATTTCGAGAAAACATGTAGACCCTGCAAACCATATCTTAGTGTCATCTAGCGAAAAACCATCGAACTACGTAGTATCAACTGATCCCTCATCGCGCAATAAAAGTTATGAAGTTTATTGTTAGTTCTTTACTTTCAACCGATCGATTGACATTTAAAAGGTATGATAACATGTCCGTTCCAAGGATTTTCGCTTAGTTGGAGAGATTTACAACAATTTTTTTCACTAGTCATCGAATTTGATAGCTTTTTAAAAGCCACAGATAAAAGAAACTTTGATAAAATGTTCATTTATGTAGTTCAAAACTTTGCGCCGCAGCACATTGGTGGATTTAATGTCTTGTGTCTTCTCTTCCAATCCACTATAAAGTATTGTATAAATAAGCTTTTAAATTAACCATGTAAGATCCGAGAATTATAATAACTTCTATAGAAACACAGCAATGACTTACCTAAGAATTCCTTCCTCAACTGTTGGTGTAACGCAGCAAATTCTCTATACCGTCTGCTGCAAAGGTGTCTCCCAGCCATATGGACATTGAAAGCCACATACGACCTCCCCGTGTTCCTCTCCATAACGAGTCTGTAGTCTGGAATGGAAACTGGGAGCGATCGTTTGTCAGTGTAATCATATCGCTGGTAAACAGTTGCGCGGGAGTTGGCTGCACCGCCGATGACACCGACTGGTGCGGTCCCATCGTCACAAGGTTCCAGGCGTTCTGCTTCCTAGAAATGAAGACTGAGTATGTAGATGATTTAAGTATAAAGTAGTTGGTCGAAGATAAGATTAAGTTAAGTATTAATTTCTTAAAATTAATTGGTCTTATTTCGGTTCATATGCTTTTGGATCATCGGTTATATGTGGAAGGATGATTCGCAGAAGATATTTTTATGTATGCTTAAAACCGGAGAAAAAATGGTTGCTCTATTTTTTAGTGGAACTGGTCTAGTATATCTTATGACCCGTCATACTACAAAAGTCTGTACGTAGTTCAAGTTTTACTAGTCATTGAAGTGAAACCAGACATTCATCTCGGTAGAAATTCGACCGTCAGGGGAGTTCCAGTAAGAGATGTTTTGTCCTATGTAAATACAAGAAACATTACACACCTAATCACTAGCTTTTAAGATTAAAAAAATAGACAGGTTGGGGTACGCAAATATTTGAACTTAGCTTAGATGTAAATAGAAAGTTAGTAACAGTAATATGTCTTTGAACCCACACCTGTAATTATACATTCTAATTATCGAACACACATCTCTACACGGCGCCTTGAGGTTATACTAACTCCAATATAATCAAAACAACGCCTACTACATTAAATTTTGAACGGAGGCTTCACTAACTGTATGCGCTACACTTTCACTATTATTGTCATGCCTCGTGGAGCACGTGAGAGCTTCGGCATAGTTATAGCAAATATGCTACCACACACGAAGAATATCCAAGTGTCTCGAGGAAATTTCTTTCAATGAAAAGTGGATTTTGATTAGTTTATCTTGGAAAAGTCATGTTTCGACTCATGTGAGACCGATAGGACTAGAGCGATAGCATGAGTAAGGTTGTCCACGGAATGGACTTGTCGAAAGAAATGTGAATTTCATTAAAGCTAAGGCTGAAAACCTAGTGTAGTTCCTGCACTGACAGAAGGCGATCTTGATGTGTGAATTGAAAATTCATACTTTACTAATAGCGAGACGGATTGCCTTAGTAGTCAAATATTTGTAATGATCACAGTAGCATCTGAAGTTTCAAAGCTCCTTGATAGTCAATTTGAATTTGTATATTCAATATTTATAGCTATCATTAACACACATTTTTCCGCGTTAAGGTTAGACTTTATTACTCATGTTTTGGAGAAAATAATTACTAAGAAATCTTACCCTTTGTGTGACGGAAATAACGGTGAGTGTGAGACAATCACCTCCTGATTTGATGAGGTCCACTACTTGTCTGTGCGTCGAGCCTTCAACGTTTACACCGTTTCTGTAACAATCAGAATAATAATAATAGTAATATAATAATATTTCGAATATCTGATACACAACACCATCTAGTCACAAATAAAACAAAGCTTGTACTATGGGTATATACATATATGTATATATATATATATATATATATATATATGTATACATATACTTTTTTTTGTAAATACCTACATATTATACATGGCAAACACCCAAACTCCGCAACAAATATTTACAGATCATACAAACATTTGGTTCGACCCGGGAATTGAACCCAAGACCTCGAGCACAGCAGTTGCAAACGCTACCACTGCGCCACCGAGGCAGTCAATAAATAAAGAAGTTAATTAATATTTAATTATCACAATTGTTTTAGAATGTTTGTAGATTGGATTTTACATCGTTCACTGTCGTGATCACCAACAATCTTTGGCAGTTCACTCCTGGATATAAGACGCTATTTAGAAAGAAGGCTCGTTCATTGTGCTTATTTACTATGTAAACTGCTATAACTATTGGTCAGATCATAGCATTATTAATAAATTATTAGTTAAGGCGTCTTGGCGACGTTAGGTTAAGCTACAGATCTGTGTGATCAGGTGAAGCCTGAAACAAATGATACAAGAACCCATGGCCTCCTTTTTTCCTTTTGATCGGACTCTTTACTTATGAATATTTGAAATAACAATGATCGAAACCATACGTTCATATCTTACACGTAGTTTATTCATTCAAATGCTCATACATAATACAAAAACTAAGGGTCTCGGATTACAATACTCATACATAATTATAACGCACGAAGAGGTCTCGTTTATTAGAAAAGTTTTACGACACGCTAACGATTGTAATAACAATATCAAACAACTTACACTTGACTTATAAATGATATTTTGGCAGTTTGATCGTTAAATCCTACATTAAGTCAAACTTAGAGACACCAACCAGCTCTTTGTACGTCAAGGAGGTATTGTTTCCAAATATTTTTTACTTTTTAGTTTTAAAAACTAACGGAGCTCGGTGTTCACACAATGGACTTTCCAAAACTCTCTTTCGACATAGGACTTGTTCCACATAACCAATTTTTTTCATATTAAGGGCCTGCCAAAGTGACTCTACTCTGCCTGATGGAAAGCATGAATAGAATCCAAGAGTTGTAGTCACTATACTCATTGCAAATGCAGACAATGCAGTATGGTGACCCACACTATGCCAGCCTTGTAAGATGCTTTTTTACACCCCGCTTGGGGACGTAAAAGCCATGACAGTCATCGTGACAGTGTAAGGCTTACACAGTTACCACGACAACTGTCAACCCTGCATCAATGGACCTCCGGTCTCACACTCACCAACGAAACACAACAACACGGAGCTTTAGGTTGGTCTTCTGTGGGAGGGAGTACCGCCCCGGTCGGGCCGGCCCGCTCGTGCTATAGTCAGCGTGGCTCTACTACTTACATATTTCCTGTCCCCATGGCTAATTGAAGCTACGATTAGATACAAATGGGAGTAGCACTAAGACAGACTACGTTTATGGTTTCAAAATACTCCAGAGACAGAAGCAGATGGGTTTTATCTCCTTCTGTATACTCTGTGTCTTCGATAACACCAAACAGCTTCCAACGCGAGATACCTTAATTTTTAGTCCAAAGCTGAAACCATTAACGGTTCTGACAGAGAAAGAAGTAGCCCAAAAGCTACGATCTCACTATATTTTGTATTCAGATATGTTAATAGAATATACGAAACAAGAACATAAAAATAATTTACATGAACTGACGTGCAAATAGCAGTCAATAGATTACATCGTATGACGTATATGTATATTGGAGTTCTGTTTACATATTTCAGAACGAATAGTAAACCGATGTATGCTGAAGAATCTTTTGTTTGAGTTTCATAAATAATCGTAATGTGTTTTAATACACCATCGGAAACGTCTTATGAGAATAACTTTGAATTACGTACTGGTAAATAATATGTGTGATGCTTGATACAAAATCACGTTTGGAATGAGATTCGTCATTGAGGTTTGGTTAAGATGCTGAGGGGGATTTATTTACGTTATAGTTTTTTAAGGGTGCTCAGGGATTTTGTTTTAACGTTAAACTGAAAAGAGGTTTAACAAATTTTGGGATGATAGTGGAATAATTAATATTTTAAAGAAATATACCAAATCGACTTTAATACGTCTAAATCGTGATTATAAATATTCTTTATTCGTTTATATTTCTTAGTATTTTTTATTCAAAATTGTTTTGGGTCAAACGGCTAATATCTGCCAAATAGTTTCTTATCGGTTTTAAAATCCGAGTTTTGGGATATGGGAAAACTAAAGCAAAAGAACAACCTATTGAGGTGAAGTCCTTTATGTGAAGTCGGTAAACAAAATATTTGTGCACATTTTCATCATTTTATTCACTTTTCAGTCATTCATTTTGTTCCGACGAGTTTAATAAATGTGGCGGTGCAAATTAGAAGAGATCATAGTGTACACACGCAATACGCCTCCTGCGATAGGCTTAGTGACATGTGACTAATGCGAATTTAGGTCAATTTGTCATCATTGTCACTAACACTTCCCTTAGTTGACATGACAAACGGAATCTATTGTCGTCGATATGTACTAAACGACTTTATCCATATAATAGTACTGTTTCATATTACATATCAACTTCAATTGGTTACCTGTAGACATATTCCTGAAGATAATTTATTTATTGTCATTGTATACGTACAAACCAAGCGAAAGATGAGTTATAAAATATGTAAATGTAACAAAGGCGTTCTTATCGCTCACGGCAATTTCTCCCAGACAACCTTAATACGGATAATTGGTACCTTTTTTTGCGTGGTTTGCATACTTGTTCACAAGCACACATTATTACGTGAATGTCTAAAAGAAATATCAATAAAACAATATTCAGAAATATGATAGTGCAAAAGTGTGTGTGGACACAGGTAAACTCTCTCTTCCCTCCCTCACATAATCTGATGGGACTGCTATCCGACATCACCAGGAACAAACCAGGCGCAGGACCGACAGACATTGTACGTGGTCTCAGAGGCGCGGGGGTTAAGACGTCAACTTCCATTTATTTTACAATATTTCAATAGCCCAAAAAAAGATTCCAGACAGATCAAATAATTTCCAGTATTTTTTTATAAGGAAAGTTAATTTACCCATTGATGCAGGGGTGACAGTTATCGTGGTAACTGTGTAAGCCTTACACTACCACGATGACTATCATGCCTTTTACGTCCCCAAGCGGGATGTGAAAAAGCATCTCACAAGGCCGTCATAGTGTGAGTCACCATACTGCATTGTCTGCATTTGCAATGAGTATGGTGACCACAATTCTTGGATTCTATTCATGCATTCTATCAGGCAGAGTAGAGTCACTTTGGCAGGCTCTTAGTGTAGAAATAAAACCTAAACGGTAATTTTGTAAATAATAACAAAGCAGAAACTGCGCACAAATTTAACTCATGTTTTTCTATAGAAAGTATTGGACTAATATTATTGATGAGTACATTATAACTCAATAGAAAGAAAGTAGTAAAATTGATAACCTAAACACTCACATACATACAAAGGTTTTGAAGTAGCATCTCGTATGACGCAGCAGCTGGACTCGTGCCGAGTTTATCGACGTAAGATATTAATTATGATCTTGGATTTTAGCTGGTATGTACACATTTTAATCGTGGGAGGGCTATGCGGGTCCTATAGAAAATCTGTGGCTATTAGAGATTGAAAACGATTCGTTAACTCGTTTGTTCACTACTCCATTAAAATTTTGAAGAGTTGGGTTTCTCGTCTACTTAATTCAGTTGTTGCTTTCGATCCCCAATCCACCTGTTTGATCAATATGCATATCCTCGCTTTAGATGCGAGCCGTACTTTTCAAACTTGGCATTCCAAAAAGACTTGAGTGATGACAATAAGGAGACCCTCTCTGATGTTGAAGGATTCTATGTACTGTGAACTTAAATAATTTTTACATGGATTATATTTGATAAATGTGTAAAAAGGACGGCTGGATCGCTTAAAGCAATTTCTTACAAGCTGTGAGTGCGATCAAATTAGAAAAAAAAACATTTTGCTCTTACGAGGATGCAGGTCAGTGACGAAACTAGGTTTCAGCTTTGCCTCTACAATGGAGAGGCGCAAAAAGTCAAAAGCCCAGTAATACGTAAATATTTTCAAGGGGTTGAAAATGCTAGTATCCATACTGATGTAGGCGTAAAATTATGCGAGACCTTAACCGTGTGGTACCCCTCAAATATTGGAAGTCTGATTAGAAAGCAGGTTATAAATTAAAAAGGTTGGTTAATATGGTATTTGTGACTGTAAACTATACAAGATATTCACCCATCATTTGCTAAAGTTTCCTCAGTCTCCAGATCATATACCTCGAACCCCGCATAACAATAGTAACTATAACGAAAGCTGCCCACACCGCCTCTTTGGACTTCAGACATATTGATACACTAGTAAACATTGACACAATACACTCAATTATAATACTTTAGGCCAAAATTTTGTCTTTAAAATAATTTATTTTTTTAATATATACTTCTGCACACAAGCGCTATTTTCAAAGTTAAAAAAGAAACTAACGGTTCCTCGGTTTGCGGATTTATTAGATATTAGAATACACGAGTATATCGTAACCCTAACAAGTCGTTAATGAGTGTTATATATACAAAGTTTAACAATAAACATTGACACATGAATTGCGACGTTCCATAATGGGTCGAGCTTGTTACTGATAAACAGATTAGATGGAGTTTTGACCTCTACTATATTAAGCGCACGTTTTCTCAGAACAATAATATTGTTTTAAACTGCTATCATGGGTAATGTTGTAAGAATAGAATCGCATAATCTCAAATTTGATTTTCTTTGCAGAGGATGTGACGAAATCCAATAGAAATTCCACCTACGCATCGTTAACCGATAAATTCTGTTAGTTATATTGTGAGAATAGGCTATTGTCAAGTTGATAATGATCCTAGTTTCCAAGCCTAAATAGGCTAGATGATACCTTAATCAAATTAGTTACTTTTTATCATCTGTCAAAAAGACAATTTTGTATGAAAAATGTACTAAATACCAAATTGTGACGTCACTGTTTTAGACTACTCAATTGAACAATATATTTCACTGTATATTTGATTGAAATTCGTAATAATAATAAAAAGTTATGTTAATTGCATTTTACGAGATGTTTCGCGATATTAATTTTAATGAAATGGACATTGGTATTCCATTGGTATTTACGATACAGTCATCTACTCAATTGTGCAAGAAATACGACCATGTGTTGTAATATTCTTTTTACTTACTCTTCAATATGTGCAAGAACGTGCTGAATGAAAGTGCTGGAAGTCGAAACTGGTAATTGGCAACCATTAGGTTTATCTTATTCTTGGTTCAATTTAATTATTACGAGAAAATATTATTAACTGATACGTTATTTGATAACCTATTACATCAGCCTGATTGAATGATAGCACTTACCTTAACCTCCGTTAAATTAGCGTTCGTACAAAAGATAATTTTCTTTCTACAGAAAATTGACTTTCAAATGTTTTGGGAAGGTTCTGGAACTTTCCTGATGCCAATTGTTGATATTACATTCAAATGTTAAAAGGCAATTGAAAGAAATCAAGCACAATAGAATACTATTATAAATAAATTGGTACGATATTGTTATGACGTAGTGTACCAGTTATATGATGTGTTTCTTTATTAACATTTGAGGTCTTTTACATTTTTAGATGAACCCACAAATGGCATTTAATGTCTCAAAGATCGCGTTTAGAATGTTATCTTAGATTATATAATATAATTAAAATAATTAATCTATGTTTTTTTACTTAAAAAAGATCAACAAATCCACTTTGTTTGCATCTCTCGAAGGTAATAAATTTCCCTGGGTTTTGCGTTATTAATTCTCAGTTCCAATTAGTCCTTTCTCGATAAGCTATCCAGTACTAAAATTAGGGAAATTGATACAGCGATTCATGTGTGATGCCGTGACCAAGGGAAGCAGGGAATTACTTATATAAACCGATTTAAAATATCATTTTGAAAGACAAAGGCGTAAATGCACTATCAATACTGCGAGTGACGAATTCATGTTCCGTAGATAAGGAACAAATTAGGTTATTGGATTATTTACGTAGTCTTGAACTATTTTGTCTAACTGGTATATGCAGGTTCAATTATGTAAATAACTGGTGTTTGTTTATTCAATTAAAAAAATATATAATTAAGTACGCCGCAACTTAATCCGCTAGTCTCATTAGAATCATTGTTTTGGATGTTTGTGTGGCTCCATCGAAACTTTATATTCATAATTGACTGCCTCGGTGGCGCAGTGATTGCGTATATCGCTGCCGTGCCTGAAGTCTCGGGTTCGAATCCTGGGTCGGACCAAACGTTTGTATCATTTGCAAATATTTGTTTCGAAGTATGTGTGTATTTACAAAAAAAAGTATATAATGTTCTATCAGTCAATCTAGTTATCATAGTGCAAGTTCTGCTTAGTTTGAAGCTAGATGGCGTTGTGTGACAGGTGTCCGATTTCACGTGTTTATACTTGGTTTTCCTTACCCTGAATTGTGTTCCTAATCGATAAAAGAAATGTGTTACAGTTGTGCTAAGGCAGGGAAGGTACGATTAATCTATTAATTTACTGAATGTTTTTAGCCAGAACGACTGGCGGTTTGACTATTTAGAGCGTGTGAGCGGACAGCTCACCGAGTTGTAAGTGACTACTTTTTTTGCTATAAACAGGTGTGCCTCTGAGTAGGTTTCTGCAAAATGCTCATTATTAGCTTGTTTGTCTGGTAGCTTTTTGGCATATTAGTATTAATATCTACACATTAAAAAAAGTCTGCATTTAGTACGAAGAAATAAATATTTTTCTTTTGCCAAATATAAATAATGAATGCAGTATTTATTGATTCAACTTCAATCAAATTCAACAACATTTTTAAAATACATACATCATCTAATATATAAAATTCTCGTGTCACAGTTTTCGTTGCCATACTCCTCCGAAACGGCTTGACCGATTTTGATGAAATTTTTTGTGCTTATCCGGTATCTATGAGAATCGGCCAACATCTATTTTTCATCCCCCTAAATGTTAGGGGTAGTACAACCCTAAATTTTTTTTTATTTTTTTGACAAAATTTTTAATTTCTATTTTTTATGATACAACATACAAAAATACAAATACAATCCTCAATTTTCACCCTTCTACGATCAACACTTATTTTTTAATAGCCATTTTAGTAAAAATGGCAAAACAACGTTTGCCGGGTCAGCTAATTCTAATATAAAAATAACTGAATCCTTTTTGTTATTCTTAAGAAAAAAAAATGTTATTTCAATTTCTGTTAAACTTATAATTTAAAGAAATGTGAAGATTAAACTAATATATTAAACTGGCTTGGATGCATGCGGAAATTGTCTGGACATACTACGGATCAAGTTGGCCAATAGTTCTTCTGGTAATCTATCCAATTCTTCAATGGCGGTTTTCTTGATTTTTAAGAGTTCTTAGAAGAAGCTGACGACTCCAAACACCTCGCTTCATTGGGTTTAAGTCCGGAGAAGCTCTAACTGAGTAATTTAGTGCCCCCGATGAGTACATACACCATGTAGATGCGCATGATCGTTGACCAATACGACTTGGTTACCATAATTTATTCTTAATGGTCTAATGCCGCCATCGAACAGCTGTCTTGTCCAAAATAGCTGTCATAGAGCCTCGGTACGGGATCAAAGTCGAGTTTCAATCATAATTCCGCCTCAAAAAGATACCGACTTGTCGTTTCGCTGACCGTTTCCAGTAGCAGTTCTTTATCTTTCGGAATTCTCAAGCAGTCTCCAAACTTGGACACGTCAGTTATCAGGATGAGTACTCCATGTTTCGTCCATCACAATACAGTTATGCCAGATATCTTTCCTTTCAACGTTTTGACACTATCAGGCCCACTAAAATCTGCGTCGCTGCCATTCCCGTACATTCAAAAATGATTGCCAGAATCGCTTTGGTCGTACTCCAAAGTGAACTGAATAATTATGAATGGTCTGAATGCTCTAAACTTAGTTTGGTAACGTTTATTTTTGGACTAGCTTTCAAGTAGAAGCAAGGATAACGGTCATTTATCATTGACGTCGTTTTTATATGAAAAAATAAAAAAATTAACATATTCTACATTTGAATGACGTATTTTTAAATAAAGAACACAGCTGTAATAATTTATTTTTAAATATTTGGAGCGATAAAAAATATCTGAACTTTTATAAACGAACGCGAACTTTTTTGGTGTGTGTATGTCGATAAATGTGCTAGATGAGGAGAAAGGCACTGCTTCAATACCATGGGTTATTATAAGACAGCATTATCTAGAGAGATTAGACACCGCGTATAACTTGTCCTATGAGTTTTAGAACGTGTTGAGCATTTATATTTGGAAATATATATTTCGATATATTAAGATGTCCGTGTGGTGACGGATTAAGAATACATAATGTTCCCACCACTATTCATCCCGTGGGTGTCGTAAGAGGCGTCTAAGGCAAAAAATCAATTCAGGAAAATATCATTAAAAAGAGAAGGAAAACTTGAAACAAATCCTATACCAACCCGTCTGGCCAGCGTGGTATAGTAGGCCAAAATCTCTTTGTAAGGAGAGGCCTATGTCCAGCAGTGGACTGTAAAAGTATTTTAACTGACCGAGAAAAGAACCTGTGCTATTCAGAGAACGATGCGCCGACAATATAACAGTCATGATTAAATTCAATAAAAGAAACAGATGTAGTTAAGCTCAAGGCACTTTTAGCGGTGTGTGTGTCTACCAAGTATGGTACGGACATATTACACGACAGGTAATTATAATTCAATCAATCTTGACTATTAATCCAATTATGTAGATCGATTAAAAGAATATTAAGCGTATTTGTTTTTTATCTGAATAAAATATTGGTATCTTTGTTGAGAAGGTAACTCTCGCACTAGGAATAGTCTTTTATCGTGGAGATTTTACAAACATGAAACGGCCATAAATAACACCTAGACTACGAACGGGCCGGCTCGACCGGAGCAGTACTACCCTCCTACAGAAGACCAACCTAAAGCGCCAGCATCCGTGTTGTCGTGTTTCGTAGGTGAGTGTGAGACCGGAGGTCCATTGATGCAGGGGTGACAGTTATCGTGGTAACTGTGTAAGCCTTACACTGTCACGGTGACTGTCATGCCCAAGTGGAGTGTGAAAAAGCATCTCACAAGGCCGCCACAGTGTGGGTCACCCTTCTGCATTGTCTGCATTTGCAATGAGTATGGTGACCACAACACTTGGATTCTATTCATGCTTTCCATCAGGCAGAGTAGAGTCACTTTGGCAGGCTCTTCATATAAAAAAAAAAAGACTCGGAACAACAATTTGTGAATCACATAAAGCGTTGTACCATGTAGAGCACACAACACTCGGTGTAGTAGAAGGCGAGATACTCGCTTAAATCTCGCCGCCATCTGTGCAGTCAATATTGCATCATAATTAGTTCAGCATTTGGCAATGTTAAACGAACACATTCGTATGCTTTACTATTTACAATAAACAGGTCTATATAGTATAGTTTCTTTTAAATATAGTACGCATATCTTAACAATTGCCTATTTAAACAATCAAATTGTAATGAAGTAGATGACTGGAATTCGGAATCACTAGCGACCCTCTATGGCATCTTTTAAATGCTAGACTTTTCTCCATTTTATTATACTTTATTATTGACTACCTCGATGGCGTAGCGGTAGCGAATGCGGCTGCTGTGCTTGAGGTCACGGGTTCGATTCCCGGGTCGGACTAAATGTTTGTTTAATATACAAATATTTGTTGCCGAGTTTGGGTGTTTTATATGTATAACATGTATGTATTTACAAAAAAAAAGTATATTAGTATTCTATCAGTCAGTTTAGTTATCATAGTACAAGCTCCGCTTAGTTTGACACTAGATGGCGTTGTGTGTAATATGATATGTGACATTAAAATGTCCGAAATATTTATTTATTTTTTAAGGTACGACACATATAAACATTCCTTAATAATAACTCTTTCCATATCAAATCCGAAATCCACATAAAAATCCATATTTTGGAAGATCTTAACGTACAAGAACAAAATGCGATTTCATTTTCAGATAATATTGAATAACACTCACCCTGAATCCAATAGATGATATTGTGTATTCCCAACACAAACTTGCCTCTGCAGCATCGGCTCGTACAAACAATGCATGTTATTAAACATCGTTTCTCTTTACCTTTGATTATTGTACGAAATACCAACACTTAACTTAGCATCTTCAAGAATGACAACGTCCAAAAACTTATAAAATTCTCAGGAATTCCTGATCAAAAATGAGCGTCCTTTTCAACAAACGGATAAAAAGAAAATGTGGACAGATCAAGGCAAAAGTAAGTGTCTGAAAGTTAAATACGACAAAAACGCTCATAACGGTATATTGTGACAAAAAAATAAGGTGAAAATTGAAGCCATTACGGCTAAGTTACGAAATACGATCCTTAAACGAAATATCCATCTTCCAAACTCAAGTGATGTCTTCAAATATTTGCTAATAATTTGCAAAATTGGTGAGTCACATAGTGTGGGCGAAGATCAATAACAGAGATACTAAAACAAGTTGTTAAGGACTGCAGTAACTGAGACCACTTTCACACGACACTGAAATGTACTTTCGTTCGATAAATTTATGATGCCTAAACCCGTTTCAATACATTTAATGGATATCATTTATGTGGTTGATTTCTTTTGAGTGAACGTATATGAGCAAGTGTAGTGTAGGGCGCTCTGTTGCACGATAAACTGACGACTGCAAGAAAGTGACTGGCAGCAGATGGATGCGAATTTCCCAAGACCTTCGTTCAGCAGTGGATGACGATAGGTTGATTTGAACGTGGATGGTCTCTTGAGAGATCATTGGTTTATTCTATTTCCATATGTCGACATTGTCTAAGATTATAGCCCGGTACAAAAGAAACAAGACAGAATTCAAGAATCAATATTCAGAAAGTCTAATATATAAAAAGTTTACGTTAAAAGAATTTGGTTGAAAACTTCATGCTTTTTTGTACCTTTTGTTTCAGATCTCAACTTCGACACCTATGGGCTCGCCTAAAGTGATACTACGGCTTCACAGGCTGCTGGTATTGAGCAATTCTTTCTTTCAACGAGTGTGTAAACTTTACTAGTAAGTAAATTTTCAACAAGTAAAAGAAAAGGGGGTCTCTGACTCTGGAGGGAAGAAAGCATTCATTAACCAGCAATGCACGTGAATATTGAGTTGCAAGTCCATGGGTGGCGGTCATCACTGACCATTATGTGACCTGTACGCCTAATTGCCATACGCTATAGGATAGAATATAATATTTAAAGTCAAAAACGTCTTATTACTGACGTAACTTCTAAGCAGAACACAATAACTACTCTAGCACAATCAAAGATTTCTTAAAAGATGTGTTTTAAATGTCAATTTCACATCAATCCAACTGGAAACAAAAGAAATATTTACTAAAACGTTTACATTTACACTGAAATATCAAGGACAGACAATGCCTTTTAAGGCAACTACGAGAATGTGATTGGGTTGATTATTACATGTTATAAATAGAAAGCACCAGGCTTTGCTAGGATTTATCTGAAATATTTCAAATGCGAAAAAGGTTTAGATTGATCGTATATCTGATTTGAAATTCTTTGCTTTTGATTTTTTTCAATCTTAATTCACATACATACATATCACAAGTAATGTGTGTATTTTGCTTATTCGTCGTTTTGATCGAATTGACCGAATTTACTGGTGAGAGGAAGCGACGTTTCAGTGAGGTGTTCTCTTTTTGCCATACTATTTATTCAATTTGTAACATTAACAGTAAATTGATGCCGGACATTTAGCAGATAAAATGAACTGTATTGTCTGTTTTGTTTATCAGTAAAACCACCATGAGTTTATTTATTACGGGGCAGCAATGCGTGAATCACAAGAGATCGTGCCCTACCAAAGCTCGGCAGACCCTATGCTATGACTACAAAATGATGATTTGATGACAATAGTACATGATAAGTTCAATTTAATGGTGTCGTTTGTGGATTGAAAACAAATACCGAGATTTTTTTTTCTATATGAAGAGCCTACCACAGTGACTCTACTCTGCCTGATAGAAAGCATGCATAGAATCCAAAGAGTTGTGGTCACCATACTCATTGCAAAAGCAGACACTGTAGTGTGGTGACCCACACTACGGCGGCCTAGTGAGATGTGTATTCACGCCACGCTTGGGGACGTAACAGGCATGACAGTCATCGTGGTAGTGTAACGTTCACACAGTTATTACGATAACTGTCACCCTTGCATCAATGAGCCTCCGGTCTCGCACTCACCAACGAAACACGACAGTACGGATGCTGGTGCTTTAGGTTGGTCTTCTGTGAGAGGGCGTTCGTGCTAAAATCAGCGTGGCTCTACCACCGAATAGATAGGGCGACTCCTCTACATAACAACGACGTAAAATAACTCATTACCTTCAATGAGTCACTAGAAGTTGTTAATTCATTTTATGTGTTTTAAAAAAACGAGTACGATATCAGCTAGACAGTAAAATCGCTTATAAATTTTATATAGGTGATCTCATACCTACCTACCAACGCTGCACCGGACTTTGATAAGCTACTATAATATGTACTCGACTATTTGTTAATTAAACATTTCAATCTAGATATATTAAGGACGCTGTACTAATGTTACTAAATATTATATAATATTGGATCATGTTTAATTTGTACTCAAAATGATATTATGCCGAATTACTTTTAGATCTGTTCAGCCGTTCTAGCGTGCTTGAGTGCATCCATCCTCCTCACAGTTTCACTTGCATTGTCGATCAGCACATCGCTTCCAAAGTTCGTAACAATGTTCAATAATTTTAAAACTTCTTCACGAATTAGTCTATCAAGTGCAAAACGACCCTTTAGCTTAGAAAAGAAAAAAATTAAAGCTTTATTATTAAATAGTTATTTGCTAAGGACTTTACGAAGAAATGCTTCGAAAATGTATTGAAATTAACGTGGTCTTGCATTTTCTGATGTTAATGTTCAATTAGTATTATGAGAAAAGAATTGTGCGGGTTGAAATGCGAAAAATAATCAATTTTGTCATACACTCGTCGTTTGGGCTCAAAACAAAACTGCACTGAAATTACGATATACATATTTTTTAATAACATATTTCCTATAAGTTAAATAAGCTATTTTCTACAGAAACCTTTAGTTTGAACGTTTTGTTCCAATACAAAAACAAACGAAATTTTTCCCTACAAAACAAAACTGCCAATCTAACCGCGATAGATGTACACACGCAACAAATTATCAAAATGAAATATTGTCAGACATAGAGGACATAAATAAGGAGTTAAAAAAAAAACAGTAGCAGTCGTGGGACTGCCGATAGAAGTGAAAACGGAACTATTAAGTTGAGAGTAATTAAAACTATATGCAAAAATTATATGAAATTTTTTATGTTTCATATATAGCTATATATAATATATAATATCATATATAATATATAATAATGATAAATTTCATATATAATATATAATATCATATTCTCCATAGCTATAGATATACTTAGTCTGGCCATAAATACTGTTACACTTAATTATAAAAAAATATTACATTTGAATTTCGAATCTGTCATTTTTATACGATTGTTCATTGTGTTTTCTCATTTTGGCGCCAATACATTGTAAAATATTTTGCGATATTAAAATGGTGTGGGGTGATAAAGAGAACCGAATCGCTGTGATAGCATTACACAAAGTAGGTATGGAGCCAAATGCAATTTTTAAAACTCTCCATACACTTGGTATTAGTAAAATGTTTGTGTACCGGGCTATTAATAGGTACAATGAGACCTCCTCTGTTTGTGACAGAAAAAGATCTGGCCGTCCACGTAGTGTTCGTACGAAAAAGGTGGTCAAAGCAGTAAGGGAAAGAATTCGAAGAAATCCTGTCCGAAAGCAAAAGATTTTATCTCGGGAAATGAAGATAGCACCTAGAACCATGTCGCGTATTTTAAAAGATGACTTAGGACTTGCAGCCTATAAGAGACGCACTGGCCATTTCTTAACTGATAATTTAAAGAAGAATAGGGTGGTAAAATCGAAACAACTACTGAAGCGGTACGCAAAGGGAGGTCACAGAAAAATTTTGTTTACGGATGAGAAAATTTTTACAATTGAGCAACATTTTAACAAACAAAATGACCGTATTTATGCTCAAAGCTCTAAGGAAGCTTCCCAATTAGTCGACAGAGTGCAACGTGGACATTATCCGACTTCAGTGATGGTTTGGTGGGGTGTTAGCTATGAAGGAGTGACTGAGCCATATTTTTGTGAAAAAGGTATCAAAACATCGGCACAAGTGTATCAAGATACCATTCTTGAGAAGGTAGTTAAGCCCCTTAACATCACCATGTTCAATAACCAAGTATGGTCCTTCCAGCAAGACTCGGCGCCGGGTCATAAAGCTCGGTCCACGCAGTCTTGGTTGGAATCGAACGTTTCGGACTTCATCAGAGCTGAAGACTGGCCGTCGTCTAGTCCCGATCTTAATCCGCTGGATTATGATTTGTGGTCAGTTTTAGAGAGTACAGCTTGCTCTAAACGCCATGATAATTTGGAGTCCCTAAAACAATCTATACGATTGGCAGTGAAGAATTTTCCCATGGAAAGAGTGCGTGCTTCTATTGATAACTGGCCTCATCGTTTAAAGGACTGTATTGCAGCCAATGGAGACCACTTCGAATAAGCTTTTTATATTTTTAATTGTTTTATATTTATGTATTAAACTGACACACTGTAAAAGTAATAAATGTTATTTGCAGTTAACAATTTTCTTTTTTCTTTATTACAATATTTATGGCAAGACTAGGTACTATTATCATTAGCATGTCGGTGACGCGAACCGAGGATTTTATCCTCTACCAAAACGCTCAACGCGCCTAAAGAAGTTTTCACTTCAAAAATCAATTTCAAATTAAAAGATTGATTACAACTTTAGTTCAATTTGAGAAACTAAATTTTTGTAAGTCGGTTGGATTCGTGGTTCTAAAGCAACCGAAGTAAACGACGATAGACTCTTCGGATACACACAAGACAGGAAGTGTTTATTTGTATTACAATGATAACTATTAAACAAACCTGTCACTCAACGTTCTAAATAAAAACTCGAATGGAAAATTACCCTAGCAAAACAAAAAACGCACATCAACGAAAGGTATGATGAAGACGCGATGATAAACGCGTCAAATCTCAATATTTAAAAAGGACCCTAATAAGTCCGAAACTGTAAGGACATTCCCGAAATACACGTGTGAATTAAACCACATATTTCTAAAGCATATCACTCACTGAAGTTTTTTTTCCAAAAGATGTTTTCAACACAACAACAGAGAAAGTGTCTGACCACGTCAGATAATAGCGAACTATTTAATGCTAACTTTGCAATTGTTGTCATTTTAACGGCAATAGATAAGACTTAATAAATATATCCTATAAGAACATAGTAGAATAAACATATTGTTTCAAGTGATAAACAAACAGATAAAAATTACTCGTTTGAAAAACATATTGGTCTAGAGCAGTGGTTCCCGATTAGTTTTTTCTACGTACTACTGTAAGTAAGACCTCGAACTTACGTATCCCTCAGTCAAAGTCAAAGTAAAATGCGTTTATTGAAAATAGGTTTCTAAGAACACTTATTTAAAAAGTGACATTTAATTTAACATTACGAAAATGACTCGACCACAAATAGTTTTAAGGAAAGAAGGATTAAATAATCTTTAGGTATTGATTTTAAGGATTTAATATTTTAATTAAGATATTGCTCGCGTATCCCTTGACGCAATCTCACGTACCCCTGGGGGTACGCGTACCACTAAATGGGAAACAGTGGTCTAGAGTCTAGTTGTTGGTGATCCCATCTGTTGAGTAAGAGACTGTGAGTTCCATTTGATGAAGTGTCGCAGATATTTTTCAAATCAGATAATGTTTGTTCAATGCTTTTGTAGTTATCCATGTCATGACTGATTAAGAATATAGAACCAGGTAGGGGAACATACAGCGCAGACAATAGCATTGCTACAGGAAGGAAAACTTGAAACAAACACTATACCAACCCGTCTATACAATACGTACCCCAGACTGGTGGTATATTACCCCAGTGGTATATTAAGCCAAAACCTCAAAGCGGGTTGGGTTGTTGATGATGGTTTCAGCTTAATAAAATAAAGTTAATGTCTCGAAGGAACAATTTAAACCAGAATTACAAGAACATAAAAGTTGTTTGCAATCAATACTTTGTATTTAGGTCATGCTACTTGGTTGTCATTTATTTTTAGTCCATTTCGGCGTGGCCTTAAAAGTGTTACTTTTATTTTTTAGTTATTAGTCTTAGAAAAGAAGTGTGGTTTAAGCAATTTATGTTAACACATAATTGTAATTGTAAAACTGTTTCTGTTACACCAAATTTATGTGTTTCGTTACATTCTGCGACCGCCAAATACAGTCTATTTTCCAGCCATTTATACCAGTTGATTAATTTTAATCTGTTTAGTATTCGAGCACAGTAGTAAAATTCAAATCAGGTCTTTGTTCCTCAAGGTCATATGAAATGTAATATCAAACAGGCTGTCTCGTCATCAGTGGATGCATTAGCATGCCTAATTCGAATTGATTCGCAGCAGAATTTGAAGTCATTGAAAATGTATGACATAGTGTCAATGACATAGAAGATTGTATGTAGTAAGACGCAAATCTAGCATGTGTAATGTGAACTCGAAATAAATAATAATTATAACTCCTCCTCGTTTTAGTTCGTGAAGTCATCACCAGTTGCGTAAATGTTTTCGACAATATTCTACCTAGACGGTATCATGTTATGTTAACAGCACACTAGGTGGTGGCCTCTGTCCTTTAGCCAACCGTGTAAACAACTCCAACAAGGACCAAAGAAAGAGATGTTTGAATAACGTAGGATTTTGATCGTAAAAGGGTATACCATCGTTTCGTTTAGGTTTTTTTTTTCTATATGAAGAGCCTACCAAAGTGACTCTACTCTGCCTGATAGAAAGTATGAATAGAATCCAAAGAGTTGTGATCACCATATCCATTATAAAAGCAGACACTGTAGTGTGGTGACCCACACTATGGTGGCCTAGTGAGATGTTTTTTCACACCACGCTGCGGGACGTAAAAGGCATGACAGTCATCGTGGCAGTGTAAGGCTCACACAGTTATCATGATAACTGTCCCTGCATCAAAAGGCCTCCGGTCTCACACTCACCAACGAAATACGACAGTCAGTCAGTTAGTCAGTTATATGACCTCGTTTTAGGCTACCTTGACAGTAAAAGAAAAAGATTTTGAAACTTCAAACAGCATTCGAGAAAAGTAAGATAATGTAAAATAAAAAAAATAATCATTATAAAAAGACGTATAATCATGCTGAAGATGAACCATTTTTCAGCGTTTGAAATAAACACGAAATACACGTGGACTGGATTAAATGGAAATTTGAATACAAAAGGGGCATATTTGGGCTTTTTATTGATTTGTTCTTGAACTGTTTAGAAATACTGAAGAAGTATCTGTATACACACTGATTGCTACTTGTATTTTCAATCAACCATTGATTGAACCCTGACGTAGACATAGACAAAAGTTTGCTTTTATAAATGTAAACATTTTCCTTATATTTGATAATTTGTATGTAATATTCAGATAGTTTCTGTAATTATTTTCAGATTGGATTAATTGAACAAGCTTTCAGGGTTTGTAACATCACACCGCGACCGAGGAGCAGAGCTGTCAATATAAACACGTGGAAACTTATTTTAACACTTTTCAATCTATACTAATATTTTTATATGTGTTTACGGCCAGCGTATGCTATTACCGATTAAGTGGTCTTGGGCTAGAAAAGTGGTAAGATTTTCTGATTATAAAAACTTATTAACAGTACGGAGCTTGGAAGTTGGGGTTTTAACCCTGTGTCTTAGAGAGCACGTAGAACTGTCGGTCTGCCCTAATCTCTCCCCGGTCGTATCGGGTAGCCGTCCCATCGGATTGTGAGAGTAAGAGAACAGAGAGTGCACCTGTGTTTGCGCACACAAGTGCACTATAATATCTTTTACGTAGTTATCTGGTCTCCGTTGAGATTGGACACCGTGGCCCAACTTGGCTAGTACTACACCATTACAAAACAGAAAGGTTTCTTTGTGTAGTTGAACGCTCTGATCTCAAATCAAACCACTCTGATGGAAGTTCTGTTAGTTACGGATGGTTCATTAATCGAGGAGAGGTGTAGGTTGTATAAAATCACGCTACAACCAACAGTAGCCTAATATCAATAAAATATTTCACAAAAACGGGGCAATTTGTTCCTTTTGAGAGACACGAATGGATTTACGCGCGTCAGCTAGTCGGACATTATGTTACAACTTTACGGTTGTTCTCTATATGATTTCGAATAGTGGGCATATATAGAAAAAATATGCAGTATACAGGTACCGTATTTTGTATTCGTTACATCCGTGGAATTATTACCGACGAATAAAAATAGTTTTGAAATGCAAGAACCTCACACGAAGAAGACATTGGCTCTTAGAAGCAAATGACGGACCTGTTCGTCAAGTTAGTTTTAAAACTGGTACGTAGACCGACCGTCACAGTTGGAGGACCCCGGATTCTATTGATTTGAAGAGCCTCTTGGTCTAATAGTTAGTGAACATGACTGCTAAGCCAGCGGTCGTTGGTTAGATTTTCACTTATTACAGCAGGACCTCTTTAATCCGAACCACGTCTAATCCGAATCCCTTTATAATCCGAACGGCCCACACCCGCTCGCGTTTCTCGCCAGTTGCTCATTAAATACCTCCCGACAAACTAAAATAAAGGATTTCTTTAAAAAAGTTTAATAAATGTTACTGTTTATATGTTTTTGAATAATTATATACTAATTAATATTTTGCAATACTATTTGTTTTATTTAAAGAAAGGATGTACCATATACATCTATCTGTAGTACCTAACATACTATAATCCGAATGCTCCACGAATCCGAACGGAGGGTAAATTTTCGGCGTTCGGATTAAAGAGGTCCTGCTGTAGTTGTGTCATGAATACGATCATTTGTTTTACGTCTTTTGTTATGATTGTATTAACATATAAAAAAGTACATGATTACCATATTTCTGCCTAGTTTGAAATGAAATGAAAAAAATATTCAAAAGTACTTCTCAGGTGCGCCATATTACTTAGAGAATTGGTCCCAGAGTTCTGTTACGTGCTCGTGACCCCTCTCAACGTCTAGATATAAAACGAATACAATGCAAATACTCGAACAAAGAAATCTAAGCTATTCACGAGAAGTGGGTATAATTGGGACGCTGATAATGCAACAAAAAATACTTAAAACGAGTCTTGTGTGACTGCGCTATTCACACAATCAAATTATTGTGCAAGCGAAAATAAATCAATGTGACTGTTATTATTGATTGTATCGCTTTCTAACTTATCTTACAGAATTTTATATTTATTAATATCTTTATATATTTCAGACATTTAATACACAACGTCATCTAGTCCCAAACTAGAGCTCGTATGTACTATGAGTATGAGACAACTGATTTTTGTAAACACATACATATTATACGTAGAAAACACTCAAACTACGAAACAAATATTTGCAGATCATACAAACATTTGGTTCGACCCGGAAATCGGACCCATCCGAATATGTTATTTTCATAAGATTATGGTAACAACGATTTACGTACATACATTAATGTCTTATTTTCAGTTGGCGTACATCTCGCACATTTTTCACATTCTTGTAGCTTGTGACGAGGCCATTCTTCAGTATTTTCTTTCCGAGTCAACCCTCAAACGCTCGCCTCGAAGAGGATTCTATGAAGTCTATTAGGTCTTGATACATTTTTATTTTAATTTTACGAGCTTGCCAAAGCGACTCTACTCTACCCGATGGAAAGCATGAATAGAATCCAAGAGTTGTGGTCACCATACTTATTGCGAATGTAGACAGTGTAGTATGGTGACCCACACAATGGTGGCCTAGCGAGATGCTTTTTCACGCCACGTTTTGGTACGTAAAAGGCATGACAGTCATCATGGCAGTGTAAGGCTCACACAGTTATCACAATAACTATCACCCCTGCATCAAAAGGCCTCCGGTCTCACACTCACCAACGAAACACGACAGCATGTAAAAAGCATGACAATCATCGTGGCAATAAGGCTTACACACATACCGCGATAACTATCGCCTTTGCATCAATATACCACTTTGCTTATTGTTTCAATACGTCCAAATCATTGCAGTATCTCAAACCCACAAATTGATTGTTTGTTTGTTTAAAACTTACACATTAAGCATAAATAAAGAAGATGAAACTATTGTACATACTTTTAATCAATAGAAGATGCTAAAATAATCTTAGAAAGTCATTAAAACAATAGTTACATATGCTATTCACGATGCACTAAACTCTTCAAATGAAGCAAAATAGTCCATTGCATTATGATATAATACATTGACTTATATCATGTTATACCTATGTATGAAAGATATAAACAATTCATTTATTGCCAAAATAGCCTACAGTTCCACTTAAATTATTCATTAACATTTTAATTATTGGAACGAAGTTCCTTACGGCAGGCTTGGAGGGGATAGGGATTTCGCTGCGGGACCGAACCGAAAAAAATGTGATAGTAAAACCGTAAGTGGAAAAAGTGCGTGGAATAAATCTGTGGAAAAAAGTGCGTGGAATAAAACCGTTAAATGAGACGTGCGCAGGCGCGAAAGCGCGTCATGTGTGCTATTTTATTATTTTAAGGAATTTATTATTTTATTTCCTAAAATACTGAATTTCCTAAATACTTTCTTGTACTTAAATAAAAACTAATCAGCAAAATTTAAGAGAAAAATCAAGAAAACCTACATAAAATTGAGCACGATTTTTTTTGCAAATTGTGTCGATTCCACATTATCCGAAGGAACTTCGTTCCTACCTGGTGTCCCACGACACCATTCATTTTTTCCTCATTAATATGTAGATATCGTAACATTTGCGACGTATTTTATTAAAACAGCTTCAATAGAAAACAATAAAAACAATAGCAGCATGATAGGGGTGGGAGAGACTTGCTTCAGTATTTTTTATTCTTTTTAAATATGGATCCTGCCAAAGTGATTATACTCCTAGTGGTCACCATACTCATTGTAGAAAATACAGTATGGTGTCCCACCGTATGGCATCTTAGTAAAATGCTTTTTCACGCCCCGCTAACGGAGCTGAGATCATGTAAGAGAAAAACACTATTTCTTATTCTGACATCACAGGAGAGATCCTTATGACCCTTATGGCTGTTGAAACCCGAGACGATTGCCTGATTACTGTGATATAATAGCGTTCAAATGTGCAGAAGGGGTCGGCTTACGGTAATTAGTTACCGTCACCTCTGGAGATCCGCATCTCAAGAGAGTCAAGTGCCTTGTCAGAGAGTGTGAACGTCGATCCGCCTACTTCCCTTCCAGTTAGAAGGGTTTTCCTTTTTAGTTAGTAAAGTTGGTTGCCTACTTAAGTAGCCTCACTTACTAATAAAAAAGAATTAACTTAACACTGGTTTCCTACCACCGGGCCATGGCATCAACCGGCGGAGTTGGTCCGTTTATGCCAAGGCATGGGTTTTCATCAAAAAATGTCCTAACATACGTTAAATAACATTAACTAATTACTGATGTAATATTATTCGAGATACTTTCCCTCTTACGCAAACTTGTTGTTGTCTCTGTCTTTTGTCGTCTGCTATGTGCAATAGCACCTTTCTAGACAATAGATACGAGTCATCGTATTTTGCATTTGTAAAGTGACATTTAATAAAAAAACAATAGTTCGCATTCGTGTCTTCTTTGATTTACATTATGTACTTTTATGTTCACCGTTCTACACATAAGACGATAACACACACAATTGGACATAGAGAATAATGTTGTTTTTTACCAACTTCGAAAGAGGTGGGAGGTTCTCAATTCGAGGGAGGAATCAATTATCAAATCAATGTGAGGTTGAATTACTTGGTTTTGATTTGAGCGTATACCTTGTGTTCCCATTCCAATTTGAAGAAAAATAAACCCATTGAAGGAAAATTGAGGAATGAAAAAAATTTAGGTTTTTTTACACCCGGCAGTCCGATTTCCAATTAGAATGCTGTCACCCTACCTCTAACCATGCTATAACTAACAGTGTTAGTGAACCAGTGCAGCCATACTGTTAGTTACAGTTAACTGTTCATCATCATCAACAACAGCCTCTAACAGTCCACTGCTGGACTCTCCTTAGCAAGGAGGTTTTGGCCTATTATACCACGCTGGCCAGATGAGTTGGTATAGGGTTAGTTTCGAGTTTTTCTACTCTTTGTAGTGATGTATTCTTGTATATTATGTTCCCTTAGTCGCCTCTTATAACACCTATGAGAAGAATAGGGGGTAGTGACACTCTGCATACTTAATACGTCACCACATGGTGATCTCCTAACTGTTCATCAACAGCCTTTTACAATCCACTGCTGGACATAGGCCTCTCTTTAGCAAGGAGGTTTTGGCTACTATTCCACGCTGGCCAGACGGGTTGTAAAAGGTTTTGTTTCAAGTTTTCCTTTTCTTTGTAATGATGTTGTCTTGTATACTTGGCTCCTTAGTCGCCTCTTACGACACCCACGGGATGGTAACACTATGTAATCTTAATACGTCACCACACGGACAACTGTTACTATAAATAAATAACCTCACAATATGGTAAACCTATCATCTTTAAAATTTCTATATATATGTACGTTAAAGATGAAGCACATACAGGTACAAAACAAATGATCGTATACATGGCGCAACTATTCTAGGAAGGAATCGATCCCATAACCTGTAGGAGCTGTACTGTAATGTTAGTTGTGAGAAGCAATTATTGTTATCGGTGGGGAAAGGACTTCACATAAAATGTAGACTGACCTTTACACGCACTTCAATTGTGGTTCAATGTTGAGAATAATACAAATAGTTTGTATGTTCCAATTGAAAAGAACATGTTCCACGGGTTCAATGACCCGTACGTCTGTCTCTCAAATGTCAAAGGTCTGCGTTATATAAATTTATGTTTGTAGTTAGTAAGAACATGGTAACATGAGAACATAGTCGGGTGAGTCATGGTTATATTTGTTTTTGAAATTAAATTATATGTGAAATATGAATTTGTGTAGTTTACTTAACTATTTTATGATATAGGGGACACAGGTAAATTAAGCAATATGCGGACGACACGATTGATACAGTGAGCAGCAAGACGCACTGTGGTAGCCCTCAGGACCACGGCTGGGGTTGCCTAATTCGTGGAGCGAGTCCGGCGTCCTGGGTCTCGAGATGCCCTTGCCCAAATCCGAGGCCTTTTCTTCAACCAGGAAGCCTCGGAGGAAGCTATCTGGTTGACTTAGCCAGAGGCCCTACGCGGGGGTTGTGCGGTTCTTAGCCCTTTACGGGGCCCCAGTACGGGTGGACGTCCTGAAGGCCAGCAATGTCGCGCTACTGCCACGAATGCAGCGAGCGCTGGCCATCAGGATAGTAAGGGGTATCGTGCGCTCTCTTTTTAGGTAGCGAGACTTCTGAATAGAATTTCTTCTCAGAAAACCCAACTCCGTCTGGTCCTCGTGGAGGAGTGAAAGGAATTACTTGGACCACCGAGTGCAAGGCACGTCGTTGTTGCGGTGGTAAGACTAGGAGATATTTTTCTCTGATCTGATCTCCAGCGCCTGAATTCGCCCGGTCTGCTAGACCTGGAAACGGGCCAGATACCGCAGACTCATCTGCTGGCGATCAGATCAGAGAAAACCATCTCTGTCCTTCATAATCGCAAGCTTGAGAGTGACAGATGAGGCCATCCTAGCAGAAGTAGGCTGGGGTGACAACTCGAACACTACGGAGCCCGTACACCTTTTTAAAGCAGAGAAGGAATATCGATATTCCCACACAGGAGGGGGCCTTCTACAAGCCGTAGGTGGCCTGTGGTATGTTGAGGTTTGATGGATTTCTTTTCTAGGGTGCATCTGCTTCCTGGCTACTAGTACTCGAGACGCCGTGCGGTTTTTGGTTGGTTCAAGCCTGACAAGGCCATCAGCGAGTGGTATCTGGATGAATTTTCGTACAGCTAAAAAAATTAGACACACGAGCAGGAATCACCTGATATCTTTGCTTTTCATCGAGTGATCGATGAGTTTAGAGCCCCAAATCTTCTTTTCTTAAGTCTGTAGGAGTGGAGAGAAAAGCTTAATGGACGGCAACGCACTTTTTGCGACTTTTCGTTGCAAATATCCACGGGCAATCATATATTACCAAGAGACTCGTCCTGATCCTTTGCGCTCACTCCCATAAAACGTAACGTGACGTAACTGCATATTTGTGATTAGATTTTAAGGGCTATATTACCATTATAGTACCTTCAACCTGATAAATGCCAACTGAAGTTACGTACCCGAGATTTTTTGTTCCGTTTTCAAGCCTTAGCTATTAGACCCATCTTCATGAACTCGTTAGAAATCTAAAAGATATAGGATACCAAAGAATATCCTGCTAGCTAAACTTTTCAATATTATTTTGATTCAAACAGTGAAGTTAAGATTCCAAAGACCACTCAACTCTATATAATAACAGCACACACGCCCCAGTTTACAAATGCAAAGCAAATAGCAATAATTGTATTGGTATTGATAGATTGTATTGTGAAATTATTGGTAACCGACTGTTTCAATACAAGGCCAACGTTGGGCGGTGATCCCACGCTAGACAACGACGACCAATTTATAATGATTAGTTGAATTATATGTTTACACATAAGACATTGTGTGTATATTATTTACTACTGCAAGTATGTAAGTATTGTTTGCTTATTACTTTTCACTGCATTTTTTATCAGAAGTTTTTGCACGCATGGGCCAGGCCTGATCGGAGTGATATCAAAGCTTTTCAGAAAACCGTTGCTAAGTAGTCCTTTAGGTACTTGTCATCGACTGAGTGAGGTTCCCGGAGCCCAAACACGGTGAGTTTCTCTTCCCCTGATTCTATAAAGAAGTGTCAGAGCGGCTATGCACTTGTTATTCTGGATTTGCAAGTGTTCAAGTGCAGCGATAGTCACTTTCTGTCGGGTGAACCACGAAAGGAATGAAGACGGCCTTTAAAAAATTAGACCCAAGTATACAATTTCAGCCTTTGTAAAAGGAAGTTTACACCATAAAAAAATCTAATTATAAACTCCCTTCTAACCGTGGTGGCTGGTTGATAAAAATATCTGTGCAGTATAACGGGGAACAGGCAATGATTATATTATCTACAACACACGGTCACTTATCAGTCTACCAGACCGAATAATTACAGCAATTCGGGCAATTATTTATTGCATAGTAAACGCGAGCGAGCAAATAATTTACTTTTAAAATTTGTATGTTTATTTACGATGCTTTTCAAGGAGTAAGGTTACCGGACGCCCTTTCAATTTGGGGGGGCAGTTTCACTCATAGGGTGGGGAGGTACTCGTGTTTTTTGAATTGTAGGTATCCCTGGGTGGCGTTTACCTCCATATTATACATGATTTTTGGGGTTAAAGTTCATTTACAATCACTTTTCGTTGTAAAAGTGCCATAATATAACTATCTCCGTTTACATAAATTTTTATTTCAGTTATTAGTTATTTTTTAATTTTTATCAAATCGTTTTTATATACTGATTTTTTTTAATTTCAAATCATTTCCAACACTTTATTTTATGATCGAAATAGCTATTACTAAAGTTCGTTTTTTTTGTTACTAAATTAAACCCAATCCATGTAGCCCAAGACCAGGATGATTGGCGTTCTTTGAGGGAGACCTTCGTTGAGCAGAAGACTGCAATAGGCTAAAGTAAGAAGCATATAGGCCAAGATTGTTAGTTTTTTGCCAGTACAATACAATCTTATATTCAACTGCAAAATTTAAATCCTTATTAATACCTAAAATCTCAACGATGATAATAAATAATAATTTGCTACATGCTACTTAGCAAGCATTATTGTATTGTATTGATTGGTAATCTCGTCACGTGAGTAGATAAGAACTGCTTTGTGCCACATTAATTGAATACAGAGATCTGGAGGTCGACTCATTATTTCAAATTAAATATCTTTCATCATCATCACGTCAACAGCCTTTAACAGCCCACTGCTAGACATAGACCTCTCCTTGAAAAGGATATTTTGGTCTACTATATCACGCTGGTCAGACGGGTTAGTATAGGGTGTTTCAAATTTTCCTTCTCTTTACAGTGTTGATGTCCAAAGTAATTTGCTCTCTTAGTCGCCTCTTACAATACCCATGGGATGAAAAGGGGGTGGTGAAACTCGGTATTCTTAATCTGTCACCACAAAGACACAAATATCTTTACATAGCATTAATTTTTTGTTGTTTTTTTGTTTTTGTATGCTTGAAGATCACACGTTCCTAAAGAATGTTCGTAATGTCAAGAAGAAGGTTTATATGTGCAATAAATGGATATTAGAATAAAGAAAAGCCGAGAATTTCAAAGATTGTCGTACAAAGTCGCAAGGTCGGTCGCTTAATTAGACCCAGTGTATTCTTCTATAGGTAATGTTCTCATCAATGTCAACGCTACGGACTTCAGCAAAGCAACGGACAAAGCCATGGCTGTGGTGGAGTTTCGGGTGAGATTTAGTTCTGTTCATATGTTGACACGAAGAAGAACAAACCCGTCGCAAATATTGCACCAAAAATATTTAAATAAACAATATAAACTACTAATAACGCTCGGGTCAGGGGGTCCGAGTGCTCAAGCTTTGTTTTAGCAACTAGCTAAGCAACTGATCGACGCTTCTCGCGGTTAGAAAATCGGTGTTTTAGCACAGAGAACTAGCATTGCCATGATACCACGTCTTTTGGTAACGATATCTTTTGACGGTTGTATGAAAATATTGTAATATTTTCACTGATTTTTATTTTTGAGAATTGTATTTCTTGAAGTAGGTTAGATTTAATATTTGTTATACGTATTAAAATTTAATTGTACACTCAATTGTCTAATATTATAAATCAAGTTAATAATATAAATGCTAGAAGACTGTGCGTTACATATATTATATATAACTGTTATATGTAAAATATAAGTGAGTCAAGGTTTGCTTCGAGAAGCCTCACTAATGCTAATAGCAATGTCTTACAACTCCACAGTAATTTGTTTAAATTAAATACAGTTCTAAAGGTGAATGCTTCCTCCGATGCCAGTGCTACGAACTGCGCTCACCCTTTTAGGGTCAGGAAGAAAAGGGAACATTGGAGTTCCCACACGGTGGGGTATCTACAAGTAGTAGGTGGTCCGAGGTACGTCGGGGTTCCAGGGATTTCCTTACTAGGGATCATCTGTTTTCCCGATTACTGGTACCTGACACGGGGTTTTTGGTCGGTTCGGTTTGAGATAACCACCTTTCGTTGGTATCCGTGTCGATTTCCGAACAGAAAAAAAAAGGTAAATGCTTTCTTCAAGCCCCTTATCCGAACTAGGTCGGGGTCAGCTTTAAGTCTACTACAATATGGCTGAACTTCGATACTCTATGTGGAGTGAATGTCATCAGATCTCCACAACTCAGATAATAGCCGATATCGGAGCTCTGTGGAAATACTTTTTTCAGAGTTTTTAAGGCTCCGAGTACGCGTAACATTAGCCACAGACGTTCGTATGGCAACCGGAGCCGATGGCTTAACGTGCTTTCCAAGGTGCGGAGGTGTCTTAATGCATTGGGAATGGTCACCCATACTTTGTATGATTGTGTAACTTTGCAATGTGTAAATCAACTCGGTTACCATTTTGTCACAAGTCCATTTTCCAATTCCAAATCTATTAATAATCAGCAAATAATGCATTTAATTTGTATAGTTTTAAAACATACTTCGACAACATGATCAGTGTGTAATATAAAAAATGGGAAAGACCCAGTTGCTCTGACCTGTTCAAATCTATTTTGATGTGACCTTCAACAGGATTGCTTTTTTTGTAGAAACTATAAACACTAGGTAGGTCTACCGCTTATAATGTTCATACAGAAAGAATAGATTTTTATAAAAATGTAGATTGTTGGATAACACGTTAAAATGAAATAAAAAACTTAACTGACTACACTATATTTCAATCGCTTTTTCAAGTTTAAACTCAGTAATGGCAGCTAAGAAATGATGGTGTGCATAAAATAAAATGTTTGTAATTACTTATAACAAATGTGAAATTGTCAATCTTTATTTCACATCTCTAGTTTCTTCAAACTCAAAAAAAAATAAAAACACAATAAATTATCTAAAAAGTCAGCCAGTCTCAGTAAAAAGCAATACTTGTGTAAAATATTTTTTTAGTTTAATAATAATCTTACTTCAAAACTTATGACTTCATCATTTTAAATTTAAAAAAATTCACTCACTTCAAATTCATGTCATGATGAATGTATGTATTCATTTTTATTTTATTTATGGTATAGAACTATAGAGGTTAAAATCTATTTTCTAAGTAAAGGTTTATCTATAGCAGTGGTCTATGAAAGATGAATTTACAGCCTCTGCACCATCAAGGGGACATAGGACATTAAGTAACATGATGAATGTTAATGAACAAGCTTTGGTCTCCACCCAATCGACTGCTAACCTTAAAGGCATAATATTTTTTTAAATTTAAATGAGACCAACCTTGACTATTCAATTAAAATATTAAAGTTGCTTCATAGAGGTCAAAAAATTTGCATTTCGCAGTTTGTTGAAAAGGCATAAAATAAATCATGTGGCCTTCTTACAAATTTATGTCCAGGAACACTATTTTTTTTTTCAAATTACTCAATAGGCAAACACCACTTTATAACTCATATTACTATGGAACATCACACTTCAACATTGTTGGTGTGTTTTACGAGATCTTTAATTAAAAAGGCCTGTTGGTCTAGTGGTTAGTGTTCCTGACTGCTAAGCCAGACGTTGTAGGTTCAATTCTCATCTCAACCAATTTGTCTATAAGAAACATATAGGTATATTTACCAGCAGTCTGGTTACCATAGTGCAGGCAATGCCTGGTTTGAAATCAGACAGCCATGTGTGAGATGCGTGAGGATATTATTATTAAGATACAGTCTCTTTCCAACTTATGCAACAAATATGTGGACATCAAGGTTGTCAATTTGAAATAAGAGTGGGGCGTCCATGATTGTTTTATGCAATAAGAGCATTAATCTCTACTTTTTTGGTAAATGTTGTAACGGAGAATAAGATTTAATCTTGATTAAGATATCTAATTCTGTATTTCTATCAATTTGATGTAGAAGACAAATAGTTACCAATTAGATGTAACAATAACCAATTTTTATACAACCTTAACTCTGATTCAAAATACAGATATCAATCAATTTTAAATAGTATTTTTTCCAAGACCCTTGACAATAATGTAAGTTTGCTTTTGTGTTTATTTGTTAAAACAAATACAATAAAGAGATTTCAGTATAACTTAAAAACCAATTTTCAGGGCAATCTCTTTTAGAGATTACCATAGTGACAAAAAAGGTTTTTAAAATAGTTCTTAAATAGTTTTCTTGGAGCTCTTTACTATAAAATTTCACATTCTAAATCAATGACAACTCTACAGATGTCAAGGCGATCAAATGCAGCAAAAGTATAATTATTATTTAGACTTCAATTATAATATTTTAGTGTTTTATAATAATGCTTTTTATGTAGAGGCCATAAACAATAGTAGAAGGAATGAACAAAGAGTTGTAAGGTTGAACTGGTTTTATTTTAAATATGGAATAAATTAATAAACCACATGTGGTTTGAATGACTAATTAGTATTAATCCTTATTTCAATGACTCATCCAAAATATAAATGTGTACCATGTTATATTATTAAAACTGTTAATGTGTATAACATTTGAAACATGTATATTTATGTTTACACCAATATGTACTGTTGTATAAACATTATAGTTATATGTTTGAAACTTTAGAAAGTCAACAAAATAAATTTATTTTTGAAATAGTTCAAAAACATAAATAATTTTTCTTTAGTATTTCAAGTACACCTATTATATTTGCAAGTAAAAATTACCTACATTCACGAAACAGAACGAGTTTTGAATGAATCATCATTTTATGAATTAATGTCGCGTTAATTTCGGGGTTTCGCGGTGCAAGTAAATATTATGGAGTAATTTTTGAATACAAAGACCTGGCGGGAAATACGTTGCTACGTTAAGTAACACAAACAATAGGTAGCTAATGGGAAAACTCAATGGGAACCAAGTCATTTCAACAAACACTAGATTGTCGTAAACTTTGTGTGTCGATTGTTGTTTTATGTACTTACACTTCAAGTATGCGGTCTCCTTTTCTGATACCAGCTTGCTCAGCCGCCCCGTTCTCCAGGACAGCGCTGACATGCTGCAGGGGAGCGTAAAGTTCACCGTTAATCGATCTCAACTGCCCACCCTCAGACACTTGACCACGCACATTGAACCCAAAACCAGTCTCAGTTTTATAGATAGTAACGCGACGGGGTCCATTATTAGCCACTGGACCCCTATTATTTCTTTCGGTTCTAATAATGTTATTATCGGTTTCTGTCTCAGCCATTTTGAACGAATTTCATCACAGATAGTTTCAATTTGATATGACAGTTCAAAATAGTGTAGCCAACATTTGATACTGAAATGAAAAAAATTTAGAAAAATGACACTCTGAAATCATTTTTATCATATTAATTTAGTTACATATTTTTATTGTTTTATAATTCTTAAATGGCTTAAGTCTTAAATTAAGTATAACATTTACTTTCATAAGAAAAGATAACTCCTTTAGCGCCATCTAGTACTGTGTACAATAATACTGCCAACTAATATTCGGCCCGCAGGGTAAAACAGGCTCAGGTTTTAAATTTTCAGTCGCTAGAGAGCAGTGAATTCGAAACAACGTGGTACGAAAATTTCATATTCTTTCACATCAAAATCAGCTGTGAACATCAGTATGGCCGCTCCATTATCTAAAAAATAAAATTGTTTTTGTAAAATCATACAAAAAAAATAGTAAAGTGCAGTTTTCGTACTTACACCATCTAATATTGTATATTTACGAACAGTGTTGATGTTGACTAAAAGTGTTGCGTCATGACAGAGACCTCTCACTGACAAACAAATACAATAAAATTGCGACTCGCTTATTACGGCGACTTTGTAATTTCTATTTGGCTCGTGTATAGTTTCTGTCATTCGGTCGGGGGCTGATGTTATTACTGAACCGTTATCGAAGTAAATATAATGAGTAGTGTTAGATTGAGCTTCGTATCCGTGAGTAGGATAGCAGTAAGAAGAAATTCACAATTAATATCAGGTGAGTGTTCAATAATTTCTCTACGTTGTTGATTTTTCGCTAGTTGGCGGTGCTCCAGACTCGTGTCGCAGTGTGCAGCGTCGTTCTTTGTGTTCGGGTGCATACGTGATTAGGTGTTTGATAACAAAACGTGATGTTTTACACGCTTATCTTGCGTGGTTGGTCTGTAATCCGCGCATGGTTGCGTGTCGTAGCGGCTGAACGTTTACCATCGGTTACGCATTAATTAATTAATTTAACGTAAAGTTGTTTTCTGTTGTAAGCCCTATCAAGGCGAACGGAGACGAGGAAGGTCAAGGGTGTCACATGCATTATGCCACTTATTACAGTAATGAAAGTAACTCTTGACTTGCAACTTTTATCATAGTGTCCTTTCAAAAGATAGAACAAATGAAGACTAATGAACTCTAATAAACTTTAGTGTTTATCATCACTATTTAATCTTGATAAGGCTGTATGTCTTGCATATCTTAAAAACATTTAAAATCAAGTGCAAATGCAAAAACTATTTTGTCTATGACTTTTTTTTTACCAACTAGAATCTTATAAGTATTGGTAATACCTTCACAGTTACCATGACAGTTAATTATTATTTACCTGTGCATTGCCATTCTTTGACATGTACCTTACCTAACCTAATAACTAATTATAATTTATCCAAGCATTAGTGAAATACTCTTAGATCTTCAATTTAAAAAAAATTGCCTCATTGTGACCTTAAATAATACTAAGGTTAAACAATTACTTTAAAGTTTTTTTTTGTTACCTTGACTTTATTAAATAATTTTAAGAACCTCCTTGGAGTTGTTAATTTTTTTATTATTTAATATCTAAATAGAAGTAATGTGGCTGGCATTGTAAAAAATAATAAACTTTGTTATAAAATATAAATTAAAGTCATAAATTGACTTGTCTTTATATACTCACTTGTTACACTGATTACATAGACATAGCTATAGTTACATAAACTCATCAAATAAACGAGAGCCAGTGAAGAATGACGTACACCCATTTGATAACCAGATCAGATTTTTTTCTTACTATTAAATAAATAAGCCTTGGCTACCATAAAACTGTCAGAACTATTTTTAATTACAATAATTTTAATCACCTTTTCTCATCATCACTGTATTGATTACCAACCAAGAATATGCCTAGGTAGGCCTGCTTAATTATTTCTATATAGTTACCTGGCAAACAAGTATGAACGAGTTAATCAATTTAGGTAACTACACTCAGCTGATAACCAAACAAAATTGATGTTAAAATAAAAATTCTTGGATTAAATTTTATAATATTGTTGCCAATATAATGTTATAGGCTTGCCTGTAAAAAAAAATTATAAAAGTATATTTTATTACAAATATGTCATGACAGCTTTGCAATATGCAAACTATCATAGATGTGTTCATTGATTAATAAAAAAAAAAAACTAGTTATCAGATGGGTGTAAGTTAATCTTTCCTCGCTCTTAGACCATTTTCATATTATATATAATACAGTAAACAATATAAAACCTGTTTCAATATACAGCATATTATTATTTAGTTTTATATTATAAATGTAAAAATCTAACTAGACCTCAATTTCTTATTTGAAAGAAAGAAAGAAGAAAATGTTTATGTTGGCACAATAATAAAAATAACAGTTACGTAAAAAAGGTGGTTTAAAAACGGACCGAATTCAGCATTGTGCCAAATGAAATAGTAGTTTTCAATTAGGCCTAGGTGACTTTCTACATTTATCTGTTTGCAGACTATGATATTATTAGGTAATTATATGGCAAATAACAAGTGTAACGTTTACTAAACAAAAAAATAAATAAAACCAACAGATGCACGTTATATTGTATTGTAATGTCTCTTAACTTTTTTTGAGCTTACACTAAACCAGTGCATGGTGGCATTGCATTACACTACATAAGTGAGGTGTTTACATTGACCATATTCAGTGTCCGCTGTGCGCTGTGTATCGTGTGCTACTGCTGCAATCTGCATTTGAATATGCCGATAGTTTTTAACGATCTTATTAATGTTTGAAGCCACATAGCGAAAACTACCATTGAAAGCGGCTGTTTTATGAGGCACTATAGAGAATTTCTGCAAGCACTGTTTTTTGCGGTTTCTGCAAATATGCAGATGCTCTCCATTTAATAGTTTCAAAATATAAATACATATTTAGGTTTATTAAAATTGTATGTTAAATTCAGTATTATTAGTTATATTTTTCAAGAATTAAAATTTTCTGTTTTTAAAAAAAGAACGCCAACTCTATAAATAAATTCTGTGTTGCGAGGGACTTTACAGACATACAAGGAACGGACACAAAGAATACCTAAACTTAGAACATCAATTTTTGCATCACACAAAGTGTTGTCCCTTGCCGGGTTTGAACCCACAACACTCAGCGCAGTAGAGAGCAACGTGGCAACAGCTTAAACCACTAGGCCAACTGTGCAGTCTATGTTAATTTTTGAACAGATCTGAAAATTTAAGGATAAAACCATTTTATATTGATATAAAGAAGTGCTTTGATATGAAGAAAGTATAAGCATTCATTAAATGATGTTTCGTTGCATTGTACAGATTTTTTGTTTTTTTTTTTAAAGATTGATTTAAATATATTTACAAAAATAACTGTTTTAATAGTTTTTATTAATTTTTTTTTAAACTAACAAATATTTTTTATAGTCCAGTTTTTTAATGAATTATAATTTTATTATGAAAATGTTTAAAGAGAGAAATAAGTATTAGAAGTGCGATCAAGGGTAAATCCCAAGATATTTTTGTCACCTAGACACACACATAAACAATTAATAATATTATAAACACATAAAGAAGTCTATGGTAATTTGCCAAGGAGTTTAATGAATATAAATCCTCAATGACGTTTATCATATTACTAAATATAACTTTGTCTTTTAAAGTAGCGCTTTACTCATTATTTTGCAATGCAGTTCATTGCGTGCTCTCGTGGTAACAATGTAGTCAATACTCAAATTTAATACGCAATGTATGTTTATTTATATAGATTAGGTCATACGGTTCAAGAACGATCGTTTTCAAAGATGTACAGAGGTACCGAAACCATGAGCGATCGCGCTCAAAGCACGTCAAAAATTCTGGGGACCTCTGACAGTCTTACATTGCACTTCTACTTCATTCTCTTTTCTGCTGAGTATACGGTGCGTTGATACGTACATCCCACGGATAAGAGTTATCATTGTGCTAAAATAACAATTTTTTTTTGTTTTATCGATTTTGTTTGTGTAAATAAACGTGATAGCACAATTTTTAATAGTTTAAATCTTTTCATGAATGTTCAGCTAACTTTTTGTCCATTTTGAGCATTCTTAGTGACAGTGATGACTGTCAAATTTGATAGTGTCAATTTTTATTTTCCATAGACTAAATAGACTGTTATAGGAGAACTTTTTGGGAGGCCTATATCCAGCAGCGGACGTCTTTTAGCTGAGATGATGATGATGATAGAGTTAATAGACTGCGTGCTTAGAATTACGTTATAATAAATGATCCAATCCACAAATAAAAAAAACTACTACATACTGAATTGTTGAAAGTAAAATGTATTTATAATGTTTCCAAGTAAAAAACTTTTTGTTATCATAATTAGAAATCTTTAGTTTATTACAACTACTCACACTCAACAGATAACTTTGGAAAGTTAATTGGCATTATTAATTTCAATGCTTTTTACATGAAATCGTTTTTACACATCACGGTTTTAAAAAGTGGATATGTCCGCAAAATATAATTATGTATGATTTTTTTTCATACTGTCTCCGTAAATCTTTCTTTTATGGTATTCATATTTAGGAGTAAGTAATACTTTATAGTGTATAGATTGTACTGAAACTTTCTTCCACAACGGTGTGAAAAAGGGTCCCATTGGTTCCTAAAGTAATTGGACACCCCCTTAATACAAATTTAACCAATTCCATCATCCTATCCCTTATTAATCCCAAGATTATTTCGGGTCGCCTTCTAGTTCAACCGCTTTTACCTGAATGTCATTTTTTCCGAGGAACGACTGGCATCGAACCTCCTTAACCCTGAGGACGAACTGAATTCAATGGTTGAATAGTCAGCATATTTGAGGGCACTGACTTTTCCTTAACGATTGTCATAGATGTTCATCACAATTGAGACCGACGTTTTAACGTGTTCTCCGAGCCACGGACATGAATCACCACAAACTTCCATATTTCGGGTTGTTATTAAGAATTTCTTATAAAAAAAACCCAACAACATTTTTGGCCCGACTGAAATCGAGACTTGTTAATCGCCAGTTGCATGCGGTAACACCTAGATCAACGAGGCAATTTAACTGCTTCCAAATACTGAATATTAACATATGTGAAATTAATCTAGCAAGCGTAGACGCAGCGACTAGATGCCAGTCTCAAGTTACACTACGCATTTATGACTTCCTAGTTAATACCCGTAACTTAACCATTCACAATTCACACGGCTGACTACAATAGGTATTAAATTTACATTGAAGGTAATTTCATAACATTTTATGGAGACCTTACGAACCGTTGCACAACATAAGGTAGATAGTTAGGAGGCACTATTATAATAAATAATGTGCTTGTAAACCTAGTCACGCACCAGTCATAAACATTCGCATTGTCCAGAATGTAATGCACAACAATTAGACCACCTTTTCTAAAACAATTTTATCAGATTGTGTATGCGTGTTGTCTTAGATTTGGGCAAAGATTGGATGTTCATCGTCATTAAAGACACGAACGCCGATTTATGGGGGTTGTGGGCATTCGGATAAGTGACAGAGTGCAGAAGAAACATGAAAGTGGATCGGCTGCTGGATATGCTGATATGTGTATGTAAGATTATCTAATAAGGTGAGAAAATGGTATCGGTTGAAAGAAAATTTTGTTACAAGAGTTCAGAAAGAAACGTTGAAATTTTTTCTGCTTCAACCCATTACCGCCCACTGCTGAATAAGGGTCTCCGTCAAAAAAGCGCCAGCCATCCCGGTCTTGGGCAATCCGCATCCATCCGCTGCCGGTCAATTTCCTCGTCTTCAGTCCATCGCGTCGCAGACCGCCCTACACTACGTTTGCATAGTTGGCTCCAGCCACCACCAGTCCACCTGGAGATATGGCCCGTCTACTTCCACTTCAGCGTGCTGATTCTCCGTGCGATATCGATTACTTTAGTTCTCTGTCGAATTGTTTCATTTCGGGTTCTATCGACTAGAGAAACACCCAGCATCGCACCTGAGCAACTTTAAACTTGTGGACCAGTCCAACGGTCAGTGTCCACGTCTCGACTCCGTAAGTCATTACGGATAAGGAGCGTGTTTAAAAGCCTTGGTTTTTAGTGATTGCGGGGTCGGTGACTCTAAAATATGACGAAGTTTTACATGTTACAATGATTTTGGTATGTCAAAACTAGATAAGCAAATGACTACAACAATTAATGAAAGCATCCTGTGATTAGATGAACCCACGCGGGTAGACCGCGAAAGACATGCTCGGCATATCTTGAAGAAGGATCACGTGAAAAGCATTCGTAACCGACGAACGTTTATGAAAGGCTTGATAAATGTAGGAAATAAGACGTCAACACATATCATCTCTAATATGTTGTATGTTGCACGCGGAAATAATTCTATCTGTTCAAGTTTCACTGTGAGAATGTATTTGTTTCCTGTTCCTGGTTGTTGATTGGCCATATACATACTATGAAAATCCTTGTTTATAGAGTTTCTTTCTATTTATTGACTTTTGATTACACGATTTATTCATATAAGCGATGTACTCATGTTCACGCAGTAATTTAAAGTTTATTGCACCCAATTTCTTGAATTTTCTGACTTTCTAAATGGACCTTTGAATCCTTGTAGCGTTTTAAAATGCAGGTAAAATTAATTCATAGAAATCTTTAAAAAAATATTTATTCTCTTATGTTTTGTACATCAGACTATTAGGAGTATTAACATTCTTCTATATTTTATGCAATCTATTTAATTTTTTTACTCAAACAAAAATTAATAAATTAAATATATATTAAGATACGTCACCATAAATAACAGCAGATATCTATATCCAATGACCTTAGAACCAAATTAAAAAATTGATAAGTACAACAGGAATATAATTCGTAAAAGTGGAAGAAATAGCTTACATATAGCGTTGAAATCACATGGAAAATCCACATTTAGTTGTCACCTTACAATTGGTAACATTATTTATAGCTTGGGCCTTGATCACCCGCCAAGGGTCACCACTACAAGCATTTAGGTCCGGGAAGAGATATTTAATCGGTCTACTTCCTCTGTGCTCATTGAATTTGATTGCTAATTGATTATACAATTTTTGACATTTATTCTAATCGTAATCACAACTTTTTCTGTCGTCTTCACGAGTGTTGACTCCAAAGAGTATATGCAACATTGCAACTTTTACCACCGACTGCCTGCCTGACACCGATTTTGGAAATATTCATCTTCTACGAAACTGGAAAACGTAAAAGAGAAGGGAGTCGTACATGGGAGAACCATACCTCGGCACAAATTTATCGACGCGACTGGAGCGATGCAACAAATGTGATAAATCAATGTTCATCTGTATTTCTCACCGAACGAAGTTACTGTCCTAATCCTATTTTCCTCTTGATTCGGGAGAGAGAACTGAAAGTGCGGCAACGCATTTATGACTCTCAGGGTTGATTGTAGTGAAATTCCAGGGTTGCGTTTATCTACATTCGTCCTGTGATTAGAGGTCCCTTGAACAAAATCATTCAGATCCCATCAACAGTCTTTTATAGTCTACTACTTAGGACGGATATAGGCTCCTCCTTGGAAAGAAGGTATTAGCCTACTATACCACGTTGGTCAGACGTGTTGGTAAAGGGTCTGTATCAAGCTTTCCTACTCTTTGCAGTGATTTTGTCTTGTAACATTTGCTTCCTTAGTCACCTCTTAAGATACCCATGGGATGAGTATGGGTGGTGACACTTCTCTTAATCTGTCACCACATAAACAGAATCATAACTGACTATTTATATCACTTTTGAAGACATTAAGGCAAAAATGGGTCCGTCTGTAAACTAACTCATAAGCACGATCGTTTTTATTCTAATGACTTGACATTTTCTTATAGTTGTTAGCTATGCCTAAATAAGGAAAATACTTCTGAGCATAACAGCTCTAGTGCAAAAGGACATCAAGGAACAGCAGTTTACTTGAGGTAAATGTTATATTATAATAAAGCAACACTATGTTCTGCAAGTCACTAGAGTACATCTAGCAGATCGTGGCAAATTTGATAATAAATTAAATGTTCAAACTGAAAGATTTTAAAAAATACGGATCAATGTAAGTATACTAGTAATTTATATTAGACTGCGCGTATGAGATATTGGGTTAAGCGGTCACCTTGCTGCTCCGCATTGCGCTGCGCTTTATACATTCGTTCCTCACCTGATACAACACTTTTGTCTTTGAGTTGTTGTTCTGAGTTTAGACGTTCTTTGTCCTCACTTCATGAACATTTGTAAATTCCTGTCACACAATATATTCCAACTGCAATTCCAATACTTTGTTTTGCACATGAAGTAGAACATGATTACAGCTTAAAAAAACAATGTGAAAGAAGATCTTCCCATGGCCATCCGCTGTTATATTCAATCCGATGACCAGATGTTTTGCTACAACGAATAATGTTCAGAATCGTCAGTTGTCCTTAAAGCTAAACAACTTTTCTATTCATCAGTTGTGACCATTGTCATATTCACATCATCTTCATTACGGCGTATTATATTCAGTATTGCTAAACTTTACGTAATACCATTTAAAGATGCAGGCTTATGTTAATGACTTTACGAACAGTTCTTGGCGAAGCTTTTTAGTGATTGGACTCTAAAAGGAGTTTCCTTATGTCGTTAGCACTACTGAGTTTGTGAGTGTCTGTCAACTGATGTAAATTATTTCTTCATTTCACGATGTGTTTATTGACGAACTTGGAGAAATATAGTATTATCTATACTGTTATCAAATTGAAAAGAATATATGCTCAATTAGTGGTTAGTTGACTTTCCAGTCACACGAATGAACACACAACTGCTCAACCCCGATTCAGTCTCAGTACCCAATCAAGACGTGCGAGGCATCCTCCCTTCATTTCTAATTAACCTAAATTATCTTCTAACGTCATCTGGTCCCGGAAAGTTGGCATAAGGCATGCGGTCCGCGATAGCAGAACCAAGTAGAATTAAGAAGAGTAAAGTGATAATAAACACTAGAATTTGAACGTGAACCTTACGTTTCTCACGGAAGAGATTAATTTTGTTTTTTTTTGGTTGGTCGATATCGATAATAAAATTTAAAATGCCGGTATTTTAGAACTTTGCATTAAAAAATTTTTCAGTTTATAGTTTAAAATGTAATACGTAGGCTTTACTTAAAGGCGACAGACACGATAACTGGCTATTATCACTTGTAAAAATTAATTGTTATAATTGTCAACAAGCGGCGTAGTAATTTTTAAAAATCAAAGTCATTCGTGTACGATTTTCTTGATTCGTCAATAAAATATTGCTCTGATGCTAATTACAAATAAATCAGCTCGTTTATAAATATCAATTTAAATATTTTATAACTAAGAAAACATAAGAATGTGTTTTGTTACTGCAGGTGTATCGATACTTTGAGAAGAATTTAAATTCTTTCAGTAAAAATTTAAAAAATGATAGTTGACATGAAAATTGTTAGGATGATTCATTTAGAACCTAACCATCCATAATATATACAGGATCTGCTCTACTCTTTACTCTCTTTACTCCAATTTTCGACATTGTTTTATGTGTAATGTATCCGGAGATGATTCTCCGCAGGTTGCAGGTCAATTGACTTATGTCATAATGTAGTTACTAGCGAAGTATTATGCAGATACTTTACGTTCCTTGACCCTTGGTAAAAAAGAAAACATTTGCTGAATCAGCAATCGTATTCATTACAATTGATCGACTGACATTTTCTGATCGGTGGTTAGCTACTGGTCTTTTATTTGTGATACGTTTTCTTGACATTTTATGTATGTTTTATTTTGTTCGGATATAAAATTTCGAGTTATCTTGACCACAGTTTCACCAAGTATTCCTTAATAAATTACTTATTCAGACTTTATTTGCAGTACTTGTGATGATTTGAAGAATTTATTTATAGAACTTCATTTAATCTCAGTATAATGAATTTGTGACACAATAATTCTATATTTTCATACCTTACTCCGGAAGACCAACCGTCCAAGCGACTCATCATTAGGAGCTAGGATCGGTTTCTTGTTGGGTTGTTTTAAGGGGCATCTTATTTCATTCTCTGGCTCATCAAGATTGAAAGCCTTAAATATCATCTTACTCGATAGATTTGCCTGCAAAATACTCCTATACGGAAAAACTTCCATCAAGGGTCATTATCCGCAATATAAAAGGTTTAATCATTAAAGTTTATTTCGGTCTTATTTGTCTCATTCCTTTGACTTAACAGAGTTAAAAAATACAAAGAAAAGAAGAAAAATAAAACCATTAATGTATTGCAATAATACGTAGTGGAACATTTCCAATAATTTGGCGGCCTATATGCGCATGATGCATATACAGAAATATCGACTTTTATATTTACGTTATGACGTATTACTTATCACAATTTCATCTCCTATTGTATTTCAAGATAGCCTCGAAATTTGATTAATTTAGTACACATTTGAAGCAGCCATCAGATCTCAAACTAGACAGCACTTGTTCTATAGTAACCAGACTGCTGATAGACGTACAAAGCATGCTCTCAGAGATTTATTGATAAATTACACCCAGACACACAATCGCCGGCTTAATCAAATTGATGCCACTGCCTCACAGAACACCTTGTTTAATAAAATCGTAGATTACATTGAAAAAGGTATCATTAATGAACTTTTATTCAGGACACCATATTTTCTTGTACAGAGGTGTGTCCATAGACAATAAAAATATAGGGACTAGATGCATCGGGAGCGCACAATAGTAAGGTGGCGCTGCGATGGATTATGATTATAACTTTAGCCACACATTACAACACACCTGAAAAATTATTCTGCCGTTTTCCTCCATGATCCTGTTATGCTAGCATCTAGAAATGAGATTCGAACGCACGACCTTTGCAGTCGGAATCACTAAGCATAAAATGAAGAGGCTCGTCAATTTTATTAATTGTGAAATACTTTTTCGCTTCTGAGAAGTCTTGACTCATCATCTTAAACAACATCTCATTAAATATACTTAAAATGGCATCAATTTGTAGGATGCCGTATATAGCAACGATAGAAAATATAAATGTTACATAGTATAATATTACTTTTAATGAATTAACGAATTAGTAGAGTTAATAGGTCTTGCATACCTAACTAATTAGAAGCACTAGTAACATAACGATTAAGCGCCATTTTGATACCAATTTTCAGTATATAACTCAATTATTGTGACTATTGTTGCACAAAAAAACAATGTACTCCAAGATTCAAGAACCATGTAGCTTATTCCCATTTTCTTAATAGCTATTAATCTTTCTTTAAATCGATGCTTGGTAGAAATACGTCAACAGACCGTTCTTATTTTGATTTGAAGTTTGAAAAGGTTCACTTCTGGCCCCTGGCGTGGCACTGGTGCACCTACCCTACTTACGTAAATAACAACCGTCCGTGCATTCGCACAGGCCCATCACTGAAATTGTTACTTTCGCAAGATGACATGACACATATATTTGAAAGGTTGATTCTGATTATTACGTCACTTTCTCTTCGAGTTTGCGTTCAAACGCTTTCGTTGCGTGCTTACCCACCGTTGGATCATTTGTTATTTAGCTATACTTTTATACTTTTTGTTCTCTATTTTGTTCCGTAAGGAGTCTTAGGAGTCTACTCCTATTAAACGTGAGTTTGAACATTCTTTAGTAAATGGACGTAATCAAAATAATTTTTCAAATTAGGCTGTTGTATGAGGCAGCTTAGATTAATACATTGACCGACTACTGTGAACTACGTTTGTTTACAGGACAAAATGTTAAGACAATTTAAAGAAGAAATAAGAAAACGTCTTTATAAGATGGGCAAAAGTGAGACTGCAACCTAATGGACCAACTACTTCGATCCTTAGGACTCATGGGTCCATATTGTTTTAAAGGTCTAACACATCACGCCTTGCAATAGCTTTTGGCCATATTCTTCCTTTCTTCTTTCGTTTCTTCCAAGAAGTTTAAGGATGACTGAGAGAATTGTCAGTTCCATAACTTCTGTTGTTATCTGCAGTTTATTAATGCGTAATGTGTTAGTAGTAGATAGTAGTAGTAGATTAGTTCGTAATGTGAATTTCCATCATAAAAATAATCCTTCAGTTCTTTCAAGAGGAGTTTTTGTTCTTTCTGGGCCACTAAACGCCAGAAGATTTTTTTTTCTTCTTACGCAACCAGTATAAAACAATTTTTTTCCAGAAGCGCTAGTTTCAATATAATTAATTTTCTTCTTAAGCTACCGTATAGTAATGTAGTCCTCATATAATGAAAGATAGCTATTTTTGTGCAAAGAATCAGTGTTTGCACAAAAATATTTTTTAAGAAACAATTTTTTTGTTCAATTTAATAGACCATTCCGTCATACCGTTTTTTCATAGGGAAAAGGCTTCGGGTACTAACCCTGGTAGGTATTAACACTGATAATTTATTCTAAAGTTACTAAAAACCTAATTGAGTAAGCGTACGCGCAAGATCCGATCTTACTAAATAACCACCACATTAAAACAGTCTAAAATAAGTAGTGTTTCAATTGGATCTCGTTAGAATATATTTGTCATTCAGTATTCTCTGTATTATTGCAACACTATCGAAAGACTACGAAGACCTTATTGACTTTGGTTCTTTACCAAACTTGAGACCTTGACCGCTAGATATCATAGGTCTAATTATAAAATTAAAAAGGTTGCCTAAGAGCCGATTTGCGACCTTTTGCAGCGATGCGTACGCGCGATTGACAACGCAACGGTAGTATTGTGTCGCTTGGCGATTATCAACAGTTCGTTTTGATGCAAACACACTGCAAAATTGTAAAACGGCGAATCGTCTCCAAGCAGTGACCAACAGTTTTTTTCTTTTAATTTGCTCATTGCCTGGTCAATTACCTTGTCGAATGTATTGTATAGATATTCTTTATTCTTTTATTGTTGTACTCTTTTATGTGTATTCATTGTATTATTTTAGTTTTTAAATTTAAATCGTAAGTTATATACTACTCGTCTTCGGTTGATAAAATTACCAACAATTTGGCAATGTTTCATATTTTCTTTCTAAGTATCCATTTACTTTACATGCCACCCATTAACACTATAATTTGTTCTTGCATTTACATTAGAACAAGAACAAGACATCGTCATTTCATTTTTCTTTAACCATTGCTTATCAAAGTATTTCTTAAAATTTCCTATTCCTCAGTTGAAAAGAAAAAATAACGGACAAACAGTTGAAATCCAGACTAAATTTACAATTGCAGACATAATACGAAATATTAATAACAACGTCATATTTGTTTAAATGACATACATCAACATGGAGACAAAATAACCAGTTCTAGAAGGCCAATTTTTAGAAATGGATATGGATTGACCACTAAGATTGCCAACAAAAATAAAACTTACTATTTAGAGTGGTTGCGAAACTCAGTTGACATGGCAACAAAAGGATTTAGCTCTGACCAGTAGTTGCCAAGAGAGAATAAAAAAATCCTTTAACACAACTAGTCGTGAAGCTCAGTTCCCCAGGCGGCCGAAGTCAAAGTAAGAGTTGCAAAGTTTTCAAGTTGTTAGCCCAAGTGATTTAGGCTTTACGTTTACAAAATCAGTCAGGGCAAGTAATTGTGTACATATAGGTTAAATAAAACTGTATACAATAGGCACAGAGAAAGAGTTTAGAAAGTGTTGTCTTATCTTGTTTTGTTTTTATGTACGTTCCGTGCGAGCGCGCTGCGGTCGACGTCCAGACGTCAAAAGCTTTGGTCTGCTGCCGCTGAGCGCAGCAAACCTTCTGCAATACACCTCCAAATCATTATAACATGGCAGATATCAAATAGTAATATTAATTCGATGTACACAACACAACAATTTACATTTAAGCTTGTTTTCTAATTATGACTTAATGTATAATAATCTTACAGTTTTATATAACTTAATTTTATGAAGTGACGAAGAATGTTTGTTATTAACTATTCTCTTGGAAGTGATGTAACATTTTGTTAGGAGAATAAACATCTTTGAACCTTACTCGAGCGGTCTACAAGCGCTGTCCGGTTGTGCTAGCCATTTTCCGGAAGGCCTGTACCGATTTAAACAAGACCGAACTGATAGGTAGCCAGTATTGAAAGGGGTAACTCAAGCTGCTTTTGAAAATACACTTTGCGTATTAACCATAAATATATACACCTGATAACTGCGCCGAGTCTCTACTTAAATTGTATCTAACTAAAGGTCTGGTTTCATTCGTTAAGATCTTTAGTGTAACTTTCCCTTTCGTTAAGCAGCAATTTGCTGTTGCATTTCTCTATCCACAGTAATGAGCATTTAATGGCACCAAAGCCCACTACATAACGCCTGTGAAAGATGATTAAACGTCCCAATAGTATAATAACCTATATACCTGTATTTGTTTAATCAAATCTCTACCTCATCTAACGGTATGAAGATCTATTTTTGTTTGTCATGTTGACGAATTGTAAGCCCACACTAGATACCATTAGTAACTTCACCTAGATTAACTAGAATGATTTGAGAGTGAAAGTGGTTACGTAACGAATTGCCATTTGTGTAACATTGTGTAACTTTTTTATTTTTAATATTACATTCCTTTTTATTTATAGTATTGTTATTTAATGGCGATTACTCTATGGCACTGCAGTTGCGCCTTTGTCTATGGAGTCACACATCGCGAGTTTCATGTCTAGTTATTGCATATATTTTCCATAAATATTGCTTCGACTTTATTTGTATAATATAACAATTACTTCACGCATCTTTCACATGCCTAGACTGTTTATAAAGATATTATAGATATAACTAGACAGAGAAAATTGGCGCGTTCATCACACATTTATCTATGCTTGGAATCGAAGTGATGACTGCTGGATCAGCAGGCAAGACCTCTATCCTCTAGGACCAAAAGGCCCTTTACTTCTGTTCATATATGATTGTAATAGAACGCATTGTATAAACTGACATTAGTTTGTCAAGAGAGTAGCAATGTTCATATTTTAGCTAATTCTATATCAGATTTCTTTTTTAAGCGACCTAAATAGAGAGAAAATTCTCAATTTGATTGTGCTTGCTTTAGTTTTTACCTTAGAGCTTCTTCATTTATTAAGTATACGGTTTAAATTTTTTTAATTGGGTTTAACTCCCGTTTGAACCCATTCATAGTACATGACCCATTGCAGCGCCATTTTCCCTGCAACAGCCATTCTATAATAATACTATTATTATTGCTATAGTGTCACGCAATCTGCAGTGCGTGTTAGCACTTTATTTCGCAGTTAATAAGCCTTCCGGCTTTCGTTCCGTGAATGCAGCTTCTAAATATAGTCTCTGTACTTTGTAACTTTTCTCAACTAGAAAGACCCAAATATACACGAGTAACTTTGGTGTTGCCATTAGCTAAAATCGATATGTTTTTTTTTTTGGATAATACGCACTATTAATACATCCTGTTTCACAGGGGATTCCACAAACTTTCATTCAATATTCCATCATCATCATAAGAGAATTAATTCCAGTTGTCTCTGGTGACGACCGGGGTCCATTTTCCAACTCTTTTTCCTCCAGTTCGCACGGTCTTCGGCATCCCTCGTTGAAAGTTTTTATTACGCAATTCACTCAAAATTCCAGCGGTCATAAGTAACACCCAGACTCCGAACAACCATTTGAGTCACACAGAGGCACAATACTCAATGCAATGGGAAGCAGTGATGTGACCGCCTATTTCACTACGCCATTGGTGTATTTTGAGCCAATAAGGTTTTATGTGCTGTTTATGCAAATTTTTCGTTCACCTGCTCAGAGGTTATTAACTTATGTATACATTTGCTTGCATAAATATGCGTCAATGTTACGTCTTTGTTTTTCTACCTCATTTTTTGTGAAATTTAGATATTATGTTTCGTAGATACATAGAGGGTGACACCATATTAGTCTCAAAGACGCTACCAAGCTTCGATTCTTAACACCAATAAGGATTAAGTCGTGACGGTATTTAATTTTCCCTACCGCTTAATACTTTATAATCATACTTTTTATGATATAGCAAGGCAAATGTGTCGACTTAATGGTAAGTGAGTTCCGTCGGCTATAGAATCATAAAAATAAAGAGTTACAAGTGTGTTATCGCCCTATACTACCCCTCATAAATAGGGAGTATGTCGGATTCGAACCTGCGAAAACCACTGCATATTCTCTCATGCTTAATTATATTGCATGTACGTCGAGTTCCAGGGATTGACACTCTAGGGTGTAGGATACGGTTTTTGGTCAGTTCGAGTACCATAACCACCAGCGGGTGGTTTACGGGTTGATTTCCGCTTATAAAATAAGGTGTATACGAAAAACTGTTATAATTAAGACTAACTTACATCACGTGATCAACAAGTGATATATAGAAATACATTGATAATTGTTTACATTTCAAAGTCGATAAGTTTCGTTGATAAACGTTTCATTCTATCAACTAGGAACTTGAACACACTTTATTTTGTAACGCCAACATTCGTTCAACTGGCTCGACCCCAGTAATCAAGTGTTATATAGTTATTTAAAGGAAACGCAAATATGTGTATAAACATACCAGTTACTAGCAACTTCGTCGCTCACAAGGAATAAACTTTCTCTATTACTACAAAACTTTTTATTGATGCTCTGCTTCTATTGGTTGTAGCGTGATGTTATATAACATATAGGTTTCCTGAACAATTGGGCTATCCAATGCTAAAAGAATCTTTAAATTTGAATTAATAATTCCGGAGATTAGCGCCATTAACTGAATAAACTCGTCAGCTTTATAAAATTAATATAAATATAATAAAAAACTTCCCTATTTTAATATTATGTGAGTTCGTAAAATAAACGAGGAAATTGGTTCTTTTACTTGGAAATGGATTGTTATTTATATATTTATTAATTAATTAACTTACATTTTCCATGTTATGACGGATTAAGAATACAGTGTTACCACCCTCTATCCATCCCGTGGATGTCGTAAAAGGCGACTAAGGGACCAAGTATACAAGACTACATAATTAGAAAGAGAAGGAGAACTTGAAACAAACTCTATTCCAACACCTCTGGCCAGCGTGGAATAGTAGGCCAAAACCTCCTTGCTAAGGAGAGGTCTAAGTCCAGCAGTGAATTGAAAAAGGCTGTTGATGACATTGTCAAACTGTAATAATATTTTGTATTTACAAGTATGCTCGTATGCTTAATAATTTAGTTTGATTGCGTATGTATTTCTTATATACCCTACTGGTTTCAGCCAATTTCTGGATACTGTTTTTGTAAGTGAATTTTAAAGCACCACTTAAACTTTAATTTTGGATTTAAGCCACGATGCCTTATTTCTCGTCTTCATCAAGAGCCGTTACTAGACCACTGTTGGAAAAAGACCTCCCTAGAAAAGCGGTTATCAAACTGTTATACCTCTCGGGTCAGGCGGGTGGCATAGGGATTTGTTCCAAGTTTATCTTCATTTTTTAATGTTGTTTTTCTACATCCTTAGCTTTCTCTCTCTCTTATAACAATCCGTATTCTATATCCATAACCACAAGGACAAGAGTTCCTAGTAATTACTAATAATATAAAACCGTTACAAAGTTTCAAAATACTTAATTTACGATCTGTGATTCTATTATCATATGCATTTCATGTGAGTCACTTTGGTTGCCTCTGTATAAAAAAAATATATTTCAAATTCTACAAAAAATATGTATCTAACACTTAAATGTTAAATTTTAGGTGTCATGATCAGCAATAAAAGTATACCACATTACAATATTTGCATATGCATTTTGAATTTTAAAAAAAATCTATCGAAAAGACACAAGATTTTTAGTAAAAACATGGACGAATAGTTTTATAAAGATCGTAAATCCACTATTGGAGCAGGCCACCTCCATCGCGTTTTTTAGGTAATCATTGGAAGAAGGATTGTCCCTGTGTTGGTTGAAGAAGGTTGAAATGATAATGATTTACTAATGATTGACAAATGACTATTCAAGTTATCAAGCATAAAAAAATATTTTTTAGAAGTCTCATAAAAACAGTCTGATCTTGGTAAGTCATGATGTGAGTATTATTTTAGGTTAGTTTTTTGTTGATTGTGAGATGCATAAATATTACGGACATTTGTCACAACGACATCTAGTTACAAACTAAGCAGAGCTGGTGCTATGATAACTAGGCTCTAGACTAGACTACATACGAAATATCCAAACTCCAAATCAAATATTTGCAGATCATACAAACATTTGGTCCGACCCGGGAATTGGACCCTGAGACCTTATTCGCATTCGCTACCGTTGCGCCACCGCGATAGTTGAGCTCATTCATGTAATGAGCAATCGAGCAATATTCTTTAAGCTATTGCATAGCTTTTATCGCGGGCTTCGAGCGTGGCGACCGAATCAACAAATTCCGTAACGAAAATAAACCTAACACCCTCCACTCTGATCGGCACGGTAGTGCGGCGTTGAAAGCCGTGCATCGTCTAACGTCGTTTCAGGTCGGCAGACTTCGGCACGGTGTTTGTGTGCGTGCGACTAGACGTATGCGTGTAGACTGTACGAAGTTCGCACGGATCGAGACGAGCTGCTCCGAAATATTATAATTGCATAAATTGATAAAAATTTCTATGCAATAGCTTTATCGCGGTAGTCCACGAGTGCCACACGTATTTTTTTATATAAAATAATTCAAAACTAAGTTTAAGGTTATCAGCACTCTCCCATCCTTGTTTGTATTTATAAGGTAAATGAAGGGCTTAACCCAGTTTAATTCACTTGGAATGGCACAATCTCATTCACCTTGACACCGTATTGAGGGTGACTGGTGACAATTGCGATTAACAATATAGTTAAAAGTTTTCAATATTTTGAAATATTTTGTATGAGGTGGACTTTTTCAAATTCTTGTCAGGATCGAGAAAAGCCTGTTATACTTTACCGATTCATCAACAGTCTTTAACAGTCCACTGCTGGACATAGAACTCTCCTTAGCAAGGATGTTTTGGCCTACTACACCACGCTTGCTAGACGGGTTGGTATAGTTTGTTTCAAGTTTTCCTTCTCTTGAATGATGAACAGTGATGTTATCTTGCATATTTTGTTCGTTAGTCGCCTCTTACGACACCTATGGGAAGAATGGAGAGATAGAGCAATGGAGTGCCACCACCACTATTCTATAGTGCAAAAGAATTGTCTCAATTCTATAAAAGATTGCGGTTCTACCTATAGCGTAATGATGATGTATTGTTCTTTGTATGCTTTCTGCTTTAATTTCTGTACTGGTAGCGTAGTAGGTTAAGTCGTCAGAAAAGTTCTTATACGACGCACATTTTGATAGAAAACCACCTCTAAATTACAGTTATAGCAAGTATTTTTGTATCCATTAGTAAACGCTAAGAACGTGTGCATGTCAGTTTACATATTTGAACAAAATATCCCACTCGTCTGTTAATTTATCCCCTTTATCTTAAACATCAATCCCGTCTGCCCTCGCCATTACGGCTTAAATCTGTATAGCTATCTTCCCTGTAGTGATGGTTTCCGTTTAGTGACGGATTAAGAAATCAGAGTGTCCATCTCTTTTCATCCAGTTAGACACGACCACAGCTCTACAAAGAGAAGGCAAACTTGAAACAAACCCTATACCTACCCGTCTGGTCAACCTAGTAGCGTACGCCAGTCTCTTTGTTGTTCAAAAGTTGTGATCAAGAAACTGATTTATCTGTTTCTTAAAAAACATATCCTGCCTTTTTATGCTTTAACAAACAGCTTAAACGAAAAAGGCTATCAAACAATCAGACTCACAAACAAAAATAAGTTATGATACTACATATTTATGTGAAGAAAGTTACGACTCAACTTTATATTGCAAAGTAAATCATATTATGTTCGTTGCATGTTCACGTAATTGAATAATTTACGTAAAGGGTTTAATCAATCAATGTCAAAATTATTACATTCCGAGATGCGATAAATTGTGCCCGATTCGGTGATCTGTGTTGTGTGAGACGATTAATGAATGTTGTTTCAGACCGCTAAATAACTTTGGTAAGTTGTGATTAAATTTTGAAATGATCTTTGTAATATCTCTTTGATATTGTTGATGAAAGTACTTTTTCGATGCCACTTGTGACAAAAATTTGAACTATTAATGCCTATGTTGACAGTAGATTGCAATAGAAACCCACCACAAAGGTATTCTTTGAAATTGAATGTGATATATAAACAATAATTGGAACAAATTATATGGATATTAATAAGATTTTTGTCTAAAATAGCCCAAATATAAAATGCCCGCTAATTTAGCAACGGAGACACTATGACCCGTATCTTAAAACGTGTCACACTCGTGAATCTAATCTTAAAACTGATTTTAAATATAGATTTTACTATTGAACGTCACCTAAAACAAGATTCATCAATTCATACAAGTGAGTGAGTGTTTATTACAGAGCGATGTTTATATCGAAATCTGCACTCAAGTATAGATTTTTACAGATATGATCTTTGTTTACGTGAGACAAACTGAAGTTAGTTTTAAGCACTGATTTCTTAGACGTTTTAGGGAAAATAAATGTGTTTTACAATGAATTGTTTCGAAATAATTACGAAAGATTAATTTCACTTTATTTTATTTATAAAAGAATTACTTATCGTACCTATTTCTATTTTGTTTAGTTAACCTTAATTGACATTCAGTTTACTTAAATATACATTCAAGTATTTATTTAAAAAAAATCTTCAAAAGTTTTTGGAATATGAAATAGTGTTGATAACAATTTGAACGTTCCGTTATAGCTAATTGTAATTTATTTTAATATTTATTATATTTAAAATTATATTGGCCGAACCACATTAATAAGAAATTAATGTGTTTACATTGCTACACTAGCCAATAATATACGTATTATATATAAATTCATAGAAGTTATGTTTGTAAATTACACATTTTAATATAAATTTACTACGTGTCACGTATTAGTAATGAAATTGAGAACAGACTGTAAATTGTAATCAATCATTGAGACGAGTTTCAGCTGAGTAACACCTGAAACGCGTTTTATAATTAGAATAATTTAAACTTAAAACTGATTTCAGGTAATCGAGAGTTCAGACACTTGAGACGCCTTTATAATTAAGGGGCCTAAGTCTCAAAATTGTCTCTCGGAACAAAAATTGTTTGTTGTTTTATTAACAGTCGTATAATAAAAGTACTAAATGCACAATCTCGCAATAGCAACAAGATTGGCTATTCTATTCTTGTCTATTTATGAATTCACTCCTTACATTGTGTTTCGATTGCATTGCAAACTTGTCTTGTGTGCAAAGCAAATATAGTATCGTTTCTCAAACTTTTTGTGTTTATAATTTGACCCCCTTTTTCTTTGTAATTTTTGACGTAACAACGTCTTATAATTCGACGGAGCCGGCTGCACGCACCTAAAAAAATGACTCATGCGGCGTTACCTCGCTCTGAGGTGTTCCATTTAAGGCTTGAAGTGCAAGCGAGAGCGCAGAACGAACGACAAAAAGGCACAATCGACCTCCGCGATCGGCAGCGTTCGACATCTGTCTCTCTCCTACTTGAGTGAGCGATGCGTCCGCGTGGACAGCTGCTATACAATAATACATTTACATGTTAAAAATGCAACCATTCCATCATTATTTTCTCATGACGTTGTCACGTTCAAGTATAGTCAGTAAACCGACTTTACAGACAACCAATTTTTTTTTAAACGTATTGGGGTAATATTTTAGTATTGCAAATTCTTTACATTAGTTTTATCAGCATTATTGAAAGGACTACAAATTACAATAATTTCATGAATTAAGTAGAAAAGTTATTTTAAAACTAACTAGGGTAAGTTTCACGACCCCATTTCGACCCCCTTCAGTGACTAGTACTTCTCTGAATGTTGGTGCATGAGTTTATGTTTAAATAACAAATATAGTATCTATCTCTTACGTAATCGCATATGTTGAAACTTGCGGACTGTGGTATTTGAAGTGCAGCAAATCTAGTCTAATATACATCTCCTATAAGAATGCTGATATAAGAATACTCGTACAACTATTTACAATTATTATAGATATTCTTTTAGTTATTGTCACTGTAACCATATAACTGCCTCGGTGGCGCAGCGGTAGTGGATTCGACTGCTGTGCTTGAGGTCTCGGGTTCGATACCCGGGTCGGACAAAATGTTTGTATAATCTACAAATATTTGGGTGTTTTCTATGTATAATATGTATGTATTTACAAAAAAAAAAGTGTGTAAGTATTCTATCAATCAGTCTAGTTATCATAGCATAAGCTCTGCTTAGTTTGAAACTAGATGACATTGTGTGTCAAATGATCAAAATATTTATTTATTATTTATTTATTTATCATATAAATTTAATATATACATAGAATTTTCGTGTTCATTTTAGGATTGGCATGTTAATTAATATAATAAATAACATCGCTCTGTACCTTGAAGGATTCACAATGGTTCGTTAACGAAGAAAGTAAAATGAACAATGGTGTCCATTGTTCAACACTTCCCAGATGTCTTGTATTGTTAACAAATACGCAACTATAGTGAAAATCTATCTTACAGACGAACGTTTTGGCATGTTTTCGTCAAATATTGAGGAATAATAACCACTGCACACTTTTTCTTTCAAATAATATTGATAAAGATGATTTGAAATCCTGTTTCGATGTGATACGGTTTCTTATTGAATGTGTAATTCTGAGTAAGGTTAGTTGAGCCATTATTTTTGGGCATCATGTAACATTTACATATATGGTTAATTATTCTATTTTTATTTATTTTTATCTTTAAAAGTTGTTTTCATGCTAAAATTGAATTAGCAAGGTAACTGCTAGTAAAACCATTTAGCCTAGAAATGGGGTCAACCTCGAAATGGCAGATTAAGAACTGGAAATGAGTTTAGACTTTTATTTCGCTATTCTAAATATTATTAAATTTGTAAAAATATGTGTTAGATTAATATGTGTAACTTAAGATACCAAGACGAGACGAGGCGTTGAGATCACTTTGATGATCGATAAACACGGGTCGTGGGTCAATAAACATTTAATATATATTACCTTTTTAATGATTTAATTAATTCAGATGTAACTAGTTACACATATACATTAATAATGAATAATCCAATAAATAAAATAATGACTATACTGTGGAAGACAAGTCAATTTGATTTTGTCTTGTCTTGGTCCTTTATTTAACTTATGTCTGCCTTTATGTAACTGCCTCGGTGGCGCAGCGGTAGTGAATGCGACTGCTGTACCTGAGGTCTCGGGTTCGATTCCCGAGTCGTACTAAATGTTTGTATGATCTGCAAATATTTATTTCGAAATTTGGATGTTTTTCTATATATAATATGTAAGTATTTACAAAAAAAAAAATATACAAGTATTCTATCAGTTAGTGTAGTTAAAATAGCACAAGCTCTGCTTAGTTGGAACAAGATGATGTTATGTGTCAAATGTCCTATCCTGAATATGTAGATGTCAGGATTGAAAAATTTGAATAATTGAAAAATGCATTTTTTTTTTCTTTCTTGAAAAGGCAACGCCTGCATTAGGAATAAATCCTGTGTCGCGGGGGACTTTACAAACATAGAAGAGACGGACACAAAGAACACCCAGACTCAGAACAACAATTTGTGGATCACAAAAGGTGTTGTCCCATGTAGGATTGGAATCCACAACACTCAGCCAAGTGGAGAGCGGCGTGGCGACCGCATAAACCACTAGGCCAATCGTGCAGTCGATAAACAACATATGATAAAATTTTGTTCTACAAATTCTCTTTTAACTTGCAATGTTTGTATGTTTGAGTGAAATCTTGCAAGTGAATTTGAAGCCGTTATCCTCGAACGATCATATTGCATTTCGCATATTAAATATTCACTTATATTTTATACCAGCTTTAGAATTTAGTCTGCCAAGTTTCGTAACAGATCGTTTTTTTTAATAAGGAGTATCCTATGTTACTTCTAATATCTTTAAGAAAATGTGTACAAAATTTCATGATGATCGGTTGAGTAGTTTTTGCGTGAAACCGTAACAAACAAACTTACATTCGCATTAACAATATTAGTAGGGATTGTGCTGACTTCCATAAAAAGCAAAACCATAAATCAGTGTCATCTAACGAAGATATGTCGAAGTAAAGAGTAACTGCTTACCTTGTATGTCGATATATATATATGTGTATCCCTATTTCCTTTGGTCACGGCATCACACGTGAATGGCTGGACCAATTGCAATAATTCTTTCAGTGTTAGATAGCCCATTTATCGAGTTAGGTTAAATTATATCACGTTACGACCAATAGGAGCTGAGCATCGATGAACAACACCTTGTGTGATCCACAAACTGTTGTTCTAAGTCTGGGTGTTGTTTGCATCCGTTTCTTGTATGTTTGTAAAGTCCTTCGCGACACAGGATTCATTCCCAGTGCGGGCGTTGTCTTTTTATAAGAGATAAAAAGAGATAAAATATGTTTTTTATATAATTGACAAAATAAATGGTAAAAATGGTATTTCAAAATCTTTATAATAATTAATGAAGTTGGTTTGGCTAAAGTGTTTTTGTTACGTCATCGTGTGCATTGACTTCTAATTCGAGAAGCCTTGAAACTGCAGATAGTGCTATCAATGCCTCTCTATGACAATCAGACATTGTAATAGAGAACAAACTAAATATTGAAATTATTATTGTTTACAAAAGTAAAGAATGTTTTAATAGACAAATCAATTGAAAATATATTAATTCAGTATTCGAAGCTCATTCAGTTCGTTACGTACTGCCTCGATGGCACTGTGGTAGCGTATACGACTCCTGTGTTTGAGGTCTCGAGCTCGATTCTCGGATCAGACCAAATGTTTGAATAATCTGCAAATATTTGCTTCGGAGTTTGCGTGTTTTCTATGTATAATATGTATGTGTTTACAAAAAAAAAGATATGTTTATATCAGTTGTCTGGTGTCCATAGCACAAGCTTGGTTTAGTTTGGGACTAGATGGCGTTGTGTATCAGATGTCCAAAATCTTATTATATTATTCATTAAGTTCACTCGTCAATACGAACTGGATGATCCAAAACTTGAGTTATTTGCTAAATAACCACTGAAGATCCCTCTATCAGCATCAGATCGGTTTCAACATACCACATCGTAGCATTGTCGTCCGAAATACACACGTGTATAGAAATAAGTGCAATTTCTTATGTACTTACATTATGTACAACTAACATTGACTTTGGAAATTTGTTTACATTACATAGTTAATCACGCTTTGTCCACATGGGAGTCTAGTAATGTATTAAAATTACATTTTTTGACGTTTTTTTTAATATATTCATAGACTTCTATCAATATTTAGTTTGACCTTTCGGCAGCTTTTCAATAAATAAAAAAAAATATATTTATCAGGTTCGTCTTAAATAAGATATTCCAGAAACCAATAAAATTCATTAAATTATAATTTATTAATATTAGGAGTTGTGTATAAGATGTAAATTTTAACGGTGACCTTTGTTGGTATTATGTAAAATTTGACGATTGACACTGACCTACCGGCTTGACCTTGTTGACTGATACATGCGTTTGATACGATTTCAATGCAGTAATTAATTTTTGACTGACCTCTAAAGGCTCAGAGTCGTGATGCGTGGCGCGTGTCAATTGATATTACAGTTGAGGATTTGTTTTTATTTTTTTTTGAATAATCTACTTTTTTGGTTTTTTTAACAGTTTTCATTAATCAGCTCTTAAACAAGTTATAATTAAAACCTTAGTTTTCGAAGTGTGAATCTAATTAAAGCAGTTAATACTTAACAGTACATGCATGTAACATGTTGGTTATTAATTAACACTCAAGGCAGAACAAAAGGTGGTGTTCATACCTTGAAAAAACAATACTAAGTGTGTCAATAAGTTTAAGTATACGTCCGTAATTTATATTCAAAGCGGTAGGCTCTGAATATAAATTCTACTGTCAAGGCGGTAGAAAGGTTTGCTAGGTAGTAGAGCCACGCTGATTTCAGCACAAGCGGGCCGGCTCGACCGCGGCGGTACTACCCTCCCACAGAAGACCAACTAAAATGCCAGCATCCGTGTTGTCGTGCTTCGTGGGTGAGTGTGAGACCGGAGGTCCATTGATGCAGGGTGACAGTTATCGTGGTAACTGTGTAAGCCTTACACTGTCACGATGACTGTCATGCCTTTTACGTCACCAAGCTGGATGTGAAAAAACATCTCGCTAAGCCGCCATAGTGTTGGTTACCATACTGCATTGTCTGCATTTGCAACGAGTATGGTGACGACAACTCTTGGATTCTATTCATGCTTTCCATCAGGCACAGTAGAGTCACTTTGGCAGGCTCGAGTCACTTTGGCAGGCTCAAGTCGCTTTGACAGGCTCGAGTCACTTTGGCAGGCTCTTAATATATATCTATATAGAAACTTCATGTTCAGTAACAGTACTGACGTGTGTAAACATGGTAAACGTTGCTTAAACGCAAATATCACTCTTATTACGGAGTTTTGTGAAGTCATTCCTAATATTATTGGGATATTGGTTGGAAACACTTGCTACTGACGCATGCGCAATGGCTTTAAGAGCCTGTACAGCTGGTAATCGCCCTCCTTGTCTGACAACTGATGGAGCGCGTTAACTCTCACTTTTATCTATCTTTGACAGCTAACCCCTATTAGTGACCACATTTACAAAGTATAATATTTTATCATCACAAATATATATATTGGGTGCGTATACAGGAGCTAACGCAAGGATATGATAGTTTCTGGATGTCGTAATAACAGCTGTTCCCGGATCCCTCTTATGTCAGGCGCAGAGTGGCACACCGTGTGGTTTTAGTCGGTCCGATACCGACACACCACCTCGCCGTAAACACCGGTGGGGTGACGGCCCGAAGGGGTTTCCACACGTTAGATATGATAGTTCTTTGGTAAAATTTAATTAAAAGTTACTTGGGCAAAGCTGTTGCGTCACTTTCACGAAATAGGATAAGTTCTTTATCAATAATGCTTTATAGGTTTCTTATTTCTAATAAGTCAACCTACAGATGTTGATGTTGTGTTCATCATTATCATCCATCACCAACATGATTTCAGTTTTTTTATAGCGGACTCTCTTTCTCAAAATTATAATTTTCTAGTAGCATAAAGAAAAAAAATGCCAAATGCGAGTCGATTCGAGTCGAGCGATTATGACATATTAAAAAGAACTACTTACCAGATCTCATTCATTATACATTGTACATTAGGGTGTCCCTTATATGACAAAAAAAAATTTTTTTTCGAATTTCGAAATGCATACCCTCTATAATTTTTACTAATGCTATAAGATACTTAAATATAAAATTTTATCAATCTAGCATAATTGCAACCAGTGCCGATCGAGCTTCAAAGTTTAGTAAAAAACGTGTTTTGTCCTAAAATTTCAGTCTGCTATAATTTCACTATAAATGCAATGAATTAAGTGAATAAAATTAAATAATAAATTAGATGAACATTAATCTTTAATTAAAAACATAAAGAAATAAGAATCATTCAGGGTAACTTCTTTTTAGAGTAGTTTTTTTACAGTCTGGATACAATTTTAGATGTTCCTGGACACAGCGCAGCAAGAACTGTTTTTTTCTTCTTCAGCCGTGATAAGTCCGTTAAAATCTTGCATTAATTTAACAGCGCTTTCAGCAGTATCATTTACAACTCTCAAATAACTTATTCTTCTTTTAGCCTCCAGAAAAACAGCATTGTTATTCCAAGAAGATACATCTTCCTTTAGAAAACTGTCGTCGATCTGCAGTCGTGATAAAAATTGTTTGTTCTTTTCCGATACGAAATCATCCAGTGCTTTGTCTAAAAAAAAAGAAAAATAAGTTAAATAACAAATAAAAATCAACAACAATTTTGAAAATAAATAAATAAGTATTGGACATTGAAATTGAAATCCAACAAAAAGTCAATTTAACTTACCAAACAACTTTTGAGTCAGTTCTTCCTTCGACGGGTCATAGCGTTTGCTAAAATCCGAGATTTTGTCCCTGTTGAAGTTGGCAATCATCTTCTTCTTAGTTTGGTTGTCAACTTCATCATCAGATAGTGATAGAATGACTGTCTCTTCACATAAATACCACAAGTGATGGCTGAACTTGCTTATAGAAGCTTTAGAAATTGTTGCGTCAACTTTTTCATACTCTTTTAACATCTTCAAGAAGCGCAAATCTTGATTAGGTGCTTTGGTCGCCACTGTACATTCGAGCCAAGGTTTAACATACAATATTACGAGAAATAAGCAAACATCTTGTAGAGCCTTTTTGTCCTTCGCAGTTACTCTGCATTGTGACTGAAGTAAACATATTTTTAAAGAATAGATCGCTCTCGCCATCCAGCGTGCCTGATGTATAGCTCCGGGGGGCCTTAGTTTTAATTTTTCCTCTGTGTCTCCTCCTAAAAATATTACGCACAGTTCGACCAATTCGCGGTAATCATCTCTTACAAAACCTTTATCTAATTCTGCCTTATAAAATAGTAACAACGCTTGAATGTCTGTCTCGGCAACCTGTGCTTTTACGAGATTAAGAGATGGTTCAATTTTAGTACAATCAATGTTTTTCCAATTTTCTTGGAACTTTTTGAACATCAGAATACCTGGGCTACTAGTAATTTGCTTAATCTTGGTTTCAAAGACAGCTTTTAGGACCAATTCATAAACATGATGACGACAGGCGAAAAGCAACAATTCTCTTCCTAAAGTTTGCTCCAAAATAGCACAAGCTCCATTGAAACGGCCCATATTGAAGCTGTTGTGTCGCAGCACATTATTTGCACTTTATCATAAAGGTTCCAGTCAAAGAGAGCTGCTGATACAGCTTTAGCTTGATGTTTTCCAGAAGAACTTTCTAGTTTCGGCACTGCAAGAAGCTACTCTCTATCGTCAAATGAAGCTATAACTGGCAAGTGTTCTTCTTTTGAACTCCGTACATCCAACCCCGGTAATAGTTTTCCATCCTAATGGACTGTGACTATGTCGGGTACATTGTTTTGGAAGTTAGATTTTATTGTTTCTGCCCTTGATTTTCTAGTTTCAGTACGAATTCGCTGAATCGAGAATTTGTTAATACAGAAATCATCGCTGTTCAGACCAAGCGCTTCTACCATCGCATTAAGAATGTAAACGGTATCTCTAATGCTTAACTGGCATCGATCTAAAGCTGCAACTAGTTTAGGTGTTATAAGATTCTTTCTACCTCTTTTTGAACTTTGTTCATGGCAGGGAACGTCCGGCAAGCTGAGTTCAGAATTCAAGATCTGTTCTTCGTCTGAATCTTCTACACTGTCTAAGTTATTTGTGGTGGAAGTAGATGCAACAGCTAGTGATTCTCTTTGTCTTACAATCCTTTCCTCTTCTTCCAATCGTCGTTGTCTAGATCTTTGTTCTTTTTCCGCCAATTTTTTATCTACACCACCTAAGCATCCCGGTCGACCTGGCTCTCTCTGTTTCATTAAAAATAATTTATCTTCCTCTATTTTCATTCTCTCAAAAGCATCAGCATGTGCAATATCAAACAAATTATCAAGATTAATTATAAAATTGTTCTCACGACTCTTAAACGTAATCTCAGTTTTCTTACAATTTTTTTGCAACTCTCTCCAAACATGATATAAATCAATAAGTTTCTTCACGCAGTTAGGAAATGCCCTTGTTGGAATTCTTGCTTTTTCCCAATATATGATGCACTCCCTAATCACAAGATTTGCACTTTCACTAACAGTCAATTTAACCTCACGAATATTGTAAAATAGGACTGAGAGAACTTGTCGATTAGATGGTAATTTTGCACCATTTATTTGGTAGCTAGTCAATCCGATAAGAAAAATATTTTGTTTATCACTCCGTAATTCCACCGACATGTTTACGCACTAAACAATGAAGCACTAATAGTCTCAAAAATCACGTACGAAATGGCAAATAAAACATGTCGTAACAGGTCACTGGGCAGTACTTAAGCAACTTGTATCGACAAGTTTAAATAGCAAGTCGGCACGGGTTATCGTTTATATATCGAACTAATATTTTTTTCTAGACAATATAGGGTTATTATGAAACTTTTAAGAAGGTATGCGTAAAAAAATATCGAACTTGAAATTTAAGGGACACCCTATTGTACATATATATATATATATATATATATATATATATATTATTATATATAATATAGTATTATATAATAATGAATGTACTCGTACGTTATGAACAAAATATTACCTGTGTACATTTGGCTGCGAAGAGGTTGCGACTGAGTGCGCATCTGTAATTATGACTATTCAAATTCTGTAAAGACGTTGCTGTGAAATTGGCTATAGTTTATTGTAATACAAATTAAAGTTATTTTTTGGAAAGGGTCAATGTTATTGTAATAAAAAAAAAATAGCAAAACAGTTTTGATTGGCACCTGTCAAAAATATATTCTTGCATTTATAATTCTTCAGGTTAATCATTTAACATAAGCTTATTTATACATTATAGTTATTCAGTTATAAGCCATAGATTAATGTTGACTGAATCACGCTATGACTTGGTGGCCTGAATGGTTGTAAACATTTTGGAGAAATATATTTTGTGTTAGATTTGTGAATAGAACTCTGGGAATATACACGTTTCAATTATTATTAAACTATATTATTTCTCCCCTACGTACCCTTGATTTCGTTCAATGATTGTACGTAAAATTTGATTTTGATTACATACGCCATGAACAAGGTTGCAAGTTTGTCTGTAATAGATTACCTCCGAGTGAAAAGACTGCAACTTGTACTTCTTTCTAATCTAATCTAATCTGATGTACATTAAAGTGATTCATTATTATTAGAACTGTGATCAGAATCCGAAGAATGCCGTGAAATTAATATTCACCAAAATGCTAATTTCTGTGTATTCTTCTCCAGGTGTACAGCAATGTCGCGCCTTACGAAGGTCTTGTCCACGCGAGCTCTCAACGTGTGCTGTTATGTGCAAGAGTCCCACAGAACAACCACCGGGCCCTCCACACCACACACATCCACCTAAAGAACCTATCAATACAGGTGAGTACACCGATACTTCTGACACTGACTCTGATCTTGATTGCTTCTGGAATGGAAGAAATTCATATTCACGTCATACGTTAAGCACGGAGGCCAATAGCCTTTCTTGAGCTCTTACAACAGAACACCAGCTGCCAAAATTTTAAGTTTGTAGACCCTAATTCGCTGGGTCTCTTTCTGCTCTGCAGCTCGCTTTAATGAATCAGTCAATCAAGCAGGACAAGTAATTTCATACATCACTTCGTCATCATGCAACAATGACACCTAAAAGGCGTCCAGTTTAAAATAATTCATTCTTTCAGGCACATCAGGAGGCAAAAAATCAGGCTCGGGCAGTGGTGTGCTCACTTGTCCCAAATGCGGGGACCCTTGCACACACGTGGAAACCTTCGTCAGTAGCACCAGATTCGTTAAGTGCGATAAGTGTCATCATTTCTTCGTAGTTCTCAGTGAGGTAGACACGAAGAAGAGCATCAAAGACAACGCTGAAAACAAATCTGGATTTTATAGGTGAGTTCGCTAATTTTTCACACATCTTACACTCGCTATAATTTTTTAAAGACACCCGCACTATGAATATATCCTGTGTCGCAGCTAATCACACAATCATGGACCTTTGTGGATATCGTATCGTGGGACATGAAGGCCCAGGCTCATCAAAAGTATGTTTATCAGCAGTTCGGTTACCTTAACACAGGTTCTGTCTAATTGAGATCAGACAGCTCAAGTTATCACATTAAAAAATGCTTGAACGACTTTTACTTTTTTAAAGAATGCGGTAGTCGATTGTTAAGTCAAACTTTTATTTTTTTTTAATCTATATATCAACACTATGTCTTTTCGAAACTCGTAAAAATAGATTTTCTTTGAGAAAGAATTAAACACGTTATTGTACTGTAATTACCCAATCTTTATTAGTGTTTGTATGAAGTCCATCGTTCTTTAGAACTAATCACAAAACAAAATACAACGGTAAGCTCCTTGGAGTTACTTCAATCAACACTGTCACTCGCCCAGTCAGATCCTAACCTTAATTTTCCCTTTTCTTGGTCTCTTCTGAAAACGATGACACCCCGTAAGAGAAATAGTGTCAGACAGACGACCGACATTAAAAGAAACCAACTAAAATACTTTAGAATGTTACGTATTGACACACTCTCATAAATTGCTAAATACATATTATATTGACTGTCTCATTGGCGCACATATTATGTATGCAATTGTGCTTGAGGTCTCGAGTTCGATTCATGGTATGACCAAATGTTTGTATGATCTGCAAGTATTTATTTCGGAGTTTGGGTGCTTTTTCTTTATATAATATAGTAAAGTACAAGTACTGCTTGGTTTGGGATTAAATACGAATTTCAATCAAATATACAGTGAAATATATTGTTCAATTGAGTAGTCTAAAACAGTGACGTCACAATTTTGTATTTAGTACTATTTTTTTCATACAAAATTGTCATTTTGACAGATGATAAAAAGTAACTAATTTGACTAAGGTGTCATCTAGCCTATTCTGGACATCTGGCTAAGCACTCAGGGTCACTTATAGAGACCAATCAGGGGTCACCAACCGGGATGTCTGATAGGTATCCAATCTGCACCTAAACTAAATAAAGCCTCTACCGAACAATCCACACGCCAGTTAACATCTAGAAAGCACTGGGTGACATGCAACATAATGAACAATACTAAAAAACTTTGATGAAAGAGATAGCATGACATTCAGACACAATCGAGCGTATCTTCATTTCGTATTTGACTGCATTTAACAGCTGTCACGTACCAAGAAAGAGTAAAAGGGAATTGATTACGAATTTTTTTATTCGATGCTGTTAACGGAGGTGACGGATCCATTAGCCATGTCCGAATTGACAGCGTCATGGCCGATTCGTCGTGTTGCTGAGACGATCGTGACTATCAACTAGTGAGCGATGTTTTGAGCCTACTTAGTGGAATACAAAATTGTGCGTGTCGAAATTGTGAGTTATGAAAAGAGTTTAGAAAATATTCTGTTCGGTTTGTTGGTAAATGTGATTCATATCAGATGCTTGATAATGATATAAAGTTTGATTTTTGATTTGATTTGATTTGATTTATTTTAAAGATATTAAGTCAGTCTTTAGTAGCTATAACCGACTACACACATAGACATAATCAAATTGCAAATATCATTCACCAAAGACTAGCTCTCAAATATAAGCTTATCCAGGATACACACACTCCATACTATCAATATACCCCTAAAGCAGTGTTAGAAAGCAATAACCATAAAATTTACTATGACCGTGCAATACTGACCGATAGGACTATACACTACAACCGCCCTGATATAACCGTTCAAGATAAATTCAATAAAACCACTTACCTAATAGATATATCTATATCAAACACTCACAACTTACAGAAGACAATAGCAGAGAAAGTACATAAGTACACAGATCTTAAGGACGAAATTCTGAAAATCTGGAAACAACAAAAGGTTTACATTGTCCCTATAGTATTGTCCACCACTGGTGTAATTCCGAAACACATACACCACAGCCTGAAACTCCTTGATTTGAAACCCAATACCTACATACTCCTTCAAAAAGCTGCTATACTGAACACTTGCAGAATTGTCCGAAAGTTTCTGCAAATAGATGAACACTCACACAATGCAATAGAAGTACAGACTTAATTGATCTATCACAAAAAAAACCGTGGCACTTACTTGACCGAGTCCGTAAGTGTCACTAAAACACTACCAGTGAAAGCTGAGAAAATATAAATTTACCAAAATAATAATAATAGTTTATTTTCTCTTCACAAAAATGTTTCTCACTATATTACAATTGAGTTAGAAATTACAATTTTGTGAGAGACTGGTGCCTATGATAGGTATAGAATACCTGTGTTACAGGTCACCAGGTCCCCACACCACTTAGTTTACAAGTTAGTTAACTTCTTAGACAGCGATATACATACAGGAGAAAGAGAAAATTTTAAATTAAACATTAACTTAAACATTATAGTCGTTAGTGTGTGTGTGTGTGTGTGTGTGTGTGTGTGTGTGGTGTGTGTGTGTGTGTGTGTGAGGGTGAGTGTTCGTGTGTATATTTGAGTGTGTGCGTGTGTCATATATCAATATATCAATCAATCAATCACTTAATTGCTACCATGTCATTACTAACTTATATTTATACCATTTTATTGTTATGCCAAAACGGTGAGTAAATTTTCAGTGCTATCGTAGTCAAGAGTTTTTAACCAATCACATATCCTGTGTTTGCATTCTAATTTTGTGAGAGGATATATCGATAAAAAGGTATTCACTTTGTTATATAGATACCCGCCGAGAAAACAGTAAAAACGATGTGACAGACTTGTACGAAAGGCGACATTGTTACATACGGCACCCTTCCGACGCTTGCCCTTTTTTAAATTTGGATCGTAAACTGTTTCAGTGTGCTTCTTCAAAATAACTGCCAATATAAAATTTTGTCTGACTGTCAATATATCCCATAATCCATAAAGCTCTCCTGTCGGGTAACGAAATGGTAGTCCAGCCCCAACCTTCAGTACAGCTCTCTGAGCTCTTTCTATTTCCAGAAACTGGACCTTACCCACTCCTCCCCATGAAAGAATGCAATAATTAATGATTGAGTGGCATAGAGCATAGTATACCATTTTTATTGTTTTAACATCAGCTACCTGTCTTAGTATTTTAAAAATGTAAATTAGCTTGCGTATTCTAGAAACAAGGGTAACTACCTAGTCTTGCCATAAATATTGTAATAAAGAAAAAAGAAAATTGTTAACTGCAAATAACATTTATTACTTTTACAGTGTGTCAGTTTAATACATAAATATAAAACAATTAAAAATATAAAAAGCTTATTCGAAGTGGTCTCCATTGGCTGCAATACAGTCCTTTAAACGATGAGGCCAGTTATCAATAGAAGCACGCACTCTTTCCATGGGAAAATTCTTCACTGCCAATCGTATAGATTGTTTTAGGGACTCCAAATTATCATGGCGTTTAGAGCAAGCTGTACTCTCTAAAACTGACCACAAATCATAATCCAGCGGATTAAGATCGGGACTAGACGACGGCCAGTCTTCAGCTCTGATGAAGTCCGAAACGTTCGATTCCAACCAAGACTGCGTGGACCGAGCTTTATGACCCGGCGCCGAGTCTTGCTGGAAGGACCATACTTGGTTATTGAACATGGTGATGTTAAGGGGCTTAACTACCTTCTCAAGAATGGTATCTTGATACACTTGTGCCGATGTTTTGATACCTTTTTCACAAAAATATGGCTCAGTCACTCCTTCATAGCTAACACCCCACCAAACCATCACTGAAGTCGGATAATGTCCACGTTGCACTCTGTCGACTAATTGGGAAGCTTCCTTAGAGCTTTGAGCATAAATACGGTCATTTTGTTTGTTAAAATGTTGCTCAATTGTAAAAATTTTCTCATCCGTAAACAAAATTTTTCTGTGACCTCCCTTTGCGTACCGCTTCAGTAGTTGTTTCGATTTTACCACCCTATTCTTCTTTAAATTATCAGTTAAGAAATGGCCAGTGCGTCTCTTATAGGCTGCAAGTCCTAAGTCATCTTTTAAAATACGCGACATGGTTCTAGGTGCTATCTTCATTTCCCGAGATAAAATCTTTTGCTTTCGGACAGGATTTCTTCGAATTCTTTCCCTTACTGCTTTGACCACCTTTTTCGTACGAACACTACGTGGACGGCCAGATCTTTTTCTGTCACAAACAGAGGAGGTCTCATTGTACCTATTAATAGCCCGGTACACAAACATTTTACTAATACCAAGTGTATGGAGAGTTTTAAAAATTGCATTTGGCTCCATACCTACTTTGTGTAATGCTATCACAGCGATTCGTATCTCTTTATCACCCCACACCATTTTAATATCGCAAAATATTTTACAATGTATTGGCGCCAAAATGAGAAAACACAATGAACAATCGTATAAAAATGACAGATTCGAAATTCAAATGTAATATTTTTTTATAATTAAGTGTAACAGTATTTATGGCCAGACTAAGTATATGTGGCTTGAAGCAGAGAGTTTGGTCTATCTGTACTCCTAGGTATTTTATAGATTCCAGCCTCTGAAGGGGGGAACAGGAGCAAAGTCCGCTATCCATCAAAGAGCATGTGTGGGCAGTAATGGAGAATGTATTAGGTGGTAGGAGATTCTTTCTATGGGCAAAAGCAATGTATTTAGTTTTGTCAACATTAAGAGACAAAATGTTAGTCTTTAGCCATTTGCAAACAGTGTTTAAGCCAGACTGTGCACATCTAAATACGTCCTCCCAGGTATTGCCGCTGAAAAAAAGCGCTGTGTCATCGGCGTAAGACAATATTTTTCCACCATTAAGATCAAGCTGACAAAGGTCATTAATATAAACAAGGAATAGGCTCGGTCCCAAGATGGTACCTTGTGGCACACCATAGCACATGGTAAGCTCGTCGCTAACCCACGAATCAATCATTACTCGTTGACTCCTGTCACACAAGTAATCCTCAAATAATTCTAATGGGAGACCTCTGACACCAACTCTATTCAGTTTCTGAATTAGCAAGGGGGGAGAGACGGTGTCAAAGGCCTTGGCAAGGTCAAGGAATACTGTGAGACACTTGCTTCCCCTGTCCAGACTGACAGCAATTGAGTTAGTAAGTTCGTGGACAGCTTCATCAGTCGATTTACCGCACCGAAAACCATATTGGAATGGTGAGACAAGGAAATTACTTTCAAGGAATTTCATGAGACGAACATTCATAAGGCGTTCTAAGATTTTAGACATAGTGGGCAGAATAGAAATTGGCCTATAATTACTAATATTATCTCTATCTCCACCTTTATGAATCGGTTTGACAAGGGCAATTTTAAAGGGTTTAGGAAAATCACCTGTTGTAAAAGCAAGGTTGCAGATATATGTCAGAAGGGGTACGAATGTATTCCTGTATCGTTTAATAATTTTTGCTGAAATTTGATCAATTCCCACAGCAGCGTCATCTCTAAGTCCCTGAATTATTTGTTCAACCTCCGTATCGTCAGTAGGTACAAGAGCAAACGAGTTAACCGGCGAACAGTCAGAAAAATTTGTACACACAGCCAGTTCACCATCAACAATTATTTTCTCTGCTAAATTTCTGCCTATGTTTGTGAAAAAGTGGTTTACTCTGTCAATATGGATTTTAGGGTTATCATAGTTAATAAGTACACTAGGAGCACTGTTTCTTTTAGAAAAGTTGCATATGTTTTTGATTGTATGCCATAATTTTTTCTTGTTGTTTTTTGTCTTATTAATTTCCAGTTTTTCATAATCTCTTTTTAGTTTTCTTGTTAGAGCATTACAATAATTTCTGTAGCGCTTATATATTGTCTTAAGGATTTCATCTTCAGGTCTCCTTTTTAATTTCTTGTGTAAATTATCACGATTCCTCATGCAACGTAACAGAGCAATAGTAATCCAAGGTTTGTTGATTCTCTTCCTGTTAGCCACCTTTAACATTCTAGAATTATTCTCAATTGTTTTAGATATAGTGGACATAAGAAGATTTGTAGCAATAGTAGCATTAGTACAATCAAGGATATGATGAAAGTTAATATTTTTAATAGCTATATCTAAACTATCGTAGTTAATGCGTATTATAGATTTAGATCTTTTTTCAGGTTGTATTTTTAGTGTTAGTATAACGCCTACACATTCGTGGTCGGTGATAGAAGAGTTCATTATAAAACAGGTACCATTCAATTTGGTTTTCATCATAATATGATCCAGACATGTTTTTTTACGAGTAGGCTCATAGTGAGCTGAAAGCATACAATGACTCGCTAGGATATTCAAATACTCATGCGAACGCCTATCGCTAGTATCCTGTGCAATATCAATGTTAATATCCCCACAGAGGATAATGTTTTTGTAGTGGGATAATTGATTTAGCAGAGAGTCTAGTGATGCATTAAAATTAGTAGTATCGTACTGGCTAGGAGGTCGATAAATACCGATAATACAAATATCGACACTTAGTTTTAAAATTAGACAGTTAGCGTCAATTAAATAGGGTTCTTCATACAATATTTTAAATTCATTTTTATAATACATCACGACTCCCTCATTTTGTGTTTTATGAGCGGAAGAAGCAACAAAACTGTACCCTTCAATAACTGGTATATTTTGCGCAGTGAAAAGCCAGCACTCTGTCAAGACAAGCACATCCCAATCTATTTCTGATCGACAAAGAAGTGTACTAAAATTATGAAAATTGCAATTTAAACTTCTAATATTTTGACATAGAAGTTTTAGAGTTTTGTCATGAGGTATCAAATTTTTGACGTCCTCAATGTCACACCTTGTAGCTCTGGCTATCGAAAGGGAGTCCAATTCATGGTTAACAGTATCAATGCCTTGACTATCGAATTTTACCTAAAATGTCCTTAGGCATAGCTAATGTAGTACAGATAAAATCAGCGATAATAAGCATTGGTAACGTTTTACTCTTGTGTATGTAACAAGCAGAACATTTAGAAGACTGTCTGAGTATGATTGATATATGTAAAGTGAATAGGTGTATAGTGAATGTGAAAGTGAATGTATATGAAATATAATATAAACAAAAAGCAAATAAAGGACAATTAGAAAACAGAAACAAAGCCGGATACGCAAAGCTAAGCTTCATTACAAAACTTATAATGAAATTAATTATGATTCTCAGTCACAAAACCAGTTCATGCAGTTCAGACTCCTCCTCTATACGCCTCGGTGATTGTCCCTCATCTCTTTTTACATAGACCTTGCCAAAAGATGTCCACGCCGCTGCCAGCTTTTTATTTTTCACATATTCCCTAGCGATGTAATGGAGACGTTTAGCCTTATATGTAAGAGACTCTGAGACAAATACAGCTCGAGGTGCTCCGCCAAGTCGAAAATGTTCAGTGTTAAGTTGTGGTTCATTTTTCAAACGTCTACTTTTGTTAAATTGTTTATAGGCAGCTATAAAAGAATCTTTCCTTATTCTGGTAGTAAAATCTAAAATGACAGCATCAGACTTTGACCTATAAACGTCTTTTATTTCTACGTCTTGAATAGGAGTTTCTAGACCCAACACTTGTCCAGCGTCCTTGATGACATTTATTATGGTTTGCTTATTTTCATTCGGTTGTTGGGTGAGATTGCGGATTTCAACTGTAGTTTGACGAGAGTCCCTCTCCGCCGTTTCAAGTTTGTTTTCTAATAACGATAAACGTTTTTTGTAGTTACTGTTATCTTCTTCTAAGCATTTAATTTTGTTAATCAGGTCATCATATTTACTGGACATGAACTTAACAGATTTCTCCATTTCCTCGCTTTGTTTGACCAAGGAATTGATGGTGTTATTTAACAAATCAAACCTGTGCTCCTGTTGTAATTTCAGCTCAGCGAACATTTTCTTAATTTCACATAAGTAGGCGTCTGACGTTCCCGTGAATTCGTTAAAGGTGCGCTTTTGGCGTTTCGTGACGTTGAGGAGGTTATCAGCAATGTCTTCTTTGGGTATATTATGAAGCGCAGAATCCGACGCACACAGCAATGAAGGGGGTGTTTTTGCCTTCAACCCCGGCGCAGTAGATTGTTCAGCTATTTTATTTTTGGGGTTCTTTACATGTAGCGTTGAGTCGGACCCGTGTCGCAAGGGAGATGTGTGCGGAGGAGAGCGTCTCACCGACATGTTTATTCAAAACAGTCACGAGCCAGAGGTGCCTTCAACTTTAGGATAAATTACACCTCAGTGTGTAATTGCTAATTATTATTCTCAGGAGCTTTAGAGGTTGCACGCTAAGAAAGTTTGACTGACACCAAATTTCAAACCGGCCAACAACGAAAAAAAGGCAAAAAGAGTATTCGTGTCTCTTAGGACCAATTTGATTCCCAGAATCGATCGTGAGCCATCCGCGTGCAAGTCTGTCTTATTAGCCACTCGGCCAAATGAGCGTTGGTAATGTTGCCTAAATATTTGTTCTTAAGATTCCGTAACAGAATCTCAACGAACAAGGGTCAATATTCGAATTAATTCTAGGCCACTGACGCACCTCACTGATTTATTTCTGCTTACCGTCACTCATTTGAGATTTTTGTTACAAATGTTGAAAAAAAACTTTTTTCCTTTATATTAACACTTTTCAATCACAAATAAAGTCGTTGTAAAAAGTTTCCGTTAACTTAGGCACTTATAAAGACCGTTGCATACAGTAAATAGTACAAAAATTAGTTTTTGAGTTATATAAAATTTATATTCACGGAGCACAACTGGACGCGTCTACTCGCTTTCGATGCGCAGCGGGGAGGGGGAATGTGCTCGTTTATCACCAAAGACACATACTTTACATGATAAATCATCATTAATAATCTTTAATAGTCCACTGCTGGACATAGGTCTCTCTTTAGCGAGCTCCTTAGGGTTGGTAGTATTTGTTTCTAGTAATTTTCCCTTTCCTTGCAGTGATATTTGTCCTTCATTCGCCTATTACGATACACATGAGACCAGTAGGGTTGGTTACTCTCTATATTCTTAATCCGTCATCACCACCATACTTTACATATAGTAACACTAATTTATGATACAAAGATGATATTAAAGTAAGTCATGTCGCTGCACGTTTCACAAAAAGGTCACGTAACACGGCCAAAAAAATAAATTTGAACGTGATCACTACGTAATGCTACAGTCACGTTATAAAATATCACTGTATGAAAGAGATTTATTGATAAGTCTCTTTAGATTTGTTAAAAACAGTTACAATTTAAGAAGAGAATGAACAGTTGAACAAAGTTCCATTCAACTTTAAAAAAAAAATGTGGTCTAAAATTTCTCTCTAACTCACAATTGCCATATTTTTATTTCATTTTAAGAACGTGCCAGAAAAGTGACTCCTTTACCCGATGGAGAACTTGAATTAAAGCCAATTTAAATTTGTAGGTAGTAGAGCCACGCTGATTTCAGCACGAGCGGGCCGGCTCGACTGGGGCAGTAGTACCCTCCCACAGAAGATCAACCTAAAGCGTCAGCATCCGTGTTGTCGTGTTTCGTTGGTGAGTGTGAGACCGGAGACCCATTGATGCAGGGGTGACAGTTATCGTGGCAACTGTGTAAGCCTTACACTGTCACAATGACTGTCATGTCTTTTACATCCCCAAGCGGGGTGTGAAAAAGGATCTTACAAGGCCGCCATAGTGTGGGTCACCATACTGCATTGTCTGCATTTGCAATTGGTATCGTGACCACAACTCTTGAATTCTATTCATGTTTTCCATCAGGCAGAGTAGAGTCACTTTGGCAGGCTCTTCATATAGAAAAAAAACAATAGTTGTAGTCACCATGTCTACTCATTGCGAATGCGTACAATGCAGTATGATGACCCACTATGGCGGCCTATTGCGATGGTTTATCACGCCACACTTGGGGACGTAAAAGTCATGTCAGCCATCGTGGCCGTTTAAGCTTACACACTTACCACGAAAACTGTCAACCCTGCATCAATAGGCCTCCGTTCTCGCGCTTACCAACGAAACATGACAGCAGGATGCTGTCGCTTTGTAATACTTCCCCGGTCGAGCCGTTTGTGCTGAAACCAGCGTGACTCTACTACCTTCATGAGTTTGAATACGTCGCTAACTTATCAATCATAAAACGACACAGATTATCGACTAATCAATATTTTAAATAAAAGAAATGTATTATTTATTCTATTCATATTAAAAATTGATCACGTCTACCAACTGACAGCTATCAACTTCTTCATCGGTTGATGTCATAGGTATACTTACTATAAACTGATGTAGAAGTCAAAATTTAAAACGTCACAATGCGTTAATATCAATGTCATATTTGTAATAGATATGTAGCACATATGTTAAAAAAGATATTTGTATGTACAACTAAACAAATCATGTAAATAAATATTAACATGACAAATAGATTGAAACGCCAAATTCGTTGTTCTTCCATATCAAATTGGCGGATGATTATTATATGACAGACATCTGACGCCACGCCATCTAGTCTCAAACTAAACAGCTTGTACAATGGGTATTAGACAACAGATAAAATACATAGATACCTTTTGTTTGGTAAATATATACATCTTTATATAAAAGAAAGTGGTGTTAGTTACACCACTTATAACTCAAGAACGGAAGAACGGATTTAGGTGAAAATTGGTGGGGAGGTAGCTTAGAACCAGGAGACGGACATAGGATACTTTTTATCCCGTTAGAACGGGTTTAAGTAAAAAAAAATCTACTTATTTATTACCTTTAAGGCGGAACAGAGTTCGCGGGGTAAGCTAGTATTTTATAAACAAATAATTACAGATTATACAAACATTTGGTCCAACTCGGGAATCGAACCTAAACCTAAGCTCAGCAGTCGCAAACGCAACCGCTGCACCGAGACAGTCGATATTCATAGATTCCAATTTCATTCTTTTACTTCAATAATGTTACAAGAATAATGAGGTGAGTGCTGCTTCGTCAGCAGAACCACACTACCCGTGACTGTCTTAACATTAACCACAATACATAAATACAATAGCTATTTAATCATTGTTCCGTTAGATGTTTAATCATGAGTTACGTACCGAACTTGTAAATAAATGTCTCCAAACCTTTAGAAGAACGGATTAAAACTTGAACATAAGCTATATCTCTTGCCAAGTACAGTGGAACCGCGACAATCCGGCCCCTGTCTAACTCGGTCCCCCCTGTAATCCGACATCAATCAAACAATTTTCGCTAATGTAGATCATGCATGATTGAACAGGCTACAACTTGTGCTTGACGCGTAGGTATTGTTTCAATACCGATTGCTTAGTTTGAATTTCACTACGTGTGATAGCGGTGCAGCTTAGCGTTTATTCATTGTGTATTGTATGTTGTGTTGTATTGTAGTAATGTCGTCACAAGCCCAGAAGACAACAACATATACAATCTTACCATTTGTCTGTAATTTTTCGGATTACAAGGTACTCTTTTGTAAAAAAAATCCGGACTACAGGGGGTTTTAGGCAGTACTCTATAATCCGAAAAATTCGATGGTCCGACACTGCCCTGCAAAACGTTTGTCGAATTAGCGGGGGTCCATTGTATTGCTTTTTCTAACTAAATTATTTTAGCAAATAAATTAGCGATTGTGGGTTTAATATAATACACCTCTCCTTACTTCACCCTCCTGGAGGATATGGATTATATTTTATTTTATATAAAAAATACAGTTTGAATAACAAAATATTGTGAACAAGTTAGTGATATTATTCTGAGCTTAATAGTAATTACTTTAGTGGTTAAAACACGTTGAACTAAATATTTATCAATATGAAAACCAAACACACATTTTCTAAATAGTATGTGTCAATCTCAACTGAATGAAAACGTCAGAAACTCTTACGTTATCATCAGTCATCGGACGTCCAAAGGTGCAATCTATCAAAACACTAGATATTTCGCACAGAGCGGTCATGTACCTTCACCGTCCAGCGGTCGTTGGTTCTTCGAACTAATGATAACAATAAAAGTAAATTAATTGACACATCAGTTTTTGAATCGTTCCAAATTTAGCTAAGAGTTCAGTAAGAGAGTGTAGACCCAGCTTATCGGTGAAGGTGCACCGGGGAAGTACCTAATAAAAAAGCAACTCAGGCACTAGCAATATATTTTTTTTTCTATTTTGAGAACCTGCCAAAGTGACTCTACTCTGTCTGATGGAAAGCAGGAATAGATTCCAAGAGTTATGATCACTATACTCATTGCAAATGCAGTATGGTGATCCACACTATGGCGGCCTAGTGAGATGCTTATTCACACCCTGCTTTGAGACGTGAAACGCATGGCAGTCATTGTGGCAGTGTAAGGCTCACACGTTCCCACGATGACTGTCACCCCTGCATCAATGTGGGTCCGGTCTCGCACTCACTAACGAAACAAGACAGCATGCATGCCTTAAGTTGGTCTTTTGTGAGAGGGTAGTACTGTCCAGGTCGAGTCGGCCCGTTTGTGGCGAAAATAGCGTGGCTCTACTATCCTAAGTCGCGGGAAATTAACAAACATACATAAAACAGACACGGAACACCCAGACTCAGAACAACAATATTTAGAGTCTTATCGTTATACTTCTAACTTTCCCACTCCCACTAGTAATCTTGTGCATATTGCATTCCCAATTACATAATCGGACTTAAACTAATCGACCAAAGCCCACATTACGAGCTTGCATCTGATTGATATGGCATGTGCGTTTGCACTATAAAATGTTCTTTCAATATTTTTCGATTTGTATTCACCTCGATAAAAACACGAGTTTCACACATACCTATTTGTCTTGTTTACATAACAATGTGTAAGTGACGAAGCAATGAACTCATCACTCACACATCTGAAGTTTCATAAGTTCATTAGACGAGAGATTGACGAACGCCCGGATTGTCTCTGAACTTGATAATGTGGTTGAAGGTTCAATATGTCTACCTACTTTTTGTTCTATTTTACCTATTTTCGTTAAATTTGACACTGAATTTATGGTATCAGTTATTGAATGCAGTCACAATTTTGCTTAGTGCTGAGCTGAACAAGGCAAAGCTGGTTTCTCTTTAGTTACAGATAGCCTATTAGTCAAATTTGTTCACAATCTTTTATTATATATCATTGTCCAGTCCAACCCGGTTATACTATAGCGTGTAATTTTGCCGTTATTTCTACAATTAACACGAAGCTATTTATATATGCACTATACTATATACATACATACATTTAAGTCTTTATAACCAAAAAAAAAAGACAGAGACTGATTAAATTGCTGCGTTTTTTTAATACGTCAAGCCGCAACATGTCAAGTGTTACAAAGTAGCTACACATTTCTGCTAACAACTGATAAGAGTTGCTTATAAGCTGTACGACAAACATTTCAAGTTATAATATACATTTGTATGCATGGGTTGTGCTAGTTGCCACGCCGTTTCCTACAGCGCAGTGTTGTGGGATCCATCCCCACATGGACGAACGCTTTTTGTGATCTACAAATTAAACTGCGTTACAAATGAAAACAAAACTCTACGTACCCGCTTTGAAATATCAATTTTCTTGTCTATTCCTATCGTTAGTAATATACATGTATAAGATGTAATGAAGCAAAAATATACATGTATTTTTGATTCATCACGTCTTATCTTACTTCCGTCAGGTAGTACTTGGTTATACCTATTAAAATTGTAAAAGCCAAACATAATTTAGAGAAATCTAAAATTTACCAGTTTTTACGTATATCAAGTTAGATATATAAATTGTATTTCTATTGTTGTTAAGTAAACTTATTTGTTGCATATTTGCACTTATTGTTGGCTAAACAGTCAAATTGGATTTACAAATAAACATATAATCGAATAAAAACTATTTGTAAACAAAATCGAAAACGTCAACTGTTTCATATACACCTAAAGTGGATTTATTTACGTGATATCTGATCCTTATCTATCCAAATATCTTATCCTATAGACTTACTTATAAACAACTCGTATAAATGGCAAATCCAATGGATTTCGATAGATAAGTCATTTTTATTAAACTCTTGCTTTTAAATGCGGATCCGAATGTTTGTCAGCTACCGCGGTAACTAATAGCCTATGCGTTATCCTGATGTTAAAGCTATATGACTGTAAAGTTTCATCTAAATCCATACAGTAGTTTTTGCGTGAAAATAACAAATATCTGTACATCCTTACAAACTTTCAAAATAATAATGTTTAAAATAAAAAATATGTTAACAACTTTATCTATAAGGAACCCAGGCATCTTATTTAATATAGCCAGAGAAAGATATTAGAAACCGCGGTAATTTTTTATAAAGTCTGATGACAGATTTTGTACCGTATGTAATCGGGTAAAAAAAACTAGTACCATCATTTACGGGCATTTGTAAAATTTTAAGTGATTCAAATATGTATCTAAATAGGTAAAATTGAAATGGATCTACCTATGAGAACGATGTGTTTTACCACGGTAAAAAGTAACTCACATCACTCCCCAGCCTCTCAACTATCTCCAGACACAAAAAACATATCATAAAATCATTCCCTTACGACGAAAAAGAAATACAAACATACACACAAACAAATACACTTTCACATTTATAATATTAGTAAGGTTCTGGATTTAAAAAGCAGTGTGTGTTACTGCCATAGTTCAAATTAGTAAGCAAAAATATTGTGTGGATCCTTAAAGTATGATTTTTGCTTTAGCAGGCATTTTTTTTTGAAAACTAAATCCAAAAGAATTTTATGTTATATTTTGTTATTTATGAATTGTATTTATATTAACATATAGGAAATCACTCGTTTCATTTTTAATTTTCTAGTAATCGATTAAATGTTAGATTGCCATCCTTGTTCATAAATTACCGAAAAATGTCCTCATTTTTACTTTAAGCAATCTTATTGCTAAAAGTAAATGTAACCAGATTTTTTGAAACACCCTTCGTTTCGTCTAACCGGGATCAAAAACAGGGATTCAACGAAAAAAAATCCTATAGTGAGTTTTAAAATTTTGATCAACGTTTTTCTGTAAAAGCCTACTCTGTCAAAAGCTTACCAGCAAAAATGTCACTACTCTGCCTGATAGAAAGCAAGAGCAGAATCCAAGAATCGTCGCTACCATACACATCGCTAATGCTAATAATGCTGTATGGTACCCACACTAAGGCGGCGTAATGAGATGCGTTTTCACACCCCGCTTTTGGACGTTAAAGGCATGGCAATCATCATGGCAGTGTAAGACTCACGCACCTACCACGATAACTGTCTCTCCTGTATTAATGGGCCTCCGGTCTCGTACTTATCAACGAAACACGGAAGCTGCTGCTTTAGGTCTGTCTTTGTGAGGGTATATTGACCCGCTCGAGCCAATCCGTTCGTGCTGTAATCAGTGTGGCTCTACGACCTATGAAATGTATGACCTTTGAAATTATTTACTATGACTGATTGACTGTTCATTTCAGGTTAAGCGGGCACCTAAATCGTGTAACACAGTTTTATTTTTCTGAATCTGGGTGACCTTTGTGATTGTTTCATGTATATATTAAAATTCGCACGCGACGAAGGGTATATATGCAGGATATGTATTAAAATGCGGGTATTGTATAAAAAAAAAATATAAAACATCAATTGAAATTTAATACAATAAAATGGAAATTCAACAGGCTAGTACCAACAAATTGCTTGTGAATTAATATAATCTAGCTTCCTAGTTCTAAAAGAACTAATCTAAATATTACTAATCGTATAATATCTTATCTTATCTATTTTCCCGATGTTTGAGCGTAAGATATCCAGTGTACTCAGAATTAGCGGTCTTTGTCCTACTTTTTTGAATGGAAAAGTACGTAATAAAAGCAATGCGTATTCAAATTTGAAATGACAAACTGTTGACCTGTTTAGTCTTGTTTACTGTTAAAGTCTACTAACACTATTGTTTCGATTCCGACCTAGGCCAGACCCGATCCGACAAGCATTGTGTGATAAGTACGACCACCGGTGGAAAGAGGGTTATGTTTGCCTATTACTCGATCGCCAAAGAATGAAAAAATGCACATATTCCGCGTTATTTTTTTTGCCATTGATAACAAACTTGCATTTACTGTTTCACTTATTTTTTTAAGAGGCACGTGGCAAAAAGAATCACCCTACCCTATTGAGTATAGAAATTTGTTAATATCTTTTATTATGAAAGTTAAACATTAAAAACGTATTTTTTTACAAAACATTGCGTATTCTTTCAAGGTTCATTAAATATCTTTACTCGTTACACCACAAGTTTACCCGAAAATAATTGATTTTAAAGTGAATTATGATAATTTATTACCTGTTTCTAGAAGAAAACTTCTACTTTTATTGATAAACACTGTATTTGGCACATTGTATCTTGTCTTTACATCAGAATTTAATAATTCACTGCTGGACATAGATCCCTCTCTTTAGTAAGGAGGTTTTGGCCTACTATACCACGCTGGCCAGACAGATATGGTATTTCTGCTGAAACTATGCTAAGGATTATCCCACGAAAACAAACAACCGACTTAGACATGAAATTTCTGCCGTACATTTTGCTACAACAATGCTGTACGAACTTTACACATATATTTACATATTTACCTAAATATTTAAATATTTGTTGGAAATTCAGACATAGCCAGTTAACCAATCTTTGTTTTTTTTTTTATTTTATTTGAGAGCCTGCCAGAGTGACTCTACTCTGCCTGATGGAAAGCATGAATAGAATCCAAAAGTTGTAGTCACCATACTCATTGCAGATGCAGACAATGCAGTATGGTGACCCACACTATGGCGGCCTATTAGGATGCTTTTTTACGCCTCACTTGAGGACGTAAAAGCATGACAGTCATCGTAGCATTGTGTTGCACACACTTACTACGACAACCGTCACCCCTGCATCAATGGGCCTCCGGTCTCGCACCCACCAACGAAACACGACAACACGAATGCTGGCGCTTTAGATTGATCTTCTGTGGGAGGGTAGTACTGCCCCGGTTGAGCCGGCCCGTTCATACTGAAATCAGCGTGTCTCTACTATCTGTCATTGTTTTAGGTTATATGTATTAAAATTGCTTGTTCTGTACTAATCGTCCTCCGGAGGATCGTGTGTTCATTTAATTTCATTTTCCAACTAATTTTATACTGACACGATTATTTGTTCGTTAAGGGCAATTAGTCTATAACATTTATTTAGAAATAAATTGTGTTTATCAGCAGTGTGGTTACTATAGTACGGGCTCTGCCTGATTTGAGACCGGACAGTCGTCTGTAAGATGTAGAAGCTTATTATTTGGTAAAAATAAACCAGATATTCTTGCCAATAAATGTCACTGTAAAGTCATGAACTCGTCACCTTTGCATAATGTGTTTATTTTACTCACATCAATATACGTAAATCATACAGTTTTGTCTGAGTACACACGACAAACATTTGAGCAAATATTTGCTGTGTTTGGTTTAATATTTTGTAAACCGTTTGGTTAATAAATTCTCACAAAGAATTCATTGTTTCAACATTGCAATGGTAAATTAATAAAAAATATGTTATTGGAGAAGTATGGTTGTAGTTTTTCTTTGTTTAAGACACTAGATTAATCTAAAACTGGATCCGTAATGTCACGAGAAATATCCAGAATCTAGTCAGAAAGCTTTGAAACAGAGACCCTATATAATTATTTTTACAGGAATTAACACACTATAGATATTAAGAATACTCTTTGAATATCCTGACGTTTCGACCAGATTGTACTGGTCGTGGTCACACGTTGACTATTACTACAACACACTGTGTAACTATGAATACATCTAACGAGTTCTTACATATATACAAAGATAAAATTACACTGTTATCTTTCTACCACTTATGTATTTCCTTTTTTACTTTAGGTTACTAACACATGCTTAACTTAACTAACCACAAACATATTACCCAATCAGCTAACAGCCATCTTTTTAAATATAACTCCCAGACGATTGCTAACTAATTTTAAAACTCAACAGTTTCAAAAGTAGTTAGCTATAGTCTGGGTGTTCTAAATTTAAACCTTTCTAACTACTTTTAAAATTCAACAATTTCAAAAGTAGTTAGCTATAGTCTGGGTGTTCTAAATTTAAACCTTTCTAACTACTTTTAAAATTCAACAGTTTTAAAAGTAGTTAGCAATAGTCTGGGAATTCTGAATTCAAACTCTTCTAACTACTTTGGGAGTTTAAACTCATTTGCATACAATAAAAACTTAAATGTTTATGCGGTAACAGTTGCATCGATAAAAACTTTCGCTTTCGTTGTTTCATACCTGTATCTCAATACTCAGTAAATAACATAATTTTTCGCAAAATATCATGAAAGCGTGACTTTCTTCAAAAGTAGTTCACCATTTAATGTTGATAATCCGAGGTGTTTGTCACTTTCCATTTGTTTGTTTTGAAAAGGACGTTAAGCGGAATGGCGTACGGATACTAATGTGTCATCGGAAAGGACTCACTTTCACGGATGCTCGTAAAACTCAGACGATTTCGTAAAAGAGATTAACGTATTTCTTCTCTTTACAAGGAATTAAAAAGTTGATATTACAATTTTTGTTCAATTAAATGGTACAGACACGATAAAAAATATAATAACTACCAATCTAAACATATACGAGTAAACTTAGCACAAATAAAACGTAGTCCGTGTGGTGACGGATTAAGAATACATAGTGTTACCACCCATATTCATCCCGTGGGTGTCGTAAAAGGCGACAAAGGGACCAAGTATACAAGACAACATCATTACAAAGAGAAAGAAAACTTGAAACAAACCCTATTCCAACCCGTCTGGCCAGCGTGGAATAGTAGGCCAAAACCTCCTTGCTAAGGAGAGGCCTATGTCCAGCAGTGGACTGTAAAAGGCTGTTGATATCAGTTGTACATTACGAACTTAATATTACCCTTCACTCACAAATCTAGTGATCAGCAGAACGAAAGAACTGCCTTCTGGATTTGGTTTTTTTTTTTTAATTCTAGAAAGATACTCCTTACGCTTTCTATACAAACAAAGCCACATAGGAACACCCGACTCCGAACAACAATTTTTAGATCACTCAAACTGTTGTTCCATGTGAAAATTAAACTGACAGCACCCGATACTAGGGAATGCCGAAATGACCGTTTAAATCTCACGGAAATGCTACAACGGACTTAGGTAGCGTGAAAATACCTGTCTATAGATTCATCTGTCCTTTGTTACATAAAGTGGTTACATATAAACATTAATCTATTTATTTCATCATATCTTTATACATTTTGGACTACATGGGCTATTCGTACAGCTAAATAAGGGCTGATGTTGTGGGTTCCAACAATGGGACAACGCTTCGTGTGATCCACAAATTGTTGTTCTGAGTCTGGGTGTTCTTTTTGTCCGTTGTTTGTATATTGGTGAAGTCCCCTGCGACACAGAATATATTCTAAACGCAGTCGTTGTATTTTAAAAATCGTAATGAAACTAAAAGTGACGTGCTTCCTTTGTATATATTTAACCAAGCCGTTAATTTTCTCAGAAAACCACCACCTCCTCCCAAGAAGATCTTCGAATACCTGAACAAACATGTGGTTGGTCAGGAATACGCTAAGAAGGTCCTATCAGTGGCTGTATACAATCACTACAAGAGGATCTACAACAATATCACCAGTGGGGCACCACCAGACGCACACCATCCACTACACCATACGCACAGAGGTAATCTCAAAGGTACAGGGCGCTAAGATGTTAATCATCACGAGGTAGAGATATTAGCGCATCTAGTTATTAGATATAGTTATCGAGTAATGTAATGTTCCGTAACCTTGATCGCATAAATACATATAAACATTGATCATCGGTCAATGTTAGTGTTGTTACTACTATTTGTTCCTGATCATCAATACAGAATACCACAGCATCATAATCTAAATAAATCACTTGATTAAATTAGCAACTTAGTGTACTTAGAACTGTGTTTAAAGATTTATAACTACGACGTCTTCCCTACCATCTTACGGCCTAACTCTTGGCCCGATTCCCTGGTTTCTTGCTTTCTCTTTTCACGATCTCACACCAACTTTCAAGAGACAATGAGTTGCACATACAAAAAATGTAGTCAGATAAAGTCTTGTAACCTTTCAAAATAACTAATTATCATTTCAAAATCATCGTTTAAAGTTAACTTTTTTTACAATCGTTTTTGTTTTCCCGTGAAATGTATAGTCGATTTATCTAAAAACTGCAAAAGAAAGTGAATATTTCCACGTACAACGTGAAATGTAATAGACACTAGTCACTTACAAAATGTTTTTACTGAAACTACTAAATTTAAATAATGTGAAAGTGTGGCCAATCTATGAACGATGCTGCATGCTCCAGTGGCTGTGTAACCTTAGATGAGTTTTTTTACCTACTACTTTAAACTTAGCTAGTTAGAATTGTTTTATTAACTTCTGTGTTCGAATTGTCATAATGTGATAGTACTCCACCGCTGCACTGGAGTGATACAATGGCTTCACCGATAACCGCTGACAAGCGATTGTTCTTTAGGCGCATTAAAGCCGAAAACATAATGAGGCTGCTTAGAGCTTAAGAAAACTCTTAATACTACATAAAACAGCACGTAATCAAAGAGGAAAATCAACAACTTAACTGTTGAAAGACAAAATAAAAACTCCAAAAATAAGATGACGTAGGAACATACAAAACGTAATGAAAGTCGTATTTGCATTTAAAAAGGATTAATTCATGTTGTAATTATAAATCTTAATGATTATTTACATTCATCGTTATCCCTCAAAACGTAGCATTATTAGCATTGATTAATATCATGTGAAACGAACTTTTCTCTTTTCAATGTTTTCAACATTCTGCTTCAGGAAACCACGATCATTTAGTTCACTTTTAACTCTTCGACTCCTAATAAGTAATGTATTTACTAGACCCCTAACTATAGTTTACTCTTGACCCTTGGAAGTCTAAAGTAGATCTTATTTTTCAGCCAAGTTTTAGTTTCCTTTCGACCACCATAGTATACTTGCTATAATTAATCATCAGTCTTTCTATAGAATATTATAGGCTGTCCCTCATCTGAAAATTCAGTCTCACCCCCTGGGGTCTAGTGTAAATTGTGTTCAAGAGTCGAGAGGTGGCCACCACTCTTGGATTCTACTCAGGCTTTCCATCAGGCAGAGTAGACTCACATTGGCAGGCTTTATATTAAAAAAAAATTGTTTTTTCGAGGTCATATAGACCAAGAGTGGTCTAAAAGATCATAAACAAAACAATATCTTCCTTATCAACCCACCGTAGTTTTGGAAAATATTAGCAGAAAGTTTATTCACACAAAATGTCTGTGGGGAATTCCATTCAAACATGTTAGTTCATTATGTTTACTGACAAAATATGAATGTGCAAATTATATAAGTGACCTTACATCACACAAACCGGTTAAATCGATAACTGTTTCTGTTATATTTAAACTAATGACCAATTTGATGGCCCAATATCATAGTATAGAATCATTGGATTAAATCGTGCATTAGCGTTTACAGGGATATAATATTATTAAGTGTAAAATGATAAAACAGAGTCTCATGTAAAATGTCTCTATCCACGAAACAAAATCACGTAAAATGTAAGATTATGGCAATACTTACTGACATCTATTGTTAATCTTTTAACTATTGAAATATATAAACGACATGAAATATAACACTTCGTATGCAAAGACTTGACTGCGTGAATGGCATAGTGGTTTAAGCGTGCGCTACACTACTTTCTACAGCGCAAAGTGTTGGGGCCTCGAACCCCACATGGAACAACACTTTGAGTGATCCAGGAATTGTTGTTCCGAGTCTGGGTGTGCTTTATTTCCGTTTCTTGTACGTTTGTAAAGTCCCCAGCAACACAAACAATTTCTAACGCGGCGTTCTTTAAAAAAATACGCATAAAGATTGTATATTATGTATATATGAAAATAAAAAGAAATACAACAACATAAATTGTTTTTTTTGCAAGTCAATGAATAATCTTGTTCTTTTATAGTAAAAGGAACATTTATTCGGATTTGATTATTCATTTTTTTTTATGTTGCTAAATATGAGATATAAATGTTCGTACATATGGTAAAACCAGATATACAACAACGCTAAATAGATATTTATGGCAATAGAGAGGTAAAGTTGAACTTACTAAAAACTTTAAATATTAATAACACCTGTAAAAAAAATTCAATACCTAAATAAGAGACTTGTGAGATATGTACGTCCGTGTGGTGACGGATTAAGAATACATAGTGTTACCACCCATATTCATCCCGTGGGTGTCGTACAATTCGACTAAGGGAACAAAGTATGCAAGACAACATTATTATAAAGAGAAGGAAAACTTGAAACAATCCCTATTCCAACCCGTCTGGCCAGCGTGGTATAGTAGGCCAAAACCTTCTTGCTAAGGAGAGGTCCAGCAGTGGACTGTAAAAGGCTATTGATGATGATGATGATGATGATGATGATCAGATATATATGAGGATAGAAGTAAAAAGAATGACAGAGTAGAATGTTATATAAAGTTGTAATAATAATGTTCTTTAGATCTCCTCCACTTGAGCAACGCTGGCGGTAGTGGCGCCGGCGCTGAGGTGCTGGAGAGGCAACACCACGAGCTGCGCCTCGACAAGAGTAACGTCCTGCTACTGGGACCCACTGGCTGTGGTGAGTCACACTTGATATTATATCACTTGTGGTGCTGCTCATCCTTGGATATGGGAAGACGATTTGTGGCAGAAAAGTGATGATTTAATATGTGGGCTGAATAATAGTTCTTCAAGCATCTCATTTAGGCCACCAGACTGCTGATAATTATTCTATATATATATATATATATTTCTAAATACATCCACATAACACCTTGACACAGAACAAATGATGGTGCTCATCGAAATTATTTGTCTTGGAAATTGAACCCAAGGTTTTTCTTTACATATCATAGGTCTTTAAATTGTAACAAAAAAACAATTTATCTATAAACAAAACAAAAAAAATTTTACATTGTCTCTGTTGCTCCTTTTACAACTGATGAATCAAATTTTGACAATAAACTGGTAAAAGATATGACCTTCTGATTTTATCATACCTATATAAGTCTTACCTTGAAAACTATTTGGTTCAATTCCCTCCTGAAAATTACAACTGTTTTAGAAACAATTCACACCAAGATTATCGATGGTTTACACAATTTAATACAAAAAAACTGCAAATAATAAAATCAAACTATAAAAATTGCAAAGTCACGATAAGTTTTACCATTTTTTGTATTGTATTCAAAGCTAAAGTAAAATCAATGCCTTATACTACTAACTTTAGCAAGACCAGACGGCATTTCGCCACACCATTTAATTTCTTATCCGTAACCGGTGTGGGTGGGATCCGAGTCTATTCAGTATACGATCGAACATTGAATACCTAACGTGGAAACCTCCTTTCGTACGCCACACACGTCGTGTGCAAATTAACATGATACACAATATATCGAACTGTTGCAAGTGTTTTATCTTTATGGTGGTCTTCGCATAATCGGTGATAAACTGAATGCGATAACATTCACTAAACACAACATATTTACTGTGTTTATTCTTATTCTTAATTCGAGGAAATGCACAGAACGGTGTGCTGTTCTGTGCATTCCCTCATATTAAGAATACGAAGTTTCACCACCTCTATTCATCCTTTGGGTATAGTAAGAATCGACTATGCCATTAAAAAACTGGTAACTAAAACCTTCTACTCAATGCAATTTTTGTTTTCAGTTATTTGAATTTAAGAGCAACACTATTTATAAATTCGTCACACCACTAATTAAACTTACGAAGCAATAACACAAATATCGTATTCTATAACACTAACCCTTACATTTCATAACGGACACTAACAACGAACAAAGCGGCTAATGGGCATTCTGCGCACACGCCGACCCGCAATTACACTTATAATGAGCGCTCTGTATTACAAACACGGTGGTCGTATATTATGTGTTAAAAAAAATAACTATTTTTGTATTTCAAATGTTATGTAACAGATTATGCAAGTCTATTTTTGTATCTTGGTAAAAATATATCTAAATTCCAAGGGATAACACATTTAGGGGTAAGAGATAAGTAGTACACACGAAATCTTTTCGAATCGTACATGAGAGTATATAAATATTGGCCGGGACCTCAATCCGTGCGAATATATTGAAAGCGTTACTAAGGTGGCCTCGCAGAAGCTGAGTATACGCAACAGAGTGAGACGGTTCTTTGCGCCTGAGTATCTGTGTCTTCTTTATAAGACCCAGGTACGCTCCTGCCTGGAGTACTGTTTTCATCTTTACCATGGATCCGCGCAGTATTTGCTGGACGCTTTGGATCGGTTACAGCGGCGATCAGACCGGGTTATCAATAACCCGAAAGTCACTGTATCTCTTGAGTCTCTGCAGTTGCGAAGAGATGTCCATCAAGCAGAATAGAGTCACTTTGGTAGGTTGTAAATAAAAAAAATAAAATAAAATAACCTAGGAAATTTGTACTTAAAACTACTACTACGTCTCCTTCTCTCACATCACATAACTCACATAATCTTATTCTTTCTTAGATCTATTACAGGGTTAAAGCTAAACTGGAAACCAATAAGGTCTAACTTACTGGCGACCTGCTTCAGCATCTCACGGATGTACTTTAAAATTGCAATTCTCTAGTCTGTCATCTTAAGAGTATCTGTTAAGTCCCTTAAACATCTCATATGCATACAAGTCACGTAAATTCATTTTTCAGCAATAAAAACTTGGATATAAATGAAATTAGGTTTCCAACTCCTTTAAATATTAATGATTCATGATGAATACCACATCAAAATCTTTTGCACGGTTATAGCCGATACACAGATACACTTTTACAGCAACAGTTTTTGACCCTGATTAGTGATTTCCACCCAGGACAAATTATTTTGTGACAATATATCTGTACCTAGGTGAAATTTATATATAATATGTGTGTATTTAGAAAAATATACGTATTTTTCAACAGTCTGCTTACCATAGAAGAGGCTCTGCCTAGTTTGGAATCAGACGACTGTTTGTTAGATATGATTTTTTGTGAGTTGTAGGAACGGATGTCGTAGTGGTTTAAGCGAAGTGTTGTGGATCCAATCTCCACAAGGGACAACACTGTGTGATTCACAAAATTTTGTACCGAATCTGGGTGTCTGGGTAACCGTGTCATGTACACTTGTTAAGTCTCCCGCGACACAGGACTTATTCCTAGTGCGGAAGCTGTCTGAAGTTCTAAAAAAATCTTGATAGTATCGCAATTAGATTTAAAAAATATAATAGATGTTGATGTTGAGTGGTATGTTGTTTCAGGTAAAACATTGTTAGCTCAAACGATAGCACAATGCCTGGACGTGCCGTTCGCGATCTGCGACTGCACCACGCTCACGCAAGCCGGCTACGTCGGCGAGGACATCGAGAGTGTCATTGCCAAGTTATTGCAAGACGCCAACTTCAAGTTAGTATTGTAACGTTCGAGTTACGACCAGAATGAAAATATCTACACTCTGTTCCATTCTTTTTTTTAGGACTTACGAAAATACTTAAAACAATTATATTTAGAAAAAAATCTCTTTTAGGCTAGAAAATTAATAAATAAAGAATTTATTAGAGAATTTGATAGAAGTTTTGGTAATGTACAGAGGTGCATTGGAGTCGATGCTAATTTTTTTTAGTTATTGTATCAACTATTAATATCACTATATTTTTGTTTTTTTATTCAACTTTCTCAGCATAACATAAGAGACGAAGGAGTGGGAGAGATTTTAAAAGATACGTATAAACAAAATAAATAACTCGAATCAAATCAGAACAATTTATTTGGTCTATTTATTTTATTCTTATTTCATACCAGAAGATGTAAGCTGTGTTATTTTTACAAATAACGGTACCTTTGATTGACATTAAATAACTAGTCATAAATTAACAGTACATTATTGTCGTTCCAGTGTGGAGCGCGCACAAACAGGCATCGTGTTCCTGGACGAGGTCGATAAAATTGGCGCCGTACCAGGTATACATCAACTGCGAGATGTTGGAGGTCAGTTCTATGGTTTACTTACATCTTAACTTATTTCCACTGCGGCGTCTTTCACATATAGTACAAACAAAAATACATGCTACAACGCCATCTATCGAAGATACATCAAACTACGAAGTAATGAACTACGGAGTTGCTACTAATCCTCAATCACGATATAGAAATTCTCGTGACAATTAAAATATCCCAACATCAACCGTTGGGTCTAGGTACCCTCAGAACAAGCTCTCCTTAGTACGAAACTAGATAACGTTGTGTTTATATTACAGATTATTAGCAGCCAAAACATGATCTTGCCAATCCTATATCCGTTTATACCGGTCGATATTTTATACCCAGCATTGTCCTTTCAGGCGAGGGAGTCCAACAGGGTATGTTAAAAATGCTCGAAGGTGCCGTCGTATCAGTTCCGGAGCGGAATTCTCGCAAATTAAGAGGTGACGCCGTACAAGTAGACACCACCAACATATTGTTTGTTGCCAGCGGTGCTTACAACGGACTCGACAGGTAAGTTACACTAATAGTAGTTAATACGAAAGTGGAAACATGGATATTTAGACAAACAAAAATTTATTTTTACGTATAAGAAGATTTCATTACCATAAATAAATTTACAATAGATTTCTACCTATGTTCCGTAGTGCACTGTTAGAGGTTGTTGACCATTACAATCCTATTATTAGCATAATAAACTTAAAGGTAGATGAAGGGTTAGCAGTCACCGTCAGAACTTGCATGTCAGGTTAAGATAAACTAGAGACTCGTAGGGCATCTCGTCTGAAGTTTCCTTATTACTTTTGTCCTTACTGCATTGTAGACTTAGAGCAAAGCTTTGTAGAGCTGTCTAAGGCTTTTGACTGCATACTGCATAAAGAAATCGAGTATATTATGTATTTAAAAAAAATCTTAACATGTGAACTGATTAGTATTGTTAGATATTTAATAACTGAAAATCAAATGTGAACATAACTATAAGCCTCTTCAATATATTCTCTGTTGAGATATGGGGTTCTTCAGGGCTCTATATTAGGGCTCTTTTGTTATTAATTATGTTAGACGTAGAAGGGCAGACGCGTTAAAAGGAATCTTACTCAATCTCATACAAGAGATAAATAGCTCTTGACATATACTCGTATCACGTAGTTTTTACCATATCTCCATTGTAGTCATACTTTAGTATGCCAATTTAGACTTTTTTTACTATCAAATTATTTCTTTCATCACGACTAAATAGTAATCTTTGATCGTTCGAAGAAAAAAACTGTGTCATAAACGTTATTAAATCGGCCATTCTAAATTTTAATCTAAAGATTAATCTCTGAAACGGCTGAACCAGTTTTGATAGAATTTTCAGTTTTCTTATTTTATCGTATTATTATTTAAATTCTGATTCTAGAAAATATTTATGAGAATTTTAAAAACACGTGTTTATTGTTGTGATTATCCGTGTTATGATAGATTAAAAATATAGATCGTCACCACCGCTATTCCGTGGGTGTTGTAAGATTCGACTAAGGGAGCAAACCATGAGGGAGAAAACAAAATTTGAAACATAGTGGTGGTCAAATTTTGTCCGTCGACCCGGTCACCGGACGTCTTTGGGCTGAGACGATGTTGATGCGTGTGGCCAGGCTGGTGCAGCGGCGCTCGAACGAGAAGTACCTCGGCTTCGGCGCGTGGGACGCGCGCTCGGGCCGGCGCGCGGCGCTGGCGCAGGCGCGCTCCGACGCGTCGCCGCTCGACAGCGCGCAGCAGGACAACGACGAGCGCGACGCCTGGCTGCGCAAGGTGCAGGCGCGGGACCTCATCGACTTCGGCATGATACCGGTAACCGCCGTCCGCAAACTCCCATACTTCCTTTCTTGCGTTCTTCTTTTCGAGCGGAGGGTCTCTTTAACGAATAGAACGCAAAATTCGTTTTCCCGAATCTTATCTCTCAAATTAAACTTCATTTTTTTTTGTGTGGAGCGTATCTCCTGCAGAAAACTATTGTCTGAATTTTTAAGGCTCTGATTTCCCTTAACGATTGTCAAAGATATTCGAATATCAACCGACAGCTAACTCGCTCTCCGAGGCATGGCTACAGGAAGGACACTGATCTGGATACAAAATAGAACAATTCAAAAACCGAATTCAAAAGTTAATAACTTAAAAATATATACATTCATTCCTACAACGACGACTTTTTGTAAGGTGATGAGCCATTAATGTCTCTTTAACGCTTTAAAATTTCGTGTTGCAAAAACTTTGTTCACATAATTGTATGAAAGACCTACTTACCTTTAGCAAAAATAAATTTACATTCGTTAAATTTTACAGCAGCATACCTTCGTCTATACTGCATTATAAACATCCCAGCATCGTCCACAGTGTTTCATTGAGGAAATTAATTTTACAGGAGTTCGTTGGGCGATTTCCAGTGTTGGTGCCGTTCCACAGTTTGAACCAGGACCTACTTGTGCGGATATTAACAGAACCTAAAAACGCTATGGTAAAAACGAATTTCTCCTAAAACCTCTATGGCAAAACCGCCCACAATTTCTGATACCTTTTATTTGTCCATCTAAAAGTTAAAGTAAAGTACGAATTTGCTTACAAATTTAAGACTTTAACTTAGGTACAAATATTGTATTGTTTTAGGTATCTCAGTACAAATTGCTATTCGCGATGGACAAATGCGATCTGTCCTTTAGCGATGACGCCCTGAAAGCTGTAGCTGGTCTCGCCATGGAACGGAAAACTGGCGCCCGAGGACTTCGAGCAATCATGGTTCGTACATTTGTCATTATTTGGAGACACTAAAGTCATTTGCCCTGCCCACTGTCACAAGTTCTTGGATTGTATACCACCAATTATCAAAATTTTATCAATACAGAAGAAGACACAGAAATTAACAAATATCATAAAATTTTGGATTAATGACTTAACATCGCACTTGTAAACGCATGTCACTCGTAGTATCACCCCACAGGCTAGAAGTACCACAATAAAATGTACATCTTCAAAGCAGACAACTCTCGCGGGCAATAAAATCTGCAAATTGTATGAAACAAACTTTAATAAATATCTAAGCTAATGCAAAATTTGTGCACTTAAAAAATTAGAACAAAAACATCGTCATCTGCACTTTTAGTGATAGAGGATCCCTCGGCATTAAATAACACAAAATTAACACTGATTTCAGTGAAGCTTTTGACACTGTAGAACATAACATTTTTTTATTTTAATAACAAATTGTACAATTTGCAAGGCTAAAGTTTCTTGTCATGGTAGTTCTTGTACTCCCAGTTATCGGAGAGGTCATTTCAAGTGGTAATCATGTGGGTACTGTTAAACTTTACATGGAGAGACACCTGGAGTGCCTCAAGGACCCGACTTAGGTCCTAATCTTTTTAACAACATTTTTTGAACATTGTATGCTGAAAATATAAAAACTAGGTTATGCAATGTAAACAACATTGTTTACATTGCATAACCTAGTTTTACTTAGCTTAGCTACCAGAAGACCTAAACTCATTATATCAGTTGCTCATCTTGTCTTTTTACCAAACGTAATGGCATTTAGGTTAAGAAAATTGTAGTTTCAAACTTTCGTATCAAAACGATAATTTCTTAGAAATCGTGAGTAGAGGCGGGAGTCGATCGAGACGTTACTATTTTCTTAACGTGTATTGAATATAATATGGTATTTATATAAAATCGTTGTGAATACGATTCCTTAGGAGAACCTGCTCCTGGAAGTGATGTTCGAGATCCCAGGTTCGGACATCGCGGGCGTGCACATCCACGAGGGCTGCGTGTCGCGCGCCGAGGCGCCGCGCGTGCAGCGCCGCCGCGAGCCCAGCGCCAGCGAGCGCGCCGCGCACGCCGACCTCGACGACTGGCCCTCGGTGCGCCTGCACAACTGTACGTAGTGTAGCGTAGCCTAGTGTAGCCCTAGCGTAGCCGCCGCGAGCCCAGCGCCAGCGAGCGCGCCGCGCACGCCGACCTCGACGACTGGCCCTCGGTGCGCCTGCACAACTGTACGTAGTGTAGCGTAGCCTAGTGTAGCCCTAGCGTAGCCGCCGCGAGCCCAGCGCCAGCGAGCGCGCCGCGCACGCCGACCTCGACGACTGGCCCTCGGTGCGCCTGCACAACTGTACGTAGTGTAGCGTAGCCTAGTGTAGCCCTAGCGTAGCCGCCGCGAGCCCAGCGCCAGCGAGCGCGCCGCGCACGCCGACCTCGACGACTGGCCCTCGGTGCGCCTGCACAACTGTACGTAGTGTAGCGTAGCCTAGTGTAGCCCTAGCGTAGCCGCCGCGAGCCCAGCGCCAGCGAGCGCGCCGCGCACGCCGACCTCGACGACTGGCCCTCGGTGCGCCTGCACAACTGTACGTAGTGTAGCGTAGCCTAGTGTAGCCCTAGCGTAGCCGCCGCGAGCCCAGCGCCAGCGAGCGCGCCGCGCACGCCGACCTCGACGACTGGCCCTCGGTGCGCCTGCACAACTGTACGTAGTGTAGCGTAGCCTAGTGTAGCCCTAGCGTAGCCGCCGCGAGCCCAGCGCCAGCGAGCGCGCCGCGCACGCCGACCTCGACGACTGGCCCTCGGTGCGCCTGCACAACTGTACGTAGTGTAGCGTAGCCTAGTGTAGCCCTAGCGTAGCCGCCGCGAGCCCAGCGCCAGCGAGCGCGCCGCGCACGCCGACCTCGACGACTGGCCCTCGGTGCGCCTGCACAACTGTACGTAGTGTAGCGTAGCCTAGTGTAGCCCTAGCGTAGCCGCCGCGAGCCCAGCGCCAGCGAGCGCGCCGCGCACGCCGACCTCGACGACTGGCCCTCGGTGCGCCTGCACAACTGTACGTAGTGTAGCGTAGCCTAGTGTAGCCCTAGCGTAGCCGCCGCGAGCCCAGCGCCAGCGAGCGCGCCGCGCACGCCGACCTCGACGACTGGCCCTCGGTGCGCCTGCACAACTGTACGTAGTGTAGCGTAGCCTAGTGTAGCCCTAGCGTAGCCGCCGCGAGCCCAGCGCCAGCGAGCGCGCCGCGCACGCCGACCTCGACGACTGGCCCTCGGTGCGCCTGCACAACTGTACGTAGTGTAGCGTAGCCTAGTGTAGCCCTAGCGTAGCCGCCGCGAGCCCAGCGCCAGCGAGCGCGCCGCGCACGCCGACCTCGACGACTGGCCCTCGGTGCGCCTGCACAACTGTACGTAGTGTAGCGTAGCCTAGTGTAGCCCTAGCGTAGCCGCCGCGAGCCCAGCGCCAGCGAGCGCGCCGCGCACGCCGACCTCGACGACTGGCCCTCGGTGCGCCTGCACAACTGTACGTAGTGTAGCGTAGCCTAGTGTAGCCCTAGCGTAGCCGCCGCGAGCCCAGCGCCAGCGAGCGCGCCGCGCACGCCGACCTCGACGACTGGCCCTCGGTGCGCCTGCACAACTGTACGTAGTGTAGCGTAGCCTAGTGTAGCCCTAGCGTAGCCGCCGCGAGCCCAGCGCCAGCGAGCGCGCCGCGCACGCCGACCTCGACGACTGGCCCTCGGTGCGCCTGCACAACTGTACGTAGTGTAGCGTAGCCTAGTGTAGCCCTAGCGTAGCCGCCGCGAGCCCAGCGCCAGCGAGCGCGCCGCGCACGCCGACCTCGACGACTGGCCCTCGGTGCGCCTGCACAACTGTACGTAGTGTAGCGTAGCCTAGTGTAGCCCTAGCGTAGCCGCCGCGAGCCCAGCGCCAGCGAGCGCGCCGCGCACGCCGACCTCGACGACTGGCCCTCGGTGCGCCTGCACAACTGTACGTAGTGTAGCGTAGCCTAGTGTAGCACAGTAGTCTAGTGTTGGGACTGGTGTCGGTCAGTAAACAGAACAATAAGTGTTACCACAAAAACAAGGTTTTCGTAGACTTTTGTAAATAACTGTTGCGGCTCCGCTTTCCTGCACGAGAAAGTGAGTTCCTAAAAAAAAATCTAGTATCCTAGTGTAGTTCTAAAATAAAAAAAAAAAAGTACTAGAATAATAATATGCCTCTACTAAACATATTGATATTGTGAATAGGTAGAACAGCCTAGGACCCTGAGCTCGTCCAACCAAACGGGCCTGAGAACGGACCCGGTCGGTACCCTGGTGCCTGAGCCTCGGAACATTTGTGATGTCGACAGTCTCCCCGTGGTGGAAGTGGGGGATGACTGTGACGGCCTAGCGATCCCCCACAACAGTATTGCCATTGACGAACATGCCTGTACAGACAGAGACCTAGCATGCGCTAACTGTACGGTTTAACAATTTATTTTATTTGTTGGGCATCATACGCACTATGCGGTACCGCCGGGTCCGTTCGGTCACTTTGAAACTTGGCTCGAGCAGCTTCACCTCACTACAGTCGCGCACACCATTGTCACTTATTCATGACAAAGACGAGATGACACTTGACTATTACTTTTACGAGAAAATTCACTTGTCACGTGACAGTGACGTCACCGCGGACAATCCGTCGACACCGCTGTACTAGCTCAATGACATCACAGTCGGACTATTGACCCTGCAATAGATTGGCGTCTGTTTTTCATTAATTTTTTGCAGTTTAAATAAAAGATATACATTATTCAAATTGTTTAATTAAACAAAGATATTCCTTGGCATATAAAAAAAGTAGAAAAATAAACATTTAACACAGTTTTTGAATCAGGTTGTGCAGTTTGCATTTCGATATATGACCGTTGTGAAGTTAGCCGTGCGATGACGGCCGCATAGTGCGTATGAAGTCTAGTTGTAGTACTTGGTACTTCGATTCACTATATTTGGTAGACAAATTTCAATTGTCCATCTTAATTTAAAATTTTAGAAGGATGTTTAGTTAGTTATATGTTATTATTTTAATAGAACTTAAGGTTAGGCAACGAGGGAAAACAGATTATACACATACTACGTTTATATTTGTCAATAGAGGTGAGTTACAATTTCATCTCGCTTCACTCATTGGTATAGTTATTACTAACGATACTGAATAATTAAACACTCATCATATATGATCGACTGCAGAATGAAATATTGCGTGATTTAATTCGCTCCCGAACTAAACGGTTCGGTTATTCCTTCCTGTGCAAATCAGTTAAAGCCTGGAATTCATTACCAGTGCACGTGTTTCCCTCCCATTACGATTCCGGGTCCTTTAAGCGGCGCGTGAAAAAGCATCTCATTAGGCCGCCATAGCGTGGGTCGCCATTCAGGTGACAGGTGATCAATGTGCGATTTTGTTAGTTTTTTTTTATCATAACTTATTTCCACGTGTGGTTCTACACTCATAGGCAATAGTGAATGTATTGTTTCCATTACAGAAAATCTAGTGTGAGTTTATGTCGCATTTCCATGGCCCACACTCAATATTGTATTAATCGCAACGTTGAACGCGGTCACCGCCATGATCATTTAGATATGTAAAAAACTCACACTAAGCTACTAAGAGAGCAAACTATGCAGGAAATAAGGAAAGGCCTATGTCCAGTGGTGGACTGTAAAGGCTGTTCATGAAACTCAGACTAGATTCTTTGCTGAATCCCGTTACTGGTATGAGCGAAAAAAATTGTGAGGGTGAATTCATGCTAATATTTAACTCGATCATCCTAAAGTAGTTAAATGAATCCGGATGAAATTTGATGTTAAAATGAAGATAACTCTGCATTACGATAAAGACATTTTCAAAGTGTCGAAACTATTTTTATTTCACAACAAATATTCTGATATATGACTTAATAAAAAGGAAAAAATACTCTTCACATAAACTCACGTATAGTATTTGATTAAGAGGTCGCGATTACCTGACAGATGACTTTGACAGCTGTCAGTTGGTTCCGACTGACAAATAGGCTCTATTCACGTGTTAGTAATTGCTGTTTTATCATTTTTATATCTATTTTCTGTATTTATATAGGTTCTTTATTTAAAACGTCACAATAAAGGAGTTCAAAAGTCAAATTAGTTTGTCATTTATGTCAATAGCCCGTTTACTGCTTGTATACTCATTAGATTCCCAAACATTACAAGATTTTCATGGCAGCATTGGAGCAGTTCATAGAGATTTTGCTAACTTATAACTATAAAATGTATCATTTCTTTTCCAAATACACTTTGAATATATCGGAACATATAATAAACTCTGAACGCTCCAGGTGTAGACAGACTCTCCAGAGAAAACTCCAGATAGTACACAAACAAATGCAAAACTATAATTTAAAATACTGCCAGGGTAGGATAATGTACAGTACACGTCCCTGTGTTACAATAAACAGAAGACAAAATAGTTTACTAACTGTAGTTATAATTGTATTTTTTTCTATTCACAGAGACTAAAGATAACAGTTCCACAACCATCTGCTACTCAGTCATGTGTGCTGTGAGCGCCAACAAGTATGGTGGTTACAAATGTACAGACACGTGTTGACAACCGACACAAATACAACCACAACCCACACATTGTCCGCATCAAAGAATCCTCGTTCCAGACATCAGTGAAACAGATTCCTGTCAGACGAGACGAAACGAGACGAGGTGAAGCCAGCCTGGACTTACAAGCTAACTTAAGACTATAGGCTGCGATCTAATATCCGACTTAAACTGTAAATGAGATCTCAAGCTCACACTACTTTCTATCTAAATCGCGTTAATCAAACAGCACAATAAATAGCTCAGAGTCTGCGACAAATAATTGACTTCTGCCAAATGTTTGCTGCTGACTTTAACCTTCGCATGGGTGGCTTGCCACACATGTGTCAAAGCAATGTCACCCTCAAATACTATCCTGCAAGGCAAGCATTCTTTGTAGCAGACCACTGACTTTATATTCGAAGTTGACTGTGCGATGACAGAAAAAAAGTTGCAGGACTGTACGCCAAATTTTGACGTGTAGTAATAATAACGCCTGACATAATCTAAAATGAGAAATAACTATAAAAAAATTAGACAGTTAGGAAATAGGCAAAAAAATTGCGCGTACGACGTACATACGACGGTATTGACAATAACCGTTAAGCCCGCAAATTAGAATTTTGACTTTAGACATTTTCATTGGAAATTGTTAAACTTTGTGATGGGATACTTCATTGCATAGTTTTGTGTTAGATAAACATTACGAATTTTGACGTGATTAATGTAGTTCAGAAACCTTTTGTCGCTAAACAGAATAAATTGTGAAATTCCTGAATGTGTTCTATTAATATAAGTAGTGTTTTGTGAAATTGTTAGATTCAAAGGCGTGTTTCGGAAGTTTTAATAATCTGCTCGGTCAATTTTTTTTTTTTATTTTGGTAATAAAATTCGTTAGCTAATTTTACGGGTAGTTGCGTTTTTACTTATTTATTCCTCGCTCATATATTATTTAGAACCCGGAATTATCCGTAAACTTAGTATTTACATGTTAACTATCAATAGCGATTTGTAAATACACACTGTGATTAGAATAGCTATTTAAAGAAAGTGTATTCGATACACAATCGATTTGTATTCGATTATTAACTTCTATAAACGGTTTAGCAAACTTTTGTATTGAAAATGCATTGTAAAATTAAAAGATCACAGTCAAATTTTCTTTATGTGCAATAAACTTGGCGCCAAGGCATTCCTAATAAAAAAAATCTCATACAACTGGTAGTTTTTGGAGAAGCATTTGTCGTTATCTTATGTCAGAATATTGTGATCTCTAGCTGCTAGGTAACGAAGGCTGAACAACATCTAAACATGCCTTGCCAGTCAACATTTCTTGAATGTTTCTGTGTTTGACATTCTAGAGAAACCATTTTTTCTCATTGTGTATTATTTCCTTGTTATATTGCCTAGTGATCGACTTAAAATTTACTCAATCAGCATTTTCGTCTTTGAATTTAGAAGTTCATGTAGTCTGTATTAGTTCCTTGTGTTACATGTTAAAAAATTAAATTTAAAAAAGTAGTCTCTTCCACAACCACCATACAACAAGCTCATGTGATGTAAATTACTGTAAATAATTATGATAAATAGAAAGTGTTATAATTAAGGTTTATTAAAAATAGTTGTTTTTGCTATGTCCCTACTAAGTTGTAAGTACGAAAGTCACACTCAAAAGTTAAAATATATTACTGATTATTTCGGCTGGCAACACTGAGAGAAGTATACGTTTTGACATTTTGTTAATTATTATACATAATTATTTTTTTTTATTTATAAAAGGATCGTTGTGGTGTGATTATAGTTAGTGTGAATATTATTTTTTTTTGTTGTTGAAAATCTCCAAAAATATTCGTATATTTCAGAACTTGTGATAGGATAAATTTTTATGGCATGTTGATATAATCACATTGCAACTCGAGTAAAATAGTATAAGCTTATTTTCAATTAAAAATATAAAGAAAACCAAATGTTCACTTTTATTTGGATTTTCTCCTTTAAAATACAACCTATTGAGTAATGGATGGACGTTTTTCTTTTTATTATTTTAGGAACCTGCCAAAGTGACTCTGCCTGATGGAAAGCATGAATAGAATCCAAGAGTTGTGGTCACCATACTTATTGTGAACGCAGAAAATATAATATGGCGACACACTATGGCACCCTCGTCAGATGCTTCTGCACGCCCCACATGGGGACGTAAAAGGCATGACAGTCATCGTAGCATTGTAACGCTCAGACGTCACAACTGTGACCCCTGCATCAATGGGCCTCCGGTCTTGCACTCGTCAACAAAACGAGACATCACTGATTCTGTCGCTATTGCAACGTCATGTAATAGTACCACTCTATATGGAGTCTTCTGCACATGCAAATTTCAAGTACAACGTGAATTTTTTCCAATCACGTTTCTTTGAACCATATTTATTTATTTTTAGGCGATTTGCAAAATTTAAACGAAATATATTCAGTAATTTAGCCACAGGACACCTTTTTTGTGTCACAATACACAATATCATATTTTATGCAAAGCTGTAGTAATTGTATCACCTACAGTGTACCTTTCCTCTGTCGCTTAACATACGTTACAGTACAAACGACAATTAATAAAATTAAAAATAATAGTTTAAAAAAACACGCTTTTATTGCTAATCGAACTAAAAACTAGAAAATAATCTTTAATGACAAAGATTCTAATATTACAGTAGAAGAAGATCGAACAATCAATCATAGTGAATCGCCTCAAAATAAAATTATAATAAAATTTATATTTAGTTATTAACAGAATAATTCAATTCAGAGTAAAAATCGTGTGGTGCTCGATATTTTAAATATTACAATCATTCTATTGGCAACTATCTATGTGAGGATATTTATGAATCGCAATGAAATGCACCCCACGCTTTTTACTCGAATTGAATTATTCTGTTAATAACTTAAATTTTATTATAATTTTTTGAGGTGATTCACTATGATTGATTGTTTGATTTTCTACTACTGTGATATTAGACTCCTTGTCTTTAAAGATTATTTTCTAGTTTTTAGTGCGATTAGCAATAAAAGCGTGTTTTTTTAGTTTTTTCAAACTATTATTTATCTTTCATTTTTTAGTCTGTGACAAACTCTTAAATCTATTATCAAATTATCGCATTGTCATCGGTCCTTGAGACGTGTGCAAAGTTTCAAGTTGATCAGATTATTAGAAACCGGTGAAAATTAAACTCAAAGATTCCGTTACATACGTACATAGATACAACCCAAGTTAATAAAAGCGTGTTAAAAAAGGGAATACAGTAGATTTATCAAAATTATCATTCATAACGCTACGAGGGACCTTAATCTGTACTAACCCGTATCTTTAATAAACTGATTTTAAAAAAGAAGTGACGTGATAAGCGTCAGATTAGTAATAAGAATTTGAAGTTCGCCGACTCGCGGCGGCGGCGTTGCCTTGATATCGCCGACATTGCGCTCCTGCCGTCTACAGTTCAGCGACTCTGTGTTCGGCACTCGACAGTAAATCGAAATACATTATTTGTATTTATTTTGTTCCGAATTTACATTTTTGTAATTTTGTCCTAATAGTATGTTTTGTATTTTGATCGACTTAAATTGAACTGTAGTACCTGGAAAAAGGTAACAGTTGTAAAACAAAATAGGTTACTAGGGTCATTAGTTATCATATAATCAGTTAATAACAAAATAAATAATTAAGGATGTCGAAGTGTAGAAATAAATCGCACTATGGCTTCATTCACGGCTATCGTACTTTGACGGTACCTATCTATGTCTACATACGGTGTGCCTAGTGGTTTAAGCCGTCGCCACGCCGTTCTCTACTGCGTTGAATGCTGTGGGTTTAAAAGCCACATGAGGCTACACTGTGTGATCCACAAATTGTTGTTCTGAGTCTTGGTGTTCTTTGTGTCCGTTTCTTGTATGTTTGTAAAGTCACACGACACAGGACTTATTTCTAAATTAGTCGTTGTCTTGTTTAAAATAAAATAAAAAATGTAATGATCGCATATGAATGAAAATACGAGTATTTATGTATAATGGTGATGGTACCTACCTAAGTACCTATAATTTATTCTGAGGCACCACCGCAGTTTAATTTAGAGTATCACTGGAATCAAAACCACGTTCAATATTATTTATAGGTATTATTTTATGCATTTTCACACAGATACAAAAGGTAGGATTAGACTAAAATAATAAAGTTGAGGTTGCGTACACAAAATTATATTGATTCTTATTATCAACAAACTCAAACTACCAAGTTTCTTTTCTTATCAAACTTCTTGTAACTTTCAGTTTTAACAATATCTAATAGGATTTCCACTACATTAAATACCTCTTCATAACTGGTATATAAGGCCACAGGCGTCACACGAATCACATTGGGATCCCTAAAATCAGAAACTACACCGCGGGCTTTTAACGTCAAACTGATTCTGTATCCTTCATCGTGTTCTAAGCACACGTGACCTCCTCTCCGATGATCTTCTCTCAAGTTGCCAACTCTAAATCCATATTCAGTCAATTTAGTTTCGATAAGATACATCAAGTAGCCAGTTATATGTAAAGACTTCCTCCTAATATTCTTAACACCTGCATCAGTTGTTATTTTTAGCGATCCTTCAAGGCCAGCCATAGATAAAATATTCGGAGTACCAATTTGCCATCCATTTCCATCTTGCTGGTGTTCGAACTCTTGTTTAAGCAAAAATTGTGTTTCAGGCTTATTGCCATACCATCCAGTTAAGCCTGGTAACTTTTTAAAATGTTTCCTGTTAATGTATAAGGCTGCTGAAGAACCTGGGCCACCGTTCAAGTATTTATAAGTGCACCATACTGCGAAATCAGCATCAAGTTCTTCTAAATTAATTTCTATCACTCCAACGGCGTGACAGAGGTCCCACCCAATAATGATATTTCTTTCTTTCGCAGCTTTCGTAATTTTTGTCATGTCCAAGATTTGAGCAGTTCGGTAATATACAGTTGGAAGAAACACTATACAAACATCGTTAGTCATTTCCTTTATGATGTCGTCTTCGTTCATTAGGTTATCCTTACTTTTGACCACTTTGACCGCTTCTTCAGGTGTGTAACCTTGTAATCTGACTTGACCATCGATTGCATAGCGGTCAGTCGGAAAATTGATATCGTCAACCAGAATTTTGAACTTTTCCTTGGTTGGTTTGTAAAACGTGCTAATAGTTTGATGGATATTGATTGTAGTTCCTCCAGTTACGGCAAGCTCTTCTGGGTCAGCCCCAACTATGGGAGCCATCATTTTAGCAAGATTTGCGGAATAAAAATAATATTTATTGCCTTCAGTATTAAAGATTTTAATACCTTCTTCTTTCCATTTCTCGATCGCGTTCAGTATGCATTGCTCAGCGTCTTTAGAGGCAAGACCTAAAGAGTTACCACACATGTAAATGCAGTCTTTTTTCACGTAGAAACGTTGTCGAAAGCTTCGTAGAGGATCGTTCTGGTCTAATAACTTGGGGTATTCAATATTCTCTTGGTATTCCGAGTCCATTGCCGTATTACCCGTTACCCGGTCTTGTCGATTGCGCTCCAAATATTTTTTAATTTTCGAGGGCGGATGACTGATATTGGAATCTATGGATCCTGTGTATAAATACTTGTAATTTATTTATTTGTTTCAGCGCATGTGATAAGTTATCTGTAACGTAGTAAATTTTATACTGCGAAATATTAAAATGTCGTTCTGTGTAGTGTGACAATAGACTTTTTGCTGATGCGACATTTTTCGACAGTTGAATTCAACATTATTGTTTGTCACTGTGGGGGAGAGTTTTCAGGAGTTTGCAGTAGATAAAATAATTAAATGTTATTGTTATTTATTTTTTGTGCTTACCATCCTTTTTATGTATATGTTCAAAATACCCTCGAACATACTCGTAGAAGACATACGAACAAAAACATCGAATTCGTATCCTGTTGTTGTAACTAGTTCTGTTCCTTTTGCCACAAGCTTCAGAGCTTACTTTGTCGGTGTCAAGTGACCTTGAATCGGCTGTAAAAATGCTTTTAATATATTCTTCAATTTTGAAATTTTACGAACTGACCTTAAACTTAGTAAAACTGATTTTCCACTAGTATACACACGATTTTTCTTACATATTATATGCTATAAGTTACAACATGTTAGATTTTTAAAAATGCATAACCCTATAGACATTCTCGCAACACTCGTATCTCCAGTAATAAATGCAAATAAGAGTAATTGTACAAATGTCAATAACTGCTACACCCCAGAACCCAATACTCCCCCAAACCAAGTTCTGACGGAGAGGAACTCAGAGTCTATTCACGCACTTGTGACTGACTTACAACTGTCCATCACTTAGTATAAAGTGATTTACATGCTGTTTGCCCTCCCTTCCCCCGACCTGATCAATAAAAAAGGTATTTACTCACTGTTGAAAAGAACTAGCCGTCAAACTGCAGGTGTTTTAGATTATGAAACTGAAGATTAATCCTATATTGCGCAAAAACATGGTCTCCCTAATGACACACCGCCTAAGATAAGAAACACAATATGACGATAGTATTTAAGGATTATAACAATAAAAGTGATAGGTTGATACCAATTGACAACAATAACAAATCAGGGCCTGTGATCAGTACCCCTGCTGGCGTGAACTAGAATTTTAAAGGATGATAAAACTGCCCCAGTTCAGGGGTTCCTCAGTAATAACTACCTCCTCTGGACCGCAATTAACGAAGTGGAACTCAAATTAGGATATTTTAAACCGCCTTGACCTCGTTGCGTAGACACTTAGCTTCACTTTGTATTCTCTACCGTTTGCGAGTATACCATCAGGAGTGCTCTTAGAAGTTGTAGTTTTATACAGGTCGCTGTTTATCTGACACTGAAATTTCCTGACTTGGATAACTGACCATCCACGACTAGTTTTCAAGAAACTTGTTGGCATAATCAGACTTTCTAGAAAAGAGTATACTCTCACCTCAGAGGCCATCAACGCATTCATCACTCCTAAATTGCAGGTGCCAAAGCCTTCAGAAATCATTGTTTGAGGAAATGTCTAGTGGATAGCGTATAAGACTGCAGATTAAAAGGTCTCTGGTTCAATTCCCGGGTCCGGCAAAAAAATGTTGTTGAATTTTCTAATTATAGAAATGCTGAATAATATCCCGGAGTTTGGCAGTCGGGCTCACGACCCCCATACCCCGGAAAGCATTTAAAGACTCGGGAGAGATAAGGTGTAGGACTGACGGGGTCTTACACCTAATCTCTACCCAGACGTGTCGGATAGCCATCTCAGCAGATTATGAAAGTAAGGGAATAGGGTACACCTGTGTTTGCACACACACACACACATTGATACACTATAACATCTCTTGCGTAATTGGCATCAATGGTTGCAGATACAACGATGCGGGTCAGGACTCATTGGCTAGGTGACCATCTATCAACCGGACCCTTGCTTGTATACTGCCTTAGTGGTATGAACAAAACAAGAACACACTGTACATACAGTCGACAATAACATATTTATAACTTTATAATTTCACATATCTATATTAGACGTAATTACTGCCAGCGTAAGATTACCAGAATCATGTACCTATAATTGCTTACAATAATTAAATGGTGTTATATTATTATTATCACACTGATATTATTAAAGCGAAAGTTGGTGAGTGTGCGCTTGTCATTCTTCTCACACAAACAACACGATCAATTTTAATAAAATTTGGAATAGTTACTGACACACTGAATTAACACGTACGCATCTTTTATCCCGAAATTGTGGGATTCCGTCTCGAAAGCGCTTTCTAACAGAGAACAGACACTCACGCCTATGTCCTGTCTGAAAGAGAACTTTAGTCCCGGGTAGGTAAGTCGCAGGAGGCAACAATATTGCTGGCCGAAGCTGAAGGGAAGACAATGGCAGGACAGGACACCTGTAACACTAGTCACAAGGCTATTGCCGTCATTTAAGTCTTCCCTCCATAATCAGTACCTTGTAATCTCGAGTAGATGGAATAGATAGATATACAGAATAGATGAAATGATTTTCAATGCCCTTTCTTAAAGAGTTTTTGTAACGGAAGATAACCCAAGTTTTTTGTTAGTACAGTTGATCTCTTACGGAGTTGGTCATTTAAACAATAGAGTATCAGTTTTCATAGAGCTCCCTTACGTACCTTTTTAGTTTTCGAAGATGTAGATATGGCAATAACATGTTAAATTACCTATGAACATGGCAAGTCAAGATTAGGCGATGTGCTGTATTTAAATGAACTACATTTTTGAATTAAATTGAAATCCAAGCAATTTCTTACCTTTATTAGGTAGGACTCACACGTTATTATATTATAATATTAATTACAATATAATAAAAAACAAAAATTAAAGTATTATCCACTTTCATTCTTCAGTATTTTTATACTTATTTTTCTTTTTAAAATATATACATATGTTTTTATTATATTTCTTCTGTGTCTTTCTGCACTTTCAATTGATTAGCAAGTTGTTATCGAAAAATATTTACATAGCTGGTAATGTTTACCATGTCTGTTGTTATACTTTATGACTTGAATACTGCTATATTTGTTCTAAGTACGAATAATCCTCACAGCATAGTACTTAAAATCGTAAAGCAAGAAGTCAATAGTGATGGGACATTCTCGGCACTAGACAAGCATATGTAGGGCTGTCCTTTGAAGATGTTAGATGCTTTATGTAAAACCTTATATCGCTTGGAATAGAACCTATTTTCTTTTCTGTAAGAATTAGTTGCTCCTGGCATACAACTACAGAAATACCGCTACTGATCATTCAGTTTTTGAAATATAACTCTCAATTCGATGTCAAACAAACTCTAGCATAAAAGTCACAATATCATACTGAAGTTTGGCAAATAATATTTTTCAATTTTCGTTTTTACACGTTTTAAATAAAATAATGAATAAGTGTACGCCTTTGGTAATTTCGTTCCGTCAGTTCTCATTGCCTCGTGGCAAATGGTCCAAATTAATGCCGAAACCGGATTATGGACCAGTGGAAGTGCAGCGTTCAAGACTAATGAATGGCGTCAAGGTTGCTGCTGCAAAGCCCTTTGGAGCACAGATAGGATCTTGCACTATTATGTATCAGGTCTGAGTTGCGTGCAACTAAGTATCCACCCTATTCCTATTATTTGAAGCCACACGACTTAGATTTTCCTTTATCCCTGTGTGTGTATCAGCTGTCTTGTCCCCTTGACATTATCGGAGTGTAAAACGTGCCTTTCACATTAACATATCGGTTTACGTAAATTTATAGTGCGAGAATCCATCAAGATATATGTAAATGCTAGGCATTCCAATATCTCAATTTCCTCTTGAAATATATTCAGTTTGTTAACAGCTAGTACATCATAAATTTTTCTCGATCGACTTAAAATTTACTCAATCAGCATTTTCGTCTTTGAATTTAGAAGTTCATATAGTCTGTATTAGTTCCTTGTGTTACATGTTAAAAAATTAAATTAAAAAAAGTAGTCTCTTCCACAACCACCATACAACAAGCTCATGTGATGTAAATTACTGTAAATAATTATGATAAATAGAAAGTGTTATAATTAAGGTTTATTAAAAATAGTTGTTTTTGCTATGTCCCTACTAAGTTGTAAGTACGAAAGTCACACTCAAAAGTTAAAATATATTACTGATTATTTCGGCTGGCAACACTGAGAGAAGTACACGTTTTGACATTTTGTTAATTATTATACATAATTATTTTTTTTTATTTATAAAAGGATCGTTGTGGTGTGATTATAGTTGGTGTGAATATTATTTTTCTTTGTTGTTGAAAATCTCCAAAAAATATTCGTATATTTCAGAACTTGTGATAGGATAAATTTTTATGGCATGGTGATATAATCACATTGCAACTCGAGTAAAATAGTATAAGCCTATTTTCAATTTAAAATATAAAGAAAACCAAATGTTCACTTTTATTTGGATTTTCTCCTTTAAAAGATAACCTATTGAGTAATGAATGGACGTTTTTCTTTTTATTATTTTAGGAACCTGCCAAAGTGACTGCCTGATGGGAAACATGAATAGAATCCAAGAGTTGGGGTCACCATACCTATTGTGAACGCAGAAAATATAATATGGCGACACACTCTATGGTGCCCTCGTCAGATGCTTCTACACGCCCCGCGTGGGGACGTAAAAGGCATGACAGTCATCGTAGCATTGTAATGCTCACACGCCACGACTGTTACCCTTGCATCAATGGGCCTCCGGTCTCGCACTCACCAACGAAACACAACATCACGGATTCTGTCGCTATTGCAACGTCAAGTAATAGTACCACTCTATGTCGAGTCTTCTGCACATGCAAATTTGTATTTACCACTTGAATTTTTCCCAATCACGTTTCTTTGAACCGTATTTTATTTATTTTCAGGCGATTTGCAAAATTTAAACGGAATATATTCAGTAATTTAGCCACAGGACACCTTTTTGTGTCACAATTCACAGTACCATATTTTATGCAAAGCTGAAGTAATTGTATCACCTATAGTGTACCTTTCCTCTGTCGCTTAACATACGTTACAGCACAAACGACAATTAATAAAATTATAAAAGGGACTACAGTAGATTCATCCAAATTATTATTCATAACGCTACGAGGAACCTTAATCTGTACTAACCCGTATCTTTAATAAACTGATTTTAAAAAAGAAATGACGTGATAATCGACAGATTAGTAATAAGAATGTGAAGTTCGCCGACTCGCGGCGGCGGCGTTGCCTTGATGTCGCCGACATTGCGCTCCTGCCGTCTACAGTTCAGCGACTCTGTGTTCGGCACTCGACAGTAAATCGAAATACATTATTTGTATTTATTTTGTTCCGAATTTACATTTTTGTAATTTTGTCCTAATAGTATGTTTTGTATTTTGATCGACTTAAATTGAACTGTAGTACCTGGAAAAAGGTAACAGTTGTAAAACAAAATAGGTTACTAGGGTCATTAGTTATCATATAATCAGTTAATAACAAAATAAATAATTAAGGATGTCGAAGTGTAGAAATAAATCGCACTATGGCTTCATTCACGGCTATCGTACTTTGACGGTACCTATCTATGTCTACATACGGTGTGCCTAGTGGTTTAAGCCGTCGCCACGCCGTTCTCTACTGCGTTGAATGCTGTGGGTTTAAAAGCCACATGAGGCTACACTGTGTGATCCACAAATTGTTGTTCTGAGTCTTGGTGTTCTTTGTGTCCGTTTCTTGTATGTTTGTAAAGTCACACGACACAGGACTTATTTCTAAATTAGTCGTTGTCTTGTTTAAAATAAAATAAAAAATGTAATGATCGTATATGAATGAAAATACGAGTATTTATGTATAATGGTGATGGTACCTACCTAAGTACTTATAATTTATTCTGAGGCACCACCGCAGTTTAATTTGGGGTATCACTGGAATCAAAACCACGTTCAATATTATTTATAGGTATTATTTTATGCATTTTCACACAGATACAAAAGGTAGGATTAGACTAAAATAATAAAGTTGAGGTTGCGTACACAAAATTATATTGATTCTTATTATCAACAAACTCAAACTGCCAAGTTTCTTTTCTTATCAAACTTCTTGTAACTTTCAGTTTTAACAATATCTAATAGAATTTCCACTACATTAAATACTTCTTCATAACTGTTATATAAGGCCACAGGCGTCACACGAATCACATTGGGATCCCTAAAATCAGAAACTACACCGCGATCGTTTAACGCCAAACTGATTCTGTATCCTTCATCGTGATCTAAGCACACGTGACCTCCTCTCCGATGATCTTCTCTCAAGTTGCCAACTCTAAATCCATATTCAGTCAATTTAGTTTCGATAAGATACATCAAGTAGCCAGTTATATGTAAAGACTTCTTCCTAATATTCTTAACACCTGCATCAGTTATTATTTTTAGCGATCCTTCAAGGCCAGCCATAGATAAAATATTCGGCGTACCAATTTGCCATCCATTTCCATCTTGCTGATGTTCAAACTCTTGTTTTAGCAAAAATTGTGTTTCAAGCTTATTACCACACCATCCAGTTAAGCCTGGTAACTTTTTAAAATGTTTCCTGTTAATGTATAAGGCTGCTGAAGAACCTGGGCCACCGTTCAAGTATTTATAAGTGCACCATACTGCAAAATCAGCATCAAGTTCTTCTAAATTAATTTCTATCACTCCGACAGCGTGACAGAGGTCCCACCCAATAATGATATTTCTTTCTTTCGCAGCTTTCGTAATTTTTGTCATGTCCAAGATTTGAGCAGTTCGGTAATATACAGTTGGGAGAAACACTATACAAACATCGTTAGTCATTTCCTTTATGATATCGTCTTCATTCATTAAGTTATCCTTACTTTTGACCACTTTGACCGCTTCTTCAGGTGTGTAACCTTGTAATCTGACTTGACCATCGATTGCATAGCGGTCAGTCGGAAAATTGATATCGTCAACCAGAATTTTGAAATTTTCCTTGGTTGGTTTGTAAAATGTGCTAATAGTTTGATGGATATTGATTGTAGTTCCTCCAGTTACGGCAAGTTCTTCTGGGTCAGCCCCAACTATGGGAGCCATCATTTTAGCAAGATTTGCGGAATAGAAATAATATTTATTGCCTTCAGTATTAAATATTTTAATACCTTCTTCTTTCCATTTCTTGATCGCGTTCAGTATGCATTGCTCAGCGTCTTTAGAGGCAAGACCTAAAGAGTTGCCACACATGTAAATGCAGCCTTTTTTCACGTAGAAACGTTGTCGAAAGCTTCGTAGAGGATCGTTCTGGTCTAATAACTTTGGGTATTCAACATTCTCTTGGTATTCTGAATCCATTGCCGTATTACCCGTTATCCGGTTTGTCGATTGCGCTCCAAAAATTGTTTAATTTTCGACGGCGGATGACTGATATGGGAATCTGCGGATGCTGTGTATAAATACTTGTAATTTATTTATTTGTTTCAGTGCATGTGATAAGTTATCTTTAAGATAGTGAATTTTATAATGCGGAATATTATAACGTCGTGCAGTGTAGTGTGACAATAGACTTTTTGCTGGTGCATTTTTCGACAGTTGAATTCAACATTATTGTTTATCACTGTGGGGGAAGTGTTTTCAGGAGTTTGCAGTAAATAAAATAATTAAATGTTATTCTTATTTATTTTTTGTGCTTACCATCCTTTTTATGTATATGTTCAAAATACCCTCGAACATACTCGTAAAAGACATACGAACAAAAACATCGAATTCGTATCCTGTTGCTGTAACTAGTTCTGTTCCTTTTGCCACAAGCTTCAGAGCTTACTTTGTCCGTGTCAAATGACCTTGAATCGGCTGTAAAAATGCTTTTAGTATATTCTTCAATTTTTACATTTCACGAACTGGCCTTAAACTTAGTGAAACCGATTTACCACTAGTATACACACGATTTTTCTTACATATACTATTAGTTACAACATGTTAGATTTTTAAAAATGCATAACCATATAGACACTCGCAACACTCGTATCTCCGGTAATAAATGCAAATAAGAGTAATTGTACAAATGTCAATAACTGCTATACCCCAGCACCTAGTACACTCTTCACCTAATTCTGGCGAAGAGGAACTCAGAGTCTATTCACGCACTTGTGATTAACTTACAACTGTCAATCACTAAGCATAGAGTGATTTACCTGCTCTTTGCCTTCCCTTCCCCCCACCTGATCAATGAAAAAGGGATTCACTCACTGTTGAAAACAACTAGCCGTCAAACTGCAGGTGTTTTAGATTATGACACTGGAGACTAGTCCTATATTGCGCAAAAACATGGTCTTCCTAATGACACACCGTCTAAGATAAGAAACAATATGACGATGGTATTTAAGGATTATAACAATAAAAGTAATAATAACAATTGATGGCGTTATTAAGAGTCACTGAAAACTTTAGTAATTCTATCAAAATGGAATTTGGTGTAGACAAGTGTGCAGTCATGTATGTAAAGAAGGGCGTGATTGTAGAATCTGAAGAAATGGAACTTTCAGATTCAATAAAACTCAGATCTCTGTCTGCCACCGAAACCTACAAGTATCTAGGTTTTTCACAGTCCTTGGGAATGCCAGAATCTGGCGTGAAACAAATGTTACAGGAACGCTTCTTTGGACGCCTAAAAAAAGTACTTAAAAGTCTTTTATCAGGCGGTAACAAGGTGCGAGCCTGTAACAGTTGGGTCATGCCGGTTCTGATGTATTCCTTTTGGTGTACTTAGATGGACTCAGACCGAATTGGATGGCCTTGACAGGAGAGTCCGTACATTGCTGACTGCATTCCGCATGCACCACCCACGTTCATCGGTTATGAGATTGTATATTCCGCGAAAGTTTGGAGGTCGTGGTCTATTAAATATCAAGACTCTACACAATCGCGAGATATACAATCTCAGAGAATATTTTCTACAGACGAATACGGGAGTGCATTGCAATGTAGTTGCAGTAGATACTGGTTTTACCCCGCTCGCTCTGGCTAAAGAGAATTGGCGCAAACCTGTAGTACTTAGTACTACTGATCGCAAGGAAGTATGGAAGGGTAAAGAACTTCATGGCCGATTTTATCGGGCCCTACACGGGTCTGATATAGACTTTAAAGCGTCAACGTCTTGGCTACGGTATGGTGATCTCTTCGGAGAAACCGAAGGTTTTGTTTGTGCAATTATGGACGAAATTATCATGACGAATAACTACCGGAAATATATCCTGAAAGATAGTACGGTTGACATCTGTCGGGCTTGCCACCGTCCTGGAGAATCTATTAGGCATATTATTTCCGGTTGTTCTCGTCTTGCTAACGGTGAGTATTTGCACAGGCACAACCAAGTAGCCAGGATCGTACACCAACAACTTGCCCTTAAATACCAACTTGTCAATTTCGAAGTACCTTACTACAGGTATGTGCCCGACCCAGTTCTCGAAAACGGTCGTGCTACGTTATATTGGGATCGATCTATTATCACAGATAGGACTATTGTTGCCAATAAGCCTGATATTGTGGTGATAGATCGATTAGAGCGCCGCGCAATGATTGTCGATATCGCCGTTCCTCATGACGAGAATCTCGTGAAAGTTGAAAAAGAAAAACAATTGAAGTATTTGGATCTGTCTCACGAGCTTGACGATATGTGGAATGTGGATTCGGTGATTATTGTTCCGATAATCATATCTGTTCATGGATTGATAGCGAAGAGCCTCGACCAACACCTTAAGAGGCTCGCGTTAGAAGGTTGGATCAAGGGTCTGATGCAGAAGGCAGTCCTCCTTGACACGGCCCGTATTGTGAGGAGGTTCCTGTCTCTGGAGCCCTAACCACCGGTATCTTGGTCCCTGTACCCGATGTCGGTGGTCTACTATTTTTTATATTTTTAAATATGTATTTTTTATTTTTTATATATTTAAAAATGTAATCAATAAGTATATTTAAATGTAATAAAGAGAAAGTAATAAACTCACCGGCACGGATTCTTGGCGAAACTTCTAACTTTGTTCTTATCGTGTAAGTGGGTAGAAAAAATGTTTATGTTCATCTCAAGAGGGTAATTCACTAATTTGAAATGCATTTTGGTCTGTGTTTTAAAGTTTAGTTAAATCGTGTCATTAATCCGACGAAGTCGAAGTTTTTAACTGTGCTCTAAAAATTTTAAGTTTTAATTTGACAAAGACTTTTGTTGTTATTGTAGTTAATAAACACCTAAAGGCCCCTTAGGACCCATACAATGCCTTTGTCATCAAGTCAGATAGCACAGGCAGTGGCATTAGTCGAACTAGGTTTGACCCATCGTGAAGTGGCTATTGTCCTAAACGTGCCGCGTTCTTCGATGCAATATGCACTAAAACGGTATCAAGAGACTGGCCGCTACACCCGAAGACCAGGTAGTGGCGGTGTAAGATGCACATCAACTCGTGACGACCGCTTTATTGTGTTAGAGATTTTAAGAAATCGCTTCCTGACCGCTGTTGAGATCCGTCAGCGGCTTCAAATCTCCAGAGGTGTGAATGTTAGCGAGCGTACGGTGAGAAGACGTATGGAGGAAGTTAATTTGAGAGCAAGAAGACCAGCCCGTGGTCCACAGCTCCTCTCACAGCACAGAGTAGCTCGACTTCACTTCACCCGCGAACACGCTAACTGGACTTTTGAGCAATGGGCAAGGGTTTTGTTTACTGACGAGTGCAGGATCGCTTTAAATACACCTGATGGTCGACAACGTGTCTGGAGAAGGAAAGGGGAACGCTATTTGGCGATGACAACCACACCGACGGTCAGTTTTGGCGGAGGCTCTATAATGGTATGGGGTGGCGTGAGTTCTGATGCTCGTACGGAATTAGTCATCGTCAATGACGCCTTAAATGTAACTCGATACGTCGAAGAAATTCTTCAAGATCATGTTGTGCCCTTCGGAGGGTTTATTGGTTATGACCAATTCATTTTAATGCATGATAATGCCCGTCCACATGTCGCTCACATCGTGAATTACCTTCAAGAGGTTGGTGTTCAAAAATTGCAGTGGCCAGCTCGCAGCCCGGACTTAAATCCGATAGAACACGTATGGGACAAACTGAAACGAGCAATAAAGTTATCATCGAACCCACCACAAACCCTTAACCAGCTTCGAGATGCTGCACTTACTGCCTGGCGCGACTTATCACAAGTCAACATCAAGAACGTCATCCAAAGCATGCCAGACTGAATGCAGGCGGTCATTAGGGCTAGAGGAAGCAACACATGCTATTAAAAAGGACAGAAAGCGACCAAAAATCAAACAATTTTAAATTCGTAGTGCTTTTAACTCTAGTGTAAAATTTTGTGAAAACGTGATTTTTTGCATAAACTTCATTATGAACCCGAAAAACCTTTTAGCGTGAAAAGAAGTGATCAGGAACGTTAACTGGATAGACTCCGATCACAATTAGCCAAAATTTGTAGAGCTGAGTGAAAAAAAAAGGAAGTTGTCATACGTTTTGTACTTGGCCAAGTTTCCGTGCCGGTGTGGATTACAATAATTAAGTGGTGCTATATTATTATTATCACACTGATAATATAAAAGTGAAAGTTGGTGAGTGTGCACTTGTCATTCTTCGCACACAAACAACACGATCAATTTTAATAAAATTTGGAATAGTTACTGACACACTGGATTAACACGTACGCATCTTTTATCCCGCAAAATTGTGGGATTCCGTCTCGAAAGCGCTTTCTAACAGAGAACAGACACTCACTCCTATGTCCTGTCTGAAAGAGATATAGAAACTGATCACATTTTTTGAATTACAACTTTAGTCCCGGGTAGGTAAGTCGCAGGTGGCAACATTGTTGCTGGCCGATGGTAAAGGGACAATGGCAGGACGTGGACACCTGTAACACTAGTCACAAGGGTAATTGCGTCATTTAAGTCTTCCCTCCATAATCAGAACCTTGTAATCTCGAGTAGATGGAATAGATAGATATACAGAATAGATGAAATGATTTTCAATGCCCTTTCTTAAAGAGTTTTTGTAACGAAAGATAACCCAAGTTTTTTGTTAGTACAGTTGATCTCTTACGGAGTTGGTCATTTAAACAATAGAGTATCAGTTTTCATAGAGCTCCCTTACGTACCTATTTAGTTTTCGAAGATATAGATATGGCAATAACATGTTAAATTACCTATGAACATGGTAAGTCAAGATTAGGCGATGTGCTGTATTTAAATGAATTACATTTTTGAATTAAATTGAAATCCAAGCAATTACTTACCTTTATTAGGTAGGAGTCATACGTTATTATATTATAATATTAATTAGAATATAATAAAAAACAAAAATTAAAGTATTATCCACTTTCATTCTTCAGTATTTTTAGACTCATTTTTCTTTTTAAAATATATACATATGTTTTTATTAAATTTCTTCTGTGTCTTTCTGCACTTTCAATTGATTAGCAAGTTGTTATCGAAAAATATTTACATAGCTGGTAATGTCTACCTTGTCTGTTGTTATACTTTATGACTTGAATACTGCTATATTTGTTCTAAGTACGAATAATCCTCACAGCATAGTACTTAAAATCGTAAAGCAAGAAGTCAATAGTGATGGGACATTCTCGGCACTAGACAAGCATATGTAGGGCTGTCCTTTGAAGATGTTAGATGCTTTATGTAAAACCTTATATCGCTTGGAATAGAACCTATTTTCTTTTCTGTAAGAATTAGTTGCTCCTGGCATACAACTACAGAAATACCGCTACTGATCATTCAGTTTTTGAAATATAACTCTCAATTCGATGTCAAACAAACTCTAGCATAAAAGTCACAATATCATACTGAAGTTTGGCAAATAATATTTTTCAATTTTCGTTTTTACACGTTTTAAATAAAATAATGAATAAGTGTACGCCTTTGGTAATTTCGTTCCGTCAGTTCTCATTGCCTCGTGGCAAATGGTCCAAATTAATGCCGAAACCGGATTATGGACCAGTGGAAGTGCAGCGTTCAAGACTAATGAATGACGTCAAGGTTGCTGCTGCAAAGCCCTTTGGAGCACAGATAGGATCTTGCACTATTATGTATCAGGTCTGAGTTGCGTGCAACTAAGTATCCACCCTATTCCTATTATTTGAAGCCACACGACTTAGATTTTCCTTTATCCCTGTGTGTGTATCAGCTGTCTTGTCCCCTTGACATTATCGGAGTGTAAAACGTGCCTTTCACATTAACATATCGGTTTACGTAAATTTATAGTGCGAGAATCCATCAAGATATATGTAAATGCTAGGCATTCCAATATCTCAATTTCTTCTTGAAATATATTCAGTTTGTTAACAGCTAGTACATCATAAATTTTTCTCGATCGACTTAAAATTTACTCAATCAGCATTTTCGTCTTTGAATTTAGAAGTTCATATAGTCTGTATTAGTTCCTTGTGTTACATGTTAAAAAATTAAATTAAAAAAAGTAGTCTCTTCCACAACCACCATACAACAAGCTCATGTGATGTAAATTACTGTAAATAATTATGATAAATAGAAAGTGTTATAATTAAGGTTTATTAAAAATAGTTGTTTTTGCTATGTCCCTACTAAGTTGTAAGTACGAAAGTCACACTCAAAAGTTAAAATATATTACTGATTATTTCGGCTGGCAACACTGAGAGAAGTACACGTTTTGACATTTTGTTAATTATTATACATAATTATTTTTTTTTATTTATAAAAGGATCGTTGTGGTGTGATTATAGTTGGTGTGAATATTATTTTTCTTTGTTGTTGAAAATCTCCAAAAAATATTCGTATATTTCAGAACTTGTGATAGGATAAATTTTTATGGCATGGTGATATAATCACATTGCAACTCGAGTAAAATAGTATAAGCCTATTTTCAATTTAAAATATAAAGAAAACCAAATGTTCACTTTTATTTGGATTTTCTCCTTTAAAAGATAACCTATTGAGTAATGAATGGACGTTTTTCTTTTTATTATTTTAGGAACCTGCCAAAGTGACTGCCTGATGGGAAACATGAATAGAATCCAAGAGTTGGGGTCACCATACCTATTGTGAACGCAGAAAATATAATATGGCGACACACTCTATGGTGCCCTCGTCAGATGCTTCTACACGCCCCGCGTGGGGACGTAAAAGGCATGACAGTCATCGTAGCATTGTAATGCTCACACGCCACGACTGTTACCCTTGCATCAATGGGCCTCCGGTCTCGCACTCACCAACGAAACACAACATCACGGATTCTGTCGCTATTGCAACGTCAAGTAATAGTACCACTCTATGTCGAGTCTTCTGCACATGCAAATTTGTATTTACCACTTGAATTTTTCCCAATCACGTTTCTTTGAACCGTATTTTATTTATTTTCAGGCGATTTGCAAAATTTAAACGGAATATATTCAGTAATTTAGCCACAGGACACCTTTTTGTGTCACAATTCACAGTACCATATTTTATGCAAAGCTGAAGTAATTGTATCACCTATAGTGTACCTTTCCTCTGTCGCTTAACATACGTTACAGCACAAACGACAATTAATAAAATTATAAAAGGGACTACAGTAGATTCATCCAAATTATTATTCATAACGCTACGAGGAACCTTAATCTGTACTAACCCGTATCTTTAATAAACTGATTTTAAAAAAGAAATGACGTGATAATCGACAGATTAGTAATAAGAATGTGAAGTTCGCCGACTCGCGGCGGCGGCGTTGCCTTGATGTCGCCGACATTGCGCTCCTGCCGTCTACAGTTCAGCGACTCTGTGTTCGGCACTCGACAGTAAATCGAAATACATTATTTGTATTTATTTTGTTCCGAATTTACATTTTTGTAATTTTGTCCTAATAGTATGTTTTGTATTTTGATCGACTTAAATTGAACTGTAGTACCTGGAAAAAGGTAACAGTTGTAAAACAAAATAGGTTACTAGGGTCATTAGTTATCATATAATCAGTTAATAACAAAATAAATAATTAAGGATGTCGAAGTGTAGAAATAAATCGCACTATGGCTTCATTCACGGCTATCGTACTTTGACGGTACCTATCTATGTCTACATACGGTGTGCCTAGTGGTTTAAGCCGTCGCCACGCCGTTCTCTACTGCGTTGAATGCTGTGGGTTTAAAAGCCACATGAGGCTACACTGTGTGATCCACAAATTGTTGTTCTGAGTCTTGGTGTTCTTTGTGTCCGTTTCTTGTATGTTTGTAAAGTCACACGACACAGGACTTATTTCTAAATTAGTCGTTGTCTTGTTTAAAATAAAATAAAAAATGTAATGATCGTATATGAATGAAAATACGAGTATTTATGTATAATGGTGATGGTACCTACCTAAGTACTTATAATTTATTCTGAGGCACCACCGCAGTTTAATTTGGGGTATCACTGGAATCAAAACCACGTTCAATATTATTTATAGGTATTATTTTATGCATTTTCACACAGATACAAAAGGTAGGATTAGACTAAAATAATAAAGTTGAGGTTGCGTACACAAAATTATATTGATTCTTATTATCAACAAACTCAAACTGCCAAGTTTCTTTTCTTATCAAACTTCTTGTAACTTTCAGTTTTAACAATATCTAATAGAATTTCCACTACATTAAATACTTCTTCATAACTGTTATATAAGGCCACAGGCGTCACACGAATCACATTGGGATCCCTAAAATCAGAAACTACACCGCGATCGTTTAACGCCAAACTGATTCTGTATCCTTCATCGTGATCTAAGCACACGTGACCTCCTCTCCGATGATCTTCTCTCAAGTTGCCAACTCTAAATCCATATTCAGTCAATTTAGTTTCGATAAGATACATCAAGTAGCCAGTTATATGTAAAGACTTCTTCCTAATATTCTTAACACCTGCATCAGTTATTATTTTTAGCGATCCTTCAAGGCCAGCCATAGATAAAATATTCGGCGTACCAATTTGCCATCCATTTCCATCTTGCTGATGTTCAAACTCTTGTTTTAGCAAAAATTGTGTTTCAAGCTTATTACCACACCATCCAGTTAAGCCTGGTAACTTTTTAAAATGTTTCCTGTTAATGTATAAGGCTGCTGAAGAACCTGGGCCACCGTTCAAGTATTTATAAGTGCACCATACTGCAAAATCAGCATCAAGTTCTTCTAAATTAATTTCTATCACTCCGACAGCGTGACAGAGGTCCCACCCAATAATGATATTTCTTTCTTTCGCAGCTTTCGTAATTTTTGTCATGTCCAAGATTTGAGCAGTTCGGTAATATACAGTTGGGAGAAACACTATACAAACATCGTTAGTCATTTCCTTTATGATATCGTCTTCATTCATTAAGTTATCCTTACTTTTGACCACTTTGACCGCTTCTTCAGGTGTGTAACCTTGTAATCTGACTTGACCATCGATTGCATAGCGGTCAGTCGGAAAATTGATATCGTCAACCAGAATTTTGAAATTTTCCTTGATTGGTTTGTAAAACGTGCTAATAGTTTGATGGATATTGATTGTAGTTCCTCCAGTTACGGCAAGTTCTTCTGGGTCAGCCCCAACTATGGGAGCCATCATTTTAGCAAGATTTGCGGAATAGAAATAATATTTATTGCCTTCAGTATTAAATATTTTAATACCTTCTTCTTTCCATTTCTTGATCGCGTTCAGTATGCATTGCTCAGCGTCTTTAGAGGCAAGACCTAAAGAGTTGCCACACATGTAAATGCAGCCTTTTTTCACGTAGAAACGTTGTCGAAAGCTTCGTAGAGGATCGTTCTGGTCTAATAACTTTGGGTATTCAACATTCTCTTGGTATTCTGAATCCATTGCCGTATTACCCGTTATCCGGTTTGTCGATTGCGCTCCAAAAATTGTTTAATTTTCGACGGCGGATGACTGATATGGGAATCTGCGGATGCTGTGTATAAATACTTGTAATTTATTTATTTGTTTCAGTGCATGTGATAAGTTATCTTTAAGATAGTGAATTTTATAATGCGGAATATTATAACGTCGTGCAGTGTAGTGTGACAATAGACTTTTTGCTGGTGCATTTTTCGACAGTTGAATTCAACATTATTGTTTGTCACTGTGGGGGAAGTGTTTTCAGGAGTTTGCAGTAAATAAAATAATTAAATGTTATTCTTATTTATTTTTTGTGCTTACCATCCTTTTTATGTATATGTTCAAAATACCCTCGAACATACTCGTAAAAGACATACGAACAAAAACATCGAATTCGTATCCTGTTGCTGTAACTAGTTCTGTTCCTTTTGCCACAAGCTTCAGAGCTTACTTTGTCCGTGTCAAATGACCTTGAATCGGCTGTAAAAATGCTTTTAGTATATTCTTCAATTTTTACATTTCACGAACTGGCCTTAAACTTAGTGAAACCGATTTACCACTAGTATACACACGATTTTTCTTACATATACTATTAGTTACAACATGTTAGATTTTTAAAAATGCATAACCATATAGACACTCGCAACACTCGTATCTCCGGTAATAAATGCAAATAAGAGTAATTGTACAAATGTCAATAACTGCTATACCCCAGCACCTAGTACACTCTTCACCTAATTCTGGCGAAGAGGAACTCAGAGTCTATTCACGCACTTGTGATTAACTTACAACTGTCAATCACTAAGCATAGAGTGATTTACCTGCTCTTTGCCTTCCCTTCCCCCCACCTGATCAATGAAAAAGGGATTCACTCACTGTTGAAAACAACTAGCCGTCAAACTGCAGGTGTTTTAGATTATGACACTGGAGACTAGTCCTATATTGCGCAAAAACATGGTCTTCCTAATGACACACCGTCTAAGATAAGAAACAATATGACGATGGTATTTAAGGATTATAACAATAAAAGTAATAATAACAATTGATGGCGTTATTAAGAGTCACTGAAAACTTTAGTAATTCTATCAAAATGGAATTTGGTGTAGACAAGTGTGCAGTCATGTATGTAAAGAAGGGCGTGATTGTAGAATCTGAAGAAATGGAACTTTCAGATTCAATAAAACTCAGATCTCTGTCTGCCACCGAAACCTACAAGTATCTAGGTTTTTCACAGTCCTTGGGAATGCCAGAATCTGGCGTGAAACAAATGTTACAGGAACGCTTCTTTGGACGCCTAAAAAAAGTACTTAAAAGTCTTTTATCAGGCGGTAACAAGGTGCGAGCCTGTAACAGTTGGGTCATGCCGGTTCTGATGTATTCCTTTTGGTGTACTTAGATGGACTCAGACCGAATTGGATGGCCTTGACAGGAGAGTCCGTACATTGCTGACTGCATTCCGCATGCACCACCCACGTTCATCGGTTATGAGATTGTATATTCCGCGAAAGTTTGGAGGTCGTGGTCTATTAAATATCAAGACTCTACACAATCGCGAGATATACAATCTCAGAGAATATTTTCTACAGACGAATACGGGAGTGCATTGCAATGTAGTTGCAGTAGATACTGGTTTTACCCCGCTCGCTCTGGCTAAAGAGAATTGGCGCAAACCTGTAGTACTTAGTACTACTGATCGCAAGGAAGTATGGAAGGGTAAAGAACTTCATGGCCGATTTTATCGGGCCCTACACGGGTCTGATATAGACTTTAAAGCGTCAACGTCTTGGCTACGGTATGGTGATCTCTTCGGAGAAACCGAAGGTTTTGTTTGTGCAATTATGGACGAAATTATCATGACGAATAACTACCGGAAATATATCCTGAAAGATAGTACGGTTGACATCTGTCGGGCTTGCCACCGTCCTGGAGAATCTATTAGGCATATTATTTCCGGTTGTTCTCGTCTTGCTAACGGTGAGTATTTGCACAGGCACAACCAAGTAGCCAGGATCGTACACCAACAACTTGCCCTTAAATACCAACTTGTCAATTTCGAAGTACCTTACTACAGGTATGTGCCCGACCCAGTTCTCGAAAACGGTCGTGCTACGTTATATTGGGATCGATCTATTATCACAGATAGGACTATTGTTGCCAATAAGCCTGATATTGTGGTGATAGATCGATTAGAGCGCCGCGCAATGATTGTCGATATCGCCGTTCCTCATGACGAGAATCTCGTGAAAGTTGAAAAAGAAAAACAATTGAAGTATTTGGATCTGTCTCACGAGCTTGACGATATGTGGAATGTGGATTCGGTGATTATTGTTCCGATAATCATATCTGTTCATGGATTGATAGCGAAGAGCCTCGACCAACACCTTAAGAGGCTCGCGTTAGAAGGTTGGATCAAGGGTCTGATGCAGAAGGCAGTCCTCCTTGACACGGCCCGTATTGTGAGGAGGTTCCTGTCTCTGGAGCCCTAACCACCGGTATCTTGGTCCCTGTACCCGATGTCGGTGGTCTACTATTTTTTATATTTTTAAATATGTATTTTTTATTTTTTATATATTTAAAAATGTAATCAATAAGTATATTTAAATGTAATAAAGAGAAAGTAATAAACTCACCGGCACGGATTCTTGGCGAAACTTCTAACTTTGTTCTTATCGTGTAAGTGGGTAGAAAAAATGTTTATGTTCATCTCAAGAGGGTAATTCACTAATTTGAAATGCATTTTGGTCTGTGTTTTAAAGTTTAGTTAAATCGTGTCATTAATCCGACGAAGTCGAAGTTTTTAACTGTGCTCTAAAAATTTTAAGTTTTAATTTGACAAAGACTTTTGTTGTTATTGTAGTTAATAAACACCTAAAGGCCCCTTAGGACCCATACAATGCCTTTGTCATCAAGTCAGATAGCACAGGCAGTGGCATTAGTCGAACTAGGTTTGACCCATCGTGAAGTGGCTATTGTCCTAAACGTGCCGCGTTCTTCGATGCAATATGCACTAAAACGGTATCAAGAGACTGGCCGCTACACCCGAAGACCAGGTAGTGGCGGTGTAAGATGCACATCAACTCGTGACGACCGCTTTATTGTGTTAGAGATTTTAAGAAATCGCTTCCTGACCGCTGTTGAGATCCGTCAGCGGCTTCAAATCTCCAGAGGTGTGAATGTTAGCGAGCGTACGGTGAGAAGACGTATGGAGGAAGTTAATTTGAGAGCAAGAAGACCAGCCCGTGGTCCACAGCTCCTCTCACAGCACAGAGTAGCTCGACTTCACTTCACCCGCGAACACGCTAACTGGACTTTTGAGCAATGGGCAAGGGTTTTGTTTACTGACGAGTGCAGGATCGCTTTAAATACACCTGATGGTCGACAACGTGTCTGGAGAAGGAAAGGGGAACGCTATTTGGCGATGACAACCACACCGACGGTCAGTTTTGGCGGAGGCTCTATAATGGTATGGGGTGGCGTGAGTTCTGATGCTCGTACGGAATTAGTCATCGTCAATGACGCCTTAAATGTAACTCGATACGTCGAAGAAATTCTTCAAGATCATGTTGTGCCCTTCGGAGGGTTTATTGGTTATGACCAATTCATTTTAATGCATGATAATGCCCGTCCACATGTCGCTCACATCGTGAATTACCTTCAAGAGGTTGGTGTTCAAAAATTGCAGTGGCCAGCTCGCAGCCCGGACTTAAATCCGATAGAACACGTATGGGACAAACTGAAACGAGCAATAAAGTTATCATCGAACCCACCACAAACCCTTAACCAGCTTCGAGATGCTGCACTTACTGCCTGGCGCGACTTATCACAAGTCAACATCAAGAACGTCATCCAAAGCATGCCAGACTGAATGCAGGCGGTCATTAGGGCTAGAGGAAGCAACACATGCTATTAAAAAGGACAGAAAGCGACCAAAAATCAAACAATTTTAAATTCGTAGTGCTTTTAACTCTAGTGTAAAATTTTGTGAAAACGTGATTTTTTGCATAAACTTCATTATGAACCCGAAAAACCTTTTAGCGTGAAAAGAAGTGATCAGGAACGTTAACTGGATAGACTCCGATCACAATTAGCCAAAATTTGTAGAGCTGAGTGAAAAAAAAAGGAAGTTGTCATACGTTTTGTACTTGGCCAAGTTTCCGTGCCGGTGTGGATTACAATAATTAAGTGGTGCTATATTATTATTATCACACTGATAATATAAAAGTGAAAGTTGGTGAGTGTGCACTTGTCATTCTTCGCACACAAACAACACGATCAATTTTAATAAAATTTGGAATAGTTACTGACACACTGGATTAACACGTACGCATCTTTTATCCCGCAAAATTGTGGGATTCCGTCTCGAAAGCGCTTTCTAACAGAGAACAGACACTCACTCCTATGTCCTGTCTGAAAGAGATATAGAAACTGATCACATTTTTTGAATTACAACTTTAGTCCCGGGTAGGTAAGTCGCAGGTGGCAACATTGTTGCTGGCCGATGGTAAAGGGACAATGGCAGGACGTGGACACCTGTAACACTAGTCACAAGGGTAATTGCGTCATTTAAGTCTTCCCTCCATAATCAGAACCTTGTAATCTCGAGTAGATGGAATAGATAGATATACAGAATAGATGAAATGATTTTCAATGCCCTTTCTTAAAGAGTTTTTGTAACGAAAGATAACCCAAGTTTTTTGTTAGTACAGTTGATCTCTTACGGAGTTGGTCATTTAAACAATAGAGTATCAGTTTTCATAGAGCTCCCTTACGTACCTATTTAGTTTTCGAAGATATAGATATGGCAATAACATGTTAAATTACCTATGAACATGGTAAGTCAAGATTAGGCGATGTGCTGTATTTAAATGAATTACATTTTTGAATTAAATTGAAATCCAAGCAATTACTTACCTTTATTAGGTAGGAGTCACACGTTATTATATTATAATATTAATTAGAATATAATAAAAAACAAAAATTAAAGTATTATCCACTTTCATTCTTCAGTATTTTTAGACTCATTTTTCTTTTTAAAATATATACATATGTTTTTATTAAATTTCTTCTGTGTCTTTCTGCACTTTCAATTGATTAGCAAGTTGTTATCGAAAAATATTTACATAGCTGGTAATGTCTACCTTGTCTGTTGTTATACTTTATGACTTTAATACTGCTATATTTGTTCTAAGTACGAGTAATCCTCACAGCATAGTACTTAAAATCGTAAAGCAAGAAGTCAATAGTGATGGGACATTCTCGGCACTAGACAAGCATATGTAGGGCTGTCTTTTGAAGATGTTAGATGCTTTATGTAAAACCTTATATCGCTTGGAATAGAACCTATTTTCTTTTCTATAAGAATTGGTTGCTCCTGGCATACAACTACAGAAATACCGCTACTGATCATTCAGTTTTTGAAATATAACTCTCAATTCGATGTCAAACAAACTCTAGCATAAAAGTCACAATATCATACTGAAATTTGGCAAATAATATTTTTCAATTTTCGTTTTTACGCGTTTTAAATAAAATAATGAATAAGTGTACGCCTTTGGTAATTTCGTTCCGTCAGTTCTCATTGGCTCGTGGCAAATGGTCCAAATTAATGCCGAAACCGGATTATGGACCAGTGGAAGTGCAGCGCTCAAGACTAATGAATGGCGTCAAGGTTGCTGCTGCAAAGCCCTTTGGAGCACAGATAGGATCTTGCACTATTATGTATCAGGTCTGAGTTGCGTGCAACTAAGTATCCATCCTATTCCTATTATTTGAAGCCACACGACTTAGATTTTCCTTTATCTCTGTGTGTGTATCAGCTGTCTTGTCCCCTTGACATTATCGGAGTGTAAAACGTGCCTTTCACATTAACATATCGGTTTACGTAAATTTATAGTGCGAGAATCCATCAAGATATATGTAAATGCTAGGCATTCCAATATCTCAATTTCCTCTTGAAATATATTCAGTTTGTTAACAGCTAGTACATTATAAATTTATTTCTTGACGGGTTCAGGCGGGTTCCCGCTACGAGGAAGACGACGAAATTGGTGCAACTCATTTTCTTCGAGCAATTTCTGCAGCTTCTAGCCAAGGATACTCCAGCTTTGCCAAAGCACGTTTCTTGCCCCAGCATGGGGCCGCAATAACATGCTCCAGTGATAGACAGTCCATTGCTTTCACGCTAAGATGTCCTATTAGCACCTTCCCAAATTTAAAAAATTACTTATTGGATACCGCTGTCAGGTAACTGAATACATTTACATATTTAAACATCGAATGGAATTGAAAACCAAATCTCTTTTTGTTTGTGTTGTGAAACTTTATGATGACGGTTGGAAACTGACTGGTCAGGGTGAGGGGCTTGATCGATACGTCACCATTTTCGACTACAATATTGTTAAAATAGCGTAAATTATCAATCAAGTGCTAGCAATTCATGTCATTTTCACTTAAAAAGTAATTAACGCTATAGGCAACTAGTGCTTTTTACTAGTTAATGGATTATACACACATACTAACTTTTATAACAGTATTAAACGTTTAATGCTTCTATTTATTTAAACCGTCTAGAGCTTGCTATAAAGATTGGGCAATAGATGATCTGAGGCCTATGATATGGGATGACCTGCATCGCATCCACCCTGAGCAAAGGGTAATCGATCTAGCGCAGCGAGCCTGTTGGGGTGGACCTTTAAGCAATTCAATGTTCTGCGAGTATGAAAGAATAGATACAATGGTTGGGAAGACCTTACTCAACTTTACTAATAAGTTTATGAGAACCAATTGCTGTACTGTAGCCAGCGTAGGGATGCCCTTTGAAGAAACTTTAAAAGTAGCTGAAATGGTAGACAGTAGACGGGTAAGTGTTCAGATTCTGATGTTATTAGTATATAATTACGAGTTGCTTTTCTGCAATATGTTTTATTAAATCTTATTTTTACGCTATGTATTGCTCAACTTCATTATTAATAATGTTCACAAACATAATGGCAGCCACACAGATTGTAGCAAAACAAATATTTCCTAAAGTTAAGATTATTATTTTGGTAACACCCAGGACTACCCAGAATCAAAACCTTATGCGCAATCTTTTCCACGACGAGGATATGAAACATATGACCTAGGCGCTAACAGTGACACGTGGATAGCTGTAGTTGTTCCTGGCTGTGGAACCAACGACATAAGGTAAACTAGAATAGGCTTGATTACTCTAACAAAGTTATAAAGGTTAGATCGTGTAAAGAAACAGTTTTGCAGTTGCTTGACTAAGCATGCAATCGTGGCAGCGGCCTGCGGCACGGGTAACATGCAGATGAGTAATCACAGTATGGACAGCATTCCTCAGACACCTTTGGGACTTATGTCGGGAGGAGATGTATATACAAGTTACAAAGCTTTCAACATTTCATACAACGACACTGGCGTTTTTGGTAAGACTAAATTGAAATCTGTGCTTAAAGCTTTGATAAGCGGTTTTCACTTATTAGAATTATTTAGGAATGATTTGCTTTTTTTTTTTATACCACGACGGTGGCAAACAAGCATACGGCCCGCCTGATGGTAAGCGGCTACCGCAGCCTATGGACGCCTGCGACACCAGGGGCATCACGTGCGCGTTGCCGACCCTTCAAAAACCTATTTACCCCCCTCTTGAAGAACCCCATGCTGTAGTTCCCAGGGAAAACCGTGGCAGGGAGCTCATTCCATAACGGGATTGTTCGCGGGAGAAAATTTCTCTGAAACCGCACTGTGCGCGACCATTTAGGTTCCAATGTATGTGGATGAGCTCCCTGACGATGGCGAGCGGTGCAATGGTAGAATGTGGCTGTGGGCATCATATCAAACAATTCTTCAGAACACAACCCATTGTAGAGACGGTAGAGCACACACAGGGAGGCAAAGTCTCTCCTAAGACTTAGTGGCTCGATACCGTCTGTGAGATCAGGATCGTCGACTATTCTCACAGCACGTCTCTGAACTGAATCGAAAGGCTCAAGCTGGTACTTCGGTGCTCCCGCTCAGAGATGACAGCAATACTCCATGTGAGGCCGAACTTGTGCTTTGTATAGTAGTAGCCTTTGTGCCGGTGTGAAATATCGCTTCGCTCTATTCAGAACACCAAGCTTTTTTGATGCCAGCCTCACCTTTCCCTCCAAATGAGTCCGAAATTGGACGTCACTGGAGATATCGACACCGAGGATCCCAATACTCTGTGAGATGGTAAGGGGTGTATTCTGGAATTGTGGAACTTGCTGTATAGATCACACACTCTTTTTGCGCTGTTGAGAATACAGCTCCACATTCTTTTAAACCGACTCACATGATGAACATTGTAAACAAAAAAATAATGTTACTTAACTGCAAACTTATTTGTTCAGGTGAACTAGACTAATGATACCACAGAATTATTTTTAGACACTTCAATATTAATAAAGTATTTAAATGTAAGGAATCATGGCAAAGACACGTGCAGTATCGGCTTGGAACGTCACCATGGCAGCGTCTGAGTTTTTGGCCAACGTTGGGGACCTTAATTTTAAACAAATCGAGATTGGAAAGCAAAGACTTAGTTAGTATCCTAAAATTCTTCATACAATTAACATTTAACAATCCAAATTAACTGTTTCGAATTATCCAAACCCATTATTAAGATATACTTGATATCCAAACACTACTTTTTTAGAACTGGGTTTAGCGCTTAACGATGAAGACTGCGTCAAAGTAGGGGAAGGTATGGCTCTCCAATTGGTCAATAATGTGCACTTAGACAATGCCAAAGATGTCATGGCCTTGGTTGATAGAATAACACCGGACGAAATATCATGTGTGGCCAAATCTCTTTCAACTAAAAGTAAGTAAAATGCAAGATATGATTAGAATTTAAAATTTAAAGAAACATAGAACAAAACAGGAAAATACTTGCAATCTGCTATGACACTTAGGCAGAATATCTATTTAACGAAAAGTAGTTACTAGATGATAAACATTATTATAGTAACAGTAAATAGTATACTACATATAGTATATACATTATATATAGTATATACATTATTATAATATTATATTTAAGCACGTAATTAGGTTTACTAGTATGTTGAATGGGATCGGGAGAGGGCCGATCCTGAGCATGGAGGCCGTCGGTGGCTAAACCATCCGTCCACGGGGCGCTAACTGGCAGAGACTGGGGACCCTTCTTGGTAGATAAATTGCTTCTGTCGGTAACGAACGAAAATTTCCTTTTTATAGCACTCAGAGTGACTTTGGACTTGGGATTAACTGTTCCGTAAGTGTCCACTTTTATGCTTATGTCATTACGGGTAGGACGCAGTCACAGACGCAGTAATTCTGGAACAATTTTGCTTAATGAACTATTTGCTTTAGAAAATGACATGGCGTTGGCAGTAGTTGGTGATATCAGCTGTGTTCCACATGACCGTGAGTTGATTCGATAGTGGAGGTAAGGTGTCAACTCTTACCTCTGTTGATCTCTGTTAGACTAGAAGAACGCCCAAAGAATGGTTGAATTAAGCCAAAAAATCTAACTTAAGCTAACTTTAATCTTGGCAGAAGTAGACATCCATTGTTTTAATGAAAGGTATAGTGCTTTGGAGTGGAAATATTAGATTAATGTTATGCTTACACATGTATTTAGAAGACAACTTTGCGCGTTTGAATAAGATCATTTAATTATAAATCTTTCAATAAAGCGTCTACTTTTATAACTGGTTTTTGTTTTTATTTAATCTTTACCCAAAAATAACTCGAAGCCATTAATAGAATATGTTCAGTGTATTTCAATTAATTCAAATCAAAATATGTAGACTGTTATGAATATCATCATCATCGTATTACAATCACACAAAGATTGCTAATAATTTTTCTCCAACAATGGTTCTGCAACGGTAGATCACTGATAAAATTATCAGATAATTCCGCACAAGCCTTCGGAAAAATTAATAATGCATATTAATTTAAAAGCAAGGTTCGAAAATTTTCTAATGTCTTATCGACGGGAGCCGACAGAGGAGACACAAGATTGGGTGATTGGGGATTCGCCAGAGAGTGGGGACCTCTGGTGGTGGATTAGTTGCTGCGGTCTGCGATAGAATAATTTGTTGCGGCCTGGTAGCAAAAATGCAATCGGGTCGCAACAAATTATAACAACCGGACTGATAGGTGGGGTTACCTTTGTGGCGTCCCCAGGATAGGGTCTGACTAGGCGCGGCGTTGATTCTGGAGGGGACCTGAAATAACATGGTCCGGGTCTTCTTCAGAGAAGAACGCCTGAGACCGGCCGCCGGGGTGGTTTTTAGTGGCAACACCATATACTCCTGGCTCCTGCGTCCCCGAGGAGTCGGAGATCCGAAGGGATTTTCTAACCCGACAAAAAAAAAAGAAAAAAAAAAAGGTCCCGCGCACATTCAACTGCAAAATGCTCGACCACACAGGCGGCACGTTCGCCCCTCGGTGAGCAAGCTCCGACAAAAGTGCTTCGGGTTGAGTCGTTAGGCGGGCGTACATGACCAGTTTGATACCAAAATCAGAGGTTGGCAGACGTGTTCAACATGATTGATTGAGATTTAGTAATTATTGTCCTTTTGGCAGAGTAAGAGGAACATGAAGAATATGTAAATAAAACAAGACATCACATAGACAAGAACGGTATTGGCCGAAGAAACGTGGCGGGTATGGTTTACCGTGGGCGAATATACCCTGTAAGAATATACCATTAAGATGCGTAAGAGAGTTTAGTTAGTGTATTTTTTGCGCCCATATATCTAAAAACAGCATGAATTATCGACCTAGCGTTTCTTTTGTACAATTTACCATTTTTTTATTTGAAAAAAAACTTTAATTTACATAACAGTAACGATTATTAATTAATAATAATGACAATATATATTGAATAGTTACAATGTTTTCTTTTTAAGCATTTTTTTAATAGATAGGACAGGTTAAATTGTTTTTGAATCGTGATGTACGATTTAGTTAGGTACTTGTTAAAAAATTGAGGTGTACAGATTAAGAACGATTGTTGAATGTTTGGCGTTTACTTTATTTGATCACAATTTGTTACAAACCACACATAAATTGAGATTAAATTTGGATGTGCTAGGAGTGATTGCTGATGGAGTATGTGTATGTGCTGATCCTATCCTCTCCGTTCCTCTATAGGACAATTCATGCTGGCCTTGGAAGTCACCGTTTCAGAATGGTAGACATACGCTCCCAAACTAAACGGTTCGACCCTCCCTACTGTGCAAATCAGTTAAAGCCTGAAATTCATTACCATCGCACGTATTTACCTCCCACTACGATCCCGGGTCTTTTAAGTGGAGCGTGAAAAAGCATCTCACTAGGACGCCATAGTGTGGGTCGCCATACTGCACTGTCTGCAGTGAGTACGGTGACCACCGCTCTTGGATTCTATTCATACTTTCCATTAGGCAGAATAGAGTCACTTTGGTAGGTTTCTATTTAAAAAAAGAAAAAGAAATATTGAGGAGCCATTATGCCGAGGTCTGTTTTGGTGTTATGTACGGAGTAAAGTTACTGTCCGTTACGCTCTACGTCATACGTAGATGTTCGGATTGATGGTATTGAAGCACGTTCAGTAAAATACTCGTATTCATCGTTATATTCAATTTCAGCATCGTTTATAATGTTTATAAACATACCTGTTTGCGTCCTGTCGGGAAGGCTTTTAAGCAATAACTATTCTTATTAGAAGTTCACATAAAATTAATCTTTGATTTCTGATTGCTATTTGATATAGTTTTCTGAATAGTCTACCCATAATATCAGATGTACGATTATAAGCATCTTCATAGTGTGATAGCAATTTTCTGGCTTGAAGTATATGCATGAAAACTTCATAAATTATTTCAAGCGCACCAACACATATTTTTAGTCATACCAATAGTTTTTTCGTCTTTACAAAGAAAATGCACAAAAATCTGAATTATCTCGTATAATCAAATCAAATATAATATAATATAATAATCAAATATATAATCAAATATAATATAATCAAATCAAATCTCACGAAAGAAGTACCGCAGACGTGGTATTGCAGTCATAGGACAGAATGTTGCTACTTTTTAATTTAAAGTTTTCCCAAAAAGGTAAGGTTAGCGAGTGCATGCCTGGTTAGTATATAAAATACTTATTGTGTTTATATGTTTGTCTTAATGTTTAATACTTATGTGTTTATTTGAAAGATAGAACGAAGTCTAAGGGGTGAGATTCTAAATAAAACAACTTCAATTTTTTTGTTCGTATATTATAATAACATAGTTGTGGTTACCGATTAGTTTATGTACTACAGTCACTATCCTGAATAATTGTCAGCCATATTAGTCATCAGACTCTGTATGAATATCACTTCGATATAATAGATAAACAGAATAATAAAATTTCTTTGTACATGCATTAGTCCTTTCTAAAATATTCATATCCTAATTTTTCAAATGTAAGCACAAAATCGAGTCATGATCACAAACGATTCTTCCGTCAATTTTAAAATTGTATTCGGCACTTTATTTTGTTTTATTACTACACACAATATGCCTTTTGTCCAGTATGGTTCTAATACATATCTTTTTAAGCAACCATTGTTGCATTTCAATTTTAAAATAAGACAATCGCTTTAGAATTCTGATGTCGATAAACTAAAGTTAAATATTGTAATCTTAAACGGTTATGAAATGTAACATTTTCATCTCAATAGGGAGACACATAAGAAGATGCTAAATAAAATGATAAAAATCTATAAAATAAACAAAAATGTGTTTTTAAGGTGGCGTACCTCGAAAGGAAAAAATGAAATCCCTATAAAATCACTTTTTTGTCTGTCCGTCCGTCAAGACCCTTTTTCTCACGTACACGTGGAGGTATCAAGCTGAAATTTATAGCTACAGGTCTACTGTCCCTTGGAACTGTGAGAAAGTCAAATTTCTAAACCAATTCAATCAAAAGATGCTGCTATTTATGCAGCAAATTTCTGCAAATTTTCGAAGCTTCCCACGAACTTAGAATCTTCAAATTAGTTACGAAGCAACATCTTATAGCACTGTGGAGGGACGGGTGTCATATCCCTCTGACACAAAGGGAATGTTGTAATGTTGGGATGTTGTACATATGCTAATCGCCACTAGAATCTCGATTTCGCGATACAGGATTAGTAGTTGATTTGTAGCTCATTACACTCTGTAGTTCGATGTGCCTTCGTCAGACAGTGCTGTGGTATGTTTTTCTGTTTGCACTGTATGTGGAAGTCGCAACAAGACTTCTTACATCGTAAATAAAGGTTTGGCAACGGCAAATACCTAAAAAACCGCTATGAAGACAAAGATAACATCAACACCTGACAATAAAATATATGGTCAAACTGTCATATTAGTTCCATTTATCGCCATGGGGCTTGTTTCGTGTGACGGACTATAATATTCTGCAAGAATGAAAATGTTGACAGCTCACGTACTCATTTTAAATGTGGCAAATTTGCATCAATACTTTAGTTTCTAAGTATTTCAGTTCTTTTCTTTTATGTCACACAGTGCCCACGGTTTGCTTGACTATATACATAATTATCACCAGGGGGTTAGTTACGTGGAGGACGGTTGATTCTAAGACGTTGAACTGATATATCTCTTCTGTCAACCCGTAACTAAGAAAATAATTAATGACAAATGATAAGTGGTATCCACGGCTTCCTCTTGTCTTATTTAAGCATTTGTTGCGTAATGAGACGTGATTATTAATTTCAGATAAGAAATTTCAGATTAAAAATTAATCACAATTCGAACAATACAGTGCAAATATTTCATAGAAATAATGTTTTCATGTTGTAATCCATAGTTCTTTTTTTTAATCTACTGCTTATGGTAACACTGTGCAACATTGTCAAGTTAACTTGTCAACCTATATAAAACAGAAAGATTTGTGGGACCTTAAATGTATCTTTTAAAGGTGTAAAATAAATTATGTAATATTATTATAAAATAGAAGAGCATTGACAAGATGAACTCTCTTCATAACACTCTTAAACGTACGTATGACTAATTTTGGAGGTTATGGCGATTTGAAAATAAAATTTTATTTAACTTCATTATATTTTCAGAATTCCGCATGTTAAATATCAAAACAGCATTAAAAACAATATCAGAATGTCAAACAAAACCTATAAACGTATTAAGAAAGGAAAATGATTTAATTACCAACATGAAAATACTTTCGCTGTCGCCAAGGACTACAGGTATAGAAATTACTGATAAGTCACTCTGGCAACCAACAACAGGTATTAAACAGGATCCAATCCCATATATACCTATCGTCAACCCTCGCTCAATCTTACCTCTACTTGACAAAGAATGGCCTAAGGATGAGATTGGCTTGCCTGCAATCCAACAAGAAGAAATCCGTGCAGAGAGGCTGATTGTAATCAGAAGAAAGAAGATGAAGAAACATCAGAGAAGGAAGCTTTGGAAGAAAATGAGGCATACCTGGGCTAGGGTTTGTATTTATCTGTTTTAATCAATTTATTGATTATAATAAGTTTAGTTTTCTGCATTTAATTAAAGCTTTCTTTAATTTTTATAATAGTTAGTCGAGTTGTAATACAAATTCTAACAATGTCAAGTTACATTAGCTTACTTCTGAAACAATGAATTTGTTTTTGTAAGTCTTTATAGATATTTTGACATGTCCAACTTCATAGCTAGAAGATACCGTTCATGTATTGAACAATAGTTTGGGAGTCAAATAGTGTGTTGATATTGTTTGTTTTAGATTTCTGTTGTGCATAATCATAGAATCCCAGCTTATAAACAGCCATAGTTACTTCCCATCAGTTGATACATCTACTTTTTTACATCCTATAACTTTAAAAAATAGATCTGAAAAGTATTGCCTTATTGCCATCCTTGGGGTGCATTTCAGTCTTCTAATTTGAACAGGTCTAAACCTTTTTTTAATTGACAAGGCATACATTACAAAAATCTAATTTTTTAAATAGGTTTTTTTTTTGTATAAAGAACCTGCCAAAGTAACTACTCTGCCTGATGGAAAGCATTAATAGAATCCAAGAGTTGTGGTCACCATACTCATTGCAAATGCAGACAATGCAGTATGGTGACCCACATGATGTCTGCCTTGTGAGATGCTTTTTCGCACCCCGCTTGGGGATATACAACTCTAGGTTGGTCTTTTGTGGAACAGTAGTACGGCCCCAGTCGAGCCGGCCCACTTGTGCTGAAATCAGCGTAGTTCTTAAATGACAGAGTTCACTGGTCTCTATCATTAGTAAAATTTCACAAAATATAAAGCCTCCTATGCCTCTGCTCAGTAATGAAAATTAATACTTTTTTATTATTACTGTGGAGTAATGGGTGTTATGTTCCTCCAATACAAAGAGAGGATCCACATATGATGCCTGGTTGGCGACAGCCCAATGCTTGATATTGGGATGTTGTGTATATGCTAGGAGAATTTCTAAATCATGATAACAGGACTAGTATTTGCTTTGTAGTTCATAATTCTGTAGTTTGATGTATCTTCGTTAGATGGCGCTGTAGCATGTCTTTTTGTTTGCTACATGTGGAAGTCTCCACCATACATATAATTTACATGTATCTATTTGAAATGACAAAGTGCTATGTATAATAAAAAGATATTTTTTCAATAAAAAGATCCATCCAATGATACATTTCCATATTTTCCTTATCATAGACTGCTTCTTTAAAACACCTGTACTTTATGGATAGCTCAAATATACACAAGTTGATCTGTTTCTACAGTTGCATTTGACATTATGATCTGTTTCTGTGCACCTGTACTGTAATTATTTGTGTAAATCTTTAGATTTCATAAATAAATAATTACATACATATTGATAAATCATATAAAAAATTATCTCAGCGTTTTAAGTGGCACTGCCACACAAAACTTAACTTTGTCAACTAAATCTAATTTCGATCCTAGAAATGATTTTTTTTATACATATACTATAAAATAAAATAAACTATTCAAGAATGGTCATGTAAAACTAGCTCTCCTGTATGTGTTCTGATCAGTTATGGTATAGCCTTCTTTCTAAGGGACGGCTTATGTCCACTGGTGGACTGTTAAAGGCTGTTGATGATGATGGTATAGTGTTTATGGTATACAATATCAATACACAAAAATCACTAGTCTATATAAATGAGTATATGGTTTATCTAATATATGATAATCTTGTATAACAGTGCTTGGGGTCACACTGTTTCAAATACAGCTCGACTATTTTCATTAAAAAAATTGTATGTTTGGTAGATACGGGCATATATCGCGAAATACTTTTCACCCTCTCACCCCTTTGATAGATTATATGATAGAAAAATGTTTGACCTGTCATCTATACTAAATATTGCTATAAATCTAACATGCATTCTCTTCTCTGGCTTACAGGTGAAGCAGCAACGACGACAAAAAAAGGAGAAATTGTTCCAAAACTCATTACTGGCTATGGTCAAGAAGGCTAATGAGTTTCAAGCGGAGGAATATGTAGCCAGAAAACTGCAAAAAGCCAACCACACACCGTTGCCAACACGTTGGAGGCATAAACGTTTACCAGAATTCATTATTCGCCAACTGCTTGGCATAGACAAGAAGATCAATTATAAACACACTGATGTATACAAAGCTTAATATAGTTTTTTGAAGGAATAAAGTAGTATAAATAGAAATAGTTTTTTTTAATATTTGTGTGTGATTATATTTGTGACCGTGCTATTGCATATGTACTGTACTACTAGACATGTATTTTCGATTTCTTGGTCATGATTCAATCGCAATGTCCAGCCAGTTGTACTGTGTCTTCGGTAGGGACAGTTGTCCTATTAGCATTTTTAGTTGGACAATGGACCCATTATTAGGTCCGTGATCACATGTATGTGTATGTATGTATGTCATTTATCACAGAAATAGCCTATACGTTATTCTTATGCATAAAGCATATGACTGTAAAGTCTCTTCTAAATCTGTACATTAGATTTTAGAGTAAGATTAGATCAGAGAGTAACAAGCATCCATACATGCTTACAATCATTCGCATTTATAATATTTAAAGTTAAAAAAATATTTAGCAATTTATGCAAATATACTTAGTCTGGCCATAAATACTGTTACACTTAATTATAAAAAAATATTACATTTGAATTTCGAATCTGTCATTTTTATACGATTGTTCATTGTGTTTTCTCATTTTGGCGCCAATACATTGTAAAATATTTTGCGATATTAAAATGGTGTGGGGTGATAAAGAGAACCGAATCGCGGTGATAGCATTACACAAAGTAGGTATGGAGCCAAATGCAATTTTTAAAACTCTCCATACACTTGGTATTAGTAAAATGTTTGTGTACCGGGCTATTAATAGGTACAATGAGACCTCCTCTGTTTGTGACAGAAAAAGATCTGGCCGTCCACGTAGTGTTCGTACGAAAAAGGTGGTCAAAGCAGTAAGGGAAAGAATTCGAAGAAATCCTGTCCGAAAGCAAAAGATTTTATCTCGGGAAATGAAGATAGCACCTAGAACCATGTCGCGTATTTTAAAAGATGACTTAGGACTTGCAGCCTATAAGAGACGCACTGGCCATTTCTTAACTGATAATTTAAAGAAGAATAGGGTGGTAAAATCGAAACAACTACTGAAGCGGTACGCAAAGGGAGGTCACAGAAAAATTTTGTTTACGGATGAGAAAATTTTTACAATTGAGCAACATTTTAACAAACAAAATGACCGTATTTATGCTCAAAGCTCTAAGGAAGCTTCCCAATTAGTCGACAGAGTGCAACGTGGACATTATCCGACTTCAGTGATGGTTTGGTGGGGTGTTAGCTATGAAGGAGTGACTGAGCCATATTTTTGTGAAAAAGGTATCAAAACATCGGCACAAGTGTATCAAGATACCATTCTTGAGAAGGTAGTTAAGCCCCTTAACATCACCATGTTCAATAACCAAGTATGGTCCTTCCAGCAAGACTCGGCGCCGGGTCATAAAGCTCGGTCCACGCAGTCTTGGTTGGAATCGAACGTTTCGGACTTCATCAGAGCTGAAGACTGGCCGTCGTCTAGTCCCGATCTTAATCCGCTGGATTATGATTTGTGGTCAGTTTTAGAGAGTACAGCTTGCTCTAAACGCCATGATAATTTGGAGTCCCTAAAACAATCTATACGATTGGCAGTGAAGAATTTTCCCATGGAAAGAGTGCGTGCTTCTATTGATAACTGGCCTCATCGTTTAAAGGACTGTATTGCAGCCAATGGAGACCACTTCGAATAAGCTTTTTATATTTTTAATTGTTTTATATTTATGTATTAAACTGACACACTGTAAAAGTAATAAATGTTATTTGCAGTTAACAATTTTCTTTTTTCTTTATTACAATATTTATGGCAAGACTAGGTATAATAAACGATATAGTCTAAGTAGCGAAAAAAAGCTATCAGAAACCTCGGGAATTTTTTGAAAAGTCTAATGTAAAAGATTTTACACTGTATGCAATCGGGCGAAAAAACTTAATAGTGCCATCTATTGTAATTTGTAAAATTTGGAGTGATTTAAATACACATTATAATGGACCATCCCACGGTAATGAGATGCTTTATCCTGGTGAAAAGTAGCCTATGTCACTTTCCAACCTTGTAACTATCTCGAGAAACAAAAATCATGTCATAAAATCGCTCCATTGCGACGTGAAAGAAAGACAAACAAACACAGTTTCGTATTTATTATGTTGCCATAGAAAGAATTATTAAATGTAATATTTCAGTAACAATAAAATAAATGAAATCAACACTACTTATGTGTCTTGTAAAAAAATATACAGGGATTTTGTAAAGCATAAGTTTAACGTTATTTGTCTAAAGCATACCCTACAATCATTTCACCAGTTAATACCTGTAATTGTATCTCGGAGATGTAGTCATCGTTTTAATTTGAGATTTCGTCTTGAGTTTTCTTAACGTTTCTTATTTTTGCAATGTTTTTTGATACGACTCAATTCTGCATTTAAAATAATGGTTGCATTTGGGAGATAATTTTAAGGTTAATACAATATTTTTAAAATAACTCTAAGTATGTCCAATGGTCCAAGTAAAAATAGTGATTGGACAACCGCCTCCACCGAAGACCCATAATCCAACTGGCTGAACATTGCTGTTGGTCCCCGACCCCGAAATCATATATTTTTTTTTAATAACAGGACATATAAAAAGCATAAGCAGGCAGTTGGCATGTAAACTATGAGTTAAAAGAAAAATAGCCTAATTTTTGTGTTCCAGTCCAAGTTCCTCTTTAGCAAGGAGGTTTGGTCTACTATAAAAATGTCTATGAATGGGCATAAAAAAAAATTAAATGAAATTGGTAAATTATAATTATTTTGCAAGTGTACATTTCAAAGTTTCATTTTTGGAAGCAGTCTTTCTATAGTGATGGAGGCCTCACAAAAGCGATGTTAAGCAAACTTTTAGTTCCTTGACAACCTGTGAATGATGTTACTGCCTCCTCTCTTTCTAAACCATGTAACGCGAATACGTAAAACCGGTGCAAAGTGGGAAATTTTGAAAAATCTATAACCCGACTAAATATTTTGATAAAATTAAATAGCCTATGTCGACCGGACTATTATTGCGTATCTATTGATACTTCATTCATTAAAATTATTTCAGTATACATAGTTTGCCAAAACTACTATCCTTTCTTTTGGCGTCGCCGTAGTCGGGTTAAAAGTAACAGCGGTTCGACTACCATACCCTATTCATTTTTGTAAGTTGAATATAATAGAGAAATTGAAACCAAAGTTATTACGTATCAGCAATACAAGTTTTAGAATCTAAGTAACTCAATTTCTTTAGCAGGCCTCAATGTTTTGATGGGCAGACATTCGTCTTATGGTTAGATACTAAAAATGTACAGCTTGTAACCAGCAGACTGAAAAATGTTTATATGTCACTATCTGTAGGGACGATGGTGTAAATAACCATTTTAAAAGAAAAAGAAGATTAAATTAATGCTAGCGGGATTTCCTGACCAACATTACCATCTTTTGAACTGCGGTACCTCTACTCGGTGAAACAACGAAACGGTAAGTTACGAAAGAATTCTGGTTTCGGGTTTTCTATGACGTTTTGGTCGAATATATCAGTCCTACAAAGTCGAATGCGATCGGACACGAATATCTTCATTAAAATTTAGTTTGTAGCCCAAAACCCATCAGTAGTAGGCAACAGGTACTGCGTAGCGTTACAGATGTTCCCTAGGCACAAAGTGAACCATCATCCTATCATCATCAGGCACTAGGAACAATCCTTTAGTCTCCACTCGAACTTCAGCAGGTTTTGGAGTGTCAGGCAAGGACAGGATTTTGAAATTGTATATCAATGATGACACAACTTCTCGCATAATGTGGTAAGCGAGGCGAATACCTAGAAATAAACAAAGTGCAGTTCTGTAAAAAAAATCATGACTGATAGTACGAGGGGGTTCCCACAGCTACAAAAAAATGTTCTTCAGTTACATGTGTCAACGGGTCGGAGGTAGTAAATCATCAGGTGGTTCACCTACTTGTTTAAATGCTATAAAAAGTAACTAGATTCACATTAATTTGACCATCTTCTCTTTCTTTCAAAGTTATTGTAGTAATCGTAGAAGTAATCAATAAATGAGTACAGGCATTCCAAAATAGTTTCAATAGTTCGCTGCAGTTCGCTGCTTATCCATAAGACTGATGTTTTGCCTACTATACCACGTTGGCTAATCGGGTTAATACATACAGTATTTGCTTCAAATATTCGTTCTCTTTGCAGTGTTATCGTCTTGCGTAGTTTGTTGCCTGTAGTCGGCTCTAACGACACAGTTCTTAATCTGTTACCACACGGACAAAATAGTTTACAAATAAGTTATTCCTGAAAACAAACCTATACACATCCTTGGTCCCTCCCCGAAAGGCAGGAATGTGAAAGGCTTCATATTTATTTCATTCTCTGGCAGGAACCGATCAGGATTGAAGGCCTTGGGGTCAGGGAAGTACTGGGGGTCTAGATGCATACCCACACCGTTGACGTAGATTGGTGTGCCAGCAGAAATGGTCAAGTGTTCGTCGATTTGGTAGTCTTTTTTGGCGACACGATCCAACCACCCCATTGTTGGATACAGTCTGAGTGTTTCTGTATAGAAAATTATTATTACTAATAAGTATATTAACATAATCTCTTAAAAATTGATTTGACCTAAATTGAGATTGTTTAAATTATGTCGCAACTTTATTTACAAGAATTATGTTTCTCAATTTTAATTTATAATGTTTCAATCCAGAATTAACCTGACTGCTGCAATTATTGGCAACTTACTTCTTATCATTTTATGAAGTGGCAAAGGTGATTCAAAACTCACAGCTCAATTTTGCAGCTAATAAGAGCGGTATAATTAAGTTTAGGTCCATTAAATGAATTTTATTACATATAGGACATAAATTGCTTGATGAGTATGCAGCATCTAGCATAAAGGCGGAGCTAATCCCAATCAAGTCAGCGTGAGACGCGCTCGGATGTGCATGTTTATATGCATGTTTTACGGAACTTTATCGAACTCGACTACAGAATTCAAGGATAGTGATTTGGATATCTTTATAGGTCATCACAAGAAGTATCAACGGATCCTGATCATAAGATAGATAATAATACCTTTAATGACACAGTTGAGATAAGGGAGCGCTGATTGGACGGAGGCGTCGAATTTTTGATAATTCCTTTTCGCATTCAGAATTTCTTCATACAGTCGTTGCTGTGAAACATAAAGATATATTCCATGGGAAGTGAACGGATGGATGGATATATCGAAACTACTTTAAAATTCGTAAAAGGTAATGACTGACTCATTATGGCATAATTCTTCATTCTGGACTTGTCTGGATTCTAATCGGGATCTTAGTATCGGTCCGCAATGGTAAAAGAGCCTCTTAACCTAAGTGACAGTGTTAATCTGAATTAAAATACTTAGTTTTTGAATATCAATTATTCTGAATCTAAAGCGTTTTTTTTAAACCCTAGAATAATAAATAATAATAATACAGTGTGGGCAAAGAATTTGTTAACATTAGAATCTAACACCCTGCGTACACAAATGCCGCGCGCGGTGTGTGGAGGAGTCTGACTACTAGCTTGTTTCTCAGAAATTTTGTCGCAATGGATCGTTTCACTGGGCCACAGCGCGCTTACTGTGTGAAACAACTTTATTTAAACAACAGTTCGCTTATTACGGTGAGACGCTTATTTTGCGATGAATACGATTTACATGACTTAAATCAGTGCCTGAGTGCTCCTTTAATAAAGAAATGGGTGAAGAAGTTCGAAGAGACAGAATCTACGCTAAATGTAAAGCAAACTGGAGGCCCACGGACTCCTCAGACTGAAGGGGACGGAACTGATTGAAGGGAGTAAGTTTCCGCTTTATAATCCAGATTTATTGACGCGCAAACGTCCGACTGAATTAGGGTTATCCCGTACATCATTACGATCTATTTTCAAATTACATCCTTATAAGATCTCGATAGAGCAGGTACTAAAACCTAATGATTTAAATTTACGCAAGTCGTGTGCCGAAACAATGTCAGAACGATTCAGTAATTTTGACAACATCTTATTTTCTGGCGAAGCCCATTTTTACCTCGACGTACATATAAACAAACAGAGTTGCAGGTATTGGAGCAGTGAAAATCCCAAGGCTAAACACGAGTGGCCACTTCATTATCTCAAGGTAACTTCGAAAGGTTCGAAGATTCTCGCGGTCATTCAGTTACTGTTAATTCTGCGGTATATGTGAAAATGTTACGGGAGTTCTTGGGACCGATGCTACTGGAATTTACTAGCTACACTTGGTTTCAACAAGATGGAGTCACTTGTCACACATCCAATGAGTCCCTGCCAGTTGTCAAAGACATATTGCCCGAAAAGCTGATTTCCAGACGAGGTGACATTCAATGGTAAATTTGGCATTCCAATAAATCAAACACACTACGTCAACTAAAAGAAAAAATCAGCGAAGAGATATCGGCGATCTCACTGTTTCTTTGTCGACGAGTATTCGAAAATTTCGGTGTGCAAACGTCGAAACAGTGGTCATTTAGACGATGATGATTTAGAAATTTTAAAAAACAGATTCTTACTAATTAGTTTTCTTGAAAATAAACGATTTTCACAATATATCAGATGATATTTTTACGATTTTTTCAAATGTTAACTAATTGGTGGCCCACCCTTATATAACCTGTGTATATTTAGAAAAAATATACGTATGTTTATGAAAAGTATGCTTAGAATAGGCTCTGCCACCCTATAGTTTTATTTTATATATGTATATGGATAGGGCACAAGATCAACACAAGTTATAGCAAGTAAACCAAGGTTTCAAACTTACTTCAAAAGGTAAAATGATAAATAACAAAGTCTATCCCATTTCTAACTTTTGTTCAATAAAATATATTGACAATATTACACTTCTTTTTCTTTAATTGTTGTGTTACGCGTTGCTATCAAAATAATGATACAGTATTTAAACGACTTTTTACCTGATACTCGGGATGCCAAGCTAGCGTGTAAATGATCCAGCTCATACCTGCAGCTGTATCAAATCCTCCGACTAGGAAAGCTGTCACTTGAGCAACTAGAAAGTCCTCACTCATTTCTTTGGACAAAGAAAAATTAGTTATTATTATTTAAGCGTTAGGTATGAAGTTTTTTTTTGAAAGTAACCTTCTCTTTGACAAACATTATTTTCTAATAGAGTCAGGCGTCCATAGCAGAGGAATTCCTACATTTTTAATCAGTAACTGTTGTAACGAACCATATTATTTTTCTTTTAGTTTTTCGTATAGGAACTCCTATTGATTACCTCTTCGCTGAGCGTTGAAAAATAACAAACAAACACAACAAAATTGTTTTGACGTTAATTCGTACTGCGGTTATTTCGGTATTGCGGCTTTTGCTAGCAAAGCAGCTGTGCAAAAGTAGACAAGTAAAAAATAGTGTAAGTTTTCATATGTTATTGATTACCTTCTCCTCCTGAATCAGCTTCTTGTTTCATTTTGATCAAGGTGTCTATAAAGTCTTTCGGTTCTTTAATTTTTTTTTCAAATCCACCCCTTTGCTGGATTACAGACTGTATTGCCAAGCGAAGTTTTTGTACACCATTTTTAGGGAATAATGTTAATCTGTTGAAAGGAATGATGTGATGTATTGGAGACAAGACAAGTTGAATAAATAAATAAATATTTCAGATACTTCAACGCCATCTAGCTTCAAATTAAACAGAGATTGTACTATGACGGCTAGCTTAACTGATAGAATACTTATATTAAATTGGTTTTAACCAATTCTCTGCAATGTGACTATTTCAGGTGGCGTGGGAGGGGTTTGTAATTCAATCTTGGGTATACGGTAATCCGTCTGCTCGTTTGCAGATTAAATATATTATTTATTTTGGCTTACCGAAATATATCAATCAGTTCTGGAAAAAAGAATACGCTTGACCAACTTATTCCTCTAATCAGATCGAACTTCATAAAGTCTTTAGCGATTTCTTTGAAGGCGCTGTTGCCAGTCTTCACGGTTTCACTCACGATACCAAAAGTTGATTCTCCCAGTATATCAATTGTGCAGTCTGCCAATATGTTCTAGAATGTAAACAAATAGATTATATTTAATCTTAATTTGACTTTGCTTTATATTTTTAGATTCAGACAACAAAAAATGTGTGTGTTTTCATTGGAAGTTTTGCCAGATTCTTAAAGGTATTTTACGAAATAACAAGCAACAAAGACGTATAATATCCATTTGTCAAATTTAGCTCATCTTTAATTAAAGACATTCGTTTAAAAACTTAGATTTATGGATGTCAAGCTTAGAACATGGATAATTATAATATAGTTATTTATGTCTACAACTCGTATCTCATTTACATTTGATTTTAAAAGTCGAATAGATGTAAGATAATCAGCGTGGTGATAGATTTAGAATTCTCTAGCACTCCTATTTGTGTCGTGGGTGTCATAAGAACCGACTAACGGAGTGAACTACACGAGACAACAGCACTATAAACAGAAGGAAAATTGGAAATAAAGCCTATACCAAGCCGGCCAAAACTTCCATTCTGAGGTCAGGCCTATGTCCTGCAGTGAAATTTTATATATTGTTGATAATAATGAGAATAAAAGTGAGCATACTCACGGCAACATGTAAATTATTTTGTTTTACTGTTTCTTCTCTGATACGTTGTATAAGATCTTTTGCTTTAATTTGTGTGATGTGGCTGTGAACTTTCAACTTAGCAGGAGTGAAGACACTTGTAAAGCGTCGCCTTAGTGAAGACCAAGTTGGGTCCTAAAATTATATTTTTAATTATCCGCTTATTCAACATTTTAAGCTTTATGGTAGGCAGTGTGATAGGCTTAATATGAGAAATCATTGTTTCTTACTCTTAGAAGTGAATGAACTTCAGTTCAGTCTTTCCGGTAACAGCTAGTTTAAGTTATTGTTACGCAACCTTCACCTTCTCAAGCTATTACTTACAATTTATCTATAATCTCTATATATTAATACAATTTATATGCCTTGCCATCTTCCCAAACCTTTCTTTCCTGTTGAACTACCAAATACTACCTAATTTCTAAACTATTTGGTTGATAAAAGGTTTGCCTCTTATTACGTAAGTAGGATTAAAGTTAAAGTTAAAAAATGTATAAGTCGCTGTTTACTGATATATAGGGGTAAGTTTATCTGTGTTTAGACCATCCACAAATCATCAAAAAGAGTAATAATCTGAAAATCTTGATTAATTTAAAGGAATACTTACATTAACGGTGAAAATATTCGAAGCTCCTACAAGATCACTTTTACCAGAACTAGCAAATCGGTTTCTGAAGTTTTCGGAGTCTATGCCCAGAATCCTTTTCGCTATCTTAGGACAGTTGACCACCAAGCCTGGACGCCAGAACAACCAAATACCCACATATGGAGAATTGAAATCCTTGTACAGTTCACGCATCCAAACTGCCTGGGGAGCATGTATGAAAGTTTATTGAGATGTGAACAGTTCCCAGATTTTTCAAATTTGTCAAAAAATGTCTCGTATAACAACTTACAGGATTTTGCTTCTGTAAAAACGTTAAGCTTCCCACAATTGGATGTGGGGGATGATGCACCACCCCTCTCTTTCTCCAATAGTTTTTTGTTTTATTCCATAGTGCATACGACCATAGGCCAAAGGCAATTGTTACAATACAAAGGAGTAGGAGAAACATTTTGACCGCTAATAGATATAATACAGACACACTTCAAGTTCGGTTAAAAAGTTGATAGATACTGCGTTCTTTAAATAAATTTTTAAATACGTCGAATTATTCTTTTTGACGTTCAACCGGAACTTCAGAAGGACGACCTCGACTCATTTTGCATTAATCAAATTTTTTTAAAAACTGCTATACATATACTAATTAAAAAAACTAATGAATTAATTAGTAATAGTCAAAGTTGGAAAAATATTCTTATTAAAAAAAAAGATGCCTCTTTTTACATAGATACACGTCTATTGGCCTATTTTTTAACCTGCTTCATTGGTTGCATGATAACCGACAACGCGGTTATGGTACTCATACTGAAGCGCTTCTTTGTTTAAAGACCATTTAAGTACGTCAAACTGTAGTCTGGAGCCCAGGGTAGCCGTAGAGGAGAATAACACTCCATCTCCAGTAGACTTAGTACGCTTGTCAGAAGATCAGGCAAAGACAATATAAGTTGGAATTCGTATTGGAGTCACTTTTAGTCAAATGATATTCATGGAGCCAACGATCCTCAAGCACTGTCTCATTCTTCCTGATCCTTAAGCATATAATCCAAAGTATAGAATCTTCTTCAACTTCTAGTATGTGGAAGTTCCCTGGAACACTAGAAATTAGGAAACAACAACGCCATAAGGTTAAGTTGACAATTGATTTGGATGATATAAGTCGATATTTGTCAACTACACCGGAGATGGATCATCAAACTTAAACCCAACACCTTCAGTGTTCGTATCACCTATACGCTGACGACTTAGAAATATACACACAATTAAGGGTTAAAGATATTTCATACGCAATCGACAAGGTTAAGAAAGACTTGGACTTCATTAAGAGCTGGTCAGCGAGATTTGAGTTGTCGGTAAATCCAACCAAATGTCAAGTAATAGTCGTGAAGAGCAAACAACTGTTAAGGAAGTTGGATACAATAGCCATTCCACCTGTTGTCTACAACAACGTGACTATTCCTCTGAGCGCGGTGGTAAAGAACCTGGGGCTTCATATAATCTCGACATTAGATTGGTGGATATAAGTTACTAACGTCAGTCAGAAAGTCACTTCATGTCTCCTTATATTGTCTTAAGAACTTTCTTCATTTTAAAACCAAGGTCACGCTTATGCAGTCCTTAATGATTCCCTTAGTCGGCTATGGTGATGTGCGTTATTTTGATCTGAATGCAGACCTCCTCAATAAAATAGATCACCATCTCAATAACTGCATTCGATTCGTTTTCAATCTTCGCAAGTACGATCATGTGTCAGCTTTACATTTCCAGCTGCAATGGGTCCCCATTCGTCAGCGCCGCAATTTGCGAGCTCTGACTTCTCTTATTTCTTTCATCAACTCTTCATCGTAACACGAATATCACGTACCTCACTTTCGTTTCTTATATTTCAGTCACGATCGAAATCTTCGGTCAACAAACAATTTGCTCCTTTTATACCCCCTCACATCTCCAACTTCATCAACTTTTTCTTCTATGTGCAATTAATTCTGTCCTGGAATGCGCTCCCTGCAGAAATCAGGATGTCCAAAAACCGCTTGACATTCAAATCTAAAATTCATGAACTTCTTCGGAATGAGTTGGCAGAACAGTAACAACCCTAGTACCAGACTGTTTACTATACAATATTAAATTTAAGTATAAATATGTTTATATGTATTGTGCATTTATTATTTACTAGCAGCCCATCCCGGCTTCGCACGGGCATAATATTATCATAAAAGAAAATATACAATATTGTACAGTGAGTTTCTAAAAAAATAACATTCATTGAAAACCAGAAACTAAGATATTAATTTTTTTTGTGCATATATTCGGATGAGCTGCGTGGCAAGTTAATTTCGTGATGTTGACTCCCCTCCAGTACCTCTTCGACGCATAGCTAGCCGCGTGAAGTTTTTTATATTATTTAAACTGGTGATATCTTTTGAATGGAATATCCGAATCGAATCATTTAAAAGGTGATATGAAGGTATTGAAGTAGTCTTAAATAATGATTTATTTATTTTGATAAGGATCAATACCTAGGTACGAATAAAGAGCCTTTTCTAGCGGTGGTATATATATATTTTTTTTAATAAAAGGACGCTCATTGTGACGTAATTATAAAAAATAGAGACATGCTGTCGCAACATTTTTTATAGATAGTGATGTGTCCTGAAAAATTGTAATACATCATTTTGTTCTATCATTAATAGTTTTTGTAGCGCACGCAATTGAAGGAAGTTTTTTGTTAATGTTAATACACCTTGGGTTAGATTATTCAAGTTTTAGTAAGCATCCCTAATTTTTTTGAAAATGAAACATAGCCTATATCACTCGGGAATAGTGTAGCCTGCCAACGGTGAAAGAATTTTTTAAATCGGTCCAGTAGTTTCGGAGCCTATTCATTTCAAACAAACAAACAAAAAATCAAACCTTTCCTCTTTATAATATTAGTATAGATTTAGTATTAAGTTTGATTTAGTATTATTTATATTTAAAGTACATTTAAAAGCTCAATTACTTTGCAACTACCGCATCTTATTTCTGCATCATCTGAAAGTCGACTGGGAGAGAATGCCTCATGGCATTAAGTCTTTCTTTGTACAGCAAGTGCAATAAGTTCAAACCTTGTCCGTCGGCCAACAGGTGTACCACTTGTAGGTGAAATTGACTTGGGGCCCTAAATTCTTGGTAGAAAACCTATGGAACCCCATGTTTTGAACCAATTAAAGCAATAAATATAAGTAAAGGTATTATCATAAATTGAACCTTTATTAAAAGGTATCTCGTTGGTGAAAACATTAAATATCTTTGGAGAATAATCGGTCGGCCGGTTCAGTGAGTGTTGAGCGATTGAATTGCAACTGTAAAATAAATTGGCGAAAATATAAAAAAGGAAACCGTGAGATAACTACGCTTTGCTTTGCTTTCCTTGGCAAGAGTGATAATACGGCCACAAAGAATACCGGTGCTAGGTCATTATTTCGTTGCTTTTCATAGAGCTAGTGAGGTTACCGATGAGTTGAGATCCAAACCTCCTCTACGGCATGGTTCTAGGAGCGGGACCAAAGAAACGGCAGCTATTGAAATATTAAACATACATCTTAATGGACATTTCGAATAACACTTAAACATACACTGCAATATTGACCAAAGAAAGAAAAAAGAACCCAACGGACTACTCAAGCTAAAAACAAAAGAATATATTGTATTGGAACAATAATAAGTTCCGTAATTTATTACTAACTAGTTAAACAAAAAAGAAATATTTCACGCGTATTCATCAAAGCAAGTCAAAATACATTAAATTGGGGTAGAGTTTCATTAACAGCGGTTTGAATAGTAAGCACTCGTATGAAACTAGACGGCGCCTGGTAGGTTAAGGGATCTGGATCCTGACAACAGTCAGTTCATGTCATAAATATACGATCCCAACCTGTTTAAGTTTTCATTAGTCAGTCAATCATTATAACAAATGAATATTTCCTATGATTACTTGTTTTTCTTATCTGTACCTGTAGAGGGCCCTTTAAGATAGGTACTCCTAATTTTCTCATCTTATTCCTAGAAATGTGATGATAAGTCGAGAAAATGTAGACGTTTAACACAGCACTACTTAGACAGTGACAGAGATAGTTCCTTAAAGACAGGCGTAGGTATTTAAAAAGAAAGAAAGAAAAAGCATGTATTCCATAAGTGAGGTTGACATATAAAGTTACGAGTATGAACCAAATAAAAAGAAAATATATACAAAAACAACACACTATAAAGAAATTATATATATATATAAGTCAATTGCACGTCATGTATTAAAATTGGTCCCGCCCAGCCTTAATACTGCTGTCATGTGTACGTATATACAGCACATACGAGTATGTATTTGTTTTGGTTTGAGTATTTTGTATTTAAACTACTCACATGGTTAACGGTAATGATAAACAATATATTTACCAATAACAATGATTTAATTAGTACGATATTGAAGTGTAATCTTTACAAATTAAGAAAAATATTGCTAAATAATTATTGATATAATCAATTTTATGTCATGTCATACTATGACATCAATTCAGTCTCTGGAAACTCTTTATGCAATTACGATACAGCACATTCAGAAGGTTGTCTGGGCCTTCAGACTAAATTGTTGATTGTTATTGTTTTTATGGTTTGTTGCATGACGTATTTTGATATAAATTAAATAACATTTATTAACGGGATATGATCTTGTAAACAATGACAATACTGATAATGTATTGCGTTATAAAAATGCTTCATGCGAAATTGGCAAAATCTATCTTTTGATACATAAATTTAAAGTTGAAAATGCAATGAATATGTTAATGGAAGATTATATTATTATGATATTCCGTGTGGTTACAAATTACAAATATGGACTGTCAGCACTCCTAAAGGCGATTAACGGATTAAAATATGCAGAACCACAACTACAAGAGATAGAAAATTTAGGCATTAACCCTCTACCAACCCGTCTAGCCAGTATATAGTACGTCAAAACCTTGCTTCTAAGGATAGGTTTGTGTCCAATAGTGGACTGCTAAATACTGTAACTGATGATGAAATACGTGGGCAAACCAAACCGCCCAACGTAACAGTAGGACTCAACGCTACTCCCCGATATTTAGGTCGCAGTGCTGTCAATGTTTTTTTTTCGTATTTCACTGGACTTAATTACAAATTCAGAGTAGATATGCTGGAGTTTCATTGACATGGATTAATGGTTTAAAAATTTGCAGTAGACCTTTTTGTTTACTTGTTTGTAAATTATGGTTTTAATTAAAGTAGTTATGTCCATGGACACAAACGTCAAATCATAAGATTACAGCAAAAATAAGGAAATGAAGAAGAGGAAATGAAGGTTCGTTAATATTAATTTTGTTTTTATTTCTGATCAACTGTACAAAACTGTACTGTCACCAAAAAGACTCCCCTGTAGGTTAGGCGAACTGCCTGTTAAAAGTTGGCCCCCCTGGGCTTCAGCCAATGTATTATTGGCGTAACAAGTTACGCACTGCCTGGGATGGAAACGACCACAAAGTGTATAGTAGTATCCGATGTTCCACAGGAGTGGTCTGAGAACACCCTGTAAAACCCCGTACGACATGAGCCACGTCTCAAAATGCCATTTCGGTCCTCGTCGTTAAAAGCACCGCTCGAAAGTTAAATCGGACGTCAGACAGATCGGGGCCCACCTCACACAGATGTATTACAATCAAATAGCGTAAACGCCTTAATTTTCCGTAAACTTAATTATACATTATGAAATATAGTTTAAAAGCCAGTGTATCTGAAGTATTTTTTGGATGTTAACGTTATGGTTACTCCGTGTGGTACTTTCCGTATGGTGACGAATTACGAATACAGAGTGCCACGTCTATTCATCCCATAGGTGTCGTAAGAAGCAACTAAGAGAGCGAACTATGTGGATAACATCAATGCAAAAAAACAGTCATAAGGACTGTCGATAGCAGTGAAAACTTCGACTAAAGGCATCAAGTATGCATAACTATAACCCACTACAACATTTTTGATCCCTTCGAGACCATAACGACCATAACATACATTACCCCGTGGGCACATGCACCTCAGCCAAGCATCCATATAAGGAGCGCCATGTATAACGTATCTTGTTTAATATACACAGTATACTTATAGCTTTTGAAAAGCCTTCGGTGACGGTGACGCGAGTTCCATGATTTTTGTTCACTCAAAAAGTGCTCAACGCGCCTAAAAAAGTTTTTACTTTAAAAAGAAAACTTGAAACAAACCCTGTACCAACTCGTCTAATACCAAAATCTAGAAGCTATGTACATCAGTGAACTGTTAAGGTTATCGATGTGGTGTGATGCTATGGTAATTAGAGAAAAAGTTAACATAAATAACTAACCTAACCATTCTCAAGGTCGTTTGACGAGAACTCTCAAATTTCTCTTACAAAATTCACCCAATACTAAGAGGGCCATGAGGACCATCTAACATTTTACATAACCGATTGTCAAACAAATTCAATTTCAACCAACATTACCATTTCAATCATTCAACGGCCAAGTCCCTTAGAAATAAATAAATATGACCAAACAGGCTATAATATATTTACAAAGGGACATAAAGGTTTGAGTCTGTAAATAATTCGATAAGAAGGGTTAGGTTTGGAATAGTTTTGTATCCGGATAGCCGCGGTCATGTTCCTGGCAGCCATTTTGTGTTCGAGTATCACGGATCTTTGAATAGCTTTATTTGACTCGTTAAGGTAACTTATTTGGACAACTTGAATTGCGAAGTTAGGATACGTTCGGTAGATATAAATGTTTAGGTGTTTTATAAATAACTAAGTTAGTAATTTCTAAAACGCTATTAGTTCATAAAGACGCATTTTAGTACTTGTATCATCATTTGAGCTGAAGAACGTACACAGCTGGACAAAGGCCTTTTTTTTCTTTAACGTGTGGAAAGGCCTTTGGGCCGTCACTCCACGGGGGTTTACGGTGGGGTGGTGTATCGGAATCGGACCGGCTAAAACCACACGGTGTGCCACTCTGCGCCTGACATAGGAGGGATCCTGGAACAGCTGTTATTACGATATCCAGATAAACTCTGCGGATAAACTCTCCATTTAAGCGAGGTACGGCACACGTGGACGTCGCCTCCTCGCGGTTGGCCACCCAATTCGCTGCCTAATGGAGGGTAAGGACCCTCCATAAGGGAGGCAAAGGGCGTGTGTGGGATTCCCATAGAACCGGTCTACTGACTAAGCCCTGCGACGGCAAACCTCAGGGTCAACAACAACAACAACGACAAGCGGTCCTGTACCGCCAGGAACACATATATCTTAGTACAGTTTAATTAAGACTACAATATTTATTCGTAGAGTATCAAATTATATTCAGAAATAAAGCTCAAAATAATGGTTTAGTAAGTATAATAACGGCTCTACCTTAACTATTTTTATACCTATGCATTTCTAGATTTCTATCTGAATTATTTTCTTGTTTTCTCTTTTTTTTACGTAGTCAGGTTATAGTTTCTAAGCTTTCTTTTTTTATTTAATACTTTTTTTTTGCCCGATTGGATGTATACACTATCCCTGAAATACCTATATTGTCGTATTACTTACTTAAACGAGTAAGTAAATGAAACTGTTGGATCGTGTAAACTGTACGACCGCATTTTAACGTATTTATCATATTATTTAAAGCAACACATGTTACTTTAAACAATATGATAAATATACAACTTTGTAATATGCTCGTTAAGATTTTTCTTTTAATATCAAACACGTGATAATTATCTCAGTTTTTTTTTGAGGTTATAACCTCAGATTTTAATTCCGTCATATAAAATTTTGACAAAATTTATGTAGTCTATATCATCCAGGTTATTATCGTCTCTATTGATATCACTTTCATTAAAACTGGTTAAGTAGTTTAAGCGCTACAGTGGAACATACAAACATGTATACGTATACTACCAAAGCTGCCTTCCTTCCCTTCCTTTTGGCTTCACCGTAGATGTGTAAAATGACTATAACGTAGAAGCATATTTTTACCTATCATGTTACAAGTCTTTACAGCGATAGTTCAAGTTATAGTGGTCCTTAAAATTACTAACATTCATAACATTTATAGTACTTAAAATCTCCCGCAAAGTAGAGGTACTTTGTTACGCTTTTAATTCACGAGAGGTCGTGACAATGGTTGGTCCAAATTTTGACAAAGCGTGATTCAAACCATATTCCCATTTATGGCTTAAAATTTAATGTCAAATACGTACAATACAGTCCCAATTTTGCAAAATCTCTTACACCATAACACAAAAGCCTCTGTACGGTTCAAAGTTCACATTTATCTACAATACACTCAAGGAACGGCTTTGACCTCAAAACAAAAGGCTTTCCAGTGTTGTTCCCGTTAATCAATATGAAGTTTATTTGTCTTTGTTTCCATATGGAAATATAGATAATATAATTTATATGAAATACAAGAGTTATAAATTTAGATTGATGTTTTGTGATTGCCGTGAAAGGACTTTTGGTCAGAGTTACCACATCACTATCATCAACAACCCCTTAACAGTTCACTGCCTAGACATAGGCTTCTCCTTAGAAAGAAAATTTTGGTCTACTGTACCTCGCTGGCCCGACAGGTTAGTATAGGAATTGTTTTAAGTTTTCTTTCTACTTGTAGGTAGTAGAGCCACGCTGATTTTAGCACGAACAAGCCGGCTCGACCGGGGCATTACTACCTTCCCACAGAAGATCAACCTAAAGCGCCAGTATCCGTGTTGTCAAGTTTCGTTAGTGAGTGTGAGACCGGAGGCCCATTGATGCAGGGGTGACAGTTGTCGCGATAAGTGTGTGCAATACAATGCCACGATGACTGTCGTGCCTTTTATGTGCCCAAATGTGGCATGAAAAAGTAACTTACTGGGCCGCCATGGTCATCATACTGCATTGACTGCATTCGCAATATGGTGACTATCACTCTTGGATTCTAATCATGCTTTCCATCAGGGCAGGGTAAAGTCACTTCGGTGGGCCAAAAATTGAAAAAAAAGTGCTGTTACCCTACAGTTCACTGCCATAGTTTGTTCATAGGACATCCACGTGATAAATAGGGTTGGTGACACTCTGTGCTTCTAATCGATCACCATAAGATATCAAACTTTAAAAATAAGTTGTAAAAATCGAAATTTAACCGTGTAGTGGTAGACTGAAAAGAAACTTTAAACTGGTTTGGCAAAAAAGACTACGTTTATAGTAACTAGACAACAACTTTATAGGAAACAGGACACATCAACATAAGCGCAAACCTGGGATTGACAGGTGAGGCCACCTGTCACCCTAGCAGAAGCAGGTCGCGGTAGTAACGCGAGCGCTATCGAACGCGTGCACCCGTTTCAAGGCCAGAAAAGTACTATATATTTTTAATTCATCACCATAAGATATCAAAGTTTTGAAGGAATTCGTTGATGAGGCATTTTTTTGTTGTTTTTTACTCAGTGAGTTGAGGTTACGGGAGGCCAAACCCATCACCCTTTATTCAACTACACTGAAAGAGCAGTAAAACACATATGTGTCTATTTTCTTTGTATAATGTACAGTATGTATATAAATATTTCATCAGTAAATCTAGCTTTTATAGCTCAGCACAAACTCTGCCCAGTTTGAAACAAGATGACGTTGTGTGTCAGATTTAAGTTGCAAGTGTTCAAGGATGAAGCTAGTCTCTGACTCCTCTGCTCTTTTATCTCTTATACCATTAATTATCATATAGGATTCATTATTCTTATGAGAGATATTTAAAGTACTTGTTGTGACAAAGTTGTATTGATTCAGCAGTACGACATTTTATTTTAATTTGAATATTTACATATTAAGGAAATAAGACTGCATTTGATTCTGGGAATAGGAGATCTTGGGATTGTTTGGTGTACTTTTTACTGTGTAGAAGAACATACCGAAATATTATTAGAAGCAATAAACCGAAACATATTTTACTATAGATTTTTTGTTTAGACTGTCAATGTAACTGTTTGAATTTTATTATCGTCTATCAAAATTGACAAGAGTAAAGTGAATAAATTTGAGATTTTTTTTGAATAGACTATTATAATAGACACAGCAGCAACAAATTTAATAAAAGTGATCTCTTCCCGCACAATAATGATCTGAAACCTGAAAACATTATTGATCTACGATGGAACCATAATATATGTTTTACACCATCTTCCATGCCGCGCTCGATCATATGCTGATGTTTTCGCGATAGTCGTTGCCATTCAATTTCCTGCCGAACTACCAAACCTTCCCCTCTCGCCTAGAAGGCGATCCTCCATCCAGAATATTGGATGCTTTTACGATCCTCTCCGGACACATTTATTTCCATTAAAGTATCATTTCATAAATATTTAGGTTTGAAACAGATTGTTGAAAAGTAGAATTATCTTCATTTACAAGATTTTTTGTTATGGCAAAGAGGGCGAACAGATTTCTCTGATGTTAAGTAGATAAATGCCGTCTATGTGACTTAAGGGTGGCATGTGTAATGTTGCAGTTTGATTTTATTTTTCAATATTAAACAGGTGAGTTTTTCTCCTGTGACTCTCTCGGAGAAATGCAACGAAATAATTACCTATGAGAAATGATATAAAATGAAAATGAATTATAATTATTAACAATCTTAATATAAGTTATAAATTTTAAGAGAAGAATTTGATCCACTTTCAACATATTCGAAACAAAACGCAGAATTTAATTTCGAAAGTCAGGTAACAGATTAAACAAAACCACTTTGAAACTCCAAAGTTGTATCTCAAACGAACTTTTGCTAAGAATAGAAAGGAATTTGAACAATCTGAGCCAAAGGGCAGGTAGTAATAAAACAGAGTGTAGTGCCGAGCTTTAAGTTTGTCAGACTGCCAACTTCGCCCTGTACCCAGTAACTTTGAAGCGTACTCGTAGCAAATAACATACTAACTAATTAGCATTGTTCGGCTGGACGAACAATTTAGTGGTCAGGGTTTCAGTCGAGTTTCTGTCTTGATAAATCGAATTTCAACCAGTGAGGTTATAATAATTATCATGTACCATGAACATTTTGTAGGTTTTTGTTGTATTAGTTCAGTATTTTTTTTTACATTCTGCCCATGCGACTCTACTCTGCCTGATGGAAATCATTAGAATCTGAGAGTTGTGGTCACCGTACTCATTGCTAATGCAGATATTACAGTATGGTGACTCACACTATGGTGGCCTAAATAGACACTTTTTCACACTCCATTTGGGGACAAAAAAGGCATGACAGTCATCGCGGCAGTGTAAGGTTCGCGCACTTACTACCTTAACTATTACCCTTGCATCACTGGGCGGCAACAGCCAAATATTTAACAAAATTTCTTCTTGCTATTGTGTGTAAGTCTATGATTTCAGAGTCAACATAGAGACGATTTCACTTAAGTTTTAATATAATTTCATGAAATAAAGATATTTTCACTTTGACTACAAAACTACAATAGCTTTTGTGATGTAAATATAATTTAGCCTATTTTAGTTTTGCTTTGTGTTGTTTATTTTGATTTTCTATTTGATGTTATAAAATAATATTTTTACTAAAAAGACGCTGCAAATTAAAATGAAAATGTTAAATTAAAAACGAAAATTAAACGAAGAAAAAATTGTAGACAACACGTTTTTTTATATTTATTTTTTGTGTTTATAAAATTGTTAATTAAGTATTTCAAGTACTATCAAAACTAGCCAGTAAAACTCGTATCTGTGAAAACAAACTATTACGGTATTAGCCATTAATTGTAATACTCAATAGAGTACTGTAATTATTGTGATACCAACTCGAAGCTCTTGGGTTTTTATCAGTTAGTGACGTAACAGATAACATATGGTTGATGGCATTTATCGTGTTGTGTACTTAAGTATTTTTAACAGGTTCTTTAAAAGTTACATAAGTAAATTTACGGAAGATGGTTTTATCCTGATATTTTTTGTTAGAAACTTGTGGTTTTTAATAAATGTAATTATTTCTTTCACAAAATGATCAGTTACTTAAATTGAGTTTAGATGACATATAATTGTTTGTTTTAAAGATATCGCCCGCACTAGGAATATTTTATATGTCGCGGGGGACTTTACAATCGTACATGAAATGGACACGAAGAATAATTAGGCTTAGGAATTAGAACAACGATTTGTGGATCAAACAAAGTGTTGAAATCGATAACACTTAGTGCTGTAGAAAGCGTTGACCGCTTAAACTACTGCAGCATCCATGTAGTCAACTTCACAACAACAGTTCATTTGTTGACTTTTTTGTCTGTTACTGACATTGTATATTTTGATATACCTAAAAATAAAATATAAGTATAAATAATTTTTGTACTTCTACATACTCATACTTGTAAAACTGAAAGTTTCAAAATTTGTTGTTTTTTTAATAAATCATTCATAAATAAACCCACTTGTATGTAACTGCTTATTTACGAAGTCTGAGATCACACAGAAAAAATGAGAGTCATTTGAGATAGAAGTTTTGCTTAATCATGGGCTATCTTACTCTTGTCAAGGTTATGAACCCTTATCTATAAAAGTATAGAGAAGTCGGATCGTGGTATAGTTCTGACACAGCACATTGTGCATTCGATGGACACACTCGTAGATTGAACATATTTGTCCCACACCGATCGCTTGTCATACGGTCAAAAATATAATAAATTATTGCTGTATGACAACGAAAGCGCCACAATGTTTTTGATTCTCTTAAGTTTTGTGTTACTTTTTCTTTGCATATGTTTGTACGTAAAATGGTATAATGTGAAAAACTATTGGAGGAAGAAAGGAGTTCCCCATTACCTCCCACATCCAATCCTGGGGAGTCTAACATTTTTGCAGCGACAAAATCCTGTAAGTAATTTTTTGAATTTAACATATTTCGCTGAGGCTAATCTTACATGAATGTATTATACTATTTGCTAACAATTCTAAATTTTTTTAACACGTAATTATCATGTGTCATTATGTAGCATGTAAAAAGCTGATGGGTGTTTGTGTACTAATTCCATTGAGATTTTTACATGCAGCATGCAAAAGGATGAATCTTTTTTCTGAAACTAGTAACAAACAAATTTATCTTTTATTTTACGGATTGGAAAATCCTTTCACATCTCCAGCTCCTCAAGGATGCAGGAGCCAAAAGTATGTGGTGTTGTCATTAAAAACTACCCCGACATCCGGTCTCAGGTATCCTACTCTGAAGAGGACCCGAATTCTATCTCTATTATTTCAAGACTTGCTAGGCCCTACCCTGAGGGAAGACGCAGAGGCATCCCTTGCCAACCGAACCGGTCATTATAATTTATTGTGGCTTGATCGTAATTCTTTCCGCAATTTTTTTTTTCATTCTGTCGCCAATCACAGCAATTCGAAGCACCCAGTGAACTCTACTCCCTGGCAGTTTGCGGTCCCGTTAACGGTATCGTCGCCGACATCTTCTACGCTCGTGATTGGCCTTCTCCCGGTAACATACAGCAGCCTTTTCTGGAGCACTACAGTTTCATAGAAAGAGAGCATTGCCTACTAGCCCTCCGCACTCGCCAGCATGGCAGCAATGATTGCTGGCGGGGATCTTGTCCAAATCTTGTCCGATTTGGTTGACTAGGACTTCGCGATCAGACCCGAGATAGCAAAAGAAAATGCGTCAGGATTGTTACCGCCTCCGACGAGATGGTGCTGTATCCTCGTACAATCCAAATTGCCGCTACCTGCTACGTTTGATCGAGCTTAACTCTGCCACCCCCGTAACTACCATCACTGCCACCACTCACATCCGCTCGAAATACTCCTCAAAGCTCCAGTGACTATCCAGAGTGAGACCGAGGTACATGATGTGTCGGCCGACTTCGGCCTCCATTCATCCGACCTTAATAAGCAAACTGGTGGAAGCTCCACCTCCAAGTTTCCTTTACATATAGTATAAGTATGCTCAAAGCAGGATCAATCAAGCTATTTGGTTGTGGCTCTTGGTACTGAAACCTTAGATCTCATAATAGATTTATGCTACTTGGCAAATTTGGAAACAGTATCCATCACTACAACCTACTAAAATTATACCCACTAAAACAACAACAAAACGAATTTAAACAATGTTTGTTTTGGTACTAATGCCGTTACAATAACTATTCTCTTAGAGACTTTAATATAAGCTATTGTTATGAAATTACGAGTGTAAAGAAAAGTGTTTGTATATATTTATAGATGGGTTACATTTAATTAAGGTCATTTGCGTGTATTTAAAATTGGTACAGTCAAACTTTGAACACTTGAAGTTATTTGGTTTAATCTTTTATCATTTTAGGATGTTGACATACTTCTTATTATTTCAACGCAAATTATAATACGCGTAAAAATCTATATATGTAACAGAAACCACCACTTATAACTCAAGAACGGCTGAACAGATTCAGCTGAAAATTGGTGGGGAGATAGCTTAGAACCAGGAGACGGACATAGGATACTTTTTATTCCGTTCGACCGCGTTTCAGTCCAAAATCAAAAATCTTCTTATTTATTGCCTCTAACGCAAAACAGAGTTCGCGGGGTAAGCTAGTTATGAATAAAAGAGTCTTTTTTTGGGTTTTCTATTTAAATGACACCTACTGTATTACAATACATACTCGTACTCTGTGTCACGGGAAACTGTATAAATATTTACGGAATAGATACAAAGAACAACCAGACTAAGAAAAACGATTTGCGAATCGAATCTACAACACAAGGCGGTCTCTTAAATCGTGCAGTCATTCGATTACAATTTAACACGCTGTAGGTAATTTGACATTCTATAATTAAAAGTTAATTACGAAAGAAAGTTTTAACTGTTATGAAGAAGTTTATTAGCAATATGCTTACATTTCAAATGTCCATTTACTACGCATCCATCTATAGACTAAAGATGTATATATATATACCTACCAGTATCCATATAGCATGACTTTTTTGAAGTTAATTTAAATGAAAGTTGAACTAAATGTCTATTAAATAATTTAAACTATGGGATTAATATTGAAAACAAAAACGAATTTAGAACAATATTACAAAAACTCTTCAATTAGTCAGTAGTTGTATCTACTGGCCTAAGTGGGTTGCTATTTTATCACGCAATATTGTTAGAAAAATAGATACAGAAAATGTTGACGACTTAAAAATAATTGCTTTAATTAGTAGGCTAACGTATGATTAGTTCGGGTGGAAGATAAAACCATATCTATGTAGAATTTTTGAAAGTGTGTCTCTTCAGATATTGAGCACATAATTATTCTATGATATAGACGCTATACGTGGTGCCTGCTTAAACCACTAGGCAAAACGTGCAGTCTAATGCAGTCAGTTGCATGCTCCAGTCCTTTGTATTCATCAACTCGTCTTTCTCTAGGAACAGGTCTTAGGATGTTGGTTTTTATTTGTCGTTATTGTTTGATAGCCGAATACCATATTGTTTACTTTTCTTGGGGAAATTAATGGGACATTGTTGTACTCCCAAATGTTTAAATTTTAATTGGAACATATGCAAGTACCATATGAGAGGGAAAAATCACATAATTAATATTTTTTTTAAGTAATATGGCCAAAATACATATTATCCATCTCTTGGTCTTCTTTTTTAGATTCTCTATCTTCATTATCATCATCAACAGCCTTTTATAGTCCACAGCTGGATAAAGACCTCTCTTTAGAAAGGAAGTTTTATTACTATCTGGTAACCGAGCTTTGCTCGGTATTATTGTGTGATAGTCGATTCACAATTTACCAACTTCTTGTGTTCCGATCCCTAATTTTGTCATAAGATAAGTATCAAAACGGGCCTATTAGACAAATATTTCATTGCTTGAAAAGATGGATAAAACAACGTTTTCTAAAAATGAAACCTAGCTAGATCGATTCCTCGTCCCCGAAACCCATTTACTGAATTTCATGATAAACGTTAGAGCTGTTTCTGAGATTTAGATTATATATATATATCATATACATATATATATGTGTATATATATATATATATATATATATATATATATATATATATATATATATACATATATATATATATATATATAAACAAGAATTGCTTCTTTAAATCATATTATGTAATAGATTAAATAAAGTATTGACTAACATATTCATTTACTACATGAAGATATTGTTATAAATATAAGATTACATAATTTAAATATGTAATTGCAATCTGTTAAACATTAAACTGATTAAAGTGTATTACATGTCTGCTTACATCATTTAGTTTTTTATTTATTTAGCGATCTTGTTATAATTTGCAAAATCGTTTAGTCAACATGGTCCAAGAGCCCGTGAGTGCCAGACCTTCGTCATTTTATAAAAGCTGAAAGTTCTTCTATGTGTGTCCCTAGTACAGGTAAGAATGATCCCCAAACATGAAGCTGAGGCAGCGGTGGCTTTGGCAGGTAACAGGCAACAAAGGTATGTAAAATTCCATCTCAAATTCGTCATAATATAAAACTTGATTTTTTTATATTTGATTCATAATAATATCAAAACTCGCGTTGCTCATTGCCAGACAGTTAGTATGGTTCCAACCCTCTGCCGGACACCCCTGAACTATTATAATTTATAATTATACTTACGTTATATTATAAAACCTAAATTTAATATATAATTTTTTGGGAGCCTATTAAACTATGTTTATATAGTAGCCGGACAGTTTCGAAGGTTCTATCATCTTGCCAGACGCATTCAAAGTGAGCAATAATCGGGAGAGCAAGGAGCGAATACAGTAACTAAACGTTATATTATAAAACCTAAGTTTCATATATAATTTTTTGGGAGCCTATTAAACTATCTTTACATAGTAGCCGGACAGTTTCGAAGGTTCTATCATCTTGCCAGACGCATTCAAAGTGAGCAATAATCGGGAGAGCAAGGAGCGAATACAGTAACTAAACGTTATATTATAAAACCTAAGTTTCATATATAATTTTTTGGGAGCCTATTAAACTATGTTTACATAGTAGCCGGACAGTTTCGAAGGTTCTATCATCTTGCCAGACGCATTCAAAGTGAGCAATAATCGGGAGAGCAAGGAGCGAATACAGTGACTAAACGTTATATTATAAAACCTAAGTTTCATATATAATTTTTTAGGAGCCTATTAAACTATGTTTACATAGTAGCCGGACAGTTTCGAAGGTTCTATCATCTTGCCAGACGCATTCAAAGGCGGTCCGAATTGTACTCGCAGCACTTACGACGTTTAAACTGCTAACGTGTGGACCGATTTAGTGAGCGCGCGATAACGATGAAAATAATGAAAATATTTAGATTTAATTAAAATAAATTAATTTCTCTGTAAATTTCTTATCTTAAAAAAATGTTTCCTTTGGTATAATAAACACTAATATTTGATTTACTTTGTTTCATTGGCTTTATAATTTTAATAGCATTGACAATAATAAACTTCTTAAAAATGAAAAATAATATCAATTAAATTATTAGATTTTCGACATGATTGACATTGTATGAGAAAATTTTTACTCAGTATTATTTTAAATATTTGTTATTGAAATTGTAAAAATTAATTAATGAAATTTCTGGATTAAGAAAAAAATAAACTGCAAAATTTGAAATTAATAACAATGGGTGCGCAGTGAAATCCCGCAATAGACTAAGCGCTCTGTTTCATTCGCACTAGTTACTGTATACGCTCCTTGCTCTCCTGATTACTGCTCACTTTGAATGCGTCTGGCAAGATGATAAAACCTTCGAAACTGTCCGGCTACTATATAAACATAGTTTAATAGGCTCCCAAAAAATTATATATAAAACTTAGGTTTTATAATATAACGTTTAGTTACTGTATTCGCTCCTTGCTCTCCCGATTACTGCTCACTTTGAATGCGTCTGGCAAGATGATAGAACCTTCGAAACTGTCCGGCTACTATGTAAACATAGTTTAATAGGCTCCCAAAAAATTATATATGAAACTTAGGTTTTATAATATAACGTTTAGTTACTGTATTCGCTCCTTGCTCTCCCGATTATTGCTCACTTTGAATGCGTCTGGCAAGATGAACTTCGAAACCAATGAAGATGACCTTCGAAACTGTCCGGCTACTATATAAACATAGTTTAATAGGCTCCCAAAAAATTATATATAAAATTTAGGTTTTATAATATAACGTTTAGTTACTATATTCGCTCCTTGCTCTCCCGATTACTGCTCACTTTGAATGCGTCTGGCAAGATGATAGAACCTTCGAAACTGTCCGGCTACTATGTAAACATAGTTTAATAGGCTCCCAAAAAATTATATATGAAACTTAGGTTTTATAATATAACGTTTAGTTACTATATTCGCTCCTTGCTCTCCCGATTATTGCTCACTTTGAATGCGTCTGGCAAGATGATAAAACCTTCGAAACTGTCCGGCTACTATATAAACATAGTTTAATAGGCTCCCAAAAATTATATATTAAATTTAGGTTTTATAATATAACGTAAGTATAATTATAAATTATAATAGTTTAGGGGTGTCCGGCAGAGGGTTGGAACCATACTGTCTGGCAATGAGCAACGCGAGTTTTGATATTATTATGAATCAAATATAAAAAAATCAAGCTTTATATTATGACGAATTTGAGATGGAATTTTACATACCTTTGTTGCCTGTTATCTGCCAAAGCCACCGCTGCCTCAGCTTCATGTTTGGGGATCATTCTTACCTGTACTAGGGACACACATAGAAGAACTTTCAGCTTTTATAAAATGACGAAGGTCTGGCACTCACGGGCTCTTGCTCTAACACTGTTGGGTCAGTTAGTATCAGTCAAACGAGGTTATGGGTATCGCTATGTAAGTAAAAATAGAACAAAAATATTATCCCTTGGAATATAAAATTGGTTTCAAGCTTTTGAATTGATCTTATAAGTTGATAATTGCTGTGGCGATTTTATTATCTTTCATCTATTTCTTTTTCAGACTGTTTGGATGCGGCAAGCATACGAAGATTTCAAAGTACCATACATGGGTATATGGTTATTCTGGCGACCAGGCTTGGTGATCAACAGCCCTGAGCTTGCGAGAAAAATTCTTGTCAAGGATTCGGCAAACTTCAGAAATCATTTTCTTGGTTCTGGGAAGACTGATCCTATAGGATCTTTGAATTTGTTCATGATTAATGTTAGTATTGCTTTTAAATTATTCAGTAACATTTAAATATAGACAATTTAATGAAAATTACGTAGGAAAACAGCACTGTAAATAGAAAGAAAACTTGAAATAAATCCAATACAGACTCGATCTACCAGTATGGTACAGAAGGCCAAAACCTCCTGTCCATAAACACAACATAATGTGATAATGATTTTCATTTATAGGATATCAAAGGCAACAAATTTAAGAATTTGCTTACCTGTATTACTCTTGGCAATAATAATAAAACTGTAGTCATATGTGAATACTTTAACTATAAAAGTGAAATTATAGAGACAGCATTATCTGATCATTTTGCTCAAATATTAAAATGTAATATAGCGAATTATTTACAACAAAAAATGGTATTAATACTTACACTGACAACTAAAATTTCTATTTCTGTGAACTAGTTACAAATAAAATAAAACATTCAAAGAACTTATATTTCGATAGCTACGCGATCTCTGCTACTAATAAATAGGCAATGTAAAACCCAGTAGACTCTCTTTGTTACAATATAACTATTATGGATAGGATTGATCGTAAACTATAGACGCCAAAATGATAACTATCTCTTTTTAGGATCCGACTTGGACTTCACTGAGACGTCGTTTAACCGGAGTGTTCACATCTGCTAAGTTGAAGATGCATAGTGGTATTGTACGAACGAAAACGAATGATCTAATAAAGCATATTGGAGACGAATCAGCTAAAAATAATAATGTACATCTTAGAGTGAGTATAGTGCTTTTTTACCAAAGTTTTGATTCCGAATCATCCAAGGTTTTTGATTGAATTCACTTTAAATTACATTATTACCGATGTAATACCATTTTTTTCTGCTTCCTTAAAAGAAAATAAATGCGAGATCATTGCCAAATGTTCACAGGGTTCAATATCGGATCGTTTTCGTTTTTTATTCTAATCACTAACCTTATCGTATTAGAGAATTAAATTTTCTTTGTCCTCATAAAACAAATTTTAAAAAATTAATTACTCCTTTATATTTAAGAATAAATAAATTAATAATCCGTATATTTGACACGGATAGACGCGAGGGGACCGTGACCGGTTGTTGTGGAGAACCCTGGGGCAAGCCTATGTCCAGCAGTGGACGTCCGTTTCCTGTGATGATGATGATGATGAAATTTGACACACAACATTTATAAATCTTGACGATTTTTATCTTATTCAGAAATAATAAGCTTTTCATGTTTTTTTTTCAGAAACTTTTGTCAGATTTCACGGTTGATATCATTGGAGAATCAGCATTTGGTATTGTAAGTGAGTCGGTGAAGACTGGAAGTAGTTTCATGAAGGAAATTGCTAAGGAATTTATGAAGTTTAGTTTGCACAGAGGGCTTAGTTGGTCTACTATATTCTTTTTCCCAGAATTGGTTGATGTATTTAGGTAAGCTGAAGATTTCATTTTGACGGAGTACCTTGATCTTAGTTGAGATGAAGGGAACTCTGTATTTTATATCTCTTTTTACAGGTTCTCACTTTTTCCAAAAGAGACAGTAGAAAAGCTACGTCACATAGTTCGCTCTGTCATAAACCAGAGAGGAGGATTCGACAAAAAGATGACAGAACCCAAAGATCTCTTGGATGCTTTAATTAAAATGAAACAAGAAGCTGCTGAAGAAGGCGAAGGTAAATCGTAACTTTTTCATCAAATTGTGCTCAAATTATTAAATGCTGTAGATATACGAGTAGTGCTGTAAAGCTTACAAGTAACATCGGAGTCAATCGCTGGTTACGTTGCAAGACTGCAATTTGATTGAATTCTTAGCATAAAATCTTTATCTTACAGAAATGAGTGAAGACTTCCTAGTTGCTCAAGCATCAATTTTTCTCCTCGGAGGTTTTGATACATCTTCTTCTACTATGAGCTGGATCATTTACCTACTAGCATGGCATCCAGAATATCAAGTAAGAAAAAATACAAAAGAAACATATTAATTTTGCTAGTACACTATTTTTTATTCTATTCATGGCCATTAAGGAAACCGGTGTTAAGTAACTTTTGGTAATTTTTCATCGAATGAGTAAGATTAACTAAACTTAAATCCATACTTCTCATTCTGCGGAAGTGTTTGAAAGGGCGGCAACTAACTAGTGACTCTTGAGTTAATGGTATGCACGGTCAACGGAATTCGCTTCAGTGACACACCTGTTTATTTATCATAAAAAACATGTAAAATGTAGCAAGGTATGGAATTTACTCTACTCCTTGTATTATAATTTCATAATAACGATTTCGCAAATGAGATATGTGTATGTTTAGGTAGCTATCATTTCGAGGTTAAGAACACTATAACAATGGTGATGTCTTAGTCAACGCTTGTTGTATTGTTTTTACAGTATGTATTGTACGATGAAATCCATAATCTCAAACAAAAGTATCACGGGGAAGATTTGAGTCCCAGCGCTCTCTCTGAACTTACGTATTACAACTGTGTCATTAAAGGTCAGTTTTCAATTTTCCGTTTTTTCTCATTATCCTTTTTTTAAACATTTTAATGAAAGACGAGGCTCTCAATTTAGTTATATTCTCTATAAATTTGTTACCTCTTTGCTAATCTTTAAACTCTGTGATTTATGAGTTGATTTATATTTTTTTAACTGTCCACTTAGTCCCAAATATAATTTGAAGTAGAAATACCATTTTTGAGAATATGTGTTAATAACGGATTAAGGTGTATCTCGAAGAATTGACATGTAAGCAACATCTACGCAATAGTAAGGATATCACTACATCTTTTTATTTTAATAAATGAACTTCCTACAAGGAAACTTATTTTTTTATGAGATATCTATTTTGTTATTGCCTTTATGTTTATTTTGATAACCTAGAAATAGTAATTGATAAGGAATTGCTAGTTATTCTAACATTCGTTTTTATTTTAAATAAAACTTTATTTGTTATCAAAATGAGCACGATGAAACCACAAATAAATAACAATTTACTTAATAATATTATTCGTACCATTTTCGGCTCTGTAATTTTAACATTAGGATTCTCCAACCATGACATCAATTCTGATATAATATATATTTTTTACAATGTTCTTTATCGTTACAGAAACTCTGAGACTCTTTCCACCAATGGGCTGGTTGGATCGCGTTGCTACAAAAGATTATCAAATCGACGAAAATTTGACTATTCCCGTTGGAACACCGATTTACGTAAATTCCGTGGGTATGCAAATAGACCCGCAGTACTTCCCTGACCCTCTGGTGTTCAATCCTGATAGGTTTTTACCCGAAAATGAACGCAACATTACTCCTTTTACATTTTTACCTTTCGGGGATGGACCGAGAGCTTGCATTGGTGAGTAACTTTTCTTTAAAAATGTATCAAATGTAACATCTCGCATACGTGGTTAAGACACAGAATCTGATTCCAAACTTCACATAGCGTCCACGATAGTAACAAGACTGTTGAAAAACACGCTTTAATATTTATAAATACATACATCATCATATTAAATCACAAATCGACAGCACTGCAAAGAGGAGGAAAATACATCATGGTAGATGACACACCATTGTAGGCCAAAATCTCCTTTTAAGAATAAGTGAGAACTTTTATTGCGCGATCTGTAGTTACTACATACGTAGTTCAACATGTAGTCGCTAGATGTAGCTGTAACGTTATTGAGTGTTAGCTAATGATAGTCTCGATATTTAATTCTATTTTGTTTCCAGGTATGCGCTTCGGTTTTCACGTTCTGAGACAGGCCTTGTCATCAATAATATACAATTACGAGATACGAGCGGTGCCTGATACTCCTAAACCTTATGAAGTCGAAGTGGAGAAAAAAGGAATGTTCTTCATGCCCATGGACGAAAGAATGGTTGTTCAGTTTGTGCGTAGAGAACATGTAGAAAGTACTAACTAATGTAATTAAATAAAGTACAATTAAATACAGCATAATTGAACAAAGCATAAATAAAAAAAAATTAAACAGTTGAATATGTATTTTATTTTAATTGTCCTGCTGGTAAAAATTTAGGTTAATATTTGACTCCAACTACACAATAGGTTCATTAGTTCATGTACACAAACAATAAACAAAGAGTTAGAGTAATTAACATGAGCAACAAAGTCTTGCATTGGTAGTATTATCCTGTATGTTTTTTTTATTTTAACCCCCGACACAAAAAGAGGGGTGCTATACTCATATGTGTGTGTGTGTGTGTCATTCTGTCTGTGGCATCATAGCTCCCAAGCGGGTGAATTGATTTTAATAATAATTTTTTTTAGAAGGGTGACTGAATTGAGAGTGTTCTTAGCTATGTTTTATGAAAATCTGTGCAGCCATTTTAATTTCATCAGCTGTTTTCCGACTTAATGTTGAGGTAATCATTTAATGAACTCTTAGTACACTTCTATTGCACTGATTGAGTTGAAACTTGAATGATATATGATTTACATATAGTAAATCATATACTTTGATTTACGTATGTTTATTCAGGTACTTTGATTTTTATAAAAATGACAAAATGTTTTTGTTTTGAACTCTTGTCGTGTTAATTTCGCTTTGCCTGTGGGTGTACTCACAATGGAGCAAGATCAAAGGCTATTGAAGGGACAAAGGAGTGCCCCATTATCCTCTACATCCACATCCAATTCTGGGATATTAACATTTTTGTAGTGCCAAAATACTGTAAGTATAGATTTTTTTTGCCTTTCCTGTAATTATGCTTTTCCATCACAAATCTTACTTAAATTAAATTTTGTTAATTTTAACGGGTCATGTATGTAATGGATGTTTTCAGTTTTAAGCAGCATTTTCAAACTTTAGGAAAAATAATTAACGGTTCTTTGTACCCTAATGCATACAAAAGTAATAATAATGAGAAATAATAGAAACACAATACAATGGCAAAGATGATATAGATAGTATTTATGAGTATGTTTCCTTACACTCTACGTTATGGCGTACCAATATTTGAAGAAATCATTTTATAATTTATAATTTCATTAAAACTGTGTGAGTATATTCTAATCATAAGAATGAAATTCAAAATTTTCGCTAAAGTGAAAACGAAAAAGGAAAGAAAATGTGGAATTAAAAAGTCCACAATGACAATAACTTTGGTGTCAATTAAATAGTAGAAAATAACAATATACAGAAAACTATTGAAACTGAAACTGACCTTCGAATTGTACTATCTTGCGTGTCGAACAGAATTTAGTTTCAATTTTTGCATGGGTGCTTTTGGGTGGTTTTCATAAATGATTTAGCTACGGCGGTATTTTTGCTTTATGAATGAAACTAGAATACTAAATGATAACTAAGTTAAGCTTAACAACTAAACTGAATATGAGACGAAAGCTAGTATACGGGTTTGTTTTGTAACTGGATATAACTTTAACTTACAACGATCTGGTCCATAGAATAGGTCCATAGAATAGTAATAGAGCCACGCTGATTTCAGTTCGAGCGGGCTGGCTCGGCCGGGGCAGTACTACCCTCCTACAGAAGACCAACCTAAAACGACAGCATCCGTGTTGTCGTGTTTCGTTGGTAAGTGTAAGACCGGAGGCCCATTGAAGCAGGGGTGACAGTTATCATGGTGACTGTGTAAACCTTACACTGTCACAATGACTGTCATGCCTTTTACGTACCCAAGTGGGGTGTGGAAAAGCATCTCACTATACTGCGTTGTCAGCATTTGCAATGAATAAGGTGACCACAACTCTTGGATTCTGTTCATGCTTTCTGTCGGACAGAGTAGAGTCACTTTGGCAGGCTCTTAAGATAGGGAAGAACGGGCAATCTGATCTGTATTTAGAAACAACAGTATGTTGTATTATAATGGTTACGTGGATGAGTATGAAGTGAATATTTCTTAAAACAGTTTTACCAGACATACTATTTCAACTACAGGTTATGTTTAGGCTGAAAGATTACAAAACTTCAAAACCTCGTACGTGGGCAGCAGGATCACTAGTGATCAACATCCACGAGATGGTGGAAAGGATTTTAGTAAAGGACTCTAAGAATTTCAGAGACAATTTCCTCAGATTCGGTAAGAGTGATTCTACAGGAGTCTTGATTTAATTTACAGTTAATGTGGGTATCGTTTTTATCCTGTCAAATAAGTAAATGAGAGTTCTCTATTGCTCTGGCAAAGTTACGAAGACACATGATTTTGACAGGCTTTATTAAGTTAAATAATTTGTCAATGGCTATGGGTCAAATATTATTATCGAAGTGGATTATATGTATATGTTTCAACACAGTTCATTCATCAAAAGAATCTCTTTATTAGAATAAAGTAATTATATGAACTGATTATTTTACTGACTTAAAATATACTTGTATTAATTTCTTTATAAACGATGTACGATCACGCACAACTCTGAGTCATTTGTTATAGTACTTATTATATTGTTTTTATGCGTTACCGTAGAAACTATGAACTACTATGAAAATAACGTTACTTTTTTTTTAAATTTGCCTTATAAACTACCAATGTGTTATTTTAAGTTCCAATATGCTGGGAAACGAATTAACTGACAATTAAAAAAAACATATGAAGAAACCTTTTGATATATATCAAAAAGTGAGTATCTACAAGATAGCTAATAAGCTGGAATTTATATTTTAAGAATTACTTTGTCCAAATGACCATCGTTTCGACTTTTGCACTCTTCTAAGCGAGAAGCGAAATTTTCGAATACTCGTCGGCAAAGAGACCATGAGATCGCCTACATCTCTTCGCTGATGTTAAATTCAAATGTTAACGAATTCTTGGCCTACCCTATAATTAGACGGTAATTATGTGTCGTCTAACAGGATTATACGGACTTTATCTGTTCAGTTGAGTTAAATACAAAAACGTTTTAAATTTTTTCTTAAAATTATAATTGTAAACTAACTGTTAAGAGTAGCGTATTCTCAATCCTTTGAGTTCTAGGGAGAAACTGGCCTTGCCTTTATAACTAATTTGCTGGAGTCTATTGGTGGCGGTTTTAATTACATCATCTTGTAAACTGTCCACACATTTTCATATTCAGATTATGTATCACCAATTATTTCAAATAAGTTTAAATATTATCCTTTAATGTGCATACATGATTTTATATTTTATATTAGATGTTAAATGACTATATGGAAGCGTCAGAGTCTCACCTACGACGTAAATTATGTTTAATAATAGCCAAAAACTGCCTTGTTTGTTTAACGGTTAGCATATGCGACTACTTATTAAGAGGTCTTGGGTTCCAATGTGTATTTTTCTTTTCTTAAAAGAAATTCTTGATAAGAAAATGGAAATTGGCAGTGTTTCAGGCCACACAGAGACATCCGCTGTGATGAACATCTATAGCAATGGTTATAAGTAAGTCCGTGCCTTCAAATATACTAGTAACTTTTATTTTATTTTTTTAACTTGTGGAAACCCCCTTGGGCTGTCACCCCACCGGGGTTTACGGAATCGAACCGACTAAAACCACACGGTGTGCCACTCTGCGCCTGGGATAGGAGGAATCCGGGAACCGCTGCTATTTCGACATCCAGATCCCTCCCAGGGCCTGCCCGCTAATGCGGGCACCATCTATGGGTAAACTCTCTATTTTAGGCGACGTACGGCACACGCGGACGTCGCCTCCTCGCGGCTGGCCATTGTAGCGGATGGAGGGGAAAACCCGTCCCGTCTACCCGCGGCCACTCTCAAGGCGGCATGAGACGCTGGTATTGGCGCCTCCGTCGCCCGGCTCGTCCTCCCGGGCCTTCTCCGCCGCCTCCTTCCGCGAAATTACGTCTTCGCAGAAGGTTGTGACCGCGGTAAAATAACTGTCGCTACCGGCCATGGAGCGTATGACGGCCGGTAATAAGATTAATTAAGCAAAACTGTCTCTTGATTAAGATACGAGGTACCAGTCCAGTAAAGGCACGTCAATCTTTCGGTGCGCAAGCGCAAGTCTGGGTGTGATAGGTGCGACCGTTCGAAGCATCCACGCAGTTAATAAATAACCGAAGTAAAGAGTACACTCAATACTAGGATTTTGCCTTAACAAATTAATAGTAAGAAGAAGATTGTGATGATGACTTTAAAAGCACATCTTGCTTTACTTTATTACACCACATTGTATGAAGAGATCCAGAATAACAAATCAAAAAATGTGAACAATGATTTGGACCGCAACTCATCTTCAGACTTTATCTAAAAAGGTTGCGTCATCATATTTAAAACTATCGAGCCACGATGGCTCGTTGGTCGTCCCGGCTGGAGGCTCCACGTGCTGGCTTTGCCGCCGTGGAGGCTCTCCAGCCGGTCATCGCCGAGTGGGCAGGGCGGCAGCACGGGACCCTTTCCTTCCGACTGACGCAGGTCCTTTCCGGGCACGGTTGCTTCGGGAAGTATCTGCACTCGGTCGTCAGGAGGGAATTGAGTCCCGCCTGTCACCACTGCGACTGCAGTGAGGACTCGGCTCAGCACACGCTAGCAGTTTGTTCCGCTTGGGCGGCGCAGCGTGGGGTCCTCACTGCAGTTATTGGAGGTGATCTCTCGCTACCGGCCGTCATACGCTCCATGGCCGGTAGCGACAGTTGTTTTACCGCGGTCGCAACCTTCTGCGAAGACGTAATTTCGCGGAAGGAGGCGGCGGAGAGGGCCCGGGAGGACGATCTCCACTCGGACCCAATTCGCCGCCGGCGAGCCGGGCGGCGGAGGCGCGCATACCAGCGCCTCATGCCGCCTTGAGTGTGGCCGCGGGTGGACGGGACGGGTTTTCCCCTCCATCCGCTATAGTGGCCAGCCGCGAGGAGGTGATGTGCACGTGTGCCGTACGTCACCTAAATAGAGAGTTTATCCGCAGATGGTGCCCGCTTTAGCGGGCAGGCGCTAGGAGGGAACTGGATGTCGTAACAGCAGCGGTTCCCGGATCCCTCCTATCTCAGGCGCAGAGTGGCACACCGTGTGGTTTTAGTCGGTCCGATTCCGACACACCACCCCGCCGTAAACCCCGGTGGGGTGACGGCTCGAGGGGGTCTCCACACGTTAAAAAAAAAAAAAAAAAAAAAAAAAAAATCATATTTAAAACTAATATTGTATCTTGTTAGTCTATTGCATATGGATACATACATATTCACACGCAATCAGCATACCCTTATTATTATGTTTGCACATCAGATACACGATGCCATCTAGTTTCAAACTGAACAGTCAGTGTGAAAAATAAATTGACTGATTACGTATACACTACGTATACAGATATTTGCAAACCATACAAGTGTAGCGTTCATGTGGCAACACTGTTTTTGACGACGCCACTTTTTATATATAGAGTTGGGTACAAAAAGATATTAAGTGGACACTCTGATTAACAAAGCGTGTAATTCAAGTTCTTGGAGACAAATACTGTGAATATTGGTACCACCTGAACAGTAAATCCATATTGAATATGTACTGTGTTTAATTTGACCATTCAAGTGGTCGATGTATCAAATAAAAATATATCGTGAAGTAACACAAACACAGTAACTTCAAACAAACATTGCCTATGTCCAGCAACGGACCGTTAAAGGTCGTTGATGATGATGGTGATAGTAATATCTGTGGAGTTCGACATACGGGAATCGAAGGAGAGATCACAGCATAGTAGTTATTTTATTTGTTTAGATGGTGCAATAGCTGTTACCATTGCATCACCTAGATAAATTAGATTCTCACATTTTTTACTCGATAATTTTTCTCCAGCTTAAGTAATAAGCCTATGTCCAACAAAACAATGGCCGTCTTTCGGCTGGAATGTTTATGATGCTTTTTCAAGATCTGAAATAAAAAAAAGAGATTGTTAATTTAGATAAATGCAGCTATCGTACTAACTAAGAAAAAGTGTAAAAAAATTTTTTTATGTTAAATTACGGCTGTCCGAAAAAATGATGTATTTTATCAACTTTTTTGGACTTTTCTTAATTTTTTAAAAGTAGTAAATCTTATTATTTTTTTATAATAATAGTTAGTACGATAGCGATATGTATTGAGAAGATTCGCAGCAAATTTTAAGTCAATTGGTTCAATAGAACTTGAGAAATCAAGTCAAACGTTTTGAAAAATGTAGTTTGGAGAAAAACGCGTTTAAAGTTCCGAGTAAAATTATGCCCGATTTTAACCATTAAATGACATTTTATACTTACATTTCTTCAATCTGCGATTCCTGCTCCATACATGGGGCCTTCCTCTACTTCAAGCAAATCATTTTCTGCATTCTTTTTTTCTAGACGAGCAGTTCGGGTTTCCTTTGAGGCGTTACAAGTTCAGGTTTCTGAACGATTAATCCGGGCATTATCTCGTTTGGTGGCGAACGCATGACCTTCAGAACCAATGTCTATTCCCATAAGAGATATCATTTTTAAAATAGGAATGAAGCCTCCATTAAATATGGGAACTGCAATAAAAGTTGCCATTTCTATAACACGTATGCCGGCATGTATATGTTTGGGCGCAAAAGTCCAAATTAATGAGTTCAGGGACTCATTGTTATTCTGGGTCTCAGAACCTAAGCACCGAACCAGTAAATCCTCTGACGATAAACTCTCGATGACTGTATCGTAAATAAATAGCAATTTCTACTTCATTAACACTAATATCGCTAAACATCTCGGAAAATACAATTAATATAGCTTTTTATAATTATTACGAATTTCAATCAAATATTAACGGTCTAACGTATTACTGCAAAAACTATTAGATCAATGTAAAACTGAATATACCTGTTGGCACACCACTCTATGCGAACGTTGTGACTACTTACGTAGATCCCATACTTTAAAGACTCTATGGTATTCAACGCAGTTCGATACTTTTTGGGGCAGGACCCAGAACTGGTATAGTTAAAAGTTTTAAAGAATAATTCCTAAAATGATTACTTTAATTTAAGTATATGATTTTGATTAACTGTCTCATAGGTACTAAGATTGTTATTTTCAGAAAAAATTAAAATTGTGATATATTTACGTAACATAGTTTAGTTATAGCAATGTGTACATAAACATATACTCTTTCAAGTCAGTAAATAACTTAATGTAAATTAATTAATACTGAGAAGCCATGTCAGTCCTATAGTAGTTCAATAAATAATTAAGAATTCAATATAATTGTTATGAAAAAACATAGTAGAGTTTATTATTTAATACAGACACTAAAATGTTCAATTGCCTACGAAAACTTAACAGGTACTTTACAAGGCATTCAAAATAATGACATCATTTGAGTTGTGCGTAACCCACTTTGACACGTTTAGCATGTTTCGCGTAATCAAAGCAGAGCACCATTTTCCACGGTACTTAATTTTAAAACATTAAGGTTAATATTTGTCTACACAATTGAATAGAATCAAAAAAGAAATGCTTACCTCACTAAAGAAAACCAATAATTTCTCAAATCAGTTTCCAAAATGACTGAATTTTGAGGTCACAAACTTTAAAATGGTGTTATAAACGTTGTTATCTAAGTGTTTTGTCATCTAATTTGTTTCTTTCTTGTGCACATATCACAGTAAGCATCAAACAAAGTCAATACACGATTATATAATGGCAAAATAATATTTGATTCCTTTAAGTCAAGAAATTTTCCACCATTAGCTCCACGACATGAGATTACAACTACCAAACGGCAATGTCTATGTCTGTCTGTCAGAGTTATTAAATTTGAGTGATTCCCTCAATTTCTTTGGGATTCCATCATCTAATCTTGATATATTAGTAACGGATCCAAGTTGAGAGTATACCCTTTCAATTAAAAAAAGAATTTTGAAAATCAATCCATAATTTCAAATCTAAATTATTTCGGACGTACATGCAAAAAAAAACAGTTAAATTAGGAACTTGAATATTATGTTTTTAAAGTCGATTTTGAATTTTCAACATTAATTTTATCTTTTATTGATGATATTACCATTAATGATAACGAATCAGACGTCATATAATTTCAGCGATAGTAAATAATATCTTATTACACATCGTATTATGTCAAGTACTCGAATATTTTATTGATTTTTCTATTTTGTACGCTTTGATGCCTGAATGATATTACTATACGAACTATGTAACAACACTTTTTATAAAAGAAAAAAAAGTTATGATAACGTTGTATGTTGACCATGTAGTTGTTTGCTTTCGTTTTGACATAGTGTTACAATTACTTATAGGTAAGCACCACGTGCACTGTATACACGCTGGTGGTTTGTTCCGTCTGGGCGGAGCAGCGTGGGGCCCTCACTGTAGTTATTGGGAGACATCTCTATCCATCATACGCCCCATGGCCGGTAGCGATAGTTATTTTACTGTAGCCGCAACCTTCTGCGAAGACGTTATTTCGGGAGGACGATTTCCACTCTGACCCAATTCGCCACCGCGGAACCGGGCGGCGGGAGCGCGCGTACTAGTGCCTCATGCAGCTTTGAGTGTGGCTGCGGGTGGACGGGACGGGTTTTCCCCTCCATCCGCTGCAATGGCCAGCCACGAGGATAAAATAGAGAGTTAACCTGCAGATGGTGCCCGTGGTAGCGGGCAGGCGCTAGGATTGATCTGGATGTCGTAATAGCAGCTGTGCCTGGATCCCTCCTATGTCAGACGCAGAGTGGCATACCGTGTAGTTTTAGTCGGTCCGATTCCGTCACACCATCCCGCCGTAAACCCCGGTGGGGTGACGGCCCGAGGGGGTTTCCACACGTTAAAAAGAAAAACGGTATCTGTGTCAAGGGATGGAGAAAAAAAGCTAATACATACATAAATAATATACTAGCAAAAAGAAATTGAATATATTTATATATTCTACTATACATACGAAGCCCACTGCGTCGCAAGTAAAAATGAGTTCAAGATAACCTCTACCACAGAATAGTGGTTGTCATATATCTCTCAGTATTTTTAATATGGGCAGTGGAAATAAAATGAAAGAATTTTAATTTAGAAGTTTAGAAAAATTTTATATCTAAAACAAAATCTAAACGTTTCATCAAAACAAAAAATTACTTTAACATAAAATTGGAATTCGAACATGAATCTCTCACTGTTCCCGCCTATTTCAAGATCTCAAAAAATGTGTGTCGTTTGGCTGGCCAAAATTCATTTGGCATTCTCATCCTATTCAAGTCAAGATAAAAGATTTAAATGTTCCAAGGCTAGTGGTTATAATGATGAATAAAACTAATACGTTAGCTTATTCACTCTAATGTTACGTAGTATAGCTAGTAGTTATAAAGATCCTAAAAAAACCAGGTAATACTTGAAGATACTTTTTTAGTTATAGAGCAATCGGAAACTTTAAACATCGTCATCTCAGCCAAGAGACGTCCACTGTTGGACATAGACCGTCCCCAAGGTCCACTAAAATGATGGGTTTTGTGTTTCTACATTCAACGGCTTCCCGCGATCAATATCAAGTCGTCAGACCACCTTGTGGGGATCTAACCACGCTTCGTCTTCCGGCACGTTGCTGGCGGTCCCATCGCCCATCTTTTCTGCGGGTAATATGTTCCACCCACTGCTACCTTAGTTTCACGTTGAGAAACGCCGAGTTTTGGCCTCTTCAATGCTTTTAGGGTGATTTTGAGCCTTCTTATGATTCTTATTGGAAGTGGCACTGTCTTGTGACTCTCACAGGCAATATATACTGATCAAAAACATTTTGGTCTTAGAATTCTACTTATAGAGGTTTTCATATTGTTTACTCGTTTATAAAACTTATTTGAATCCAACTTTTAAAGATTACCTTATTTAAAAAATTAGATAATGTTGATAATGAAACATAAGTCAAAAGCTGATTTTATAACCATCTAACAAATGCAGACTTTTTTCGAGATTTCGAGATTATCATTAAATAATCCCAGGATTAGAAAGAGGAGAGCGGATTGTAATCCTTTAGGCGTGAGGATGGTAAGTATTTCGTTACATAACTTTATGATTTTATCATATTTTGTGAATGTTCGTTAAAAAATGTATATTATCAAGTAATCAAAAGGATAATTAATGTAATAATTTAAATAATGTTGTTAATTTTGAATTGGTTCGTAAAAGTAAAGTTTACGAAACAAATTGACTATTTCTGTAACTTCAATACTCTCTAAGGCAGTTACGTCTAAGTTTTGATAAAATAAAGTTTGAATATTTGAAAAAGAGAAAGAATCATTTTGAAATAAAATAATAAGGGCAACTTCTCATTCGGCAAATTGTAGCCAAACGTTGACATCGAAATTAATGTACTTTCATTAGCTAAAAATACTTACTTTATTTTGCAAATGTTTAGAAAATGCCACCAGAACTCACTGTTAAGTCGGATCCTAATCGACCACAATCAAATGTAACATGGAAAATAAGACACGTATTTAGCAGTCTACATCTGCTTTATTGCGGCATCTGTAGTTTCTCGTTATTTCACTGAAACGAAACCCTATTCATTGCCGTTGCAAGGGTTATGCAATCTAAGGTAAGTTCTAGGAAGTACGTGTTCTTTATTTTTGTCGTTATTAAATATTTTTTCATCTTTAACAATTTCTTCTTTCTAGTCTCTTTATTAGTCCCAAGATAATTTGGTGTCGGCTACTAGTTCAACCGGTTTCACCTGAATCTTAGTTTTGCCATTGAGCAACTGGCATCAGATCTCAGCAACCCAAAGGGTGAATTGAATTCGAACATGAATAACTTAAATATTCTAAAGAATCTTCACTAATGGACCAACAGCGCAGTCAAATATATTTATCATTTGTCAAAACGTAAATATGTGTGTATTCATGACGTGTGTTGTTTATTTTTATTGAATATGTAACCTCTATGCACCATTCCTAGGTTGACTGGAAGAGAATACCTTGGACATTAAGGCCAGCGATATACAGAATTACATAAAGTTTTAAATAATAGACAAAATACGTTACTAGCATTTTGTTAAGATCTAGTTTCACATTTATACATAGTTTGTTTAATATACAGTATGCCGCATTCTGTTTACCTAATCCAATTAAACCCTAAAACCCAGCATTTCATACGAAAGCATAAAACCAATTTCCGTCGTCAGTCGAGATTACGGCCTCGACCATCTTTAAATTAAAAATAAAAAAGATTTTTCACAGGCAGGTTCTGGTCTGTAATATATATCGGTTGAATGGAGAGCTCACTCATTTCTCTTTAAGATTATATTTCAAGAAGAGTAGAACAAATTGTTTACGTTTTGAGGTAATATAAATAAGAATTAAATATTGTTTCAGCTCCTTTTATTTTAACTTCATTGTTTGTTTACTATAGAGATTATGTATTTTAGTAGGAAATTAAGCATTGTCTTGTTATTCTATATCATTAAAAGAAGAGACAAATAGATTCACTAAATCAGTTGAAGCCGCTGGGTCTAGACGCATTAAATTTTATATTCTTTAGATGACACAGACATAAAATGATTTTTTTTTTTTAAAATCCACCTAATAAATTCCTTAAAGGTGGAAAATGGATGTTGGAATATTTATAAGACTTGGATTTTATGGTATTATCGTTTTGACTCCACTGAAAAGTCGCGGCAAAAGTAAGATTTTTTCAAAAAAATACAGAGAACATTGGTACAGAACGTGTATGGTCGTACAGCTGTGTTCTTTAACTGACACATGTAATATAGCTAGAACATTATTTTTCCTATCAAATTTTCTTTATCTGCCTTTAACTGTATAAACAAGAGTATTATACAAGAACTTTGCAAATACTGGATGTTACGACAGATCCCAAGAGTGTCGTGAAGGTAGCTAAGAAGGTTCCTGCGGCTGCCTTGTTTCCTAATTAACATTTGTAACAATCATTTTGATTAGAGGTCTAACAAGAAATTACTGTGAGTGTAGTAGATGTTAACAAACGATGCGTTTGTTTTGTTTGTTAATTACGCGTTATGATTAGATTAATTTCTCCCCTTTAGGAAATGTATTAAAAAAAAAATCGTATACAAAAACCATTTGATACATTATAAAAATTGTTTATTTACAAGAAAGCTAATTAGTTAGAATTTTATTTTTTGAAAATAACGTCGTCTAAATGACCACCAATTCGACGTTTCCACATTTCTTCTAAACGAGCTCCGAAATTTTCGAATACTTGTCGGCAAAGACTTTTGGGTGGCCATGGAATGTCGTCTCGTCTGGAAATTAGCTCTTTCAGAATCATGTCTTTGACCATCGGCAGGGAGTCATTGGATATGTGACAAGTAGCTCCATCTTGTTGAAACCATATATTACGATTGTAGCCAGCAAATTCCAGTAGCATCAGTCCCAAGAAATTCCATAACATGTTTACGCGTGATCTTAGATTCAAATGTTAACAAATTCTTGACTCACCCTATACAAAAATCTTAAACTTAACAATCATTTTCTAACAAACGATCAAGATAACAGAAAGAAATTTATTTCATCAATCATTTATTAAAAAATCATCTAAGTAAGGTGCTGGAGCAATGACATTATTGTATCTTACAAAGGATGCGCTGACTCCTTCTAACTATAAGCCTGTAGCTGTAGTCCGACGTGTAAATATACCTGTTAAAGGCTTACGAGTATTTACAGAAACAAATATCATTTCTCAGTAAAACTTGCAATATTTATCCCTTACCCAAAGTTGAATATAAACGTGTAGTTAATAGTTATCTCCAAAACTTAATTTACGATGAGACTGAGAAACTATTTTCAAAAAACCTTTTTGACCTTCTTCGAAATGTAATTTTAACCTAACATAGCACGCTGACCGGTTGGGATAATACGGGATGTTGACACTGTATTTTGAATCCATCACCACATTGAAAATAGACATACACCTACTCAATCTGACACACAAATACATACGCATACTCATTCAACTTATTATTGAGCACATACACTTACTTATCATAATAAAGCCTATACTCATACTCATAAATATTACGAGTGCAGCTATCATAATTAGATCACTCATATAGCAAGTCTGTGGGCAGCCCAAGCTTTTTATATATTATTTAATAATGTAGTAGAGTTATGTATCAATTTAATTTGTAAAAACAACTCATCTGAACAACACTTACGCAAGTCATTACTCCATCTGTCCTGTGGACGTCCTATGTTATGTTTACCGAGGATACGGTATCTATCCAAGAGAACGTTTACCCCAATGGTTATCGGTTATGTGGCTAATATGGTCAGCCCACTGCTTCTTCATCTTGCTAATCCTGAGGATTTTGTCATGACCTTGGTGCTCTACTGGATCACGTCAATCCTGATACGATTCCTAAGAGTAACGCCGACCATAGCACGCTAAGCGACTTTGAACTTGTGGACCAGTCGTATCGTAAGTGTCTACGTTTTGGCCCCGTATACAATGACGGGTGCGACGCACTGATTGAAGACATTTGTCTGTAAGTTACCTCATCTAAAACAAAAGTAAACTGCTGTATTTCTAAGATTATGCGATACTCACATAGGAATAATTACATTTTAACAAACAATTGTTTGCAGTAAGTTTACAGAACTTTAACAAATTAATTGCAAAGAATAAAAAACAGGTCAGTCTTATGTATTATAAAGTCATAAGATGTGGTTGCCTGTTTAGGTGTTATACGCTTTTATAATACATTAGTTTTTGAAGTAGTCACTAATTCCATGGATCATTTACGTTGGTTTCTCTGGATCATAAAAGAACAGTTCCGAGAACAGAATAACTATACACAAGTTCCATAGATTGAATGTTCTTTTAGGTTCGTTACATGAAGTGGTCGACATTTTCGTTCAATTATTTATGCAAAAAAACGTGAATCACATGGAACTACACTTGTTCAAATAGTCTTTTAACTTGTTATATGAACAAGGAATGTCCTGGTATTTAAAAAAGAAAGTCTTGTTTAAATATAATTATTACAATAAATATCACAATCCCGGTGGAGAGAGGAACTCGACCAACATGAATACTTCAATTCATGCAGCGTACAAGTTCAAACACATGCGCCCTTGTCACTGATACAATACCGAATGTTAAAGAGTAGCAAGTGTTGCCACCTTCTTTTTTTTCAACAAACAAGTCTTGGATCTTATTCTTAAAGTACAATTTAAAAATAATATTATTAAGTCGTTATTATTAGACACAACAAAATCAAATCAAATTAAATAGTGCGTACAATAATTAAGTAAGGTAAAAAACTAAAAAAAAACATAAATTTAATTTTCAGTGTAACATTTGTCAACATCTAATTTCATAAGGTAGGTGGTTTGCAATACAAAGTTTAATTAATAAATTTATTGTGTTTACCTACTGCTCAAAGTCGCTCAACGAGCTATGGAAAGAGCTATGCTCGGTATTTCCTTGCGTGATAGGATCCGGAACGAGGATATCCGCAAGAAAACTAAGGTTACCGATATAGCTCTTCGAATAACTAAGCTGAAGTGGCAATGGGCAAGCCACATCGCTCGTAGAACCGACAACCGCTGGGGAAGAAAGGTTCTCGAGTGGCGACCGCGTACCGGAAGACGGAGCCTAGGTGGGCCCCCACTAGATGGACCGACGACATAGTCCGAGTCGCGGGGGGCCGATGGATGCCGTTGGCGTCCAGTCGTACGGCGTGGCGTTCTAGGGGGTAGGCTTATGTTCAGCAGTGGACGTCTTCCGGCTGATTATGATGACCTACTGATCTGTTATTTAAAAAAAGGTTCCAACATATTATCTATCTATCTATAAGATCTAGCGATTCTTTGAACAGTGTCAAACAAAATACAATAGTATAAAAATAATTTCATATCTTATCAGTTTTAAAAGTCATAATGTCAACGTCAAGGTGCCCCCAAAAGTAATGATAATAATTTTGTCATTATTTTTGTATTTATGCACGACAGAAACTTGTGTAACATATCTACTAGTGGACATTCTCCTTTATTTTCCTATAAGAAACTTTCCTCAAGTAATTATAGAATAGTAACGTGTTGTAAGAAATATTTAGAGGTTTGTTGACAGCTAAATAACTGTAATAAAAAAAGTAGTAAACTGAAAGTCCAAGAGATCAAAAGCAGCAAAGATTACAGCATGTCAGCTATTGTCTATCTGTAAGGTTATTAATGTGTACGTAATAAAATGACTTTTGGAAACGAAAATCATAATAGTAAGTTCCCACGAGACGCGACATATATTCTGAGTAGGTGTAGGAGTCTCTCAGCCGTAATCTGACAGTGGATGAGATGTGGTCCCGGGACGACGAAGTTTGCATCAGCGAGAAATATTCAGATACAAAAAATATGTAAAACGCTTAACCATATAGAGAATACTCTTTGTATTCGTCAGCATTTCGTACAGTTGATAATGTAATGTACTTTGGAACGGCAAGTATTAAGACTTTTTTGGTGCACAGCTGAGCTTTTTTATGTATTTCTATACATTTTTGCGGAAGTCAGTATTAGCAACCGCAGCGCAGAAAGATTATCAGGCAGGTGTGGGCAATGACTGCAGAGAAAGCGTTCCTCCTTGTGTAGGGCTCTGTTTCTCTACGTATACTACGTACGTAGTATTACGAGAAGGGGAAATAAAAGAAAGAAAAAGCGTTTGGCATTCAGCAGTAGCAGTTGTATACTTATCGTTATACGTTGTTATACGTTGTATATATATTTGTTTTTTTGGATTAGGAGAGAGAGATATGCAATAGGGAGGGTCGTAGCGACTGTTTAAACTAATAGGCTAGCCGTGCAGTCACAGAGATTCAGATGTCCAGATTAGCAAATAAGAAAAACAACCAAGAGTGTGTTAGACTTCGCGTAATGTATGGTTATATACTTCGTTATTACTCGTTTTAAACAAATAAAAAAATCTTCTAAAAATCTAAAGAAAAAAATTAAAATTTCGAAAAAAAGTGTGAAACTACTTTCAAAGATCGTCCAAATATTACTTTTACAGCAAAATAAATTGAGAGTTAGTTTAGTTATATCTTTTCTTCCAAATTCATTATGTCTTGGAACCCCCTCAAAGTTTCTAAAAGACTTATCTAATAACGCCCGTCTTTAGAATTTACGAGAAGTTCTTATCACCACTTGACGCACAAGGGAACTGTAATTTTATATCACCATTTTATCGTCATCATTAACACACATGCTTTTGCAAAACTAACTATTCCTAGTACAACAGTATCTAAACTAAACAGCGGATGGACGTAACGCTTAAAATCTTTTATCTAACAGATTGTCTTCCAGCACGTCCTTAATAACCTATATGTATCAAGTAAATATCACGTTTATCAATAACCATATATAGGTTATGTAGTACCCTGACTTACCGTTAATAGAATGTGAGAGGATCATTATCTAAGATATAAAGCCTTTGGGGATCATAAAAAGAAGCCATTCCTTTATCTTAGCGATTAAGCTGAAAATGTTTAGGCATGGGACACAAATAACCGTTTTTTTTCCATATTATTTAAAGCGTTTTTGTGTCTGCTGCAAATTTGCTTACTGTAAATGAATAAGCCTGTTGATTAACAAATATCACCGACCACGGACATGTGCAACTCAAGAGGCACCACCAGTCAAGCATGGGTTAGCTCGATCACGAGATAAGAAGAAGTAGTTTAATTTCAACTTACTTCTAATAGTCGTATTACAAGAAAACTTTGAGAAAATGTGTCTGACAAAAATATAATGTGACCTGTTAGAGTTGATCTGATAATGGAACTATAGCAGACGTGTAGTACAACTTAGTCCCTTCAGTAACGTCTGCTTATAAGTTTCAGTTTGTCCTTTATAAGTAAATAAATAATACTTATGATATATAATTTTAAGTGTTTCTTTAAATTTAAGAGCTACACGGTTAGTCTTGTCAATGGAGCAAATCACTATAAATAAAATACGTACTTACACATGTGTGTATTTCAACCAAATTTGATAGATATACATATGTATGTATTAGGGTGTCCCTTAAATTTCAAGTTCGATATTTTTTTACGCATACCTTCTTAAAAGTTTCGTAATAACCCTATATTGTCTAGAAAAAAATATTAGTTCGATATATAAACGATAACCCGTGCCGACTTGCTATTTAAACTTGTCGATACAAGTTGCTTAAGTACTACCCAGTGACCTGTTACGACATGTTTTATTTGCCATTTCGTACGTGATTTTTGAGACTATTAGTGCTTCATTGTTTAGTGCGTAAACATGTCGGTGGAATTACGGAGTGATAAACAAAATATTTTTCTTATCGGATTGACTAGCTACCAAATAAATGGTGCAAAATTACCATCTAATTGACAAGTTCTCTCAGTCCTATTTTACAATATTCGTGAGGTTAAATTGACTGTTAGTGAAAGTGCAAATCTTGTGATTAGGGAGTGCATCATATAAGTATATTGGGAAAAAGCAAGAATTCCAACAAGGGCATTTCCTAACTGCGTGAAGAAACTTATTGATTTATATCATGTTTGGAGAGAGTTGCAAAAAAATTGTAAGAAAACTCAGATTACGTTTAAGAGTCGTGAGAACAATTTTATAATTAATCTTGATAATTTGTTTGATATTGCACATGCTGATGCTTTTGAGAGAATGAAAATAGAGGAAGATAAATTATTTTTAATGAAACAGAGAGAGCCAGGTCGACCGGGATGCTTAGGTGGTGTAGATAAAAAATTGGCGGAAAAAGAACAAAGATCTAGACAACGACGATTGGAAGAAGAGGAAAGGATTGTAAGACAAAGAGAATCACTAGCTGTTGCATCTACTTCCACCACAAATAACTTAGACAGTGTAGAAGATTCAGACGAAGAACAGATCTTGAATTCTGAACTCAGCTTGCCGGACGTTCCCTGCCATGAACAAAGTTCAAAAAGAGGTAGAAAGAATCTTATAACACCTAAACTAGTTGCAGCTTTAGATCGATGCCAGTTAAGCATTAGAGATACCGTTTACGTTCTTAATGCGGTGGTAGAAGCGCTTGGTCTGAGCAGCGATGATTTCTGTATTAACAAATCCTCGATTCAGCGAATTCGTACTGAAACTAGAAAATCAAGGGCAGAAGCAATAAAATCTAACTTCCAAAACAATGTACCCGACATAGTCACAGTCCATTGGGATGGAAAACTATTACCGGGGTTGGATGTACGGAGTTCAAAAGAAGAACGCTTGCCAGTTATAGCTTCATTTGACGATAGAGAGCAGCTTCTTGCAGTGCCGAAACTAGAAAGTTCTTCTGGAAAACATCAAGCGAAGGCTGTATCAGCAGCTCTCTTTGACTGGAACCTTTATGATAAAGTGCAAATAATGTGCTGCGACACAACAGCTTCCAATATGGGCCGTTTCAATGAAGCTTGTGCTATTTTGGAGCAAACTTTAGGAAGAGAATTGTTGCTTTTCGCCTGTCGTCATCATGTTTATGAATTGGTCCTAAAAGCTGTCTTTGAAACCAAGATTAAGCAAATTACTAGTAGCCCAGATATTCCGATGTTCAAAAAGTTCCAAGAAAATTGGAAAAACATTGATTGTACTAAAATTGAACCATCTCTTAATTTCGTAAAAGCACGGGTTGCCGAGACAGACATTCAAGCGTTGTTACTATTTTATAAGGCAGAATTAGATAAAGGTTTTGTAAGAGATGATTACCGCGAATTGGTCGAACTGTGCGTAATATTTTTAGGAGGAGACACACAGGAAAAATTAAAACTAAGGCCCCCCGGAGCTATACATCAGGCACGCTGGATGGCGAGAGCGATCTATTCTTTAAAAATATGTTTACTTCAGCCACAATGCAGAGTAACTGCGAAGGACAAAAAGGCTCTACAAGATGTTTGCTTATTTCTCGTAATATTGTATGTTAAACCTTGGCTCGAATGTACAGTGGCGACCAAAGCACCTAATCAAGATTTGCGCTTCTTGAAGATGTTAAAAGAGTATGAAAAAGTTGACGCAACAATTTCTAAAGCTTCTATAAGCAAGTTCAGCCATCACTTGTGGTATTTATGTGAAGAGACAGTCATTCTATCACTATTTGATGATGAAGTTGACAACGAAACTAAGAAGAAGATGATTGCCAACTTCAACAGGGACAAAATCTCGGATTTTAGCAAACGCTATGACCCGTCGAAGGAAGAACTGACTCAAAAGTTGTTTGGTAAGTTAAATTGACTTTTTGTTGGATTTCAATTTCAATGTCCAATACTTATTTATTTATTTTCAAAATTGTTGTTGATTTTTATTTGTTATTTAACTTATTTTTCTTTTTTTTTAGACAAAGCACTGGATGATTTCGTATCGGAAAAGAGCAAACAATTTTTATCACGACTGCAGATCGACGACAGTTTTCTAAAGGAAGATGTATCTTCTTGGAATAACAATGCTGCTTTTCTGGAGGCTAAAAGAAGAATAAGTTATTTGAGAGTTGTAAATGATACTGCTGAAAGGGCTGTTAAATTAATGCAAGATTTTAACGGACTTATCACGGCTGAAGAAGAACAAAAACAGTTCTTGCTGCGCTGTGTCCAGGAACATCTAAAATTGTATCCAGACTGTAAAAAAACTACTCTAAAAAGAAGTTACCCTAAATGATTCTTATTTCTTTATGTTTTTAATTAAAGATTAATGTTCATCTAATTTATTATTTAATTTTATTCACTTAATTCATTGCATTTATAGTGAAATTATAGCAGACTGAAATTTTAGGACAAAACACGTTTTTTACTAAACTTTGAAGCTCGGTCGGCACTGGTTGCAATTATGCTAGATTGATAAAATTTTATATTTAAGTATCTTATAGCATTAGTAAAAATTATAGAGGGTATGCATTTCGAAATTCGAAAAAAAATTTTTTTTTGTCATATAAGGGACACTCTAAGTATATCTATCAAATTTGGTTGAAAATTGATTAAAAATCTCACGAACTCGTAAAACGGTAACATATTGTTATATGACATACATACATAGGTCAATCAGTTAAAAAATACCTGATTACAATAATTCAGTTATGATATACTAGATTGTTGTAACTATTATTCTATGTGTTTTTAAATCAAGTTAATATTTAAAATATATAGATAGTTATAATATTACGTAACAAAATAACAAATAAATGACTGTTATTAGAGTGTCCCAACACTATCGCTAATGAGAATAGGTGGGGACATCAATAGCCAGTAATGATATATAAACTGAGGGTTAATCTGTAGCGGAGGGTGAAAATGTGAAGCCAGCAGATCTTTAGGAAAGGAAAGGTTTCAATATATTGTTTTATTTGGGCAAAAATTCTTTAACGTTTCCTAATCGACTAATTTCTTAATGAAGTCGAATCGACTATATCTTAAAGAAATTTGGACAGATTTAAGAGTAGTTTTTGTTTTAAATCATGTAAAATGGTACCACGTCACGCTATATACGAGTATGTGATGTACCACACAATTCAAAAATGATAACGGTTCCCATTGCGTGCACAGTGACAACCTATGTAGAAGAGTGCAAATTCACTTTAAACATATTCTCTCATTACAATGAAAAGAACATGCAAGATTAAAAACATAACATAAAAAGTAAAATGCCAATAAATACATATCAAGGTCTCCGTGTTTTACTGTCTAAGCCCATATATTTTTTATAAGAGGTTTCTTGATATTTTTTTTTCTTTATATTTGTAATGGAATAGGCATTTGTCTTCCATCTCACCTGATGGAAAGTGTAGATGAAGACGAAGGTGGTACACGCCCACCCAGAAGAAACCTGTTCACTCTACTCTTAAAGGTTCCAGAGATCAACATATTAGAAAAAATAGACCCAGGCAGGTCGTTCCAAATCTTGGCGACTCTCACCAAAAACGAGCTGTCAAACCGTTTAGTTCGACTTTTAGATATGTCAACAACGTATGGATGAAACTTTTGCCTGCGCCTAGTAGTCCGATAAAGAAATGGAGATGGCTCAATCAGTTCAAAAGAAACCTTCAAACACTCTCCAAAGTGTATGTACTGTGGTTTCTCAGAAAGGGTTTATTTCTGAAAGTTTGAACAGCGCTAAATATTTTATTATTATAGTTGTTTGATAAAAACTATAATACAAAGATAAAGTACAGAAAAACATTAATATTGATAAAAAAATGCAGTCTATCGCGTACTCGCCGATCGTACTAACGTCACAATGTTTTTTATTAACTACATATTGATTGTCTGCGTGATTATTATCTATTTGTATGTAAAATGGCACAAAATGAAAACGTTTTGGACCAAGAAAGGTATAGCTCAATGTGAAATACATCCCATATTTGGCAGCTTGACATTTTTGCAAAAAATTAACCCAGTAAGTACTTTGAATATTAAATTGATTAAAGTGATATAATTTCATGCATCAATTTGTATATTTTTTATTGTTTCGTGTGGATTTTGGTTATCTATAGAAAATAAATTAGTTATTTGTATTATGACGATGATGTTATCTTAGCCGATTTCGACTATGACAGCCAATCTTAACGGAGACCGGCAAACTTCATAAGAAATATTTAGTTTATTTAAAAACTTTATTACACTACGTTTGTACATCGACGGACTTACGTAGGGCATTCTCTTCCAGTCAACCATTCGGTGGTGTAAAAATTTTGTAAGGTAGTAGGTGTCCAGAGGCCAGATACATATTGTGTATATTTAAACACATATATATACAATAGAACACATTATATATTCAAATATAAACGTACATAAAGAAACATGTATATACATATGCAAACGAACACAATTACATAATGCAACTCGATGATGTAATGATTGATATCTAATCTATCTAGTATATATGTATGTACATATATACGCTAAATATTAAAGTGCACAAGTGTGTGCGTAAACACAGGTGCACTCTCTATTTTACTCTCACTATCCGATGGAATGGTTATCCGACACGACCGGGGAAAGATCAAGCACAGGACTGGTGGCTTAGTGTGCTCTCCCAGGCACGGGGGTTATGCTCCTAACTTTTAAATTTCGAGCTGTTATCAAGTATTCATATAACATTTTTTGATCTGACCTAAGCATCGACTTGAGACTAACGAGGCAGTTGTGTTATGTACGTCATAGATACCGGACTACGGTTGACGTATCTGAAATCTCTGAAAATTGTGTTATATTCTTTATATAAATGAATATTGTGTACGGTAGTATTTCAGTTTTGCAATTGTTAAATGTTAAAAATCAATAAGGATTGCGCATAACTAAAAATTATATAAAATTCACTTCAAAATGCTATGCAGGTCTATAATATACTTGACTCGTTTCATGTTAAGTCAAGTAAGTATATTAAGGATCTGTTGATGTATATACAAAAGTATATACAACATCAGTTCAACTTTTACTGGTCAACGATGTATATCTATTATATGTTAAATATCAAAATAGTTTAAGAGTCAATGCAGATAACAATTATTTGTTACATTAAATTAAGCGATATTCTTACAGTTCAAGGTGACAACGATAAAAATACTCAGAGCTTTTGCAAATAATCATATTGTTTCAGGGTCTTTGGATGGCAGATATCTACAACAAGTATCGCTTGCCTTACGTCGGTATTTGGGTATTCTGGCGGCCCGGTTTAGTTGTCAATTGTCCTTCTATCGCCCGAAATATACTTCTTAAAGATTCTGACAATTTTAGAAATAGATTGCTTGGAACAGGAACAGCTGACAAACTGGGTACCCTGAACTTGTTTACGTGTAATGTTAGTAGCTATTTATGCTTGAGTTATAATATTTTTTATTTACTAAACGTTACTAGTACAGGTCACTACAACACTCATAACTGCAAGAAAGAAAAAAATGGTGGAAAAGTTCATTGAGATAGAATTACAAACTGCAGAAATTCATTCAATTTTTTTCAAAATGTATAAAGTTCTTCGTATCCATCTCCATAAAAACATACAAATGTTTTTAATATTTGTAATGTACCTTAGGCTTATAAACTGATTTTGATCGGAATCTGAGTAATAATTTACTACAATACCTTGTCATCAGTAAAAATGGATACGTAGCTGAAGTTAAAACACACCTCATATTGGTACCCAGCTATCATTAATAAATTTAACAATAACTTAGGCATTTGAATTCAATAACCTAAGTTATCTAATGGTAAAATAGATTATTATGTACAAGTTAGATCATACATTTTATCAAAACTTTTGCGTGAAATCCATTTTCTTCTTCTTTCTTCCTCTTTCGATTTTGCAGGACCCTTTGTGGTCTACAATCCGTAAGAAACTAACAGCTGTATTTACAACTTCAAAATTAAGACGTTGGGAAGATCTTTATCGAAGTAAATCAGATGATTTAGTGCAGAGAATCAAGTCTGACAATGAAAATGGTGTCACTAACAATTTAAAGGTAATAATAATTTACTTTTGTTGGAATAAGTCACTAATCATTTTAAGGCAGAATTATTTGAAGCGTAAATATGAAGTTTTATAATTGCTGCTTAAATTCCACAGCCGTTGTTCGCTGATTTTGCAACCGACATTATTGGAGAATCAGCATTTGGTATTAAATGTGAAGCAACTAAATATAATACCGGACCACTTAGGGCAATGACTAAGGAATTCGAAAAGTATAACACTTTTAGAGGGATTCAATGGTCGTCTATTTTCTTTTTTCCGGAATTGGCCGATTTTTGTAGGTGAGCACTATAAAAGATTTGGAAATGACAAATATAATATTAAAAGTACTTTACGCAGTAGTTAAATTAAATTTAAGTTAAACAGTTACTCAGTAATATTTGGATTTGTTTTGGTTAAGTCAATTTTCTACCCGAGCAATCAATACGTATAAAATCACAATACCTTTAACAGTCTACTGCTGGACATAGGTCTCTCCTTTGAAAAGAGGTTTTAACCTACTATACCACGTTTAATCACCTCTTGCCATGAGCTGAGTGGGGTTGGTGACACTCAGTATCTTTGATCTGCCACCGTACAGACGAGGTAGGTCCCACTCAAATGTAGTATACTCGTACTAAACGAGAAAAAGCAAAATAAAAAGAAAAATTGTTAACTAAATTTTTTCAGCTCTATTTCTCACTGATGATATAAATCATTATTGATAAGTGAACTTATAAATAAATGAAGACATATTTAATCATCATTTTCATCATCTGAGCCAAAAGATGACCACTGTTGGACATAGGCCTCCCTCAGAATTCTCTATAACAACCGGTTCCGTGCCGTCCGCATCCGACGTATATTTAATGCCACATCGTAAATAATAATCAGATTAAAATTGTTGTTAAATTCTTAAATTCAATTTCACACTCTCTCAGATTCACATTCTGGCCAAAACATACGATGACGTACTTCAAAAAAGTATTTAGCATGATAGTGAAAGAACGTGGAGGGTACGAGAAAGAGACAGAAGGAAAACGAGATCTGATGGATGCTCTGATAAAGATGAAACAAGATGCAATGAAAGAAAACCAAAGTAAGTAGAACTACTGAAAGAGCAAAATAAAAAATTTAATGATTGTAATATATATCACTTTAAAAATATCATATAATAATATCTTAAAAACTTAAGGATTGATATCTTATCTCTTTTTACATTTCAAATAAAAATATCGCATTTCTCGGAAGTTTTAATGACATCCTTTATTTAATTCTGATTCCATGACTTTGTCAATAGTCAACTAAAGGGATATCACACCATCCCAGAATCAATTCTTTTAGGTTACAGGTATCTAGTCGGCACATTAGTGCCACATTTAATAAGAAAGTAAACGAGTCATTAAATAATACGTTGATTTTTTCAGATCTGGATGAGGTGGTAGTAATTTCAAACGCTATGATTTTTCTACAAGGAGGTTACGATACTACTGCTACCGTATTGACTTATATCATTTACGAACTGGCCCATAACCCTCAATATCAAGTAAGAATACGTAAATTCTACTTTAATCATTTACTTATGATTTAAAAAAAAACTGTTTAAATATTTATTTTTTAGGCATTTTGAGATGTTACTATTCCATGAATAACGCCATTGTGGTACTTCAGAAAATAATGTTTTTGAAGTACCTTGGTTATTCACTTTCGCCTGGAGTATATCTCATTGTTCTATTTTCATCTGTTTTTACCCTTTTTCTGTCAGTATCTTACCAAGACTTATAGCATCGTCTTAGTTTATAGTCGTAAGCTTACAATTTCCTTATAACCAATTAAAATTTTAAATAATGTTGCCAAAACAGAAAAAAATCTAAAAGGAATATTTCGTATGTAATATCCTATTTAGGTTATCATATCATTACACTTTTATAGCAAAAGATTTTTGAAGAACTTATAGAGGCAAAAATCAAAAACGATGACAAAGAGCTCAAAGAGACTGATTTAGGGCAGCTGCCATACTTCAATGCAGTTATCAAAGGTGCGTGTATCTCTAAAATGGATAAACAATTTTATATGGATAATAATTGTAACCGAAGATATAAAGCAAGATGTACTTTCTTTTAATTTGTAGAATGTTTGGGATATAACGTTCAGAGTGTAACATTTATTCGTATAATAAAACAAATAAATCATTTTAATATTGGCGAGAGAGAGCCGTAGAGTTGCTTGGGCATGGTGACTTGTTAACTAACTGCATCAAGCTTTATATACACTAGCAAATAGTATTGTGATACATACCGTAGCGAAACATCACCACGCCGACGACCGCTCAGATCCATTGGATATTTCACATCGAAACTTATTGCTATGGACGAAGATGACTTTAAAAATGCCCTCGATCTGTAAAATGCGTACAGAATCAATACTGATGAGTATCTATAGAGAATTATACTTTGTTTATTGTCAGATTCAAAATCATGTTGCTGTCAATGAGTTGCATGTTGACTTTGGCGGCCTAGTGAGATGCTTTTTCAGGCCCCGCTTAGGGGCTTAAAAGGAATGACAGTCATTGTGGCAGTGTAAGGCTCACACGGTTACCACCATTACTGTCACCCTTGTACCAATGGGCCTTCCGTCTCGCACTCACCAACGAAATAATCTAATATAATAATAATAATATAATTAATTAATTTATTTAAATATAACATTATTAATCTTGAAGACTATACATATCGATTCATCTTACGATTGCTAAGGAATTCTTTCTTATGTTACGTGTTTTGTTATAATATATTTTTAATTACAATTGAAATTGATTTAGGTGATAAAGTTTGATATCTTTTTTTTCAGAGACGATGAGAAAGTATCCAATTATGGGTTGGTTAGACCGTATTGCCTTGAAAGAGTACCAGGTCGATGAACATCTGACGATACCAGCTGGAACTGTAGTCTATATCAACATCAATGGCATACAACAAGATCCTAACCTATTTCCTGATCCAACAGTATTTAAACCGGAAAGATTTCTTCCGGAGAATGTAAAGAATATCAAGCCATACACATACATACCTTTTGGCGAGGGACCAAGATCTTGTATAGGTTTGTTGGTATTTAGATTGCAATTTACTGCTGCTGAGAGAGTTTTGATCCATCCTGAAAATTACGACAAGTGGACGACAAATGACGATAAATTGCCTTATATTTTATTTAGATTGCACTAGCAGTGGTGACACTCCATGTTCATAACTTATTTCCAAACGGCTAAACGATCATACTGACCGTCTAATTACCTACTGACAAATGGCTTTCTACTTTATAAAGTGTGTAGTATATAATATTTCCATTTTGTTTATTCCACTACTAAATACTTATTTTCCATACTGCTAAACTTAACTATAAAAAATCAGCCAGTGATCAATTCCAACGTTTAAACGTCTGTAATACGCTTTACATTATTTTAAATTTCATCTTTATGTGACAGTTCTAATTCATATATAATGTCTTTAATTTCAGGTAAGCGGTTTGGTCTATTTAGTTTAAGCTTTGGTTTAGCGGCCATAATCAGCAACTTCAAACTTAAACCTCTACCGAACTCACCAGCGCCAAATGATGTAACGGTAGATAATAAGGGAATGTTCTACTCACCTGGTGAAGCACTTTCAGTTCAGTTCATATCTAGGAACTAAAATGAAGAACTAATCGTTCTATATTAACCCTTAAGTCTTATCAATATCAATCAACCTATCGCCGTCCACTGCTGAACGAAAGTCTCCCCCAAAGAACGCTATCGCATCCATCCGCTGCCAGCCACGTTCTTCAAGTCGTCGGTCCATCGTGCCGCAGGGAGCCCTACACTACGTTTGCCCAACCGTGGTATCCACTCTAGTACACTTCGGCACTGACATAAGAAGAAACAAGGTTCAGAGGTTATCTTCGGTTACATTCTTACATTTAAGTATTATATATGTATTGAATTCACGTATCTTCTTTAAGCTATTTGGATTTAAGTTATTTGGATCTAGTAAAATTGTATACTTACAAAATTAGTTAAAATCCAATTATGTGTTTGTATTATTGAATCTGTTTGCAGTTATATTAACTAACTGCTAAAAAATGTTAAATTTTATCGTGTGTCTATTTACCTGATTCCTCCGAATAACCTTCGAAACGAGTATACCGATTTTGACCGTTTGCCGACCAACAATAAGATGAAAGAAAAAACTTGTTGCTTAATATCGATAGGACTTGATTGACTACAACTTGAATTATCAAAAAAAAAACAGTGTCTTACAAAACAATTCATTGTATTTTAACATCAGGATTGCTTAATATTGAATAAAATGACAAGACGTTTATAAATAAATTAATTACAAATTACATTTTGTAATATTGTTTTATTTAAATATAAATACTTTCGTAAATGTTCTAATTTTAGGTTGCTTACTGTGGGATTCATACTTTGGCACATATTGTACTAATCCAGTAGAACTGTGCCATGGCACATTTGGGCAGGTTTAGCCAGATTGATACCAAGGCCTCACAGGAAACTGGTGTTAAGTCATTTTTTTGTAGCTTTTCATAGAGTAACTGAAATTATGGAACATTCTATCCTTCTTCTTGATTCTGAGGAGGGAGCGCCTCCTTGTAGGGAGCGAGTCACGCATGGAAACTCATTCTTCATAGTTCTAAACTAAAAAATTCAGCTATTCACTGCTATATTCGGCGAGCACTTCCACCCCTAAATCCTACGGCGGAGCCCCGGTCAAGGCTTACGCTGCCTCCTTTGACGGGGTGCGATAACCGTGAATGGCTTTAACCGTTAATGTTCTCTGTCGGTGTCCGAAGTGTGTCCTATTCTAGACAGTCAGCCACCCATACCGATGTACCATACATTGTCATAGATCGCACAACCTCCATGTACAGTCTTCCTGTCACGACGCTGGCTTCACCCAAATAGGTCAAAAGTCGTTCAAGGGCAGAAAAAGCGGCAAATTTGTAACAAATTTTATAGTAACCTATCTGACTAACATGATATAATAGATCAAAGTCCTCTATGGTAGGAGAACTATTTGTCTAGTAGTTGACTGACAAATGCTGTTGCCTACGGCAAAGGGGCAAATAAGGGAGAAAAGCTACTGAACTATTGTACAAGTTAGGTAACATTCTTATTCATTTATTGCTGAGAGTGTGAAAATCTTGGTCTTGTTTAAAAATGGTTAAAGAAGTGTTTTTAGATGGATCTTACTTTTCAAGTCTAATAAACAAACTCAATCTTACTACCATCAGTGTATATTTGCATCTCAATTAAAAACATATGCAAAACGGAATGTTCTTCAATCAAATAATCTTGTGGCACTATCTGTATTATTCAGATCGTTTAGACTAGGCTGGCACACACAGCTCTTAATATCCGAGGCGGCTCCGAGGCGACAGCGCTGTCTCTAAGCCTCTCAGACAGATGGCACCGTTAATACTGATTAATTGCCGGACAAATCTAGCCGACACATATTTTAGGGATTGCGACGTCTTGTATTTGGAGCAAATTGCGCTGCACGACGGCCGGAGTTGGGGACAATTTCGATGAAGATGTACTTCACGTATAGTTGCAAATAATTCTTTGAGCTTTGCTACCAGCATGCTTTGTGTAAAAATAGTTTGAAAAGTGCTTTCGTAGATTTCATGAGATTATTTCTGTTTAGTTCACGGGTTATTTTGCTTTTGTAAGAAAGTGATGTATATGTATAAATTATATAAATTAGATACTTTATAATCTATACTCATACCTATTTATCTGGTCCAATACTTGTATATTGTGGAAGACTACAAATAAAGCTGAAATTGGTTCTGAATTTTTTTTCCTGCATTTTTGTCTCAAAAGAGTATGTGTTTATTGGTAGAATGATAGTCTATTAGTCTAATTTTCCCATCTCGCTTTGATATGGTTGAGTTGTACGACCGATGGTGCAAAAGTCATGCATCATGCTTTTGAACTTCTGGACTGAAGCACTTACAACTTTTGTAACTATGTGATCAACGTAAATAGGCTAAAGATTAAGGACGATGTTAAAATATTTATGATGAGCACAACTTCGTCGAAAAGGTAGGTCATTCAAAGATAGATAATTTCTAAGAAGAAGATATTAATAATAAGATATTAATTATTAAATCAGTATTTTATGTCACAGAAAGCAAAAATATTAAAGTTGGTACGGATAATTAGATTCACTACTGAATTGTTCTGGCTGACTTATACTCTAGACAATTCAAAAATATGTATGAGTATTTTAGTTAAAAACAAAGTTACTATCATCTGTGTAGGTAGTATTATTATTTTTTAATTTTAACATAAAAATTGATAAAAATTCTAATAACCTTTGTTGTAGTTAGTTCAGTAATTACTGGAACCAACAAAGTCATTATACAGATTAGTTAATTTTCTAATTCCCTCCAAAAGATAACAAACCCGAGCCAACAATTAAACAAAAAAAAAACTCTTTATCCTAAATTCATTAAATATTTCATTTAAATTAACAGAAAAATCGATGTAGAATTAGTATTCTTTCAACGTCCCCTGCGACCCCAGATGGATAATTATTAATTAACGCGAAGGGTAGCAGGGTCCTTGACAAATTGTCTGTTTGTCTTGTTAAAATAATCCATTTATACGGGCTAAGGTAATATATTTTAAAAATACAATTAGATTATTTTGAAATCTGAGATAAGAGTGCTCTTAAATACGAGTATATCTAAGAATTTGATTTGTAATAGTAGCATGTTGCTGTGTCGGATAATGATATCGTCTACATGAAACTATCGAAATAAACTATATTTTTAGTTGAACTATTTGTTCCTATAAATGATGATAGGAATAATTACATCAAAACTTAAAATGATGATACTATAGACCCATAATTACATTTTATTAGAAAATATGGTAAAAACGACATTCAAAAAAAGGAAAGGTTTATGGAAATAAACAGAAGTGAAGTTAGAGCAAGTGATCAGATAAGCAGACAGTACGTTAAAATTGTCGTCATGGCCACATACAACTCGAAAGATGTACGTGCTTTACTTGCGATTAAGTGAAAATGCTCTTATCTAGAAAATTGGCAGATCTTATCCGTCTAGAATTGGATCAAACAATTATTACGAAAACTAATCTGGATGTTTTGCATAGCTGGCTATTATCTACATTATAAATAAGACCAGCTTATGTTAAAAGTGTTCTCAGACTGTGGCGCTTTAAAATATTTCATGAATATCTTTATTAAGTAGCTAATTTATTTATTTTATAGACTTATATCTTAATTTCAACGGTGCTACCGTTACCTCGTAATTGATATTAGAATATCGGCTCGTGATTGGAATTTAAAAAAAAACATTGGATGCAAAGACTAAATGCATCTAAAAACTTTACAATACATCATATTGAATCATAATCTAGAAAACTGTATTTTTTTTTAAATTTGTTGTGAACAACCACAAATCGATGAAATTCAAAAAAAAATCCTTGACTAGAAACAAGCTACGATTGGTTGCCGTGCTTGTGACGTCATAAAGTTAAAGCAATGGCTGTCTAGAATAGTACTAGTACATTATTAACCGTTACTATACGTGTACTTTGTAATTTAGTCATAGTTTTTTACAATATTATGAATTTCAAGGTCATGATTACTATAGATACTATAGAATTTATGTCTTAGTTTATTTAAAAACTATTAATTACCATATTATTACAAAAGAGTAGATATTTTTATCGAAATAATCTGCATAACAAAAAAAGATGTGTTGGAATTAACCTGATACTTTGAGTGAAACCACTTATTTCAACGTTTTACGACACGTGAAACGATAACAACATTTTTTGTGGTGTTTTTCTGTAATCTTCGTACATAGTGGTGCAGAATAAGCACGATGACTTCTAAGTTTTTGACATTTTGTATATTTTTCTGTAGACACGACAATAACGGAATTTAATAGATTAAAAACACCGTAGAAATCAAAACATCTCTTTGAGCTGAAATCAGTTTAAATTAACTTTGTGGCGTCTCATATGCTACAGTTTATTAGTGAGCTACCGGTGTGTTTTTGGTGCTGCATTCAAATATTTATTTTTGATTTGATATTTCATTATAAAGCTTATATACTTTTGCCATTGTCGTAAAGAAGAAGTTCAAAAATTAAATTCTATTGAAGTGTAAAGGGCAGAAGAGAAGGGGGAAAAGAAAGAAATAAGATTTTGTAATGAGACGAAGTTTCTTTGCATTATTACAGAAACGTAGGTACTTAATATTAATAATATCTATGATAATCATAAATTGTGTCGAACCCGCCTCAGTTTTAACCACAAAAGTTTTCTTTAAACTACCTATTCACAGAACGACTTGCTACGTCTAACATTCATATATTTTACTTTCATTACATACCTCGGCTTACATTACCTCTACTCGTTTCATATTTTGTCCTTTATCAAGAATCACTATTTTAAAATAAAGCCCCATCTACAAACGCTTTGGAACGTCAAACGAGCAATTTTCGGGCTATTTCGAATGCATAAAACTTTACACCCGTGCCGCAGACTCAGCTACCAGTATACTCAGACCCCTAAGATTCTAGCAGTCTGTTTTAAATTTTCTCAAACATTAGAAAGTGATGTGAAAAGTAAAAGCTCAAAATATGATGGTAGTTCGAAGCGTTGTAACTGTTAATACCGAAGAACAGTCAAAACCTTTCCTCTTAACGAGCGAGAGTCATTAAGAACTGTTTAAGAGCCCCTCAAAATATTCGGGGCTTCAGAGCTTAGAGAGAAGTCTCAGAATTGATAACTTTCCACAGAATTAGTCTAAGTCTAAAATTTGACACTCAGTGATGTCTCAAAAATTTTTAAATTACAATTTTTTTCAATATTCAGCCATATTTTTATATTTTTTATTAATTCTCGTCGCTTTTTATGATTTATCTTAAAGTTGCGTATTACATATAATCAATAGCCTTTAACAGTCCACTACTAGACATAGACCTCTCCTTAGCATGGAGACTATACTGCTATGCAAATTTTAAAATGTTAGGCAATCTGAAGGTAATAAAATAAATAAAACTTCTAAATATTTGTTTACTTTTATAGTTAATGCAAGAATCAGTAATAGCAATAAAACTTAACGCTTCTAGACATCATTAAAAACTAAATGGATTAATTATATGTGAAGTCTGTTGGAAACAAAATATTTTTCGTCTACCCATTCTATGTGATCATGTCTAGCCTAAAAAAGTTTACTGTCGGATTATACATGTAATGTTACTAAAATTGAAATTCCACAGCGTAGTATGCTGGAATCTTCTTTAATAGTATGCCTCTAAAATCACTATTTTAATTAGTTTAAACTATTTTTTTTACTAACACTACTGTCACAATATAAATATCGACAAAGAAAAATCCAATTTCGGGACATATGACGTCACATTTTGTTTCAACTGTTTCATGTTTAGTCAGTTTGTATTTCGCTTTCTTACTTATGAATTGCAATATTTCATGGGTTAAAATAATAAGTAAATAAAATAAATGTTATATGTTATAAAGTGTCGATAATAAAGATTAGAATGAAAACAATCTCAACAGATGTAAAGTTAATGCTTATTGCCTATTGTATTATTTTTTGTATGTACTCGTATATCTAATTGCATGACTTGTGTTCGCGATGCTGTCGGCAATGAGATTAAAACTAAGAGTATTGTTTGGAAAGATAATTAACGATTTTTATTTATTTTAATGAGGTTTACATTTTCTTAATTGTTCAAAATGTGCTTAAACTACGAGAAATGTTAATGTTAGGTGAATGCACCTGGTCGCAACGATAAATTGATGTCGAGTCCCATTTCCACTAGGTACATGTCACATATTCAGTGTCAGTATTAAACAGTAATACTAAAGGTATGATGCTATTGTATGCATAGCTATGGGTATATGAAATTATCCTTCATTTTTAATATTGAGATGACATTAAGTTAAGATCACCTTCAGTAAAAATTATAAAACTTATTCTCTAGGTACAAATTTAACTTTCATTTTATCATCCAACGGCATCAAGAACAATCCATGATTCTCCACCTGAACGTCGATGGGGCTTGGTGTATCAGGTAGAGTTTCAATCTTAAATCTTAAGATTAATGCTGCTATGGGTAGCTTTAAAGTTTGAAAGGCGAAGCGTGTACCTGAAAAAAAATATTTTAATTTTTCCCAAATCAATGCAGTTTACGAAAGTTTTCAAAAGTTTATAAATATTTTTCAGAGGTTCTACAGAAATTGTCAGAGATGTTGCTTTTTATGATAATGATAACAAATGAGCAGACAATACACTTTGAAGAATATATATGATGATAGTTTTAGACAGAAACGAATAACTGAAACAAATTTCTAGCACCAATTAATTTTTTTTTTGTAAGTAATTAGTTAAAAAGTTAAAACCCCCTGTTCCTTAAATTTACTTGATGTGACTGTGATTCGATGCCTTCTAGCTGTAAAGTCTGACGTGTAAAAATATCCGTGAAGAATCACTTACAAAAACAAATTCATTATTACATTATTATTTCATCATATAACAGATCGAGATAAATATTTGCCGTGGACATTTTCTGACCTACTGAAAAAGACATAAGACATAGACAATCTGTTTAAAAATAAGGTACCGCTCACCTATACAACTTCTGGGTCCTTCACCGAAAGGTAAATACGTAAAAGGTGTTATATTTTTCTCATTCTCAGGCAGAAATCTATCAGGGTTAAATACTAGCGGATCAGGAAAGTACTGCGGGTCTATTTGTGTAGCCACAGCGTTTAAGTAGACTGGTGTGCCAGCGGGAATGGTTAATTTTTCATCAATTTTATAATCATTTGTAGCTTCACGATCTAACCAACCCATTGGTGGAAAGAGTCTGAGGGTCTCTGAAAAAAGAACTTTAGATTATCTTATAGCAAGTCTATTTGGGGTGGGCACAAGGTGCCGCATTTTTACATTGAATTTTAAGTGATTTTAACCAACTTTGAACAGAGCTGAATGTATCTACTGCTGTAATAATATTACCTGTTATATTAAGAGTCTTACATTCTCTTCTTTACTATTATCGTAAGTCAGTTCAACTGTTCAGTTTCTCCAAAAGAAAATTTTTGTCACAGTCGGCTCTCAGCTCTTTACCAACACTTCTAAGGTTCTATGTAATCGTTTACAAAAGCCGCAAATGAAAAGATAAATTATTCTAAGGAAAATCAATGAGATTTCTATCATTTTTCAGTACTATTACTTTAGTGATATCTATAGCAAAGACAGCGATTACGATTTCTTTAACTCAACATATGTGTTCAGTCGCTTTTTGTTTTTTTGTAAAGCAATATGTATGTTTAAGTGTCATTATTAAAAATAGATTTTGATATATTATCTACTGCGGACTTACAAAAAAATTTTATAAATTACCTTTAATTACACAGCTGAGGTAAACGAGCTCCATCAATGTGCTTGCGTCCAAATCTTGAACACCATGTTTTTTTTTAACGGCAATTATTTCTTCGTATATTTTTTGCTGAGGTAGGTAGAGGACACTAATTAATTCTCCATTAACGGGTGTACATAGCAGATTCATTGCTCATATTTTATTTTTTTAAATCACTCATATTTTAGAACAAATCACGTTTGTACTCAAATTGATCACAGAAATGAAAATTAATAAGATTATTGAAAGCACATTATTGATATTATTGTTTGTAGAGCCATATTGTTGTAGTTTCTCAGGTAGCAGCTACGCTGATTTCAGCACAAACGGGCCGACTCGACCGGTTCAGTATAACCCTCTCACAGAAGACCAACTTAAAGCGAGAGTATCCATGCTGTTGTGTTTCGTTAGTGAGTGTGAGACCGTATGAGCCTTATACTACTACAGTGACTGTCATGCCTTTCACGTACCCGAATCGAGTGTGAAAAAGCATCTCACTTGAAAACCATAGTGTTCATCACCATACCGCATTGTCTGCATTTGCAATGAGTATGGTAACCACAACTCTTGGATTCTATTCATATTTTTCATCAGGCAGACTAGAGCCACTTTAGCAGCTTCTTAAAACGGAAAAATAAAACTGTAAAAATGCGATGATAATATATATTTTTATGAGTTTAACTAGCTTATGTACTTAAAAAACGAAAAAAGAACTCTAATTACTGTAAGATATAGTTTAGGTTAACATGAATATGACAAAGTAAAAAATGTAGAATCGGTTTAATATTAAACTTAGCAGCTTATGCCTACTGTTACAACAATCAATGAAGATATATGTCTACAGAAGACCAACCTAAAGCGACAACATCCGTGCTGTCGTGTTTCGTTGGTGAGTGCGAGACCGGAGGCCCATTGATGCAAGGGTGAGAGTTGTCGTGGTAAGTGTGTGCAATACAATGCTACGATGACTGTCATGTCTTTTACGTCCCCAACTGAGGCGTAAAAAATCGTAACAGGCCGCCATAGTGTGGGTCACCATACTGCATTGTCAGCATACGCAATGAGTATGGTGACTATAATTTTTGGATTCTACTCTACTCTGCTTTCCATCAAGCAGAGTAGAGTCACTTTGGCTATTAAAATAAAAAAGTACCTGCTGATTAGTAGTATTTTGCTAAATTAAAGGGTTTACTTTGACTGATATTGTTTATTATATTCTCGTTACTTCCACAACCTGTAAATATTATTTTATGATAATGGATGAAGTGACAAACTTACGTTTGGATTAAAAATGGTCTCAATCTTTATACTTAAAGAAATTTGAAAATCTTTGGCTGGCTAAATGATGAAGTCAATTATTTTTCTTGATATTAGATACATAATCTATAATTAAGAACTGGTAAAGTGTTACCTGACAGTGTGGATGCCAGGCCAGTGTATAAAGAACCCAGCTCAGAGCAGAACCAGACGTATCAAAACCCGCAAGAAGAAATACAGATGCTTGAGCAAGTAGAAAATCTTCACTTATTGCTGTAAGGATACAGAAAGAAACTGTTATGTTTTGTATATAAAAATAAATATATAATCATCATCATCATCATTATCTACAACTCTTAATGGAAGAAGCTTTTCTGGCTGAATTGGCGACGTCTTAGTTCATCACCTCGTATTATTATATCTTATAGTGGTAATATGTATGCACGGATATGTGTGAGTTATATACATGTGTATTATACATATATGTATGTTATATATGCATGTGTTCATGTAAGTGTATTTGCTTATTTATGGTCAAACTAGTCTATATATATACTAAGTCTTCTGTCGATTACTTCTTATCCTTAAGTGCACCTACCTCATATTTTCTCTCCATCGCCCAATCGGTTGACTGGCAGAAAATGCCTTAGGCATTAAGTCCGCTGATGCATGTATTTGTGCATAAAGTTGTAAATAAATAAATAAAACAGTCCAATAAATTAAATAGTAGTGTTATTATGTTTGTACACATCTAGTTATTACTGTATTACCAAGACAGCATATGCTCGGCAACAGTCTCACGACCGTGTGCGAATAATTAAATGCGATGGGTAAATCGCAAAAATTTATGACTTTCAAGTCACTTATTCTTCAACTAGTTGTACTAAATCTTGGATATCGCTTTCAACTATAGACAGTGATCTCTTAAGATAAAGTAATGTTTTGATTAAGTGATCATTCTTTTACTTTACCTAGGTTTATACTGATATAAGAAAAACAATATATTCGCTTTAATAATCAATTTGTGACACTGACTAACTTGAACAGTTGCATATAGTCTTCTGTCTATTTGTACTTTCCTACCATTACCTTTAATTTTCATGAATTTCTCCTATCTGAACTTGCAATTTTTAATATACTTTTTTTAATATGCTTTTATATTGCATATATTGCATTATATTGCATACATATATCTTCGTACCTATGTAATGTCATCTTTGAACGTAATTTTCACCCCTTTCGTAACGGCAGATTAATTTGAAACTGCATACCTAGTAATTTACTTATATATTATCTATAATTATCATAGTTTATCCTTACCAGGATCTTCAGGATTAATGATTAAGCTTTTATTTGCTTGATATGTATCTATATAACGGCAACTTTGAATGTGATTTTCACTTTGGGAAGATATAGTATACATACATGTAATTCAACTAATGATGATACAATTTCTTGTGAAATTTAGCTACTGTACCACTGAAAGGCAAAGTTTATAAAGACAAGGCTGCATTGTTGATTATGCAGATTACTAATCCAGGTTTTCAAATGTTTGCCACTGGACAAGCTTATGTTGCAGTCAGTCATAGAAAGTCTTTGGATAGAAGATTTTGATAGCTCGAAATTGGCAAGGAAAGTCTCATGTAACGATAATTCATTATATGAAATGGTTACAAAACAATTCATAAAATAACTTGGTAGCCAGTTTTCACATATATGATAACGCCATAAAGTCGATTATTCATTAACAACTTGTAACGAAACAAAAATTACAATAAAAGACGCTTACGAAGAAAATTTAACTAAAAAGAAGAAAATAAATAATAGTTTAAACAAAATAAAAATCACGCATTTATATAAAATAAAACTGAATAAAAAAATAAGTTTCAACAAATTTAAATTAAGGATAGCGTGATCAGCAAAAAAATAAATTTTAGTGTAAAAAAAAATAAATTTTAGTGTAAAAAAGCATAGCATGATTCAAGTCAATTGTTAAGAATGTGTCATTGCCAAATACTGGTAGAAGTAGCCATTTTGTAAACAAGTTGAAAAGCACCTTACGCTTTTTACAGTTAAAAATAATATGGAAAATTATTTCTTGCTACTCACATTATTCTTAATTTAAATTTCTTGAAAATTACTATTTACATTTTTTTTTATTTTCAATAAAAGTGCTTTTTTCTTGAGTTATTGTTTATTCTATCTAATTGTTGAAGATATATAAGATTTGACTTATGAGTGTATGTATGAGTGTATGCACAATAAATTAAGATATTTTGTCTTTTGTTTATTTACCTTCACCATCTTCTGCAGCTTCTTGTTTTATTTTCAGTAAAGCATCCAACAGATCTTGTGGTTCATTGATCTTCTTCTCAAATCCTCCTCTTTTCTCAATGATGGAGCGGAAAATGATTCGTAACCGCTGTAATGTGTCCTTGGGTAAGAATGAGAATCTGTTGTTGGAAAAATGTTTTTAAAAATGCTGTCTTTTCATGAAATCAATGTATTTGTCTATGGCTAAAGTTACCTTTTTATGATGTATTATCAAGAGTATTGTATTGTATATAAGATGAATAAAAATATTAATGTAAAATTTTCATTATTTCAGCATATCGACAACAGTTTAGAACATACCTGAAAATATCAACGACCTCTGGTAAGAAGAAAATGCTCGACCAGCACAATCCTCTGTGGATGTTAAAAGCCATGAACTCTCTGGCAATTCCTCTCATAAGACTATCACCAGTTTTAGCTGCCTCGCTGACCATACCAAAGGCGGACTCTCCTATAACATCAGTTGTATAGTCTGCAGAAAGAGTCTAAAGAAAAGAAAACAAAAAAATAAAAAAGGCATAAACCCTTCATTTTCGATTTTGAAATCATTGAAAGTAAATTCAAAGTTTTATTAATTATTTGAGAAATAAAAATTTTGTGAAACAGATTGGAAATTATTTTTTGAAAATTTAGAGGACCTTCAAAGGATAATTATAAAGTCTATTTTTATTTTTAAATAAGACACACTACAATGTCAACCACTAAAGATTGGCTAGAGAAAGGGCTGGAGAGGCAGCATGACAATATTTTTTACAGATGCAGTTGATACAACGCAACGGCTTTTTCAAAAAGCACCTACTTTACATAAGACGTACGCTTTATATGAGAGTAATATAACTGCTCCTTATAATGGCAAAAGTAATGACCCGAAATGATATATTTATTTATTTATTTATATATCACGCACTTTATGTACATAAGTGGACTTATTACATAAGGCATTCTCTACCAGTCAACATTTAGGTGATGCAGAGAAAAATATATTGACATATTTTTTCTAAACCGAGTAAGGCACTCTGCACTAATGTAGCTAGTCTAGCTATGGCAGTCAATGTTTTCTGGGGCTTCTTTCTTAAAGTATACCTGAGTCTCTTGCAATAGACGCACATGTAACAGAGCACCATATGGATATGGTTATAGTCCATTCAGTCGACTTCCAATACATTGACATGAAGTTTATTAAGACAGGAAATAAAAAAGTAATGTAACTGATATTTGTGGCAACTTCCAAATACAAACAAAAATATACAACAGCGCCATCTAGCGAAGATACATCGAACTACGAACTATAGTAATGAACTACTAAGCAAATACTAATCCTGTATCGCTAAATAGATTCGCGTGGCAATTGGCATATACGAGTATATACAACATTTCAATATCAATGCACTGTCCGCCAGGCATAATCACCTCGCCTGGCTGGAGGATCCTCCTTTCGTGTCGGAGGGAAATGATACCCGTTCCTTCCACATATTCATGTTTTAGAACAACTATGTATATTATGTAACTTGTAACTGCTTCTCCTACATTCCACTCCGTTACATTTTTTTTAAAATACTAATATATAATATTAAACATAAAATGGTATACTTACCCTCAAATTAAAGTAAATATTCTTAGCGGATAATTCTTTGATTCGCTGTACAAAGTCATTAGTTTTAACTTCTTTGATTTTGAAGTGTTTTTTCAATTTGGCAGCAGAAAATATTGGCGTAAGGCGACGTCTTAATGAAGACCACGCAGGATCCTGAAAGTAATAAATTTTAATTAATAAAATCCACTAAGTACACATTGATTTAAATGCAATTTAAGGTGCTGTAGCTTTTGTCTGCCCATTTCCAATTAAGAAATTACTAGAATGATCATTTCAAATACATAAATAATTTTCACAATCAATTCAGCCGAACGGTGAGCTATTTTTTGTTGACGGGGTGGAAAACCCTTTCAGATCTCCGGCTCCTCAAGGATGCAGGAGGCAGGAGTATATGGTGTTGCCGGTGTTTCCACTAAAGACCACCCCGACGACTGGTCTCAGGCGTCTTATTTTGAAGGGGACCCGGGCCATATTACTTCATATCCCCTCCAGGATCAAAGCTCGCCTAGTCAGACTCTATGTTAAGATACGCCACAGAGGTACCCTCACTGATCTGGTTAGCCGAACGCTTAACCTAAGACTTCTTTGTATAGTAAATACTCGTATGATAGAGAAGTGTTTCCTATGTAAACAAAAAAATAAATAAATAAATAGTTATCAATATTTATTTAGATCGAGGTCGCAGTTTATAAATGAACCGTACAATAATTTCATCTTAAAGAGCACGATTTTGTTACATAATTTTATCATTAATAGTTTATTAATGTACTATTGATCATTTACAATCAGTTCATATTAATTGTGAAATCTATTAGCAATGTTTCTATAACAAACGAGTTTCGTTAAGCCAATCTATGAAAAACTGTGACCATGTGAATTGATTTTTTTAAATATTTGGCACATGAAATGATGTAAACTTGTAAAGATTTTTTTTAAATATAGACTATCCAGGAGAAATCTGATCTTTTGCATCTTTACTGGTTATCAAGGCCACCAAAATATGCAATTAAAACACTACAGCTTTTGCAATTGTTTTGTGTCGTTATCCGATGTTCGATTTAATAGTTTAGAGAATCATGATCAATGAAAAAAGCTACTCAAAATTAACATGGTTTTGTTTCTCTGTTCCTGGGATTTGACGAATGTTACTATTAGAATAACAGTGCTTTTTTCGTTATTATGAGCTTTGGGTGCCACTTATAATGTGTAAACCTTTGTTTTGCGAGTTTTTCTGAGTGTAAGAATGATATATGTAGAAAATGTATCAAGGATCTCATGTTTGGTTGGTGGTATTTAATAAACTTGCGGCTAGGTGATTTTTTATTCATCATAAAAATATGAGACTTGAATCAATTGAAACAGTATTTTAAATTGACTTCGTAACCAGAATGGCAAAAATGGAAGATTTTAATTGTTGTTGTTGCTAAAAATAAGTAAGCTAAAAGCAAAATTATTTAGAAAGACATTTAATGATACTTACTTTAATAAAAAGAATACTCAAGGATCCAATATCAGTCTTGCCGGAGTTCATAAATCTGTTCCTGAAGTTGTCCGCGTCCTTGACCAAAATTCTTTTCATTATTTCGGGGCTATTAATGACCAATGCTGGCCGCCAAAATAACCACATCCCCAGATAAGGAGATTTAAAGTCATTGTAAGCTTGACGCATCCAATATGCCTGAGCAAAAAGAATTTTATGGCCTGCTTAGAAAAAACAGCAACTCCCAATTAGCACGAGGTAAGTTGCCAGTATTGCCTTTACAAACATTCACAAAATGGATAAAAAGAACAACCAGACTCAGAAAACCAATTTATTGTTTACACAAAGTATTATCCCATTTGCAGATGTAAAATACTCAACGCAGTAGAAAGCGCTGAAGTGACAGCTCAAACCACTGAGTTTGTGCAGTCAATTAAATAATAGTTAGATGTTAAATCTCTCGTGTAGATTCAGGAATGGATGGTAAGTTTTATCATGACAGAAGGTTCCTTTATCAAGTGGCGAAGTGACCTACCGTGTCCGGATCAGACAACCCGCTGGTCAAGCTGCCCGAAAATACAACGAGACCAGATAAATCCGTTTTACATTGTATTTCGAAAATTATTATTTGGTTCTATATATAACCTTTAATACTGGTAATATTTATAAAGTAAGCTTTTTCTTATTTACATACGAGTTTTGTAAGTAAGACTAAATTATATTTACTTTTGGAGTACTTATTAGTGTACTAATGGACAGTAAATACTGCCACATAATAACGTCTGCCTGTAACTCAGGATTCACAAGCGCGTGGACGCTCTTTTCTAGAAAATTTTAAAGGTCATATGTTTATGGTCAAGGTGTGTGGGTTAATTTAGTTAAAGGTAACTTTGACTGCTGAGCTGGAAGCCCTTGGTTTCAAATTTCCACTAATTATGCGATTATGTGCTTAGTGTCTAAGTGTAATCGAAATACAATGAGTATTTTTTAGTATTTTTATAACAGTTGGGTTACATTAATACAGAATCTCCTTGGCGTTGTTTGATACTAGACGGCAGCGTGTGAAATGTGTCAAATCATTCAAGTTAATAATTATGAGTACATCAACGTGATCACGGATTTTATAATCAATAACTAAGATAGGTTTTATTTATCTAGTAGTACCTCATGCTCGTGGCTTTGCTTTGAACTTTTGTCTTTTGTTACTCTTTGATAACTTTTGCTGCTTATTTACTTAAAACACAATCGTTAACCTAAGTAATGGTCAGTAGAGTACAAAAAGGAATATGTTATCCAAAAACAGCACTTTTTAAAAGGCCCAATAATATACCTTCTATGCTAGTAAATCGAAGAAAAAAACTAGCACTTCATAAGTTGAAAGTCTTTCTCTTCTCACAAATAAGTTAGTAGTAACTTCAAAATCCACGCGTAACAATCAACCTAGACTCAAAACCGATTTGTATATCTTACAAGTTGTGCTACATCGCGGTCGATCACCTTGTACTCATAATAATGGCAATCGGCCTTGTAATGGTGTTGCCGCTATTTTATTCTACAAGATGTAGTTTCTATCCATTGCCGTTGAAACAACAATTATCTACAGGTTTTTGTGCAATGTATCCTTACACGTGATAATCCGGGTAGATTTTGACAATCCGGATAACTTATCAGATTATTCTGCTTTTAATAAGTTCTTAGTAGAATTATTGTTTAAAAAATAGAGAAAACTTAAATCCAATTTAATTGTAAATTTAAAAGGAGATGCAGAGCTGAGAGTTAATAATCAAAAATAGAGAGGGCGGGATCATATGTTACATCCATTTAGTGATCAAAGAGGTAACTGACATGAGAAGAAAAAATTCGTTTAAGTTTTTGATAACATCCTTGATAACATCCAACCTATATAAATAAACACTTTTTTTCATTTCTCTATTCGCTGCCCCATGCCTGAGTTGTGATATTTTAGAAAAAGTGATTCGTGTGAACAGCGGGCGTCGTCAGCGCCCATACAATCGACATAAATCTAATGGCGTTTACCTGCATTGTACATTTATATAATACTAGCTTACCTCGCGAACTCTGTTCCGCCTTAGAGGCAATAAATAAGAAGATTTTTTTTTACTTAAACCCATTCTAACGAGATAAAAAGTATTCTATGTCCGTCTCTTGGTTCTAAGCTACCTCTCCACCAATTTTCAGCTAAATCCGTTCTTCCGTTACTGAGCTATAAGTGGTGTAACTAACACCACTTTCTTTTATATACATATATGGATTATCATAGTAAGATATAGTTTGTAATTTGTTTATTATGATTCGATGACCTTGATGCACGGTAAATTTCGAATGAGATTATGATTGCATTAATACTATAATCAGTATTATAACCCTTTAATATAAATAAATAAATAATAATAAAAAAAAAGAACACAAACACTGACCTTGGCTAAGTCGCATTAGACTGGTATGTGATACTTTTGTAAATTTAAATCCGTATAACAACAAGCTAAAAATTACCTTTAACTTTTTACGTGTTCATAAAAACAAAAAGACGTATCTATAAATAGAAATGATATCATAAGACACTATTAAGATTTAAATTGTACCAATGAAACTACACAGAATATATATGTTATATTGCGTCCATAGAAGTCTGTGGTTCAGGGTAACTCTCCTGTTAAAGCATACCCAACCTCAGAATAACCGTCTAAAGGTAGTTTCCTAAATAGGTAGCAAATAGACAGTCGACTGCATGGCTTAAATGGTCACCCCACACGGAATAACACTTTGTGTGATCAATAAATTGTTACTCTGAGTCTGGGTGTTCTGTGTCCGTTTTTTGTATGTTTGTAAAGTACCCCGCGACACAGGATTTATTCCCCGACGTAACGAAGATATCTGAATAAAAATTTTACTAATTTATACTATAAGGGCTAACACGTATTTACTGTTTCCTTTTTAGAAATATTATATTGTGTCGGGGCTTTTTTAAATTTTAAATTTAATTTTTATTTCATTCTTTTTAGACTGTATTAGATTATCTTTACTGTAGCATCAGGTCAAGGTCGCCATATTATTATCATGTTATATAATATGCTACGTGTATTAAGTTTCAACTTAATCAGTGCAGTAGGAGTGTACTAAGACTCCATTAAATGAATTATTATATCATGTCTAATAAGAGCTAATGACCTTTAAATGTCTTCACAGATTTTCATAAAACACAACTAAGAATACTCTCGATTATGTCACCTTTCTAACGAAAAAAGAATTATCCAAATTGATTCACCCGTTTGCGAGCTATGATATATGACACACACGTGACGTTTATAACACCCCTCTTTTTGCACCGGAGGTTAAAAAAGACATATTTTTGAAGATACTTACCGTGGTTTGAGGTGAAATCTTTTCGCATTGAATTATAACTAGCGAACACCTCAATGCAATATGAAGAGTAAGCCCACCAACCTAGTTCAAAATCTTTTTAAATAATTAAACCTACTTTGAGAATATGAATCTATTATGGCTAGATTAAACTGTCATCTATGTAACTTTGTATCCAGTATATAACCCGAAGTTTTATTATTTATAAATGATTTAATATAAAATGACACTGTGCACAAAGTTACAGTTAAAGTTTTAAGGCTTGGAGTTTCTTAATAATATTTAGGCGATATCTTGTTAGTTTTTACGTAATTATATAATAATTACGTAAAAAATTGCAAAAGTAATTGTAAGCACGCTTAAATTTTAAATAGAAGTATAGTTTTAAAATAGTACTTACGGGATTTTGCTTTTGCAAAAAAGTCAAACTTCCCATGATCGGATGTGGGGAGTAATGGGGCACCCCCTTTTTTGCCCAATACTTTTTTACCTGGTTCCATCGTATATAAAACCAAACGACAATCGAGGATGTCACCACAGTAAGAAAAAGAAATAACATCACTAAACTAGGTCAAACAAATTAAATTAAATAAACAGTTGCACAAAATAGTCAGCTTCTGAATGGTTCTTGATAACCACTGAGATAAACACACATTGAGTGTACAACACCGTAACCTCAGCGAACTGCATTATTTAGGGTTCTGTAGTGAAGCTTAAACCTTTTACTTCTTCTTATAATATACTCGTATAGTTATTTTAAAATTTAAAAAAAAACCAGAGATCAATTATCGTAGTTCAAAATGTTCACTAGTTTCACTTTAATTGTGTATTTCTGTATACTATATATGTCGGTAGGTAAAAAAAATGCTTTAATAATTTTATAAAAGCTAGGGTATGACTAAATTTTTAGCTTTCAAAGCAAATTTGTGTATTTCTGTGTAAGTTTTATTCAATTATTATTCAAAGTTGATATTAGAGTATGTGGAATGTACGTGGATCATTCCGCAGAAATTCCCAGATCTCATTAAGCTTATCTTTCTATGTAACAGTAAATATTTTCAAAAATCAGTTCCCTATATGTATAATTCCCTATATAATTATTAAAGTGGTAAGTGGCATTCAAAGAGAGAAGAAATAATATTTTGTCGCCAGTGTGTGTGTGTTAGTGTCATAAATAAACCAAACAACAAAATAATGTATAGGTTTTTGGTCAAATTGTTATTTGACGAGTGTTCTTCAAAATTTGTCGTTTTGAGATTTTCTAAATGGAACCTGTTTGAAATTGATAGTGTGGTTATATATTTATGTTCCTATTGTTTGAATAATATTGCAGTATCTTGCTAGATTTTCTAGAACTCAAAACAAGTTTCTGATTTATTTTTGTCTGGTTCTGTCTTAAAGGTGATAAGAATTTTAAATCGGTCTAAATGGAAATAGCCTCGACATATAGCATATAGATAGCATTCAATTATTCTCGTATTTAACTGTTTTGGCAGTAATGTAAATATTGATAACTTTAAAACAAGCACTAGTGTGCAACCCTGACTTCATCATTATCATCATCCCTTAACAGTTGACTGCCAGACATATCCTCCTTAGACAGGAAGTGAATTCTGCTGTAGAACCCAGAGTTGTACTCAAGCTGTTTTTTTTTTTTTTTTATACCACGACGGTGGCAAACAAGCCTACGGCCCACCTGATGGTAAGCGGCTACCGCAGCCTATGGACGCCTGCGACACCAGGGGCATCACGTGCGCGTTGCCGACCCTTCAAAAACCTATTAACCCCCTTCTTGAAGAACCCCATGCTGTAGTTCCCAGGGAAAACCGTGGCAGGGAGCTCATTCCATAACGGGATTGTTCGCGGGAGAAAATTTCTCTGAAACCGCACTGTGCGCGACCATTTAGGTTCCAATGTATGTGGATGAGCCCCTGACGATGGCGAGCGGTGCGATGGTGGAATGTGGCTGTGGGCATCATATCAAACAATTCTTCAGAACACAACCCATTGTAGAGACGGTAGAGCACACACAGGGAGGCAAAGTCTCTCCTAAGACTTAGTGGCTCGATACCGTCCGTGAGATCAGGATCGTCGACTATTCTCACAGCACGTCTCTGGACTGAATCGGAAGGCTCAAGCTGGTACTTCGGTGCTCCCGCCCAGAGATGACAGCAATACTCCATGTGAGGCCGAACTTGTGCTTTGTACAGTACTAGCCTTTGTGCCGGTGTGAAATATCGCTTCGCTCTGTTCAGAACACCAAGCTTTTTTGATGCCAGCCTCACCTTTCCCTCCAAATGAGTCCGAAATTGGACGTCACTGGAGATATCGACACCGAGGATCCCAATACTCTGTGAGATGGTAAGGGGTGTATTCTGGAATTGTGGAACTACAGTGAATGGGGTTTTTTTAGCAGTAAACGCACAAACTTGTGTCTTAGAGGGGTTAAATTGGACCAGGTTATCCCGACCCCAATCGGAGACTCTGTGTAAAGTGCTCTCGATATGAGACACAAGTTGTTCGCGACTTTCTACTACAGCGGTACGAGGGATGTTAGCCCGGCCCGTATAATACGCATCTCCAGTACTGTCATCCGCATAACAATGGATGCTATCTATGGTCAACATATCATTGATATGCAGCAAGAATAGTGTTGGAGATAGCACGGAGCCTTGCGGGACACCAGCGTTTATGTCCATGCTTTCGGAGCAGCTACCGTCGACGACGGCTTTTATGCGTCTGCCGGACAAAAAGCTAGCCACCCATTTGCACAAACCCTCGGGCAGGCCGTAGGACGGTAACTTCGATAGAAGGCCCCTGTGCCAGACCCGATCGAACGCCTTTGCTATATCCAGGCCAACTGCCAAAGCCTTACCTTGACTCTTATGGCGAAGCCATAGTATTATAATAGTTTAGGTCTGTACGCGGCCACGCGCTAAATTAAATTGTTTACTCAGCTGACCTACTCTTAATATTGTAAATTATTAAATAAGGAAACATAAATAATATATTGTCAAATTAGCAAACAACCTAGTTACCCCCACCTAAACCTGTCCATATTACATACAAATATTATTGTATATAAACCTTAGTTTATGTTAAGAAAATCGAGTCATTATTAAATATTACAATCAACGTGTCGTCTAATTGGTTCCCTGGGCAAACACGCAACAATTGATGACCCCGACGTGATCTATTGGTATCTAGTGCTGATATAATACCGGGACGACCGGAACCCTATATGGTGTTCAGCAGTGAATCTAGAAATCAGTAGCATTACGAAATTATCGCATCCCAAAAATGGCTCCACCAACAACTCCTTCAAGAGGCGACACTGGGTGCGAATCAGTTGCTGCTATCACGGTCACAGAAAAACTACCACAATTTTGGACAGACTCGCCACGTTTATGGTTCGCCCAGTTTGAAGCAATAATAGCACCACAAAAACAAGGCGAAGATTATAAATATAACATGGTAATATCCAAATTACCAAAAGAGGTCGTCCATCAGGTTAGTGACATTTTAACTAACCCGCCCAGCGAAAATAAGTACTCCACCATCAGGGAACGTCTAATAAACTGCTACGAAGAGAGCGAACACCGACGTTTCAACACAATAAATTACCCTTACACAAGATATGTAGATTCATTGGTGGATATACACTCAACACAATTACCCTCACACAATCCCACTTCTGACACCAAATCAAGTCTCAGCCAGCCAGCAACCTTCGGCCTCAACAGGGATACCACACGCAGGAAGCGCGCGCTCCAGCCTGGTTACCCTACGGCCTCATCAGCGTCTAGGCACAGCACACTGCACCTACGGTCCATGTAAGCAGAGCATCTCTCTCCCGTCTACGCAGCAACCAGCCACTACGCAGTAACCGCCCCGACTCACTGGGGACTTCACCGCAGCACCGCGCACCGCATACAATCCCGACTCACTGGGATTTGCGGACTTCAGCCCCGACTCACTGGGACTAACGGCATTCAGTTCCGACTCACTGGAACTTGCGGCACTCAGTTCCGACTCACTGGAACTACTCACTTCTGGCACTGGCACGCTCCAGAACAGAGCACAGACTTTCCAAAGATTTATGGACTCTATATTCAGAGACTGGGACTACGTATTTATATATGTCGACGACATATTTATTGCGGACAAGAAAAATAATTTTCGGGAGCATTATGAACACTTAGAAGAGGTGTTTAAGCGCCTACATAAAAACGGCATAACAATAAATACAAACAATATATCGTTAGAAAACTTGAGCGAGTTAGCCGATAAAATATACGAAAACTTGACTTACAACAAGAAAAATACTCAAGAGACAGCGGTTGACATTAACCTAGTTACAAACATATTGTCACAACTTGAAGCCATGCGAATAGAAATAAATGCATTATGCAGCAAATACCAAGCACGACGTACGTCACGTGCACGTTCAAGGTCGCGCCACAGAAACTCACATAATGGGTTATATTATTTCCATAATCGTTTCAAGCAGGATGCATATAGATGCAATAAGCCTTGTTCATGGAATACAAATAAAAATAACAGGCTAGCGGAAACTAAAATTAGCACAGAATACGATGGGCCTCTGTGCTATCCACCCAGCAAACCGTCTAACTATAACTGACTCAAACAGTGGTTATAGATTTTTAGTCGACACGGGTGCTAACATTTCGATCGTTAAACGCTTCTCTACAGGAACCAATAAAGGGATTAATAGAGAAATACGAATATATTACAAAGCCTAGATCAATGAATCTACATACTAAGCACCGCACACCGCATACAATCCCGACTCACTGGGATCTGCGGACTTCAGCCCCGACTCACTGGGGATACTTCACCGCAGCACCGCGCACCGCATGCAATCCCGACTCACTGGAATCAGCGGCATTCAGTTCCGACTCACTGGAACTTGCGGCATTCAGCCCCTACTCACTGGAACTTGCGGCACTCAGTTCCGACTCACTGGAACTGATCACTCCTGGCACTGGCACGCCCCACTGGCTGTTATGACGGATGCCAGTTCTACCTGTGTAGGCGCAGTTCTACAACAAAGGCATGGACATCAACAAAATGAGCCAGATCGGCGACAAAATACAAACAAATGCGAATTTGCCAAGTCGGAGATTGATTTCCTCGGTTATCATATAACGAGCCAAGGGTTGACTCCTACTATGGAAAAGATTCAAGCTATAAACAATTACCCTAAACCACAAACGATAAATGAGTTACGACGTTTTTTGGGTATGATTAATTTCTACAGAAGCAGTATCCCACATGCAGCAAAGCATCAAGCCCCGTTAATCCAAGAAAGCCCAAGAAAATCGAGAAGAGGCTTACGGCTATAATAAGAGATGCAAACGTGGTTTAAAGTCACACCACATTTTTTTTACTTGTATAATAATTTTTTTCTTCAAAGGGGGAATATCTATGGCGAAGCCATAGTATTATAATAGTTTAGGTCTGTACGCGGCCACGCGCTAAATTAAATTGTTTACTCAGCTGACCTACTCTTAATATTGTGAATTATTAAATAAGGAACCATAAATAATATATTGTCAAATTAGCAAGCAACCTAGTTACCCCCACCTAAACCTGTCCATATTACATACAAATATTATTGTATATAAACCTTAGTTTATGTTAAGAAAATTGAGTCATTATTAAATATTACAATCAACGTGTCGTCTAATTGGTTCCCTGGGCAAACACGCAACAACTCTCAATGGCTGAAGCCCACCGGTGAGTGAGATACACTAGAAGATCACCAGTCGAGCGACCGCGGCGGAAACCGTACTGGCGGTCGCTGATCAAATCGTGCTCTTCCAGGTAACTGAGGAGCCGTGTGTTGATTACACGCTCCATCACCTTAGAGAGAAGGGAGGTTATAGCTATAGGCCTGTAATTCGATGGGTCCGATCTATCACCCTTTTTTGGCACTGGATGCACATGGGCAGTCTTCCACGAAGACGGCACTTGCCTCTTGCGGTAGGAAATCGCGAAAAGTCGCGTTAGTACAGGGCACAACTCAGGGGCACACTTTTTGAGCACCACTGCAGGTATACCGTCTGGCCCACTCGACTTATGAACGTCTAGACAGTTTAGTTCCCGCCGCACTTCTCTTTGCGAAATGTGTATTTCCGGCAAATTGTGTTGGCACGGCGGGTTAATAGGCGGTACCGCACTTCCATCCTCGTTCATGGTCGAGTTCGCGGCAAAGAGTTGCCCAAGTAGGTCGGCTTTCTCTTTAGCACTATGGGCCAAGTTACCATCGGCATTTCGCAATGGTGGTAAAGACGACTGGCAAAAATTTCCTTCGGCAGCCTTAGCAAGAGACCAAAACGCACGACTCCCAGAGGGATAGCTCGTAAGTCGCTCACCAATCCTGCCGATGAAATCGAATTTGGCTCTGGCAATTGTCTTTTTGCTGGACCTCGAGGCAGCATTTAGTTTGCGTCTCACATCAGAGATGTTCGGATCCTTATTAGTACGGGCCGTGGTCCAAGCCCTATAGGCGGCCTGCTTGACTAGCCTGGCTTCCTTGCAAAGCCGGTTATACCACGGTGGTTTTTTTTCCCCCGCAGCTACTGATGGGTTGGGAATAAAATACTCCATACCCACCAGGATCGTCTCAGTGACAGCGGCTGCGCAGGAGTCAGGATCTTCTGGCGTGAAGCAAAGCTGCCTCTACGGGAACGATGCTTAGAATTCACGCAATTCATCCCAGTCTGCTGATTTATATTGCCACATGTGGCGCAAATTGGCTGGGCGAGGTGGAAAATGCCGAGGGCATGGGACTTCGGTCCGGACGAGGCAGTGGTCGGACGAGCCGAGAGGTGCGTCCACTGCAATAGTGTAGTTGTCCGGGCGCGTCGTCAGCAGAAGGTCCAGCAAAGAGTGTGCATGGCTCTCAATATCAGGTATTCTTGTTGGAGAATGTACTAGTTGTGAGAGGCCATGGGCCAGAGCAAATTCATGAGTAGACCTGCCTGCAAAGTCGGTGGATCGCGAATTTAGCCACTCACAGTGGTGGGCATTAAAATCCCCTAAAATCACCAACTCAGCACGAGGGTACCGCTCAAAAATTTTGTCAGTCGTCACCTGCAGGTGCTCAAAGAGTGCTTTAGTCTCCCTGTCACCGCTATGAGACCTGTATAGGCACGCATAGATTCGAGTCTCACCTCCGTAGTCTACGCGCACCCACATTACTGACAGGTCCCTGTCTTCATAAAAATGGAGACGGCGACAGCAGATATCCTCCCGGATGTACATGCATACACCGGCACGTCTCAGAAATTTGTGTTCGAGTTTGTAGTCGGGGTAGTGTAGGTATGATGTATCGGCCGGGCAGGATATCTGCGTCTCCGTAAGAAATAAGAGGGTCGGCTGCGCAATCTCCAGATGAAGGTGGACTGCGTTCAGGTTGGAGTGAAGTCCCCTGATGTTGCAGAAGTCCATATATGTGGAAGAGGATGCCGCTGTAGATACTTTTTTCCTATTTTTCTTCGTCATTTTTTGGGGGGAGGGGTTTAATTGGTTTGTGAGCATTCACTGTGTTGACAATTAAGGGGGCAATGGGGCGGTGCTAATCTACCCATGGTCGATGCGGGTAGTGCGATTTGTCGGCGCGGCGTACGAAAGGGCCCCCGTTCCCCCCCTGCAGCAGCAACCGGGTTCCACTCCGGTCTCCTCCTTCGGCACGACTACTACTGCAGGGATTTTTCGCAGGCTGGCGGTTCAGCCTCCCAGGGTGGAGGTTGTAGTGATCCCTGGGTTCGGAAACCCATCTATCCTGCGGGCGGCCAGCGGACAACCGTTTTAGCGGGTCTTCCTGACCGCCGCGCCCACATCCCGCGCCCACACAAGCCAGTAGCAGTATTATAAGCACCACTGGTCCCCCGTTGTCAAAACAGCGAATTCTCTAGAGCTCTGGATACCTTACTCACCACAGAAACACAGCACTGCCGAAAATGCAGTGCTATTTGGCTGTGGTCTTCTGTAAGGCGGAGGTCCTTCCCCAGTCGGGCTGCTCCAAGTTTTGAGCGGAAAATATCACGCTATGCCCTACCTCTCTAAAAATCCCTATCTCTCTGTTTCTTATATTCCCGAATCCATACATAGAAGAAATGTGGACTCGACTGAAACTTAACCACACGAGTGGCGTAGTGATTGAAGCAGTCACTTCCCCGTTTTTTAAAATGCAGTGCTATGGGTTTGAACCTCACTTAGGGTGAGATTTTCTGTCATCTACTCAGAAATCTGGGTGTTCTCTGTGTGTCAATTTCATGTATGCTTGTGAGTCTTTGCGACACAGGAATGTTCGGGGTGCGGGAGCTGTGTTTAAAAAAATCCCTCCCATTCCCATTGCCTTTTATTTCCTTATCTTATGAACTTTATTTATATTCTGAATTCCTAATATTCTCATCTAATTCTTTATGTATGGCAATAGATATGAAGAAATGAAGAACATAATATTCTTAATGACCTGTGAAACTTTGTCTACGGCTCTCAAGATGAATAATAGTTATTGATGTTTTTTTCAACATGTATCATTAATACTTAGCTCGTGATCTAAATTAAAAAGTGAATGTGAAGTTTTCAATTCAAACCAGTTACTTTGTTAGATTACGCAAATGTTATTTCGTATTTCTTTAATTGTCTTCGTTAAGGTAAAATGAAGTAAATAGCGCTATGAATTAGATTTTTTTTAGTTGGGTACATTCTGTCTATTCTAGTTATATATGATCCAAACCAAAATTTGAAAAATACAGGATTTTACTATGGTTTCGGGTTAAATACATAATCATCATCTCAGCCAAGAGACGTTCACTGCTGGATATAGGTTCTTCTCAGGGTTATATTTTTAGTTTGTATTTTTGTGTATTTTATACTAGGCGAGAACTAATTCTAATTTACTAACTATGACTACTACTACGATTTACTTAACTTAATCAATGTAAGATAGTAACAAAAAAATTAATCATTATTAACGGTATATTCAAAACGTCTGATATGCTAATGGCATCTTATAAGTCATTTTAGAGCAATTGTTTAAAATATTAAATTTACTCATAAAATTTTCGACCCAGTCAGCCAGTTCTCAAAAGGCCTGACTTCTAACACTAGATTTGCCAAATATTTTGACAAATCATTATTCTCAAAATTAAGGACATTGACAAATATCTTCACTGTAAATAGCAACACCTGAAGCGAGAATGGTTTCATGAAGCGTTCATTTATCATGTTCCGAGAGTGATTTCTTTTGTAAAATTATGAACGAGGAAAATTATGGCTACTGAGTTTACCTACACACGTGTGAGCTCATTATACGGTTCCTTTTTTACGCGACAACACTAAAAGACAAAATTGATTTTCTACTGTGTGTAGCTGTATTTTCTTAGAAAACATTGTACCCATTTACGGTTTTTAGGGTTTCATGGATTTGTACCCATTTAGGGTTTCATGAATTTTGACTGAATGAGTGTCTTTAGCTTCGACTTAATCATGATATTATTAGAGTGACAAAGCGTGTATCTTAACGCATGAATTTCAAACGCTGGGTTTGGACGTTTATTAGTTATTATAATTTTTTAATAAATCTGACGAGGAGGGTCTAGTCTTATATGTATGATTAATGGTTTTAACTTTTATTAAGTTCTTATGTAGTCTGATATAGATTATTTTTTAAGTATAACAACAAAATAAGAGTACAATCGATAAAAAAATGACGTATGTAGTCACCTTACGCAACTTACACCATAAAGTGCTTAGTTGACAATTATAAGTTAAACTGCAAATACAAGATACTATTCATATACTCGTAGGTCTTAGCTCGCAAACAATCATACTATGTCTTTTTATGGTATAAGGTGTTAACGAGTAGACAGGTAAGTACGTAGTGGTAAGTACTACTACTCGGTAATTACCTTGTGCTTCTTTATCGTAAAAATATTTCTATAATATCTCTCTTCAAGATTTTTAGCCAAGTAATCAGTCAATCGGTGCGATAGACTGACGACTTGAAGAAAGTGGCTGGCAGCGGATGGATGCGAATTGCCCAAGACCAGGATGGTTGACGTTCCTTCGTTCAGCAGTGGACGGCGATAGGTTGACTGATGAATCAGTTAGAATAATAATTATAGCTGTGTACTTGATATTTACTTGAAAATTTATATTATTCATTTAAACACACATCTGTCAATAGTGTAGATTAATTGCTATTTATTACCCTTTAAGATGTACAGAAGGTTAATTGAATATATTGAGATTTATAATATAGAGTAAATACAAAAAATAAGATGGAAAAAAAATAATGACAACATTGAAGAAATGTATTGTTGTTTAATTAGAATATATCTTAAATATAATATGTGTTATTATCATCTAATTACATAATTATACAATATACATATATAGTGAGATAAAATCGTCAAAACAAAACATCACACTCTTTTCTCGGTATAAACTTCACTGACAGAACTTCACCGGGACCGTATAACAGCCCTTTCTTTTCAACCGTTACATCATTCGGTGCAGGTGCATTTGGAAAAGGTTCCAGTATAAAGTTGCTGATAATGGCAGCGAAACCAAATCGTAGGTTAGTCATTGCGAATAGTTTACCTGAAAAGTACAACCAAACACATAAATAAGTTATAGTAAGTATATGATTCTTAGTGACTAGCGCACTTTAAATGTAAACCCTACCACCTTACAACTTCTGCAATCCAAGGGCCAACGCTTTCCTGGCCAGCCGGAACAGCCAATTTACTGCTGGACTTAGGCCTCTCCTTAGCAAGGAGGTTTTGGTCTACTATACCACGCTGGCCACACGGGTTGGAATAGAGTATGTTTCAAAATTTTCTTCTTTTTATAATAATATTTACCCGAATAGTTTGTTTCCTTAGTCGCCTCTTATGACACTCACGGGATGAATAGAGGTGGTAACATTATGTACTCTTAATTTGTCACCAAACGGATGAGTATTTATAATTTATATTTATTTAGAATTTAAAGAATGGCTCCTTGTGTTACATTATTATAATAGTACTAGCTGACCCGGCAAATGTTGTTTTGCCATTTTTACTAAAATGGCTATTAAAAATGGTGAAAATTGAGGATTGTTAAAAATTTTGTCTAAAAAATAAAAAAAAATGTGTGCGTGTACTAACGTACACTCGTAAGAAGTGAAACTTCTCTATGACGTTATTTTTCAAAAAAATAATTTAAACCCGTCCGAAGTCGATGCAATCGCCACCTGGATTTCAAAAATGTTACTACTTAAAACGGGCCGCAAAATACATTGGAGACATTTACCAATCCCTACTCCGCTGGAGAAAGTATACTTCGAATCACGCGTGATAGGGATAAGAAAAAGATGGCGCGTAACGGAGAAATGTGACGCGTAACGAAAAAATGTTACACTAAATTTTTTCCAACCCCAACTCCAACTAATTAATTTTTGACGTAGTGGCAGGATTTTAAAATTTACAGATTTTAAAGAAGATGCACTTAATTATTTTCTCTTTAAAATGTCATTAGTGTAAATGGGAATATAATTATATTATGATTTAAGTTTTTCCTTTAATTTTTTTTTAATTTTAGGAAACGTTTATCAGTATTACTGAATAGATATAGATTTAATGCATCAAGAACATGATAAAATATAATATAATAGTTAATAAAAATTGACAAATATTTATAATCATTGATTTATTGATAGTTCATCAACTATATATGGCGCGTTTTCGACCAGAGGCACCGGTTGACCTGAAGTGATCCTGTGACCGCACGCTCTCCGCCCTCTATCTCGAAAACGGTACACCGTACAAAATTTGTTTTGAACAAAATTCATAGAGAATTTTGTATTCTACGATATTGATAATAAATACAAGTAGCAAAAAAACCATAGGAAATGAAATATTTACAAAAAAAGTGCAAAAAACGATTTCTGTGACCTTTGACCTTGCAATTTAATAGTTGCGTACACCCTACCATATGTAGGTTTTGAGACAACTTTTAAGGTGTCAATATACAAGTACTTTCAGACTTACAGCTGGGTATCTCGAATTCCTAGGTGACCTTACTATAAAAAACGGAAATGAATAGAAGTGCTAAGTATTAAAGTAATGAAGGTGAAACAAATTGTGGAAAGCAATAACAATTGGAATGAAAATAATACCTTATCCTAAAAATATAATTGATTATAATATCGCAAAGATTAAAATATTATAATATAATTATATTTTTAAAGCATATTTACCGTCTTCATGAAAAGGTAACTTAACTGATTTTGAAGTAGTTCAAAACTCATCATGATCATCATCATCATCTCAGCCAAAATACGTCCACTGCTGGACATAGGCCTCCCCCAAACTCAACTCAACACTCAACAGTTGAAAATTAAACTTTCACGAGTATAATTAAAATTCATTTTTTTAAAAGAATCAACTGACCTATACAAGTTCTCGGTCCGTCTCCAAAAGGCAGGTATGCATACTGCATAACTTTCTGCACATTCTTTGGTAAAAATCTTTCAGGTTTAAACTCCATTGGATCTGGGAAAATCTTAGGATCCAGATGCATGCCATTGCTATTGACGTATACCACAGTTCCGGCTGGAATGGTCAGATGTTCGTCGACCTGGTATTCTTTCAAACAGATTCTATCGAGCCAGCCCATGATGGGATATTTTCGCAAACTTTCTGAAAAATAAATTCAAATATGTTGACATCTTTGTATTGGTAAGTAGCAGTGACTTTTGGAAGTACATTATTTTTTATTGTTATTTGAATGATCGTATTTGTCTTTAAACAATGCGGATTTAGTTCCAACAATAAAGTCTATTAATCTCTGTAATGAAACGAAACTATTTGCAGTATGCGATTAATCATATTACTAAATTACCATTATTATATAATTATAACTAGCTTTTGCCCGCGACTTCGTTCGCGTGGACTTCAGGTTCGTCCCGTCTTCTAGTAATAAGTAAGAAATACGGTAACTAAGCACTGCAGAGCCCTAATCATAGGCCTATAGGTAGCTACTGCAGTATGCTCCTATAAACTACATTTAACGATCTTTTTCCTTCAGCATAAACATGCTTTGGAAACGCGTGAGCAAGCCACATAGAGCTGACCGTGAGAAAAACATGGCGTGCCCAAATGTAGGCCTGCTACCTTCAAGGTTTGACCCTGCGATTTGTTGATCGTCATTGAAAATGCGACTTTTAATGGGAACTGCAGGCGTTAAAAATTGAATGGCAAGTTGTTGGGTATGATTGGGATGCGCGGTATAAGAACATTGTCTCCCTTGGCTTCTCGTGTTAAAATTGTAGCCTTCACTATATGCCTTCCTAATTCGGTAACTCGCAACCGAGTACCGTTGCATAATCTTGGCGCATCCAGGTTACGCATTAACAAAACGGGTACACCTACCTTTAATTCCAACTTGTGTGATGGCACCCCGGACAACTCTAAAGAGTTTAGGAACTCTACGGGATAACTTGTAGTGTCATCGGATGACATAACTGTGTCAATGGAATTATACACTGATGTTTCGCTGTTTATTTCGGCCAAGATTTTTTTATTTATTTTCGCAACAGTCTCATTTTTTGGTGCCAATATGGTTCTTTCACACAACCAATTTTCGTCAAGAATATTTTGTTGCAGATTCGGAAAAACTTGTTCAATAAGTTCGTTTTCTGTCTCCACAGCATGACAAAATTGCTGTGTGAAAAGAACCATATCTTCTTGGTCGGTGTTTAGGTGGCCTTCACCAATTTCTAGCAGTTTTTGAGCATATGCTCCTGATTCGACATCGCTGAATAACTGGACTCGCATGTTAGTGGTAAGATAAAGCTTTTCAACTTTAGACCACAGATATGAGGCTTTTAGACATGCGTTAATTTCATCTGCTGCAGTGCCTCTCTCGATAACAGGTAAAGTCTGTCTAAAATCCCCTGCCAATAACACTACCACACCACCCATCAACTTTCGATTGCTGTGAATATCTTGTAGACAGCGATCAAGCGCCTCAATGGCGCGTTTGTGTGACATAGTGCACTCGTCCCACACGATCAGCATACATTGTTGCAAGAGGGCGCCACGGGCACTGCTCTTACTGATGTTGCACGTTGGGGTTTCTTCGCTCGCCAGATTAAGAGGTAATTTAAAAACCGAATGTGCCGTTCGTCCACCGCTCAGCAATGTTGCAGCGATCCCAGAGGAAGCCACCGCTAATGCAACTTTACGGTCCTTACGAATTTTTGCTAGAAGCAAATTAAGCAAAAATGTTTTACCTGTACCGCCCGGGGCGTCAAGAAAGAAAAGGCCGCCTTTGTCAAGCTCAACTCGTTGTAATATTTTGTTATAAATGTTTTTTTGTTCGGGTAGCAGGCGTGGTTCAGTTTCGCTGACCTGAGCGTCTAATAAAGTAATATCGTAGCTTAGCTCTTTGATCAAATCGGTCGACAACTCTCCTCGACGCTCTGGTGTAGGCATACCGAAGTCAGACAATTTCTTACCGGAAATCGTTATTATTTTGTCCTCTATATGTCTCAGTGCTTCATTGAAACATAGATCATTGTTGACTTGATCCATCCTTTCAAATCTATGCAAGATATCCTCCGATAATGCAGATTTATACTTATCCCATAGTTGAAGAGGATTGGATAAACCGCAAGTGCATATCAATATTGCAAATAGTTCTCTTATTTGCGAAGGAGAGCGACACAGCACTGCCTCTTCCATTGTGGCATCCCAGTGGTTGTCATCTTCCAACAACCCCAACTTCTCACACGCTTGTCGAAAAGTTTCAAGTTCTTGGCCGTCAACTGTTTTTAGATCCAAAAAGCTAGTGGGGCCCTGTACTACATTCAGCAGCATTCGCAAACAGTAACATTCGAAGTTACTAACATGCACTGTGTAAATGCGCCCAAGAGCATCTCCTGCCTTCACACCTGGCCAGCCGTCGACAGGTGTGCCTTGTAAACGACGTTTCCATTCTTTCGACGACACGTTCCATGTATAGTAGCGGGGTACGTCAACATAAAGTAATGTTTTTGCAAATGCGTCATTTTGGCAAAGCAGGAAAAATGCAGTTAGTGTCGTCTTAGGTGGTGCGGCCATTCTCTCTCTAAAATTGTTTTCAGTGAAGTAAATCCGCTGACCATTAGGCAGATGAACCGCAAGGTGAGTGACTGTTGGGTGTCTTTCATGCAGAGGCAGACCCAAGATCCGCCACGCTGCTTCGTTACTACTAACATATCTACCGGCTCGATACGTTTGCACCTCATCTCTCGGGTCAATATTAACACTCCCTTGCTGTCGAATGTTAAAAATAGCCTGGTCGCTGCCTTTGTTTATATATTTACAAATATATTTTATCGCCTGTACCGTATTGCAGAACTCTACATTTATGTGACAGTTATAAATTTTAGACAGAAGAGGAGAATATGGGACAATCCAGCTATTGTCAACCAATACTTCCTGTGTTCCACCTCGGGTTTTTAGAGTTATCGTACGGCCGCCATCTCCTGGTGTTCTACGCCTGTACAAAGGATAGCCTTTGTCGTTAGTTTGAGTATCTTTTAAAAGCGCCCTTGGATACTTTTTGGTGCATTTTCCTTCTTTCATGCATGGTGATGACGGATTTAGTGCACCACAGGGACCGTGAATCATATTTTTGGTTACAGTATCGTAGAGTTTTCGATCACTTTCTGGATTTGGTATCTCCGCACTTATGACTTCATCAATTTGGTTGGGGCGTAATTTTTCCGTCAACCACAGCAGTAAGTGCACGTGAGGCAGACCTCTTTTTTGCCACTCGATCGAGTACATGAAACACTTCATATCTCCAAATATTTTACCTTTTGTAAGTAGAGCAACCAATTCTTGTACTTTTATTTTAAATAACCTGGCTGTTAAGTCATGTCTGTCTGTTGCATTTTGACCTGGAATGAGCTCTTTAGTAATTTCTGGCCAAGCGGGATTACATGTCATTGTAATAAACAGATCAGGCCTCCCGTAGTTACGCACGTATGTGAACACATCCTGCGTGTACTCATGAAGATATCTCGGGCTATTTACAAATGACGATGGGAGTATTACCAATTGACCCAAATTGTTTGGATCTAAATCCGCATCATTCCTGACCGCGTCTTGTAAATGTATATAGTTTTCTGCTCGCAGTTTTGTTTGGTTTAAAGCAATAAACCTTAAGCGCTCACTCTCCACTTTGACATACATGTCCACCAAAAACTGAAGAAAGAGAAGCCTACATCGAAGCAATAAATTAAAATTGTTGCGACGTACCATCATATGATACGCATAAAAGTCTTTGCACGACACTTTTTTGTTCGGTATAGGCTGTTTTGTAACTGGGTTTGTCTGAGGAATATCAAAACTGTACCCCTCTTGTCCTTTCAAAAAAATTATCGGGTACTCGAGAGCATCATAAAATCTATGAGTGTCCGGAACTCTAGTAAGCCGGCCATCGTGCGCCTGAATAACAATGTCCCGAGACGCAGTTTGTTCAGTACTAACTACTACGGCAGCTATTTCGTTTGTGGTCGGGGCATTGAATCGTCTTTCGTGTTCACCACGTGGTACACGATCTGGGTGTATCACGACCTTGTAATTATCGCTAGTCACTCTATCTTTAGCCATTTTAAATTCATGCACTAAAACGTTGTGATCATGTAGAACTTTTTGTATTTTTTGAACTGTGTTTCTTTCCACACCTGGTACGTACTCAGAACGCCTATCAACTTGTGCTTCCTCATCACCCATGAAATAAACTTGCAAAAATTTTGGTTGCGTATTAGCAGCAGGAAGCAAAGAGCCAATTGTGTGGTATATTTGCCCTTGGATTGTAAAAGTCGGGCAAAATCCTGGCATCGACACAATGTTATCAGCTCCAAAAGATGTCATATGGAAGCATGTATTGTATTTTCTTATGTTTTTTAAAAAACGGCGAGACTCATCTGTTTCATTTGAAAAAAGTTCTTTAAGAGGTTCAACAGGCTCGTCTATTGAAGGAAGAACTACTTTTCCTCCCGAACAACACATGCCTGCAGCTTCCTCTTTCCATTTAAGAGCACCGCAAAATCTGCATTCTTTATTCATCGCTTCTATTTTTATAAGCTTGTGGCTTTCGTAATCAAGAGTTTCATCGTACTCAAATGCAGCTTTATCAAATACTCCCCACGCGTTTCTTGTAAATATTAATCGTCGCTGTTGCGCCCTTTCAGCAACAACGCGTCTGCGAGCTTCAGCAGCTTCAACAGTTTCAGAAGCTCTTTGGGACCCTATGTAAGTCGCTTGCTGAAGACGCCGAGCTTGAGACTGTTCGGGTGTCTCAGAAGCCCGTTGAGATGCCAGATATTCAGCGTTCTGTTGACGTCGAGCTTGAGACTGTTCGGGTGTCTCCGCAGCCCGTTGAGATGCTAGATACTCAGCATGCTGTCGACGTCGATCCTGGGACTGTTCGGGTGTCTCAGAAGCCCGTTGAGATGCCAGATATTCAGCGTTCTGTTGACGTCGAGCTTGAGACTGTTCGGGTGTCTCTGCAGCCCGTTGAGATGCTAGATACTCAGCATGCTGTCGACGTCTATCTTGGGACTGCTCTGGTGTCTCAGCAGCTCTTTGAGCTGCCTCACGCTCTGCTTGTTTAAGCCTTCGCAGTTCGGCTTGTGGAAACGTCTCGTTAAGTCTAGCTACTTTCATAGTTCGAGCTTTATTAGAGCTTTGGGAAAGAATAGACTTACGCTTTCGCGGCATAATTCTTAAGTACGTGTTGTTTCTATACTTCCAAAAAATACAGTACGGTAGTTATTGTTATGATTGTACTTTAATGCAATCCTTGCCTATTTAATTAACCTATCTATATAGTAATTCAATTATCAATGAAGTAATTCGTTATAATTAACCTATTTATATAATTTGTTATAATTAACGGTAAATAACCTATCTATATAGTAATTGAATTATCAATGAAGTAATTCGTTATAATTAACCTATTTATATAATTTGTTATAATTAACTGTAAGTAACCTATCTATATAGTAATTGAATTATCAATGAAGTAATTCGTAAAATCATCAAATAAAACTTAGCGCAGTTTTTTCCAATAAATTCTTTATCAAGATTACAAAAAAAAACTTATTCTTTAAAATTAACTCTAAAAAGTATTTTAGGTGGAATTTTCTGAAAAAAAAGCTGGTAGTTTTTAAATTTTTATTTCGCTGTAGATTTATTTGTTTCTTTTTTTTTATTTTAAATTACTTGTCAGTATGTCAACGCTTGAAATTGATAAATTGCCTAAATTTTGCTTACTTTTTACCAAACAACCTTAGTAGAACAAAAATTCGCAAAACGGACACAACCGTCAACGACGTCTGCCCTCACGCGTCTGCCCGCGTTCGGGTCGCGCATTCAGCGATGAGCCACTTCTTCCCCACCGCACCTACCCCGCTCCCCCCACGCCCCGTTCGCCTGGCGCCGCTGCCGGTATTTATCACCGAAACGGTATTTATCGCCGAAATTGCTATGACTCTGCATTTTAAATCTGTGATATCTTCGAAAATATTTATTTAATTTACATGCTGTAAAAAGCCATATTGATCTTTATTAAATGCACAATGTATTTAAGATACTTAATTGGATAAGGATTAATACTGTATTGCTTAAAATCGCTTCGTAAATAAGCCATTATTTCTCGTACAAAGTAAAGGATAAAAAATGGTTATTGTGGGTTATTCCTAAGAGATAAACATATACCATCACGGACTTTTTTGTAGACCTTTTTAAGTTGTACATTACTGTAGTAAATTGTTTTGATCTATCTTGTAGGATTCAGTCAGCGTTTGCAATGTAAGCGCAAAAAATGTGTTTTTTTTACGACCTCACATTAAAAACCTCAAAAATTGTAGCCTATGTGTTATTCTGATGTATAAGCTATATTGTGGTAAAGTTTCATTCAAATCCATTCAGTAGTTTTTACGTGAAAGAGTAACAAACATCCATACATCCATACTTACAAACTTTCGCCTTTATAATAGTAGTAGGATAACTCGCAACATTGCAAAGATAGGTGTCTTATCGTGTACTAGGCCAACTTTGAACTACAGTAACCTTAGTACTGATAAATATATATTAGACTTTCTATTGATAACATACATCCTATTTTATTTATGTTGTCTATTACATTTATTTTGCCTTATGTTATCCTATACTTCATATAAATTTATTTACCTTTAATAATAGCGTTGAAGAAAGGAAGTTCTGATAAATCATTTGTTCCAAGTTCTTTGCCATCATTTTTATTTTTGGCTTCCCTTAGCTCTTCATAGACTCTTTGCTGTAATAATACATTATTGTTTCTTTTGAAATAAGTTTTACAATATTTTTCAATATTATAAGCAAGTAAGGTATACACACATTAAAAGACACACATAGTACGGGATATACTCGTGTATCACAAGATTAGTGTTATAACCTAATAACCTTCAAAAAGACCATCTTTGGCTAGGCAGTCTATTAAAGGGGTGCTGGGCTAGAAAACCTCCACGTGGTGCACCCTGGTAACGTTGGCGACGGCACTGTTCCTTCCTGTGCCATTTGGAAGAGAACATCACCGCCAACGGCTAATATTCTAGCACGAAGAAGAGGACGCCATTTTCTTCGGTCATTCGGTTGAGGCTTGGTCCAACAGAGCGGGCATTTTTGTCGATTCCTCTGTTGGCTCTTCGCTCTTCGGAGCAATGAGGAGGAAAACCTCGATAAAAAATCATGATGGTGGGACCCTTTCATGGGTCGGCGTTTCTCCACTGTCAATGGTGGAGAAAGGAGAACGGGCTCGGTGTGTACTCACACTGCCGCCGAGCAGGCATTGAAAGATTTAATCTTCCTGCCAACGTTGTCACATCGTAATCCCGAAAGGAGTGTCGTGGTTATGTCTCGCGACACCAATCGGGGGCGAGGGTCTTGGCTTAGCCGCCCGGACTGCGAGGAAGAAAACCTCTTTAAAAAATTACCCCGAATCCCGTGTTCTGGTGCGTGACCAGGGGATGCATGGCTGATGGGTAGTTCAGTCGTAAGCGCACTCCCAGCCGAGGCACCTGCGGACCCCTCGGTTGGGCACAAATTTACGCTTGCCCGGGTATTGGGGGATCTCTGCCCGGGTCGACTTTTAGTTCTCCCCCACTCGTGGGTCTAATATGGAATCTCATAAAAATAACACAGAAAATAATAAAAAGGAAGGACAGAAGGAGAGGACAAGGAAGGGAAAGTCTAAAAAAGCAGAAGACTTTTCGTCCAACGATGAGGGAGTCGCACTTGGGACGCCTACCTCGATCGGGCTCCCAGAAGTCATATTGACAGCTGGGAGCCGACGAATATCGGAACGATTATGTTCCAGGTCTGCTATTACATCGGATGGTGGTAACTCCAGTACAAATCTGGATGTACTGGGATCAGCGGAAATGGAACCCTGTGAAAACAGGAAACGCGGTCGGGACGATGAGAGTGATACGTCCCAGTAAATGCTACCCCCTAAAGTGGGTAGTAGCCGTAGAGGTAGGTCACGAACGTCGACCTCGGCCCCGTCAGGCTCTGTCTTTTGCAAGGCAGAAGCCTATAGACGAGTTAGAGCGGAAGGCGAAAGTACAGCGGAGGAGGAGATTGCGGATCTCCTGCAAAAAATTCGAGAACCAGCGGAAGGGGGTTCTGTCCCCATAACAACAGTATCTTTGCAGGAGACAGCAAATGCGGGGGTGGCCATTATCCAAAAGGTGGCTACCAAATCTCGGAACCTTAAGAGCTCTTTTGTAAGGGCTCTTAAGGACTCCTCCTCTGCCATTGCTGGGGTCGTTGAGACCCTCGTTGGGGATGTTGCTCGCCTCCAGGCTGCCAACGAATGCCTGACAGGGCAGGTGGCGGAACTGAGTGCCCAGTTTGCGCAGTTTCGGTCGCAGATAAATGTTCCGCCTTCGAGGCAACCTACCTCTACTCCTGGTTCCGGTGACGTCAGCGATGCCCAGTTGCGCCAAATTTTGGACGCAGTGGGACGTATGCTAGACGGGCGTCTTGCGAGCCTGGAAGCAAGACTACCTCCAGCCCCTGTTATTCGACCAGCACTCGCTGCAGACAGGCGAAAGGCTGCATCAACACCGATTCCGCTTTCTATAGCAAATGAGCGCAAATCGTATGCGACAGCGGTCTCGGTGTCTGCATCTGCGGTTACCACGAAAACACGACAGATGACCAAGGCAGCAACAAAGACAGCTGCATCGGTGGCTGGGCCTAGAATGGCGGTAAAGCCTAGAGCAGAGTGCCCTCCGCTCCCCGCTCCAACACCTGTACCTGGCACTTCCACATCTGCCCCCTCCAATAACGGTTGGCAAGTTGCCGGAGGGGCTAAGAAGAAGTCCCGAAAGCGGAACAAAAAGGCTGCTCAAAACGCAGCTCCTTCCCCGCAGTCATTATCAGTGATAATCAACAGCAAGAAGAAGCCACGGAAACTACAGCCCCCAAAAACTGCGGCTGTAGTGGTCACGGTGTCACCGGAAGCGGCCAATGGCGGATTGTCCTATGCGTCCTTATTTAAAAGGGCCCGGGACAGTCTCGCCACTGAATTCGGGACGGTAGGGGTCAGGTTGCGCCTCGCCCAGACGGGAGCTCGGGTCCTCGAGTTCCCCGGGGTTGAAGGTGCAAAAGTGGCGGACACTTTCGCCGAGAAATTAAGGGGAATCTTTGCAGCCACGGATGGTGTAAAGATCACCAGGCCTACGAAGTGCGCGGAGTTGCGCATTTCGGGCCTGGATGACTCCGTAACGATCGAGGATATCCGCGTTGCAATTAGCGAGAAGACGGGCTGCAACGCGGACAACATTAGGGTCGGCACCATCCGCCCCGGTCCTGGAGGGCTTGGCGCAGTGTGGATCAGCTGTCCGGTAGCGTCGGCCAAAGTACTGGGCGACACAGGCAGAATCCTTGTCGGTTTTGTGAATGCCAGAGTCACTGTACTGGCAGCAAGACCGATGAGGTGCTTTAAGTGCCTAGCATCCGGACACACACGCGCCAAGTGCGCGAGTTGTTATGACTGCAGCGGACTATGTTTCCGCTGCGGTCGACCGGGGCACAAGGCGGCAGAGTGCTCTGCTGCCCCTCATTGCCCGGTTTGTGCGGCGGGTAATAAGCCCGCCAATCACCAGACTGGGCAGGGGGGTTGAGGCCAGGTTGGGCGTGAGGCCAGCCGCGAGGAGGCGACGTTCGCGTGTGCCGTACGTCGCCTAAATGGAGAGGTTTTCCGCAGACGGTGCCCGCTTTAGCGGGCAGGCGCTAGGAGGGATCTGGATGTCGTAATAACAGCTGTGCCTGGATCCCTCCTATGTCAGGCGCAGAGTGGCACACCGTGTGGTTTTAGTCGGTCCGATTCCGACACACCACCTCGCCGTAAACCCCGGTGGGGTGACGGCTCGAGGGGGTTTCCACACGTTAAAAAAAAAAAAAAAAAAAAAAGGCAGTCTATTAAACTATTAAGGTTACATCTAAGTAACATTTTCATATTTTGATTTGACTTCTTAATTTTCAAATCATATGATCATTTATATTAGAGTTTTACCACTTGACCCTTAATAAAAGATAAAGTTGCTAGTTGAGACCATAAATTATTGAAAACTAGGAAGTGAGTTGTCCTTGAGTAATAACACATCCACGTTGTTGCTTCTTCTATGTGTATAATTTTGTTTCCTCTAAATTTTTTGTATAAACTATTATAGACACGAAACTAACATTAAATGACAGAGTACATATGGTACCTATAGTAATTGTCTCTTCCATGACGTGAAAATTTTTGTAATGTTTTTTGACCAGCATGAGATAGTTATACCAACTTTTGGTCCATAGTTTCTTGTTATCTGATTAAATACTTTTTATATTGAAATTTTTGTAATGGCAGTTCATTTAGCGTAAACTATTTACATTTTACGTTTTGTTATTCACTTTTAATATTTTAATATATTCTTACCAAATTTGTTATACTCAGCGACGGTTTTTTCAAATCGGAAGAAATGCTACATTTTCTTACGCTATGGTTAACGGAAAATGTCAAATGATGCGAACCTTCAGTGGCATGTATTCGATAAATATTCGAGAAATGATCCTGGTTTGAGTAACACTGAGTGCATTAAGCAACTTAAATCAGAACTATTTAAAAGTTTATCGATTTTCAGTTCTAATTATTTCTAACTAATAGTTTTTTTTAAAACTGTATCACGCTTAAGCACTGTAATTAATTTACGTTCTTACCTGATATTGAAGCTTATGAGCCATTTCATATATCATGTAACATAATAAAGTAGATGATGTTTCATAACCTCCTTGCAGAAATATCATGGCATTAGCAACAAGAACCGTTTCATCAACATCTGAAAATATAAGATGCAAATTCGATCTTAAGCATGGAGTAATATTCAAGTTTAACATTTGTTATGGTGCAGTACTTACCCTGATTGGCTTTTATTGCATCTTGTTTTATTTTCATAAGTGCATCCATTAGATCTTTTTTACCCTCTGTCTCTTTTTCATAGCCTCCACGTTCTTTCACTATCATGCTGAATAGTTTTTGGAAGTAATAATTTGTATTTTTAGGCCAAAATGTGAAACTAAAATTTAAAAATGGATTTTAAAACTTAAACTGTTTAAGGCCTTTAGAATGAAAAAAAATCTATTAAATCTAAAAAAAATGTAGTCTATGGGAGTAGTATCATGAAAGGAGATGAAAATGTGTAACAAAAGACCGGAGAAGCATGTTATTTGATTTCTAATCAATGTTAAAACACGCATAATTTATATAGGTATGTACGTTCAATTACATATTGGGACACTTTAGTCGTAAAACATGAGTTTTGAATTTTATAAAAAAAATCTTCAATTTGAAATATCAAACTTACATATAAACTAAGATGTCATAAGAAAACAAGAAAGTTTACAATGGAGAGAAAATAAAATTTCACTTAAAATTGTATTATACTTGCCCCAAGAAATCTGCTAGCTCTGGAAAAAAGAAAATGGAACACCATTCAATACCCCTGAAAGTGCTGTACTTCTCAAATTCTTTAGTCATAGCCCTCAAAGGACCGCTGCTGTTTCTCGTAGCTTCGCATTTGATTCCAAACGCAGATTCTCCAATTACATCAGTCGTGTAGTCGGCAAAAATTGCCTGTTTAATAAATCCATTATTTATTGTATAATCATTAATTATTCTGTAAGTCTAAGTATCAACAGTTTGTCACAAATTAAAAAGTAACAATATAAACTACATAAGAGTTTGTATGTTATCAAAAACATTGAAAGTAGATCAATGTTACAATTTAGGTTTTTATTACTCTTCAACTTACATAGTATAATGAGATGTGATTTTTGTATAAGTAAAAACGGAAACTACTGAAAAGAGGTAAAATAGTACTGTATCTGCATATTGCATTTTAAGTTAAATATTCTGCAAACAGATCACTTAATCGAAAAGTAGACAAAAAGTTACAGCGTTCTAGTAATAAGAAAATCTAAGCTAATCCAGACATGTGGATGCATAAAGAGACACACAAGAAAAAACTGTAACTTCCTTTTTTAACCCTAAAAATTGATTATGAAATTAAAGGACATTATAGGATACAATAAGTTATTACCTTCAAATCGTTTTTGATACCCTTTTCATTATCGGATTTGATTCTGAACACCAAGTCAGCAGATTTGCGTCGGTACAAATCCTGCCAATTTTTCAATTTGGCCATTGTAAAAACTGATGTCAGTTTTTTACGTGTAGCAGTCCATAAAGGATCCTATAAGAGATTCAAAGATTCAATATGTTTATCTTACATGTAAAAGCAAAAAAGAAGAAAGGAGAAGAATTTAATGAAGTTAAGAAAAAGAGGTTCTATATTTGAAAATAAAATTCATTTTTTTATGACTTACGTTTGCAGTAAAAATATTAAGAGTCCCCATTTTATCTCTCGTACCTGTTCCGAGAAATCTATTTCTAAAGTTGTCAGAGTCTCTGACTAATATATTGTGAGCGATATTTGGGCAATTGATGATCAGCCCGGGACGCCAAAATACCCAAATGCCTACATATGGATGAGAGTACCGTTTGTAGACATTTGCCATCCATTGGCCCTGAAATACATAATGTAATAGAAAACAATAGGAGCTATGCCGTCAATAAATTGGTTGTTTTGGATTCCATTCTCTATCAATACTTAAATTCAAATATGTTTTCGATATTTTGTGGTTTCTACCTGTCTTTACATATCTACTACACATATGTGTCATTAAGTTATAAAAAACAAGATCGTCTAATCACAAACCAGTGAAGACCTAGATTATGTTAATAAAATTGCTGATAAACATATTTATAATATTTTTAAATAATTATGTATTTATATATTATATATTTATTATATAAGTAAATTACTTTCCGCAGTAACATTAGCTATCTAGTATTGTAACATAGGAATGGTCTACATCAATAAATGGTTTGAAATAATTAATTACTGATTTACGGTATTATTTCAACTAGGTACAGTGGTAGGGCCATCCTCATACGGTATTTTACTTTTATGTACCTACTACTTGACTTTCTTTCCAGTTTCTTAAATGTAAATATTATATTTTCAATTTAAAAATGAAAACGACTTTGAAAGAAGTTGGAAGTGTTCAATACCAAAATATGTTGTGTTTCTAAATACGTACTGAATTCGTGAGTGATAAATGATATGTGGGTTATCTCAACTAAACGTATGTTCCCAACAGAGGTCACCACAATTCGCTATTACCAGTATAACAAGCAAACGGCTAATTGAAGCTCGATTCGATTGTCAAAACATCTCATTATTTAAATTATTACACATTATAATATGTAAACATATTATAATTCAAACGAAATCAAATCGTGATCGTATTTGGTATTAACACCATCTATTGAGGCAGGAGGTAACAAATATGGGCACGCTGTTGTTTCGACGATAAGACTCCTTATGGAGGATTGGCTTGAGAGGCACTACGAGACCCTCTCATACCGGCTGACGCAGGTGTTCACTGGAAAAGGATGTTTCGAAGATCACCTATGTCTGATCCGTAAGGCGCTAACGCCTGAGTGCCATCACTGCGATAACTGGACTGTGGACACAGCGTTCTACACGCTGGCAGAATACCCGGCACGGGTGGAACAGAGACGTGACCTCGTGGCGGCCATTAGAGTGGGGACTCTCTCGCTCGGTAACATGATTGCAGCCAAGATACAGAACTCTGCTGTCTCTTTCTGCGAGCAGGTTATGCTTGCGAAGAAGATGGTGGAGCAAGACCAGGAGGGGTGTAGAGCTCTCACGGTCCGTCAGACCCGGGCACGGGCTAGGTACTGCAGAAGACTCAGGCACCGGAGATCAGTAAATGATCTCCAACCTCCATAAACGCAGGCCTGGGGGTAACAGGTGAGGCCATCTGTCACTCTAGCAGAAGCAGGCCGTGGTGGCGATGCGAGCGCTACGCACTGCACGCATCCTTTTGAAGGGCAGTAAAGGAACCACGAGGTTCCCACACGAGAGGGGACCATCTACAGCTGTAGGTGGCTCGAGGTACGTCGAAGTTCCAGGGATTTCTTTACTAGGGTGCATCTGGTTTCCTGGTTACTAGTGCCTGAGACAGCGTGCGGTTTTTGGTCGGTTCGAGTTCGACAGTACCATCTTTCGGTGGTATCAGTGGAGATTTCCGTACAGAAAAAAAAAAAGGTAACAAATATGATTCCATTGCTATTGTACATGTTTGAGTTCGATACTGACCAGTTTTTTTTAAAAGAAGATTTTATAATTTTTTTAACTCTTTTATAAATTTGGCACTGAAAAATATTTGTACCTCTACTTTGAAGTACGAAAAACTTTATTATTAAATTTATTGTAGCTAAAATATATCCAGATAATTCAACTTTATTGAACTCTAAATGCGTAGGTGTGACTCGCGTTCAGGTCCTTTGTTTGAAGATAGAAAAATTCAAAATAATAAAAAATTACTAGGTGGGAATAGAATCAACGACGGTTAATTCAGCAGTCGGATTCGCTAACTACTACTGCTTTAAAACGGCTCTATTTGTACCTGAGGACAAGAATGGATGTGTTCAAAAAAAATGGTAGTAAAAATACTCACAGGATTAATTTTCTGTAGAAATGTAAAACTGCCAAATATAGGATGTACCTCACATTGAGGTATTCCTTTTTTTATCCAAAACGTTTTCATTTTCCGATATTTTATGTACAACCATATCACAATTAATATCAATGTTATTAATATTGAGTTAACAAAAAACATTTTTAAACGTCAGTTTACTTCCGAAGGTTTTTGGTGACTGTATGACTTTGTTACTTCGAAACGACTGGACAATTATACATTGCCATTCTTTCTGGAAACTAAATTATCGGTCAGTGAACTGATACGAAGCCTAGAAATCCCAAATTCATTTATGTTAATATAATTACAAAGTTTTAAAATTTATTTTTATAAGTATGTGATACAATTGCCTTTGATGTAATAGAATTTAAAATAAATAAAGAGAAAATTTTAAAATAAAATTTTGGTGCATCGGTTTGAATTGCAACTGTTACTTTGGTCAATCAATTGATTTCAAAAACTGGGAGGTTTTTTTATTATATATTTTTATTTTTCATAATTTGTGAATTGATTCACAACATTAAAAAAAGAATCTTGGCAAGTGACTCGATAAGCCTAGTTATCATTATGAGTTATCATTAGTATTAGGTTAGATATACATTAGTTTTTCAAATACTACGTGTTAAATATACGTTTTAATAACACGGTTTGATTAAAATGAGTAAAATGTGAATCGAACAGTAGCTGTTGTGTCTGAAAAACATTGTCATAATAATAAAAGTTTAACATTATAGACATGTTTGAAATTCTAATGCACTACCAAATAAGCCCATCGCCATCAACTATTGAACGAAGTCCCCAAGGAGCGCGAACCACCCCGGTCTTGGGCAATTCGCAAAATTAAGTCGTCATTTCATCGCGTTGCAGGGCGGCCTACATTACGTTTACCTTATCGTGGTCTCTACTATAGCACAGTTCGGCTCCAGCGACCATCGGTTCGTCTGGAGATATCGCCATCCCACTTCCACTTCAGCGCATTGATTCTCCGTGCGATGTCAGTTACTAGATAGTAACTGCGCATAAGCGCATTCTCTGGCGAATAACTTCGTTATGAATTTTATCAGGCATAACAACACCCAGCATCGCATGCTCCATCGCACGCTGAGCTACTTTAAACTCGTGGACCAGTCCAATGGTGAGTGTTCACGTCTCGGCTGCGTATATCATTACAGGTAGGCCGCACTGCTCTAATACTTGTCTTTAATGATGGTGAAATCGGTGACTTGAAGATATTACCCAACTTGCGGGGAGCAGCCTAGTCCAGATGAAATCCTCCTATTCACTAATCCACTGCACATAATTTAAAGTCTTTCTGGTGCAGTCAGCATTTACATACATTTTATAAAGTTCTATTCTAAGAGTGAGAATGATTTTGACCTCAATAGACTTGAATATTCTAAAAGTGATCAATTTAATTTTTAAATATATTTTACGTTATTCTGGATACAACGAAGGGAATCATTATTTTGCAATACAAACGAGTAATACAAAACAAAATGCGATCAATATGTACAAAATATATTGCAGTAACTACAATAAACATGGTAGTGCTAAAATTCAAATTAACAGTAACAGATATCTGTACGTCGGTTAAAGTAACGTTTGAAATAGCTTCCATTTGTCAATATAATACTGACACACTTCAGTTTAATGCATGTTGAAATTCTGATGACAGCTCTACACTGACGTTTATCAAATTATCGACATCGTCCATCTCCGTTGAAACTAAAATCGTATTATTTATTAATAACTTTGTTAACAGTGACACTCAAATTAATGTACACATATAATAAAATCGTAGAAAAGTCAAAACTGTACATTGAATATTTTTTAAAAGAATACTTGGGGCGTGATCTGCAATCGATATCTAAGCCAAAAATACAGGTTTTAGAATTTCTGTCTGAGAGAAAAAAAAGAACTGCATGGATTTACTTCAAATTTTGCATGAACGTTACTAATAGGTCGGGTTAACATACAGTCTACATATTTTCATGATACCATCTACGGAAGAGGAGCTGTGAATCTCTATTTTTCTCATGCGTACTGTGACAGCGTGTAATCTAACGACGCAGATTTAAATATTGTTTTTGAGTAAGTCATGCCCTTATCTCGCTTTACACTATAAAAACTACGCCATTTAAGTAACAAGAGCACAGAAACATAGTTTAATTAATGTTAGTGGGATAAAGATAAATTTGAAGCAGCGCCATCTAGGGGATTTCATAAAAGTCAAATCAAGTTATGGAACACTTTTTAGAAATTAATAATTTGAATTCGATCATGTTGGCGAGGTTAGTAGACAGTTATTCTTAAAATTCATAGATGGTAATTTGCATTTTCTTCATAAAAGTTGTATCGTATAGTTGGTTTTGACAAATTCAAGTTCCAACAAAACCCTCTAAATCTTGAGCAGAGTTGAGCAAGACAATTTAAAAAAAATCGGTGTTAAGTATTATAAAAAGTTATGTTCATTAATGATTGATCATTTCTTCATCAATTTCATGCTGTTAGTATAAAATAAACATTGACTGTTGATACTTTTGCTCAGTATTTATCTGTGTGATTATTGCTTGGTAATTAATATATTTTTATCTCGAATACCTAATTATAAATTTAAATGTGATGTGAAACTAGCTGGATTTATTTTTACTCACTCACTGCCATGTTAAAATAATGTAAAGACATACCTAATAATTTTTCACCATGTAAAAATGTTTCCTTTTTTCTAACTAGATGGTGTTGGCGTCGAATTAGATCGCGCTATGGTTTCGTTCACAAAAAGTGATGTTATGAGTACTAATGTCACCGCCTCAACCTGAGTCAAACCCCGATCACTCAAGCTAGGGTACATCAACGCCAACGGCATCGGTAGGCAACGAGATGAAGTTGGCGTTTTTCTTAGGGCACACCAACTCGACATACTACTAGTGCAAGAGACCTTTCTGAAACCCTCGCAGAGAAACCCAAACGTTGCGAACTACTCTGTGGTCCGCAACGATAGGATTGACTCTGCGCTAGGGGGAACTCTCATATATTACAAAAGGTCCCTTCACTGCGTACCTATGGATCCGCCTGCGCTGACTAGCATCGAGGCTTCGGTCTGTCGAATAGGCATGACCGGACACCAACCGATCACGCTAGTTTCAGCCTATCTGTCACCCAATCGGCAACTACTCGAGAGCGACCTCCGAGCGCTGCTAGAACTGAGCGACGCCGTGATAATCGGCGGCGACCTTAACGCCAAGAACACCATTTGGAACTGTCACCAGTCCAACGCCAAAGGCAGAGCCTTGGAGTCGCTCTCGAATAGACTAGCGTTCGACATCATCGCCCCGCTCGAACCGACCCACTATCCGCACAACGTGTCTCACCGACCCGACATTCTGGACGTGGCGCTCCTCAAGAACATAAACCTACGTTTGTGTTCAGTAGAGGTGCTACACGAGTTAACTTCAGACCACAGACCTGTGGTCGTGGAGTTCGCACCCAGACTGGGTCCCATCGACACAGGTCATCGTACCCCCACTAGACGAACCACGGACTGGAGGCGCCTCGGGACAAAACTCGAGGCAACCTCGTCCGTGCATCTAGATAGGATACCCGACCACATAAATAGCCAAGAGGACACCACGATGGCGATCGACAACCTCACAGCTCACGTGCAATCGTTAATTAACGAATGCACTCGGGAGGCACCGGCGACGAACGATCGCCGCTGGGACCTACCCGATGACGTACGTGAGCTGCTGAGGCGGAAGAACGCCGCCGTACGAGCCTATGACAGATATCCATGCGACGCCAACAGGATCAGGTTACGACGCTTAGAAAGAGCGGTCAAGTCACGCATCGATCAAATGCGCCAAGACAGGTGGGATAGGACACTACAAGACCTCGAACCTACCCACCTTGCCTTCTGGCAACTATCCCGCTCGCTTAAGAGAGACACCGTCACCGTTATGCCTCCTCTAAGCAGACCTAACCTTCCACCGGCATTCGACGATATCGAAAAGGCAGAGTGCCTGGCCGAGAGTCTAGAGAATCAGTGCACGCCCAGCGTAATACACTGCGACTCGGACCAAATAGCCGAAGTTGATTCGGAAGTAGAGCGCCTAATAACCTCACTTCCTACATCAACATCAACGCCGACGGGGACGACAGATACACAACAAGACCTAGACACGGTCACCCCCGAAGAAGTCGAAACGATCGTCAAGGGCCTACACGCTCGCAAGGCGCCCGGTTCGGACGGTATCACAAACAGGGTGTTAAAACTCTTTCCGGAGAGGCTACTGGTCCTGCTGACGTTCATTTTCAACGCAGCACTCAAAAACAACATCTTTCCACAACAATGGAAAGAAGCCGTTGTTATTGGGATACCCAAACCTGGCAAACCAAAGTCCGAACCGACCAGTTATAGACCGATCAGTCTGCTTAACGGATTAGGCAAGCTATACGAGCGTCTAATCTACAGTAGGCTGAAAGCGTATGCCGATGCTAATCTTCTCGTCCCCCACGAGCAATTCGGTTTCCGAACCGAACACTCGTGCGTCCACCAAGTCCACCGCATCGTTGAATACACCAGCGATCGGCTTCAACGCAACCTGTTCACAGGAATCCTCTTCTTCGACGTAGCGAAAGCTTTCGACAAAGTGTGGCACAACGGCTTATTATTTAAGCTACTTACCATGGGAGTGCCACACGGACTCGTGCTCATCATACGAGACTACTTGTCGAATCGAAGCTTCCGCTACCGAGTAGAAGGGTCACTGTCCTCCACTCACCCCATACGAGCCGGTGTCCCACAAGGGTCCGTGCTCTCCCCACTGCTCTTCACGCTGTATACTAGCGACATTCCGAAGCATCGGTATGTGCAGACGGCTCTATTCGCAGACGATACGGCTATCTACTGCTCAGGAATGAACCCCTCGACAGTAGCCAAAAAACTCCAGACCGCAGCCAACGCACTGGGCGTTTGGTTCCGGAAATGGAGGATTGAGGTCAACCCCGAGAAAAGCCAGGCCGTGCTGTTTCACAGAAGACAGCTAAGCTTGTATCCTTTGGAGAAGACCCCTCAGATTAGGATGTTCGGCAAGTCTATCCCTTGGGCTAGGCAGGCCAAATACCTAGGGGTGCTGGGCTAGAAAACCTCCACGTGGTGCACCCTGGTAACGTTGGCGACGGCACTGTTTCTTCCTGTGCCATTTGGAAGAGGACATCACCGCCAACGGCTGATATTCTAGCACAAAGAAGAGGAGGCCATTTTCTTCGGCCATTCGGTTGAGGCTTGGTCCAACAGAGCGGGCATTTTTGTCGATTCCTCTGTTGGCTCTTCGCTCTTCGGAGCAATGAGGAGGAAAACCTCGATAAAAAATCATGTTGGTGGGACCCTTTCATGGGTCAGCGTTTCTCCACTGTCAATGGTGGAGAAAGGAGAACGGGCTCGGTGTGTACTCACACTGCCGCCGAGCAGGCATTGGAAGAATTAATCTTCCTGCCACCGTTGTCACATCGTAATCCCGAAAGGAGTATCGTGGTTATGTCTCGCGAATCCGATCGGGGGCGAGAGTCTTGGCTTAACCGCCTGGGCTATGAGGTAGAAAACCTCTATAAAAAATTACCCCGAATCCCGTGTTCTGGTGCGTGACCAGGGGATGCATGGCTGATGGGCAGTTCAGTCGTAAGCGCACTCCCAGCCGAGGTACCTGCGGACCCCTCGGTTGGGCACAAATTTACGCTTGCCCGGGTATTGGGGGATCTCTGCCCGGGTCGACCTCTAGTTCTCCCCCACTCGTGGGTTTTGTTATGGAATATATAAAAACTAAAGAAAATAATACAAAGGAAGAAGCGAAGAAGGACAGTAAAATAGAAAAGAGTGAAAAAGATTCGGCTGAGAAGCCTATCACAGAAAGGCTTCCAGAAGTCAATCTAACTTCTGGGAGCCTAAGAAGATCAGAACGCTTGCGTTCCAGATCCGTCGTACCGTCGGATGATAACTCCAGTACGACGACGAGTACACTGGAGCAGATGTACATGGAGCTCCGCGAAAGTCGGAAACGCGGACGCTTCATGGACGAAGACAGCGACGCGTCTCAGGAATGGATGCCTCCCAAAGTGGCTAGTAGCCACAGAGGGAGGTCGCGCACTCCGGTTTCGAGGCCGTCAGGCTCCGTCTTCTCAAAGGCGGAAGCCTATAGACGGGTTCGAGTTGAGGGAGAAAATTTAGTGGAGGAGGAGATCGCCGATCTCCTGTTAAAAATCCAGGGGCCGGCTTTGGAGGATTCTGTCTCACAAACGCCGGTGTCTATGCAGGAGAGGGCGAATGTAGCTGTGGCCATTATAAACAAAGTGGCCACGAAATCTACGAACCTGAAGGGCCAATTTGTAAGAGCCCTCAAAGACTCCTCCTCCGCCATTGCTGGCATAGTTGAAACCCTCATCGGTGACGTAGCTCGTCTTCAGGCGGCCAACGAACGTCTGACGGGACAGGTAGCTGAGCTGAGCGCCCAGTTCGCCCAGTTTCGGGCGCAGGCGGATGGCCCTGAGAAGCGAGGCCTGGCTCAGCAGCAACCTTCCCCTACTCCCAGTTCTGGTGATGAACAGCTTCGTCAAATTCTGGAGGCAGTGGGGCGTATGCTGGACGGGCGACTTGCGGGTCTTGAGTCGAGACTGCCTCCAGCCCCCGTTGTTCGGCCGCCACTTGCTGCAGATAGGCAAAGGACCGCATCAGTACCAACTCCGCCTCCCATTACTGGTAGTCGCAGATCGTATGCATCGGCGGTATCGGTATCTGCAACTGCGATCACTCGCAAGTCTGGACGAGCGATCCATACAGCAGCAAAAACGGCGGAACCGAAGGCTGGGCCTGCACCGAAGAAAACTGCGCCAAGGATAAAAGAGGTGGTTCCTCACCTCCCCACTCCAAATTCTGACCTCTCAACTGCGGCCCCCTCTGCGACTGCTCACTCGAATAGCAAGTGGCAGTTAGTAGGAGGTAATAAAAAATCCCGAAAGCGGAGTGAGAAGGCTGCCAAGAAAGCAACCTCGACTCCGCAGTCGCCACCGGTGGCAGTGGTCAAGAAGGCGAAGCCACGGAAACTACAGCCACCTAAAACTGCGGCTGTAGTAATCACAGTATCACCAGAGGCGGCAAATGAGGGGCTGTCGTATGCGGCGGTGTTCAAGAGGGCCCGAGACAGCCTCGCTATAAATAATCTTGGGACAGTAGGAGTCAGGATGCGCCTTGCCCAGACGGGAGCTCGAGTCCTCGAGTTCCCTGGGGCGGAAGGCGCAAAGACGGCGGACACGTTTGCCGAGAAGCTGCGGGGATTATTCGCAGCTACCGATGGTGTGAAGATCGCCAGGCCAACGAAGTGCGTAGAACTGCGTATTTCAGGGCTGGACGACTCAGTGACGATCGAGGATGTCCGTGCTGCAATAGAGGAAAAGACGGGATGCAGCGCGGATAACATCCAGGTTGGCACCATCCGCCCCGGTCCAGGAGGGCTTGGCGCTGTGTGGGTCAGATGTCCAGTAGTGTCGGGCAAAGTCCTGGGCGACGCCGGAAAGTTACTCATCGGTTTCGTGAACGCTAGGATCACAGTCCTGGCGGCGAGACCGATGAGGTGTTATAAATGCCTGGCGTCGGGACACACACGCGCCAAGTGTGTCAGTTGTTTTGACTGCAGCGGACTATGTTTCCGCTGCGGTCGACCGGGGCACAAGGCGGCAGACTGCTCTGCCGCCCCTCACTGCCCGGTGTGTGCGGCGAGTAATAAGCCCGCTAATCATCAGATCGGGCAGGGGGGCTGCAAGCCGCCCCGCAATTCTCGGCAAGCGTTAGGGGCTAGTCAGTCGGCCCAGGCTGTCTCCGATGTTGTTTATCCGACGACATCATCGCCCATGGAGGAGGTTGTAGAGACGGTCCGGTAATGGACCAAGTCTACAACCTCCTTGTCCAAACGAACTTGAACCACTGTGCCGCGGCGCAGGACCTCTTCCTGCAGACCATGGCACAGTGGTCAATCGGTGTGGCCGTAGCCGCGGAACCCTATTACATTCCTCCCCGTCCAAATTGGTTGGGTGACTGGGACGGTTCTGTGGCAGTCGTCGGCTCCACGGCAGCTCATTCCCCGCCCTTGTCGCTAAGAGACAAGGGCACTGGATATGTTGCTGCCGAGTGGGGGGGAATCACCATTTACGGTATATACTTCTCCCCCAATCGGAGTTTAAGCGACTTCGAGGCTTTCCTGAACACCTTGGAGACCTCGATGCGGCGACTAACGTCTGGGCACGTTCTTGTGCTGGGGGACTTCAACGCAAAGTCCATTGCGTGGGGTTCCCCTAGGACGGACGCCAGGGGCGAGGCCGTAGAGGAGTGGGCGGCCTCGGTGGGCCTCTGTTTACTAAACAGAGGCTCCACCAACACGTGTGTGCGACAGCAGGGGGGGTCGATAGTGGACCTTTCATTCGCTACCCCTGCCCTCGCCGCACGAGTAAGGAACTGGCGTGTCCTGGAAGAGGTTGAGACGCTCTCGGATCACCTCTACATCCGATTTGAGCTCTCCCGGACCCAGGACCCCAGTAGGGGTCACGCGGCGCGGCCTTCTTCTCGCTTTCCGCGGTGGGCTGTTTCGAAGCTGAATAGGGATCTACTAGAGGAGGCAGCCATAATTCACTCTTGGCTGTCTCCGCAGGCCCCGACCGAGGAGGTCGATATGGGGGCTGGCCACTTTCGTGATGCGATCACGCTGATCTGCGATGCGGCCATGCCCCGTATAAGAGGTCGTCGACCTCCACGGAAGGAGGTTTACTGGTGGTCCCAAGAGCTGTCGGACCTCCGTGCGGCCTGTACTCGTGCCCGGAGGTCCTACACCCGCAGTCGGCGGCGTCACCGCGAAGATGGCGGGAGGGACCAGCTTCATGAGGAGTACCGAGAGGCGCGGAAAACTCTGAAGCTGGCTATTAGCCGCGCCAAAGATGCGAAACGAAAGGAGATGCTGGAGGGTCTCGATCGTGACCCCTGGGGTCGCCCCTATCGTGCGGCGCGACAGAAGCTCCGCACGTCGGGCCCCCCCCTTACAGAGGCACTCCAGCCCAGCTTCCTGCAGGAAGTGGTCGAGGGTCTTTTCCCGCAGCGGGTAGAGCACACACCCCCGTCGATGGTCTTCATCGTCGGAGACGACGGGGGTAACGAGGACAATGTTCCACCCGTCAGGGAATCGGAGATTGGGGCGGTTGTTCTACGGATCCGCTCTAAGAACACCGCCCCCGGGCCAGACGGGTTACCTGCCCGAGTGCTGGCCCCAGCCCTCGAACACATGTCGAACCACCTCAGGGAGGTCCTGGACGCTAGCCTGGCGTCCGGACGCTTCCCTGAGTGCTGGAAAAGCGGGAAGCTGGTCCTATTAAAGAAGCCGGGACGGCCTGCCGATTCGGTAGCGGCCTATAGGCCCATCGTGTTGCTGGACGAGGCGGGTAAACTGTTTGAGAGGGTACTCTCTGCCCGCATCGTCCGGCACCTCTGCGAAGTGGGCCCCGATCTGTCGGACGCCCAATTCGGTTTTCGAGCGGGGCGTTCGACAGTCGATGCTGTGTTGCGCCTGAGGGCCGTTACCGAAGAGGCAGTGAGCTGTGGCGGCGTGCTGTTGGCGGTGTCGTTGGACATCGCCAACGCATTTAATAGTCTGCCATTTAGCTGCATCAGGGAAGCACTCCACTACCACGGGGTGCCAGAGTACCTGAGGCGGCTTGTGGCAGACTATCTTGAGGAGCGTACCGTCGAGTACGAGGACCGAGATGGTATTCTGAGGCGGCGGCCCATGTCGTGCGGTGTTCCACAGGGGTCCGTCCTCGGACCACTCCTGTGGAATATGGGATACGACTGGGCCCTTCGAGGTCGTCTTCCCCCCGGGCTGGGCGTAATTTGTTACGCCGATGACACATTGGTCACGGCCCGGGGGGCGAACTTTCAAGAGGCGGCGCGCCTGGCCACCGTGGGAGTCTCTTTGGTGGTCGGGCGCATTGAGGCGCTGGGTTTACGGGTGGCCCTAGATAAGACGGAAGCCCTTTTGTTTCATGGGCCCCGTCGTGGTCCACCCCCCGGTGCCTCTATCGTAGTCAATTCGGTCCTCGTACCGATTAAGGCCCAGATGAAGTATCTGGGCCTGATCCTCGACGGCAGGTGGCTCTTCGACGAGCACTTCCGACAGCTTACTCCAAAGCTGGTCGGCGCTGCTTCTGCTCTTGGGCGACTTTTGCCCAATTTGGGTGGAGCCAGCGTCGCGACGAGACGGCTATACACGGGGGTTGTTCGGTCAATGGCACTGTATGGTGCACCGGTGTGGGCGGCGGCCCTGACCGCCCAGAACAGGGCTCGCCTCTGGCGCCCTCAGAGGATATTGGCGGTTAGAGCCATACGCGGTTACCGCACCATATCGACGGAGGCAGCGTGCGCGTTGGCCGGAACTCCCCCGTGGGATTTGGAGGCGGAAGTGCTCGCTGAAGTTTATCGGCGAACGGCAGACTTTCGGGTGGGTAGCGGCATTCGGCCCCCGCCCGAAGAGATACGCGAGTGGCGAGAGGCCGCTCGTCGAGCCACAATGGCTCGTTGGTCGTCCCGGCTGGAGGCTCCACGTGCTGGCTTTGCCGCCGTGGAGGCTCTCCAGCCGGTCATCGCCGAGTGGACAGGGCGGCAGCACGGGACCCTTTCCTTCCGACTGACGCAGATTCTTTCTGGGCACGGTTGCTTCGGGAAGTATCTGCACTCGGTCGCCAGGAGGGAATTGAGTCTCGCCTGTCACCACTGCGACTGCAGTGAGGACTCGGCTCAGCACACGCTGGCGGTTTGTTCCACCTGGGCGGCGCAGCGTGGGATCCTCACTGCAGTTATTGGAGGAGATCTCTCGCTACCGGCCGTAATACGCTCCATGGTCGGTAGCGACAGTTGTTTTACCGCGGTCGCAACCTTCTGCGAAGACGTAATTTCGCGGAAGGAGGCGGCGGAGAAGGCCCGGGAGGACAATATTCACTCGGACCCAATTCGCCGCCGGCGAGCCGGGCGGCGGAGGCGCGCATACCAGCGCCTCATGCCGCCTTGAGTGTGGCCGCGGGTGGACGGGACGGGTTTTCCCCTCCATCCGCTACAATGGTCAACCGCGAGGAGGCGACGTCCGTGTGTGCCGTACGTCGCCTAAAATAGAGAGTTTATCCGCAGATGGTGCCCGAGGTAGCGGGCAGGCGCTAAGAGGGATCTGGATGTCGTAATAGCAGCGGTTCCCGGATCCCTCCTATCTCAGGCGCAGAGTGGCACACCGTGTGGTTTTAGTCGGCCCGATTCCGACACACCACCCCGCCGTAAACCCCGGTGGGGTGACGGCCCGAGGGGGTTTCCACACGTTAAAAAAAAAAAAAAAAAAAAAAAAGGCCAAATACCTAGGCATAACCCTTGACGACCGTCTATCCTTCGGCCCCCACATCAAGGCAGTCCGCAACCGGGCTGCCTTCGTGCTAGGACGTCTACACAGTTTAATTAACGCGCGTTCGAAATTAAACTTAAAAAACAAAGTCCGATTATACACTGCATGCATACGTCCTATAATGACGTACGGTAGTGTAGTATTCGCACACGTTAGGCCACACAGGATCCATAGGCTTCAAACACTACAGAATAGGTTCATGCGCACAGCTACGGGAGCACCGTGGTATGTACGCAACGTCGATCTTCACATCGACCTCAGATTGCCGACCATCAAGCAATTCATTAAACAGTGCTCCCTTAGCTACTTTGACTCTGCTCCGACTCACCCCAACCCTCTAGTGGTTGCGGCCGTAAACTACATACCGAGTAAAATCTCAAAAATACGTCGACCCAAACACGCGTTAGGGGAGTTAGACGACGACATTACACGCGCTCAACGCAGAGCGGACACACTAATTACGAACCGTCCGCGTTTTCGTCCCCGCCGGCGGGGGCGGAACACGCGCCGCGTAAACCGTCAACAAAACATGGGAGTAGGCCGCCCCACTGTTTCAGCAACACCCCAAGCCGAGGTTCGTACCCCGCAGGGGGTGCCCTTGGGCAATGTTGTTTAATAAATGGCCGGTTGAGAGCCCTCAGCGCTCACCGTAACTAAACCGGGTAAAGTTGTAGAGGCCATCTGAGGCCAACAGCTAAATATCATTAAAAAAAAAAAAAAAAAAAAAAAAAACCGCCTCAACCTACGGAAACAGGGGCTACCTGTATTCTGCGTTGTTTGCAAGTTATTGTCTGCTTGGTCGAATTTAACGTGGTTACTTGGAAATATAATTTTGCTTTCAAAAAATAATTATAACTTACTTCGCTATTCAATCGAACTACTGATTAATTATCATCATTTCATAAAATAATTCGTATTTAGGTATACTTCACATAATTCGTGTGTAATTTATTTTTCTGTTATCTTTGCTTGTTTAGTCTTTTAAATTAAAAATCATCAAAATGCATCGAAAACGGTCTAACCTATCTCAATCCTCAAATGATTCCCGAAGAAAAAGATTAGCTCGATCTCTTGAAACCTCCGTTGAGCGTGAGGCAAGGTTGACTGTTCTGCGAGAACACAATGTGGAAACTCGATGTGAAGAAAGTAAAAAACCTATACTTATATTTTAATGCTATTTTAAAAATTATTTCATTATAATGCTATAGTGACACTAGCATCTTTGGTATTGTTAGTGTTGTACACACGGAGACGACGTCACGGGCAGCAGCTAGTAGTAAATATTAAAGAGGGGAATGCTTTATCTGGAGTAATAATAAGGCCTGCTTCACACTTCAAATTGGTTTCAAATAATTTGAATGAATGAAAATTTAGTACAACAACGCGTACTACCTGCCTTTGAGACTTAATATCCCACATGTAACGGTACTTAATGAAAACAAGAATATTATCGACACTTGAGTGTCCCTTTTATAATTCCCATGATTCAGCCTCTGATAACTTCACTTACTCTACTAAAATCTACAAAAGAAATGTTTAACATTGAAATTTCTCAGAATCGTATTAGTCTAGACTCTAGCTATATATTTAAATCAGAATCGAATATCTCCGAATACTTTAAGAAGCATTGATGCGTCAGAAAGACTCAAAGATTGTGTACGTCATAATGAATTTATGTCCCACTATCTTGAAATATATGCTGTTTGGTAATCTTGAACGGAATGTCGGTCGTGGAGTGGGAAGCTCACACGAACGGGCTATACTACACAGTTACACTCTGACTCAAAGATACACAGACACATCTCTTTTTGTCCAAGTTAAAACAGTAGGAACTAAAATTTTGCTATCGTTTAAATTTACTCAAATCCATTAAAAATTAATATTTCAAAGACTCGGTAGCCATTAGGAACTCCTTTGTCTGTCGATGCCCAATGAGCCGACCGAATAATAAAGTTATTGTAATTCAATTACGCGGGGTCACGGGTTCAGTTCGCAATGCCAATTATTTGGAACAATAGATTGAAATGATATTGCTGACGCTGCTATACCTTATTATAAAATGATATCAGATAGTGAATTGTGATTATTTAATTATGTATAATGATTAAACTACCATTGTCAAGAGCGGGGAAAACCCGATAAAAATTTTGGAAGAAAAACAAGATAATGGATATTTTTTGAGGCTTATTGTCTAAGCCAACATATATCTGACAGGCTTAATGCTACTCAGAAATATAATATTCGTAAAAATTGTAAGAATAATAATTACCAATAATGCTCATAGACAACTGCAACCCTGGAGTCATTATTGCAATGCTGGTCTCATAGATTGGTTGAGAAGAGCACGAGCACTTTTCAAAGAAGAAGAGAAATATAAAATAATTCTTACTCTCTACTTACTATCAGTAAACGTACCTATTTGTTTCCATTTTCTTTATATGAGGAAAAGAAATTACTCATTGCAGATTAGCATAGGCTTTGGATTTCATTTGGCTAAATTTTCGACAAAACATAATTGTAGTGTCATCACATCAACCGTCTTTAACAGTTCACTTCTGGACACAAATTTCTTTACAAGGAGATTTTAGCCTGCTATTCCAAGCCAATCAGATGGGTTGGTGTAGCATTTCAAGTTTTCTTTCTTTTTGCAGTGATGTTTTCGTGCACAATTTGTTCTCTGAGTCACCTCTCACAACATCCACGGGACAAAAAGGGGTGGTGAAACTCCGCGGTATACGTCACCAAACAGAGACGATTGACAAAACAGATTGTTACAATTATTTTTTGGTTAATGGTTTTAGAGTCTATATTAAAGAGGATTTCAATAGAAGAAAAAATAGTTATGTTTTACTTAGTTTTAAAATATGGTAGAGCAGTTATAACAGTTTTAAAAAGCTAGAAAATAGAAACTTTTTCACCTCACGATATACTTATTACCATTAGTGCAGCAACGAAGAGTTTCTCAGCTAAATGTAATAATCTAACAGAATGAGCTCGCATATCACGGAAACGCGAGTTGTAAAGATACAGTTTCTGTTAAGTGCTCAACTTTGCCCACTGTCTGGTTCGATACACCTTTTTTCAAGTTTTCGCAAGTTTTACAAGTAATTAAGCGAGGGTAGTCTAATGGTTTTGTTTGGTGTAAGTTAGAGAATGGAGCGAACTATGTGAAAGTAGAAATAGAGAATTCAATAAATACTAAGAGAGTAGGAAATAGCTTCTACTGCTATCGATATCAACATAATTAATAAAAAAGTAAATGTAAAAAAGTAGCGGTTTATGTCTGTTATTTAGAACACAATCGGATTTTTGGAGTATATAAAATATATTGTATTTCTTGTTAATCATTAGTTTCTAAACAGAGTTCAAATCGTTAAGAACAAAAAATTATAAAGATAAAGATGTTATTGAACTAACAATTTCTAACATAAACTAACAGTGATCTCTACATGAATCTAGTTCAAGACATATAATACATAAATAAACGATAATCATGTTTTTAGTAAACAAATACTATGATTCAATAATTTAAACAAAAGTTTGTAAACCATTTTTACATACCGTTAATTAGTCGTCCAATAAATATTTTTTGTATACTTCGAACCCGAATTTAAGAATGAAAGCATAACAAACAAACAGACCCATATTCACATGTATATTATTAGTAAAGATGTAGGTTTTTTAAGAATTTAGAATGACTTCTCTGTCTGCTGGAAAGTATAATTAGAATCTAAGCCTTGTAGTCACCATACTCATTGTGAATGTAGACAATACAGTATGGCGACCCACTTGAGAACGTAAAAGGCATGACAGTCATCGTGGCAGTTTAAGACTCATACACTTTACACTTACCACGATAACTGTTACCCCTGCATCATACCCCGGTCTCATACTCACCAACGAAATCTACAGCACTGAGAGAGCACTCGGTCGAGTTGACCCGTTCGTGTTGATATCCTTACGCTGTATCTGCTGTTTCATACGGAAATAGAATTCAAAACATTTCTTGTATAATGGCAATTTCTAAACCTATTAATGCTGTCGTACCAAATGCGCTCTCTACAGACCCCATGGGAGTAATCAAGTTACTTTCTTAGGATAATTAACAACTTCGGGGCTCCGGGAATTTCGTTTGTAGGGTACACTTGGTTTCCAGGCTACTAGTACCTGAGGCAACGTGTAGTTTTTGATCTAACATAATTACCAGTATTTCTTCACCATATTTCTACACAGACAAAAAAGGAGGATTAGTAACTACAAATAAAGCTCACAAAAATATTGTGAGATAATGTTAAACATGGACGAGTCACCTTATGGTAAGTGGTTGCCGCTGTAATGGATATGCAACTCTAAAGTCACAACCGTACTTGAGTTGAGTTCTTCTTCTTCTTCTGTTAGGGAGTGTTGGTTCACTCGACTTTCTATGAGGTCATATCATCACTACAGTCACTGGACTGTAGTGGTTTTACATTACACAACAGCTCTCAGAATTGTCTGAGGGCTGTTGTGTAATGTAAAACTGCTAGTTAGTTTTATGGTCAGCCTGATAAGTACACTATTTTACGAGTACAGCATATAGGGTATCAAATACAAAACATTAATTAGAACCAAACCAAACATGCAGAAATTAACGACAAACAAACAAAAAGTTTTTTTTAGCTTCATTCTATTTGTACCTATAATACCTACTCTTTGGACTAGCGGTTGGCGTATGTGACTGCCTGCCGTGCTTGGTCTGGTCAAAAAGTATTATTGAATTTTTCTGGTTACTTAATAACAATCTAGAACTTGGAAGTTGGGTCTAAATCTCTGTGCCTCGGAGATCACGTAAAACCGTCTGTGCTGTTCCTGATCTTCCCAGGTCGTATAGGATAACCATTCTATCTGATAGTCAAGAAGAAGAATCAAAGTATATACTCGTGTTTTGCACGCACTTTTGCACTATGATATCTTTTCTTTTTTTTTCTATATTAAGAGGCTGCTAAAGTGACTCTACTCTGCCTGAAGGAAAGCGTGAATAAAATCCAAGAGTTGTGGTCACCATACTCATTGCAAATGCATTCAATGCAGTATGGCGACATACACTATGCCGGCCTTGTGAGACGTCTTTTCACACCCCGCTTGGGGATGTAAAATGCATGACAGTCATCGTGGAAGGGTAAGGCTCACATAGTTATCACGATAACTGTCATCCCTGCATCAATAGACCTCCGGTTTCACATTTACCAACGAAACACGACAACACAGATGCTGTCGCTTTAGGTTGGTCATTGTGGGAGGGTAGTACTGCCCCGGTCGAGCCGACTCGTCGTGCTGAAATCAGCGTGGCTCTACTACCTAGAAAAGGTCCTGCGTAGCTGTCTGGTCTCTGTTGAGAGGGACCGCCGTAGCCGAAATCGGCTAAGAGTACATCGCCTACACTTATATTTATGCCATATTTTTTATTATAATACTGTTTTACAGTATTAAGCTTTTTCTTTTAATAGAAAGTATAATTTGCCAGTCTAAATACTTCAGTTGTTTAAAATACAAGACAAAAATCTTTCTCTTCGTAATTTATGTGTCATTACTCAGTATTTTTCAATTGAGACTTGTTTTCTCTCACAAATATCCGAATTTTCCGTTCCGCTTTTCTTCTTATACCGTAAGTAATTTCGAGACACAGATTCAGAAAACTGTTATTGCTTATAATATCTGGATAATGGAAGTTTTAACTTTTTTTTTATATACAGGCCAAATTAGAATGTAAAAATACTTGATAATACGTAGGTATGTTAATCATTTTGTACCTTTTTATTGAGAATGTGAATCACAACATCTGATTCAGAAGTCACGATTTCTAACCTGTAAACAAGCAGACCATCAAATTATTGTAATCGCAGATGAGGAAAATTCTGAAACAAAGGCAGGAAGGAAAAGTTCAATGAAAAGTTAACTGGTTAAGTAATATATATATACTAGGTAAGTAATATATATAATATAAATACATTATTAGTTACATAATTAAACGTATACTTGGGTTTTTGAATATAAATATTGATGTACGATATTTGCAGGTACACCTTAGAGTGACCTGTTATCGCCATTACTTTTATTTATTTATTTACATTTTATGCAGTTTGTACATCGGCGGACTTATTGCCCAAGGCATTTTCTTCCAGTCAACCTTAGGGTGGTATAGAAATATTGTAACGGAGGTACACAGAAGTTATATTGAAAATGAAAATATACCATACATGAGTACATATACATACATGAACACATACAATACATACGTCGTAAATACATATATAAATATACACATATATACATAAATATACACATACACATGCATTTAGATCATATTCGTACACTATAACAACTTGACTATAAGCTGAGCTAACTAACGATAAGATGATTCTTCAATCTCGTTAAGAAGGAGATTATGTACATTCTTTTTGAATGTAAAACGGTTTGTGGACATCCTGACTTCGAGTGGGCACGCATTCCAGAGTAGTATTGCCTGAACAAAGAACGAAGAGTTTACGAAATCAGAGTTGTGAGAGGGACATAAGAGAAGAAGATTATTTTCTGAGTGAAGATTTAGGTACGGAGTAAGGTGTGTAGGTGAAAAAGGTGAGTTGAGAAATAAAAATAGGGCAGTTAGTACTCGCAGTAACTATTTTAATTGGGAACGTAAAGCAGATACATGGTCATACTTTCAAAGATTAAAACTGTATCGAATGCAATTATTGAGAAGTCGGCCTAGTTTGTTGAGAAGGTCTGCATTATAATCGTAATTACACACATAACCATCCTCGATTATTGGGATTATTAAGGACTGCATGAGAGTAATTTTGTAGTTTTTATAAACTCAATCACGAATTAATTACTGTCTTCCTATTATCTTTATGCAGATGATCTTCAAATTTAGTCCAATGCTACTTCAAATAATTTAACACAAGCAGTGGATGACGTTAATAGAGACTAACTGCAAATCCGCAAATAACTGCAGACAAACCTTTTACCTACAAGCAGTAAGACTTTCGAACAATTTGAATTTGAACAAACCTGAGACTACACGACAAGCAAAAATCTTGTCTTGGAAAAACTAGTAACGAATTTTTATTTGTCACTAGCTGACCCACGTAACTTCGTATGCGTCTCTCAAACGGAATAAATTTTCTAGATTGTTGCAACATTTTTATTGATACTAAGCCGCTATTTTTCTTGCGTGATGTTGAGTAGCCTTAAGCTTTTTTCAATAAACAGGCTTTCGATTAACAAAAGAATTAGCAAAATTGATTTAGCCGTTTTCGTGTGATGCCGCGACCAAAGAAAATAGGGATTAATTTTTGATTATGAATACTTTTGGTTTGTTTATTATATAGTGTACTAGCTTTTGCCCGTGGCTTCGCTCGCGTGGAATTTGGTCTGCAACATAGAGTTACGTAACGTACGTAAAAAAGTAACCTATGTTACTTCTAATACCTCCAAGAATATGTGTATAAAGTTTCGTGATCATCGGTTTAGTAGTTTTCGCGTGAAACCGTAACAAACAAACTTACATTCGCGTATATAATACTAGTAGGGATATAGCAGTCTGTACACGTTTGTATGTAAAAGAAAAGAAAAAGTTTAAGTCCAGCAGTGGTCGTTGCAGATGATAATGTATATTTGTGCCTGAAATATCTTAAATACCTAATTAAAATGTTAAAGTTGGCTAGAAGAAATCACTGTGAGCGATAAGTCCGCCAATTGTTACGTCTGCAACTTTGCAACACGTCTTTTCATACGTTACACATGTATATGTGGAGAGACGTGTGTCATATCCCTCCGACACAAAGGGAGGATCCTCCGACCAGGCGAGGTGATCATGCCTGGCGTGCCGCGGCCCAACGGTTGATGTTGTATACGAGTATGTGTTAATTTTCACGCGAATCTCTATTTCGCGATACAGGATTAGTAGTTGCTTCGTAATTCATTACATTCATACGTTTCGTTCATACTTTGTAGTTCGATGTATATTCGCTAGATGGCGCTGTTGTATGTTTTTATTTGTGCTGTAATGTGGAAGTCACCACATATACAATAAAGATATATGTACAAATAAAGAAATATATTTTTATCATTAGTCGAAAAACAACCAACATATTGTTATATTAGTAAGTAGGACCATTCGACGCTAGTTGATAATCTTAATTAGACGATTGTAGTTCCACTTTCTAAGTCAATTATTGTTCTGTACTCTTGAATAATTACTGTTTTTTCAAATCCAATTAATAGCAGTTTTTAAGTGAGGCTGACCCGTCTCATAATGTTACGAAACTAATTATGAAATATATTTTTAGTTACAATGTTTTAGTTTGATATTTTATTACTGTTTTAAATTTAATATTTTTGTGAGTATAATTATTTACTTGTCCTAATTAAATACTTACGTAATCATCCTCTACAGAGACACTACTAAGGCCAAAGAGTAGGGTGTCTGAAGTCAACCGTCGGGGTGGTTTTTACTTTAACCACTATATACACCTGGTCTCTGAGGAGCTGAAGATCTGAAGGCATGAAGGAATTTTATTCGCAATAACAGAAAAAAATGGATCGCATTATTTAATCCCCATTGTTGTTTGTATTTAGTTCAGATAAACTGAATAAAAAAAGGACCTTCAAAAATACGTGGAAAAAACACCTAAACTCAACATGTTTGCATATAAATTCAGTTCTAAGTCAATAGTGTACATATTTTAGAGTAGAATACAATGCCCAGTTTAGGACATAGCTCGTAAATTCTCGTTGAAATCAAAAGAATCGATGTCCGACGCCATATCCTAGACAGGCATAAATTGGTGTTGAGGGCTGTTAGTTTTCAGGGTTCCGTGGGAACATGCTTAGTAAAAAACACGGACATTGTATTAGTACACGATATATTCGAATGGAGAACATGAAATATCACAAGTCTTATTCATCCGATGGGTGTCGTTGTGTGTCTCAGCAAACTAAGCAGCACAACATGACTGTAAAGAGTGTATTTTAACCCATTTGGCTAGCGTGGTAGGCTAAAACATCCTCTCCTAGCAGAAGCCTACGTTCAACAGAGCACTGTAAAAGGTTGTTGTACGTCAACAATGATTTGTTTGTTTACGATATGAAATTGAAGGCTTGTGTCGATCTGCAACCGACCATTTCCAAGAGCTTCACCAGACAAATATTGCTGATGATGATGATGATGATATTTAGTTTATTTGTTTATGTTTAGTTTTGTCCCTAAAAACCTTTACGATAGTCACTTCATACAAATAGGACGGTAACCGTTAAAAATAAGTAGAATAAATCGTGAGCTCAGAACACCATCAATCTATCGTAGTACACTGCTGGATATGGGCCACTCCAAACCACACCATTTTATTAATAAATTAAAATGGGTTAGTTCATTTAGTTAGTTGTTTATGTAAACTCACATAAATAAATAAAATATAGATAATCTTATAAATATAAAACTGACTAACTGTTCGTTAGTCTTTTTAAAACTCGATCGAGTGATGAATTTCTCTAATTTTGGTTTTGAAATGCTTGTGAAAGTCCAAAGAAATTGTTGCGAAAACGGGGTTCATTCATTTTGAGAGATATAGAAAAACTTATACATACCAGATAGCAAGAAATATTTAACAAAAGTATGTTTGCAATAAGTTTCAGATAAGGGCCAGTATATTCGGGCGGTTCACTCCTGGTGCGTGATTATATTCAAAGGCTAGAGGCTCGCCTCGCATATTTCATTTCAGTGCCCGTCGATAGCTTGTGTGATATACGACGAGGTGCGAATATCACAATGTTTAAGATATTCTTACATTCAGAGTTGCTTTTGAATATGGGGGTGCGATACTATAGCTGTGTAGAAAAGCGAAATAACTAATGTTTGCTCGTAGTTTTCATTTCAATATAAAACGTCACCAGAGTCCAATTCACTGTTAAACCTGGAGGTAAGGATAGTTCAAAGACCAGCAAAGTACTCTGTGATTCAGTTGTTCACAGGCGTTTGTAGCCACTTAACATCAGGTGAACGTCAACTGGTTTGCCTGTCAAACAAACACAGTCTTTCTATGATGCCGTTCCAACCACGTTTCAGTCAGTTTATATGCACTTAAGCATGACCCTTCCAGTATCTCAATATGTTACGCACGTCTTTGCATCCCACTATCGTCCCAGGTCCTTTAAACGGGGTATGAAAAATATATCACTAGACCGCCATACTGTGGATCACCATGCCGCATTGTCCTCATTCACAATGACAATGGTGACTTAGATTCTACTCATACATCCCATCAGACAGAGTAGAATAATTTTAATAGATATTACAAAAAATATATGATGGATTATTTTTGTATACGACATAATAAAAATATGATCTAGTTTCAACTAATTCAATTGTTTAATTCATCAATATTTTTTTACATTAATCAACATTAGTTTACATTGATTTTCAGCTTTATATTATATTTACATAGAACATCAAAATATTCTCAAAAATAACCTTAAAATACTGGCGTATTACTCGAAAATTGAAGCCCGACCGCAAGAAATCCGCTCCCTCCATTTCCAGGCAACAAAACAGTACACAAGAAGCTTATACCATAGCTCTATAAATTATTCACCAACCAAATTACCCTGGAGTGTGTAAAAAACCTCACCAGAATTTACCTTCAACATAAAACGGAACGGTTAGTTTAAAATTCAAATTTGGAAGCGTCTAACAGAACTGGCGCTCAGTCGATTTAAGTGCAAATACGGCCGAGTGAGGGAGTTCCCCCGTACTGGACATTTGCTATGATAATGAGCAGACACCCGTCCCTGGCTGGGTAATTCTATTCATGGTAACAATGCTACGAATGCACTGTACAAATAGCGAATTACAACCTATCTGAATATATGTGTGTTGTTAGTTTCTTTTCCATTGCAATCTGCGCTGTTTGATTTCCATAAGTAGGGTCACCCCCATAGAAATTGAACATGAGGGCACTTCTGCACGAACTTCATATTGGCTAAACTATCTCGTGTCCGGAGATCAAATTGGCGCAATGACTTTTGACTTAAATAAAACATTTGCCTCAAAGGTTACATTTAAAAATTTTTGTCTTTCTGTATAAGTTAAGTTTTGTTGTAAAAATCTTAACTTTTAGAATTGTAAAAAATGCAGCTACAATTTTCTAAATTATCTCACTTAACACAAACTAAATGAAAAGTTAATTTCGAAAGCATAAAGTCGAAAATCCAAAGCACGTCGATACACTTCTGTCGCTCACAGGCATTTATTTTTTTGTTTGAAACTGTTGAATTTTTGTTGCTTTTGAACAAAACATATTTTGAATTTTTCTTTGTAACACGTTGGGGGAATTTTGTGTACCAAATTGTTCGCACTCGGGAATGACAACTAGAAATCTGTAGAAAAACAATAAAGTCATTTGCTTTTCTAGTGAGTGTGAACCTTACACTGACACGATGACTGTCATGCCTTTTACGTCCAGAAGCGTGGTGTGAAAAAGCATCTCACTAGGCCGCCATAGTGCGGGTCACCACACTCCATGGCCTGAATTTGCGATGAGTATGGTGACCACAACTCGATGGATTCTATTCATATTTTCTATCAAGCAGAGTAGAGTCACTTTGGCAGGAACTTCACATAGAAAAAAAAAACGAGGAAGCCGGGACTGAAACCGACCTTGAACAAACAGTTTTAGACTTTCACTATTTTATACATAGTTATATTGTACAGCGGGACTTATTCCCGATAAAATTAGTGAAAACATTTTGCGATACCTTCTATTTCCCCAAGTTTCGAATGGCTGGAGTGAGCTTAATGACGCCTTCGTTACGCACAAGCTGTGGCACACACTATTTTCATATTTATTGCAATCGCTTCACATATTATTCCACAAAAATAGTTACGATTTGTTTAGAGGACAGGTGGCTCATGTAGTTCAATCCAATGACTTGGTTTTGATTCTAGCAAGTGCTTTGCAATCGCCGACTTGTTTACTTGATGGTTTCTGAAAGCTGCTTTCCTTTATCTGTTCCACTATTGTGTGTTTCGTCTGACTAATGTAGGAATTAACACTATTGGAATTCACCTTGTATACCCCGAGCAGTTGTAGCGGTAAAACATCCTTAGGTGTTCTTAAGCACTTTATTACCGGACAGTACACAGTCTTTTTCAGCAAAAAGAAGTTAACGTTCCCTTATTTTTAATAATTTCAATGTTATTAAATCTCACTGAACAATATAACTTCAACCTACAGTTTTAAGTCTTCGTTATTATTCCTGATACTGGAGAAAGAGAAAATGGCACAGAACATAAATACATTTTAGTTTTTATCAATACTGATATTGCAGCCCCGACAATCCTAATAGTTTAAAATAGACGAAAAGCAGATTCCCTACGAATACTGCATTTACCACTTCACGCCACCTAGTGTACGTCCAATAAAAATAATCCTATTCTCAGCTGTATAAATTTCCCAAAACTTATTTCACCTAAAAAACTGTCCACATGACTAACAAATCTTATTTTACGACTCTTTCAACTGGCTATAAATCAACCAACAAGGGTTTAATCGTAAAACTATAACTGGTGGTCTTAAAATTGATGGTACCCGTCATCTGGCCCATGCAAATCAATTAAACTCAAGCGGAACTTAATTATGAGGACACAAAAGGGCCTTCGCTTTTGTCCCCCGGTTCTCTTTCATAAAATCATATAACTTTTGTCGTTCCACCAATCCCTATTGACATTGTTCTAATATCTGACGTAAGGTTGTTTGTACTTGGAAAGAATTAATTTGATTTTTAATGTTATTACCCAACATTTTCCAGCGTTGGTTGATTGGCTTTCAAGTTATGCTTTGTCCAAGTCAGAAAAAGTTTGTTCGTTTAAAATTAAATAATAATTTGATCAGAAGCAAAATACTCTATTAATCATAACTAAGTTACTCACTAAATAGTTTAACTTTTGAATTTTCTCTCCTTCTAATCTTATATTTTTATAGTTTTTAGAGAAAATTCACAAGTATTTATACTCTAAAAGATTTTTTTTTCAATATTAAGAGCCTGCCAAAGTGACTCTACTTTGTCTGATGTAATAAAAGTAAGCATGAATAGAATCCAAGAGTTGTGGTCACCATGCTCATTACAAATGCAGACAATGCGGTATAGTGATGAACACTATGGTGGTCAAGTGAGATGTTTTTTCACGCTCCGCTTAGGGATGTAAAAGGCGTGACAGTTATTGTGACAGTGTAAGGCTTATACAGTTACCACGATAACTGTCACCCTTGCGTCAATGGGCCTCTGGTCTCATACTCACCAACGAAACAGGACAACACAGATGCTGGTGCTTTAGGTTGGTCTTCTGTGGGAGGGTAGTACTGCTCCGGTCGAGCCGGCCTGAGAAGCGTGGTTCTACTAACTAGTAATATTAGAAGTTAGATATTAGAAATTTCATAAATTCAATGTTAGGTTCTATAATAATATAACACTTGTAAGCGATTTTCGCATTTTTTACATAAACAACAAAAATAACGTTACATGATTTTTTTATTTTCATTTACAAATCAACCAGAAATTCAGTTATGTATAGCATACGCAGACATCCCTTCCTCGCGGCTTACCACTGTAACAGATGGAGGAAAAACCATCCTATTAATCTGTGGTCAGACTCAGGGTGGTGTAAGACGCTGGTAAGCGCATCTCCATTGCCTGGGCTGGCGTGCAATTGGGTACGAATGGAGGTCGTCCTCACCGGTCTTTTTTGCCACCTCTTTCTGCGAAATGACATCTTAGCAGAAAGATACAAACGTGACAAAATAACTGTAGCTACCAGCAATGCTGCATATAACGGCCGGTAGCCAGAGATCCTCTCCAATGAGCTTAATGAAGGTCCCATTTGCGTCTGCCAAGCGGAGACTGCCAGTGTGTATAGAACCAAGTCCTCAATGCAATCGCAGTGGTAACAAGTGAGAATCAATTTTAACCATTTGTGCATCACATACAAGGGAAGGTATCATATGTAAAGGAATAACTTGCCTTCGTTTTTGCAACATTTTCATTTATACTCCACCTTATTTAGTTGTAGCGTAATGATATGTACGTAAATCTGTAGCCTTTCTCGATAACTGGGCTGTCTTGCACTGAAACCGCTTTTTGAATCGAATTAATAGTTATCGAGATGAACTTGATCAACCAAACAGACAAAATTTTCATCTCAATGGTATATAATGGTACAGATTTTAATAATTAAAAAGCCAGACCGAATTACAAGAAACAAGAGAACAGCTGACTTAGAATGTGGCAATTAATATTGTGATTTAAGGAAATTGAATAAACTCACTTTAGATTAAAAGTAGTAAAGCGTTAGTCTTAACCGTCAAAGTAGTCAATCACGTGGTATCGCTACAGCTCACCGAGGTGTCTGCGGGCTTTCAATTACTAAGCCGTCTGGTGTAAAGTTCCGGAAGCGAGCAACACGCGAACAAGAGAACACGGCACATGTTAACTAAACGTGCCCTTTTGCATTAATTCCTCTAAGAAAACTGTTTTTGTTGTCCAGTGTCATGTAAATATATAAAACACTAATGGAAAAAATTAAAGTATCAAAAAACAATTCCAAATTTTTGGGCAGTTTTCAACAGGCCGTAACTTCGAGAGAAATGGTTGTACAGGAAATCAAAAAAAAAAAAATTATAGCTCCAAGTGTGTAATTTTTGGATTCAAACTTCAAAATTGTACAGTCTTCGTGGTTTTTAAGTAATCGTAGAAAAATCAGCAACAAAAAACATTTCAAATTCTTTTTAGTTTTTTTTTGGTCTACGGACGTGGAGAAAATTTTTTTAGCTTAACCACTATAAGGATCGGATGCCTTGTTTATTTAGCTTTAATTGGCTTTTCTATACACTATGATACGCCCGCTTTTCGCTGAGATATCGGTTTTCAAATAAAAAGGATCCTTGTGTCTTTGATTATCGATATCTTAGCAACCAATGATCGCAAAGAAATTTAAAGGTGGGTTTCAAGAACGTGAATAAATTTTCCTTAACGACTAGCTATTGCTTTTCCGAAAAAGAAATTTTTCTTTCTGTCACATGAATTTGAAAATGCAACAAAGGAAGGAGGTTAAGGAAAATTTATTCAGAATTTTGAAACCCACCTTCAAATTTCTGTGTGATCATTGGTTGCTGAGATATCGATAATCAAAGACAAAAGGATCCTTTTCCATTTGAAAACCGATATCTCGGCGAGAAGCGGGCGTATCAGAGTGTATAGAAAGGTCAATTAAAGCTAAATAAACAAGGCATCCGATCCTTATAGTGGTTAAGCTAAAAAAATTTTCTCCACGTCCGTAGACCAAAAAAAAAACTAAAAAATTTGAAAATTTTTTGTTGCTGGTTTTTCTACGATTACTCAAAAACTGCGGAGACTATAAAATTTTAAAGTTCGAATCCAAAAACTAGATACTTGGAGCTATAATTTCCTTTTTTTTGATTTCCTGTACGACGATTCGTCTCGAAGTTACGGCCTGTACAAAAATGCCCAAAAATTTGGAATTTTTTTTTGATCCCTTAATTTTTTCCATTAGTGTATTAAAGAAATAAAATAAATTGTGCCTGGACATACCACTAGTGCCCTCTACAACACGCTACTCGTTTAGCTAAAATTTTGGGCCTAGCTATGGTTGAATCAGTTAGAACATAATTGTTGCATCATTCTAATCCATGCTGGATGAGCATAATACAACAATGTTCACTATTCAGTTTGATCTGGTAGATGGAAATATCTTTAGTCTGAAAGGAAAACGACTGAAAAAAAAGATTGTCAAGCAGCTTTTTTATGGTCTCATGCCCGACTATAACCCTCTTTAGAAATTTATATTTTTTATATGAAAATGAAGAAGATGAATTTTACCAAGGCGTTAAGTAGTGTGAGGGAGATAGGCTTACAAATATAGTAAACAGTTGTTGAAGAGACTAGTGTTGTGTCAACATCAACATCATTAATATCTTTCAGGAAGTCCATAGCTGTAAACAGCTCACGGAGAGAAAAAATAAAAAAAGAGGACTGAGGCCATACCAAAAAGCAACGAATGAATTGTCTAACACCGGATTTCTGTGAAGACGTCGTGTTGTTTTGGTCTATATAACAGTATAGCAGAATATAACGTAATTTATAATATATAATTTAATTATATTTCTTCACAAACTCTAATTATATGCAGAAGCTAAGATTTTCAGGACGTAATTACTTTATGTATGCATGGCTAGCTGTATTTAAATTAGAAGTCTTTAAGCGTGACAAGAGTATAGATTTTATAAACACAATATAGGAAAATACTATTAGCATCCATTTCACATATAGTAATGTCTTCTTCAGTCGGTAATTTCTTGCTCCCTTTATTCAGATGTCTTGAGAATGCATAGCGAATTTTAAGACGTAAGATGATTCCGAAGTAGCTGCAGCATTCTTCCGCTAAGATGTTAAAGTTTATACTTACATTTAATGGTTTATACACTATGGTTATAACATTATTTATTTAGAGTATTATTGGACACAATGTTAATTTATAAGAACTTGATAGCGCGGTTGCCTGTGTTTTTTTTTATAGCTGCCATAACGACTTTACTCTGTCAGATGGAAAACATGAGTAGAATCCAAGATTGTTCCACTAAACATGTATTGGTAGTACATGCAGGTTTTAATTAATTGGTATAGGAAGGAAAAACCGAACTGTTTGGTTCGAGATCATATATCCACCGTTTTAAACCGGTGACTTCCACGACAACCACGTGTAGTATTGAGGAAGGGAGAAGGTGGAACCATTTCCCTCGGATGGAATAGCTCGTCAAAAACTCTCCATAATAAAGGTGATAGAGGAGTGCCATAGAGGTGACATCTTCTCGTAAAGCAAATATTGTGAAGATCTATCCCAAAGATGAGAACAGCAATCCACGCAGCAGTGAACCTGTGTTTTATATAGAAGACACAGGTGCTTAGGCGAGAAAACTATTTCACTTTCTTCAGTACACCTAGTTTTCGAGGGACCGCCTTAACGACACTGTCAATGTACTCGTACTCAAAGTTTGAATGTTTCAGAAATGGCATGACGTCTTCTCTGTGTTATTGAAGTTAAATATAAGAACATTTATAAATAGGTCACAATTAAAAATATTTTAAAATAAATCTTAACTAAATCTGCTTTTTATAAAATTTTGCTTATTTTCTAAACATTAAGCAAACTTGACTGTCCAAATAATACCATGGTATCTCCGATCATTGTAATTTACAGTACCTGTTATAGCACTTCATCCGAGTGGTGACGGATTTAAAAAGCAGTGTTACCACCCCTACACATCCCATGGGTGTCGTAAAAGGCGACTAAAGAAACAAAGTATGCAAGACAACATCATTACAAAGAAAAGGAAAACTTGAAACAAACCCTATTCCAACCTGTCTGGCCAGCGTGGTATAGTAGTCCGAAACCTCCTTGCTAAGGAGAGGCCTATCTCCAGTAGTCGGCTGTAAAAGGCTGTTGATGATCCAGATCACGATCATAGAACTAGTATTCATTTCACATAAGTGCTAGTTGTTTTTGACTAAAAATATAATGTACCATTTTTATACGAGGACTATAAGTATAAAGAATAAGTTAAATCGTCGAGTAGTCAACATTCGAAAAGTTAACAAGCAGTCAATTTCACGTTCGCATTTTATAACATATATAAGTAAGTTAGAATTAAATATAATAATATTCTTCATCAAGAAACAAGAACCAGAAGAATTTGATAGATAATGAAGATCTTACAAAAGTAACAAGTTAATCATTGTATATCATAAGCTAATACGAATATCGGATAACTGAGTCAACGAAGCAATTAATTAAGCCTGCCTTCTTTGTGACAAACTTAAATTAAACAAAGTTTCCTCTTTTGAGATAGATAGTAATAAAGTGATTCAGCGTTGTCCATTCCAACATTTAATTGTGTAAGACCGTGCTTCAGCGCGCTTCTATTTTCTTAGCGCTAACGAACTGTTACAATTCGAGATGTAATATTTGTTGTTTTAATTTGATGAAGTCGATTGCAATTGGATTTTGAAATTCTGTTATTAAATATTCAAGTGTTACCTACCTTTGAACTCTTTAGAATGCATTTCATTACTTGTATACCTATTTTTTTTCTTTGTTACAATTAATTAAAATTACATGTATATGTACAGATCTGAATGTTATAACAATGTTCTCAGATCTAGGATTTGCAATAAGCATTTATTTTCTTGGCATTGTTCTCCGACTGCCTATTCAATCTATCGCCGTCCACTGCTGAACGAAGGTCTCCTCCAAGGAACTCCAACCATCCCGGTCTTGGGCAATTCGCATCCATCTGCTGCCAGCCACCTTCTTCAATTCGTCGGTCCATTGTGCCACAGGGCGCCTTACACTACGTCTGCCTAATGGTGGTATCCACTCTAGTACACTTCGGCTACAGCGAATGCATATTTAAAAAAAGTTATTAATGTTACACGTAGTAGATACCTGTTCTTTTCTGTGCTTATACAAAAAATCAAACCCCTTTATGGATACTTTAAGGTCGAATTCACCATAAAAAAGTTTTTAGACTGTGAGTCAGTAGCACCATTTTTTTCGTATGACATTCTGAAAGGAAGTTTGATTAGGTAAAATATATCGCATCTGATCGTTAAATAGCGTGCTCGTCGCAAATTCAGTCCTGTATGTTTCCAAAACCGTCAACTTGCATCTAACACTGTTTAGTTCTTTTTTGGAATTCCATACTTTTTGAATTAAAGCGATAATTTCCATTTTGATCGCTCCTGTCAGGTCTGATTGAAAAGTGGTTAAAGCCAAAAGTTCGTACTGCGGAAATCATTTGTAAATGGTGAAGTAAAGTTAGTAACAATTTGTAGCTTGTAAAGTGGACTTGATTTTAACACGATAGTTTTTTTTACTGTTAAAGAGTAGATGGATGGATTTTTTTAGAATATTCATAATGGAGTCTAGAAAATGAAAACGAGTCATCTAGACTCTTGAAATACTTACATGTTGACGAAAAAGAAATGAAATTAAAAATTAAATTACACTGGTAAACAGTATTTTTGTTAAACAAAATCACGTCGGTTTTTTAAACACTACTACTTACTCGCATATAAACTTCATACTAAGTTTTGTTCAATCATCCTCAGTTTTCGTTAAACATAAACTAAATTGATTACGCGAATTTTGCTTACCGACGTATGTTTCCGATTACTTAATATTAAATTAGGGAAATTAAAACGGTTTCCTTTGTGATTATTGTTTCTGTACATCGTAATAAAATGCCCAGTGTAGTGATTTTATGAAGGGTAGTTTTATTTTTCTTAAATGGCAACACTACTCGACCCCGTCACTCTTTTGTGACAACTGCCGGTGAAAGGATTGAGAGTGGTGGGGTTGAAACAGCGTTTTGATTATTGAGTCAGGAGCTGGGTCAGTCGTTGGATAACCATTGAGGTGGTAAGATGTTTTATGGAAACTATGCTAGTTGGCCGATGAAAGAGTTAAAAGTGGAATAAAAGTAAGTACTGAGCTGTGAATTGGAGTTATTCATAATAACAGAGAGTGTATAAACCATCTCGATAACTTTTATTACATTTGCGGTCAACTTACTATTAAAAATCAACGTCGTAATTTGACACCATTAGTTGAAAACTGTTATTTTAATTATTTTGGCTTGAAAACCGAGGGTGGCTGAAACTTTTTAAAAATGCAGATTATTAACAGGCTAGTTGAAGATACAAAATATTCCATTTAAATTAATTTAATTTTCAATACGGTCATTTTTGTCTATCAGTGTTATTAATATTGATATTTTTGAGCGAAAACTCTGTCAACATGCAAAGAAATAAAAAAAAAGTATTGTTTGAGGCTGTTTCCGTTAGAAATCGAGAAGGAGATCTGATGTTCTCCGCGTGACCCCCCGATATAAAACACTTATCACTATCTGCACATCGTGGTACTAAGAACTATTTGTACATAGTGGCGGTATCGCTTTACCCTATAAGTGAAGAAGTCGGTCAGGAATCCTGAAGATCTATTTCCACCATCAACATGGGATTCGATAGGAGGAGTCATGGGAGTGGCATAAAGATTCGATAACCGTGCATAGTATGGTCTTAATCAGCTTGAGATCAATGTACTTGTAATTATTTATTCATTCAATGGAAATATAATTGCTTGCAAAATTTACTCATATTAACATGTCATTGTCAAACGTGTTGGCAAACATCTGTCTATTTTCGACAAATTGGTTGCTAAACTTCATGGTAAGCGTTAGAATATTAATATGTGATTTAGTGTTAAAGTGAATTTCATGAATAATAAGTAAATAATTATTTCTCTTTGATTTTGAAAAAAGAAACACAAAAATAACAGAATTGTGAGAAAATAAGGAATTCAATCAATATTTCTGTTACGATAGGATAAAAAAATACAATCTTAGATAAAAGAATTATAAGTTATTTGAATTCGGCAATCTCGAACTGAATGTTAGCCCTCTCCAACGGAGTGAGTCGGTTCAGCCGCGCGGACGGCAGTAGTCGGTCGGCGCGAGCAGTAGTTCCCTAAAACACTTGTTTCGTAGTTTACCGTCACGCTGTCGGTGTGGCCACTATCTTTTTTTTCGTTTATCATGATAGTCACCACATAGGATTTTATGGCTCGTATGTAGTGTAACAAACAACTGCCTCGATAGCGTAGCGGTTCCAGAAGCGGCTGCTGTGCTTGAGGTCTCGGATTCTATGCCACGGTCGGACCAAATCTTTGTATGATTTGCAAATATTTGTTTCGGAGTTTGGGTGTTTTCTATGTATAATATGTATGTATTTACAAAAAAAAAGTGTATAAGTCTAGTCTAGCTATCATTGTACAAGCTCTGCTTAGTTTTAAAGTAGATGGTGTTGTGTGTTAAATGTTCAAAATATAAAAAAAAATTATAGCCACTCGAATGTTTCCGGCTTGTTGGAATAAGAAATTTTGAATTGTTCGGGTGGAGTCGGGGTCGAGTACTCGCCCTTCCGAACACTTACATAAACTATTCAAATAAACTACTAAAACGACTCAAATAGCATCAACCAGAGATAAGAATAATCAGTTAAGTAATCTAATATACCGTGTGGTGGTGGATTACAAATACGTAGTGTCACATCACCAATTTTGCCCATGAGTATCGTAAAAGGCGACTTAGTTAACAAAATATACAAGACAACATCATGCGAAGAGAGTGAAAACTTGAATCAAATCCTATACCAAGCCATCTGGCCAGCGTGGTATAGTAGGCCAAAACTTCCTTGCTAAGGAGAAGCCTATGTCTTGGAGTTGCTCTAGCAGCTGTTACATTCTGTTGATGAACCTAACGTAAACTAAATGTCAGACATGTTCTGGAAACAGAACGCAGTTTTCGATTACAATTTAGACAAGAATAAATTGAAGATTAGATATCGCAACACAACGTATAAACTACAAGAACACAAGGTGAATTGTGTGAAAGAAATAGTACAGTATATCTCATACTGTAAAGTGAACTTTAAACAAATATCCAACAAAGAATTTAGTGTATGTCAACAACTAATTACATTTACTTTAAACAACATTCTGATGTCATTATTGAAGTTGTTTAACACATCTGAGCCGTATGTAATTAAAATGCAAATTTTGCGTCACAACCGTTCCGCTAATATTGAACGCGGCTGGACCGCAATTGGAATTGTTGGAGTAAGCAGGTCAATTTGAAACATTCAAGATTACAAGTGACACTGAATTATCAGTATGGATACAGAGTTCAAGAAGAAATTATAGATATATTTAAATGTGATCCAATATTACCGTACTCGTATGTACTACTACTACTAGTATCCTTGAAGAGGTAGGCATGCTGTTATTTTTAAACTTTCTTTGTTTTTTTTAAAGACATCGGTCGCACTAGGAATAAATCCTGTGTCGCGGGGGACTTTACAAACACACAAGAAACGGATATAAGGAACACCCTATTGTGATTCCTACGTTGTAAGTAAGGATAATTTATTCCCTCCAGGTAAAACTAACCCTCTTTTATCCCTTCTCGAACCTTGGGTGTCTTAATAGTCAGTACGACATAAAACTTAGCCATAATTATTTTAAAACCAGATGGCTTAAAATAAGGATATAATACTAAATATTAACCTGTTTTTATGGCCTTTTAATTTCCGTATATTGTTCGATCAGAAACGAGTAAACAAAATAATCGTTGTTACTAAACATCCTTCATTAATTATATTCTGAGACAACTTGACAGTTGAAATAAATACAGCATGGCGTCGGTCGAATGCTAATAAAATCGTTTTACTTGTTTTGGGACGTTTTGATATTAATGACTCCGAACTGTAAAATTGTAACAAATTGAGAAAGTAAACTTGTAAAGATCTTTGGAAAGTAACAAATATTACAGTACGATATCAACATTTCTGGCAAGTGGAATGTAAAAGATTGTTGATGTCATGTGTGATGTGAGTGAGATCACAAAAAATGTTGTTGTATCTTAATTATAACACATTGCTTTCATAAAAAACTAATTCACAATAAAAAAAAATTACATATTATAGGTAGTTATCTTAAGTGTATGGTCTTAATCATAAGACACATTTGAATCTCGGCTTCAGAACGGGTCAAGATAATTATGACAGTGATATTGAGGAGTATGTTGGACGTAAAAGCTAACTCATAGAACCACATAGATTAAAATTTTTGGAAGAGAGAGAGAGATTTAATGTGATCAAATAAACGCATTCACAAATAAAGAGTATTAAAGAGTATTAAAATATAATTCTTTGAAATATAAAAAGATTGAGCTTAAACAAACTTGAAAAGATTAGTAATTTAATTTAAGTAATTTGAAAAGCTTTAGTAATTTTATAAATTGTCTTTTGCAGCTTTTCTTATAAAGATGAATAAGTGAACATTCTTTTTGTATTTTCTTTTATTTTGAAAACTCAGTCTTTTTACAATTTTACTCACTATCATTTATATTGCAAAAAAAATATATATAATAAATTGGTGATTCCATTTTATTCTGTGGTGTTACTAGTGTGAATAAGCTAAGGGCCCGATTTCGTAATTCTATAACTGATTTTGTTAGATAAATATAACATTCATATGTTTTTATTAACATTTTTAAGATATTGAGACAAACATTTACTTTATAGTTACTAGCCATAAAATCATGGGCTCGTGATGCGAGTGACATAAAAATTCATCCTAATTTTACTTGCACATAAAGTAATAAATTCATAAGTCACGTAAGTTACGACACCAAGCTTAGTCGTCAAACCTTTTATGGAACCACAAATGAAATTTACGAGTTCAAAATAAAACGAGAGCGACTTCAAGAATTCATCATCCTCCTGAAGAGGGTAATTCAATGTAGGAATTCAAAGTTTGATGTGAACTCCTCTTTACGACTTCCCAGTTCTCATGAACAAAGTGACAAGTTCAAAATCGTGTACCGAATAAGGTTTCAGAAGGGATTAGAGTCGTGTTGGTAGTAAACAGTTTTGAGAGTTACGACCGAAGCAATTGACGTCATTGTTCCCTGGGGTGAAGTTTAAGTTACAGTGTGGATATATATTTTATTTAGCAGTTTCTCTAAATTTCGAGAAATTTCTAGTAGTTAGAAACACTAAAAGTAGTTGTACACTAACACGATGGCCCAATCAAGTAACCACGGACATTAGAGAAGCACTGAGCAGGAACTGGTGCAGATATTTCATCCATTCCAGGTGCAATCTTTATGCTGACCACGATCCTCATAAGGAAATAATTGTGGACAGTGAGAGAGTATGTTCTATTAAACATATTTCATTATAAAATACTACCGATTTGTTGTTTAATAAGGTGTCAAATGAGCAGATGGATATCTGATGTTAAGTGGTTTTCGCCGCCCGAGGATACTTAAAACACAATGACAAATTTTAACTTAGGTTAGGTTGTTTGATATTATATTAACTTAAGTGATTGTTATACAGCAAAATAAATCAAACTTAATCAATATTAAACGAAACACCTTGACAGATGACGTTTAGAATCATCTCAGCCGAAAGACGCCCGCTGGACATAGACTTTCCCCAAGGTTCTCCACAACTGATTCTGTGTTGTCCACACACATGTAGAATATAAATTGACGAAACGATAAACATAAATATAAATTATTATTTATCGTCTTATCTTCATTTAAAATATTAGTCATTACTAATGAGTTTATTGACAGGACAAGCTATTGCACTTATTGATAACGGACCTCACCTTTGCATGTATACAAATAATTAAACCCTACGGTAAAGATAATTTTGTTGACAACTTGCCCAAAGTGCCAATGCCAGTGTCAAAGCCGATATTATTACGAGATTTGCATTTTAATCATTTGTATTTTGGCCTAGTTTAAAAAAAATCTGTGAATTTTAATGTTGGTTGTTGGTTTCTTTTTGAATATTCATTGTCTAAAAATGTTAATTCATTCGCAATTAGGATATTTTTAAACCATCTTATAATATTTTGTTCTTATACATTTATGTAAAACTAGACTTATTTGAAAAGTCAGATTTGCCATCGTCTCATATTCCCCAGCTCTGCATTCTTAATCACATGGTAAGGGACCTGGCATCGTATGGATTCTTTTCTAAAATCTTAATTATCTAAAGACCTGGGAATTTAACAGTTTACTGCTGGACATAGATGTCTCCTTTGAAAGGAGAGGTCAGATTTTGGCCTTCTATACTACGCTCACCAAACGGGTTGGTATTGTTTTAAGTTTTCCGTCTTTTTATTGTTGTTTTGCGTTATTTGCTGCCCTAATCGCCTCTTGCGACAACCAGGGAATGAATAGGGGTAGTGATACTCAATTTTCTTAATCTGTTAGAACACGAACACTGTATATTTTTTATAAAAATATCACCTTCTGACTTTACTCTGCCTAATGGAAAACATGAATAGAATCCGAGACTTGTGGTTTCCTTTTGTGTATACTACGGCAGCTTAGTAAGATATTTTTCCACGCCCCGTTTGGGGACGTAAAAGGCATGAGAGTCATCGAGGCTTACTACGATAACTGTCACTCGCATCAATAGGTTTTCGGTCTCGGGCTCACAAACGAAACACGACAACACAGATATTATCGCTTAAAATATAAAAATGACTATAGGAATACAAACATAACATTACGATTGTTTCCCTCGAGGGGTAGGCAAAAACATATCAGGAGTCCACTTTTCGACAGCGTTTCGGTACAACGTAATATGTGGTGAACCTTTTGCTCCTATTAATCGGGATGCTTTGATAGCCAGAACCTCGTCTGTCGGTCAGCAGGTGTACCATCTGCAGGTGAGGTTGACTTGGGGCAATAAGTTCTTGGTAGGAACACCATGCACGATTATACAGTAATGTATTAATTAATAGACTAATAAAATTTCATGTTCGCATGATGACTGCAGTTTTCAGGAAACTGAAAGAATGCCTTTTACAGTCCACTGTTGGACATAGGCCTCTCCTTAGCAAGGAGGTTTTGGACTACTCTACCACGCTGGCCAGACGGGTTGGGATAGGGTTTGTTTCAAGTTTTCCTTCTCTTTGTAATGATATTTTCCTGAATATTTTTTTCCCTTAGTCGCCTCTTACGACACCCACGGTATGAATAGGGGTGGTAACACTATGTATTCTTAATCCGTCACCACACTGACAAATAAAATAATTATTTATAGAAGAAATATTTCAGACAACGTTGGGTTGTTTCATTAGTATTATTTAAAACAATGTAGCAATCCCATCATAGTCAGCACTCGTACAATTATTGAGCCGACCCTCACAAAAACTGCTGTACGAATTTATACTTAAAACACAGGGCAGGATTTAACATTTATTTATAAAGGATATTAAATAAAAATGGCTGACAGCGTCATTAAATAGATGCACATTTTCCAAGATCGGGATTATTGGCGCTTTTTGGTGTAGGCCTTCGTTCAGCAGTGAACGGCAATAGGCTGAAGTAAGCAATGAATTACTTTTAATTCAGACAAAAAATTTACTCTCCTTAAAGACACTGATTAGGGAAAATATTTGAAATTAACGTGCTTATTTTTATGACTTTTAGCTATTTTGGAGTTTATGAGAATTTTCTGAATGCAAAGTTAAACCGAACCGGATGAAAAAAATAACAAAGAATGTAGAAATAATATTGAGATATACTTTAAAAAAGTTTTTTTTTTGAACGTGTCGTCAATAACTCGTCTAGAAAAGTACCAATAACAAGTTTCTGTATTCCAATTGGTACTAGTAGTTCGAACTATTTCACCCAAGTATATCCATAAGTTCACGAAAACATAAATACTTGTAAACAGCATTTAGACACCAGCTACTATGAACATAAAATTTTCGGGAAAAGTGAGTAAGGCAAGCATTACATATTCATCAAAGGGTCGAACTCACAGTCCGTCTCTGTGCTAAGATTAATTACGCCTGGACGTTTTGGGATTAAACACTTGAGAAACTCTATTGGCTTTAAATTTACGGTCTAATTAGGTTTCATTTAACTTTCTTAAGTATAATTTTGCCTCTTCAGTCTTAAGCCGAATACTTCTGAGTTTGAAATAATCTCGACGTTTGTATATAACGTACATTATATAATTAGTAATAGTATGTTGAACTCCTACTGATAATCTCTGTATCGATTCCCGGATCGGGCCAAAAAAGTATAATGAGTTTTTTTGATTACAGAAATGCTTAATAACGACGCGGAGTTTTGAGGTTGGAGTCTTAACCTTCGTACCGTTCTTACGTAAAGCCGTTGGTCGTGCGTCTGATTTTTTTTATACTGTGCAGAAATCCCCACTGATACCACCGAAGGGTGGTTATGTCGGACTCGAACCGACCAAAAACCGCACGTCGTCTCAGGTACCAATAGCCAGGGGACCAGGTGCACCCTAGTAAGGAAATCCCTGGAACCCCGACGTACCTCGGGCCACTTACGGCTGCAAGTTGCCTCCTCCTGTGTGGAAACCTCATGGTATCTTTATTGCCCCCCCCCTTTCTCCGAAAGGGTGCGCGCAGTCTGTAGTGCTCGTATAGCTCACCCGGCTTGCTTCTACTAGGGTGACAGATGGCCTCATCTGTCACCCCCAGGCCTGTGCTTGTGGACGTCTGAGATCGTCTAATGATCGTTGGCGCCTGAGTCTTCTGCGATACCTAGCCCGTTCTCGGGCCTGGCGGACCAGGAGAGCTCTAAATCTCTCCCGGTCCCGCTCCATCATCTCCTTCGCAAGTATAACCTGCTCGCAGAAAGAGACGGCGGAGTTCCACACGCTCTCGCTCCGTATCATGGCCGCAACCATGTTACCAAGCGAGAGAGTCCCCACTCCGATGGCCAACATGAGGTCACGCCTCTGCTCCACCCATGCCGGGCATTCTGCCAGCGTGTGGACCATTGTCCACGGTCCGGCCATCGCAGTGATGGCACTCGGGCATTGACTCCTTACGGATCAGACACAGGTGGTCTCCGAAACATCCTTTTCAAGTGATCACCTGCGTCAGTCGGTATGAGAGTCCCATGATGCCTCTCAAGCCAATCCTCCATAAGGAGTCTTACCGCCAAAACAACGACGTGTCCAGCACTTTGTTGCCCAAGTCGTTCTTTCCACTCCTCTACAAGGGCCTGGTGGAGTTGGGATTTCTGATTTTCAATGTCTCGAGTTTTAGGACCCCGCCTCAACTCCCGCGCCTCCTTACGCCACTAATAGAGAGCTGCAAGGGCTCTCACCTCCAGGTCCCATGGTGGAGTTTCGGCCAGGAGACTCGCCGCCTCAAAGGAGATCGTGCGGTACCCCCTTATAATCCTAATGGCCAGCATTCGCTGTAATCGTCGCAGTAACGTCATTTTGCCGGCCTTCAGGACCTCCGCCCATACTGGGGCCTCATAAAGGGCCATGGAACGCACAAAACAGAGAGTGCACCTGAGTTTGTGTATACAATAGTGCACTATAATATCTCTCTAGTAGTTGTTTACCGTTAAGACTGGACGTCATGGCCTGTCTACGACCAGGAGTACATCATCATGTTGAATTGAATATTATGTAAGTATGTGTCAAAATAAAACAGAAAGTTAGTTTCGTTTGATTTCTATCTCTGAACACATACAGAAACTAATAGCTTAATCAGCCATCTCCATTTAAAATAATTTATTTCAATTAAACCAGTTTTACATGCGTTTTATAACTGTCATTCATCAGTTAGTATAAATCAGTGGTGTGTCCTCACATTGTAGAATAACATTTCACTTTGTCCATACATTTAATTTAATAGTAAGCAGTACCTTCTGGTACAGATCTGTGTAATGACAGATTAAGCATACACGTCCCACCACCTCTCTTAATCTCGAGTCTCTAAGAGGCTACCAAAGGAACCACGCAGGACTATATCACTGCAAAAGAAGGAAAACTTGAACAGACACTTTTTTTTTTAACGTGTGGAAACCCCCTCGGGCCGTCACCACACCGGTTTTATGGCGAGGTGGTGTGTCGGAATCAGACCGACTAAAACCACACGGTGTGCCACTCTGCGTCTCACATAGGAGGGATCCGGGAACAGCTGTTATTACGACATCCAGACCCCTCCTAGCGCCTGCCTGCTAAAGCGGGCACCATCTGCGGATAAACTCTCCATTTAGGCGACGTACGGCACACGCAGACGTCGCCTTCTCACGACTGCCCACTATAGCGGATGGAGGGGAAAACCCGTCCCGTCCACCCGCGGCCACACTCAAGGTGGCATGAGGCGCTGGTAAACTTCAACAGACCCTATATCAACCCGTCTTACCAGCATGGCACGGTAGGCCAAAATCTCCTTTTGAAGTATAGGCTTATGTCCAGCAGTAGACTATTAGAAGCTATTAATAATGATGTGATGGAACCTTTTGGTTGATTTAAAGGTCTTACATGATATTCAGGTTTATTGGCAAGGAGGTCACAAAAAATGATAGTTGATTACCACCACCTCTAAAGACATGAAATACAAGATGCAAAGTATGTTGCCAATCTTTATTTGTCCAGGACGAGGAAGAATGAAGAGCAGAGTTTGGTTCTCCAGTAACAAAACAACTAACTGTAACTTTCTTTCTTGCCTATCGCAGTTAATTACTGGAAATAGGCCGCTCCAATGCAGACTTGGTTGGATCATTGGCTTCTCCCATCCAGCTCCTGCAAGTCATCTTGAATCCACTCCATCAGGCCTTCACTTCACTTTCAATTTATTTCTTTACGCATTTGCATATTCATGTTTAAACAACGCTGAATTACAGTCGGATGAAACAATTAAGAAAACGAAATGAAAAACAAATTTGCTCTTTATACTGAATGTAGCTCATGATGACATGTCAGAAACAAAAAAGGGAAATATCCAACAGGTACAAAACAATTCAGTGGAGGAAAAATTTCTGCTCACAAACTTTGTGAGAACATTTTGGGATACGATTGGAGCAACCGGCTTTGCTCACGTTTACTTAGAGGATTTTTGTTCGAACAAAACTGTAGCAGTGTAAGCTCTTCGTGGAAATTTTATCCATTGCAATGTATTGTCAGTCTGAAACTCACTTGTACTTGCTACATTTCTGAAGATTTATTTATCGCGGCAGTAATGTCTTGTTGTTTGTTGTGTTTTTTTATCTATTGGTTAAATCTGAAAGCATATATGAAAGAGTGCCACGAAATATTAAAATCTCAAAAATTACAAAAAAAAAGCGACAGAGGACATGCAACTTTATAAACGAATAAAATAATGTTTTTCTTATCTATTTGTTTGACTATGTTGTTTTTTTGTTCAATTGCACGGATGGAATATTGGCTTAACCGGTTACCTTGCCACTTTTTGCTGCGCTGAATGTTGTATTTTCAAATCCCATATGGTACAACACTTTGTGAGATTCCCAAATTGTTTTTCTGATCGTGAGTGTTCATAGGTATAAGAGCCAGAGGTATGTATCTTTTTAGTGTAAGACATATCTTCAAAAAAAATTAAATTCAATAATTTAAGTTTTAAATAGTATGAGACCAATTTTGGTAAACTATTTAGATTAGTGACAAATTTAGCCAACAACAGAGGCTGTGTTTGTTTGTGCACGAGTCTGAAACCACCTGCGTGCCGCTCCAGGCGAATATACCTCACAATACGAGTCCTATACTTAGAAGTGCTTTAATGTTTAGTTTAGCTTGTTTAACGGGCTAGTTTTAATGGATTCTGTTCGTTGGTATTGTGTAGTAAAATAGTTATTTTTGGTAAATTAAATTTAGACTTTATTGTGCTTTAATTGATTAAGCTATGTAAGATACTAGTATAAAATTTAGGAGGAAAGAGTGTTCTGCCTCATGGCGCTTATTTTGAATTGGATTATTTTATTTTTTCTACTTTCTAGTAATAATTAGCATATTACTAAGTAGTAGAGCCACGCTGATTTCAGCACGAGCGGACCGGCTCGACCGGGTCAATACTACCCTCTCAAAGAAGACCAACCTAAAGCGCCAGCATCCGTGTTGTCGTGTTTCGTTGGTGAGTGTGAAACCAGAGGCCCTTTGATGCAAGGGTGACAGTTATCGTGGTAACTGTGTAAGTCTTACATTGTCACGATGACTGTTAGGCCTTTAACGTCCCCAAGCGGGGTGTGAAAAAGCATCTCACAAGGCCGCCATAGTGAGGATAACCATATAAAAAAAAATTACTAAGCTTGTTACCAGTCTTGACTTAAAATAAAGTATTACACAAATTTAGCTTCAGTATTGCCCAGAAATCTGCTTTGTAATACATTCTAGGAACAAAACAAAGTCATTTGACCAAAATGTTTATTCATGTTCAATACCACACTCTTTTATAGGCGAATGCTAAAATGAATCACAATATAAATTAGAACGCATAAACTGAATAATACCTTACTTCAGTTAGAGTTTCTATTAATCAATGTTGTAAATAAGCCATGGTAGTCAAAATATATGTAGTAAAGATTTGTATTAGAGATTCAGACACAAGCAAAGATCTAGAAACACATATCATACAACTTCAGAACTGCAATTTAAATTTTGACACAGTTCCACTCGAAGTTTGTTAGCAACGTACAAAACAAGAACATTTTAATATTGGGGTTCTAACAAAAAATGTATATGAAAATGAAATAATAAATTACATTGTGCAGGGTGTATTGGCCGAATGGGCATGTGACGGCAGTGGGAGCGTCGCCGCGTAAGAACGTTAATTTAAATTCATACTGTACCTATGACGGCGGGATATGAAAATTTTCTCCGCTGGGATTAGTTGTAGACGGGCGGGAGGTGGTGGTGGAAAATTCAAAGAAGAAATTTCTGAAAAGAAAAAAAATATAAGAAAAATGGGTCATTTCGACCGGTGTGCTATCACGGCCTACCAGATAACCTGTGGTCTTTTGTTGTATCTCACCTAGTGGGTTGGGTAAATTCTGATTCTCTGAGAAAGATGTTTTCAAAATAAATGTAATAAATGATTTGTTAACTGAGTCCTTTCTGAATTTATTCAAAGACAATGAAAGTTCGAAATGATTTTTGTCTCTTATATTTTACATGTAAACAAAAAATATCTCTAAGAGAAAACATTAAATCTTATTTCATCTCTTTCAATATATGATGTAATATTAGTGTAGTTATTGTTGAGGTCTAAATCTAATTATACATATGAAAAGGCCTGTATACTAAGCTATGAATTATGGCAATTGTTTTCTTTGTAGTGACTTGTATATAGTATCTACGTTATTTATGTATCGACTAATATATATTAAAAAACTTCTATATTTTCTCCCCTTTATCTTCTTTATTTAAATGAAAATCAAATTATGTTCAACACAAAAACATAATTTGTTAGTAGATATCAATTTGTTGTCATCGGCCGGCATAGTTAAGAGGCGTCTATTGTTCATCGATCAGTCGGCCAGCTACGTTACACGAGACGGGCGCATGTGGCGCTTGCGCACACGCACCTTGCATGATGACGGGCAGTATCTTCCTGGTCCTACTGCTAATACCTAACTCGTCATGCCGTTATGTTCTGTCGTTCTCTCATTTCTATCACTCCTTCTATTCCAACTGAACTTTTTTAAGTGTGTAACTCTGCACAAATAATTTTCATCTCGTCTCTTGTCCACTTTGGATTTCTTGCTCCATCTTCACACCTATATCATACTTACATTTTATTTCGAGAATGGCCTATACTAAAATTGAGTTTATAAGTTTATAATTTTTTGATTATATTAATTAATATTTATTGAACAAAAATAAAATAAATTTAGCTGCCTCTACAATTTTGTCAAAAAATATTGTTGTTGAAACCGATTTCAGGATAAAGTTGACGAGCCTATTTGACTAGTTGTAGGTTGGAGGACGTAGGTACGATTCCCATAAAGCACAAATTCATCTACATAATCTACATCTATTAAAAATGTTTAAATACAGTCTAGTTACTACTGTACAGGCTCTGCCTAGTTTATGATCAGACTGCCATGTGAGAGATAGCTCACAATATATTATTTCAACATCCAACTTGACTTTGTAGCTTCTTTTCACATGTCGTGGGTATTTTGGCATCCATCAAACCCTATTACACTGATGGAACGTTTCTTACTAACCAATTATTTTTCCAACGTTTCAGCCGCCCGTTTACTTTGCCCACCCCAACAGGGTTGCTTTAATTGGAACACAGTAATTTATCGTTGGATCTCTGTTATCGGATTACCGACCTATTGGAATTGTATTTGAACGCTAAAATTAATTTAACTATGCACATACGCTGTACTTTGCGGTTACGCCTGGACTGGAAACACCGTTGACCAAAACTGATCAAATCCCCTTGTTACGAGTGAATAAGCAACATTTAACACTCACTGGGCTGCAGTGAATATTGATAACATTGAATGTTTCGACAAAATTGGTGCTTGGCTAATTATTGACCGGTAAATTGGTTTGATTTAAACCGAAGCCGTAATATTATTAGCCTGTAGGTTAATGAAAGAACATTTTGTGTGGTAAAAATTATAACACATCATCATTATTAGTTACTAAAGGCTATTACTGGACATGGACTGGTCCACTGATGGTGGTGGACATAGATCTCTAATTAGAAAGCAGGTGATGTCTTTCTGTATCACATTTTCAGATGAATGGACCAAAGTATAGATCAGAACTAAGGAAATCAGTTGTGGCAGATATCCAATCAAACTTGCCTTAACAATTGACGAATTCTTGAACTCTACCGCTGTTAACCAGTTACTGTGCTATGAAACTATTGAAACTTCGAACTGGAAGAAGTGTTTAATTATGTACTGTAAAAAAATTAAAGCTGACATTGATGACAGGCTTACACTCGCACCCATCACTACCCTTGGCACTTGCTCGAACTTTATTGCATTTTAACATTTTTTGAGTTACCTTCTAATATGCTCTATACTCTACAAAAACCTATGTATAGTACTAAATATTTTGGTAAATTGGGAATGACATAACTAAAACAACGTCCTAGATATTTTAAAGTAAGAAATATTGAAGCAGATAAAGAAACAAATTAATATCAAAGTCAAACCAAATAAAAAATAAGTTTATTAAACAGCAACTATTGTTTTTATTAACATCGGGAACATTTGGTCTATGCTATTACATAAAGCTTGTAAGTCTATGAAATCCTCTTTTAGTGAATACAAACGACAATAATTTATTATTGAATAGTTGGTCGGTGCCCAAAATAGCGTAAAGCGATAACGACAAACAATTCACTTACGTAATTGTACAACACGCACACCAACAACATATTTATCACCATCTATCGAAAATATTTTGAACTACTTCACTTAATTAAGTTAGGCAGAAAGTAAATTTTTAAGCACTGAATTTTGATCTCTATTACTATGCGGGTACTGGTCAAACTTCTTGTTTGTGCTTTGTTACTTTTTTGTTTTTCTATAATTTCTAGTTTAACTGGGCACATAATGTAACATAATTTATTTTGTACCAGCTTTTGGTTTTATAAAGACAATTCATTCATCACCGTTCCAAATGCCAGAAAAGCCCGTCATATTTCTGCGACACAGCCCAGGACGAAGACGTCTCTTAAGATTCTTAGCTGAACGACGCCTCAGCGCTAAATTAGTAAAAGAAAAAGCACAATTCCTAGTCAATAGCAAAGAAACACGTACTATGCTTCGCTGAAGACATCTGTAAAAATAAACAAGAGCTTTTGAAAAACAATAACTTCAAAAGTATTTAAATGAAAAAATTGCTACACAAAGTAGCCAAATTAAAAAACTTCATATTTTAAAAGCTTATTAATACTAAACCGTATAAACCTGAACGGGCTGACAGCAGCTATATGGCTACCAATCTCAATAATTATTCGATAAGTGCTAATAGCATTGTACATTCGGTTATTTGCCTATCGATCGACTTCTTTAAAATCTGTTTAATAGAAAAACTTAAAGATGACTCATATTGTTTCGCCTTTAGCAAAAGAATCTCTGGTCGGACCGTTTAATTAAATAATTATCATTTTTGTACAAAACTCGTGTTCTTTTAAAATATTAATTAATTAATAACTTCTCTTCATAAATAACGAAGTATTTTTTAAATAAAAAAGTTAATTGTGTTATATTACGTTTGTCTTGGAATTTTTTCGTAAAGTTTATTTTAGGTACAAAATTATTGACAAAATATAATGAAATTACGTAGACATTTTATAAGAGGGAGTGGTTTATTTAAGTTCTTAATGGAGGGTTGAAAACAAAAAACATTTATATTTCAATAGCTTTTAGCAACACCGCTTTAAAGAACACGTAAGCTGATGTAAAATACTTATAAACATTCTTTTTGTAAACGACTTCGCTAAGTAACGGTATTACTTTCAAGTTTTTGTTACTAATAGTAAAACGATTGCATGGATGGCGTAGTGGTTAAAGCGGTCACCACTAGCTACTGCGCTGACTGTTGTGGGTTTAAACCTCGCACGGGATATCACTTTGTGTAATCCACAAATTATTGTTTTGATTCTAGGTGTTCTTCGTGTACGTCTGTTGTATGTTTGTAAAGTCCCCTGCGACACAGGATATGTTTGTAATGCGGACGTTTGGTGGATGAAGGACAATAACTTGTAACCTAAACCTTTAAATGAAATTATATCAAGATACATATTATACAGAAGGGTCAAGAATTCGTTAACATTTGAATTTAACATCCCGCATAAACATGTTACGGGAGTTCTTGGGACCGATGCTACTGAAATTTGCTGGCTACATCCTAACGCATGGTTTCAATAAGTTGGAACCACTTGTCATACGTCCAATGAGTCCCTACCGGTGGTCAAAGATATGTTTCCGGAAAAGCTGATTGCCAGACGAGGCGACATTCTATGGCCACCCAGAAGTCCAGATCAATCCCCAGCGGACTTCTTTTTATGGGCTTATTTAAAGAATCGTGTATGAATCGTTAACTAAAAGAAAAAATCAGCGAAGAGAAATCGGCGATCTCGTGGTCTCTTTGCAGACAAGTATTCGAAAATTTCGGTGCTCGTTTAGTAGAATGCAAATTTCATTAGTAATGTTCAAAAAATAAATTCCAAGTAATTAGTTTTCTAATAAATAATATCTCTAATGCTTTTTATATGATTTTTTCAAATGCTAACTAATTATGAGGCTCATCTGTATATGAGTATATATTATTATACATGTATGTGTATTGTCAGTTTCATTACAAACATAATTTATTTCAGGCTTAGAAACCATTAAATAAGAAATTACTTTGCAATTATAGCCATAGTGTGGACATCATAAATTAAGTAGATTTAAAATATATGATAAATAATTTTACACATAGTTCCCGAATGTAGTAAAACACAACGGGTGTTCATAATTTATTAATTATCATGCGCTTTGTTTCGAGTTATTTAAAACAGTCACTAACTCGGTAAATAAATTTATCCGAACTCGCATCTATTTCCACGATGTTTATTACCGATTTATTTTTATCAGTACACTGAAAAAAAACAAAAAAAAAATTTTCAGTGTCTAAATAATGAGTATGCGCAAAAGTTTAAGTTCTTCCTGTATTTTTTTGGAATACTATTCTTATATGTATATACACAAATGAACAGACTCGTTACTTAATGTAAATTCACTACCACCACCCATGAACGTTAGCAACTCAGAAGTCAGAAGCACATTGCCGGCCGTTTTGTTGCATTTTTTTTTATGGCAACCTACCAAAGTGACTCTATTCTGCCTGATGGAAAGCATGAATAGAATCCAAGAGCGGTGGTCACCGTACTTACTGTAAATGAAGACAGTGCAGTATAGCGACCCACGCTATGGCGGCCTATGCATTAGTGTGCATATTGCTTTGTGTCCTAAGTTATAGAATAGTTGGGTACACAACCCTGTCTCTCTGAGCTGGTTTTATTCCAGAAAATCTCTGATATTCTCACCTTTTTCTCTAACCTATTCATTCCTTCGTCCTATCCTGTTATCCTTACCTTCGTCTTCGGGCAGATAATGTTATTCATTGCCCCGAATCTAAATAGAATTAGTAAAAAGTAGCTTTGATGAGATTGTTAGAAAGTTAAGTACTTTGATCCATACTCTTGAAAGTATTATCACATTATTGTATCTACATACGTCTAATCTATATCGTGACTTAGAAAAAACTGAATGTTCGCAGTGGCGACTTCCACATTACAGCACAAAAAAAATATACAGCAGCACTATCTAGCGAAGATACATCGAACTACAAAGTATAACAATGAACTACGGAGCAACTACTAATCCTGTATCGCGAAATAGAGATTCCCATGGCAATTAGCATATATACAACATCCCAACATCAACCGTTGGAACGCGGCTCACCAGGCATGATCACCTCGCCTGGTTGGAGGATCTTCCCTTTGTGCCAGAGGGACATGAAACCTATTCCCTTCACATTCGCCATTCAACATAATCTAGCCTCAAATATTAATCTACATTGTTCTAACAGTACACTGAGCAAAGCAAATGGTACAATAGGTAAACCACTAAACAGTTTTGACTGAAACACTAAGTTAATTACTTCTTTTACATACACAGTATTTGAAATTGCTCTAGTCTTCACGAAAAATGAAAACAGCATAGAAACAGTATAGAAAGTACAAATTTTGGGACTCGTTATGTTCCAGAATCTTTTCATTTTATCCATTTAACAGTTCTCCTAATATAAAAGAAGAGATCTTTACTTGGTTATTAAAATGTAGTAGGACGTTTTGATTTAGCTCATTTTTTTATATTTTGTACTTTAAGAGCCTGCTAAAGTTACTCTACTCTGCCTGATGGAAGCACGAATAGAATCCAAGAGTTGTAGTCACCATACTCATTGCGAATGCAGACAATGCAATATGGTGACCCACACTATGATGGCCTAGTGTGATATTTTATGAAGCACTTTTTGGAGACTTACATAAAAAGCAGGACAGTTACCGCGGTAGTGTAAGGCTCATACACTTACCATGATAACTGTCACCTCTGTTCTCGCGCTCACCAACGAAACATAACAGCACGGCCGTTGTCACTTTAGGTTAGTCTTCTGAGAGAGGGTACCACTGCCCCGGTCGAGCTGGCCCGTTCGTGCTGAAATCCGCGTACCTCTGCTAACTTCTTCTTTATTATAACTAAAATGCTCACTATTTTTTAATAGAATGGGACAATAAATATCTTTATTTTTTTTTCTATATCAAGAGCCTGCCAAAGTGACTCTACTCTGCCTGATGGAAAGCAGGAGTAGAATCCAAGAGTTGTGGTCACCATACTCATTGCAAATGCAGACAATGCAGTATGGTGATCCACACTATGGCGGCCTAATGAGATGCTTTGTCACACCCTACTCAGGGACGTAAAAGGTATGACAGTCATCGTGGCAGTGTAAAGTTCACACAGTTATTACGATAACTGTCATCCCTGCATCAATGGGCCTCCGGTGTCACACTCACCAACGAAACACGACAACGCGGATGCTGGCACTTTGGGTTGGTCTTCTGTGGGTGGGTAGTACTGCCACGGTCGAGGCGGCCCTCTTGTACTGAAATCAGCGTGGCTCTACTACCTATTAAATATTTATTTTGCGTTACAACATTTCATGGCGTCCTAAATGCTGTTATACGAGTATGGTCGCAATTGAGCAAAATATAAAAGAATTATTTGGGTAAAATTTGCTACTCTTGTTTCTTCTTTCTGTAAAACAAAATCTGTACAGCATACAATTATGTAATTGTGAAGGAATTAAATAAGAAATAAACAATACTCTGAATTATTTTGACACTTACAATACGGTCATTTTATACAATGTTAATAAAAATTTGGCCGCCATTAAGTAGCACTTTCCGCTAGAGATAATTTCAAAGAGTTTAAAAATTATCATACGTCACTAAGCCACGGTACACAAAAAGCAATATAGTATAAAAATCCCTTTGAAAGAGCGGAAAATATATTGAATATTCATGACACTCTAATATACCCTTAGGGCACAACTGTGAACCGTAGGAAAAAATGGTAATTGAATTTTTACCGAATAATTTCGAGTTTATTTAGATTTTGAGAACAGCCCTTTACTTCGGAATTGGTTCAGTTATATTTCATTGAAACTTTGTCTAATAGCTTTTTTTGTTGAAAGCCCTAGTTGATTGCAAAATTTGACATAGCATAATAATATGAGATAAAAAATATATTTGTGATATAGGAGTCCTAGTAGTAAGTTATAATCACCGCATAAATTGTTTCTTCAGATATACAAATACAATGCCGCTCTCCGAACAACCCTCACCTGAATAAAGGAGAAGGGATGGCGAGATTAGTATAAGGCTACACATCCATCCAGCCACGAGGAGGCGGCGACCGCGTGTGCCGTACGTCGCCTAAATAAAGAGTTTCAGCCGAAGATAGTGTCCATGCTAGCGAGCAAGCGCTAGGAGGGGTCCGGAGGTCGTCATTATAACTGTTCCCGGATCCCTCCTATTTCAGGCGCAGAGTGACACATCGTGTGGTTTTAGTCGGTCCGATTCCCATACCCCGCGCTAAACCCGATCGGGTGACGGCCCGAGGGAGTTACCACATGTTAAAAAAAGTTATATATCAGTCAACCCAGTCTCCATAACAATATATCAACATATTACAATTACGATTGTATCCTTAACCATATAACACGAAATTTAAATATATTCATGGTAACATCAAAAGCACTGAAGTAGATTATTTATATTTCAGATCAGTCATGTGTAAGCTCCACCCAAAGATGTTATATGCTAATAATAATTATAAGATGATGGTATAGAGGGAATGGGTCTCATGTCCCTCCGACACAAAGGGAGTATCCTCCGACCATACGAGGTGATCATGCCTGGCGGGCCGCGGCCCAACGGCTGATGTTGGGATGTTGTATATATGCTAATTGCCACGTGAATCTCTATTTCACGATACAGGATTAGTAGTTGTTTCGTAATTCATTATTATACCTCGTAGTTCCATATATCTTTGCTAGATGGCACTGTTGTATATTTTGGATGTATTTTGTATGTGGAAGTCGCCACAATGGCACACATAACAATAAAAGTTCATGATTTTAATTTTAAAACTATTAAATTATTGTACTGTGTATAGATACTAAACTATATTAACAAAACAAATTTATTATGGAGTAGAAACCTACATTAGCCTATAAAATCCGGTATATAACAGCGTCAGACTTCTGAGATAAAATCAAATTAGCGAACAGTAAGTCTCGATTGAATGGGAGATGGGGGAAAATGGGTTGAAGAGGTGAAATTATTCAATTTCCGCATAAAGTAAACTAAAATTTATTCGGCGTAGGTTTAAATGGGCTTTAGTTTTACCAAGCAGGTGTCTGAAATGAATTTTGTTTTCAGTTTCAGCTTACTTACTTCTAGTATGGAGGTTACTGCGTTTACTTTTTTGTAATTTCAAGCACAAAGTGTGATTTGAATTTTCAAAATAAATTTTGTAAATAGGTACGGTTTTCCAAGAATTTCTATACTCATATTAATAATAACGGTAATTGTGGAATTTGACAACTGAATTATTTTAACAAGTGGTCGCCTAGTGGTCGAAATTCGAACATAATAAAAAACAACTTATATTACACAAATTTGTAAAAGCGAGCGGTATTTCACGTGGTATTTTTTATATAAAATGAGGCAAAAAAAAACTTTTCTCTTGGACATTCAGTAAGACCACAGTAAACATATGAAACAGTAATATATGCCTATGTCAGTCCTCTATGTCTTGTCTATAGACAAATGAAATGATAAGCAAAAGATACAATTTGACTACAGAGTATGTAGGCGTGTAACAAATACTTGCTTGTGTGTCTCAAATGCATGGTAGTGTGTGTAATGTTTTAGTTATTGATTTAATGTGCCATATAAGCATTATTATTGAGAAATATTAGCGTTTTGCTCTTCTCCTACATATAAACTATAAGTGTTCTAAATTTCATACTCCTCCGTCTGCGCAACTTTCGTAAAAAGGGATCCAAAGTTTTTGCTTCACTTATTAATGTATAGATATCTGACAATTTATAAATGAATCATGATTTAATTAAAATAAAACGATTTTGGTGTTGAACCACTTTTTGCTGTCCGAAGCTTTTTTCATTCCTTAAATAGCTTCTCTTTAGATGTCTTAGATTGCAAGAAAAATTGATCATTACTAAAAAAAAGTGTGTAAAAAAGTAATTGAAATAAAAATAACGCTACCACTTAATTATACGGTAAAACCAACCACTACAGTTTATAGGATTCGAAATTATTTTTTCTACGTTCCGAATATTTGAACAAAAACCTTTAATATCGTAAATAAAAGTAAAATGATTGTGGTTACAATTTACCGATATCGATAAAATATTGTTCGTTACGTCAAAAGTGAAATTTCAGCAAATTTTTTTGAACATTCTATGATTTTTTGGCCCAGTAGTTTAAGCAGTGGCCACGCCTCTCTGTACTTCGCTCAAAGTTGTGGCTACAAATCCCACATGTAACAACACTTCGTGTGATCCACAAGTTGTCGTTCTAAGCCTGGATGTTCTTTGTCTTCGCTTCTTGTATGTTTGTAAAGCCTCTATGACGCAGGATTTATTCATAGTCCCGCACTAGGTTTTTGTCTTTTTTTTTGATTGTGACTCTACTCTGCCTGATGGAAAGCATGAATAGAATCCAAGAGTTGTGGTCACCATACTCATTGCAAATGCAGACAATGCAGTATGGTGACCCACACTACGGCGGCCTAGTGAGATGCTTTTTCACACCCCGCTTGGGGATGTAAAAGGCATGACAGTCATCGTGACAGTGTAAGTCTTACAAGGTTACAACGATAACTATCATTCCTGCATCAAAGGGCCTCCGGTCTCACACTTACCAACGCAACACGACAACACGGATGCTGGCGCTTTAGGGTGGTCGTCTGTGGGAGAGTAGTACTGCTCCGGTCGAGACGGCCCGCTCGTGCTGAAATTAGCGTGTCTCTACTACCTAGCTTTATAAAAGAAGGAATTTATTTGCTTCTAAAAACCCTTTGTTCTAAAAGCTTTGGTGCGTTTGTTTTCTTTGCCTTGGAATAGTAGTTACGAATTATATGTGCAGACTCAGATCAACAATTTGTGGATCACACAAAGTTTTGCCCCATGTGGAGTTTGAATCCACAACACACTCAGCGCAGTAGAAAGTGGCGACCGCTTAAACCACTAGACCAACCGTGCACCAAAATATCGTAACAAAGTTCACATTAAATTCTTTAGATGGTGCAACTTAAATACGAGTAGTACTCAAAACAGATAAAATATAAAATTATTATATATCAACTGTATGCATTGAATATGATTAAGATTTTAATTCTTATCGTGGGTGAAAACTCAACACACAACACAGCACACAGTTTTAGCGATAATAACATAATACGATCTGTATCTATTGGTTTCATATCACCATCATCATCTCAGCCACAAGACTATACCTACTGGTTAATTGAATTGAATTCGCTCAATCTATTTACAAAACGCTATCAAAGCTATTTGATGTTCAAGTAAATTGATTTATTTCTATTTGGTTCTTTAATACATTGTTTGCTTAAACCTCTATGAATCCCGCAAATACGATCATATTTTATTTTTCTACAATACAGTACACGCGGTAAGTTTAACAAATGATCTTCTACATTTTCAATTTTTTTCCAAGTATTAATAAAAAAATCTATTGCGTTTATTGATCTATAAAAACAAAGTGTACTATAAATATTGAATATTACCTTAATTTCACATCCCATTGAATGTTTAAAGAACTTAAAAAATTTGATAGTTCTTTATAACAAGCAATGTATATTGATGTTGTAGTTATACACGTGTATGTGATTGTATATTACAGCGATCTTTGTTAGAATGTGCTGACAATTTACTGCAATTGCTGTCAAATGATGTTGTCAGGCATTTCAGACAGACATGAAACTAATGTTAAGTAATTCTTTGGTTGCTTCTCACTGAGTGGATGAGGTTATAGGAGCCCAATCCCACTGCTCCTTCTACTGCTTGAGACATCACCACTTCTATTCGTATCATGGGTGTCGTAAGGGGGCGACTGAGTGTAGTATGGTATAGTAGCCCAAAACCTTATGTCTAAAGAGAGGCCTATGTTTGGGAGAGTCTGTTAAAGGCTGTTGATAATGATGGTAACAAATTTTTCAAAGAGCGGCAATGTGGATCTTATGTCCACAGGTGATGACACTCTCATTTTCATAACAAGACCATTTTATAGAAAGAAGAAAAATCTAAGTGTAAATCGAGAGAATGTATTTTATCGCTTCTAGATGACAAAGAACACAACATTGGGGAATAACTCCAAACATTGATTGCCGACTATTTATGGCCGTAATTACGTTTGTAAAGTACTTTAAGTGCTTGACTGAGCACCTAAAATGCTCCGACGCCTTAATTTTCTTTTCATACAATATGAATTAATTATCTTAAGTGACGAGTTGTAATTTTGTACAGTTAATCACAAAGATGTTAATGAATGAAGTTATTTATGCTAAAATATGAAAGTCTTTAACAAGACTGACTCGTGATTCGGTCCAGGAATATTAAGTAGCTTCAAGATAAAGTTGTCGTTGGTGGGGTGAATAAATGGTTACTTATTGGTCTACGTCTTTTTATTTTTCATATGTTTAGTTGACTAAGAAAAGACAGTGCATTTAGTCACCTAGGATTTCTTCTATTACATAGTGGACTAGGTGTAGTGGTCCGTCAGTCATAATTCGTCAACAGACATCAACTTTTTTACGCTTAGAAATATGTATCAGCAAATTAATCTCTGCGCACACAATAGTCTTTTATAATTCTTAGAGCTTAAAATCATTCGCCTTTTAATCGGGCACATATTTTTTCTAGATAAAAAGGTACTTTTTGAAATTTTCGTTATCAATGTGCAAAATTGTTTGTGGAAAAGTTGGAAAATTATAACAAAGATAGAAGTAAACAAAGAAAATCACATTGATATAATTATAGTTAGGATACTCCAGAGTTTTATGTAGTTAAAGAAATCCATTTTACCACTTTGTAAACTTTTTTGCCTTTGCGGATAGGAAGTTAAGATAGCTTTCTTAGCAAGCGGTTAGAGTTTTAAAGAAATCAAATTCGAAGTTTCTGAAATTATCTGAATTTCTTTGTTTCGTTTATTCACATATTGTCCGTTTTAAGAAATGTATACTTACGGCACATCAATAGTAGATGAGTTTATTACAAAAATGGTGGTAAGATGTAGTTTGGTTCTGTAGGGAATACATCTTCATCATCATCATCAACAGTCTTTAATGACCTATTGCTGAATATAGGTCTCTTTTAAGCAAGGAGGTTTTGGCCTACTATACCACGCTGGCTTATATAGTATGTAGGTGAAGGGTTAGATTCAAGTTTTCGTTCTTCTTGTAATTATATTTTCTTATGTAATTTGTCCCTTAGGCACAGCTTACGACACCTATTCGACATACGACATATTCTTAATCCGTGACATTACTTGCAAATATTGATTATGGCTTAAGATAACAGAGAAGTAGTAAGTCCAAACACTGACGTGCGGACTTCGAGAATTTCTGACTTGTTTCGGATGCAACGAGTAAAGTGACCTCCAAAGTTGATATCAGGAATTACTTTATGCTTATGTATCAGATGTATCAAGCCAATGAATAGATGGATCATCTGTTGGTAAGTAAAAACTACCATAGACAGCTGGAACTTATAAGACACAGGCCTTTCAGCCTTTGAGCGTATCATTATAAGAATGGTCACTGTACCGATACAGTGAAATACAACGAAAATATTGCTTCACATGCATTTTTGTAAGATCGCGGCATTGTAAGGTACGTTTGGACCATATACACCCATGTACTCCTTTACGTTTATTGCGTTAACTGCATAGGCTACAATTATTATAAACTGCTCATAAAAGTCACTTTCAAGTTAAACTTGTCATTTTATTTCACTAATTTTTTTTATAAATCGTAAGTGCAGATAACCAGTCAATACAAAAATATTTATTAAATAATTAAAAATTAGAGCAGGCGAGCTGTGAAATGTTAATGTTCCTTGTTCGGACCATTATTGGAAAAAAGTCTGGGATTATTGGCAATTTATGACTATTAAATTTCATTTAATTATTATTTTACAATAAATGTATAATTATATCATGAATTAAAAAGAGTTTTTTTATTTTTTACAGTTTCATGCGTAAATTTTACACAGATTTTGATGACTTCTGGCCTTGATCATAGACAAAATGTAATTTTTGATTTATATAAAAAAGGGTGACGTAACTAATGCTATACTGATAAACATGTGAGAAAACTTAAGTAAAATATTTTAATGATTTATCGGAACGAAGTTCTTTATCACGCGTTGCGAAGGAGGCTAGGCGGAAAAAATTCAGTTGAAAAGTTGTCACGACACTTTTTGCTATAGTGTAGTAAGCCGTGCGGCGTGTGCATGTTTCTCTGTCTGTCTCTCTCTCCCTCACTCTCATAGAAAGCAAGCCAATTATTTTCGTTTCATATTTCTATTTTACTTTGAATAGTGTAGTATAGCGACGATTATTTTTGTTTCGTTAAGTTTATGCAGGTTTTTTGTACATAATAAATAATAAAGTAATATAAAATATTAACAATAATGAATCCTGACAGTGTTTCTACACAAGTGCCGGATATTAGGTAGGTTAGGTAAGTAGAGATTTTATACAGACAATAATAAATGCTTATGTATTTTTAGCAAGTGTGCATTATAACCTCTCTTTACCATTGTGCAAAGGAACTTGTTCCATCCGGGTGTTCCTTGTTTTTTGTTATTTTCTGATTGTTTATTAGTTTAGATGCTGTCTGTGTAGCGACAGATCAAGAATATGGAATGTCATCATCTCTATTCATCCCATGGCTGTAGTAATAACTTAAAATAAGTTTTGCCCCAACCCGTCTGTTTAGCTTCGTACGAGTATAGCAGGCCAAAACCTCATTTCTTAGGAGAGTTCTATGCACAGCACTGAACTAGTAAAAGTTGTTGATGATAACAATGATACATTGATACATCACGCTCTGTAATATTGAATATGTAACATTATGTATAAAATTGTTGGTGGAATTTAATAGATAAATATGTTTAGACTTACTAAAATGCTGTCAAATTAAACAAATTATTTCACGGGACAGTGATATCAAAATCATGAATCTTTGAATGGCACAAATCATTTAATAAAGGCCGAGATATCTTCTAAACAACGTTCTGGTCGTGTCTTGATTTCAATTATGAAGCTTATTGTTTTCTTTGATATCCGTTGATTAATCTCTTATGAACTTCAACGGGAAGTTGAAATGGGTAATGAAGAGTTCCACGCCATCTTATTCAAGCGTTTACTTGAGTCTTGATGGAGGTCGTTTGCAATTTAATCGGCAGCTTAGTACCTCGTTGCTTTGGTTGGTGATAGTTATAATTTCAGGTGGAAATGCGTTGGCACTGAGATCAATAACGGCCAATGATATTAGGCACTTACAGTATCCAAGGCTGTGACTTTAATTATTCTAGATAATAGGGCTAACAATTATGAAGTAGTTTTATAAAGCAATGTTTTGGTCACAGACGATTCTACTTATAATGTTAATAACTAAACAGAACTCAGTTATGAAATAGATTTTTTTCCAACACATTTAATAGAAAGTGATTATTAAGATTAATTTTGCAAACTCATCCAAGTGAAGCGTAATCATTTGTATTTTCGAACGTCTCAGAATTAGAATTGATAAGATAAAATACAGGAATACGAGATTTAAAGAATAATGACGAACTTCCAAACATAAGCTCGTTGTTATATTTTTTAGCACCTGGTGATGAAAAATAAACAAAAATATGAAGATTTTAGTTTAAGTTTAAGGCTGTAGAGATTATATATATATATATATGTATATACATATGTATATATATATGTATGTGTCGAAGTTTACCAATTCATTTTAAAAATAAATAAACGCATTTTTGTGTTAAAGTAATATGAAAGCTGAAATAAAAGTTTCTAAATTAAATTCTTTTACTTTACTCTTAAAATAAGATTATGACAAGATTTGTTTTAAACTTTACTTTTAAATGAAAATTTGGAAAAACTGTAAATTACAAACGGATCAAAGAGACAATACTATTATTATTACTCTTGATCTGTGGAATGAACAACAAAATCTCATGTCATGTCATTGTTGTAGTTTATTGATATTATAGTCATATTATTAATATTATCACATTATTAATACACTACTTGAGTTTTAGTGATCCGCCAGCCATTTGAAATTATAGTAATGTGATAATAAGTTATAAATTTTATAATTTGTAAAAATAAAATTCATTCTGAATAAAATATGAAGTATTCAATAAAAATAAGTGTAGCACTTTATATTCGTAGATTTAAAAAAATAATTTAGTGTTAAAATTGAAAAATATTTGCACCTCGATCGACAAGTAAGAAAAGTTTTTTTATTAAATTTAATATAATAGTATATCTAAATATTTAAAAAACATTATTTCTAGGTGCATTATTGAACAATGTAAAGGATCAAAAACACCACAATGTCTATATATATAAAGGAAAATTGTATTAGTTACACTAATTATAACTCAAGAACGGATCAACCGATTTGGTTGAAAATAGGTGGAGAGGTAGCTTAGAACCCGGAGACGGACATAGGATCGTTCCGTTTCGCTCATAGTGTGAATGTATTAAAATGCATTCGGTTCGGAGTATGTTCCACTGGATACTTTTATATTCTAAACTTGATATCATTATATGTTATAATATCGGAATCTGGGTCTTTGTACAGATATTTCGTGAATATTAAACATAAACATTTTATGAACATGCTGATATAGCACTGTATAACACGGGCAGATAATCAATCGAGTAATTAATTATACTGCCATATTGTTTACACTTCTTGATATACTGATCTCTGTCATTTATCTTACCTTATGTTTTTTATTTTTGCGTTTAATTGTTATTATTATTTTGTTTTTTTTGTTGTTATTGGTTTTGTTTCTTTTTTTTTTTAGATTTGTTTTGATGTACTAATGCTGATTTGTCTAAAACTGGCAACCGGCAGATGGAGTTAGCGTATATTTCGTTATATCTTTATTTAACATATACATTTATTATAGTTTGGTATTGTAGTTATTCTATATTTATACTTATCTTTTATCTAAGTATTATATTAGAATACGTAGTGCACAATCTTTTTCTTTTCCTTTTTTCCTTTCTTTGCTTTTGTTTATTCTAATCGACTGACTTTATCGCTTCAAATGTCTTTACCTGACTGCAGTGATGACGGCACTGACTTCTTATCTGCATGTAGTAGTGTTGGTTCCCAGGATGACCCAACAATCGCTGAGACTCTCTCATTTCAGTTCTCTGACGTTCCCAAAAAGTTCAACATGGTACACATTAATGCTCAAAGTGTTCCGGCTCATTTCCACGATATGCTGGCATGTTTTGACTGTACGAACTTACACGCTATACTTATCTCTGAATCGTGGCTTAAGCCCTGCTTACCCTCATCTGCATATTCGTTACCAGGTTTCAACCTCATCAGGAACGATAGAGCTGTAGGCGGCGGGGGTGGTGTAGCTATCTATCTACGGTCTCAAATTCCCTACTCTGTCATTAGTTTGTCACCGCAGCCCCCCCAGCTGATGCAGGCGAACATCTGTTTCTGGAAGTTGAGCTCCTTCATTCCAAAATACTTCTTGGTGTCTACTATTGCCCTTCCTTACGTATTGACTTTTTCTTATCGTTTGAACTGCTCCTAGATCAATTTACTCCTTCGTACAGTCATACCATAATCATGGGTGACTTCAATACTTGCCTCCTTAAAAACGACTCTCGGTCGTCAAATTTTCAATCCATAATTCAATCTGGCAATCTTACCATTCTTCCTTCCAATGCAACGCATTATTTTCCACACTCTGCTCCGTCTTTGTTAGACCTGATCATTGTTTCCTCCCCTAATCTTGCGGCTAAGCACGGTCAGTGCTCCGCTGTCGAGTTTTCGTATCATGACTTGCTTTACTTATCCTATCACCTCCGACCTCCTAAACCTAAAGCGAAAACAATCCTGCAGCGAAACTTTAAGGGCATGGATATAGGTCTCTTGTTAAGGGATGCCAACAATATCGACTGGACTCCTCTCTTTAGTGCTGACTGCATTGACGATAAGGTTGAACTATTTGTCACTAATTTAACGACTCTGTACGATAAACACGCGTCAATCAAAGAAATAAGGGTCAAACGTCTTCCGTCACCGTGGTTAACTGGAGACATTAAAGCCCTAATCAGGAAAAAAGTGTTAGCTAGGTCTAAATATAAAAGGAATCCTAACGATAGTAACCGTGATAGGTACGTGGCCGTCAGAAATCATTGCAGCAAAGTGTGTAGGACTGCACAGCGCCGATACATTCACAGTTCCGTTGAAAACGGAGATCCGGCTAAAGTCTGGAAATTCTTAAAGTCACTGGGAGTAGGCAAACCTAGTCATGATTCGCTTTCCAAAAATATCAACTTAAATTCTCTTAATCAACATTTCTCTGCTTCGTCAAATTTTGATAAAATGACAAAAGATGCTACAATGAAACTTATTACTGCCGCCCCAACTCCTGACTGTTCTCCATTTTTCTTTAGTCAATTCTCTGATTGTGATGTTAAGAGGAGCGTAGTGTCCATCACTTCGAATGCAGTGGGTTCTGATCGTCTGAGCCGTAATATGGTCCTCCCAATCCTTGATGAAATTCTTCCTGTCATCTGTCATATCCTAAATTATTCAATCTCCCACAGTGCATTTGCAACAGCTAGGATGGACGCCGAAATAATACCCATCCCCAAAAAGAAAAACCCTGGATCCTTTACCGACTACCGCCCGATTTCAATTCTTCCGTTTCTCTCCAAGGTCCTTGAACGTCTTATCCATACTCAATTCTCACATTTCCTATCCAGAAACCTACTACTAAATCCTCTCCAATCCGGTTTTCGAACCGGTCACAGCACCACTACTACCCTTGTCCATGTTACGGAGGAGATCAGATTTGCCATAGAGAATGGTTATCTCACAGTTCTAACACTTTTGGACTTTAGTAATGCATTCAACACCGTTGACTTTGACGTTCTGCTGTGTATACTGCGCTCTCTCAACATATCTCCAACTGCGATTGACTGGTTTCGCAACTACCTGTTTGGTCGTCGGCAGCGCATTTGTATTGAAAACACTGTTTCTTCTTGGTGTAACACAGCAGCCGGCGTACCGCAGGGCGGCGTGCTTTCTCCCCTACTTTTCTCTGTTTTTATTAACACCATCACTAATGATCTGTCTTCTTCCTACCACTTGTATGCGGATGATCTTCAAATTTACACCAGGGCATCACCAGCTAATCTGACTGATGCTGTCAACACCACTAATGCTGATTTGGATAAAATATGTAAGTGGAGCAACACCTACGGCCTGAAGATCGACCCATCGAAGACTCAGGTCATTATCGTTGGAAGCTCGCGAATGACCTCCAAAATTGATTGGACACAATTACCACCAGTCGTGTGCAACAGCACGCCTATTCCGTACAGTGGCAAGGTGAAAAACTTGGGGATCTATATTGATAGCACCTTATCCTGGGGCCCTCAGCTGCAGGAGCTGAGTCGTAAAATGTTTGCCGCTGCAGGATCTTTACGCAGACTACGAAATTTCCTACCTACATCTACTAAGATTGCTCTTACACCATCCCTCCTTTTTCCTATCCTTGATTATGCTGATGCCACTTATCTTGATCTCACAGAAAACCAACTGAATAAGCTTGAGAGACTCCAAAATCTTTGTATACGATTCATATTTGGATTACGTAAATATGATCATGTATCCGACTATCGTAAACAGCTTAAGTGGTTACCTATCCGCCTTCGCCGGAACACACATATTCTGTCTCTTTTATATAACATTCTGTTCAATCCTCTTACTCCACATTACCTTAAATCACGGTTTAACTTCTTACGTGACACACATCCCAGAATGTTGAGATCGTCAGAGAACTTAAAATTAAAAATGCCAGGGCACACAACTAAATTTCTTGACCACTCCTTTACTGTCCAGGCGGTTCGACTGTGGAACGCTCTACCGGTTGAGATTAGACGTGCGCAAACTCTGACAGCCTTTAAGAGATTGATAAGGGAACACTGTCTGGCTGATATTGATGTCACATAACTTTGCTGCACTCGATCAGGTAAAGATGTACCCCTTAAGTATGTATGTAATGTCTATAAGTTTCAGCTGTTTTTCCTGTATATATTTATTTATAAATTCACACTACGTGTTACTGTCACTTAATATAAGTTATATGTACTACTACCATTTCCTTTTTCTGTATACTTCTAATACACCAGGCACTACCTTATACTATCCATCTCATGCTCTCTTTCCATCCCATGGTTGCCTGTAAGAGATTGCCAATAGGCGATAAGGCCGCCACTTGTACTTCTTTAGCTTTAAGTCTCTTATAAATTTAATCTGGTGTACAATAAAGAGATATTATTATAATGTAAATTTTGTAAGAAATATAATCATCAGTAATTTTTATTCTCTTTGAATCATCATTAACAATACCACGACCAAGAAACCGTCCATCGAATTTTTTTTCCGACAAAGCCGTAATGCAAGAAGGATACGCAACATTGCAAATGAAATGACTGAAGAAGCACAATGGATTGCCCGTGCAGAGCACCGCGTTAGTAAGGCTCAAATTTGTGCTTCTCAATTACAAGAGCAAAGCGAGGCAGTCCGTGAAACGGTTCGGTTGGCAAAGCGAAATCGTCGAGCGAATAACAGAGATGAAGAAGTAAATAATTTTCGACGTAGAGGAAGAAATGTATCAAGTGCTGATTTGAATCGAGTAGCGTTTGAATATACAGCATAGCACTGATTACTGTTTGTATCCTACATTGCATTGAGCCAATGGACGTTGTTTGCGAGTATTGTGACGCATTGAAGTTTTCAGGAGAAATACCCGGATTGTGCTGCCTTAGTGGAAAAGTTTAATTGCCATTATTGACACCGCCACCTCAGCTATTGCATTCATTGCTTTGTGGCAAAACACTAGAATCACGTCATTTTTTTGCAAACAGTCAAAAATACAATGGTTGTTTCCAAATGACGTCATTTAGGGCAGACATTATCGAAGAACGAGGATTTAATCCGACATTCAAGGTATTAATCTGTTTATTTTTGTATTTACATACAATATAGTAGATAAATAACTTATTGTACTTATTCTTACGTACTATGTTTGTTCATTATATAAAAAAAATGTTTATAAATCACAAATACTGACTTTGCTTTTTATTTTGTAGATACAAGGACATCGAATTGGATTAGTGCAATCTCTCGAAGATGCACAGCGTAGATTTTTACAAATATTCTTCATGGGCATCATGGAAGAACAATTTGATAAATATGATAAGATAAATGCCGCAATTAAAAGAGCAATTCTTCAAGATCTGCAGCAACTGCTTTATGAATATCATGCGTTGGTCAGGCTGCTTAAAAGTGCTTTGGAACTCATGCCAAATGATGACTACAAAGTCGTGATGGGAGCAAATAAACGACTATCTGGAACACACGAACGCACACTTAATGCTTCAACAATAGATGAAGTTGTCATCTTGATTGTTGGTGAAAACTTGGAAACACGCGATATTGTACTTACACGTCGTATTACTGAACACCTGCAACAAATAGGAATCTGAAACACATTGTTCATATGATACGTTGCAGTGCCCGCTGATATTTTGGCAAGGAGAACATAGATATTGTTTTAATATCAAAATTTTGAATTTATTTATTTATACACACGGACTTAATGCCTAAGGCATTCTCTACCAATCAACCTTTGGGTGATGCAGAGAAAATAGGAAGTAGGTGCGTTTCAAGTAATGTTGATTTAGAATAAACGAAGTACACATATGCAAACTTATTATATACTAAAACTTGTACAAATTATACATAAATACATGTATATACCTAAGTTGATATAAATCTATATAAAGACATACACAAGTACAAACCATAGCAAGTATAAGATGATAATCATGTATTGGTTGATTCTACCACCTGTTTCAATAGATACTGCTTTACTTTCTTTTGAAATGAAAAGGTGTTGGGAGCCATCCTGACTTCGAAAGGGAAGCTCAGTCAGTTCAGCTCATACAGAATGGAGAACAGTGGGCGCGCGTAATTTACGACATAGTCGAATTGCTAGCCAATTGAGCTGCGAATGGAAGGAGGACACATGATGATATCTACGCAGATTATAAACGAATCGAATGCAGTTATTAAGAAAATGGTCTAATTTATCGAGAAGATCTGCATTCAGGCCGTATCAGCACACATCACCATAATCGGTTAACGGGAAGATAAGATTGTATAAAGTGCGCTTTGCCTCGATACGGTCCCTTCTGAATTTATAAAAAGCTCTATCACTCTGGCGCGTAGATAAAAACACCTGCTTTGTCATCCAGGTAGCAGGTTGTCTCTTTAGTTTAATACTTTTGATAGGTGCATGGATATCATAAAGAGCGAAAAGCATGTTATTAAAATTATGAAGCTTCTCATCTACGCTTGTAACTGCCGTTACTACATCCCAATTCCGATTGGCGGCATCGCTAAGTAGCTGTAAAACTCTTGGTTGGGGTTTAGGTTATTTAAGAGTATAGGAGAAGAGGAAGGTCGTGATTGGAGAATGCCTGTGCTTCAAGTTGACCATGGTTACGGTCAAGTGTAGGGGCCAACACTAGCATTAAATCTAACTAGGTGTCCACACCCAGGTTGTTATGGTGAGTTGGCTGTAGAATTAAAATATGCACACCGGCAGACTCAACAATCTGATAGAGTTTGCAGGAACGTGAGGTGGAGCGAGTTAGGTCGGTATTGTAATCGTCCATGATGATATGGTGAACGTGTAAAGACCCCAAGGATTCCAGCACTGTTGCCAGACTGGAGAAGTAATTTATCGAGGAAGGACAATACTGTAAGAAATAAAAATTCTGCGTCAGCCGAAGGGGGAAAAGAAGCCAGAATATTAAAAGGAAGAAAACTGTGCATGTAAATGGCAACTCTACCTCCTCTCCTGCCGATCATTTCGAACAAGGAGAAAGCCAGTGAGAGGATAGAAAGTATTAAGAAGATTAGGCTTGAGCCAACTCTCCGATATCAGGATGGTATATCGTTAGTGCTATTAAAAGCCTCAGCCAAATCACTATAATGAATGGGTATGCTCTGTGAATTAAGGTGACATACGTTAAACAGGTGTTCTGGCTAACAGTTGAGTGTAGATTGTAAGCATTCACCTAATGTCTCAGTTACAGAGGTATAACTATTATCTACAGAGGATAAAGCAGACTCATAAGCAGTGTTTTTAGAATCATCATCATCAGTTATCAAATGCATTAAATTTAAGTAATAAAATTAGTAATAAAATATAATATAATGAGTAGGAAATTAATGTAAATGTAAAAAAATATAATTATTTAAACTTTCTCTGTTGGCACGAAATTACTTATCTGCTCCACCCACCAGCTAACACCACACGTAATTTGATTATAACAATAAAAAAAGAAAATACAAGTGCAATAAAACGTATCAAATAGTGACAGTATAAAAATAATATAGTAATATCAACACGCTACGTTATCTACTAATGTATTTCCAAACATAACCCGTCATGCAAATGTCACTATATGAATGTCAAATATAATGAGTTTAATGTGTTCTTAATATTAAATAAACAATTAAAGGTAATTGACTAAGCTAAGCAGAAATTAATAAAATAAGACTGTATTGTTTACCCGCCAGTTAGCCAACGAGCTATGTTCAGATAAATGTTAGCCAAACATTGAAATAAACAATTCTTGAGAATATGAATATGCCTGATGTTTTATATTTTGACTGGACTTGACTTTGGCAAATACTGTCTGTCTTGTTTTGGTGAGAAATTCACGAATAGAAACGGAACCTTTGAGTGCCGTCTAAGACTGCAGGTCGCCGACAGGAGTTCCAAGCTACGAAATCTCACCAAGATGGGCTAGTGATGATCTGTATCAAGTGTCACTCTGCCATAGTCCTCACCATCAGACTCCGCTATCCCCATAAGCGCTTTACGACGATGTCTTGTCTCTATGGCATCAATAGCTTGAGTGCACTCCTTAATCTGCCTCCGTAACAGTATGAAATATAAATTCATTGAATGGTGAATTGAAATATAAATCCATTGATCCATTGTTTGCTTTTGGTTTACAATAAAAGTTTTACAAAAAACGTTTACAGAAAAAGATAAAGGGATGTTGTAACAATAGACAAATGACTGGCAACCGATTTAAAATAATTTATCTTCACTCCTTTACAATTACGAAAAAAATATACATATACTTACTAAATACTAAATCTAATGTTTTAATTTCAGGTGAAGAAACTACAAAGAAAGTTAGCACGATGAATTATTATGCATATCGTTTGATGATTCGTCAAAATGCAAATAACTATTTGCTGCGGTTTCATCGATTATTTCAGCAGCATTATGTCGACATGTATGTCAAATTAGAAACGGAGCGTTTAAATTTTATTAGGTTGGACCAAGCAAAACTGCGAAAGAAATACAGCTAATATTGGCCGTTTAACTTTTCTTCCAGTGACGTACATAGATGGTCCATGTTATATGCATGAATATGCGCAAGATACAATGACGTATGTTGCTCATTACAGTCTCTTTATTATTTTTACCTGTAATCCAAAATGGATAGAAATTGTTCAATTGCTGCTTCCCAGACAAACATCAAGTGATGGACACGACATCACCAGACGTGTATTCTGACAAAAAATGCGGTTTCTGATAATTTATACGGCTGCCGATGAAATAAATGCTTGCATCAAAAAATCGAATCTATGGTGCTATGTGAAGAAACTTCAGCTGACAACAAACATGAGAGTTGCATTGCTTAATGATACATCTGCTGGAAATTTGCTGAGCAATTGCTGACTGTCGATAATGGTCAAGTACTGGTTAACAAATCGAGCGGATTGATTTCTTTTCCTAAGAATTTCTGTAACTTTGTCTCATTGAAAGACGAACTCATTAGCTACAAAAATAATCATTGATTGAGTGAGCGAGCAATTTTAGCGGCTAAGAGTAAAGATTAGGCTTAGAGAATTCAGAATGATATCATCGGAACAATGCATTTACTCAAATCAATTGACTGTGTAACGAATGAAGATTAAGCCACTAACTATCTAATTGAATAATTTACGCCTGAAGGTTGGCTCCGCAGTAATCATGCTTGAAAACATAAACTCACCAAAACTTTGCAACCATACGCGTTTAATGTTAAGTAAATTGATGAAAAATATGATTTACGCGATGATACTCAAAGAAAAATTCGAAGATGAGGAAGTTCTCATTCTGAGGATCTCAATGATCTTAACCGATATGCTGTTTGAGTCTAAAAGACTTCAATTGCCGATCCGTCTTGAATTCGCCATGACCATTAACAAATCACAAGGCCAACCCTTGAAAGTTTGTGGTCTGAATCCGGAAAATCAATGTTTTTACCATGGTCAATTATGTGTGGTATATTCACGGGTCGGAAGACCAGCTGCGCTATTTGTACTTGCGCTTGATAATAAAACAAAAAATGTCGTGTATCACAAGTTACTTAACTGAAGAGTGCAACCGATGCACGAAAATACATGAACAACAAATAATCATTAAAATATTTGATTTTTTATTTATATTTCCTAATAAAAAATTGAATTAAATAAAATCCAAAGTCTGTTTATTTATTGCCTGTAAGGCGGAACAGAGTTTGCTGGGTTAGCTAGTAGTATTATACGAGTATAAGCAAGAATAATTTACAATCTTAAACAAACAAAGCGTCTTAGGTCACCACTACTTTTAAAGGGCCGTTGAATGTTTATATTAGTCTTTAACAGAATACACTAAGTGGTAGACTGATACAAAACTGGTTTTTTTCGTAAAATTTAATTTATTAATGTTAATAACATTTTTCTTATCAAAATGTTTTTCATATTTCTTTTCGTAGTGATATTATTATGGTTTTATATGCGATGGAACAAGGTAAAGAGGTATTGGAAGAAAAAAGGGGTACCACACTACCCTCCACATCTGGTCATGGGCAGTTTAACATTTTTACAGAGACAAAATCCCGTAATTATATTTTTGAATATTTTATTTAAAGAAATCTAACTCATTTAAGTTTTTTCTAAGTATGAAAACATCCTTTATCGAACCTTAGCCAGAGTTTGTGCTAGGGTGGTATTTCAATGGGCACGCCATTGTTTCGGCGATAAGATTCATCATGGGAGATTGGCTTGAGAAGCATCACGGGACTCTCTCATACCAGTTGACGCAGGTGATCATTGGAAAACGATGTTTCGGAGATCATTTGTGTCCGATCCGCAAGGAGCCAAAACCTGAGTGCCAACATTGCGATGGCTGGACCGTGGACACGCGTTCCATACGCTGATGGAATGCCCGGCATGGGTGCAGCAGAAGTGCATCCTCGTTGTGATCATCAGACTGGGGATTCTCTCACTCAGTAACATGATTGTGGCTATAATACGGAGCGAGAGCGTGTGGAACTTAGCAGTTTCTTTTTGCGAGCAGGCTATGTTTGCGAAGAAGATGATGGTTTTAGAGGTTTAGAACTCTCCTGCAGACCGTAGAGGACTCAGGTGCAGGAGATCGTGAAACGATCTTCGTCTTCCATAAGCGCAGGTCTGGGGGTGGTAGATGAGGCCGTCTGTCACCCTAGCAGAAGCAGGCCGGGGTGGCGTAGGTAGCCCGAGGTATGTACGTTTACAGGGATTTCCTTACCTGGGTGAACTTGGTTTCCCGAATTTGGTGCCTGAGACGGCGTGTGGTGTTTGGTTACTTTGAGTCCGACATACATTTTGGTGATATCTGTAGGGATTTCTGCGAAGAAAAAAAGAAAAAGGGCAGAGTGTCAACATCAAAATTATTAGAATCCCATTCTAAGCATTTGGAGCCTCAATCACTCTAGCAACTATGGTTTTCAGAGCCATTTAACGAAATTAACTGTGGGTTTTTCGTGTTTAAAACTGAAAATACTTAATCGACTCCATGATTTCCTTTGCTTGCAACTGGAGCCAGTCACTTTAGTGCATTACTATTTGTAAAGACCTCGACTTCTGTTGACAGAGGCATATCAATATTGACCTCATATTTTTAGTGGACAAACCTGTCAATTAGTTTGAATTTGATGAAATCCATTGCAGTCTTTTTGAGTTTTGTGATTTTACAATTCATTTGGAGTAGTGTTCTGCTACGAAGATAATATTCAATATCTCCTTGTTATTTTAGTCACCCATAGTGTTTTATATGTTTTACATGATAGGAATAAATACACGGCATATACTTCAACACTGAACTTTTTGGTATATTTTTAGATGAGGAATTTCAATCTTAAAAATATTGTAAATATGTAATTTGAAGATGGATTCGCACACGAACGATAACCTTTTTGACATTTTATCTGAGAGTATTATATTTTCAGTAATCTTTTTGCAACAGTTTCTTTAGTTTTATTATCTTCCAATATGATCATTCATCTGCATCATTAAAATGAAATACATTAAAAGTTGAAATATCTTTGTGTATAAAAAGCTATTTGAGACTGTGTATGCTTCTAAAATTTAAGAAAACCTGAATTGTTTGAGTTCAAATTTTAATATTGTAATTTATGTACAACACGCTTCTGCCTACTGTTTTTATTTAATTTTTTACAGAATGTGAAATCACGAAATTTGACAAGATGTAGCTAGTTTTTTTTTTAATTTTATTAAAGTTATATCGTGAGTACTCGTTAAACAAGTACAAAGCACATTCATATATTTTTTGATAAGGGCAGATCACGACCAGTTGTGGTGTTTTAACGGGAAGCTCAAGTCCTGCAGTTGACGTCGCTCGGTCTTGATGTGAAAGATCTTTATTGTTGGTTGAAAATTAACATCTTTTGATGATATAAAATGATTGACTACTAGTACTATTCTAGAAAACCAACCATTACTCGCTTCTTAAGTTTCCTCAGAATTTTTAAAAACTGGAACATATTTCTGTTTCTCTTTCAGGCATATTGGATGCGTCAAGCATACAACGATTTCAAAACTCCTTATGTGGGCATGTGGTTATTTTGGCGGCCAGCATTATTAATCAACTGTCCTGAGTTGTGTAAAAAAATCTTAATCAAAGATTCTGATAACTTTAGGAATAGATTTATGAACTCCGGAAAGACGGATGCCATTGGACACGTGAATATGATTGTTTTGAAAGTAAGTTACAATATTATAACCAATGCTTACTCCTCATTATATGCTCGGTCGTCCCGTATCACCTCTGGATATAGTCAAAGTGGGCTCAACGTGGCAGAATTCGCTGTTTTAATTTATTTCATAAATATTAAACGAATTAAATAGATGCTTTCAATCGGGAGCTTGTCTATTGACATTTGTTCACATCGTTTACTCAGCGAACAGCAATGAACGAATTAATTAACATCGGTTTTCTTTGAGTCCCTGTTATGACTTCAATCGAGCCAGGATATTGTGTACCGAAGCATAGCACATTTATACCCTTACAGTTCTAAAATTATTATTTTTGTTTTAGGATCCTGCGTGGTCTAATTTAAGGCGTCGCCTCACACCAATATTTTCAGCCGCAAAATTGAAACAACACTACAAAATTTCACAAATTAAAAGTAACGACTTGATACAGCGTATCCGGGAATCATCAGCTAAGAATATTTATTTTAATCTGAGGGTAAGTAACAGTCTATTCTATCAGTCAGTATTACTACTATTTAGATAAATTACAACAAGGTAATTTGTTTAACATGTTAAGACATTACTACACATGGAAATCTGAATTAGATAAAAGAAAAAAATCCGTTCGCATTATCTCAGTTTTTCTCTACCTCTACTCCCACACAAACTATTTGTATAATTGGAATGTTAACGATCAAACTGACATCGTACAACATAAATATTTTCGTACTTTCTATGCAGACACTTTCTGCAGACTATAGCACGGATGTGATTGGAGAGTCTGCATTTGGTATTATCAGCGAGTCTGCTAAGACTGGTGACAGTCTTATGAGACAGATTGCCAGGGAATTTATGACATTCAACATCCACAGGGGATTGAGCTGGTCAAGCATTTTCTTTTTCCCAGAACTTGTTGATATATTTAGGTAAGTTTAAATTATTCCAAAGATGTAACTCTCAATAGGTATTAATTATACAGATACGTTGATTAAATTTTTGGCATAATTACAAGGGCTCTCCCTATGGGAGCGTAACGAGAATTTATTCGGATCTGTTTTAACTGCCTCGGTGGCGCAGCGATAATGATTACGACTGCTGTGCTTAAGGTCTCGATTCGATTCCCGGGTCGGACCAAATGCTTCAATGATCTGTAAATATTTGTTTCGAAGTTTGGGTGTTTTCTGTGTATAATATGTATGTCAGTCAGTCTAGTTATCATAACACAAGCTTTGCTTAGTTTGAAACTAGATGACGTTGTGTGTCAAATGTCCGAAATATTTATTTATTTTAACTAATGAATAAAAGAAAATTTGTATATTTATTATGAACAAAAGTATTGATACACTCCCTAAGACATACCATTCTTCTTAAAATTAGTTTTAACTACCATTTTTGAAAATAGAAAGAACTTAGCATTACTAGTACGTATTTTCACGAGTAAATTTACATAATCTAAGACATATCTCTATCAACAGATTCTCATTATTTCCTAAAGACACTATACAGCGGTTGCGAATTATGTTCGGATCAATCATTGAACAGAGAGGAGGATTCGATAAAAAGATTAAAGAGCCCCAGGATCTCTTGGAAGCTTTGCTGAAAATGAAACAAGAAGCAGCTGAGAATGGAGAAGGTAAATGAACTTGTCTTTAGTATACAAATATTAAAACTGTATTGAAATACACGGCTTGGTGTGATAACTATATGCATTCGAAAGATATTTTGATTTGTGGTAGACTACAGTTTCACGAGTCAATATAAGTGTAGCAATTTGATCAAATATCCCTTAGGATCAGAACTTTTGAAATCTTATAACCTTTCTAGTCGTAGGAAGAATTTTCCTATCGAATTTCTAATTAACAAAATCTACTTTTATAGAAGGTGTAGAATATATTTTAAGTGAAACGAGGCGATGGTTTTTGCAGAGAATTATTTGTAAAACTGATATATAAAGTTTTTATCGCAACTAGATAACCTCGTACAACTTCCAATTCGAACAAAGGTTATTTTTCTTAATCCATACTTTGTACACACACTACAATGTAATTAGATCGAGGCTGATGTTACTGTGTTATAGATTTTTATTGTTTTATTTTCCATGTATGGCATTTAAAACAAAGCATTTTTATTTCCATAGAAATAACTGACGATTTTCTACTTTCTCAAGCATCCGTATTTCTTCTTGGAGGTTTCGACACATCTGCTTCTGTAATGAGCTGGATTCTTTATGCACTGGCCTGGAACCCTGAGTGTCAAGTAAGCACTCTGTTATACTGTTTATTAAGTGGATCGGATTGATCTATCTTACTCTCTACTTATATTACGACTCTATACTTATCAATTAAATATTTTTAAAAAGTTTCAAAATATACAGTATATCTATTGTATTTATTACTTTGCATTTATAATTGTGTAATAACGGCGATAATTTGGAGTAAAATTAAGTTTTGTTTTCTAAGGAAAAGTTATACGAAGAAATAATCACTGCGAAAAAATCTCATGATGTTCAAGAATTAAACGCAACCATTCTAACAGAGCTTATTTACCTCGATTGTGTCATGAAAGGTATTTATATTTTTAAACATATTTTTTTCATTAATTTTTTTTTTCTACCATCACTTTTGACTTGTAATATCTTTTCTACTATCTGTTGTAAATCAGTTCGTGAAAAGGGATATTAGCTATTTAATTTGACTGTGTGTTTTTAAACGCATTCTGATGTAATTGTGTTTTTTGTATAGAAACCCTTAGAATCTTCCCACCAATGGGTTGGTTGGATCGTGAAGCTGCAAAAGATTACAAAATTGATGAAAAACTGACTATTCCTGCTGGTACACCAGTTTACTTGAATGCCGTGGCCATGCAAGTGGACCCGCAGTACTTTCCTGATCCCATGGTATTTAACCCTGACAGGTTTTTACCAGAGAATGAGAAAAATATAAAGCCTTTTACTTTTATGCCTTTCGGTGAAGGACCCAGAATTTGCATAGGTGAGCATGATGTAACATCTATCGTTTAACGTAATGTTCTTGTAGAAATAATTTTGTAATAGTTTTCAACCTTCTTTAAAGTTTTATTATTCGTTAGACAATTCATATTTAGATTTATCTATTACTTTATATCTCTAAATATCTAAATGCTCTCATCCTTTTGAGAAAATCAAATACTTACTACAAGTATCACAGATTTAGATCCACGATTTTAATGAGCAATAATTTTTTTGCTTATTCATTAGGACGATCAGTGTTAATAAGACCAAATATTTTTTGAAAAAAAATACTTTTTAACACCTTATTTTTCCTCTAGTATCCCTACTCTTGAATAGACATTTACACTTCTTTAAGTGTAAGTATATCATCCTTTACATATCACATATTTCATTAATTAAAACTAAAAAGTTACCAAAGGCATGTAGAGGGACGGGTGTCGTGTCCCTGTGATGCAAAGAGATCTTCCGACCAGGCGAGATGATCATGCCTGGTAAGCCACGGCCCAAGAGTTGATGTTGGGATGTTGTATATATGCTAATCGCCACGAAAATCTCTATTTCGTGATACAGGATTAGTAGTTCCTCCGTAGTTCGTTATACTCCGTAGCCCAGACACATCGTGTCTTGGGTAGATGGCGCTGTAGTATATTTTACTGTTTGCGCTGTATGTAGAAGTCGTCACAGGCATAATACTGATTTTTTTTTGTGCAAAAGTTATTTCTTTGTAGTAAAATTAATGTATTTGTGCTATTTTTCAGGTATGCGGTTCGGCCAACAATCATTAAAACAAGCTATTGCGTCAATAGTTCTAACATTTAAGTTGGAAACGCTACCGAACACACCCGCGCTCAACGACGTTCAAGTGGAGAGTAAAGGAATGTTTTTCATGCCATTAGACGATAACATGAAAGTTAAATTTGTACCCAGAGAATAAGTTTTAATTTTACCTTGTTAATATTTGTTAATGTATTGTATGGAACGAAGTCAATCTACAAAGTAAGAGCCAAGTCAGGGTAATCAAAGGATGTAGTAATATAAATGAGGTAATAATACCTCATTAGGGAAATGTCTGAATATTTACATAATTATGTTGGATTACAAAGAGTATGAATGTAAGACGTACACGTAGCTGAACTGCGAATATTGAGATCAATGTATGGTGTGATAAAAGGAATGAATACATCAAAATAGATTTGCCCTGGCTGAGAATCGAATAATCAAATAAAGAGGTCAGATCTTCTTTTTTCATTAATTTAATTTGAATAATTTTTAGGTTTATTTCAATTGATTTTCATTTAGTGTTTAGTGAAACACGATCTAGTATTGCCTATTCTAGTGAGTGAAAAGGGTTTAAGTCGCTCAATTTATTTGTCTCGCAATGCACCATGATTTTAATAGGTAGATATTTCTTTAAGAAATTTGAACTCGAATTCCTCTATTAGTGATAATATATCATCGCAAAACTACAAGAGTGACAGAAAATAGCGTGTACCACAACAGCCCTATTACTTTTTACTCTTTAAGTAATAGACTATTAATCGGAAAGGATCCAGATTGGGTGCCAGGGCAGGTAAACAAAGTCATTTGTTTCTCACCCTGTGGGAGGCCGTGATTGTACAATTAGAAAATGTAGTGAGAGTGAATAGTAGTAATGATTATTTGTAGTACTTTACTTTTTCTATGGTGAGAATTGAATTGAAATTTTAACTGATCTTCTAATTTGTCTGTTTCTTTTCTTCTATGAAAAGCAATACTTTGAATTCCAACTAGGAACGCAATGACATTTAAGATTAAGTATGCGCTCTTCATTTTGCCGATGATATAGTCATAATGGCAGAGTCGCTTGAGGATCTTAGTACCATGCTCAACGACCTTAGCAGAGTTTCCCAGCAGGTTGGTCTAAAAATGAACATGGACAAGACGAAGATTATGTCTAACGTCCATGTCGCACCTATACCGGTAATTGTTGGGAACGATGCAGTCGAAGTTGTTGACGAGTATGTCTACCTAGGACAAGTAGTCCAGCTAGGTAGGTCCAACTTCGACCAAGAGGTCGCACGAAGAATCCAACTCGGATGGGCAGCGTTCGGGAAGCTTCGAGATGTCTTTTCATCCAAGATCCCCCAGAACCTAAAGACGAAAGTCTTCAACCAGTTTGTGTTGCCAGTGATGACATATGGAACTGAGACGTGGTCTTTTACTGCTGGCCTCATGGACAAGTTCAAAGTCGCTTAACGAGCTGTGGAAAGGGCTATGCTCGGCATTTCCTTGCATGATAGGATTCGGAACGAGGATATCTGCAAGAAAACTAAGGTTACCGACATAGCTCTTCGAATAAGCAAGTTGAAGTGGCAATGGACAGGTCACATCGCTCGTAGAACCGACAACCACTGGGGAAGAAAGGTTCTTGAGTGGCGACCGCGTACCGAAACGTGGGTAGGCCCCCCACTAGATGGACCGACGACATAGTCCGAGTCGCGGGGAGCCGATGGATGCAGTTGGCGTCCAGTCGTACGGCGTTGCATTCCAGGAAGGAGGCCTATGTTCAGCAGTGGACGTCTTTCGGCTGATGATGATGTGTTCGTAGACTTCAATGAGCTTCTGCCGTCTGCCTTTACGTTATACAGAAGACGTATGCAGAAGATTAAGAATTTGTAAAATAACCACATTTGCCAGCGATAGAAGATTTCTGGAGTTACTTTTTGTCATTCAAATAGCAAAAATCTCTACTTTTACTATTCGTTTACAAGTGGTAAATTTATTACTTTCTTCCACATACAATTTTCCCTATAAAATATTATTAGAAGTAAAATATCCAAATGTAATCATCCGAGGAATAACATTGTGCTTGTAGAGGAACGGGTGTCCTTGTACATCTATAAGCTATCTATACAAAATAAAAATGTCGCAACTAATACTTGCAAGAACTATTCCAGATGGTACATTAAAAGTTGTAATTGAAGATGAACCTTCAAGTAATTGAGCAATTGAAGCGGTAAGAACTTCCGCCAACTGTATTTCAAGTCAATCAGTAAAGCGCTTGCTAATAACGCTACAAGTGATTAGTGGTTGGTTATTTTTGCATAAGTGCCTCCGCCATTTATTTCGGGACATCGAGGGACATAATTTCGCATTGAAAATGTAAATTTCTCGGAAGTTCTGAGTACTTAAAGTTTTAGACGAAGACACACGGTAGACCAGGAGCTGAGATCGTAGCAATGATACTGAGAATTTAGGGAATTGTTTTTATTGTGATTCGATTAATTCATAATTTATGATTAAATTACTCCTTAAAAAAATTGTAGTGTTGAAAAGAGGGCGAGAACTTCTGTGTTACAGTAAGATATCTATTAAACTAAGCGTACAATACTGCACGGTTGGCCTAGTGGTTCAAGCGGTCACCACGCCGCTCTCTACTGCGCTGAGTGTTGTAGGTGCAAACCCCACACGAGACAACACTCTGCGTAATTTGCAAATTGTTGATCTGAGTCTGGGTGTTCTTCGTGTCCGTTTCTTGTATATTTGTTTGTTGCGGACGATTTCTTTTTAATAAAAATAAAATAAAATAATAAGTTTATTATACGTTCACTTCAATCACGAATTGGTCAATCTATTTTATTTGCTAAATAATAATAATAATATTTTTTTTAAAGAGTAGCATATTTTTTATTTCAGACTACATCTACCTCTTTACTATATTTCAGCCAGACTCATTCAGGTGCTCGGTATTGTGGCGTTTATAATTTAGTAACAAATACCTACCAGTCCATCTTTACAAACATCTGTATAATTTTGATGCGTTAGAATTGTGCTAGATAAATATTTTGACATATTATACATGCTTTGTCTCACTCTGAAGTATTTTTTATAAACTTTAATTACGGAGTTTAGTTACAATTATGATTAACATTACTAACGCGAAAATGAGTGTGGTAGTTGCTTACACTTTTACTATGATACTTTTCTTCTATTTCTTCTATTTTAAGAGCTTACTAAAATGACTCTATTCTGCCTGATTGAAGGCATGAACAGAATCCAAGAGCTGTGGTCACTATACTCATTGCGAATGCAGGCAATACATATTGTATTGCCGCCATAGTGTTGACTCACACTATGGCGGCCTAGTGAGAAGCTATTTGCCATCAAGATACATATATATTTTAAGGCATTTTCATATTGTATTGAATTAACGACTGTCAAGTAAATGACTTATTGGTTCTATGAAGACGTATTTAAATCTCAATTATGGACTTCTTGTCATAATTTCTCGATAGAAATGAAATATGAATGAAAGGGGAGATAAATTAATTTTGTTGTAGAAAATGTTACCAGCTCCTGGTTTTAATAAGTATCGTCGACTGAAGATTTACCGGTCGATGTTTACATCCCCAAACTTAACCCACTCCATGTTAAAACAATTTAACAGTATAATATTTATTAAGTGCCTATATCTTGTTTAAATATATCTAGTGTTTTAAAGTACATAATTGTTTAAATTTTTGTGAATTAAATAATTATGTTACTAAGTATTCTCATTAACCTACTTAATACTAAAATCCGTTTTATGTTATGGTGTAAAAGGGTAGGTAAACGAGTAAGTAGTTTTTAAGAACGCCTGTAACTAAAGAATTACAAAAATGTGATGTTTTTATTTGAATTCTCCTTCTAGAACCGCGGGGAGAAGGTGTCGGGCTCAGGTAGCCTTACTGATTTAGTGAAAAGCAACGAAACTATTGCGTATTTTCTGTGAATCTATGACATAACCTTATTTTATGGACAGGCTTATGGCTTATTATGTCTAGGTCTAGTAATTGACCATTGAATGTCATTGCCATAAATGTCATTGATTATGGTGATGATGGTGCCACTCTGGTCGAACCCGCCCATTAGTGCCGAAACTTAACTTCCGCATCAAGACATGTTACGTCATTTTTGCGTTGAAAAGCCTCTCCATCGAAAATAGGATTGGCCTTAATACCATTCTGGCCAGATGGGTTGGTAAAAGATTTGTTTTAAATTTACCTTATTTTTTGCAGTAATTGCGTAGTTCGTTTCCTTAGTCGCCTCTTATGACACCAATGGGATGAATAGAGGTAGTGGCACTCTGTATCCTTCATCCATCACCACACAGATACCGTTCATATAAAAAGTAATTTTATTAAGTATTTTTATTATTGTAGAAAGTAGAATTATCGTTTATATACCCTTATGTAAAAGATGATAGAAAGGGTAATATCAAACAGACGATACTTCTTTTCAATTTCATTGGGTCTGCGTTCTTTTATATTTAGCTAAGCAAAGTCATAGCTTTGTGCTGGTACAATCCGGAGAGCAATTCCCAATAAATCACACTTGGTGCTTCATAGAGCGCAATATTTTTGGCGCAAAAGCTCGCCAATATATTTCTGAAATGCGAAATCTTTTATAAAATTGTATGTTATTTTTATTCTAATGTGGATCGAAGAAATATATACTTGCTTATCTTCTATAACTTTTTGGCTGGAATAAATTGTTACGCTAAAAATATAGGTACAAAATCAGACAAGAGAGAGAGAGAGTAGATAACATAAAAAGTTTTTTTTTTTCTACGTAGCCTTTAAACTTATTATTAATTTTATAAATATCTAATATTAATATAGGTTAAAAAAAAGCAACGCTATTACTTTTACTTTATTTTAGTTTCATATTCGATCCTGTAACTTGTCTGGCTGACTAGTGATTTTGAATGCTGCGTCAGGTTCACCGTTCAATTCTCACCAATTGTAAATGTTTCTAAGATGAAATGACGATGATCACGAGAATGTATTAGTACATAGGCAGCTTATTTACCATAAAGTAGGTAGGTATCAGAAGGTCGTCTGTCAGTTTTGTGATTTTATTTTCCTCATCTACCAAAATGACTCCACTCAACCCGATGGAAAGTCACACTATAGTGATCTAGTGAGATGCTTCTTCACGCCCAGATCCAGAATCATAATGAGAGGGAAACATATGCGCTGAAATTGAATTCCAGGTTTTGACTGCTCGGCACAGAAAGGAAGAATTTTATTAAAGTGTAGGGTGGGCTAAGAATTTGTTAATATTTGAATCTAAAATCAAAACATGTTACGGGAGTTCTTAGGATTGATGCTACTGGAATTTGCTGACTACAATCGTAATACATGGTTTCAACAAGATGAAACAAACACAACAACACACTTGTCATACATCCAATGAGTCCCTGCCAGTGGTCAAAGACATGTTTCCGGAAAAGTTGATTTCCAGACAAGGTGACATTCCATGGCCACCCAGAAGTCCAAATCTATCCCCAGCAGACTTCTTGTTATGGAGTTATTCGAAGAATCATGTTCACATCTATAAACCAAATACATTATGTCAACTAAGAGAAGAAATCAGCGAAGAGATGTCGGCGATCTCGTGGTCTCTTTACCCATGAGTATTCGAAATTTTTTGTTACAGTTTTAGAAGAGAGCAAAACGTCGAAACGGTGGTCCTTTAAACGAAGTAATTTTTTACAAATAAATTCCAAGTAATTAGTTTTATTGTAAATAAACATTTTTTATAATATATTAAATGATTTTTATACAATTTTTTTAAATGTTAACTAATTCGTAGCCCACCCTACATATTTTGTTTAACAATTGCATGTTTTTGGAGATTACTTTTTAACAAAATTAAATGTGCGACTATTGATATGAAAACTATTGGGTGCTCATAAAAAGTTATTATTTTTGGAAAAGCGTTACTCACTCAGTGTAAATGAAATGAAAGAATTGCTTAACAGCGACTTCCTTTAAGACCGTGATATCACTTCGGCCGTCAAGTATCAATCATCAAAATTTCATCGAGAATTCTGATGGGAAATAAAGTAAGAAAGCTAATGAAAACAAGGTAGGAAATTATTCTCCGTTTAAAATTTCAAATAAGTTAGTTGAAAACTTAAATATAATTTTAACTTTCATGCTATGTAACCTTAATCATATTATCTTTTTCAATTTTGCATGGCCCAATGAAAGTTTTTAGCGAATGTAGGGAGTATGTATATGTATAAATATATACCTAGTCTTGCCATAAATATTGTAATAAAGAAAAAAGAAAATTGTTAACTGCAAATAACATTTATTACTTTTACAGTGTGTCAGTTTAATACATAAATATAAAACAATTAAAAATATAAAAAGCTTATTCGAAGTGGTCTCCATTGGCTGCAATACAGTCCTTTAAACGATGAGGCCAGTTATCAATAGAAGCACGCACTCTTTCCATGGGAAAATTCTTCACTGCCAATCGTATAGATTGTTTTAGGGACTCCAAATTATCATGGCGTTTAGAGCAAGCTGTACTCTCTAAAACTGACCACAAATCATAATCCAGCGGATTAAGATCGGGACTAGACGACGGCCAGTCTTCAGCTCTGATGAAGTCCGAAACGTTCGATTCCAACCAAGACTGCGTGGACCGAGCTTTATGACCCGGCGCCGAGTCTTGCTGGAAGGACCATACTTGGTTATTGAACATGGTGATGTTAAGGGGCTTAACTACCTTCTCAAGAATGGTATCTTGATACACTTGTGCCGATGTTTTGATACCTTTTTCACAAAAATATGGCTCAGTCACTCCTTCATAGCTAACACCCCACCAAACCATCACTGAAGTCGGATAATGTCCACGTTGCACTCTGTCGACTAATTGGGAAGCTTCCTTAGAGCTTTGAGCATAAATACGGTCATTTTGTTTGTTAAAATGTTGCTCAATTGTAAAAATTTTCTCATCCGTAAACAAAATTTTTCTGTGACCTCCCTTTGCGTACCGCTTCAGTAGTTGTTTCGATTTTACCACCCTATTCTTCTTTAAATTATCAGTTAAGAAATGGCCAGTGCGTCTCTTATAGGCTGCAAGTCCTAAGTCATCTTTTAAAATACGCGACATGGTTCTAGGTGCTATCTTCATTTCCCGAGATAAAATCTTTTGCTTTCGGACAGGATTTCTTCGAATTCTTTCCCTTACTGCTTTGACCACCTTTTTCGTACGAACACTACGTGGACGGCCAGATCTTTTTCTGTCACAAACAGAGGAGGTCTCATTGTACCTATTAATAGCCCGGTACACAAACATTTTACTAATACCAAGTGTATGGAGAGTTTTAAAAATTGCATTTGGCTCCATACCTACTTTGTGTAATGCTATCACAGCGATTCGTATCTCTTTATCACCCCACACCATTTTAATATCGCAAAATATTTTACAATGTATTGGCGCCAAAATGAGAAAACACAATGAACAATCGTATAAAAATGACAGATTCGAAATTCAAATGTAATATTTTTTTATAATTAAGTGTAACAGTATTTATGGCCAGACTAAGTATATATGTGTGAATTACAACTAAAATACGTGTTCAGTCATTATCTATTTAGGATTTTAAAGAAGACAAATAGATACAGATAGCTATTAGTCAAACTTATTAATCGTTATAGTGTCAATTCCAAAGTGACGTTCAGAGGTGTATATTACTCTAAAACATTTGAAAGAGAATGTTTCTCTTTTATTACGAAGTAGGTTAAAAACAATTGAAAATAAAATAACAGAAAAAAGATTCACGTGAGTGTAAACAAATCTTTTGGGAGCACGTTTGAAACAGGGAAGTTATGAAATAATTCTTTGAAAAGTTAACAAAAACATGTTATTGAAGTTAACACAAAGCTCGCACCAACTTCTGACAGTGTAAAATACTAACGGGGTAAGCGAAAAATACGATGCGATGCGACGCTGTTTAAACATTATATTTCTAATATTAAAACAAATCATCATCATTATCATCTTTGTCTTCTTTTTGTGCTCTTTATCATATTTTTTTAAATCTGTACGTTAAGGATGATCATTCAAGCAAAATTGTAGAGTTTTTGCCCGTAACTAAGAAAATAATGTTCAAAATCACTCATCACATTGCATCATGTCGTGTCTCGTTGCGTCGCGTCGTATTCGTTGTTCAAGCAAGCTTTTGCTGTCGCATCATGGTGCACTTACACTGTACGCTTCAAACAATACTTTGAAGTGCTTCTATTTTATTGTAAACATTTACTTTACTTTAGCTAGTTTTGTTGTTTTTTAGGTGATAATTTGTCAAAAACGAAAGGAAATGTATGATTACTTACATGGTAGTACAAAGTATGATTTGAATATTATTATTATCGAGCTACCGTCAAGAAGAATTTTGTACATTGTGTCTACATGCGATTTGTTGACCGTTTTATCTGTCATGGTTACTGAGGGGATGGAGCAGTTAGAGTTTTTTTTAAAAGCTCCCTTAGCTTTAACTATTTAGAGATTAAGATTTTTTTATTATTATTATTTATTGTATTATAATCAGTATTCCGCTTGTGAAGTATTAAAATCTAAATATTTTATTTAATGTGTCTTATACATACCGACTTGGCTAGGTGTAATAATCCACACCCTAGCAGAAGCAGGCCGGGGAGGTGATGCGAGCGCTATGAACCGCGCTCGCCCTTTTGGGGCAGGAAAAAAAGGGAACATGGGTGTTGCCACACGGTAGGGTCTACAAGCTGTAGGTGTTCCGAGGTACGTCAAGATTCCAGGGATTTTCTTACTAGGGTGCACCTGGTTTCCCGGCTACTGGTACCTGAGACGGCGTGCTGTTTTTGATCGGTTTGAGTCCGATATAACCATTTTTCTGTGGTATCTGTAGGGATTTCCGCACAAAAAAGATGTAATAATCCAACCAAAGAAGGTCAAAACCAAAAATAGAGGATAGCCAAGCGTGATATCATTTCAATCATAGCAGGTAGATGTGCACTTAACAGTTAACATTGAATAATAGTTGAATAGTAGATTCAAACGGGCCGGCTCGACCGGGATAGTACTACCCTTTCACAGAAGACCAACCTAAAGTGATAGCATGCATGTTGTCGTGTTTTATTGGTGACAGTCATAATGATAGCCGTGTGAGCCTTTCACGTTCCCGAGCGGGGCATGAAAAGGCACCAGACTAGGCTGCCATAGTGTGGTTCACCATAATTGTCTACATTTGCAATAAGTATGGTGACCACAATTCTTGGATTCTATTCATGCTTTCCATCAGGCAAAGTAGAGTCAGTGTGGTAGGTTATTAATATAGAAAAAAAAATCGTTCAAATCCTGTTACATAAAGCTTTTAATTCATTGAAGCAGTACCTATTTTCAAACAAGAAACCAAATAATAACTGCGTCATAACACGGGTATAGATCATATAAATACGAGTACGTATCCATAAAATGCCTCCATCTTAAAGATTAATATCGAAAAGCCTAGCGGAAATTAACTACCTACTTTTTCTCAAGATAAACCTTGGGCATCTTATCGAGAATACATCTGATATTGTTCGTAATTTTCTTCGAAGACATTGTTTGTTTTACTAAGACAAACAATTCGGGAGAAATAATCATGAGTTTATGATTGATTGGTATGCGAAAGACTTAATTTGTTCACAGGATGTAAAGTAGATACATGATATGGGTACTTTTAGTAATACTTTATGGAAGTACCACTTCCTGCCGAAAATTAATCAGTAATCATTGTTTCGTGTAAAACTTAAATAATTGGAATTCACTTAAAACCATACTTTCAGGCCAATCAGATTTTGGATCGATCAAACCGGTGTCTATCTCTGGAAAAAACTAACATTTCTTTTGAATCTCTAATATTTTCTGCGTGGGAGAGTCGTGCTTACGCAGAAATTGTTCACTTCACTGAAGTTATACAAAGATCTCATAGAAAATCGATATTAAGCTGTTTTATTGCTGCTTTTCTTTTCGATGAGTGTGCTTACCGGAGCTTCGAACCTCTCCTCCTTCTTTCTCTGATAGATAGGTGGGGAGGCGGGTGATTCAAACGATCGTAACACATTCTGCAGCTGCTACAGATACGTGACTATGTCTAAGGTCCGAATTGTGCTCACGGCACTTACGACGTTTAAACTGCTAACGTGTGGTCTGATTTAGTGAGCGCGCCAACGTCTGTTAGCAGTATTAATAATTCGGACCACTTGTGAGTGTGCTTACGAATTCAAAAAGTTGAATATAACCTAAGAGAGCATTTTTTGACATAAACATGAGTGGAGTATATGGTCTAGTCGATGAAGATGGTGAAATGCTTGTATTTCAAGCATTTTCCGCAATCGAGGAAAGTAGTAATTCAAATAAATGGGGCAAAATAACATCAATGCTCACGGTGCTAACGATCCGATCCGTCAGTACTGTAAGCACTAGGTAGTGACGTCACATGTGACGTCATAGTATCCACAACGCTAACGGTGAGCGTGAAAAGCACGAATCGTATCGCACGTTGGTACGCTATGAGCGCTGTGAGCGTGATTCGGATCACGGCCTATTAGTTAGAGGTGTCTTTATCAGCTGTAGGGTATACGACTGCCTATAAAGTATGGCGATCAAGATGCCGATCGATACTCGGGTCGAGCCAAACAAAGGTAATTTAGTTTTTTTGATTATAGAACTAATTTATAACAGCCTGAGTTACGAAATTGAAACTCCTATGCCTCAGAGAGCACTTAAAGTCATCAGTCCTTCCGTTGCCGTTGCCGTTCGTATCGTAAAACTATAGCCAGATATAGGGACAAACTTCATTACCACATGTCTAACAAAGCGTAGCCCCTTTTGAACAAGTTTGAACTGTGACGACGTAGCTTCGAAACCATTAGATATTTGTAAGTAAACATGTGTTCGTCTTACTTACTCGCGTTACAAGAATAATACCGTCGCTATGATAGATAAAGACAAAACATAAACATAACAATGGCCGACCAGTGTAAACTCCCGCATTAAAATTTACCCATAAAAAAGACCCAGAGAAAAAGAATTAAAAATTCGACTTTTTATTAATTTTCTGACACTTCTTGTCCGTGTGGTGACGGATTAAGAATACATATATAGTGCTACCACCCCTATTCATCCCGTGAGTGTCGTAAGAGGTGACTAACGGGAACAAAGTATGAAAGACAACATCATTACAAAGAGAAGGAAAACTTGAAAGAAACCCTATTCCAACCCGTCTGTCCATCATGGTCTAGTAGGCCAAAATCTCCTTGCTAAGGAGAGGCCTATGTCCAGCGGTGGACTGTAAAAGGCTTTTGATGATGATGATTAATTTTATAATTTATGAATTTTTTACCATAGTGTATTTAAATAGTAGCTTGACAGCTTAATAGTAATAGTTTGACAATTTTTGTTAAAGCAATATATGTAAAAAAATATAATGAGACATCGTTGTGCACCCTTATTAACCGACTTTAAAAAGAAGTAGGTTCTATGTTCCACTGTATGTACTTTTTAAATTTTTTTTGGAAGTTTGAGTGATCAATTTACATTCATAATACAATTTCATTTTTACGTATGTATAAATAATGGCATTAATTATTATAAATATAAAGTATTAACATATGAAGGAATGAAATTTCCCATATGTATTAATTTGTTGAGGTGTCCTAAATTTCTGTATCACATCGGAGCCATCAATTTAGAGGATATGATACCTCGCTAGGTAGTAGAGCCACGCTGATTTCAGCACAAGTGGGCCGGTTCGACAGGGGTAGTACTACTCTTTCACAGAAGACCAACCTAAAACGCCAGCATCCGTGTTGTCGTGTTTCGTTGGTGAGTGTGAGACCGGAGGTCCATTGATGCAGGGGTGAGGGTGTAACCCATACACTATCGCGATGACTGTCTTGCCTTTTACGTCCCCAAACAGGGTGTGAAAAAGCGGTTCACAAGGCCGCCATAGTGTGGCTCACCATACTGCATCGTCTGCATTTGCAATGAGTATGGTGACCACAACTCTTGGATTCTATTCATGCTTTCAATCGGGCAGAGTAGAGTCACTTTGGTAGGCTCTTAATATAGAAAAAAAATGTAGTAGTTTGTCAAATATCCTCTCATTATTATAAGGTATGTGTTCAGGTTACTGTAGGAGAGAAATGAATATGCGTAGTTCCCAGTATTTTAAAGTTTATTTGCCGAGGTGTTACAAAATCAAATGTACAATAAACTATCTTAACCACGACTTCACAACGATTAATGTAAGTTCAAAGGGCCGTGCACAATGCGACGTTTGGTTATATATTCTTAGAAATGTACGTCAGCAATGCCACTATCAATTCATAGGTTCAATTAAAATGAGAGTGAAAACTAAATAATTCGATGCTAGGTCGTATCATGTTTTATTCTTATTGTTGAACCATTTTAAAACAAAAAAAAAGCTAATTATTCCTCTAATTACAAATTCTCCTATTAATTTGGTAAAAAAAAAGATGTTTTAATGGTAACACTGATTATAAATAGCAATTATTCCGTTTTTGTTTCGATTAAAGCGTTAAATCAACATATTTACGCGTGAAAAGTATTTCTGCTTGATTAGCGGTAGTTTTGTTGCATAGAATTACATTCTTTTGCTACGTATTTACCCATTTTGATAATTGTTGTTATCACCTGTCAATACGATAGCCTTGGGCGGTTACTATATTTTTGGTCCGTACCTACTAATCTAGTATATAATAGATTAATGGACATACCATTGTGACATTGTGACAGTGAGGGAACAGAAAGTGCGCCTGTGATTACGAACACATTTGTGTACTATAATTGCTCTAGTAAAGTCGACTGGTCTTTGTTGTGATTGGCTGGTGAAAAACAGCAAACGGAAAGACAGACCATCTAAATGGAAAGTGACCACCGTCGCTCCTGTACACCGATAATTCAAGTGTCATAATCGAGTTGTTTAAGTACCCAAAAATACCTTAAAAACTTTTCTTGAAGGTTTCGTAACCTGATCGGCTTATTTATTAGATATTTTTACGCTGTACCGTAAAGTCTTATGAGTTTGCGTCATTAGTTAGATACTGATATCACAAATTCATGTATTAAAACCTATTTAATATAAAATAACACCAAATGGTACTTAAGACACCAAATCATGCAATGCACAAAAAATATTTTGTGTTCCCGGAAAACCATCATTTGTAGATGTTTACAAAAATAAAGTAAAACAAACATCATTAGGGAAACGGAAGTAGCCAATAGCCTTTTCCTGTCGCGACATAAATATGTAACGTGGCCGACGTTGTGAGCCAACTTTAATTATAAAAAGAAATATTCTATTCAAATTGAAATATATTATTAAAGTAAAAGTGCTCAGCATAATGGAGTGAGTATTTCTTTATTTCTCTTATTCCGAATGTTCATGAGAGACCATCAAAATGTGGTGGCAGCGCAGAATCAACCTGAATTTCATTTGACCGTCGTCTTGGTGTGGTAACTCTAAATGTGATGCCATAGGTTATGAATTTGATTCTAATTCAAGACATAATTTTGTGGTTAGCACGTTATTTTTATATATGTATAGAAAATTCGGTTACTATATTACAGATTCTGCCTAGTTTGAAATCAGATGGCCGTGTGTGAGATATGTGTTTCTTAGAGCTTAGTGTTTTTGGTACTTTTATTTTATAAATTGTGGTAAAGCCTACAAGTGTCTGCATTTAGCCAAAGTGAAATATTTAGGTAATTATATGAAACCTTCAGCCAGCTTAGTAAATGTCCTTATTAGAGGTAGAGCATAAGCTCATCGATTGGGGATTTTAAAATTTATTAAACGATTCAGTTGTAGGTCATGTTATTCTTTGATGAAGAAATTTTTTCTTTTATTAAAAGGACAAGTTTTGCACTAGTAATATTATTTATATCGCAAGGGATTTTGAAAATATTCTTGAGGCAGATACAAAGACAACTCAGACTTACAACTTACGGCAACACGTTGTGGATCACACAAAATGTTATCTCGTGTGTGGATCTTACTGGCAACACTCAGCACAGTAGGAGTAGGAAGTAGTCGTGGAGACCATATTAATACACCATGTCCACCAAATCATCTGTTGGGTTTATAGTCAGTAAAACTTCCAAAATGATATACCGCTCACAAAGTTGTTTATCCTACTAACAAAAAGATTTTGTTCTGAGTAAGTGTTATGTTTCTACGGACACAAGCATTCAAGCTCATTTATAGCAGTCAGCGTTTTAACATCATTTTACCAAAATTGCAATACATGCCCGAACTAAGAAGTCCATAATAAACCGGGCCATTCCAGTTTTATCCAGTCATTACTGGATGCTATAAAGCGAGTGAGTGACCACGTGACCAGACTACACGCCTACTTTATGGCCACACACTTATCATTCAACTTTATTTGTACACTTAAATATCGTACGTGCCGTTATGGAGCGAGGAAACGAGTAATTATTTTTTTTATCAGTTTCCTGGTTGGTTAGGGGTTTTGTTTTGACATGACACGATTACAAATTAGTATAGTGTAGAAGTAGACTAGTATAAAAGTATAGAGTTAGCTAATAATAATCTCACAGTATTCACACAGCTCACACGGACGTTTGATCCCAAACTTAGGTAAAACTTGTATCTCCAGGAGAGCGTCTGACCAGGCATGGCGTTGATCCTGGAGGGGATCTGAAATAACATGGCCTCTGTCCCCTTCAGCGTAGGAGACCGGCCGCCGGGGTGATTTTTAGTGTAAACACCACATACTCCTGGCTCCTGCGTCCCTGAGTAGCCGGAGATCCGAAGAGATTTTCCACCACGGCAACAAAAAAAATATAAAATAAATAAGCAAAGCCTGTATGGTAACAAGACTACTAACTAAATATCAATTATTTCAGTCTAATGGTAAATTGAATATAGATAATTCTACGCAGTGTAATTTAGACATCAAAAATAACAATCATAATAACTTGACTTACGAGTATGTTCATGTCAGAATAATCCTAAATAAGATACAGCCGATAATATTGTAACTAGGCTACTGATATGTATTTCTCAAGATAAACGTATCACATACAGAAAACTCGCACGTACTACTTACATGTTATTTTACATATTTATATATACAAATATTTATTAAAAAAATACAACAAATTTTATTTAATTATAAAATAATATAAATAATGATAAATATTGTCATTAAAGAAACAATATTTAGTGACATTGGAAACATTATTATTAAAAATTGAATTGTAAACTGTACTCTCAGGATAGTTCTATTTCATAATCATCATCATCATCACCATCTGAGCCAAAATATGTCCACTGCTGGATATAGGCCTCCACCAAGGTGCTCCACAACAGCCGGTCCCGTGCCTCCCGCATCCAGCAGCTTCCTGCGACTTTCGACAGGTAGTCGGACCACCTTGCGGGGGCCCTACCAATGCTACGTTTCCCAGTACGCGGTCGCCAGTCCTGAACTTTACGACCCCATCGGTCATCGTTCCTGCGTGTAATGTTGGTAATATTTTGAGATATTATTTATGAATATTAGGATACCAAAGTTTGCTATCTATTAGTTGTATCGGAAAGGCTTTTATTAATAACTGATATTAGAGTTCAAGGGATAAGTTATGTTACCTAGAATCATCGAATTCCACATCCCAGTATGTTTACTTATATGAAACACTTAACAACGAATGCACGTTGTCATGAAACGACGAAAAATAAATCTCTTAAATTCACCAACTTCGAATTAATATAAAACGAATCTACGCTAAATTATATCTAATATACTCGTACATATATGTAACGTATGAATAATAATATAGCATTATCTTGGTTAGATTATCCAATATCAATCAATTGTGTCAATCAAATGGAACAATATTTTTATGTAATCGAAGCTTTTAATGAATTCTGATCCGTTTTCACAAGATTTTTACAAAATAATATATTTCTGTCACACTTGATAAACTCTGAAATCGAAATGAAAATTTTTATTGAAATTTAGAACCCATGGATAAACACTTGTAGGCATTCTTTGTTTATATTCGTGTGAATATAAATAAAGAATGCCTAAAAGTGTATATCAATGGGTTCTAAATTATTTTTCTTCTCATGTTGAACCTTGTGTTACATGTTCAAAGTTTACTGTATTCAAAAAGTGGAAATATTTAAAATGTGACATTTAATTTTAATCTTAAATGGAAAACTTGTACAAGCCGTCAAATCAATTTTACTATTGTCACAATCTAGTATAGCGAACTTTAGAACTTCTACACATAAATATTCAATTAATGTTCAATAACAGTTTATCTTTGAATCGCCACGGTCGAGTTTACTCAGGGCTAAATAAAGGCCAAGATTGGGATATCGAGATTATCAACAATCCTATTATAATTCACGGTCCGACCTAGGCTGCTTATCTTTAAGTAAGCGTCTTTAAAGGGTTGATAAACGTCACAGCCTGTAAATCATTTTAAAACATCTAAAGAAATAAAAAAAGTCGACGAAAGATATGCTGTACAGTAAATATCAATTTTGGAATAAATTCTAAGACGTTCCACGTGAAGTTAGATTGGGACAGTACGCCTTTAAAGGCTTCAGGTTCTATATGAGACTCAAACAAGGAGATGGTTTACCTAAGGGTGAATGATAACTCTGTCCAAAGACTCCTTAACCGCAATGATCTCGCACATTTCACATGTCCATTTTATGCCAAACGAGCTAGTTTTTTTTTACGTGAGCAGACCCAAAATTACACGGTGTGCCACTCTGCGTCTGCGGTAGGAGGATCTGGTAACAGCGGTTATTACGACGTCCAGGAACTAGGTAAAACCTGTGCTATGGTAACCACACTGTTGACCAATATAATGTTGTATTTAGTTTGCAGGTCAACAGTTGTAAAGTGTTGTTACTATTTGAGTGTATATAAACGTTTGGAAGTGTGAGGAATGGTGTTCAAGATTACCAAATAAATATAGTTATATAGTTTTGTATGCATACGTAATACATATAAATAAATCATACCCAACTTAAAACAAATGATTGTGCTGATTATAAAAGTCGCGACGATCCTAGTTTCCAATCAGGATCCATCACAACTAGACCAGTATTTCCATCAAATTATTTCAGCTAATTTCTAATGTAGTACAATAATGGATCTTTGGTTTTTAAGTGGCATTAACTAATGCTATTATATTACTTGTTGACAAAAACTCGGTCAGCAAAAAGCGTACCATGGAAGTTGAATCTGTTTGTACTGCCAATCAAGCGGCAGCCGTCCCAATCTAACTTTTAATGAACCTGCGCCACTGGTCCCTCGCATTGTAAGGTTCTGAGCCTGATTTGAATTTAATTGTATATGGATAAGCGATTATTTGTTTACAGAAAATCTAATTTTAGACAGATCTGTAGGCCTCAATTTGATTAACAAATTGAAACTGACAATTTGAGAAAGCAAGCACCGCAATTAGATTAAGCTTTAGAAGCTGTTCTTTTTTGTCACAGAATAAGAAATAAGAATTTAAAGGGTACTCTCATGATTAGAATTTTCATTTGCATTAATACATATGGAAACAAGAGTTAATAAGAACTCAGCAATATATCTACAACATGCAAGAAGTGATTTGAAAATATATCGAATTTTCACAAGCCCTCAGGATTTTAATAGAAGGATGTTATAAAATTATCTTCCATTATATGAGCCCAAAAGCAGAATTGCTGTGTCTATAAAAATAGTAAAATATGTTAGTATTTTAATTATTCTGCTATCCGAACTGGTATATGAGTATTCAATCAACTATAAGTAAAAATATCTATGAAATATATATAAAAATAAATTATATTATAAAATTTTCCAAATATTTTGAACGCTTATAGCCCCATTAATTTTTAAAACTAAAAATATTGTTGTATTATGTGTAAAGGTCAAGTCAGCTGCCCGCTAATATAAGTTTTAATGGATATTGATGCCCTTTCAAAAGGTCACGCGTGAAAGTGAACAACTTTCTATTCCTTGTTCGTCTCCGAGACAAGTTCGACAAGGAATGCCATCCCTTGTTGACTTTTCAAGTACTTTCTGTAAGTATTAAGAAATCAGAAGGAACTTTTCCACTACATTGTCAGTGTGGGTGGGGTTGTTATTTTTAGTGTGTGAATTGTCATTGTCATAAAATGTCATTCAGTTTCTGGATTAGCTCTTTTTGTGGGACGGCTGAAGACTTTCACATTATTTTACTTCATTTATTAATACTAATCATATGGGTGAATTTGTTATTACTCTTGAGTTACAAGTATCTATGAGCAGCAGGGTAAAATGAAATGACCTGTCTGTTCAACTGACCACCTACATACACACATGCATTTTAACAAAAAAATATTGAAAAATTGAAAATATATAGAATACAACAAATAAGAAAGACAAACAATAAAAGAAAATAGCAATTGTTGACACGGTCCGGTTGAAATGTATTAAACTTATTTCGATAGTTGAAGAGTTCAGGAACGAAAACTTGTGACACAAGCTAGATGTTTACTCTTGGTTTCCTACATAGCTTTTGCAACTGTAAATAACAATAAGACGACAACTTGTAACTACTACTGTTTATTGAACCGTAGCTATATTTTTTTTTTTTTTTTTATACCACGACGGTGGCAAACAAGCATACGGCCCGCCTGATGGTAAGCGGCTACCGCAGCCTATGGACGCCTGCGACACCAGGGGCATCACGTGCGCGTTGCCGACCCTTCAAAAACCTATTAACCCCCTTCTTGAAGAACCCCATGCTGTAGTTCCCAGGGAAAACCGTGGCAGGGAGCTCATTCCATAACGGGATTGTTCGCGGGAGAAAATTTCTCTGAAACCGCACTGTGCGCGACCATTTAGGTTCCAATGTATGTGGATGAGCTCCCTGACGATGGCGAGCGGTGCGATGGTAGAATGTGGCTGTGGGCATCATATCAAACAATTCTTCTGAACACAACCCATTGTAGAGACGGTAGAGTACACACAGGGAGGCAAAGTCTCTCCTAAGACTTAGTGGCTCGATACCGTCCGTGAGATCAGGATCGTCGACTATTCTCACAGCACGTCTCTGGACTGAATCGAAAGGCTCAAGCTGGTACTTCGGTGCTCCCGCCCAGAGATGACAGCAATACTCCATGTGAGGCCGAACTTGTGCTTTGTACAGTAGTAGCCTTTGTGCCGGTGTGAAATATCGCTTCGCTCTATTCAGAACACCAAGCTTTTTTGATGCCAGCCTCACCTTTCCCTCCAAATGAGTCCGAAATTGGACGTCACTGGAGATGTCGACACCGAGGATCCCAATACTCTGTGAGATGGTAAGGGGTGTATTCTGGAATTGTGGAACCACAGTGAACGGGGTTTTTTTAGCAGTAAACGCACAAACTTGTGTCTTAGAGGGGTTAAATTGGACCAGGTTATCCCGACCCCAATCGGAGACTCTGTGTAAAGTGCTCTCGATTTGAGACACAAGTTGTTCGCGACTTTCTACTACAGCGGTACGAGGGATGTTAGCCCGGCCCGTGTAATACACATCTCCAGTACTGTCATCCGCATAACAATGAATGCTATCTATGGTCAACATATCATTGATATGCAGCAAGATTAGTGTTGGAGATAGCACGGAGCCTTGCGGGACACCAGCGTTTATGTCCATGCTTTCAGAGCAGCTACCGTCGACGACGGCTTTTATGCGTCTGCCAGACAAAAAGCTAGCCACCCATTTGCACAAACCCTCGGGCAGGCCGTAGGACGGTAACTTCGATAGAAGGCCCCTGTGCCAGACCCGATCGAACGCCTTTGCTATATCCAGGCCAACTGCCAAGGCCTCACCTTGACTCTCAATGGCTGAAGCCCACCGGTGAGTGAGATACACTAGAAGATCACCAGTCGAGCGACCGCGGCGGAAACCGTACTGGCGGTCGCTGATCAAATCGTGCTCTTCCAGGTAACTGAGGAGCCGTGTGTTGATTACACGCTCCATCACCTTAGAGAGAAGGGAGGTTATAGCTATAGGCCTGTAATTCGATGGGTCCGATCTATCACCCTTTTTTGGCACTGGATGCACATGGGCAGTCTTCCACGAAGACGGCACTTGCCTTTTGCGGTAGGAAATCGCGAAAAGTCGCGTTAGTACAGGGCACAACTCAGGGGCACACTTTTTGAGCACCACTGCAGGTATGCCGTCTGGCCCACTCGACTTATGAACGTCTAGACAGTTTAGTTCCCGCCGCACTTCTCTTTGCGAAATGTGTATTTCCGGCAAAGTGTGTTGGCACGGCGGGTTAATAGGCGGTACCGCACTTCCATCCTCGTTCATAGTCGAGTTCGCGGCAAAAAGTTGCCCAAGTAGGTCGGCTTTCTCTTTAGCACTATGGGCCAAGTTACCATCGGCATTTCGCAATGGTGGTAAAGACGACTGGCAAAAATTTCCCTCGGCAGCCTTAGCAAGAGACCAAAACGCACGACTCCCAGAGGGATAGCTCGTAAGTCGCTCACCAATCCCGCCGATGAAATCGAATTTGGCTCTGGCAATTGTCTTTTTGCTGGACCTCGAGGCAGCATTTAGTTTGCGTCTCACATCAGAGATGTTCGGATCCTTATTGGTACGGGCCGTGGTCCAAGCCCTATAGGCGGCCTGCTTGACTAGCCTGGCTTCCTTGCAAAGCCGGTTAAACCACGGTCGCTTTTTTTCCCCCGCAGCTACTGATGGGTTGGGAATAAAATACTCCATACCCACCAGGATCGTCTCAGTGACAGCGGCTGCGCAGGAGTCAGGATCTTCTGGCGTGAAGCAAAGCTGTCTCCACGGGTACGATGCGTAGAATTCATGCAATCCATCCCAGTCTGCTGATTTATATTGCCACATGTGGCGCAAATTGGCTGGGCGAGGTGGAATATGCCAAGGGCATGGGACTTCGGTCCGGACGAGGCAGTGGTCGGACGAGCCGAGAGGTGCGTCCACTGCAATAGTGTAGTCGTCCGGACGCGTCGTCAGCAGAAGGTCCAGCAAAGAGTGTGCATGGCTCTCAATATCAGGTATTCTTGTTGGAGAATGTACCAGTTGTGAGAGGCCATGGGCCAGAGCAAATTCGTGAGTAGACCTGCCCGCAAAGTCGGTGGATCGAGAATTTAGCCACTCACAGTGGTGGGCATTAAAATCCCCTAAAATCACCAACTCAGCACGAGGGTACCGCTCAAGAACTTTGTCGGTCGTCACCTGCAGGTGCTCAAAGAGTGCTTTAGTCTCCCTGTCACCGCTATGAGACCTGTATAGGCACGCATAGATTCGAGTCTCACCTCCGTAGTCTACGCGCACCCACATTACTGACAGGTCCCTGTCTTCATAAAAATGGAGACGGCGACAGCAGATATCCTCCCGGACGTACATGCATACACCGGCACGTCTCAGAAATTTGTGTTCGAGTTTGTAGCCGGGGTAGTGTAGGTATGATGTATGGGCCGGGCAGGATATCTGCGTCTCCGTAAGAAACAAGAGGGTCGGCTGCACAATCTCCAGATGAAGGTGGACTGCGTTCAGGTTGGAGTGAAGTCCCCTGATGTTGCAGAAGTCCATATATGTGGAAGAGGATGCCGCTGTAGATACATTTTTTCTATTTTTCTTCGTCATTTTTTTTGGGGGGGTTTAATTGGTTTGTGAGGATTCACTGTGTTGACAACTAAGGGGGCAATGGGGCGGTGCTAATCTACTCATGGTCGATGCGGGTAGTGCGATTTGTCGGCGCGGCGTACGAAAGGGCCCCCGCTCCCCCCCTGCAGCAGCGGTCGGGTTCCACTCCGGTCTCCTCCTCCGGCACGACTACTACTGCAAGGATTTTTCGCAGGCTGGCGGTTCAGCCTCCCAGGGTGGAGGTTGTAGTGATCCCTGGGTTCGGGAACCCATCTATCCTGTGGGCGGCCAGCGGACAACCGTTTCAGCGGGTCTTCCTGACCGCCGCGCCCACATCCCGCGCCCACACGAGCCAGTAGCAGTATTATAAGCACCACTAGTCCCCCGTTGTCAAAACAGCGAATTCTCTAGAGCTCTGGATACCTTACTCACCACAGGAACACAGCACTGCCGAAGATGCAGTGCTATTTGGTTGTGGTCTTCTGTAAGGCGGAAGTCCTTCCCCAGTCAGGCTGCTCCAAGTTTTGAGCGGAAAATATCACGCTATGCCCTACCTCTCATAAGAGGTTATATTTAAGAAGCTATATTTAGTATCTACGTTTTTATACGATAAACCTTGGGCATCTTATCGAGAATACATCTGATATTGTTCGTAATTTTCTTCGAAGACATTGTTTGTTTTACTAAGACAAACAATTCGGGAGAAATAATCATGAGTTTATGATTGATTGGTATGCGAAAGACTTAATTTGTTCACAGGATGTAAAGTAGATACATGATATGGGTACTTTTAGTAATACTTTATGGAAGTACCACTTCCTGCCGAAAATTAATCAGTAATCATTGTTTCGTGTAAAACTTAAATAATTGGAATTCACTTAAAACCATACTTTCAGGCCAATCAGATTTTGGATCGATCAAACCGGTGTCTATCTCTGGAAAAAACTAACATTTCTTTTGAATCTCTAATATTTTCTGCGTGGGAGAGTCGTGCTTACGCAGAAATTGTTCACTTCACTGAAGTTATACAAAGATCTCATAGAAAATCGATATTAAGCTGTTTTATTGCTGCTTTTCTTTTCGATGAGTGTGCTTACCGGAGCTTCGAACCTCTCCTCCTTCTTTCTCTGATAGATAGGTGGGGAGGCGGGTGATTCAAACGATCGTAACACATTCTGCAGCTGCTACAGATACGTGACTATGTCTAAGGTCCGAATTGTGCTCACGGCACTTACGACGTTTAAACTGCTAACGTGTGGTCTGATTTAGTGAGCGCGCCAACGTCTGTTAGCAGTATTAATAATTCGGACCACTTGTGAGTGTGCTTACGAATTCAAAAAGTTGAATATAACCTAAGAGAGCATTTTTTGACATAAACATGAGTGGAGTATATGGTCTAGTCGATGAAGATGGTGAAATGCTTGTATTTCAAGCATTTTCCGCAATCGAGGAAAGTAGTAATTCAAATAAATGGGGCAAAATAACATCAATGCTCACGGTGCTAACGATCCGATCCGTCAGTACTGTAAGCACTAGGTAGTGACGTCACATGTGACGTCATAGTATCCACAACGCTAACGGTGAGCGTGAAAAGCACGAATCGTATCGCACGTTGGTACGCTATGAGCGCTGTGAGCGTGATTCGGATCACGGCCTATTAGTTAGAGGTGTCTTTATCAGCTGTAGGGTATACGACTGCCTATAAAGTATGGCGATCAAGATGCCGATCGATACTCGGGTCGAGCCAAACAAAGGTAATTTAGTTTTTTTGATTATAGAACTAATTTATAACAGCCTGAGTTACGAAATTGAAACTCCTATGCCTCAGAGAGCACTTAAAGTCATCAGTCCTTCCGTTGCCGTTGCCGTTCGTATCGTAAAACTATAGCCAGATATAGGGACAAACTTCATTACCACATGTCTAACAAAGCGTAGCCCCTTTTGAACAAGTTTGAACTGTGACGACGTAGCTTCGAAACCATTAGATATTTGTAAGTAAACATGTGTTCGTCTTACTTACTCGCGTTACAAGAATAATACCGTCGCTATGATAGATAAAGACAAAACATAAACATAACAATGGCCGACCAGTGTAAACTCCCGCATTAAAATTTACCCATAAAAAAGACCCAGAGAAAAAGAATTAAAAATTCGACTTTTTATTAATTTTCTGACACTTCTTGTCCGTGTGGTGACGGATTAAGAATACATATATAGTGCTACCACCCCTATTCATCCCGTGAGTGTCGTAAGAGGTGACTAACGGGAACAAAGTATGAAAGACAACATCATTACAAAGAGAAGGAAAACTTGAAAGAAACCCTATTCCAACCCGTCTGTCCATCATGGTCTAGTAGGCCAAAATCTCCTTGCTAAGGAGAGGCCTATGTCCAGCGGTGGACTGTAAAAGGCTTTTGATGATGATGATTAATTTTATAATTTATGAATTTTTTACCATAGTGTATTTAAATAGTAGCTTGACAGCTTAATAGTAATAGTTTGACAATTTTTGTTAAAGCAATATATGTAAAAAAATATAATGAGACATCGTTGTGCACCCTTATTAACCGACTTTAAAAAGAAGTAGGTTCTATGTTCCACTGTATGTACTTTTTAAATTTTTTTTGGAAGTTTGAGTGATCAATTTACATTCATAATACAATTTCATTTTTACGTATGTATAAATAATGGCATTAATTATTATAAATATAAAGTATTAACATATGAAGGAATGAAATTTCCCATATGTATTAATTTGTTGAGGTGTCCTAAATTTCTGTATCACATCGGAGCCATCAATTTAGAGGATATGATACCTCGCTAGGTAGTAGAGCCACGCTGATTTCAGCACAAGTGGGCCGGTTCGACAGGGGTAGTACTACTCTTTCACAGAAGACCAACCTAAAACGCCAGCATCCGTGTTGTCGTGTTTCGTTGGTGAGTGTGAGACCGGAGGTCCATTGATGCAGGGGTGAGGGTGTAACCCATACACTATCGCGATGACTGTCTTGCCTTTTACGTCCCCAAACAGGGTGTGAAAAAGCGGTTCACAAGGCCGCCATAGTGTGGCTCACCATACTGCATCGTCTGCATTTGCAATGAGTATGGTGACCACAACTCTTGGATTCTATTCATGCTTTCAATCGGGCAGAGTAGAGTCACTTTGGTAGGCTCTTAATATAGAAAAAAAATGTAGTAGTTTGTCAAATATCCTCTCATTATTATAAGGTATGTGTTCAGGTTACTGTAGGAGAGAAATGAATATGCGTAGTTCCCAGTATTTTAAAGTTTATTTGCCGAGGTGTTACAAAATCAAATGTACAATAAACTATCTTAACCACGACTTCACAACGATTAATGTAAGTTCAAAGGGCCGTGCACAATGCGACGTTTGGTTATATATTCTTAGAAATGTACGTCAGCAATGCCACTATCAATTCATAGGTTCAATTAAAATGAGAGTGAAAACTAAATAATTCGATGCTAGGTCGTATCATGTTTTATTCTTATTGTTGAACCATTTTAAAACAAAAAAAAAGCTAATTATTCCTCTAATTACAAATTCTCCTATTAATTTGGTAAAAAAAAAGATGTTTTAATGGTAACACTGATTATAAATAGCAATTATTCCGTTTTTGTTTCGATTAAAGCGTTAAATCAACATATTTACGCGTGAAAAGTATTTCTGCTTGATTAGCGGTAGTTTTGTTGCATAGAATTACATTCTTTTGCTACGTATTTACCCATTTTGATAATTGTTGTTATCACCTGTCAATACGATAGCCTTGGGCGGTTACTATATTTTTGGTCCGTACCTACTAATCTAGTATATAATAGATTAATGGACATACCATTGTGACATTGTGACAGTGAGGGAACAGAAAGTGCGCCTGTGATTACGAACACATTTGTGTACTATAATTGCTCTAGTAAAGTCGACTGGTCTTTGTTGTGATTGGCTGGTGAAAAACAGCAAACGGAAAGACAGACCATCTAAATGGAAAGTGACCACCGTCGCTCCTGTACACCGATAATTCAAGTGTCATAATCGAGTTGTTTAAGTACCCAAAAATACCTTAAAAACTTTTCTTGAAGGTTTCGTAACCTGATCGGCTTATTTATTAGATATTTTTACGCTGTACCGTAAAGTCTTATGAGTTTGCGTCATTAGTTAGATACTGATATCACAAATTCATGTATTAAAACCTATTTAATATAAAATAACACCAAATGGTACTTAAGACACCAAATCATGCAATGCACAAAAAATATTTTGTGTTCCCGGAAAACCATCATTTGTAGATGTTTACAAAAATAAAGTAAAACAAACATCATTAGGGAAACGGAAGTAGCCAATAGCCTTTTCCTGTCGCGACATAAATATGTAACGTGGCCGACGTTGTGAGCCAACTTTAATTATAAAAAGAAATATTCTATTCAAATTGAAATATATTATTAAAGTAAAAGTGCTCAGCATAATGGAGTGAGTATTTCTTTATTTCTCTTATTCCGAATGTTCATGAGAGACCATCAAAATGTGGTGGCAGCGCAGAATCAACCTGAATTTCATTTGACCGTCGTCTTGGTGTGGTAACTCTAAATGTGATGCCATAGGTTATGAATTTGATTCTAATTCAAGACATAATTTTGTGGTTAGCACGTTATTTTTATATATGTATAGAAAATTCGGTTACTATATTACAGATTCTGCCTAGTTTGAAATCAGATGGCCGTGTGTGAGATATGTGTTTCTTAGAGCTTAGTGTTTTTGGTACTTTTATTTTATAAATTGTGGTAAAGCCTACAAGTGTCTGCATTTAGCCAAAGTGAAATATTTAGGTAATTATATGAAACCTTCAGCCAGCTTAGTAAATGTCCTTATTAGAGGTAGAGCATAAGCTCATCGATTGGGGATTTTAAAATTTATTAAACGATTCAGTTGTAGGTCATGTTATTCTTTGATGAAGAAATTTTTTCTTTTATTAAAAGGACAAGTTTTGCACTAGTAATATTATTTATATCGCAAGGGATTTTGAAAATATTCTTGAGGCAGATACAAAGACAACTCAGACTTACAACTTACGGCAACACGTTGTGGATCACACAAAATGTTATCTCGTGTGTGGATCTTACTGGCAACACTCAGCACAGTAGGAGTAGGAAGTAGTCGTGGAGACCATATTAATACACCATGTCCACCAAATCATCTGTTGGGTTTATAGTCAGTAAAACTTCCAAAATGATATACCGCTCACAAAGTTGTTTATCCTACTAACAAAAAGATTTTGTTCTGAGTAAGTGTTATGTTTCTACGGACACAAGCATTCAAGCTCATTTATAGCAGTCAGCGTTTTAACATCATTTTACCAAAATTGCAATACATGCCCGAACTAAGAAGTCCATAATAAACCGGGCCATTCCAGTTTTATCCAGTCATTACTGGATGCTATAAAGCGAGTGAGTGACCACGTGACCAGACTACACGCCTACTTTATGGCCACACACTTATCATTCAACTTTATTTGTACACTTAAATATCGTACGTGCCGTTATGGAGCGAGGAAACGAGTAATTATTTTTTTTATCAGTTTCCTGGTTGGTTAGGGGTTTTGTTTTGACATGACACGATTACAAATTAGTATAGTGTAGAAGTAGACTAGTATAAAAGTATAGAGTTAGCTAATAATAATCTCACAGTATTCACACAGCTCACACGGACGTTTGATCCCAAACTTAGGTAAAACTTGTATCTCCAGGAGAGCGTCTGACCAGGCATGGCGTTGATCCTGGAGGGGATCTGAAATAACATGGCCTCTGTCCCCTTCAGCGTAGGAGACCGGCCGCCGGGGTGATTTTTAGTGTAAACACCACATACTCCTGGCTCCTGCGTCCCTGAGTAGCCGGAGATCCGAAGAGATTTTCCACCACGGCAACAAAAAAAATATAAAATAAATAAGCAAAGCCTGTATGGTAACAAGACTACTAACTAAATATCAATTATTTCAGTCTAATGGTAAATTGAATATAGATAATTCTACGCAGTGTAATTTAGACATCAAAAATAACAATCATAATAACTTGACTTACGAGTATGTTCATGTCAGAATAATCCTAAATAAGATACAGCCGATAATATTGTAACTAGGCTACTGATATGTATTTCTCAAGATAAACGTATCACATACAGAAAACTCGCACGTACTACTTACATGTTATTTTACATATTTATATATACAAATATTTATTAAAAAAATACAACAAATTTTATTTAATTATAAAATAATATAAATAATGATAAATATTGTCATTAAAGAAACAATATTTAGTGACATTGGAAACATTATTATTAAAAATTGAATTGTAAACTGTACTCTCAGGATAGTTCTATTTCATAATCATCATCATCATCACCATCTGAGCCAAAATATGTCCACTGCTGGATATAGGCCTCCACCAAGGTGCTCCACAACAGCCGGTCCCGTGCCTCCCGCATCCAGCAGCTTCCTGCGACTTTCGACAGGTAGTCGGACCACCTTGCGGGGGCCCTACCAATGCTACGTTTCCCAGTACGCGGTCGCCAGTCCTGAACTTTACGACCCCATCGGTCATCGTTCCTGCGTGTAATGTTGGTAATATTTTGAGATATTATTTATGAATATTAGGATACCAAAGTTTGCTATCTATTAGTTGTATCGGAAAGGCTTTTATTAATAACTGATATTAGAGTTCAAGGGATAAGTTATGTTACCTAGAATCATCGAATTCCACATCCCAGTATGTTTACTTATATGAAACACTTAACAACGAATGCACGTTGTCATGAAACGACGAAAAATAAATCTCTTAAATTCACCAACTTCGAATTAATATAAAACGAATCTACGCTAAATTATATCTAATATACTCGTACATATATGTAACGTATGAATAATAATATAGCATTATCTTGGTTAGATTATCCAATATCAATCAATTGTGTCAATCAAATGGAACAATATTTTTATGTAATCGAAGCTTTTAATGAATTCTGATCCGTTTTCACAAGATTTTTACAAAATAATATATTTCTGTCACACTTGATAAACTCTGAAATCGAAATGAAAATTTTTATTGAAATTTAGAACCCATGGATAAACACTTGTAGGCATTCTTTGTTTATATTCGTGTGAATATAAATAAAGAATGCCTAAAAGTGTATATCAATGGGTTCTAAATTATTTTTCTTCTCATGTTGAACCTTGTGTTACATGTTCAAAGTTTACTGTATTCAAAAAGTGGAAATATTTAAAATGTGACATTTAATTTTAATCTTAAATGGAAAACTTGTACAAGCCGTCAAATCAATTTTACTATTGTCACAATCTAGTATAGCGAACTTTAGAACTTCTACACATAAATATTCAATTAATGTTCAATAACAGTTTATCTTTGAATCGCCACGGTCGAGTTTACTCAGGGCTAAATAAAGGCCAAGATTGGGATATCGAGATTATCAACAATCCTATTATAATTCACGGTCCGACCTAGGCTGCTTATCTTTAAGTAAGCGTCTTTAAAGGGTTGATAAACGTCACAGCCTGTAAATCATTTTAAAACATCTAAAGAAATAAAAAAAGTCGACGAAAGATATGCTGTACAGTAAATATCAATTTTGGAATAAATTCTAAGACGTTCCACGTGAAGTTAGATTGGGACAGTACGCCTTTAAAGGCTTCAGGTTCTATATGAGACTCAAACAAGGAGATGGTTTACCTAAGGGTGAATGATAACTCTGTCCAAAGACTCCTTAACCGCAATGATCTCGCACATTTCACATGTCCATTTTATGCCAAACGAGCTAGTTTTTTTTTACGTGAGCAGACCCAAAATTACACGGTGTGCCACTCTGCGTCTGCGGTAGGAGGATCTGGTAACAGCGGTTATTACGACGTCCAGGAACTAGGTAAAACCTGTGCTATGGTAACCACACTGTTGACCAATATAATGTTGTATTTAGTTTGCAGGTCAACAGTTGTAAAGTGTTGTTACTATTTGAGTGTATATAAACGTTTGGAAGTGTGAGGAATGGTGTTCAAGATTACCAAATAAATATAGTTATATAGTTTTGTATGCATACGTAATACATATAAATAAATCATACCCAACTTAAAACAAATGATTGTGCTGATTATAAAAGTCGCGACGATCCTAGTTTCCAATCAGGATCCATCACAACTAGACCAGTATTTCCATCAAATTATTTCAGCTAATTTCTAATGTAGTACAATAATGGATCTTTGGTTTTTAAGTGGCATTAACTAATGCTATTATATTACTTGTTGACAAAAACTCGGTCAGCAAAAAGCGTACCATGGAAGTTGAATCTGTTTGTACTGCCAATCAAGCGGCAGCCGTCCCAATCTAACTTTTAATGAACCTGCGCCACTGGTCCCTCGCATTGTAAGGTTCTGAGCCTGATTTGAATTTAATTGTATATGGATAAGCGATTATTTGTTTACAGAAAATCTAATTTTAGACAGATCTGTAGGCCTCAATTTGATTAACAAATTGAAACTGACAATTTGAGAAAGCAAGCACCGCAATTAGATTAAGCTTTAGAAGCTGTTCTTTTTTGTCACAGAATAAGAAATAAGAATTTAAAGGGTACTCTCATGATTAGAATTTTCATTTGCATTAATACATATGGAAACAAGAGTTAATAAGAACTCAGCAATATATCTACAACATGCAAGAAGTGATTTGAAAATATATCGAATTTTCACAAGCCCTCAGGATTTTAATAGAAGGATGTTATAAAATTATCTTCCATTATATGAGCCCAAAAGCAGAATTGCTGTGTCTATAAAAATAGTAAAATATGTTAGTATTTTAATTATTCTGCTATCCGAACTGGTATATGAGTATTCAATCAACTATAAGTAAAAATATCTATGAAATATATATAAAAATAAATTATATTATAAAATTTTCCAAATATTTTGAACGCTTATAGCCCCATTAATTTTTAAAACTAAAAATATTGTTGTATTATGTGTAAAGGTCAAGTCAGCTGCCCGCTAATATAAGTTTTAATGGATATTGATGCCCTTTCAAAAGGTCACGCGTGAAAGTGAACAACTTTCTATTCCTTGTTCGTCTCCGAGACAAGTTCGACAAGGAATGCCATCCCTTGTTGACTTTTCAAGTACTTTCTGTAAGTATTAAGAAATCAGAAGGAACTTTTCCACTACATTGTCAGTGTGGGTGGGGTTGTTATTTTTAGTGTGTGAATTGTCATTGTCATAAAATGTCATTCAGTTTCTGGATTAGCTCTTTTTGTGGGACGGCTGAAGACTTTCACATTATTTTACTTCATTTATTAATACTAATCATATGGGTGAATTTGTTATTACTCTTGAGTTACAAGTATCTATGAGCAGCAGGGTAAAATGAAATGACCTGTCTGTTCAACTGACCACCTACATACACACATGCATTTTAACAAAAAAATATTGAAAAATTGAAAATATATAGAATACAACAAATAAGAAAGACAAACAATAAAAGAAAATAGCAATTGTTGACACGGTCCGGTTGAAATGTATTAAACTTATTTCGATAGTTGAAGAGTTCAGGAACGAAAACTTGTGACACAAGCTAGATGTTTACTCTTGGTTTCCTACATAGCTTTTGCAACTGTAAATAACAATAAGACGACAACTTGTAACTACTACTGTTTATTGAACCGTAGCTATATTTTTTTTTTTTTTTTTATACCACGACGGTGGCAAACAAGCATACGGCCCGCCTGATGGTAAGCGGCTACCGCAGCCTATGGACGCCTGCGACACCAGGGGCATCACGTGCGCGTTGCCGACCCTTCAAAAACCTATTAACCCCCTTCTTGAAGAACCCCATGCTGTAGTTCCCAGGGAAAACCGTGGCAGGGAGCTCATTCCATAACGGGATTGTTCGCGGGAGAAAATTTCTCTGAAACCGCACTGTGCGCGACCATTTAGGTTCCAATGTATGTGGATGAGCTCCCTGACGATGGCGAGCGGTGCGATGGTAGAATGTGGCTGTGGGCATCATATCAAACAATTCTTCTGAACACAACCCATTGTAGAGACGGTAGAGTACACACAGGGAGGCAAAGTCTCTCCTAAGACTTAGTGGCTCGATACCGTCCGTGAGATCAGGATCGTCGACTATTCTCACAGCACGTCTCTGGACTGAATCGAAAGGCTCAAGCTGGTACTTCGGTGCTCCCGCCCAGAGATGACAGCAATACTCCATGTGAGGCCGAACTTGTGCTTTGTACAGTAGTAGCCTTTGTGCCGGTGTGAAATATCGCTTCGCTCTATTCAGAACACCAAGCTTTTTTGATGCCAGCCTCACCTTTCCCTCCAAATGAGTCCGAAATTGGACGTCACTGGAGATGTCGACACCGAGGATCCCAATACTCTGTGAGATGGTAAGGGGTGTATTCTGGAATTGTGGAACCACAGTGAACGGGGTTTTTTTAGCAGTAAACGCACAAACTTGTGTCTTAGAGGGGTTAAATTGGACCAGGTTATCCCGACCCCAATCGGAGACTCTGTGTAAAGTGCTCTCGATTTGAGACACAAGTTGTTCGCGACTTTCTACTACAGCGGTACGAGGGATGTTAGCCCGGCCCGTGTAATACACATCTCCAGTACTGTCATCCGCATAACAATGAATGCTATCTATGGTCAACATATCATTGATATGCAGCAAGATTAGTGTTGGAGATAGCACGGAGCCTTGCGGGACACCAGCGTTTATGTCCATGCTTTCAGAGCAGCTACCGTCGACGACGGCTTTTATGCGTCTGCCAGACAAAAAGCTAGCCACCCATTTGCACAAACCCTCGGGCAGGCCGTAGGACGGTAACTTCGATAGAAGGCCCCTGTGCCAGACCCGATCGAACGCCTTTGCTATATCCAGGCCAACTGCCAAGGCCTCACCTTGACTCTCAATGGCTGAAGCCCACCGGTGAGTGAGATACACTAGAAGATCACCAGTCGAGCGACCGCGGCGGAAACCGTACTGGCGGTCGCTGATCAAATCGTGCTCTTCCAGGTAACTGAGGAGCCGTGTGTTGATTACACGCTCCATCACCTTAGAGAGAAGGGAGGTTATAGCTATAGGCCTGTAATTCGATGGGTCCGATCTATCACCCTTTTTTGGCACTGGATGCACATGGGCAGTCTTCCACGAAGACGGCACTTGCCTTTTGCGGTAGGAAATCGCGAAAAGTCGCGTTAGTACAGGGCACAACTCAGGGGCACACTTTTTGAGCACCACTGCAGGTATGCCGTCTGGCCCACTCGACTTATGAACGTCTAGACAGTTTAGTTCCCGCCGCACTTCTCTTTGCGAAATGTGTATTTCCGGCAAAGTGTGTTGGCACGGCGGGTTAATAGGCGGTACCGCACTTCCATCCTCGTTCATAGTCGAGTTCGCGGCAAAAAGTTGCCCAAGTAGGTCGGCTTTCTCTTTAGCACTATGGGCCAAGTTACCATCGGCATTTCGCAATGGTGGTAAAGACGACTGGCAAAAATTTCCCTCGGCAGCCTTAGCAAGAGACCAAAACGCACGACTCCCAGAGGGATAGCTCGTAAGTCGCTCACCAATCCCGCCGATGAAATCGAATTTGGCTCTGGCAATTGTCTTTTTGCTGGACCTCGAGGCAGCATTTAGTTTGCGTCTCACATCAGAGATGTTCGGATCCTTATTGGTACGGGCCGTGGTCCAAGCCCTATAGGCGGCCTGCTTGACTAGCCTGGCTTCCTTGCAAAGCCGGTTAAACCACGGTCGCTTTTTTTCCCCCGCAGCTACTGATGGGTTGGGAATAAAATACTCCATACCCACCAGGATCGTCTCAGTGACAGCGGCTGCGCAGGAGTCAGGATCTTCTGGCGTGAAGCAAAGCTGTCTCCACGGGTACGATGCGTAGAATTCATGCAATCCATCCCAGTCTGCTGATTTATATTGCCACATGTGGCGCAAATTGGCTGGGCGAGGTGGAATATGCCAAGGGCATGGGACTTCGGTCCGGACGAGGCAGTGGTCGGACGAGCCGAGAGGTGCGTCCACTGCAATAGTGTAGTCGTCCGGACGCGTCGTCAGCAGAAGGTCCAGCAAAGAGTGTGCATGGCTCTCAATATCAGGTATTCTTGTTGGAGAATGTACCAGTTGTGAGAGGCCATGGGCCAGAGCAAATTCGTGAGTAGACCTGCCCGCAAAGTCGGTGGATCGAGAATTTAGCCACTCACAGTGGTGGGCATTAAAATCCCCTAAAATCACCAACTCAGCACGAGGGTACCGCTCAAGAACTTTGTCGGTCGTCACCTGCAGGTGCTCAAAGAGTGCTTTAGTCTCCCTGTCACCGCTATGAGACCTGTATAGGCACGCATAGATTCGAGTCTCACCTCCGTAGTCTACGCGCACCCACATTACTGACAGGTCCCTGTCTTCATAAAAATGGAGACGGCGACAGCAGATATCCTCCCGGACGTACATGCATACACCGGCACGTCTCAGAAATTTGTGTTCGAGTTTGTAGCCGGGGTAGTGTAGGTATGATGTATGGGCCGGGCAGGATATCTGCGTCTCCGTAAGAAACAAGAGGGTCGGCTGCACAATCTCCAGATGAAGGTGGACTGCGTTCAGGTTGGAGTGAAGTCCCCTGATGTTGCAGAAGTCCATATATGTGGAAGAGGATGCCGCTGTAGATACATTTTTTCTATTTTTCTTCGTCATTTTTTTTGGGGGGGTTTAATTGGTTTGTGAGGATTCACTGTGTTGACAACTAAGGGGGCAATGGGGCGGTGCTAATCTACTCATGGTCGATGCGGGTAGTGCGATTTGTCGGCGCGGCGTACGAAAGGGCCCCCGCTCCCCCCCTGCAGCAGCGGTCGGGTTCCACTCCGGTCTCCTCCTCCGGCACGACTACTACTGCAAGGATTTTTCGCAGGCTGGCGGTTCAGCCTCCCAGGGTGGAGGTTGTAGTGATCCCTGGGTTCGGGAACCCATCTATCCTGTGGGCGGCCAGCGGACAACCGTTTCAGCGGGTCTTCCTGACCGCCGCGCCCACATCCCGCGCCCACACGAGCCAGTAGCAGTATTATAAGCACCACTAGTCCCCCGTTGTCAAAACAGCGAATTCTCTAGAGCTCTGGATACCTTACTCACCACAGGAACACAGCACTGCCGAAGATGCAGTGCTATTTGGTTGTGGTCTTCTGTAAGGCGGAAGTCCTTCCCCAGTCAGGCTGCTCCAAGTTTTGAGCGGAAAATATCACGCTATGCCCTACCTCTCATAAGAGGTTATATTTAAGAAGCTATATTTAGTATCTACGTTTTTATACGAGTTTTTGGCTTTCTGCCAAACTTACTCCAAATTGCACTCGAAATACTAAAGCGAATATTCACTCAAACTATTCGCACCTGCTCATTTCGCCCTAAATGTAGGTACATCGATTTTCTTCAAAATTTCTACTCATAAACGACAGGAACAAATAGAACCTAACATCATAATAGATCAATAAACTCTTGAACAAGGTCGTTCAGATTTCGCCTGGTTATAAACCGAAATCTTTGTGAAAACATTTATCCCAGAACCGTAAAAATTAATTGAGGTCTTCACAAATAGGTCGGTTACAATAAAACTTTCAAATAGTACCTATTTGAAATGAGAAAATATCGAGTTTGTGAAAATCCTTATTATTACAGTGTTACGTACCTACAGCGATCGTATAAAGTAAATTAGCTTTTAAATAGTGGAACGAGCATCTATCTATCCGTGTGATATAAAGGACAAATGATATTTATTTCTGCAAGTAAATATTTTACAAATATTTTTACACGTCAGACATAACTAGAAGGTGTCGGCATTTCATACGAGACCTACTCTGGCAAGAAATGTTAAAATGAAATATGGAACTTTCCTTTGTTTTAAGTTTGTGAACATGGGGTTAATAAAAACTTAGCGTGTACGGTATAGCGTTGGGGTTGACCTTCTACAGAAAGGGTCATATATGACATAGATTGATATATAGGCTAAAGGTGATAGATTAAGAATACATATTTATTTATTTATTTATTTATTTACACTTTATGCACTTTGTACATCGGCGGACTTAATGCCCAAGGTATTCTCTTCCAGTCAACCTTAGGGTTGACAAATAAAATATACCATTCATGAGTTCATATGCCTACATGAACACATACAATACATACGTCATAAATACACATATAAATATACACTTACTAGCTGACCCGGCAAACGTTGTTTTGCCATTTTTACTAAAATGGCTATTAAAAAAGAAGGGTTGATCGTAGAAGGGTGGAAATTGAGGATTGTATGTATTTTTGTATGTTGTATAAATTAAAAATTTGGCTAAAAAAAAAAAAAATTTAGGGTTGTACTACCCCTAACCTTTAGGGGGATAAAAAATAGATGTTGGCCGATTCTCATAGATACCGGATAAGCACAAAAAATTTTACCAAAATCGGTCAAGCCGTTTCGGAGGAGTATGGCAACGAAAACTGTGACACGAGAATTTTATATATTAGATTTACATAAATATACACATAAAAACACGTTTAGATTATATTCATACACTATGACAACTTGACTATAAACTGAGCCAACTATCGATAAGACGATTCTTCAATCTCGTTAAGAAGGAGATTATGTACATTCTTTTTGAACGTAAAACGATTTGTGGACATCCTAACTTCGAGCGGGAGCGCATTTCAGAGTAGTACTGCCTGAATAAACAACGAAAAGTTCATGAAATCAGAGTTGTGAGAGGGACATAAGAGAAGCAGATTATTTTCTGAGCGAAGGTTTCTGTCGTGATTAGAGGATAGATAACGGAGGTACGGAGCAAGATATGTAGGTGAAAACGGTGAGTTGAGGAATGAAAATAGGGTAGGTAGTGGTTACATATTATATTCATTCTATTCTTATTTATCCTGTGGATATCGTAAGAGACGACTAAGGGAAAAAACTTCATAGATCTGAACAGCAATGCGAAGAAAAAGAAAATTTTAAACTAACCTGTCTGGATAGCGTGGTATAGAAAGTCAGTCTACTTTCTAAGCATTGATAGTTTTCTTGGTTAGACTCTTCTTAGTTGCTGAGATTTTCTGGCATATTTATGTAACTAGAATTCATTGCCCTCGAGCGCGTTCACTTTTGGATACAGGGTCAATGAGTAACTTGATTATAAATTCTTGTTGAGAACCTTTAAAGAACACGTTTCCTCTGTTATCAAAGGTATTACTCAAATGGAAAATTATTCACCCGGAATAATGCAATTTATAATGTTTTTCTACTGTTTTGTTCAGTTGCCGTTTGTGTTTAAAGTATCATAACAGATTTCCTATTAAAAGGAAGTATAAATTGTATTACAATACTAAGTTTTATAATCTGATTTTTTACTCATTGGTTAAGTAAAAATTAACCATTCTCAAAGAAAAAAAGTTCTCAAAGCTTTACCTGGAATTTCAAACTGTAATATTGAGATTTTGAGCACAGTTCACAATTTTCTTAGCAAAAGCTGCGATGTATGTGTGGATATCCCGTGAATTAACTTACCCTCACATATGTTTAATACTTACATGCTTAACTTTTCCGTTAAATAAACGCATATTTACTGATGCCGCGCTAGTTTCAAATTTAATAGAAGACATTAGCTCTTTATGATGCCAACATCCTATTCTACTTATATCATAAATTTAAAACTTTTCCACGATGAATGTGTGTATATATGAATGTTTATTACTCTCTTAATTCAAAAACTGCTGAACGAATTTAGATGAAACTTTACTATAACACAACTTTTACATTAGTGTAACTTGAAGACCACTATTTTCCACAATAGTCAGCTAAAGTACATGCAGGCGAAGCAAGTAATCAATACGAAATACTTTCTAGTTCCACAGCTTATATTCACTTTGTGCTCTTGTATTAATATTACTTGTACATATAAAACGAATAACAGCAAAAATAATTTAAAGAAACTAAGGAATATGAAATCTATCAACCGATCACCGCCCACTGCGGAACGGAACGTAACTAGTCGGTCTTGGGCAGTCCGTATCCATTCGTTGTCAGCCATTTTCTTTCTTCAAATCATTGATCTATGGTCCAAAATAATAAAACTATTTATATTATTATTTAGCGATTAGGATATACGCTGCTCAACTCTTCTTTTAAATTAATTAACTCACTCGAGTAGGTAGTAGTCTTACGTATTTTGCTTCATCATCATCAACAGCCTTTTACAATCCACTGCTAGACATAGGCCTCTTCTTAGCAAGGAGGTTTTGGCCTACTATACCACGCTGGCCAATCGGGTCGGAATAGAATTTGTTTCAAGTTTTCCTTCTTTTTGTAATGATGTTGTCTTGCATATTTTGTTCTCTTAGTCTCCTTTTACGACACCCACGGGATGAATAGGGGTGGTAACACTATGTATTCTTAATGCGGCACCACACGGACAAAGTTAATTTATTTGCTTAAGACTTCAAAACTACAGACGGTGAGCTCGTAGATCTAGGACTTGTAAAAATCAAGTATTATTTAAACTAGAAACAAACCATTATTTATTATTCAACACTAGAAGATCATTGAGCAGTTAATCATTACTATGTTTAAAACTGTACACCGGTCGCAACTCTTCTAATTTAAAAAGAAATCTAGTTAAGCATTGTATTTCACCAATACATACACATTTTCATAAATGAATAAAAAATCAATTCTCTATAATATCCTAAGAAGAACAGTACACAATACGAACAGCCGAGATGAGCCAGTATTTAGCAAGCATCTGGCATTCTGGCAATTTTTCCGCGAGCTTTTACGACGCACGGCGGATTTACTTTACGGTAGCAATAATCATAACATAGGCATATAGAGAGGAATATATTGTTTGTAATATAGAGAGTTTGAGTAAGAATGTGAAACATTTCGTTTGTGGAAATTTGACGAAGAAATTTATTTTCTATGACCTGGTTTTCTGGTTCGAATAACATGTTATTTGAATTACAAGATAATTGTTACATTCCTATCACGAAGTAAATGAAGCTTTTATCGAGTAAATGAAGTCATAAGTGGCCTAACCACCCCTTACTCGCTTTATCATTTATTTATCTCATGAAATGCACGTGAGAACTATGCATTTTGACATTGAATGAATAATAGAGATAATGATGATGAGATGACTCGAACATCGTTTTAAATTATTTAGATTTTTTAAGTCTATTAAAATCATGTAGTTTTATAAGAATAAGTAATTACAAGTTGTTTTTTTTTACAGATTTTAAGCCAACTAAAAACCGTAGCGAAGAGTAAACAAGTATTTTAGTTGTAAATTATCTTCGTTTGTTCAACGTTTGAACTATTTTGGCGTCGACAAGTTTTCAAATAAAAATATACACGTTCGAAACCGTCCAATTGCTGCAACTTCGGAGCGAGTGGAAGGAAGATATTCAGAAAGTTCTTTGTAAAATCTAAGTGGATTTTCTTGGATTTTATTAGTTTTCAAATAGAGTTACTACTATTTTATAGTATTGTGGCTGGAAAATGTTGGGTACCTAGCTATTAGCGTAGACTTATAGACAGATTTTATTTGATTTCAAAGATTATGCTATTAGTAAACTTTTGCTAGATATTGTGGGAGAACCATGTTTCGGTATCAGCTCGACTAAAATGATACCGCAGCCTGTAAAATAATCAGTGTTAAGCAAGAGAAATTTTATTCTTACAGAAAGTGAAGTAACTGAAAATCCAACCTCTTCGTGATTCAGAGGAACATCCAAAGTGCGTGTTTACTTGATTGCAAGGGTAATACATCTTCTTCTTCTTTTACCATAGAAAAGAATTAAAAATAAGTTAAATCATACTTATTTGGACATCGTTCCTAGCTGTAGACAATAATCATAAGAAATCAATTACAAATTTTAATATGTAATAATGGGTACAGGCAAAGCTATAGAAATAATAATAATAATCAATGGAATGTAGATTCGGTGATCATTGTTCCGATAATCATATCTGTTCACGGATTGATAGCCAAGAGCCTCGACCAACACCTTAAGAGGCTCACGTTAGAAGGTTGGATCAAGGGTCTGATGCAGACCACGGAAGGAGGTTTACTGGTGGTCCCAGGACTTGGCGGACCTCCGTGCGGCCTGTACACGTGCCCGGAGGTCCTACACTCGTAGTCGGCGGCGACACCGCGAAGAAGGCGAGGAGGACCAGCTTCATGAGGATTACCGAGAGGCGCGGAAAACTCTGAAGCTGGCCATCAGCCGCGCCAAAGAAATTAAAAGAAAGGAGATGCTGGAGGGTCTCGATCGTGACCCCTGGGGTCGCCCTTATCGTGCGGCGCGACAAAAGCTCCGCATGTCGGGCCCCCCCCTTACAGAGACACTCCAGCCCAGCTTCCTGCAGGAAGTGGTCGAGGGCCTTTTCCCGCAGCGGGTGGAACACACATCCCCGTCGATGGCCTTCATGTTCGAAGACGACGGGGACAACGAGGACAATGTTCCGCCCGTCAGGGAATCGGAGATAGGGGCGGTTCTTCTACGAATACGTTCTAAGAACACCGCCCCCGGGCCGGACGGGATACCTGCCCGAGTGCTGGCCCGAGCCCTTGAACACATGTCGGACCACCTCAGGGAAGTCTTGGATGCTAGCTTGGCGTCCGGACGCTTCCCTGAGTGCTGGAAAAGCGGGAAGCTGGTCCTATTAAGGAAACCGGGACGGCCAGCCGAATCGGTAGCGGCCTATAGGCCCATCGTGTTGCTGGACGAGGCGGGTAAACTGTTTGAGAGGATACTCTCTGCCCGCATCGTCCGGCACCTCTGCGAGGTGGGCCCCGATCTGTCGGACGCCCAATTCGGTTTTCGAGCAGGGCGTTCGACAGTCGATGCTGTGTTGCGCCTGAGGGCCCTTACCGAAGAGGCGGTGGGCTGTGGCGGCGTGCTGTTGGCGGTGTCGTTGGATATCGCCAACGCATTTAATAGTCTGCCATTTAGCTGCATCAGGGAAGCACTCCACTACCACGGGGTGCCAGAGTACCTGAGGCGGCTTGTGGCAGACTATCTACAGGAGCGTACTGTCATGTACGAGGACCGAGACGGTGTTCTGAGGCGGCGGCTCATGTCGTGCGGTGTTCCACAGGGGTCTATCCTCGGACCACTCCTGTGGAATATGGGATACGATTGGGCCCTTCGAGGTCGCCTCCCCCCCCGGGCTGGGCGTAATTTGTTACGCCGATGACACATTGGTCACGGCCCGGGGAGCGAATTTTCAAGAGGCGGCGTGCCTAGCGACCACGGGAGTCTCTCTGGTGGTCGGGCGTATTGAGGCGCTGGGTTTGCGGGTGGCCCTGGACAAGACGGAGGCCCTTTTGTTCCATGGGCCCCGTCGTGGTCCACCCTCCGGCGCCTCCATCGTGGTCAATTCGGTCCTCGTACCGGTTCAGGCCCAGATGAAGTATCTGGGCCTGATCCTCGACGGCAGGTGGCTCTTCGACGAGCACTTCCGACAGCTTTCTCCAAAGCTGGTCGGCGCTGCTTCTGCTCTTGGGCGACTTTTGCCCAATTTGGGTGGAGCCAGCATCGCGACGAGACGGCTATACACGGGGGTTGTCCGGTAAATGGCGCTGTATGGTGCACCGGTGTGGGCGGTGGCTCTGACTGCCCAGAATAGGGCTCGCCTCTGGCGCCCTCAGAGGATATTGGCGGTTAGAGCCATACGCGGTTACCGCACTGTATCGACGGAGGCGGCGTGCGCCTTAGCCGGGACTCCCCCGTGGGATTTGGAGGCGGAAGTGCTCGCTGAAGTTTATCGGCGAACGGCTGACTTCCGGGCGGGTAGCGGCACCACGCCCCCGCCCGAAGAGATACGCGAGTGGCGAGAGGCCGCTCGTCGAGCCACGATGGCTCGTTGGTCGTCCCGGCTGGAGGCTCCACGTGCTGGCTTTGCCACCGTGGAGGCTCTCCAGCCGGTCATTGCTGAGTGGGCGGGGCGGCAGCACGGGACTCTTTCCTTCCGACTGACGCAGATCCTTTCCGGGCACGGTTGCTTCGGGAAGTATCTGCATTCGGTCGCCAGGAGGGAATTGAGTCCCGCCTGTCACCACTGCGACTGCAGTGAGGACTCGGCTCAGCACACGCTGGCGGTTTGTTCCGCTTGGGCTGCGCAGCGTGGGGTCCTCACTGCAGTTATTGGAGGAGATCTGTCGCTACCGGCCGTCATACGCTCCATGGTCGGTAGCGACAGTTGTTTTACCGCGGTCGCAACCTTCTGCGAAGACGTAATTTCGCGGAAGGAGGCGGCGGAGAAGGCTCGGGAGGACGATGTCCACTCGGATCCAATTTGCCGCCGGCGAACCGGGCGGCGGAGGCGCGCGTACCAGCGCCTCATGCCGCCTTGAGTGTGGCTGCGGGTGGACGGGACGGGTTTTCCCCTCCATCCGCTATAGTGGCCAGCCGCGAGGAGGCGACGTTCGCGTGTGCCGTACGTCGCCTAAATGGAGAGGTTTTCCGCAGACGGTGCCCGCTTTAGCGGGCAGGCGCTAGGAGGGATCTGGATGTCGTAATAACAGCTGTGCCTGGATCCCTCCTATGTCAGGCGCAGAGTGGCACACCGTGTGGTTTTAGTCGGTCCGATTCCGACACACCACCTCGCCGTAAACCCCGGTGGGGTGTCGGCTCGAGGGGGTTTCCACACGTTAAAAAAAAAAAAAAAAAAAAAAAAATAAAAAAAAAAAAAAAAAAAAGGGTCTGATGCAGAAGGCAGTCCTCCTTGACACGGCCCGTATTGTGAGGAGGTTCCTGTCTCTGGAGCCCTAACCACCGGTATCTTGGTCCCTGTACCCGATGTCGGTGGTCTACTATTTTTTATATTTTTAAATATGTATTTTTTATTTTTTATATATTTAAAAATGTATTGAATATGTTTTTAAATGAAATAAAGAGAATAATAATCATTATCATCATCGTCATCTCTGCCAAAAGACGTTTACTCCCGGACATAGGCCTCCCCCAAGGGTTTCCACAACAACCGGACCCGTGCCGCCCGTATCCAGCGGCTTTATCTATAAGCTATAGAAATAATAGTACTTTTTTTTTAATTGTATAAATCACTTTTTAACATCACTGAGGTACATCCTTGAGCGGATACTATTGAAACAATAACATAAATGGCTGTAATTCCTGAAAGCAAGGTTTTATTTCCATCAATTGTTAAGGTAGCGTCCCAAACAAATATTATTACGTAACCCCTTCTTTTTATGATTAAAAATATTGTCCTAAACACTTCAAATACAATAAGATATTGATTAAATCTGTCCCATCTCGGCGTACTCACACCATATACGTGGATTACTTTTACCCAACAAAAGGTTGCTTATAAAAAGAATGGATGTTAACAAAGAAAGTACTGGAGTAAATTCCAGGTAAGTTGCTTATGTAGTCGCCTCACGCGGCAAATCCCGCGCCATTCAATCTACGGGGAATTAAGTAGGGGATGAGTTACGTGGACTATTTATTAACGTTCGGCCAGAAAAATAGAGGATCGTTCCTCTCGCAATATTTCACGAATCGCTGACTTATTTGGCAGGATACGCTAAGTGATGATTCCTGAGCATCAGCCAATTTGCGAGGTTGTTTTACATATACTGTACTGTCAAATCAGCGTAAAATTTAACCGCGTCGTGTAAGACTAATAGTTATGACGTAGTTCAACTTGTATTCGATAGGTGGCGCTATAATACTACAACGCTGTTCTCATACTTCATAAAGGTCAATTTTTAGATATTTTGGTGAGGACCTGTCTTACATATTATATTATGTAATGATAACTAATAACACTGTAATATTTTGAACATATAGACATAATTACAGCATATAGAGAATTGCCATCACTTTACAGCAATTCAGCTTTACTGTCGAGATACTTATATTTTACGGTTATGCTAAAAGCTATTTAGATTTTGAATATAACATTGTTTACGCAAAACTTTTGTGTTAATCTTCATCTGTGACGGTCGAGGATCAAATTAAATTAAACTTTATCGATATACTTCCATTGACGAAATAATCATTAATTTGTATGTTTTATGTTATAATATATTAATTAATTTAGTCGAAACTAAAAACCAACTAAGGACTCATATTTTTGAACTACAATCAGTTTGAAGTTTGAATATAGTTGCATCTCTTTTATTTAACTATATTCTAAATTTTTCTATCTAACATCTGTTTCATTCAAGGATATTTATATTAGAAGTTGTTCCATAAGTTTCCCTGTATGTGTAATGTAGTGAAGTACTCGCTCTAAGTGAAGCCACACTTCAGCATCGAAGTCGGAGCGATACGTAGATATAATTAATTAGGAATTCTACTGCCGACCGTACACACGTCACGGCACCTTTATTTATCATTTGCTTATAAATAATAATAGCGTTGCTTGTACATACAGACTATATATCATTTCAGACCGAAAATATATGAAGAAGTATATCATTAATAGAACATTCAGCTTTTGAGGATTAAATAAAAGCAATATATGTGGTCATAAAACAGTAATTCATCGCAGTAAATAAATAATTCGTAAGTTATGTAATGATACCGTAAAAAACTCATTTATGGCCTCATTCAATGAATATTTAACATATACCATTTTTCTTAATTTGATTTGGAGTCGGTGCAATGTGTAAGAAAACCGAGGGATTTTGTATTTTAAGACCGAATGCTGTCTGATTGAAGTCTTTTTGAAAATGAAACTGTTTTTAGATGAGGCAGTAAAAAAGGTGAATTGTTTTGAAAGAAACGAATAGGACGAAGGTAAAGGATATCACAAGTCTTGGCGGGAAAGGATAGTGATTAGTAAGTAGTCATTTGAACAGACTAATACCGCTTGGATATGTGTGTGTTAAATTCACATATGTGCGACCTTATACTAATGCCATTGGCTGACCAATCAATGTCAGTTAGTTGACCCTTTTTAGTTTTTATCTTGTATTCTTTGTTGTAGTATACTTTTATTATTTTCTTTATCGTTTTTAAAATTTATAAGCAAACGCTATGAAGATGTTTTTATGAAGCTAATATTAAATTAATCGATAACTTGTTCTTCTATTTGTTGATCTTTCATCCTCGAAGTGTTACTATAATCCTATATTTATCCTCAGGGGCCTTAAATTTCTGGAGTCGCGACCGCATACTGGGAAACGCAGCGTTGTTGGGCCCCCCACAAGGTGCTCTGACGACCTGGTGGAAGTCGCGGGTAGCTGCTGGATGCGGGCGGCACGATACTGGCTGTTGTGGAGAACCCTGGGAAAGGTCTATGTCCAGCAGTGGACGTCTTTTGACTGAGAAGAAGAAGAAGAAGATATTTATCAGCACTGCATGATATAAGACAATGTCAAATGATATGTTTATTAATACATCTTATTTTTAAATGACTTGCATTATTATTTTAGATAAAACATTCAATAAAGTATGTAGCACATACTTTTCGATTCTTTACTTTGTTGTGAAGAGTGCATTTATGCCATAGAAGCGCATATGATATCTTTTATCCCAATATATACAATGAGTGACAATGTACACTAGATAACAACGTGACATATAGAAAAAAATAAGTTGTGTTTGATACTCAAATCCGTTATATGTGAGGTGACGGATTAAGAGTCGTGTCGTCACCTCTATCCACTCTACAGGTGTCTTAAGAGCTTAAGTCTTAAGAGTCTAAGGCAGCTAACTACGCAAAAAAACATGCTTAGTAGGTCAAAACGTTCTTTCTAAGCAGAGGCCTATATCCAACAACTATTAAAGGCTGTTGATGTGATGTGATGTGACGTGATACACAAATATACACCTACTACTGTATACCTACTATGATATCAACAGCCTTTTACAGTGCACTGCTGGACATGTGCCTCTCCTTAGTAAGGACGTTTTGGCATACTATACCACGCTGGACAGAAGTGTTGGAATAGGGTTTGTTTCAAGTTTTCCTTCTCTTTGTAATAATGTTGTCTTGCATATTTGGTTCCCTTAGTAGCCTTTTATGACACCCACGGGATGAATAGGGGTGGTAACACTATGTATTCTTAATCCGCCACCATACAGACATATGTCCTATGATAACCACCTCCATTGTCACGATTGATATACAGTGGGAGCGACCACGGATTTTTCTGGATTTATAACTCGACAGATATAAAAGGATATATACGAAGGAAACTCACTGAGGTCGTTGTGGTTCTGTCTCTCTCTGAATCCCTTATCTCACTTGTTGTATGGTTGTCAAGTTGCGTACTAATTTGAAAACAACAATGAAGATTTGAATGATTTTAAATTACTTATGAAAACTCAAATAAAAAAATGAAAACTCGTTTAGAAACTACATTTAAATTCACCAAAGATATAAATATGTAGTTTAGGTTGAATATATGCATGACAGTACATATTATAAAAATAAAAATAAAATAAGACAACTATATAGTGAACATTACTGATACAGTGGCGGCCAACAGACTCATATACGTATTTAAGATACGACTCCATTATGGATTAATGAAAAATAGACTAAAATCAGAATACTGAAAAAGAGTTCTCACATATGTAAGTCACAATTAGTTGAAATCATAAAAATCCTAAACATTTGTGCAATATCAATTCTGATCTACTCATTCGGAGTAAAAAAATGGTTTAAAATTAACGTAGAACAGCTAGAATGAACCACCTGAATAACACTTTCAGAACACAATAACCTTCACCCAAAATCAACCGTAGAAAGACTCATCATCAAAAGGCAGAACGAAAACATAGAAGCCTAACAGACGCCAAAAATCTTTGCCTTTGTTATAGCAAATAAATAGATTAAGAACATTTTTCACTCAAAATCGCACGTTAGGGATCCACAAAACCATTGTCCTAAATTACACTAACTACACACCACTAAACTTTTAAAATCAGAAAAATCTTCAAAATCCTGACAACAACTACCCACCAAAATAAAAAGTAGAAAACTAGAAAATTAAGACAGCACTCTCGTAACTTAAAAAAACTCCATATTGATATAATAGCGTCTAACAAATGGCTAAAAATTGGTGACTTGTTCAGTAAAATTGAAGGATGTATGACAGCCATACAAGATTAAACCATCAACATTAAAACTTCAGTAAACACATAGTTAAAGATACTACTCTCATAAACGAGGTAGTAGAGTCACGCTGATTTCAGCAGTAGCGGGTTGGCTCGACCGGGGCAGTACAGAAGACCAACCTAAAGCGCCAGAATCCGTGTTGTCGTGTTTCGTTGGTGAGTGTGAGACCGGAGGCCCATTGATGCAGGGGTGACAGTTATCGTGGTAACTGTGTAAGCCTTACAGTGTCATAATGACTGTCATGCTTTTACCTCCCCAAGCGGGGTGTGAAAAAGCATCTCACAAGACCGCCTTAGTGTGAGTCATCATATTGCATTGTCTGCATTTGCAATGAGTACGGTGACCACAACTCTTAGATTCTATTCACGCTTTTCATCGGGCAGAGTAGAGTCACTTTGGCAGGTTCTTAATACAGAAAAAAAAACTACAAATACCACGGGTGTCACACTTAATCTGAAAATGTACAGTATACTAACAACACTTACACATAACAATACTCTCACAGGCATAAGTAGAATTCAAGCGTTATTCTTCAAAAACTAGCACTCAGACACCCACTCATACAAAATACCCTCTCTTCCCAAGAAACACTCTATATTATATGTATACACCATAAACTATCCTAGAAAATGACAGACATAAAATTTAATACGACACACATTACTATAGATTAGACGTAACTAAATAAATAATGAATAAATATTTCGGACATTTGAAACACAACGTCATCTAGTCTCAAACTAAGCAGAGATTGCGCTATGATAACTGGACTGACTGATAGAACAGTTAGATACTTTTTTTTGAAAATACATACATATTAAACATAGAAAACACTCAAATTGCGCAACAAATATTTGCAGGTCATACAAACATTTGGTCTGACCCGGGAATTGAAATCGAAATCTCAAGCTCAGCAGTCGCATTCACTACCGCGTCTCTACAAGACAAGGCTAAGAGAGTCAGATACTTTAAATTAGTTACGTTAAGCAGTTATGCTAACCTGAAAGAAGAAGTACTCAGAATATAGAAACAGAACAGAGACCTATTGTCCTCTGTATGACTGGTGTCATTTCCAACCATTTTTCCATAGTTAAAAGTAGCTGAATTTACGAGAATCCGTTCATATATAGTTACAGAAAGCACTACTGTTGAACACATGAAGAATTATCAGAAAGATGACAACACAACAACATAGTGTTCACCCCACAGACTATAGTTACTTGGTTTAGGTTCGTAAATATAGTTGAAAAAGCTAAAAAATGAGAAAACCAAAGCAATAATAACAAGATTATTTATTGATATAAATGACGTTCAATACATTATGGGATTCTCTAACACCTGTGATAGTCAAGACTGCTTTGCAGGTGCTAGTCTTCCACAATACGAGTACTATAGTGACAATAGCGTTACATCAATTTGAAAACAATATTTATTGTATAAATATAATTTGTTCAAATTAAAACTATGATAAATCAACATAATAAGTGCGGTATCTGTTTATTTATTGGTATCATTTAAGAATTATTTAACTGCTATTAGAGTTTATGCAAATAGGTTATTAAATTTATGACGATACTAACAGTTATATATTTTGTTTAAACAGATACCTCCCACAATACCAATATATTCTTTATCGTGGGGGATTTAACGGAGAAAAAAAACACTCAAACACTGAACAAAAATTTGTTTTGTAGATCACACAAAGTGTTTCCCCTAATTCATAACACTCAGCATAGTAGAAAGCGGAGCTGATTATAAATAGTTTACTTCCAAATATAGAACAAATTACACATTACTTTATAAAACAAATAAACTCAGTACCCACATTTGGGATTAATCAAGCTTTGACATTTTACCGCACAAAAACTCTCTTCTCCCACCCATGTCTTTCAATAAATTTTAATTTGATCTCTCCAACGGGACGTGTAAGGAAAGATTCTGGCTTGAACTGTAGTTTTCTTGGAGTCCCTTCTGCCAGCTCCAAGCGGTACTTCTTCAGCATAGTGATGAGACCAGCCATCATCTGCATCTTTGCAAAGCGCATACCTATAACAAGAGAAACTCACTCACTTTTCGTTGAAAAATTAAAAACACAGACTGCCATTATATTATCAACTTTATGACGTATAAACTTTTAAAGGGATACTGGATATTAGATACTGGAGTATTATTGAAAAGATCTGTTTTGTAGATTATTAATAGCACCACAGACACAATATGTTAAAATATACACTATGTTTACATCCATCAAAATAAATTACTAAAAAGATTATTTTTGGAAGAAAAGCTTCTCCTTAAAATTCCATATAATTACACTCTTTACAACTAGGTACAATAAACAGTTAACATATGGTTCGTATAATAACTGGCTATAGTTTTGTAAGTCTTTGAATGGTAAGAATAATAAATATGATTACGAAAACTACAACAATAGTCTAATTTTGATATTCTTCAATTATTTTTTTCTGAGTCGATTTAATTTAGCATCTTTTAAGAAATATGCAGTTTTCATTGAAGTTGAAAAATGGATAGTATACTATAGCCGTTACATAATCTTAACTTACCGATACAGGCCCTATGTACTTCTCTGAACGGCATATACATATACATATGGATTGATTGTTTTCTTCACCTCACCGAGAAATCTTTCAGGGCGAAACTCTTCTAGATCCAGTAAATGTTTAGAACTGTGATGTAAATACAGTATTGGCAAGTGCACTCTCAAACCTTTTTTAAGACAAATATCATTAGGAAATGTATAGTTTTCTGTTTGTTTACGAACATTTATCCCAAAAACCAGATAGAGACGAAGAGTTTCATCAATTACAGCTTCTAGATATGGTAAACTGGAATTATATTCATACAGAAGCTTATTGTCCTGTTGAATTAAATAATTATCGACTTCTTCTAATACTCCGTTCTGAATTTCGGAATGCTTAACCAGTTCATAAACAGTATAACTTTAAGTTGTTGATGAAGTTACAAATCCTGCCACAAAGAAGACAAAACACTGAGCTACCAAGAGATTATTCACCGGTTTTAATATATTTTATGCCAACTATCTGATAAGTCACTCTCAACTTAACACAAGATCCATAAAATCATTCCGTCCAGATGATTTGTACTCCCTCTGCTCCATTGCAGAAATAATCAGATTTTGGAAAAGTTAATTTGTTTTGATAGTATTCTATAGACCCAAAGCATAATATATACTTGGCCAAGGGTTTATAGTAATTTAACATAATAAACTAGGTTCGGTTTTTTTGAAATGATTCTGTTTTTGTAAAAGCTTTTATATTTGGATCGTCAGTCATAGTGTTTGCATCTATTCCAAAACCACATGCTACTATGAATTCTATAGTATTCTTTACTGTCAAGGTTAGTACTTCTAGTTCCTCTGAAATTGTAATTTCTGAAGAACTTGATCCAACATTGATTCATATTTCTATGAACAGTTTTGTATTAGATGAAACGTATTCTTCATTTTTGCTGATGAAAACAACGGTATCATATTTTGCCTTAACACTCTCCAACTGTCTGTGCTCGGACAGTTCTCTTCCACGGAAATAATAGAATTCCGTTGTCATAATGAGCTTAATAATATCTGGATCTATACGTGTGAGGACAGATTCTGTACCATAGTAAGCACCGACAAATTGTTCATCAGGAAATTACTTGCAAATGTCCCGTACAAATTCAGTAGGTAGGTTTAAGGTGCGGCACATTTTTATTTTCCAAATAGTTGTATTTTCTTGTTGATATAAGGTAAACTAATACCAATATCACTATTATGAGATAAATTAGCACGATGTTGCATACACTGCTCGAGAACGAATGACGGAGCGTTGAACGAGTGCTATCAATATATTTATTAATATCGGGTTCCTAATGACTCCAATTTAAATACACACTAGTCTCGCAACAATTATCTACATATATCTATCTGAATAGATAGAAATGAATAGATAGTAAAATGCCTCAAATGATATAAAAGCAGATGATAACAGTATTCTAGTTAGTTAGTTAGAGTTAGTGACTTTTATTCTATTTGATTGCTATAATGGTTTATATATCATGTTCTTCTTAAATTTAAAGTAATCTGATTTAAAGAAATCTGAGTTTAAAGAAATACTGACAGTTTCAAACTCATGTTTGAAACTGTCAGTATTAATGCTACACCTTGTTAAAGTATCCGAGAGTTTGTAAAAAGACTGAAAGAAAGCTTAATGTGGGTTAGTTATAATATTTCAATTTTATTAAACGTCAACAAATTTGAACACAGATTAAAATGTACTTTTTCTATACAAAATAGTAAATAATGTTTATGATCTAAGTGCATATTCTATAGTCTAGTATACCTGAAGAGGTACAACATTTTATTATAATTATAACTAACTAAAATAAATATTAGAATAAAAAATCTACTATATGGAATGAAAACGTTTTCGCATACACTAAATTAGACTTCGATATTAAATAACTTCATAGCAAAATTAGTAATTGGATTAATTAAATAATACACAATAAACAGCTGGTTATAATAAATTACTGCACAGCAACATGAGGAAAAAATAAATACAAAATTAAATTAAAAACTTTCCTTGTTTTGATCTCATTAAAATTTAACATAACATATTCAAGATTTATTTTAATTCAAGAATGGAAACAACGGCAACAGTGTAATTCCTTAAAAATCAATAACTAATGATGTATTATGAGAAATAGATACAGTTATTTAAAAAAAACAACTTACCAATGCAGAGCCTAGGTCCTTCACCGAAAGGCATATATACATGTGGGTTGATTGTTTTCTTTGCCTCGCCAAGGAATCGTTCTGGGTGAAACTCTTCTGGCTTTGAAAAATATTTTGGGTTATGATGTAAATACAGTACTGGCAAATGCACTCTTAAACCTTTTTCAAGCCTAATGCCATTAGGGAACGTATAGTCTTCCATCTGTTCACGGAGATTTATTCCAACAATTGGATAGAGACGAAGAGTTTCATCAATTACAGCTTCTAGATACGGTAAGCTGGCATTACATTCATACAGAAGCTTATTGTCGTGCTGAATTAAATAATTATCGACTTCTTCTAATACTCGGTTCTGAATTTCGGGATGCTTAGCGAGCTCATAAATAGCATAACTTAAAGTTGTTGATGAAGTCTCGAAGCCAGCTAAAAAGAAAATGAAGCACTGAGCTACCAAGAGATCATCATCAGCTATCAAAGTTACTTTTTGTACTTCACCAGTTTTAATACTTTTTATACTATCGCCAACTATTTGATTATTTAACTTCCAACTTAACACAAGATCAACGAAATCGTTACGTGTGGACGGCTTATACTCCCTTCGGTGCATTACAGCGGTAATCATATTTTGGAAAAAAGTAATTTGTTTTGATACTGTTTTGAGACCCAAAGTGTAGTATATATTTGGCCAAATGGCTCGTAGTTGTCTATAATAAAATAATGTTGTTGATGATTCCTTAAGTGATAATGCTATTTTTGAAAAGGGATTTTCTTTTGGATCATCAGTCATGGTGTTTGCGTCTATTCCAAACGCACACGCTGCAATGCATCCTATAGTATACTTCGCTATCATGTTTTGGACTTTCAATTCCTTATTTACAGAAGTTTCTTCATCCAACATTGATTCGAATGTGTATGAGCAGCTCTGTATGAGATGGAACATATTCTTCATTTTTGCTGAAGTGAACAACGGTGTCATATTTTGTCGTAACACTCTCCAATTATCTCCATAAGTGGAAAAGAGATTTAGAGCTGCTGGTTCTTGATTATTATGCTCGGAGAGGTCTCTTCCATGGAAGTAATAAAAATCCTTGATCAAAATAAGTTTAATGTATTCTGGGTCTATAGGTATCAGAACAGGTTCCGTTCCAAAATATGCACCAATAAATTTTTCATCAGGAAACTGTTCACAAATATTCTGTACCACTTCTGCCATGTTCTTTTTTCGTAAAAAAAAATCACCATAGTTGCCTACTAAGAATTTAGGTTTAAGATGTGGAACTTTTTTATTTTTAAAGTATTTATATTTTCTTGTTGGTATATAATACAGCAATACTAATATCGTTATTATAAGACAAATAAGCAACATGTTTATACTCGATGAATGGTCGATATCTAATGTGTTTCACTTACATAAATCCAATTTGTAAATTAAAGGAAAATTACTGTTAAGGAAAAGGAGTATTATTAATTTATTACAATATAATATGTGTTTTTAGTGTAATAAATACTCGAAAATATAACTACTAAAATATATTCCTCTTAAATAAGGTTTGATGGATACGTTCAAGTTTTGAAGGCAATCAAAGCTGATACTAAGATTTGAATATTAAATACTTCCGGGGTTTTAACTAAGCTGAAGAAATTATTACAGGTAATGTAGAAAGTAGTTTTAAGATGTGATATAACTTCTGGACTAACTGACCGCCGAAGACCTGGTTAGGTGTTGCTTTGAGATGAGGGGACCTAAATCACACGGTTCGAATTCTCCTCAGAAAGGAACCACTCAAGCTGATCGTCTGAGGGGTTTTAAGTGGAAATACAAAACAGTATTGATTTCTGCGTCCCAAAGCAGTCGAAGATTCGGTCAAATTTACTTGACATATTTTTAGAAATGTACTATAAATAATTTCTTGAAATGGTGGCGTATCATACTTTTTTGTATACAATAAATGAATATCATCTGTAAGTTCAAATATACATATTATGTAGTTGTACAAAAATATTTTGGTATTAAGTGAAGACAAAAATCTATGTCATCAAAACATTTATCAATCATATCAATATATATATAATCAATATAGAATAACTTGTCCTGACAGACTCACTCATCAAAGAGCTACAAACAATAGAGCCATAAATCAACCTAACACTAAAATAATAATTAATAATAATCATAATAGTTTTTAAGATAAACTAGATATCTCGAGAGATAGTGTCCTCCTTAGCGTTAGATTTGGATTAAAAGATTGTCGTTAAAATTAGTACAGTATATTGATAATATTTAAAATGTTTAACACACGCCTCAAATTTGAAAAACCCCCCCTTTTTGCGTCTGTGGTTAAAAATGGTATGTACAGCAGTTTTTTCTTAATTTATTTGTGTGTGTGTATGTATGTGTGTTAAACATGTGCATGTATATGTGTTTATTTGTTTGCGAATTTGTAAACATCATAATTTGAGAGATTTCAAATTGTAATTTTGAGATTAGGTAAGGTTTTTTTGTTAATGTTTCGATATAAGTTTTCAGTGTTTTGGTACGTTATGTCGTTAATGTATGAAGCTACTTCATTATTAATTTTTTACATAATAAAAAAGACAATTAAATGTACACCTAGATTCAAGCAGTCATTGCGTCTAAAAGCTATTTAATGGTTCTATATTGTTATAAGTATTAAACTTTATTATGAAATATCCAGACTCCTGCGGGAATCAAATTCACAATAGTTTAATAACTTAAATTTCTTAATATACTAAGACTTCAACGCTATCCCTCTATTCAATAAAGTAATAAATATATGGAAACTTACACTGAACTCGTTAAGTCTTTGATTTGGTATTCTGTGAGATTGTTCTAAAACTTAATCTAAGCCAAGTCAAAATATTTCACTTCAAGGTTAATTGTTCTGTTTGTATACGTCTTATTTTACTTATTGTAAATGACATTTGATAAAAGTTTTGGTCATAATACAGTAAATCATTTAGTGGCAACCGACTGTGCTATATCAACATTAAACTTTAGTGGAACAAAATAATGCTTCACAAAAAGGATGCGCGCCGAGCCAAAGTAGTCGCAGCGCAAAGCGTAGGCAAGTCTATTCTGTTGCATACTTTCGTATCTTTTCCCGAAGTTACTCGCACCTAATGCTGGTAAGTGAGAGGAAAAATGGTACATATCTATTTATATATGCATTTAACTCAAACGTAAGAAAAGGTAATGTAAACAGGGACTTCAATTAGAAACATTTAAACTATAAAAACAAATATGGGTTATTTCATTGCTTTTCCCTAAGCTGATAATACAGGTACAATACATCAAAAACATTACTGTACAAGCAAGTTTTTTACGACTTAAAATGAATATTAGAAGTTGGTTTTGAGTTTAATAGTGGTAGAAACGGCTTAAGTGCATAGTCCGCCTTAGTACACTGACGGACTTATCAAATCACTTCGAGAATGTTCAAGACGCTTTGAATTAAACATTTTAACCAAGTATTCAAACTTTTTACACAAATTTAAATTGAAATCTATAGTTTGTTTTGTGATCTTTATAACAGCATAGTATTATATTCATCAGTATATGTTTGTGTGCTGGAAAGGATCATTCAATTTTTTGAACAAAATCCTATATACCGTAAATTCTGGCAGAAGAAAAAATGATTTAAACGGTGCACTGTCTAGCACGCTAAAATAAGAGATTTTTAGAACACAGATCGTTAGAAGTAGAGAGATCTATTTATTTTTTAGACAAACTACTTATTACACTAGACTAGATAATTACACCTTGCTTGTACTACTGAATTAACATGTTCAGCAATATTGCTAATAATCTCGGCCTCCTCGGTTGAAATATTTTGACATTGGCAATATTGAATTATTCAAATCTCTCAGCGTGCCGTTCAAAACATGCCAGAAAAGACAGCATGTAAATAAGAGAGAATAATTGATTCACATAATTGATGGGCCATTTTGTGAGATTCTTGTCTTTTGGACAAAATTGATTTGTGTGAGACAAAAGTTTTTTTCGGTTTCAAGATTCGTTGCGGATTTGGACTGAATTGGAGAAGTTATTTTTTGTGGGGCAAATTATTTGCAAGTTACTATTAACAAAATTTACAATTTAATTACACTTACATTAATAACACTACTAATAAGTACAGTAGACCCCCCGTAATTCGACAAACGTATTGCAGGGCAGTGTCGGACTATCGGCTTTATTGGATTATAAGGTACTGTCTAAGACCCTATAGACCGGCTTTAATTTACAAAAGAGTACCTTGTAATCCGACAAATTACGGATAAATGATAAAACTCTTTATGTTGTCCTCTGGGCTTGTGACGACATTACTAGATAAGTATACGTAATATACAATGAATAAACGCTGAGCTGTACCGCTATCACACGTAGTCAAATTCAAACTAAGTAATCGGAATTGAAACAATATCTACGCGTCGAGCACAACTTGTAACCTGTTCAATCATGCACGATCTACATTAGTGAAAATTGTTTGATTGATGTTAGATTATGCGGGGGGGGGGATCCAGATTAGATAGGGGCCGGATTACCGAGGGTCCACTGTATCTAGTTGCTACAATTACTATCTGAAATATAAATTGTTGTTATAAAAAATTTGCTATATAATTTTAGAATTAGATGGAGTTTTGTAAGTCTGTAAACAAATATAATATATTTGTTCTATAAGTTTGTTTTGAAAAATTTAGTTGTTTTAAAAGTATTTATCTGCTATCCAAACTGAAATAATAACATATTCAAAATAACTTAAGCAAACTAAGTAATATTAGCACCAAATTAGTACAGACATGTATACACAGCTAGCAAAGCTGTAGCTGTGTAATGCGTGAAAATCCTCAAAAAATACAGCCAGTAGTTATTTTAAAAAATAACTATACAAATCCATTCCATACTTGAATAGTAGAAAAAGGTAACTATAACATTTGAATTTCTCCATATTTGAGATTTCTCAACAAACACTTTCGGCTCAAACAAGATGAAACTTCAGCTTTATATTCTTAAAATCCACGCATTCCAAAGGAAGGGAAACCTCGCAAAAACATTGAAAATAATAACCGTCCCTTTTGTCTACATAATCGGATAAAAAAAGAGTTAGTCTTACACTCGGAAACATTGTGGGGAACTTTTTTGCGTTTCTTTAACAAATTGCTTAAAGATTACCACGTACATTTTTTCACAGATGCTTAGCTCTCGTCAAACGGATGAAAAAAGCCTGCAAACGTAGATTTTAGTCTGATATAGGAGGTGCCTTTATATGTGCTTTTCGAGCAATTTCTTTGTTGAATACTTTTGTAACAGCTGGTTCGTGACTAAGTAGAACCGTAATTAAAAATAGGGATAACAGTGTGGACGGGCATAGTTATGAACCTATAATATCCAGTGAAAAAATTAAATAAGATTCAATTTTGCTGTTTTAGTCAAACAGAATACGTTTAAAGTTGTACACGTTACCTCATATCACACAGCCTATTTTTCCCTATTATTTACCCCTTTCGTCCTCATGTAGACCCCGTAGATATGTTATCTTTTGCCACAAATAGAATCTTTAAAATAAGTCTAATTGAGTCATATTCCTGTTTATAACAGCGTTTGCCGATTGATGTGACCAAATTTAGTACTTTAAATACCCCTCTCCCATTAAATAAGTCACGTAGTATGATTACATTCCTACATAGGAGTTGGACGCAACTTCCCTTGTGTTATATTTCACAGAAAGAAGTTTGCTAAATAAAAACGTATTTACCTATTTTACGGTGTTCTTAGCTCGAAAGCCCGACACAGGAAGGAAAGGAACGTTTGAAGCGATTTATCTTCAAGCAGACGCCGTTAGGGGCCAGCTGAAATGTCTCGAGACCGTTGAATCAGATGTAAGGAAATACTGGAAGTACGTAAACATAAGTTAGTAAAAGTTGATGACAAGGTTCATAATAAAACAAAGTTTGGCAAATGATCCTACTTGAATCTCCAATTATAATTCAACTATGTTTCAGAGGCATTGAAACAAAAAACAAAAGGTCATAAATACTATTCTAACATCATCATCATCATCAACAGCCTTTTACAGTCTACTGCTGGACATAGGCCTCTCCTTAGCAGGGAGATTTTGGCCTACTTTACCACGCTGGCCAGATGGGTTGAAATAGGGTTTGTTTCAAGTTTTCCTTCTCTTTGTAATGATGTCTTGCATATTTGATTCCCTTAGTCGCCTTTTACGACACTCACAGGATGAGTAGGTGTGGTAACACTATGTATTCTTAATCCGTCACCACACGGACTGACTCTAATATACTATGAACATATTTGTGTTTCGTATCTATTGCAGTTTAATGCTTCTTTTACGTTTTCTCGAATTAACAGACTATTTGATTTATTTTATTTCACCATGAAACATAGAATTATTGTATGAAGATACGAAAACAGATAACCTAGGACAATCCACTTATTTCAAGACAATTCAGATTATAAGATACTAAAATGAAACACCGAAGCCAAATTAATATTAGCATTACTATAGCTAGTATTTGATGTGGTTACAAATATTTGATCATGCCGTGAATTATTTGTGCATATAGCTGTTCATGTAGTTAAGGGATGATCAGGTCAGACAATGTATTTTATAAAATGGACGGTAACATCGCTTATGGATCAATTCTATAATGTCATCGCTATATACATAGTTATAAACCAAGTTTAGTAGTCTAAACATTGGTAGCTAGTTAACTTGCAAAATAATTTTATCCAATAGAAAAGATTATTTTTCCTTTGTGTTTGTTACCTGACATTAAGCTAAACCTTTACCCCAGAGGGGGGAAGGTGTAATAAGAGCTGAGTGAGGCACTAAACTACGCAGGAAAACATCACTACAAAAAAAAAAGAAAGTTTGAATCAAATCTACGTAGATCAAAACCTCGTTTTTAAGAAGAGACGTCCAACAGGGATTATCAAGACTTGGGTATGACTTGACATGACGCTAAATAACTTTGAGTGTAATGTAAGCTCAGCAATCTTGACCACGCTCAAAAATACTTCTGAACAACGCCCATGGCATTTCCATTTTTAATATTACAGCATCTCACATCTGTATTGGGGCGGCAAACAACAAGAATACTTTGTAAGCTCCCCAAGATTAATGTACGGCGAACAATAGAAATGTTTTTTTTTGAAGTGGGTTACAGCCTACACTTTATTTTGTACCCCTTTAGTGTTCGATGAGTTACTCTGAATTTATCTTTGGAGGCAATCTGTATGTGTGTTTTGTGAATGGACTGAGTAGGTAATGGTCTCTGGGGCTGGATATAAATGTTAAAAGAAAATATGTATTTGTCTTTGCTAAATTAAAGCGAAATTGAACATGAGTTAACGATATTTTTTTGAGCGTCTGAACTTATTCAGTATATTGAACTTAGTTTTTTGTTGTCTTAGCTTTTGGAGTGTTCGAATCAATTATTTTAATTTTCTTCTTTCTTTGCATTTAGATTATAGTTGCGAAGTTTGGTCTTGGCTTGGCATTGGTATTGGTTTTATTGATAGCAGTCGACATTACACTTAAGTCTCGCTTGGGCTTTGACTTTAGTATGACCATACCGAACAGCTCTATCTAATTCCCGTCGTCTAACAAAAATTGGTATTTTAGACGACATGACTAACAAATTTAAAAGTAGGTTTTTTTTCCCTAGGATAGTAGAGAAAATCAATGAAATTATTTCTTTTACACAATTTTTGATCATTTACACTTCACCTTAATTCACGAAGGCTGCTATATCATTTATTTTAACGTCTAGAACCTCCATTATTCAAGTATCCTCGTAAAACAATATATATTTTTCCATTTTTTCTCCAAACTGCAGCTCCCATAAAGCTAATCAGATCGTTCCCCCGATTTCAACTCAAACCTTACAAAGTGTACGTTCAAGCACTCGTTAAGCCGAATATGGTTACAACGGAGACAAACTGCGGTTCTCCGCAGACAAATATCGTAGAGCGGTATATCCAATGATCGTCAGACATTGAGGGTATGGGATAATGTTGCTGGGCGAGCGGTAATCGATGCTCGTCCGGAGAATATAAATTAATATATTTTGAACAAAGAGTAAAAATGAAATATAAATCTAATTATAGATTCCAAGTTCCTTAAGCCACGAGCGCGTTAAGGAAGAAAGAGAACAGACATATCGACAAATAGTATAAAAGTACAAAATTATTTCAATTGTGTAGAGAAGTTATAGTTATAAAATATTTCTATCTCACACGATCATAGGTCTAGTCTAAAATTAAAAACATTAAAATTGAATAGAAGCTGAAAATTTACACTCTTGTAAATCAAAATCACGTTTCAATATCGTTCCTCAATAAATTTCCTATTTCTTTCTTTTCGAGCGCCCATACAAAAGCCCAGAGGACGTTGTCGGACATCAGTTAAGGGATTCAGTGGGACGCGTATGGATGTGTGTTCCTTAAGAGATTCCGAAGAGATGCAGTGGGCACTTACGAATGGCGGGATTACTGATCTCGGTGTGTTGTTTATTCTCCGAACATTTATATTATAAATGAGATGAGAATTTACACTCAAAAATGATTTTTAGATTTTGCCTGCACGATTGGCCTAGTGGTTTAAGCGGTCACCACACCGCTCTCCACTTCGCTGAGTGTTGTGGGTTCAAATCCTACATGGGACAACACTTTGTGTGATCCACAAATTGTTGTTCTGAGTTTGGGTGTTCTTTGTGTCCGTTTCTTGTATGTTTGTAAAGTATACCTCGGGCCACCTACAGCCGTAGGTGGCCCGAGGTATATCGAGGTTCCAGGGAGTTCCTTACTATGTTACACCTGGTCCCCAGGCTATTGGTACCTGAGGCGGCGTGCGGTTTTTGGTCGGTTCGAGTCCGACATAACCACCCTTCGGTGGTATCCGTGGGGATTTCCGCATAGTACAAAAAAAAACTGTAAAATAGTTACTAACACATATTGTAATACTAATACAAAAGTAGGTTACAACCTCCTTTCTAAGCAGAGGTCTAAGTCCAGCACTGGTCTATCAAAGGCTAATGATAATGATACCGATTAAGTTACTAAACCTGTTACTAATTTAATTGGTGTTAGAAAAAGTAGGATTTTATTACTTAAGTGACAAAATAAATAAATAAATAAATATTTCGGACATTTGACACACAACGTCATCTAGTTTCAAACTAAGCAGAGCTTGTGCTATGATAACTAGACTGACTGATAGAATACTTATATACTTTTGTTTTGCAAATACATACATATTATACATAGAAAACACCCAAACTTCGGAACAAATATTTGCAGATCATATAAACATTTGGTCCGACCCGGGAATTGAACCTGAGACCTCAAGCACAGCAGTCGCATTCACTACTGCTGCGTCACCGAGGCAGTTAGTTAAATCCAACTATATTCGTATTGGATATTAGTTTTAAATAGGCAGTAACTTAGAACATGCGTTAAAATAAGTATATTTCAACGCTTCTTTCCTTCGTAAATAATCTAACAACTTCCCAAAGTACAAGGTAAAAATCAATTCTAATAAATTACTAATAACATGTACTAATTGTCTGTTCGTCAACAGGAAAATATTCACGTCTAACGGCGTTCTATGTTATATATATATATAAAGACTATCAAATTGGCATGATGAAGTAATGTTAATAGCCTTAATCCCATCCCCCCTCTCCCACCTACTTTTAAAGCTGTTTGACTTCGTGACTATTATAAATAAGATCATACAACTACGTCGGTTATTATGGAAAACATGAAATTATTTCATGTTCGATAACTTAATGACTATGTAAGTCATCATTTCTCATTAACATCATCATTATCGTCGCATCATCGTTTTGACTGCATGGATGGAGTAGCAGTTTAGGGTTCGATCCGCACATGGACCACTTTTTGTGATACACAAATTGTTGTTCTGAGTGTCTTTGTGCCAGCCTCTTTTGAAATTGAGTCGGTGCAATATACAATGTGTCTTGAAAAAAAAACCCTTTGAACTATGTGCAAACATTTTTTTAGGCAGGTCATTTGATGAAAAATATTTACCGTTCCATATTCTACTGTACCTCAGATCTACGCTACCTTAATAAAGGATTACCGGTAGCACATAGATTATTTTTGAAAACCAGTGATGCATTTCTTTCTGTTACTTATTTATTATAATTCTTATTTTAATCACATCACCATTATCATCATCAACAGCCTTTAACAGTCCACTGTTCGACACAGGCCCCTCCTATCAAGAAAATTTTGACCTAGTATACCACGCTTGCCAGACAGGTCGATGTAGTGTTTGTTCCCTTTTGCCCTTGAGTGACTTTTAGCAAATTTGGGTGGTACTAGTGTCACGACAAGACGGTTGTACTCGGAAGTTGTCTGGTCAATGGCACTATATGTTGCGCCGTTGTGGGCAGCGGTTCTGACCGCCTACTGTGACGACGTTAGCGGCGTGGGCTTCATTCGGAACTCGCGCGTGAGATTTGGAGATGAAAGTGCTCACTGTAGTTTAGCGGTAGATGGCTGAAATCCAGGCAGGCAGCGGCATACGGCCCTCGCTCAAAGAGGTACGCGAGCGGCGTTAGGCCGCTCGTCGAGCCACGATGGTTCGTTGGTCGACCTGGCTGGAGGCTCCACGTGCTAGCTTTGCTGTTGTGGAGGCTCTCCAGCTGGTCATTATCGAGTGGACAGGGCGGCAGCATGGGACCATTTTCTTTCCGACCGACTTAGGACCTTTCCGGACACGGTTACTTCGATGAGTATCCGAACTCGGTCGCCAGGAGAGAACTGAGTCCCACCTATCACAACTGCGACTGCAGTGAGTACTCGGTTCAGCACATGCTAGCGGTTTGTTCTGTCTCTGGTTTGTTGGGCGGCACAGCATGGGGTCCTCGCTATAGTTATTGGAGGAGATTTCTTTCTACTGGCCGTCATCCGGCCGGTAGCAACAGGTGGTTTACCGCGATCACAACCTTCTACAAGGACGTGTTTCACGGAAGAAGATAGTGGAGAAGGCCCACGAGGACGATCTCCACTCAGACCCCAGAATCTCAGTGGGTGACGTTCCGTGGGGGATTTCACACGTTAAAAAAAGAATTTGTTTCAAATTTTCCTTTTTTTTTGCAGTGATGTTGTTTTGTATATTTTATTCACACAAATGATATTCAAAGGACGAAAAGAGGTAGCGACATTCTGTATTCTTAATCCGGACGGTGACGCAATACAATATTCGTTTATCTTTCGTTTTACAATACTTAAATTTATTGTGTCTTCAGATAGTCTTTTAAAACGTAAACTATATTTTAAACAATAGTAAATAAAAAAAAACACCAACAAAAGTTCATTTTACAAGTTTTGAGATACCATTCGCTTGTTATGAAGTTCGCATGTTCAAAACGGACAAACAATTTTTCCTGTTTCAAAAACTCTGTATATTTATTCAGAGACTCCAGTTTCGTTAGCAACGAGTGTTACAGTTGAATTCAGCCATAATGAGCAAAGCCTTTTGCTGACAATTCGACTGAAAACTTCTGAAAAAAACTACACTTCATATTTTTTTTCACGTGAATTAAAATGAATAGGCGTAGTAAATGGCAAAGGGCGAATGCTAAATGACATTTCTGTTGGAGATTTATATAAAGGACGCAAAGAAACTGACGCTTTCGGCTTGGATTCTTTAAATGAAGAACATTCGTTACTGTGTTTACTTATTTATTAAAAAAATGTGTTACATCTGGTATTTTTGTGTTTGTTCTTGTTCTGTTAACCTGTAATATTCATAAACAATAATATATAATATCCGTGTGTAGTTTCTTTTGTGGCATAATTGGCTAGTTAAGTAACAGCTGTGGCACACGAAAACTGACAACTCAAAGATATAAGTGCGATGTCGCTCTTTGAGTGCTTTCGTAACCCAGAATTAAGATTCTAAGCCTCCAGCAACCTCAATCGCTCGGTAAAATACGTACGCAATTTTTGCTTAGCACTGGCTTATTTTAAAGTCATAGTATTACTACGATCGAGCTGTCCTGTATCAACCGAAACATGGCTTTCATAAGTTAATATAATTTGAGTTTAAAGTGAAATTAAGAAAAAAAAAAGTGAATCTGCATGATATTACCGCATTGCATGTTACATAAGCCTGTCAACGTCAACGTGGTTAGATATGTCACATCAATATCTGTTTCTCACTTATGAATACCATTATTACATCCCATAACTGTACCCTAATTACGATACTAATTCCCTAATATATTACATATAATTTGACTGCACGATTGGCCTATTGGTTTAAGCGGTTGCCACGCCGCACTCCACTTTGCTGAGTATTGTGGGTTCAAATCCTACATGGAACAGCACTTTATGTGATCCACAAATTGTTGTTCTGAGTCTAGGTGCTCTTTGTATCCGTTTCTTGTATGTTTGTAAAGTCCCCCGTGACACAGGATTTATTTCTAATACGGGCGTTGTCATTTATATTAAAAAAAAATGTCCACGTACCGCGTGGTAACAAAACGACTATCTTTTAAATTATTGCAATGATTTTAATCTATAAATCATAGTATTTCAGTAATTTATATTTTACTCTAGGGTTAATTCATAACGTGGCCTGCGGGAAAGATATACTTTGACATGGGGCCGTTTTGCCGGGTTGATACCAATTTCTCGCAGAAAATCGATGTCAAGCAACTCTATCGTTGCTCTTCACTGTATGGTTAAGGTTACAGGAGGATCTATCTTCTCTTCCTTTCTGGAGCAATCTGTGATGTCTTGCCATGCCTTACTAAACCAAACTCCAGACCACTCAGAGGAAGTCATCACACTTATGTCTGTTGAATCGCAGCTATCCACAGATGGTGACTGATTTTAGTTGCTTAGTCAAGTGGCCCGTGGCTCTACTCATAGGACCTCATATGACACTTTTAATGCCATCTAGTTCCAGTTGATTCTAAATCATAGAACAATCTTTTTTCTAATACTTGTTAAATTAATTTTAAATCATAAAATCCCATTTGACTTTCCCACAAACGAGATGTTTGCGGGAATACGTTCAATAGCAGATGGCATTCCCGTAGGGGGCGCATAGCAAAATTTTCAATTCCCAACTCAATCGAATTTCAATATTTTTCGATTGGTGTACAAGAACGTGAACAGCCTGGGCAATAATACCTGGAAGAAACGGAGATGCTAAAATAATAAAAGTGGTTTACAAGATGGTATTTTTGTGTTACATTATTCAAGTTATTCATATAATAATATATATTTAAAGGACTGACTTTCTGAAGAATTTGTTGGTTTAATTGAATGCGCTAATCTCAGGAGCTACTGGTTCGAATTTTTTAAATATATGTATGTTGTATAGCCAATTTAGTAAGCAAAGCTATAGATGTTATATCATGATACTATAAATAAATAATAATAAATAAATAATTATTTCGGACATTTAACACCAACATCATCTAGTTTCAAACTAAGCAGAGCTTGTGCTATGATAACTAGACTGACTGATAGAATATATACATATATTTTTTTTGTAAATACATACATATTTTACATAGAAAACACCCAAACTTCGAAACAAATATTTGCAGATCATACAAACGTTTGGTCCTCCCCGGGAATCGAACCCGAGACCTCAAGCATAGCAGTATGCGACCGCTGCACCACCGAGGCTGATTTACGAGTATATAAATTGATAGTAAATTACTCGAGTACTCTGCTAAACCCAATGGTACTGTACCAATTTAGATTAATCTATTTATCGTCAACTTTTTCCTTATTTCTTATCCTTGTAACCACAATATACTACAAGGAAGCATGACAGGTTGTAACTAGTAAAATTACCTACACTCTACATTGCACAGCTTTTTAAATCAGACATAGAAAAACTTATTTAGTTTAGACTTGAATAAGTATCAAAAAATCCCTAAAATGACTGTATAAAATATAAAAATTTCAATGACTATACGGTTGATACAATATTGACAGCATTTGCGATTGCTGACATTGTCCGGTTGACACTGATTGGTAAATCTTTGATAATTTCTGTTCGCTCATTATCGCTAAAGTTCAAGACTAAACAATTGGTGGTTTGTCCTTTATTGCCCCTTACTGTTAACTGGCACTTTAAAGATGTCATATGCTCTTACAAAGTATTTAAAAAGTGAAGCAAAAAATTCTTAGAAATTTTTACTTTTATAATTTACACTCTCGATTAGCGGCACTTGACGGAACTTCTTGAAATCGTTATTAAAATAAAACTCGCTTATACTTGTATTCCACCATTTCATTTAAATTGATTTGACCGGTTTCATCTTTTGTCCTCGCACAGTAATCTCAGTTGCTATTATTTTCTTAATTTCTGGAACACTGTAATTCATTCTTTAAAGATTGTCATTGACTTGAACCTGTACTATTCATAGTTTTCACAAAGGATCCTTAAAACCATTAATACAGTTAGATGCAGTGGCTAGTTGTAGGATCCATCTGCTGCAGGAATTACGCAAAATTTCATATGAAACTTTACGCCATAACTCAACTTGCGCCACATGTAACATTCGCCGCGAAACTTTTGCGACAACATTTTTAAAACCTGGAAAAAAATTGCAAATATTTGATGACAAAAACTAGTGAATGTACTTTTTTATAGAAGTCCATTTTGCTAGTGTTCATAGGCGAAGTTTGCTGTGGTTATAAAATGTAGCATTTTAAAAAGGTTGCATTTCAAAATAGTACTGCTTCCGATAAACGAAGGATAGATCTTGGTTATCAAGTCAATATAAAGTACGATCGCTAAATATAAAATCTTGTTAACACAGTAAATAAGAACTGACCTGGCTTTTCAACATACACTATTACTTACATTGTATCTGCACGAAGTTCACTCATGTAGTTACAATGTAAGTCAGTCTCAGTAGTCACCTTGCCGCTTTTTACTATATTGTGTGTTGTGTTCAATACCCACATGAAACAAGACTTTATGTCATCTACAAATAGTTATTCTGAGTCTAAAGTCCACCACGAGATAGAATATATTCCTGGTGCACGAATCGTTTTTTAAAAAGGAAAGCTATATAAACTACTCAAAACAACTTAGGGCCCACTTGATTTTTTTCGGAACTTCGACCGTAATATTTTTATTGCCTGCTGATTTGTAAATTGAAGTGTGTAGACTCCAAGTGCATATGTTTACACATGGTCACACGTTTGGAATGTCAGGTTTAGGGTGGTTCCTAAGTGGGTAGACGGAAAAAACTAAAAAATGGGTCAACTCAGCGTTTACGAACTTTTCTAATCACTTGTGTTCTGCATCTCATAACAAACACAAGTTGATATTGTATCGTTGTTTATCATTTGCTTCGGTGTTATTGCTTTGTTTAAAATAACAATGCCCGGATTTCGACGTCATATGGACCCGGAAACAGCTTCCAGAGCTGTAGTTTTGCTTCAAGAGGGCAATTCACAGAGATCGGTAGCTTCACGCCTCGGTGTGTCTAGGCATGCGATCCGAAATGTTTGGGAACGTTATCAGGAGACAGGTAGTATTGCCAGGAGACGAGGTGGTGGTAGAAATCGGGCCACCACTTCCCAGGAAGATCGGTACGTTCGACTTACTGCACGTCGAGAGCGCACTGTGACAGCGCGTACCTTACAAAATCGCTTACGTGATGCTACTGGTACCCGTGTAAGCGATCAAACCATACGGAACAGACTTCATGAAGACCAACAAAGATCCAGAATGCGCACTGTGCGCACAAAATTAACCAGGGCACATCGTGCAGCGCGTTTAAGGTTTGCACGTGAACATCTCGAATGGACCATGGACAATTGGAGAACAGTGCTCTTTACAGATGAGTCTAAAGTTAAATTTTTCAGTGATGACAGACGGGTACGTGTCTGGAGAAAACCAGGGGAACGTTTTGAGGATCCTTGTATTCGAGAAACTGACCGTTTTGGTGGACCCAGTATTATGGTGTGGGGTGGAATCAGTCTACTGGGTAAAACTGAGCTGGTATTCTTGGATGAGGGCAACGTAAACGCCGCCAGCTACGTCCAACAGGTCATCCAACCTAATACAGAAATATTGTCAGTCAATATCCAGTAAGTAACTTAGTAGTCAAAACCTTTTTAAGAAATAGGGAAAACAAGCCTCTCTCAAGGCTACTCACAACAACGAGGTCTTGTAATGACCGTCACCAGGCTAGATACTACAAAAAAAAAATCTAATCAAAAATACGTAGCGTTTACCCCACCATAATAAGAATTAACATTAATACAGTCCGAAGTAGCTAAAACTAGTTACACTGAGAGTAAAAAGCTAGAAGTAATTATCTTGCCGTTTCAAGAATGGCTCTCCTAGAACACACTCAATATTCACAGTGCAGCGCAAACAGTAGTTAAAAACTTAGTTGGAGATTGAGCTCCGGATACGGAATTAGAATTGTAAACAGATAGTTCTGATCTACTTGGATTTAGTTCCGGAGAACTTATTTAAGATAGAATATTCTTGTGATCAGTGTGAGCCGTATCCGTGAGTTGATCTCAAGATTTCTTGGCTAATTAGCAGGTGTTTCATTCCAAAAATACCTAGTAAGTTCAATTGCTTAATTTTTATGGAATATACAAATAAGGTTTGACTGGTCAGAAAATTCTTGAAGGTAATATACATGACACGATATATCTACTAACACAAATTTATTTTCTAGGACTAATTACATTATCGCCTAACGTCACGAAATCACGGCGTCAGTAATAATGCGATTTTAGTAAATCGATCACTAGTTTTTTTTATAGTAATTGCTGTAAAAATAAATTAACATATTCTTTATTATTTGATAAAGAAAATAAATAATGATAACTGTATAACTATTATGATATGAATTACGTTAGTTTACGATTTAAACTCACTCAAACTCCCTCAACAAACACTCACTTCAATTGATTGATTTTATCGATTTTATGAAACGTCAAAGAAACAATAATAGACATTCGTTTTCGCTTTTTCCTGGTACTGTGAATGTTGTTTCTGATTTATTTTTGTTTTCAAATGTTTTGTACTTTCATTATGTACTGCACAGTGGTATGGTGGATCATACAAAGCTAATGACTTTATGAACATTGAACCGGCTTTACGCGATGTCTTTGGCTTCCACGTGTCAACGACACTCACATTTCTTCAAATTAAAGCAACATTGTAATAAATGTGCAATACATCAATTGCGCCATTAAAAGCACAATTTAGAGCTCGTTGAAATACAATTTTTTATTAGACAATGGATTGTTCTTTGAGTTATAATTTTTTTTTTCTACTTAACTATTTATACTAGTTAGAGTGGTATCAATGGCACCAGCAGAGTACTGTCGATACATAAAGATGTAGTATGATTCTTTAGTAATCATTTATTTTTTACTTACAGATCTCAGCTCACAGTATGTAAATTGTGGATGTTCAATTATGAAAAATATAAGCTGTGGATAATTAAATTCACATTTTATAAAACTAGAGATATTAGTGTTCACTAGTTTGAAAGAGTATTACATTTCATTTTTTGTTGGTACTGGTATAATGTCGTACGGACATTATATCTGTACCAACCTATTTAGATTGTCATAGGTACCATCGTCGTTTTTAACAGCTTTTAATCGTCCACTGCTGGAAATAAGCCTGTTAGGTATAAAACATTAAAAACACAAATCATTTTTAATATAATTGCTGTCCAAGATTAACTTAAGCCCTTAGACAGTGAGCAACACCCGTTGCAAAACCAGAGCCAGAAACACAGAAGCGGCCGAGCATCTAGTAACCTCACTCACTCGGGGAAAAACAATGTAAATATTATCTAATGTCAAAGTATTTTCTCGAATCTGTTGTGCTCTTTACCTTAATTCGAATTAGTAGAATTTGACACCCCGTCAAACAGCATAAATCTTCTCTGTATAGTGAATAAGCAAGGTATAATACCTAAATTTGTTCCCTTAAGCAAGACCATCTGCTCAATGTGTTTTCTTACTGCCAATATGGCTCTACTGTGTCACGTTGCCTCTTGATATATGTCTTCCATTAGTCACTGTCGCCCCTCCGAGGATCGAGAGTTTCCTCTAATTGGTAATCATTTCAGCTATTAGAAAATATTGGTTTACTTCCATCATGTTTATGTTGTCACGTCTTGGAAATGGATGGTTTGATTTGTGCGTGGGGACGCCTGAATAATATTCGTTAAAAGTAATATTTTTTGTGATATACGAAATGAGAATGTAGTAAATAATAAATTATTAAATATTTTCACTCTGCCTGAATAAATTATTGTGCTCATCATACAAACATCTAATACTAATGCACATATACTCAATGGTGACGCAGTATAACCTAATTTAAAGTTTAATTTGCTACTAATTAGCGACCCGTCCTAGTTTAATTATTTGTTTAGGTAATTATTCAAACAATTTGGAATAAACGTAGACTACATATCGTTACACCGATATGAGTCATTATACTTTTACACATGTAGTCCTTACGTTTTCAAATTACTGTTAATATTTTACTTACAACATTTCATTTTTCTTCCATTTTATTTTTGCATGTTTTTAAACTTTTTTTACTTTTATGTATATATAATTATTTTGTCCGTGTGGTGACAGATTAAGAATACATAGTGTTACCACCCCTATTCATCCCGTGGGTGTCGTATAAGGTCACTAAGGGAACAAAGTATGCAAGTCAACATCATTACAAAGAGAAGGAAAGCGTCTGGCCAGCGTGGTATGGCATGCCAAAACCTCCTTGCTAAGGAGAGGCAGTAGGTGGCTGTTTATGATGATGATGACGATGATGACTTAACAATTTTATTGTTAAATGTTTTCCATTTTTTTTTAATTAAACTTATATTATTAATTAATTATGATGAACATCTTCATTTTACATTTACGTAGTTCAATTTCTAAATTAAACTAAACTAAATTAACAAATGTAAACATAAGAATTTAATTCATTTTTAAACACTTTGGGATTAACAAAACTAAATACTTACAATATTAATTAAAACTTTCATTACTCAATTTGCTCAAATACTTAAATGTAAAAACGAAGACCTGAAGTCGTAATAGTACAGTAATATTTTTTTGTATTGTTTACTTTACATTTTCCGTACAGAGACCTATTTTATATTTTATTTATATTGTTTTTATGTATTTAATTTTTAAGGGGTTTATTGTTTTTACTTTTATTATTCTTTACATTACTTTTGTTTAGTTATTTATGCCTTTTTGTTTTCACATTTCGTTTCATTGGTTAAAGCCGCTAAACAAACTATCTTTTTATTCTAGCGGTAGTGTGTGGTTGTGGATCACGTGGTTTCGGGTTCGATTCTCAAGTCGTACTGAAAGTGTCAATGAGTTTGTCTGATTATAGAAATGCTTAATAACAGCTCGGAGTTTGGAAGTTGAAGTGTTAACCTGTGCCTCGGAAAGCACGTAAAAACACCTTATGTCTTCGGTCGTGACGGTTGATTCTTCTATCGGGTTATGAGTGAGGGAAAAAGAGTGCACCTATGTTTGCGTTGACTTGTGTACTATAATATTTTCTGTGGGAATAGCTGGTCTCCGTTGAAAATGGCCTCCGTGGCTGAAATCTGCTAGAAGTAGAGTGTTTACTAGGTAGTAGAGCCACGCTGATTTCAGCACGAGCGGGCCGGCTCGACCGGTGCAGTACTACCCTTCCACAGAAGACCAACCTAAAGCGCCAGCATCTGTGTTGTCGTGTTTCGTTGGTGAGTGTGAGACCGGAGGCCCATTGATGCAGGGGTGACAGTTATCGTGGTAACTAAGCCTTACACTGTTACGATGACTGTCATGCCTTTTACGTCCTTAAGCGGGGTGTAAAAAAGCATCTCACAAGGCCGCCATAGTGTGGGTTACCATACTGCATTGTTTGCATTTGTAATGAGTATGGTGACCACAACTCTTGGATTCTATTCATGCTTTCCATCAGGCAGAGTACAATCACTTTGGCAGGCTCTTAATATAGAAAAAAAATATATAGAGTATATCATTATTATGATTATGTTTTAGGTTTTATTACACACCACCTTATCGTACACTACCACTGTTGTGATATATGTAAGTGGCTATAAACATGTTAACATTTAAAATGGGTCAGTCATGCTCAAATTTTTGATTTAATTACTGTTATTTTACACAAATACAATTTTTCCTCTTCATGTTATTAATTTAGAAAACAAAACAGGAAACTTAAAATTCATACTTTGTACAAAAATCAAACAATTTCAACTTTTCAACTCAACTAATAACCAAGGCATCCCTTAAAACTGAGGGCAAAAATGTCGGAGGGTGGTGTAATTAAAAAGTTGTACCCTTAAGAGTAAGTGGCGGAACTGAAAGCATGGCGTGACGTCATCTGTGTTTTATTTTTCTTGAAAAAAAAGAATGAAAAGTTTGAGTCGTAAAATAACAGTTTCGCCTCAACTTGTTTATCATAATGTATTGTGTTTTACAAGCTACGGAAATAAATATTGATTTTAATAAGGAACAACACTTTATATCATGAAATCTGCGCAGTTTTATTATGATTTGTGCTCGGGTTAAGTTTTAGCTTATATCTCCAGTTCAAAAAGTTTCACAAACACTTTATATACTTACCTATAAAATTTTATATAAAATATGACTAGATTTTGCAATAAATAAATTTTATATCAATTGTCGCGGTGATTCTTTAAACTGATTTATTTTTTACTATGTCAACCGATTGTAATAAAACAAGCACCACACAAGCTAAGTGAAGTTTACATAAGAGAAAATCGCATCAAAATAAGGTAAGTTATTTCTAAGTTATGCGTGCACAAACACAAGTAGACAAAAGTTCAAAAAACAACTGTCTTGTAATTAAGAGTTCTTTATTTGTTTTTTTTAATACTTTTAATGTAAAAACAGTAACCTCTTACAATTTATTTATTTCTTTAGAGTTATATATACATATCTAATAGTTTATCTTATACATACCTAAAAATATTCTCTTATCACAGTCTATGCTTGGCATATGAGCAAAGGCCAGGGTCAGTTAGAGCAAAACCTTAACCTCATGAAAAGCGGTGTTAAATAGCCTCTTGTTGCAATTTACTGAGTAAATGAGTTTAACAGGATCTAAACCCTGTATTTCTCCTTTTTCTTGAGTTGAGAGCTAGGATACCAAGTTCCGGGTGTCTGTAGTCAACGGTAATCAGTCTCCTGAGGTGACCGACCTGCTTTTGCCACCCTATACCACAAAAATAAAAACACACAAATAACCAGCAAAAATAAATTATAAAAGTATACACAGAGTTTAGTAAAATGAATTTATATTTCTCTGTCACACGATTCAAATGAAAAAGGTAGAATATATAAATAAAAATTACATCAAAACATGATTTCAAAACGTACGTTGGAGTGAGTAAACATCTCATGCTTAACTCATAAACCGTTGTACATACGCCGGGAACATTGCGGGCCGTACATAAATAGACGCGAACAATGAACGTTTCATTAAAACTTGAAAGGACTGTCAGAGGCTAATAATGATACCGCAGATAAACAACACATCAACGACAAACTTGAGACATACTGAGAGACTCTATTTCATTTATTTATAACACGATTTATTGGACTCAGGATCGACAGATTAAATATGTAATACCTTCTACTGCTGTTTGATTAATTATAAATAGTGTTTTAAAAATCTATTGAAAGAATATGATATAGAGTTTTATTTATTTTGGTTATACATGTGTGTGGTTTTGTTTATTGAGTGAGTGACCTTTAATAGTCCACCGAGGGACATAAGCCTGCTCCCGATAATTCCAAATAAATATACAAAATACAGACAAGATAATGAAACTAACAGGCAATGTAGTTATGTAAATATATTAAATGTTTATACAGTATACAGAAATCAAAAAGAACATAGTCGTAAAAGACAAAAACATATTGAATACGACAAATATTTAGAAAATTTGCATGTATCTTTATTTATTTTATCCTTTGATATTCTAGTATTGAAACGACAATTTATGAATACGAAATAAATTGCTTTTGTCGTAGGTACATATTTTCTTTTCCTTCAATAAATAAATTAAAATGTCAAAACCTCTCAGTGTAACCCCACCCCAGCCATCTTATGTAACTGACAAGAATTATTTGGCGAGTTTGCAAGTAGCTTTCTATCATGGAAATTGCACACCACGCGTAAACATCCGACATTGTAATTAAAGTCACTTATTAGACTAAATCTAATGATACGAACAGCCTTCAAATCGTAAGAGTTCATAACTTGTAAATTGTGTAAGAAACACACGGCCATATAATTCCAAACTAAGCAGAGCCAATGTTGCCAGGCTGCTGTTAAGGTTACTTAAGCACATACATACATAAAACCAGGTCTATTTCCTCAGAGAGGAAGGTAGAGGCATATTGATGTCCATTTTTTGCCATTGTTCCATCCCATCGCTTAGTGGTGGTGGCGAGCCTATCGCCGTTAACCGGGATATTTTGTTTACCAGAGCCTCGTCCATCGATCAGCAGATACACCAATTCCAAGAGAGGAGACGTCCCTCCACAATATAATAGAGAACAAATAGGAATCGTACCCAAAATCTCGGGCTTGGCAGATAAATCAAACTATAGATCATGATTAGCCTCTAAACCTGCCATCTTGTCTTCTTTATTTTACTTCACTATTTGATTTTGTTTTAACTGTTAAAACTAATGTAGACCTAAAAGCCATTGAGTTACACGATTGTGTTTATATCCTCAATGTTCTGTAAATTATTTCTAAATATAACGTTGTACAGAAAAGAGAAAAATGCCTTGATAGGTATGACAAACACCGTTCCTTAAATCATGGATTTGAAAATATTATGTGTACGAGTAGAATATCTGAAGGAGAGGCTTATAAAAATTAGGTCAGATGAACCTCAAATGATTAAGTGAGGGGGAACAAGGGGATGGAGTGAGGAGATTGATGGTGCAGACGTGTTATTGTAGACTCTGTGATGTTTCAATAGAGTTGTGACAGCAGATACTGTGGGGAACCATTTTGATGCACTTAAAGAAGAGTGAAATATCATTAATCTTTGACGAACTGAATGAATTTTCAGTATTTATACAATGATGTGTTTGTCTTTAGTTTTCATTTATCCACGTTTTAGTTAACTAAGAGATACTTAATAATATATGTCTCAATACACTCTTAACACTATCACGTTAGAACTACATTTTTAATAAACCTTTATAAATAAATATTTCGGACATTTGACACACAACGCCATCTAGTTTCAAACTAAGCAGAGCTTGTGCTATGATAACTAGACTGACTGATACAATACTTATATACTTTCTTTTTGTAAATACATACGTATTATACATAGAAAACACCCGAATTTCGAAACAAATATTTGCAGATCATACAAACATTTGGTCTGACTCGGGAATCGAACCCGAGACCTCAACGACAACAGTCACATTCACTATCCGCTACGCCATTGAGGTAGTAATTTATGAGATTTGCCGATCCGGTTGAATAAAATCACGCATTTTGTGGCAATCTTTCGTCTCTTACAATATGTTTACCTTTTTAACGTTCCAACCTCTAATTAATACCTCAGACCATTAATGTAATATATTATTTAATTCCTACAGAAAATGTATTTATGGAACTTATTTCCCTAAAACATCGATTTCAAACGAAAATGTAACTCAAACTGAACTAATTCAACGCGTATTCGACATATATGTATAAACCGAACATGCATCATAGTTGTTATTTTCATTATCTATATATAGTTCACACAAACACGTGGATCCCCGTTAATAGAATTGTGTTACCTAAATATATTTTCACTTGTAACTTGTTATAATTGACAAACTGCTTCGGTGGCGCAGCGGTAGTGAATGCGACTGCTGTGCTTGAGGTCTTGTGTTCGATTCCCGGGTCGGACCAAATGTTTGTACGATCTACAAATATTTATTTCGAAGTTTGGGTGTTTACTATGTATTATATGTATGTATGTACAAAAAAAAGTATATAAGTATTCTACCAGTCGGTCTAGTTATAGCACAAGCTCTGTTTAGTTTGAAACTAGATGACGTTGTGTGTCAAATGTCCGAAGTATTTATTTATTTATTATTTTAAATACGGGATACACGAGGTAAGAGTAACGTACCTATATTTTACGCCATGAAATCAGGAAAAATTATTCGCCTGCTTCGTTTTGAAATGGAGTTTTTGAATATTATAACAACATGTTTAATTAAAAAAGGTATTATATATTATTTCGGGAAGGGAAAGTGTTTTCTGTGGAGTTTATTACGCAGCCTTAAAAATAGAATAATGAACTCATTTTAGGTGGGTAATGTTAATCAGAATTAATGTATTTTTATACAAAACTGGCTGGTTTCTTTTATTATTTTATGTAAAAATGAAAACATTCAAATACGTAATGAAATATATTTCTTTTAATTATAAATGTTACATTTTTATGTAATTATTTTGTTAGCAAATTGTAATAGAAACTAAATTTAGGAATTCGAATTAACCTTTTTATTATTAAGTACATAATTATATAATTGTCATGTTTTTAAAAGTAAAACAAATCTTTGAACATGCGTAACAATTTTTGTCGTGAGCAACCCCAGTTTCACTATAAGTGGGCCGGATAGCCCACTTCCCTTAATTCTAAGAAGGGGAGACAAAAAGGTTGACAAAAAATAAAAATCTGGTATTCTTCAGTCATCATATTTGTTCACGCGTTAGTAGTCAGTTGAATATCAATTTTGAGATTCTAGAAATAATTGACGTTATACGTAAAATAACAATATTACAAAAAAGTCTAAAAGAAATTGGTCACTTAAGTAAGTCCTTTACTAAATCAAGCTCAGCCTCTGTTCAAGTATAAACAAATATGTATTTATATTAAAACGGCCTAAACAGTCCCAACCAATTATATCTAACACGGCATTATTAATTTAAACCCTAAAATGTATGCAGTAATTAAATTTGTTCCGTACATTTAGTAACGAATGTAGGAAAGTTATATGTTCCAACTTTGGGTAACAGCGCTGAGTGAAAAGTGTGAGCTCGCGTTATTTATGACAATCCGTCCCTAGGGTGCCTACTGTTTGTATTTACGCACATTTCGTTCAGTTTCGTAACTTTAAAATGTGATTATGGGAATAGACGGTTTGTAGACAAATTATCTAATTGGTTGATAATTTTTTGATTAATACTCCATTTTTTTTAAAAAGCTTTCGTATCGCATTATGAATTGATGAATATCTAATGGTAGATGAAGTATGAGGTAAAATTTCTACAATTGCTAACGTCTCTTGTTGGCTAATATTTTATTCTGACCATGTGATTTAGCGTTGAGAGACGTCATTCCCATAGATTTGCTATTTCTCTTTTAACGTGCACGTTTGTAGAATATCAATTTGGCAAGGGGAGCTGCGCCATTTGGGGATATGAGTTAGTATTCCTATCCTGGTTGAAATACATAAATTGTAGTCACAAATAAATACGTCTATAAATTTATGATTACAGGAAAGGTGTACAGTCAATCTATCCTACATTTAGAATATATTTCTACCTAAATAAGTAATAAACAAATACTTCGGACATGTGACACACAACGTCATCTAGTGTCAAACTAAGCAGACCTTATGCTATGATAACTAGACTGACTGATAGAATACTTATATGCTTTTTTTTTGTAAATAAATACATATTATAAATAGAAAACACCCAAACTTTGAAACAAATATTTGCAGATCATACAAACATTTGGTCCGACCTGGGAATCGAACCCGAGGCAGTTAAATACTGTTTCAATGAAATATAATTCAACCAAATAATAATAGACAGTTTTCATGAATATTTTCATTTATCTATCGTGACCACAAAAGCTGTATTTCATACAAGAGATTATTAAAAAACATTTCTGAACGATTTCAAATAACTGAATGTTCGTGCCGAAACAAATTTGGTAACAAAATGGAATAATAGGCTGAAGGAAGTTTAATCTCTTGCCTTAGTTTGAAATTCAAATTGTAAAGACTCATAATGTTGGGTTGCGGCCGTGGCTATGTGTGTTTGTGGTTCATATATCAACCGTGAGGCTCAAAGGGGTTTAGCTGAAAGAAGTTCATGGTATTCTGTATCGTTTATGAATGAATCATTTTAGTTTTGCTTTTTTGTCGTAGTTTATTCGTTACTAATTTTTATTGGAAATTGTACAGAGGTGATCTAATTTTCATAACCGTTCCTTAAGTTACCTCTTAGAGGTGAAATTTCCAAAATGAGTTTAGTGAGTGCTTACAACATGAGAAATGGCAGGTTTCGGTTTAGGCTCTGTACTGATGAATCAATCAGTAAGAGCAAATATTTTTTTATAAAAATTATGAGTAAAGAAACACAAACGGAAGGCGTTGTTGCTGTCCTAATTCAAAGACAGAAGGGAAGACGACGCCCAAAGATAAAGATAGATGAACTGTGTAAATTGGGATGTGATTTAAAAGACGGTAAGCAGTAAATTGATATAGGATAACGGGAAATGTGAGAAAAAAGTTGTTGTTAATCGCAAATGATTATGTAAAGTTATAAGATGACAATCAGCTTTTTACTGTAGTTTCGCTAATGTTATTAGGCAAAAAAAAAGGTCAATTAAAGAAATTTGTAAATAGGATTTTATACGTGGATTTGTTATTTATTTATTTATTATTGTACCATACACCGTCGTTATAGACTACATCCAATACAATAGCGTAGAACTAAAATTGACAATACATTCGCAATACAACACAATCAATAATACAAAAAATAAAAGAAATAAAATTAATAACACACACTAATATACAACCAACGACAACACAACAAACAGTATAAAAAAGCAAAGTCAAATATACACATACAACACAACACATCTAATATCGTACAAAAAAGAAAAAAATAATCAAGAAATCCATTCAACTAATAGTCAATTTTCTTTCACTGTTTCACGAAGCTAGACGGCAACGTTATTTCATATCAACAATTTAGATAACATGCCAGCTCATCTACCAACCATACCAATGAATATTCAGCTATCACTCATGAAAAGAGCAAAAGATAAACCGAGAAATACTCCGACTGACGAAACATCTCAGAAAATATAAACATAGACACTCATCTTAAACATATATTTACAATTATCCTCATATCAGAATGTTAAACTAACATTTGTCAAGAATGGCAGTAGCAAACACAAAATACTCATGCTTTACTCGACACGGTAATACTATACCTAAATTAGATACACCCTCTGTTTGCACCCAATTACTAGAACTGCAGCTTAATCCCTAAGCAGATGCTACGAGTGCCTAACTCAAGGCGAATAATTCCATGTGGCACGAGCTCGTAGTAAGATTAGAAACAGCATTCCTTACAATAGCTGCAATGACATAGTCAGTATCTTCTACTGGATGTAGATTATCTGATTACTTCGTTTTCTGTCTAAACTCCATTACAACCGTAGTTTAGTTGCAAAAAGAATCTGAAATTGAAACACTTTTCTTATAAAGCACTATTGTACAATAAGTTTCTGAATTCAATGCGAAATATTCAAGAATAAATTGTATAAATTACCAATAAATGTAATCTAAAAGTTGTGAGCTCAAATACTTCAGTTTATATTCTGGATTGAGATTTTATTTTCTTACATTCGAATGGAATTGAATTGAACAAAATTTCTATCTATCCAAACGCGTATATCTCGTAACGTTAATAAATATTAAAGTTTGTCGCTTGAAATGGCCATAAGAAACATTTTTGGCAATCGTTACAGGTAGTTAGACCCCTAAAAATTTAATACCGCCTAGAACTTAGGCTGTGCAGGTCTGGTGTCAGCCGCTCTACGTAAGAAAGCGGAGTTCAGCCGTATCGTAAGAGATTTATAGAAGTCGATCCTAATCAAGTTTGGGAAAACGGTGCTGAAGAAAAAGGAAAAAGAGGACTGTTTTCTATATAAAAAATTTAAATATTTCACATTGATCCGCTAATGGAATGAGTTTACCGAGATACTTGTGGAATTGATGTAATCAGCTAATACTTACTTTTTACTCGAAGTCAAATTGTGAACGGAGTTATACAGAGTGGCAACTTTCAGTAGCTGCATCAGTCAACTTTTTGTTATTATATAACTCCTGTACAAATTAGAACAACTTTATTGTATTTGTTCAATCAGATCATAGTAATAATAATCTTAGAATTAATTCTCGTAGTATACATATTTGTAAATCTCATTGTCACACTTTTTTGTAATAGTAACTAAATATAATTTAAAGACTTTCACAATTCTTTGTAAATGAAGAGTTTCAATGGATCACTGTACTACGTTGCATTCTCACTAGAATAACTTACTGTAATGCAGAGCTTACACCACTAAATTAAACTTTTAAATAACGAGAATTAAACTAGTTCATAAACTGTTTTTTTGCTAACTTTTTTAATGCTATATTCGTATAAAAAAAAACATAATTAATCATAATCAAATCAGCCGACAAAAAGTGACTTGTTTGTACAAGACCAAATTCTTTACATTTTTACTTTGGTTTACAATGTAAACCTTAAGAAAATATCTTCGGAGTTCTTTAGAAAGGATCGCTATTTTACTTGATGTTTTGTGCGCAAGATTTGAATGTTTAAATAAAGAAGTTTATTTATCTGTTCAAATAAATTGGAACATTTACTTATGTTGAATTTGTGTTTATTACCTATTCCTTTTTATAATTCAGATACTGTAGAGGAATTTTCTGAAGCGAACATTTAATAAATTCTTATATTTTGTTAAAGAAAAATAAAGATGATCTGCTGTGCGCAATTGAAAACACGATACCTAAATAACTCAGATTTTTGAAATGTCTAATTTCCAACCTTACCATGTCGTAGTGATTTTTTTCTAGACCGACGTACTAGTCTAATCATTACTGGGACTGACTCTAAGTCTGACATTACAGATTTATCGAGCTCGGCATTACACAGCGTCTGTCAACCACAGTCTATCCGTTTTATCCATCTCTACCACCGATGTGGGTATCTCTATAATCATGGCCGCTCCATCAAAAACGACACTACAAAGAAAAAGATGAAGCACGCAGAACATGACAAAGACGACGCCCACATTAACACACTGACCCCGTGACACAGGAAACACTCTGTTTGTCAGTGGCTCCTGTGGCTCTACAAACGTACACGTAACGACACAAAGAACACCCAAGCTCAAAACAACAATTTCTAAATCACACAAAGTGTTTGCCCATATGAGGTTTGAATCCACAGTACTCAGCACAGTGGAGAATGGCGTGGCGATCGCTTAAACCACTACGACATGCACGCAGTCCTGGATTGTTGATGGAAGTTGGAGATTAGATAACTGAGACTGAACTGTTTTAATTATAGTTGTTCATACAAACATATTCATTGTGATGTAACTCATAATAATTTCGTATTCACTAGTAATCTAATTACCAAATCATTCAATTTAATAATAATTTAATTAATTATTACCTACGTTATTAACATTTCCCGAGTAAGTGTGTCAACCTAATTAGCTCAATATCAAACAAGGTGGCTTTTGATTTCTGAGCCTTAAAATTACTGGGACCTTGTAAATGAATAAACACATAATATCATTGAATACTACTGAGAAATATAGAATAATCAGATTATGGCATAATTATGTTGTCTATCTGACATTGCTTTGCGCTGATTTCTACTTTTTATTATAATTTTGGTTGTGAATGTATATTAGTAGAGCCAAGCTGATTTCAGCATGAACGGACAGGTTCAACCGGGGTTTTACACTCTCCCAGAAGACCAACCTTAAGTGACAGCATCCGTGATGTCATGCTTCGTTGGGGACTGTGGGGCTGGAGATCCATTTATGCAGGGGTGATAGTTATTGTGGTAAGTGGTAAGTAAAAATTAGAGTAGAACGTGCACCAAATAGTAAATAATTAGTGTATGCAAATGTTTGTGTTAACTCCGTAATCATTTTTAACAAATAAATAAATAAAATAGACATTTACAAATGACTTATTAATGTATTTTTACAAGTTCTTAATTTACTCGCAGCTAAGGGTTAAATTAGAAAGTCAAATTTAAGACAGTTTACACAGTAAATTGTGCTAGTATTTTAAACAGAGTAATGAAACAATCATTGAACGAAAAAAAACTAAACATGTTCTAAAGAAAAACTTTAAATACTTAAGGGCCTTTTAGCCATTACTACTTTTACGTAGTAGAAAACAAGTTGGTTAGTGTAAAAATGCCTTTACAAGAAAACTACCACGCAATATGGGTAATTTCATTCAATTACCCGTATATCACGTTATGGCTAATTACTCTACAATCCACCTGCTTTCCGACGAGCTAGACCACTATGTACTTATGTACGTATACTTGGCCATATTTAGTTGGCATGCTCTGTATTCTAATACCTTAACAGATCTTGACTTGGTAGGTACCGTTAAATGCGTGTTAACTGTGAGAATGACATTACACATTTGAAAGTTGTGAATATTTAAATCGTTCTTTTGTAAATTTTACCTACTAAAATATCTATTTTCACGCAGTCGAGCATTTTGTTTATCTTCGTGTCAAGAATTTCGAAAATTAAATTCAATAAAGTCTTATATTATTAATGAAGTAAACACTCTACTCTCTATCCCTAAAGGAACATAGAGCCATTTTAAAATATATAATAATAAATAAATGTTTATCGTAGGAGAGCCATGTTTTAGCACAAATTGGCCAGCTGGACCTATACGACAAAAAAACTGGTGCTAATCCATTCTTTTGTTATTTTTCACCTAGTGAGTGTGGATACTGGAGGTTTATAACTTCTAGCTCAACATTCAAGAATACTGTTAACCAGACTATTAGTCTGGCCAGTCAGAATTTCTATCCCAATTTTTTTTTTCTCAAGACAACTCACGCACTAGGAATACTGTGGGTAAGGAATTTATTTTCTCAAAAATAAATTTACATTTCACTTACACTACGAGTATAGCACTCAAATACTAAAAAATACAACAAGCTAACAGTTTCCAATTCTGACGGTTATGTTGATGTTTCACTTTGATATATTAAAATGAAAAATAAAACAATTAATTAAATAAAAATAAAAATATTCCTGTGTAGCGGTGGGAATTTTACGAATACTCGTATACATAGCACAGAATAACAATTTTTAAATTACACAAATGCTGTCCTATTTGTATCCACAACAGTCAACGCAGTAGAAAATAGCGACATGACCGGAGCTTGATGGATAGCGTAATCCACCCGTGTAGGCAGAATTCTTATACATTTCCTCTAATTTTTCTTATCTCCTATTCTTTTTATGGTAGTATATTCTTATTACAAACCCCTCTTATAACACCATTTGTGTGGTGACAGATTAAGAATATATAGTGTTACCACCCCTATTCATCCCGTGGGTGTCGTAAAAGGCGACTAAGGGGACAAAGTATGCAAGACAACATCATTACAAAGAGAAGAAAAACTTGAAACAAACCCTATTCCAACCCGTCTGGCCAGCGTGGTATAGTTGGCCAAAACCTCCTTGCTAAAGAGAGGCCTATGTCCAGTAGCGAAAGGCTGTTGATGACAACAAGTCCTAAGCTATTTTGATGTGGTTTACGGCAATAGACTTTCTTACTTATTATCTATTAGATGGTATTATAATGTGCAATATTAACGCGTTTCAAATGCTCCTACTCAATTAAATTACAGACATGCCTACATGTATCCAGTCAGTATTCAGTCAGTAATTACACCTATGGAAGTAAGAATAAATTCTTGATTTCGCAGTTGTGTAGATGGTGAGCGCAGTAAATCTCCTGTTTCAAGCCCTGGGGCGTAATCAAAGTAAAGTGAAGAGGATTTTGCTGTATTTGTTCTGCCCAGGATTGTCGACAACGAGCGAAGCGGTGTGTTTGGCGGTGGCGAATACTCCGTCAATAATAGTAAATATTATACCGAATTGTATTAGGTAATTAGAGGCCCTGTGAATGTAAATATAATTTATTGTGTTGTGTAGTTATAATACAATTATTTGGTAGGTCTGAAGTATGTTTTCGAAGTGTGCTAGAGTGGAGACCACGATTGGGTAAACGTATTGACATATAACGTTTGAGGCGCCATGGACCGAGCGACGACTTGAAGAAAGTGACTGGCAGAGGATGCATGTGAATTGCCCAAGACAAAGATGTTTGGTGCTCTTTGGGGGAGACCTTCGTTTAGCAGCAATAGGTTGATTTTAAGTTTATTTTTATTTGTATTGCTACCGTTGTACTTAGAATAGAAAATAATTCTTTTAAATTAAGCTGAAGTTTCGCCAAGTAGTATGAAAATTGAACGTCCTTTTTGGTGTACTGAAGCTATTGTAGAATTAGGTATTTCTTTAGTTACATTTCACATAATTCTTGGGATTTTCACTCAAAGGCCTTAACTTTTTGACTCCTAAGCTGTGTTTTCTATCTTCTGTATACTATCGATGTGCTTTTAATTACTGCCTGGCCTATTGATCTGCTACTTCGTATTAAAATTTGTATGATAAAGTATCTTTCTGTGATTTATCCAGACTATGTATAATTTTATTTTCATAAATCGTTCGCGATATTATAATAGATTTAAATCTGTAACAGCAAAAGAAAACAATAAACACAATAATTGCTGAACTAAATATAATATGTGATAGACAAGAAAAAAGAGTGATAAAGCTTATGCTCATTGTGGTACAAGACAGAAGAGTTTGTTAAAAATTTGGCCGAAAATCATAGGGGAAAAAATCTTTAAGAAAAAAAGTCACATTGAGGGCACGATTACAAAGAATTATTACACGAACTCGTTCGAAACTCCTGGGTAAGAGAGCGGTAACAAATTAAACGCGAGCGTTCACAAAAGACTGCTCGTGAATGGGCCTCCACATTGTTCTGTCAGTTCAGACAAAGCGTGACTGCGATTAGCCGGCATACGACTCATTATAATTAACTTGTGTTTAATGCGAGCTGTTCACGGGATAATGATATATTTGTGATTTCTTTTTTATTTGTTAAAAATGATGAATACTTTGTGAATAGTAGTAAGTCGATGTTTTTAGTTTTGTGAATATTTTGTAGTAACTTACTAAAATTAGAAAATTCTCAAGTCTATTTGACAATAATTAACTCTGGTTGATAGTGAACGATTATTGTTTTTAAAGAAACACGGGGCAAGTTTGCGATTTGTAACTTTTTTACTGTCTCATGGAGCTCAGACTATTCTATTTAGCTAAAAATATAAATATAAAAAATAAACTGTATAGGTTTATATCGTACAAGTGATATCTTATCACTGAAATACAGCAGAAATTCGATGTCACTATTCTGTTAGAACTTTTGAGACAGTTTTAATTTTTTTGCTGTGAATAACTTTATTATAAATGTTTTTATGGTCTTCTAAAACTGATAAAATATGTTATATTGTTTAAGTTACAATATTGATGATTAAATATTTTTCAATATGAATACTATCTCCATCAAAATACTTTACACACATTGATAACCTCATCGAGATTTATGTATAAAATGCCTGTCAGGCTACTCCGAATAGTACTCAGGGTTCATTATTTGCTACAGGGCAATAAATTATTAATGAATACCCTTTACGGGTAACTTGACATTAAGTTACTAATTTTATGTGGCCTTATAAACCTTTGACCTTTAGATCACCCATCACAGCAACATTGTCGTTCATAAAATTAATTGGTAATAATTTATTTCTCTTCGAATTGTCCTCAAATAAATTTAATTTACTACTTTGAAATCGTGGTAATGTGTTATTTAAGTTTCAGCGTGGGCAACCATTATATGTAATTTATGATATTACTTTTATACACTAGGTAATGTGGGCTGATATATTAAATTGTAATTGTTTTGTTTCGTAAATTTTTATTATGGAGGTACCCTAGTGTAATAGGAAATTCGTTTTGGGATTTACGAAAGGTCTTTCCAGCCTACGTAAACTGTGTTCATACATATTATAATACATTCTTGTCAACTAATGTAAAATCACAGAATTTCAAACATGAAACTCACAACATGAACTCGGTGCTCGAAACTTTTGAGAAAAAAATATAAAAATGTGTAAATAAAAAAAGCATCTTCGAAGTAAACGAAAATTGTCGTTGTAGAAAATTCATTTTAAAGTAATTACCAGAAAATGAAATGTACACACTGAATACACAATACTCCAATTTACTAAGCTATTGAATGTTAACACATTTTTATTGAATTCACCCAACGAATATGCTCAAATAAATATACGAATTTAACGTTTTACAACAGTACTGCATTGAGTGAATTACTAAAGTACATACCCCTGGCTTACGTCTAAAGACCTTTTTACAAAATGAGGTTCAAATCCTCAATCGCGGCTACTAACGGTAGCAATCCCATTACACTGAGTCAACACAATATAGTGCTGCGACAAAACAGACGTAATGCGATTAGTCTTAGTGTTAATGGGTGGCTTTATACAGGTGCGGTAAATCTGCAGCCCGCAGGTGCTCCTTTATCACCGCGAATGTGAACTTCTGATGAATCGGGAGGGTCCACGATTTAAGGACGTCTTAATAAAATTATAAAAACCTGTAAAAATTTCTTTGTTCAATTCCTGAAATTCTTATTAATATTGTTATTTAGAACTTGAAATTGCCTTTCAGAAACTTTAGAAAACAAGCCTTATAGATATATTCTTCCTCTGTCTATACCCAGTTACATAGACTTTTTTGTGTTCAGACTTAATTAGTCACAGTAGTAAGTACTTTTAAAGGACAAAATCAGTCAAAACTAATTTTGACTACAATTTACTAGACTGTTATAACGTTATCTAGCTTAGATCGATTCATTAGCAACAGAAAAGATCTAATACAGTAGACAGAAATATTTTATCCAAAGCTAGTTAAAAATAATTTTATTTTATTTTCTACACTGGATTATAGCCTTATGTGTTCTTCGATACATGATGTCTGTTTAAGAACATATGAATTTATATTTATTTACTTATTTTATTTAAAGAATGACAACGCCCGTGCTAGGAATAGATCCTGTGACGCGGGGGACTTTACATACATACAAAAAACGGACACAAAGAACACCCAGACTCAGAACAACAATTTGTGGATTACCCAAAGTGTTGTCTAATGTGGGGTTTGAACCCACAACACTCAGCTTATTAGAGAATGTCACCTCGCTGCTTCCTACTACACCGAAGTCTTGTGGGTCTGATGCCCATATGAGATAACACTTTGTGTGATCCACAAATGAGTTTTCTAAATCTGGGTGTTCTTTATGTCCCTTTCATGTTTGTTTGTAAAGTCCCTAGGATACAGGATTTATTCCCAGATTAAATTCTTTCTATATCAGCTCTGTATATATTACTTCCAAAATTAAGAATCATAAGAGTCCAAACTTCGACGTTACAAGTTCACAAACTAGCACCTTTTTAATATCGTGTTACAATATTTAAACTGTCCCAATATTCTAACCTAGTTTCAAGAAAATCACTTCACCCAACTTCGAGCTCGTCCCGTCTCCGAACAAAGACGAAGTCGGGTCTCCTAAAAACAGGAAGTCAAGCAGAGGACAAACAATTTGAGAAAGAATTAAGGGTCCTTAATGGATAGAAAATGGATAGCATAGTGAAGTGCGCCGAGAAAACATTGGACCGGATTTTGCATAGTCAGAGGTGTGGATGTATGGATACTAGATGTGCTAGTAGAATTTATTAAATTATGTTTTGACGAAAGTTGCCATCTTTATTGCATGATTCTATGATTTATTAAGGCACGACTAGTAGCAACGAAACTTAAAATAGTTGTTATGGCGTTTTTCCGTTGTTCTGTATAAGAATCGAATTCATTTTGACATTACAAAACTCTAAGCAAAACAGAGCTTCTACAGTAACGAATGTGTTACAAATTATTCAGATTCCGTTTTAATTCCCAGTCGAAAATACTTGAAAATTGAAAAATCTAAAATCTTATGTTACTGACAAATACATTTTACATACTAACTTCTGTTTATTTAAATGTCATTTGCCTCGCTGTAGCATGGTTCGGCATCAACTTGTCATACTTAGCAAGCTTTGAATAATATTTTACAATATTTTGACCATGACAACAGTGCTTATATATGGTATCTCAACTTAAGTACTTACATTTAAAAATAGTGTAGTGTTAAACTATTTTCACAAAAATAGATAATCCTAAAGCCACCAAAAGGTTATCTATGCTTCTCTACATCCATGTTCACCGGCAGTGGTGGCCTTTGGAAACTCGCCAAGCACACAGCGAGATGAAATTTAATACGGTACGCCATTGAATATTTATTTATGATAATATATAATGATTTATGCCTGGACTGCTTACAGTTTGTAATTCTCATATATTTTTGTGTTCAGCAAAACTTTTGTATGTACAATGAAGGTATGACATAGCAATATGTAGTGGTTTCCAAGTAGGGATAGATTAGGGAAGCAGTAAGACTGTTTACGCAAAAGAAAATGAGATTAGTTCCGACGGTCCTTTGGAGAAGAATAAATTAGAAGATCTCCTGAGACTCACCTTATTTAACATGTAAATACATTGAGTCTTTTAATTGGAAATGTAAATGATGGCCAAGGAATAATCCGACAAAGGCGTATGTTCTGCTAAAAGTAAAAGTACTTGATATAGATGTTGATAGAATTGATATCAATAAAAGGCAAATAAGTAGAGATAATTGCAGCAATCTTTTTTATGGTATAGGTGGTAAGTAACTATCAAGCAACGAAAGATTTGGCCAAAATCGTTTTTCTTGAGATCATAAGATCACTCCAGTTAAGCTAACCTATTCGTGTTGTTATTTTGAGTTTAAATAATTTTAATTTTGTCATATTGTCACCTGATAAACATATTTACTGAATATTAGTAAGAGTAACCATTGAAGTTTGAGAAATTTCACAAGCTAATTTCATCATATCATTACTTCTTACAGCAAATATAAATAAAATAAGTTCACTCATCGAACAAGTCTATTTGTAACATAACTTTGCAAGTTACCTTGACAAGTTGCAGGCTATCAGACGACTTTCTTGTATCGATGTATATATAGGCAGACTCGTGTGAGCAATATATGAAAGTTTTCTTGTTAAGTCGACTATGTTGTTCTAGTTTAACGGTCCAGCAATGTACTACGACTTAGGACTTAGTTCAGTGATAGTGTATTTCTTAATATTAATGTTATTCATCATTTGGGTATCTTTAAGAGTTTTCTGCTTTTCTGTAGTGTTTTTGTTTTTTTTTTATTTAAGAGCCTGCCAAAGTGACTCTACTCTGCCTGATGGAAAGCATGAGTAGAATCCAAGAGTTGTGACCACCATACTCAGTACAAATGCAGACAATGCAGTATAGTGACCCACACTCTGGCGGCCTAATGAGATGCTTTTTCACACCCCGCTTGGGGACGTAAAAGGCATAACAGTCATCGTAACAGTGTAATTCTTACACAGTTACCACGATAACTGTCACCCCTGCATCAATGGGCCTCCGGTCTCACACTCACCAACGAAACACGACAACACGGATGCTAGCGCTTTAGGTTGGTCTTCTGTGGGAGGGTAGTACTGCTCTGGTCGAGCCAGTCCGCTTGTGCTGTAATCAGTGTGGTTCTACTACCTTAGTGTTCATCTTTATCTATATCAAGAGTTTTTAGTAGTCCATTGCTAGATATAGGTTAGCTTCCTCCTCAGAAAAGAAGTTCTGAATTGTTCTACCACACAGGGTAATAGTCGGGTTGATACAGAGTTTGCTTCCATTTTTCTTTCTCTTTGTAGAGCTGTTTTCCTGCATTGTTTTTTCCTTTAGTCGACTCTTACATCGTCGATATCGGTCAAAGTAAGTTGATATAAATATTAGGTTTATCTATTTTACATGCATACATATATTACATGATAGAATTACAGTTTGTCCCAGCATCTGTCGAGCTCGTGATAGTTAGCCATTTAGCAGATTTACGAGCGGACAGCTAAGAGCTTATGTAAAAATATAAGTAAACTTAAATGTGTAAGATAATTTAAATATAGTACGTCATTGTCTTCTACCCCTTTTTCCAATTTATTTGGGGCCGCCAAAAAACAAAACATTGTAAAAGAAATTTGGTCGCCTTCCTGATTGACCAGCCGACTCTATGAGAAAGCCGTCTCCAGGAAACGTTACTTTCTTTAGATAAGACACAGCAAGAAGATATTTTGGCAAGACAAGTAGGCAAGTTTCAAATGAGAAATAAGTCACTGTTTCGTAATAGTACATCCGTCATGTATTTGTAGAAGTCACTAGGTCAGGTATTAACTGGCGTTATTAGATTTTATCTGCTAGACCTATAAAAGAGATATTTGTCGTGAAGATCAATGCTTCAGCACGTATGGGATAGGTTTGATCGGAGTCCACAGTCATGGAGAAAGTCGGTGTTGAGTAATTCTTTTCGTTCTTTACACCGAGCGAGTACGGTCACGGGAGCTCAATCCTCCCACTGACTTTGGAAGGAGGGATTTTAAAAAAGCAATTCTCGTAACTCCCTTTACAAAGATACATAAAACGAACACAAACATCATCCAGATTCAGAACAACATTGTGGATTCCAGAGTGTTGTGTCATGTGAGTTTTGAACCCACAACATTTAACACAGTAGAATACTGCGTGATCACTGCTGAAACCATTACGCTATCCGTACAGTATTATTATTTGCAATAAATATATGTGTCGCAAGTATCCATCTGTAACAGTAGTCACAAAGCACCAAGTGACACGCCTAGGCGCTTGCCTCTCTAAAAAAGAAAGCATTTATACAATAAATTAGATTACGCTTTGTTTTATCCTTAAAAGTTACATTCCAGAAATGTTAGTTTAATTTTGAACAATTATTAGGCTTTTAAAACTTTACAAAGAGAATATTCACTGTGAAGTAGGGTGTGGTTAAGCTGCGTTTAAATTCTTAATTCTTGAGGCCCGCAGTTTTCACGACGGCATTATTCCGTCTCGCAGAGTTAATATTTGAGCGGCTGTTCAATCAAATGTAGAATAAATGTGAAATATATTTTCTTTATTCCCTTTTTTGATAACGGCTGTGTTTATTACGCTTGAATAGGCTGTTAAATTTCCTTAGCATGTTGTGAGTTTATCATGAGTTCCTTCTGTTGTTTTCGCTTTTGACTGGCCTGTGGCTCTAGTGTTTTGTGATCCTGACTGGTAAGCAAATTAGAGATTTCAGATTTTTTTCTTTGATAAGTGTTGTATACCAGTCGTTACACTTGTTTTATATTTGAATAAAGATTATTTTAGAAGTATTTAACTTTAGTAAAAAGCTGACAATGAAATATGATGATGTACTTTTGACCAATCTTGGCCACGCCGACCAGTTTTAACGGAAATCAGCCAACTACATATTAGATATTAAAGTGCACAATCAATCGATCAACCTGTCTCCATCTAATTCTCAACAAAGGTCTCCTCCAAGCAGCGCTAACTATCCCGGTCTTGGGCAATCCGCATTCATCCGCTACCAGTCGCTTTTTACAAGTCGTCGGGCGTCCTACACTACCACTTGCCCAATCGTGGTCTCCACTCTAGCATGCGTGTGCTGAAAGACAGGCAAGCACCCTCTGTTCGCTTACTCTCACAATACGATAGGACGGTTATCGAACACGACTGTCGAGAGGTCAGGCATAGGACCGACGGCTTTACGTATTCTCCAAGGCACGGGGATTGAGACTCCAGCATTTCTAAAATCAGTAAAACTTAATAAGTCTGTTTCACTCCACTCAAGATTCGAACCTAAGACCTACTTAATAGCGGTTGCATACGCTAACCGTTAGACCATCGAGGCCAGTTAGAATATGAAATATTTTCTATATTCCAAGAGAATATATGCATATATTATATATATATATATATATATATATATATATATATATATAAACAGAAGAGACTATCGCTAACAATCCCCAATCTATATGCTTAAACAATAGATTTTCCATCTGACTAAAATTACCCATCTCGGTCGTAAAGTGCTGGAAGGCTTAATCTCTGTAGCACAAGTTATATTAAACGAATAGTAGACAAAATGTGAGTGTTGAATACACTTCTGTTAACCCCTTCAAAGATCTAAACGTGAGTATATGATGATCGTTTTGTGTGAATTGTTTGTGCTTTTTAAAAACTGTACTACTTTAACTGAGTTAAAGAGAAAATTGTTATTATTTCATATTTAAACTCATTAATATCTAGAACTATCTATTCTATACTATTCTTTTTATATTGGATGAAAAGTTTATTGAATATAACACAGTCTAAAAATCATATGGCTACGACCTTTGAGTCACATAGCAAGAACGCTAAACGGATGTAACACTTTAATTTCTTTAACTTCAGATTTGTATACTACGATTAATATATAAAAAAACGTGTCTTAAACTTAACACACTAATTATCATGTTCCGAACAATATACAACCATACCTTTGCCACGCATAATTTAACATTATTAACTACCCACTTCTGTACAACAAAAATAAAACAACTCATACTATAATTTAGAGCTTGGCTTGTAGATAAATGAAGGCAATGTTCCATTAAGCCTGATGTAGGTGGATACCAAGTATTTATTACCAACAGCTCTCGGCCTATGAACTGTGTTTTCAACCACTAGGGGCAAGTACTTACAGCTTTGTACCTCTGTAGTGGTACAAAGTGCTACGGAGAACAAATTTATGAGGGCTTTAATGTTCTGTTCATTTTTGAATAGTGTCTGTATTCCAAAGTATTCGTTGATGGTGTTACTCTTAAATAAGAGCGATTGAGTAGTACAAAAAGACGAGCTCCGTTGACCATGATTTGACGTATTCCTACAGCACAGTATAGCATAGTTTCATCAATTGGTTTCAGTTGTCACTTTGCCACTTCTTAACCGTGACAACACTTTGTGTCCAAAATCAATCCACAAACAATTGACGTGGGTCTGGGCGTTTTTTATCCGTGTTTGTGTTTGGAATCTTTCTGCTACACAGGGTATTTTCCTAGTGCAGGAGATATCTATTTTTTAAAGAAAAGAAAACAGTCCTATACGTCGGAGCCTCTCGTAAAATCGTGCTGGAAACATGTTGAAATAAAACCATTGTTTCAAATAGCCTATTTAAATGTAAGTTACTGTTTCTTGAAGAATTATTGATACACATTCATTATTATAAGGCCTTATAAGTTCTTCCATTAATCTTGTGCTAATATAGAAAGCTTTTGTGAAGCTAATACAAGAGTGTAAAGCGTGGGGTGCCTAATGTTGCGTGGCCGGCCAATAGTTGTTTTGTATTTGTTTTGATAATGGGAATGTGTACTTATAGACTTTGTAGACTCCAGACGCCATATTTCTTTAAGGAAATGTTACTATGATAAGTATTTTTTTCTTTAGTCATATAATCATCGATGAGCGTGTTCTGATCTTATTAGTTACCCAAACTGCTCCGACAGAGAATCCATGACGGGCTCAATTCTCACCAAACCAAAATTATTCTCCCAATTCAACATGAGGAACACGATTATCTGTTTTGGATCTAAGTGTAATTAGTGTTTTTAGGTGTCTGGTTACGTAAGCGCACTTACTGTGAACAGATCAGACAGCACTGTGAGATATATTCGTTACCTCTACGCGTTATTACCATTAAAGTTTTCGATGTGTGTACTTCAGTAACAAAAAAGGGTGTGGCTCAATGTTTCTAAAAGAAAAGTTCAGGACGGTAATATACTTTATTCCTCAAAGTCAACGTCAATATACTGTAAAGTTAATCAATAACAGTTTTGGAAGTTACAGTAGGTAAAATGTAGGCATTTTAATGTTCATAGTAGGCAGAAGTCATTTTTTGGTTTTTTTTTTCTATATTTAACCTACCGAAGTGACTCTATTCTGCCTGATGGAAAACATGAATAGAATCCAAGAGCGGTGATCGCCATACTCACTGCGAATGACGACCCACGTTTTGGCGGCCTAATGAGATGCTTAATCACACCTCTCTTAAAGGACCTGGGATCGTAGTGGGAGGGAAACACGTGCGCTGGTAATGAATTCCAGGCTTTAACCGACCTACACAGGAAGGAAGAGCCGAACCATTTAGTTCGGGAGCGTATGTCCACCATTCTGAAACGGTGACTTTCAAGGTCAGCACAAGTTGTTCTATAAAGGAACAGAGAGGATGGGATCAGTTATTTTCATGCATGTAATTCCGTGGGTGATTCTAGTATTTCCATCAGCAACGTTTGTACTTACCCTATACTGGTAATCTTCTAGCCTCGACATTGTCTAGTGACTAGAATTGCACCTCACATGGGCCATGCATCCAACAATTTTTTGAATTAAGAATATCACAACTCAAACCTGACTGTTCGGTATTTGTGTTAGCTTGAGATGAGGCTCAAGATTCAAGGCAAGTATTATTGAACAAAGTACTTTAGCAGTTTGTTTGTTCTACGAACCGTTGATTATTATATTAGCTTGTTTAAAAGGATGTACACCTATTTTAACTTAATTTTATTTACAGTTTTGTTATGGAGTAGTTTTATCATCAATATTATCATCATCATCAACAGCCTTTAACAGTCCACTGCTCAACATATGCCTCTCCTTAGCAAAAAGGTTTTAGCCTATAACATTTCACAACTTTCGAAGTGCGTTTCTAAACAGTTTAATTTTTCTTGGACTTTAAGAGTGTCATAACTACCCACTGCCATTTATCCTGGAGTACAGGACCTACAGTGGTAGATGTTTACCAAAAATTAGTCCCAATAAAAACCCTGGGATGCATAAGCTTTAGACTTATTGAATTATAAACGTGATGTTGAAATATTATATGCACTAAATATTATGTTTATAATGGTAGCAAAAGTTTCTCAAATTCCGAACACGAATTTCTTAGAAATAAGATATTAGTTTCTATTGTTATGTTTGCTTAATACGTTTCATAAAATAATGTCGAATAAATAAAAAATATCAGCAATAAGACGTCGCTGAAAACAGAGAAATACTCGTAGTCTTTGATTAAGTCTTTGACATTAATTTAATGTTAGTCAATATAGAAACATATTTCAGCCTCGTTAATAAATATTATTTAATTAGTTGTGGAAGAAAGAGGTAATTTTATATTTTGTTGCTATGTCTTTTATTTTGTTCATTTAGTTGTTTGTATTGTCTGTATTTCTTACGAAGTCGAGCACATAATGGAATAGATGAGCAAGAGAGCAAGCAGGGTGACCTAGATACCTCATCATCATTATCATCAAGAGCCTTTAATAGACCACTGCTGGACATAATCTTACAGGAAAGCCTTACAAAGGAGTTTCTGACCTACTACACTGCACTAGCCAGATAGGTGAGAATAGGATTTGTTTCAAGTTTTCCTTCTTCTTGCAGTGCGGTTTTTCTGGATAATTTGGTATCCAAGTCATCTCTCACGACACCCATTGAATGAATACTGGTGACTCTCTGTACTCTTAACCTGTCATCATACGATAACCAGGATACTCACAACTCAAGAATTAAAAGTAGGTTGTCACCCTTTGAGTCCTCCTGTTCAGCATCAGGGCAATGTTTAGGTTCCGTTAACCTCACTCACTCGGTGGAAAATAATAAAAGAATTGCTTAGCCTTTTTTTTGGCACGCCGTGGTATGACTCAGGGTGAATCAATCCATTTGTAAAGCGACTTTGTAAAATAAATTCTATTTCCTAAATGTTATTAAGCTTAATATGAAAATGATTTGCTTGTTGACAACAAGCCACAAGTTTTGATAGAACGGCCTAATACAATAGCTGTACAACGAAGAGGACAATATCGTTGTATGTTGCCTATAATTTGACCCGTTGATTGCCTTTGCATTATTCAACTACGGTTAAATCATCGTCATCTAATATTTACTATGTGGAATACAGGCTGGTGCTTCGAATAATAATATTTGGGCTTTTGTTTGTGACCACGTCAGCGTGAACATTTCGTATTTGTAACTTTGAGAATTACTAATTTCTCATTATCATCATCATCATTAACAGCATTTTATAGTCCACTGCTGGACATAGGCCTCTCCTTAGCAAGGAGGTTTTGGCCTACTATTCCACACTGGCCAGACGGGTTGGAATAGGGTTTGTTCCAAGTTACGACTGGGCCCTTCGAGGTCGTCTTCCCCCCGGGCTGGGCGTAATTTGTTACGCCGATGACACATTGGTCACGGCCCGGGGGGCGAACTTTCAAGAGGGTGCGCCTGGCCACCGTGGGAGTCTCTTTGGTGGTCGGGCGCATTGAGGCGCTGGGTTTATGGGTGGCCCTAGATAAGACGGAAGCCCTTTTGTTTCATGGGCCCCGTCGTGGTCCACCCTCCGGCGCCTCCATTGTAGTCAATTCGGTCCTCGTACCGATTAAGGCCCAGATGAAGTATCTGGGCATGATCCTCGACGGCAGGTGGCTCTTCGACGAGCACTTCTGACAGCTTACTCCAAAGCTGGTTGGCGCTGCTTCTGCTCTTGGGCGACTTTTGCCCAATTTGGGTGGAGCCAGCGTCGCGACGAGACGGCTATACACGGGGGTTGTTCGGTCAATGGCACTGTATGGTGCACCGGTATGGGCGGCGGCTCTGACCGCCCAGAATAGGGCTCGCCTCTGGCGCCCTCAGAGGATATTGGCGGTTAGAGCCATACGCGGTTACCGCACCGTATCGACGTGGCGTGCGCGTTGGCCAGAACCCCCCCGTGGGATTTGGAGGCGGAAGTGCTCGCTGAAGTTTATCGGCGAACGGCAGACTTTCGGGTGGGTAGCGGCATTCGGCCCCCGCCCGAAGAGATACGCGAGTGGCGAGAGGCCGCTCGTCGAGCCACGATGGCTCGTTGGTCGTCCCGGCTGGGGGCTCCACGTGCTGGCTTTGCCGCCGTGGAGGCTCTCCAGCCGGTCATCGCCGAGTGGGCAGGGCGGCAGCACGGGACCCTTTCCTTCCGACTGACGCAGATTCTTTCCGGGCACGGTTGCTTCGGGAAGTATCTGCACTCGGTCGCCAGGAGGGAATTGAGTCCTGCCTGTCACCACTGCGACTGCAGTGAGGACTCGGCTCAGCACACGCTGGCGGTTTGTTCCACCTGGGCGGCGCAGCGTGGGGTCCTCACTGCAGTTATTGGAGGAGATCTCTCGCTACCGACCGTCATACGCTTCATGGCCGGTAGCGACAGTTGTTTTACCGCGGTCGCAACCTTCTGCGAAGACGTAATTTCGCGGAAGGAGGCGGCGGAGAAGGCCCGGCAGGACAATATCCACTCGGACCCAATTCGCCGCCGGCGAGCCGGGCGGCGGAGGCGCGCATACCAGCGCCTCATGCCGCCTTGAGTGTGGCCGCGGGTGGACGGGACGGGTTTTCCCCTCCATCCGCTACAATGGCCAGCCGCGAGGAGGCGACGTCCGCGTGTGCCGTACGTCGCCTAAAATAGAGAGTTTACCCATAGATGGTGCCTGCATTAGCGGGCAGGCGCTGGGAGGGATCTGGATGTCGTAATAGCAGCGGTTCCCGGATCCCTCCTATCTCAGGCGCAGAGTGGCACACCGTGTGGTTTTAGTCGGTCCGATTCCGACACACCACCCCGCCGTAAACCCCGGTGGGGTGACGGCCCGAGGGGGTTTCCACACGTTAAAAAAAAAAAAAAAAAAAAAAGGGTTTGTGCCAAGTTTTCCTTCTCTTTGTAATGATGTTGTCTTGTATACTTTGTTCCCGTAGTCGCCTTTTATGATGCCCACGGGATGAATAGGTGTGGTAACACTATGTATTCTTAATCCGTCACCACACGGTTTCCCATACAAAAGTTTAATTCTTATTTTACCCGCTTTGTAGTGGAATTTCAAAAATGTTTTTAATAGGTGTATAGACTGTTTAAAATATAATAATAGTACCAAATGCCTTTTAATTTAGTTCCAACGGTTAAGGCTCTGCGTTAACGAATCAATCAGAGCAGGTAAATTGTACTATATGAATAGATTTATTATAACATATAAGTTTTATAATAAATGTACTTAGGTTTAGGTCAACAACGTATATAATATATCCCACGTTTAAATTATATTTTTTGTAGTTTATCCTGTTTTATAGAAGTAAATAAATAACATAAAAAGTAGTACTAAAAACTGTTGTTTTACCATTGATGCAGGGGTGGCAGTTATCGTAGTAACTGTGTAAGCCTTACACTGTCACGATGACTATCATGCCTTATACGTTCCCAAGCGGGGTGTGAAAAAGCATCTCACAAGGCCGCCATAGTGTGGGTCACCATACTGCACTGTCTGCATTTGCAATGAGTATGGTCCACAACTCTTGGATTCTATTTATGTTTTCCATCAGGCAGAGTGGAGTCACTTTGGCAGGTTCTTAATACAGAAAAAAAAACATGCAATTTTTTTTAACATGACAACTAACAAGTTGAAACTTGCACTTACACATATATACACACTGTCACACTACGCATAAGGGACAAGTTGATTTACACTGTTTTACTCTTCAAATCTGTCTTTTGTCCTAAAGTGAAACGTTTAAAGTGCTGCTGTCAAAAGCAGAATTTTAACTGTCTAGTTCAGGCATGGATGGATGTTCATTGCATTGTTTTAGTTGCTAAGCTGTATCTTACAGATAAAAATATATGTTTAGGTTGAAATATTTATTAATATTACATAGTCCTTAGTCAGACAAACGTTTGACGTTACTAACTCTTCGTAGTCTTCACATTGTCCCCGTAAGGGGCGCGTGGAAGCTGGATCGGAGCGGTTTGACCCCTGCCAGCGTTGGTTATATCGCCAGCGATGGCAGATCCTGGGGTACTATAGGTCGTCGTTTTATTACGCGGCAGAACTGTTACGCTCTACACGCCGCTAGGCGCTAAGGAGACCAGGCGACATCTGGGCAGGTCCAGCTCCGAGCGACCAGCGACAGGGGCGGCAGTCTATGCGTGATGCTCTGAGTGTTTATATTAAGCTTTTATAGGATGCTGGCGGATTTTAAGTAAGAATTCATTCCAAAACTACACTGGGTTCAACTCTCTTCTTAGTCTTTAACCTTTTCTATAACAAACATTTCGTGAATGACAGAACACCTTTTTATAAAATTTTAAGAAACACATGAAATTTTAAGTATGGTCGAAACTGTACTAAAGTAGTTAATCCAAAACTTTCTTTTTTAAAAATATCTCTATTACTTACCAGACTGAACCAGAAAGAGGGTTAAGTTTTTGGAGTGGAAATGTGTATATTTTTTGGCACAATCTATAGTCTAAACAGCTAGATAAATGTTGACTTTTAAGGTGTCGTTAGATTCGTTTTAATTGTAAGAGTGATACCAGGTATATGACAGTGTTTAAAGTTATCATTTATAATTTATAAAAGTACAAGCGTTTTGCTTTTTCCTTTAGAAAACTAGCGTTTTTTTTAACTTTCTCCTAATTATTTCGTATGTCAGCGTACTGTATACAATAAAATATTTTCCGCTCAAGACTTCATCCTTTACTAGAAGGATTATATTACCCATCCGGTTGGAGAATGCAGAAAGTGATAAGTAAGTATTATATCCAGCAGCCTCGTGACCCGATAAATACATGATTAACCTCTCAGATAACATTGTAGGCGAGGCTTTAGCTGACATTCAAAATAAAAATGTAAACTGTATTATTTAAACACTTAGAGCCGATTTTCTTGAATTGTACATTCTGTATTTTTACATCTCGTATACAGGTCGTTGTTTCGAAATATTTTATGCTAAATACCACCTTTCTCAAACAAAATATTATTTTATATAAGACTTAACTGTAACTGTCATTTTTTTTGTATTTCTTTTTTTAAAAGCCTACCAAAGTGACTCTACTCTGTCTGACGGAAAGCATGAATAGAATGGAACAGTTGTGGTGACAGTAATCATTGCAAATGCAGATAATGCAGAATAGTGATCCAACTATAGCGGCCTAGTGAGATGCTTTTTCACACCCCGCTTGGGAACGTAAAAGGTATGACAGTCATCGTAGCAGTGTAACACACCACAATAACTGTCACCGCTGCCTCAATAAACCTCTGGTCTCACACTCACTAACGAAATACAACAGCATGGATGCTATCGCTTTGGATGGGTCTTCTGTCAAGGACTTGTACTACCCCGGTCGAGCCTTTAAATCATGCGCTTTGTCGATTTGACGACTTTATTTCCATTTATAAATATATATTTAACAAATTGGTAGATCATTAGTAACCACTGGAATTATAAAAAAGTATCCCCGAATATTGAACGCAAATTTTTTTATAGACCGAGTATAGTATAGTAAATTGTATGCTATGAAACAAATGTAAAAAATTAAAAATACATCCTGTAAGCACTTGATAAAAAAAAGTATGCTTTGAAAAAGTTTATTTGCCACCCACACAGCGTGATAAAATTTTATTGTTCCAAGTTTGTAAAGTTTGCACAAAAGGGTTCAGACTACGTACCGTCATTAGTTAGGATTTGCGCAGCTATTTGAACCCAGGGAGTACTTGCCGAGGGATATTAGAAAAACATATTCGAATATAACGTTGTTCGTTGTAGCTGTTGAACATAAATATTATGTACATATATTTGTAGATTAATAAAAAACTTAGGTCTCTGTGAAATAACATTTGTGTATAAAGTAAGTAATTTTCAAAATAATTAAAATATTTACCTGAAGACCAACTATGTTTATGAGTACGTTGGTACCATGATTACGAGGGCTTGTGACTAAATCTACTTGTAAGTGGTTACCGAGTGTAACCTGCTGACTGAATTGTAAAGTTAAGCATTGCTAGTCAGGTCAGTCTATGGATGGGTGACCATTCTTAATACATTGAAACTCTTTCGTGCCTCTCGTGCAAGTTAAGTCATCGGTGTCGGTTGCCCTACGAACATACGTGGCCATCGTTATCGGTAGCTACAGCCCTGCAGCCTGTAGAGATTACAGAATTTCTATGTTTTCTAGTACTGGAGTTGTGTAGGCCTAAAATTCAGCCACGTCACACTACAAAATTAATGTACCAATAAAACTTTAATATTCTTCAAATAATAATCTACCAGTAATAATTGTTGGTCACGATTCACAAAACAAAGAATGTATAGACCAGTTAACATACCGAACGGACAAAATGTAACCCATACACAATGTTTGCACAATGCTTCGGAAAATAATGGAATTCCTGTTGGAATTATTGTAAAGACCCATCTCCGATTGTTGAACCTCAATCACGATTCAATCACGGTCTGTTTTCATATCGGCCGATCGAAATATCATTGAAAATGTCGCGGCCAGGTCGAATCAACAAATGTACGGGACGACAATTTGAACTGGTCCGTACATATTCCTAGAATTGTAGATTTTAATTTTGTTTTTAAAGGGTTTGCCTAACATACAAGATTTATGCACATTTAGTTAAATTTTGAAATTGCATTTCATAGCTTCAGACTTAATACAGAACTATTTGAGTACTGTCCGTATGGTTACTAATTAAGAATATATAGTATTACCACCGTTATTCATCCCGTGGGAGTCGTAAAAAGCGACTAAGGGAACAAAGTATGCAAGACAACATTATTGTCATCAAGGAAAACTTGAAACAAACCCTATTCCGACCCGTCTGGCCACCATGCTGTAGTCGGCCAAAACCTCCTTGCTAAGGAGAGGCCTATGTTCAGTAGTGGACTGTAAAAGGCTGTTGATTATAATGATTGATGATGATTTGAGTGCGTTTGATATTAAAAATGCTTGGTAACTAAATCTGCTCCATGTTTTACTTTTAGCCATAGGGGTTACATTTTTGTACCATTCTAGTTACACATACAGTTTTAGCTTACAGACAAATTTGATCCACTTGATTTATTGCTTAGACTCTCCAATACAATGATAATCTGATTGACATCTACTAGAGGGAACCACTACAAGTTTATTAATAGTATTTTTTTAAAGCTCTACCAAAGTGACTATACTCTGCCTAATGAAAAACATGAATAAAGCTAATGAAAACCATTCTCATTGTAAATGCAGAGAATGTAGTGTGGTGACCCGTACTATGGCGGCCTAATGGGATGCTTTTTCACGCTCCGCATGGGGACGTAGAAGGCATGAAAGTTATCGTGACAGTCTAAGTCTCAGACACTTATCACGATAACTGTCATCCTTGCATAAATGAGCTTCTGGTCTCACACTCATCAACGAACAACGACAGCACGGATGCTGTCGCTTTATTTATTTATACATCATCATGCACTTTATGTACATAGGCGGACTTAATGCCTAAGGCATTCTCTACCAGTCAACCTTTGGGTGATGCAGAGAAAATAGGAAGTAGGTGCGTTTCAGGTGTTGAAAAGAAGAAGTAGACATAACAAACTTTCATATACTAAAATTAATACAAATACATAAATACATACATATACATACTTAAGTTGATGTAAGTCTATATACATACATACACAAATAAATATCATAACAAGTATAAGATGATAATCATGTATTGGTTGATTCTACCAGCTGTTTCAGTAAATACTGCTTCACTTTTTTCTTAAAAGTAAAAGCGTTGCTAGCCATCCTGACTTCGAGGGGAAGCTCATTCCAGAGAAGAACGGACTGCACAAAGAAAGATGAGCCAACAAACTCAGATGTATGGGAGGGGCAACGAAGGAGAAGATTCTTAGAAGACCGAAGCTTTCTGTCGTGATTGCTACATAAGAGTTGGAAATAAGAGTTTAAATATGTTGGCGAAGATGGGTTATTAAGTAAAGAGAATAGAACAGTGAGCGCGCGTAATTTTCGGCGTAGACGAATTGGTAGCCAATTGAGCTGCGAACGGAAAGAGGATACATGGTCATATTTACGGAGATTATAAACAAATCGAATGCAGTTATTAAGAAGACGGTCTAATTTATCGAGAAGATCTGCATTCAGGTCGTAGCAGCACACATCACCATAGTCGATTAAGGGGAAGATAAGAGTTTGCACAAGCATAGTCTTGGTTTTTACGGGCAGGAAATTTCTCAGACGATTTAGAGCCCGAAGTGTCCCAGTAACCCTCCGGCACTGTTTTGCAACTTGTTCACGCCAGGTTAGTGTGCAATCGAGGTGTAAACCTAAATCTTTCACCGATCCACTCACAGGTATGATAGTCCCATTAAAAGTAATAGCCGGGAGAGTTTTAGTGTCTACTCTGTTCATCGACCGGTGACTTCCCACTACGATAGCTTGACATTTTGTGGGGTTCACAGATAAACCAAACCTTTGAGACCACGTGTTGATTGTTTCCAGATCGTGGTTGATCATTTGTATTGCACTCGAGATATCTTCCACTTTACTCTGTGAATAGAGCTGTAGGTCGTCGGCATACAGATGATACGCACAACGAAGTTCCAGGGACAGGAGGTTAATATACACAGAAAATAATATAGGAGAAAGAATGCCGCCTTGAGGAACACCAGAATCAAGATCACACCAGCTCGAGGAAGATCCATCGACATGAACAGATTGCTGGCGGCCCCGAAGATATGATGAGAACCAATCCAGTGCTTCAGGTGAGACCACAAGATAGGAAAGGATAGACAGGAGTATATTGTGATTGACTGTGTTGAAGGCATTAGAGAAGTCAATTAGTACCAAAACAGTAACTTCAGTGTCTTGCATACCTGCCTTGATATCACCAACCACTTTAAGAAGAGCAGAAGTAGTGCTATGACCAGGCCTGAAACCCGATTGAAACGGGCTCAATAGGTTGTTTTTGTAGACAAATTCAGAAAACTGTTTGTGCACACAGGATTCTAGGACCTTTGAGAGGAAAGGGAGGACGGATATTGGTCTGAAATGGTTGGGGTGTGTGGGATTTGGATTTTTAGGTAAAGGGATGACACAAGCTTTGCGCCACAGTGATGGGAAAATTCCAGAATATAATGAGTAGTTTATGATATGGGCGATTATAGGAAAAATGTGGTCAATAATTGTTACGATCATACGTCGGCTGATTTTATCACAACCAACAGCGTTGGATTTGATAGAGAATATGATCTTTTTGATCTCACCCGACGCAACCGGAGAAAATCGGAAGGGATTTATGTTAGGGCTATTTAAGCTTGTCAGGTAGTCAAGAGTGCGATACTCGGTTTGGGAATCCAAATGAGCAGATAGAGAAAAATGGTGGTTCAAATCCTCCAAACCAACCGTCCCCTGCAGACCACCCGACCGCTGCTTACCAATACCCAGAGTTCCAAGGAACCTCCAAATATTGGCGGGAGAAGAATGGGAGATGTTGTCAAAAATGTGTCGGCGTTTGGCGTTGCGTATCATCTGGTTGCAGCGATTCCTCGCGATTTTGTATAAAGTGCGCTTTGCCTCGGTACGGTCCCTTCTGAATTTGATAAAAGCTCTATCTCTTCGTCGCATAGCCAAAAGTACCTCTTTCGTCATCCAGGGAGCAGGTTGCCTCTTTACTTTAATACTTTTGATGGGTGCGTGGTTATCATATAGAGCGAGAAGTATGTGATTAAAGTTATGAAGCTTCTCATCTATGCTTATAACTGACGTTACTGCATCCCAATTCAGACAGGCAGCATCCCTAAGTAGCTTGTCCAGATCCATACGAGCAAAACAACGCATGCACAAAACTCTTGGTTGGGGTTTAGGTGGTTTAAGGGCATAGGAGAGGAAGATTAGATCGTGATTGGAGAATGCTGGCGCATCAAGTTGACCATGGTTACGGACAAGCGTAGGGGCCGACACCAGTATTAAATCTAACCAAGTGTCCACCCTCAGGCTGTTATGATGAGTTGGCTGTAGAGGTAAAACATGCATACCGGTCGACTCAACAATCTGAAGGAGTTTGCAGGCACGTGAGGTAGGGCGGGTTAGGTCTGTATTGAAATCTCCCATGATGATGTGATGAGTGTATACAGACCCCAAGGATTCCAGCACTGTTTCCAGACTGGAGAAGTAATCTATCGAGGGAGGAGAATACACTGCCCCCAGGACCACCTTAATTCCTCTCACAAGGACCTCAAGAAATAAATATTCTACGGCAGCCGAAGAAGAAGAAGAAGGAGAAGAAGCCAGAATTTTAAAAGGAAGAGAACTGTGTATGTAAATGGCAACTCCACCTCCCCTCCTGGTGACTCGATCATTTCGAACAAGGATATAGCCAGTGAGAGGATAGAAAGCAGAAAGAAGATTAGGTTTGAGCCAACTCTCCGATATCAGGATGGCATGAACGTTGGTGCTACTAAAAGCCTCAGTCAAATCACTATAATGACTGGGTATGCTCTGTGCATTAAGGTGACATACATTAAGCAGGTGCTCTGACTGACGGTTGAATGTAAATTGTAAGCGTTCACCTAATGTCTCAGTTATAGAGGCAGAACTAACATCTACAGAGGATAAAGTAGACTCGTGAGCAGTATTGTCAGAATCATAATCATCAGTTATCATACGTATTAAATATAAGCAATAAAAATATACTACAAAATAGTAAATAAATATAAATGTAAAAAAATAAAAAAAAAAAATTGGAATTATTTATACGATATCTCAAAATATGCAATACCTTACTATGTTGGCACGAAATTACTCCTCTGCACCACCCACCAGCTAACACAACACAAAATTTGATAATAACAACTAAAAAGAAAAATAAAAATACAAGTGAAATAAAACGTATCAAATAGTGATAGTGTAAACAGAAACATTAACAGGTTACGTTGTCCATTAACGCATTTCCGAACGCAACCCGTCATGCATATGTCACTTTACGGATGTCAAATATGATAAGTTAAATATGTTGTTGATGTTAAATAAACAATTAGACAAGGCCAAGTAGACACAAATAAAGTAAGACTATATTGTTTACCTGCCAGTTAGCCGACGAGCTACGTTCAGAAAAACGTACGTTAATGTGAATAAGTCCGATGTATTATATTTTGACTGGACTTTTCTTGTGCGGGCCAGACGACTTATTCTCTTTGCCACTTCTACCATGGTGCCCCACTGCATGAAGAGCTTTTGGGTGCTTTGAAATCAGGTCCGACAGCTCCTCAACGGTAGTGATCTTACACCGGATGCCGGCAGCGACCATAACAACAATTGTGCCGTCATTAGTCCAACATGCACGAGTGCCGAAGTGATTCCGGGCCTTGGCAAATACTGTCTGTCTTGTTTTGGTGAGAAATTCACGAACAGAAACGGCGGAACCTTTAAGTGCAGATTTAGCCCTCCAGGCCGCCGACCGGAGTTGCAAGCTACGAAATCTCACCAAAATGGGCCGGTGATGATCTGTATCCGGTGTCCCTAACCTGTGACAGACAGTGAAGGACTCCGCAGTGCACGTTTTCAGTTGCAGCTTGTTATTGACTATGTCAAGTGCCACTCTGCCACAGTCTTCACCATCAGACTCCACAACCCCCATGAGTAGAAGTGCTTTACGACGATGCCTTGTCTCTATGGCATCAACAGCTTGAGTGCATTCTTTAATCTGCTTCCGTAACAGTCCCAACATGCTGTATATTAGTTCCCGAAAGGTTCGGAACTCCTCAGCAACTTTTGCAACCGTGTCCTTTGAGGTACTTGTACCTTGAAGCTGTGACTCCAGTTCCGCCATTCTTCTAGTGAAGGACTCCTCCAGAGATTTTTGAGCGGCTTCAATGTTCACCAACTGTGACATATTGTTGTGTAGTGTAATGCTGGTAGGTGGTGGCTACAAATTGGTTAAGATCCACACATAAACTCCTACAAACAAGTGCAGTCCAATATTATGGTGTATTAAGCAAGAACTTGTAATAATTTTTAGGAAATGTAGATGTTTTAAATTAAATACAATTAAGAGCAAATAATTTTCTGTGTGCACTTTTTGACACCTACCCTCAAATTTTCTTATGTTGGTCCTTTGTTAGAGGGTGGTACAACCTCGGTCGAGCCGACCCGTTCGTGCTGAAATCAGTGTGCCTCTACTACCTATTAAGACATAAATTATAGTATTTTATCATAACCTAACCACTTAGAATTTACTACATTAAATAAAAGTAGGTAATTGCGTTATACAGCTAATTATAAATACGATTTAAAAATAAAAACAAAAATATAAGGTTGAGTTCGGCTAAACGATATCTATATATTAATACGCGATACAAAAACTTTAATTCGCATTTTACAAAAATTGCGCGGACGCAGGAGCATAAAATTTGGCACACTTATAGTTTATGCGTTGGAGAAGTGCAGAACGCTAATATTTTTCAATAATAATGCTTATAAAGTACATTAAATCAATAAATAAAACATTACGCACACTACCATACATTTCACACACACATACGTACACAAGTATTTGTACACGCATACTTTCATTTTGTCCATAGACATAGAGTACTGAGATAGATATATCAAAAAGAAAAGTTTTATTTGTCTCATTTAATATAAAAAAAGATTTTAATAATAATGCATAATAAGTACAATAAATCAATAAATAAAACATTACACAAACCAGAATACATTTGACACACGCATACACAAGTATTTGTACACGTATACATACTCTGTGGTCAAATTGTTTCTTTTGTTTGTTATAGACATAGTTGAATGTCAAACAGAAAAGTTTTATTTTAAAAAACATTGTTTTCAGAGAAGTTTTAAATCATTAATTAAATTATTGCAATATACGATAAAAAATGCTCTAAATGGATAGTATTTTTAATGCATGATTTTTTTGTTTTGCATCTTCTTATAGCATGTTTTGTTTTAATAAACATTTTTTAAATAGGTATTCTTTATTTTACTTCTTTTTAATTTCATATAATTTGTTCAAAAAAGAGATTGGCAAATAACAGTCTTGGTCAAATCTGTGGTTATAGTAGTTTAGTTTTCGACAGTAGAACCTTAATAATGTTTGAATATTATATTTTAATAATGTATATTAAGTCACTTACAATTTAAATTTATTATCATGTTAATTATATGTGAGTTACAATTATTTTTAGGCGTCTTTATGTTCAAATGCTAAAAAAAAAATTAGACGAGTCTTTCCTCAATAATCACCCGTATATTCCGCGACCGTGAATGGGTTGCACCGAAACGATTTCCCAGTATTCCGTTCAACTGGTTTTCCTTAAGATTTTTTACGACAGTACACACTCCAATTTCGTAGCTTTAATTTTACGTGCAGTCCTCTAAATGGGAATAAAATTAGATTTTTTTCACATAAAAGATAAAATGTTTTTGACGGTATTTCTATGAAACTTCAAAGGACGAAAAATCCTATGAGGCACATTTTTGTGATTGAAATTAAAATATACGAAATAGCTACTAAGATTTGTATATTGCAAATAATCCTTTGGAATTCTTTCATTTATCGTTTTTATTGCTTATTACAATCTTTGTATGTTACAGAAAGTTATGTATGTTCCATGTACAAATCACATAGTCAATTAAACTATGTGTATTTAGTGTATACAATATGTAAAATGTCGGTGTCTTTGATAACATACACACATGGGTATAGTCATCTGTGATAATGAGGATAATACTGTTTTTGATTAATAAATATTTGAGTTTTATTAACGTTTTTAATTTTAGAGGGTGGTAAACAAGCAGACTGTCATCAAATGCCAAATTAACTACCACGATCTAGGTCTAAACTATTTTAAAAGTAAGTACAGTTTTTACTATGGGTACTGGACAACTGATATAAAGACATGTATACTTTTTTTTTTGTAAATACACAAAAACACTCACACGTCGAAACAAATATTTGCAGATCATACAAACATTTACCCAGGAATCGAACTAGAGTCCTCAGGACAGCTGTCACATATGCTACTACTACGACACCGAAGCAGTCAAATGACCTTTTGACACTTGCAAATCCAGGGTCCAAGTGCATTGCTACCCTTTGAACCCTTCCACCAGAATCACAGGCAACACCACCTCTTGATTGTACTCTTACTTTCCATCAACCAGAGTAGAGTCACTTCGATAAATTCTATATTAAATATTTTAGTTACACAATTTCAGTCCGTGTGGTGTCGGATTAAGAATACATAGTGTTACCATCCCTATTCATCCCGTAGGTGTCGTAAACGGCGACTAAGGCAACAAAGTATGCAAGACAACATCATTGCAAAGAGAAGGAAACTTGAAACCCTATTCCAATCCGTCGGTCCAGCGTGGTATAGTTGACCAAAACCCCTTGCTAAGGAGAGGCCTATGTCCAGCAGTAGACTGTAAAAGGCTGTTGATGAATTTAGTAATCAAGAGCACTATACTTTGCATATATACACAATACTTTGATATACGAAGAATAAGTTATACTCGTACAATACCATTTCTGTTTGATGAATACAATCACATACACACACATAAACACACACATTTGCATACTCCCACACGCACACACACACATTTGCATACTCACACACACACACTTTTAAATGTATTTTTATTGTATAGTTTGATATAACAAAAGGGGTTAAGACACTGTCTCCTGTAACACAGGTGGTTACCTACCACAGGAAACAGAGTACCATTGTATCTCAATAATGCTTATACCAATAAAGAAATTATTATCAATTATTATTATATTAATGAATTGCCTCCAGATTTATTAAAACAAGTCGATTCAAAATATCAATTAAAAACAACTTTTCAAGCATTATCTCCCGTTATAACTAACTGCTAATATACCCTGTTTTTCCTTAATTAATATAAACATAGTCTGGAATCCACCTTGACACAGTAATTTAAAAATAAACCAATATTGTATTCCAACTGCGTTGTCTCCTTAAGCGTGAATTTCTGCCGATAACTTGCTTTTCATTTTGGCAGAATTCAAGTGCGTAAGTATGTAAAATGTATCATCATCAACAACTTTCAATAGTCAACTGCATGACATAAACCTCTACTTTGAAAGAAAGTTTTGGTCTACACCACGCCAGCGAGACAAGATGATATAGGATTTGTTTCAAATCTTCCTTTTTTTACAGTGATGTTGTCATGCGTATTTTGTTTTTTTCGCCACGTCTTACGACACCTAGGGGATGAATGGGGATGGTGATACTCTACATTCTTAATCCGTCACCACACGGATAGTAAAATAGATATTAACAAACATAAAAAAGAAAACATGGATGGAATTGCTTTGGGATCTGGCACCTTTACGCACTTTTTTTTTGTGAAGCTGTGGTTTTTTTTCTTTTATTTTATTTACAACCTACCCAAGTGATTCTATTCTACCTGATGGAAAGTATGAATAGAATCCAAGAGCAGTAGTCACCATACTCACTGCGACGACAGTGTAATATGGCGACTCACGCCCCGCTTAAATGACCCGGGATCGTAGTGGGAGAGAAACACGTGCGCTGGTTTCAAGTCGATGGAGCCGGCTGATATACACGAGCAAAGCTCTTCAAAGTATAGCTGTTAAAGATGGTCAAAGTTAATGTCATTAATGTAAAAACACTAATATTTTAGCAATAATACCCTACTACGAGTAATATATGCCCACGTCAAGTTAAACTTCGTTGCGTGGAAGAGATTTCTTATAAATCAAAGGAAATTGAAGCATTATTCTAGGTGAGTGTAGGAGCGAGCACCCAGGAGCGAGTTGAGAACGTGTCTCGTAGTGGGTGAAGGAAAGGATTAAGGTGTAAGGTGCGCCGAATAAATCGACGAACACGTCTATGTACTATCGAGCAGAAAAGTATTCGTGACTATTAACGAAAGGTTTTCTTGTAAATTTATTAGTGTTTGAAATTTTTTTTCGTGCAGGAAACATTTTGTGTTATAATATAACTACTACCGAAATCTTTCAGAAAGTGTAATTTCACCAATTTTTAACTCTTAATTTCGATGATAATCGATAAATAAATGGTATTAATGCAATCAGATCATAGGCTGATCATATCACCACGACCAGTGCAAATTAATTAAACAATAAGGTAGTGCAAAGGTGTGTTATTCTTACAATTTTAATTGTCGTGTATATACATCATTAGGTATTTTTATATTTCTAAGCATTTTAAGTCTAGCTTTTTTATTTCATTACTGATATTTTGTGTCTCTACATGTTTTTTTTTTAAATTACTTTCAATTTGATACCAAACTTAAGGGCGGAACAAAGCATCACAAAAATTAACAAATGTAACACTATTATCATCAATTCAAATATCATTACAGTTATTACTTTAATTGTCTTACTATATAAAATAAACAAAACAATATCATTATTAAAATACACTTTTGCTTGTGAGTATCCCCGCGTTTGATTCGTCACACTTGGGCAGTTCGATTTATTGTGAAACTTGGCTAATAAATAGCGTCGCCCCTCCTCGCTCCGACCTCTGAGTGAGGCGTTTGTTATACGGTCTATTGTGGAGAAGAAGAATGGAGTGCAGTAACAATGCACGTATATTTTCTAATAAGGTATATCTACTATTTAAACTTTACGCGTAAATGCTTTGGCTTCATAAAATTGGGGGCGACATTCTAGTTCTGAGGGTGTCAATACGGTGATTAAGTCAATCTGTGACATCGAACAGTATCACTTCCTTTATCAATTCCTCCTTCTTTGTGCAGTCAATTGTTCTGTGGAATGCACTGTCCACAAATCGCCGCACATTTAAGGCGAAAGTACGTGATCTACTTCGAGATAATTTGGTAGAATCGTCTTAACGATAGTACCCGAGTGAGTATTTATATAGGATATTATGTTAATTTTATATACATATATGTTTATGTATTGTGTATATTCTGTTTATATAAAAAAAAATAAAAATGAGTGCGTGTACTAGCGTACACTCGTAAGAAGTGAAATTTCTTTATGACGTTATTTTTCAAAAAAATAATTTAAACCCGTCCGAGGTCGATGCAATCGCCAACTGGATTTCAAAAATGTAACTACTCAAAACGGGCCGCAAAATACATTGGAGACATTTACCAATCCCTACTCCGTTGGAGAAAGTATACTTCGAATCACGCGTGGTAGGGATAAGAAAAAGATGGCGCGTAACGGAAAAATGTGACGCGTAACGAAAAAATGTTACACTAAATTTTTTTCCAACCCCGATAAAGAAGTTTCACTTCAATAATATTTTATTAGTAATGTATACCAACTTCATTACTTTACCTTTGCACCTACCGTATCATGTTTCTACATCACCTAAAGGTTGACTGGGAGGCATTAAGTTCGCGTTTGTATAACATGTGTATTAAGTATAAATAAATAAATAGACTTATTATTAGATTTATTTATATGTCAGACAATAATTATTTTATTTCCAGATGTTATAATTGTATTTTCAGACAAATGAGAGTCTAGAGGTAAAAAGAAAATTTTGACGGCGATAAACCAAGAAAATGTCTTCTATTGCATAGCGCTTTCTACATTTAAAATAATCAGATCTTACATCCAGGCTCTAAATCGTAAGTAATATTTTTATTGTTTTTATGATGTAGTTGGGTCAAAAGCATCATCCTCTACAGCCTTTAACAGTCCACGGCTGGACATAGGCATCTCCTTAAAAAGAAGGTTTTGGCCTACCGTTCCATGCTAGCCAGATGTGTTGATATATAAATGTGGCTATAAAGTAACAATTTTTAACCTTAAGCGCCAGCATCCGTGATGTCGTGTTTTGTTGGTGAGTGTGTGACCGGAGGCCCAATGATACAGGGGTGACAGTTATCGTGGTAACTGTGTAAGCCTTACACTGTCACGATGACTGTCATGCCTTTTACGTCCCCAAGCGGGATGTGAAGAAGCAGATCACTAGGCCACCATAGTGTGGGTCACCACACTGCATTGTCTGCATTTACAATGAGTATGGTGACCACAACTGCTTGGATTCAATTCATGCTTTTCATCAGGCAGAGTAGAGTCACTTTGGCACAATCTTCATATAGAAAAAAAAACAGGTCGCCTGTGACTACCGCTGCTCATGGACATTTGCAACTAAAGTCACAGGTTTGTTACCATCCTTTACGACCCCTTCTAGAATCAGGGGAAGTGAAAAACTGTTAAACCATCGATTTAAATAAGATAACAAACAACTATACACAGAGAGAGTACAGACATTTTGGCAGACTCTAAACAATGTATATAAATTACTACATATAACCGTTGAACAGTCATTTTTCGACACAAATCAACAACGTGGACCGAAATAATAATCTCATAAAAAAATCAATGCGTTTCACGGATCAACGGAGTTCACGACAGGGTGATGTGTTGGAATCGGACCGACTAAAACCACACGGTGTGCCCCTCTACGCCTGAGATAGGAGAGATCCGGGAACCGCTGCTATTACGATATCCAGATCCCTCCTAGCGACTGCCCGCTACCACGGGCACTCTCTCTATTTAGGCGACGTACGACACACGTGGACGTCGCCTTCTCGCGGCTGGCCGGTGTAGGTTATTAGAGTTCCATAATTTAAGCGTATTTGAAAATCAATTGAAAATAGTACTTGTAAATAAAGCATATTGTCGTGTAAAGGAATATCTTATATTGATATTCGTGTTCGTTGCGTTTACTTTATGTTAATTAATATTGATTTTTAGAAAGACATGCAATCGGAGACGTCTGTGCACCACAGTGGACCGCGATAGGCTGATGATGAGGAGACGATTACTTGATTAGTGATATTTCAATAAATTATACCGTTATTCGCGGTTATTTTTATGTCTTACTCATCCCGCAGGAACACTGCATTTTTTTCTTGCTGAAAATCGTCATTGCGATAAGATAGATTTAAATCCAAAGTAGAATTAGACTGATTCATCTCTATGTCAAAATCTATAATTATAATAGTTTACTTTACAAAAAAATACTTTTGCAATGATGTTATACATACATAAAGTGTCTCAAGTATATATTATGTCAGATAACATGTAAAATTACATTGATAATCCCAATTAATTAATACTACATTATTTATGAATGGGCCGGCTTGACCGGGTCAGTACTACTAACCCACAGAAGACCAAGCTGAAACGACAACATCCATGCTGACATGTTTGGTGAGTGCAAGACCGGAGGCCAATTGACGCAGGGATGACAGTTATCGTGGTAACCGTGTGAGCCTTATACTGTCACGGTGACTGTCATGCCTTTTACGTCCCCAAGCGGAGTGTGAAAAAGCATCTCACTAAGCTCCTGTAGTGTGGGTCACTATACTGCATTGCCTGCATTTGCAATGAGTATGGTGACCACAACTCGTGGATTTAATTCATGCTTTCCATCAGGCAGAGTTGAGTCACTCTGGCAGATCTCTTACCATAGATTTCACACACATAAAGAGATGTCACACGTATAATATTAGTACGATAACATAAATGAAAGTAGATATTATATCATCCAATAGATTTTGATATGTTAATTATTATATTTCACATGCCATTTTGATAGAGCATAGTGACTGATGTACTCCTAACTAACTTTGGCTACGGCTACCAGTCTCAACAGAAACAAGTGCACAAGTGTGTGCGAAAACATAGGTGCACTCTCTGTTCCCTCATTCTCATAATCCAATTGGACGGTTATCTGACATGACCGTGGGCTTTACGTACTCTCCAAGGCACGCGCTTAAGAACCCATCTTCCAAACTCCGGGTTAATATAGTATTTCTATAATCAGAAAAACTCATACGCAGTAACTATGCATTGTATTAACACCTGTAAAGTGGTCTAAACTCTAAATATATTACTTTAAAGAAATTTAAATCCGTTTTGCGTAAATCTGTACATCAACTCCATTTTATGTAACATCAATATCATCAACAGCCTTTTACAGTCCACTATTGGACATAAGCCTCTTCTTAGCAAGGATGTTTTGGCCTACTATACCATGCTGGCCAGACGGGTTGGAATAAGGTTTGTTTCAAGTCAGATCTGCGATGCGGCCATGCCCCGCATCCGAGGTTGTCGGCCTCCACGGAAAGAGGTTTACTGGTGGTCCCAGGAGTTGGCGGACCTCCGCGCGGCCTGTACTCGTGCCCGGAGGTCCTACACCCGTAGTCGGCGGCGACACCGCGTAGACGGCGAGGAGGACCAGCTTCATGAGGAGTACCGAGAGGCGCGGAAAACTCTGAAGCTGGCCATTAGCCGCGCCAAAGAAGTAAAGAGGAAGGAGATGTTGGAGGGTCTCGATCGTGACCCCTGGGGTCGCCCTTATCGTGCGGTGCGACAAAAGCTCCGCACGTGGGGCCCCCCCCTTACAGAGACACTCCAGCCCAGCTTCCTGCGGGAAGTGGTCGAGGGTCTTTTCCCGCAGCGGGCGGAGCACACACCCCCGTCGATGGCCTTCACGGTCGAAGACGACGGGGGACGGAACGAGGATAATGTTCCGCCCGTCAGGGAATCGGAGATAGGGGCGGTCGTTCTACGGATTCGCTCTAAGAACACCGCCCCTGGGCCAGACGGGATACCTGCCCGTGTGCTGGCCCGTGCCCTCGAACACATGTCGGACCGCCTCAGGGAGATCTTGGACGCTAGCTTGTCGTCCGGACGCTTCCCTGAGTGCTGGAAAAGCGGGAAGCTGGTCCTATTAAGGAAGCCGGGACGGCCTGCCGATTCGGTGGCGGCCTATAGGCCGTATTGCTGGACGAGGCGGGTAAACTGTTTGAGAGGATACTCTCTGCCCGCATCGTCCGGCACCTCTGCGAGGTGGGCCCCGATCTGTCGGACGCCCAATTTGGTTTTCGGGCGGGGCGTTCGACGGTCGATGCTGTGCTGCGCCTGAGGGCCGTTAGCGAAGAGGCAGTGAGCTGTGGCGGCGTGCTGTTGGCGGTGTCGTTGGACATCGCCAACGCATTTAATAGTCTGCCATTTAGTTGCATCAGGGAAGCACTCCACTACCACGGGGTGCCAGAGTACCTGAGGCGACTTGTGGCAGACTATCTTGAGGAGCGTACCGTCGTGTACGAGGACCGAGATGGTATTCTGAGGCGGCGGCCCATGTCGTGCGGTGTTCCACAGGGGTCCGTCCTCGGACCACTCCTGTGGAATATGGGATACGACTGGGCCCTTCGAGGTCGTCTTCCCCCCGGGCTGGGCGTAATTTGTTACGCCGATGACACATTGGTCACGGCCCGGGGGGCGAACTTTCAGGAGGCGGCGCGCCTGGCCACCGTGGGAGTCTCTTTGGTGGTCGGGCGCATTGAGGCGCTGGGTTTACGGGTGGCCCTAGATAAGACGGAAGCCCTTTTGTTTCATGGCCCCGTCGTGGTCCACCCCCCGGTGCCTCTATCGTAGTCAATTCGGTCCTCGTACCGATTAAGGCCCAGATGAAGTATCTGGGCCTGATCCTCGACGGCAGGTGGCTCTTCGACGAGCACTTCCGACAGCTTACTCCAAAGCTGGTCGGCGCTGCTTCTGCTCTTGGGCGACTTTTGCCCAATTTGGGTGGAGCCAGCGTCGCGACGAGACGGCTATACACGGGGGTTGTTCGGTCAATGGCACTGTATGGTGCACCGGTGTGGGCGGCGGCTCTGACCGCCCAGAATAGGGCTCGCCTCTGGCGCCCTCAGAGGATATTGGCGGTTAGAGCCATACGCGGTTACCGCACCGTATCGACGGAGGCGGCGTGCGCGTTGGCCGGAACTCCCCCGTGGGATTTGGAGGCGGAGGTGCTCGCTGAAGTTTATCGACGAACGGCAAACTTTCGGGTGGGTAGCGGCATTCGGCCCCCGCCCGAAGAGATACGCGAGTGGCGAGAGGCCGCTCGTCGAGCCACGATGGCTCGTTGGTCGTCCCGGCTGGAGGCTCCACGTGCTGGCTTTGCCGCCGTGGAGGCTGTCCAGCCGGTCATCGCCGAGTGGGCAGGGCGGCAGCAAGGGACCCTTTCCTTCCGACTGACGCAGATTCTTTCCGGGCACGGTTGCTTCGGGAAGTATCTGCACTCGGTCGCCAGGAGGGAATTGAGTCCCGCCTGTCACCACTGCGACTGCAGTGAGGACTCGGCTCAGCACACGCTGGCGGTTTGTTCCGCCTGGGCGGCGCAGCGTGGGGTCCTCACTGCAGTTATTGGAGGAGATCTCTCGCTACCGGCCGTAATACGCTCCATGGTCGGTAGCGACAGTTGTTTTACCGCGGTCGCAACCTTCTGCGAAGACGTAATTTCGCGGAAGGAGGCGGCGGAGAAGGCCCGGGAGGACAATATCCACTCGGACCCAATTCGCCGCCGGCGAGCCGGGCGGCGGAGGCGCGCATACCAGCGCCTCATGCCGCCTTGAGTGTGGCCGCGGGTGGACGGGACGGGTTTTCCCCTCCATCCGCTACAATGGCCAGCCGCGAGGAGGCGACGTCCGCGTGTGCCGTACGTCGCCTAAAATAGAGAGTTTACCCATAGATGGTGCCTGCATTAGCGGGCAGGCGCTGGGAGGGATCTGGATGTCGTAATAACAGCTGTTCCCGGTCCCTCCTATGTCAGGCGCAGAGTGGCACACCGTGTGGTTTTAGTCGGTCCGATTCCGACACACCGCCCCGCTGTAAACCCCGGTGGGGTGACGGCCCGAGGGGGTTTCCACACGTTAAAAAAAAAAAAAAAAAGGTTTGTTTCAAGTTGGGTTGCTGAGCTAGAAAACCTCCACGTGGTGCACCCTGGTAACGTTGGTGACGGCACTGTTTCTTCCTGTACCATTTGGAAGAGGACATCACCGCCAACGGCTGATATTCTAGCACAAAGAAGAGGAGGCCATTTTCTTCGGCTATTCGGTTGAGGCTTGGTCCAACAGAGCGGGCATTTTTATCGATTCCTCTGTTGGCTCTTCGCTCTTCGGAGCAATGAGGAGGAAAACCTCATTAAAAAATCACGGAGGAGGGACCCTTTCATGGGTCGGCGTTTCTCCATTGTCAATAGTGGAGAAAGGAGAACGGGCTCGGTATGTAATCACACTGCCGCCGAGCAGGCATTGGAAGATTTAATCTTCCTGCCACCGTTGTCATATCGTAATCCCAAAGGGAGTGTCGTGATTTTGTCTCGCGACACTAATCGGGGGCGAGGGTCTTGGCTTAGCCGCCCGGCCTGCGAGGAAGAAAACCTCTTTAAAAAATTACCCCGAATCCCGTGTTCTGGTGCATGACCAGGGGATGCATGGCTGATGGGTTGTTCAGTCGCAAGCGCACCCCCAGCCGAGGCACCTGCGGACCCCTTGGTTGGGCATAAATGTACACTTGCCGGGTATTGGGGATCTCTGCCCGGGTTGACCTTTATTCTCCCCATCTCGTGGGTTCAACTATGGAAATTGAATTAAACAAAAATATAAAAACTAACGAAGGAAAGAAGGAGATAGATAGTAGGAAGCAGAAAAGTGTAAGAGCGGGCAACAATTTCTCTGCCAACGACGAGGAAGCATTAGTTGGGATGCCTACCTCGGTGGGGCTCCCAGTAGTTATTATGACTGCTGGGAGCCGAAGAACATCGGAGCGATTACGCTCCAAATCTGTCGGGGGTGGTAACTCCAGTGCAAAGGAGGACACACTGGAGCTTATGGAAACGGAGCTCTGTGACAGCCGGAAACGCGGACGCTCCAGGGATGACGGCAGCGATACGTCTCAGGAGATGTTACCTCCCAAGGTTGCAAGCAGCCGTAGAGGGAGGTCACGAACTCCGGCCTCGGTCCCGTCAGGCTCCGTTTTCTGCAAGGCAGGAGCCTACAGAAGAGTCAGGGCGGACGGCGAAGCATTAGCGACCTCTTGGTCGCAGATCTCCTGCTTAAAATCAAGGAGCCGATGGTAGGGAGTTCTATTCTCCAAACACCATCGTCCATGCAGGAGAGAGCAAACGCGGCGGTGGCCATCATCCACAAAGTGGCCACCAAATCTAGTAACCTTAAGGGCTGTTTTGTGAAGGCCCTTAAGGACTCCTCTGCCGCTATTACGGGGGTCGTGAAAACCTTATCGGAGACATGGCTCGTCTCCAGGCAGCCAACGAGCGTCTGACGGGGCAGGTGACTGAGCTCAGTGCTCAGTTTCCTCAATTCCGGGCAGATCGCCCCGAACGAGAAGGCTCGCCTCCGTCACAACTTACCCCCTCTTCCAACCTCGGGGGTATTCCTGATGCCCACCTGCGCCAAATCACGGACGCAGTGTGGCGCATGATGGACGGGCGTCTCGCTGGCCTGGAGGCGAGACTGCCTCCGGCCCCAGTTGTCCGACCGCCGCTCGTGGCAAATAGACCGAAGACCGTATCGGTGCCATCAACGCCTCCCGTCGCGGGCGGTCGTGTGTCCTATGTGGCGGTGGCGTCTGTATCTGCCGTTCCTGCTGTTGCTCCGAGGGCACGACAGGCGGTTAAAGCAACAGCCAAGATAGGTGCACCGAGGTCAGGGCCCAAAACGGCGGCCAAGTCTAGAGCCGAATTCCCTCCGCTCTCCACTCCAGCCGCTGTACCTGGCACCTCCACGTCTGTTCCCCCCTTATCTGCCCCTTCCACGGATGGTTGGCAGGTAGTCGGAGGACTAAGAAGTCCCGAAAGCGGGGTAAAAAGGCTGCTCAAAAAGCAGCCTCTACCCCGCAGTCGCTACCGGTGGTAGTGGCCACTACGAAGAGGCCGCGCAAGCTGCAGGTGCCCAAAACCGCGGCGGTGGTGGTCACCGTGTCACCGGAAGCGGTTAACGGCGGACTGTCTTACGCGGCCATCTTCCAGAGGGCCCGGGCTAGTCTCGCCAATGACATCGGGACGGAAGGAGTCAGATTGCGCCTCGCTCAGACGGGAGCTCGTGTCCTCGAGTTCCCTGGAGCCGAAGGTGCAAAAACGGCTGATATGTTTGCTGAAAAGTCGCGGGGCATGTTTACGGCCACGGATGGTGTTAAGTTCGCCAGGCCTACCAAGTGTGCAGAGTTGAGCATCTCGGGCCTGGACGGCTCCATAACGGCCGAGGACGTCCGTGTTGCAGTAAGAGAGAAGACAGGGTGCAACGCGGACAACATTAGGGTCGGCACCATCCGCCCCGGCCCAGGAGGGCTTGGCGCAGTGTGGGTCAGCTGTCCCGTAGCATCGTCCAAAATTTTGGGCGATGCCGGTAGGCTGCTCATCGGTTTCGTGAGCGCTAGGATCACAGTCCTGGCAGCGAGACCGATGAGATGTTTTAAATGTCTGGCATCGGGACATACACGTGCCAAGTGCGTCAGCTGTTTTGACTGCAGCGGATTATGTTTCCGCTGCGGTCGACCGGGGCACAGGGCGGCTGAATGCTCTGCCGCCCCTCACTGTCCGGCGTGTACGGCGGGTAACAAGCCCGCCAATCACCAGATTGGGCAGGGAGGCTGCAAACCTCCCTACAATGCTCGGCAAGCGTCGGGGGCTAGCCAATCGACCCAGGCTGCCTCTGATGTCGTTCGCATGTCGGCATCGTTGCCCATGGAGGAGGTTGTAGAGACGGTCGAGTAATGGCCCAAGTCTCCAACCTCCTGGTCCAGACGAACCTGAACCACTGTGCCGCGGCGCAGGACCTTTTCCTGCAAACCATGGCACAGTGGTCGATCGGTGTTGCCGTAGCCGCGGAACCCTATTATGTTCCTCCCCGTCCAAACTGGTTGGGTGACCGGGACAGTTCCGTGGCAGTCGTCGGCTCCACGGCGGCTCATGCCCCGCCCTTGTCGCTAAGAGACAAGGGCACTGGATATGTTGCTGCCGAGTGGGGGAGATCACTGTATATGGTGTATACTTCTCCCCCAACCGGAGTTTGAACGACTTCGAGGTTTTCCTTAACAACTTGGAAACCTCCATACCAGCGCCATACCAAAACGCGCATACCAGCGCCTCATGCCGCCTTGAGTGTGGCCGCGGGTGGACGGGACGGATTTTCCCCTCCATCCACTACAATAGCCAGCTGCGAGGAGGAGACGTCCGCGTGTGCCGTACGTCGCCTAAAATAAAGAGTTTATCCGCAGATGGTGCCCGAGGTAGCGGGCAGGCGCTTGGAGGGATCTGGATGTCGTAATAGCAGCGGTTCCCAGATCCCTCCTATCTCAGGCGCAGAGTGGCACACCGTGTGGTTTTATTCGGTCCGATTCCGACACCCATCCCGCCGTAAACTCCGGTGGGGTGACGGCCCGAGGGGGTTTCCACATGTTAAAAAAAAAATAAAAAAAGGGCTTGTTTCAAGTTTTCCTTCTCTTTGTAATGATGGTGTCATGTATACATGTGTTACAAAAATGAATATTGAGACTTGAATTAAATATTCAAAATAATATATTTGTGACCTTTCATGCCATATTGTAACCCACTTTATATTTAAACTAACCCAGAGTGAGAGGCCAGATATTCTATTCAATGAATCACTTTACCCAATTGTAGATGATAAATGAATACGAAAATTCGCCATTTTCTCGCAAGTGATTAACTTGGATCTATTTTACATTTATCCCATTGTAAAGGAGAATTAACTTATAAGATAAAACTGTGAATCGTGTGCGTGGTAGCGCACCGGCAAGTTTCATAACTGAAGCATCTGGTGTTAAAATTATAATGACAACCTGATTTAAAGTAGTGCGAAAAAGTAAATAGAACCAGTACTATGATTATTAGACTGTTGATAAAATATATTTAAAGATTTCGAAATACAAATAGATTATAAATATACACCTAGACATAAAAGAAATGATTGTGTTCAATAAACAATTATTTATCTTGAGTGGAAATTGAATCAACAACGTCCAGCTTAGAAGTCAGTCTCTAAACCATAAGACAAGCAGACCTCTTTTATGTCTATGTGTATATTATAAATATACACCTAGACATAATAGAAATGATTGTGCTCAATAAACAATTATTTATCTTGAGTGGAAATTGAATCAACAACGTCCAGCTTAGAAGTCAGTCTCTAAACCATAAGACAGTCAGACCTCTTTTATGTCTATGTGCATATTATAAATATACACCTAGACATAATAGAAATGATTGTGCTCAATAAACAATTATTTATCTTGAGTGGAAATTGAATCAACAACGTCCAGCTTAGAAGTCAGTCTCTAAACCATAAGACAGTCAGACCTCTTTTATGTCTATGTGCATATTATAAATATACACCTAGACATAATAGAAATGATTGTGCTCAATAAACAATTATTTATCTTGAGTGGAAATTGAATCAACAACGTCCAGCTTAGAAGTCAGTCTCTAAACCATAAGACAGTCAGACCTCTTTTATGTCTATGTGCATATTATAAATATACACCTAGACATAATAGAAATGATTGTGCTCAATAAACAATTATTTATCTTGAGTGGAAATTGAATCAACAACGTCCAGCTTAGAAGTCAGTCTCTAAACCATAAGACAAGCAGACCTCTTTTATGTCTATGTGCATATTATAAATATACACCTAGACATAATAGAAATGATTGTGCTCAATAAACAATTATTTATCTTGAGTGGAAATTGAATCAACAACGTCCAGCTTAGAAGTCAGTCTCTAAACCATAAGACAGTCAGACCTCTTTTATGTCTATGTGTATATTATAAATATACACCTAGACATAATAGAAATGATTGTGCTCAATAAACAATTATTTATCTTGAGTGGAAATTGAATCAACAACGTCCAGCTTAGAAGTCAGTCTCTAAACCATAAGACAGTCAGACCTCTTTTATGTCTATGTGCATATTATAAATATACACCTAGACATAATAGAAATGATTGTGCTCAATAAACAATTATTTATCTTGAGTGGAAATTGAATCAACAACGTCCAGCTTAGAAGTCAGTCTCTAAACCATAAGACAGTCAGACCTCTTTTATGTCTATGTGCATATTATAAATATACACCTAGACATAATAGAAATGATTGTGCTCAATAAACAATTATTTATCTTGAGTGGAAATTGAATCAACAACGTCCAGCTTAGAAGTCAGTCTCTAAACCATAAGACAAGCAGACCCGTTAGTAAAATACCTACTATATACACGAACCATCTCAAATTGTATTCCAACACCTTTATTTTAGCATCAGATATCAGTTTATAAACCACCTAAAAATATAACATTGCGCGTAAAACTAAAATTTGCATGATTCTTAAGACTGAACCTACTTCTTCAACCAAATTCTACATGTTAATGTAGATTACAGAATATGACAACAACATTAATTATATTAAGAGTTATATACGATAATAATATACTCCTAACCGATTTCGGTCATGGTGGCCAGTCTCAATTTTTTTTTTCTTTTTTTTTTTTTTAACGTGTGGAAACCCCCTCGGGCCCTCACCCCACCGGGGTTTACGGCGGGGTGGTGTGTCGGAATCGGACCGACTAAAATCACACGGTTTGCCACTCTGCGCCTGAGATAGAAGGGATCCGGGAACTGCTGCTATTACGACATACCGACCCCTCCTAACGCCTGCCCGCTAACGCGGGCACCATCTGCGGATAAACTCTCCATTTAAGCGACGTACGGCACACGCGGACGTCGCCTCCTTGCGGCTGGCCACTATAGCGGATGGAGGGGAAAACCTGTCCCGTCCACCCGCGACCACACTCAAGGCGGCATGAGGCGCTGGTACGCGCGCCTCCGCCGCCCAGTTCGCCGGCGGCGAATTCGGTCCGAGTGGAGGTCGTCCTCCCGGGCCTTCTTCGCCGCCTCCTTCCGCTCTTCGTAGAAGGTTGCGACCGTGGTAAAACAACTGTCGCTACCGACCATGGAGCGTATAACGGCCGGTAGCGAGAGATCTCCTCCAATAACTGCAGTGAGGACCCCACGCTGCGCCGCCCAGGCGGAACAAACCGCTAGCATGTGCTGAGCCGAGTCCTCACTGCAGTTGCAGTGGTGACAGGCGGGACTCAATTCCCTCCTGGCGACCGAGTGCAGATACTTCCCGAAGCAACCGTGCCCGGAAAGGATCTGCGTCAGTCAGAAGGAAAGGGTCCCTTGCTGTCGCCCTGCCCACTCGGCGATGACCGGCTGGAGAGCCTCCACGGCGGCAAAGCCAGCACGTGGAGCCTCCAGCCGGGACGACCAACGAGCCATCGTGGCTCGACGAGCGGCCTCTCGCCACTCGCGTATCTCTTCAGGCGGGGGCCGTACGCCGCAACCCGCCCGGAAATCAGCCGTTCGCCGATAAACTTCGGCGAGCACTTCCGCCTCCAAATCCCACGGGGGAGTTCCGGCCAAGGCGCACGCCGCCTCCGTCGATACGGTGCGGTACCCGCGTATGGCTCTAACCGCCAATATCCTCCGAGGGCGCCAGAGGCGAGCCCTATTCTGGGCAGTCAGAGCCGCCGCCCACACCGGTGCACCATACAGCGCCATTGACCGGACAACCCCCGGGTAAAGCCGTCTCGTCACGACGCTGGCTCCACCCAGATTGGGCAAAAGTCGCCCAAGGGCAGAAGCAGCGCCGACCAGCTTTAGAGAAAGCTGTCGGAAGTGCTCGTCGAGAGCCACCTGCCGTCGAGGATCAGGCCCAGATACTTCATCTGGGCCTGAACCGGTACGAGGACCGAATTGACCACGATGGAAGCGCCGGAGGGTGGACCACGACGGGGCCCATGGAACAAAAGGGCCTCCGTCTTGTCCAGGGCCACCCGCAAACCCAGCGCCTTAATTCGCCCAACCACCAGAGAGACACCCGTGGTGGCCAGGCGCGCCGCCTCTTGAAAGTTCCTCCCTCGGGCCGTGACCAATGTATCATCTGCGTAATAAATTACGCCCAGCCCGGGGGGAAGACGACCTCGAAGGGCCCAGTCGTATCCCATGTTCCACAGGAGTGATCCGAAAACAGACCCCTGTGGAACACCGCACGACATGAGCCGCCGCCTCAGAACACCGTCTCGGTCCTCGTACATGACGGTACGCTCCTTAAGATAGTCTGCCACAAGCCGCCTCAGGTACTTTGGCACCCCATGGTAGTGGAGTGCTTCCCTGATGCAGCTAAATGGCAGACCATTAAATGCGTTGGCGATGTCCAACGACACCGCCAACAGCACGCCGCCACAGCTCACCGCCTCTTCGGTAACGGCCCTCAGGCGCAGCACGGCATCGACCGTCGAACGCCCCGCCCGAAAACCAAATTGGGTGTCCGACAGATCGGGGCCAACCTCGCAGAGGTGCCGGACGATGCGGACAGAGATTATCCTCTCAAACAGTTTACCCGCCTCGTCCAGCAACACGATGGGCCTATAGGCCGCTACCGATTCGGCTGCTAGAACCGGGGTGCTTGGCTAGAAAACCTCCACGTGGTGCACCCTGGTAACGTTGGCGAGGGGTGCCTGGCTGGAAAACCTCCACGTGGTGCACCCTGGTAACGTTGGCGATGGTGTTCATCACTGCCAACGGCTAATGCTCTAGCACGAAGAGGAAGCCATTTTCTTCAGCAATTCGGCCGAGACTTGGTCAAACAGAGCGGGCGTATCTGTCGGATCCTCTGTTGGTTCTTCGCCCTTCGGGGCAATGAGGAGAAAAACCTCAGTAAAAAATCACGATGACGGGACCCTTTGTAGGGTCGGAGTTCCTCCGCTCAGCGGTGGAAAAGGTAGGACGGGTTCGGTGTGCACTTACACTGTCACCGAGCAGGCATCAGGAGACGTAGTCTCCCTGCCGCCGTCGACATATCGTAGTCCCGAGTTGGAGTCTCGCGACTCCAATCGGGGGCCTCTATAAAGGAAGAAAACCTCTATAAAAAATTACCCCGAATCCCGTGTTCTGGTGCGTGGCCAGGGGATGCATGGCTGATGGGTTGTTCAGTCGCAAGCGCACTCCCAGCCGAGGCACCTGCAGACCCCTCGGTTGGGCATAAATTTACGCTTGCCCGGGTATTAGGGGATCTCTGCCCGGGTCGACTTTTAATTCTCCCCCACTCGTGGGTTTATTATGGAAACAAATACTCAAATCAACAAAATTAATAATAGGAAAGAACAAAAGAAGGAGGATAGTACAAAAACAAATACCCCAGAAGTCAATATGATTCCTGGGAGCTTAAGGAGATCGGAACGCTTGCGTTCCAGGTCTGTCATACCGTCAGATGGTAATACCGGTCCAACGACTGATACATTAGAGCAAATGTACATGGAGCTCCGCGATAGTCGTAAACGCGGACGCTTCATGGACGAAGATAGCGACGTATCCCAGGAGTGGATTCCTACCAAAGTGACCAGTAGCCGCAGAGGGAGGTCGCGTACTCCAGTCTCTGCTCCGTCAGGCTCCGTCTTTTCTAAGGCGGAAGCCTATAGACGGATCAGGGTTGAGGGTGAAAATGTAGTGGAGGAGGAGATCGCCGATCTCCTGCTAAAACTTCAGGAGCCGAACCTGGGAAGTTCTGCCTGCCAAACACCAGTGTCTATGCAGGAGAGGGCGAACGTAGCTGTAGCCATCATAAACAAGGTGGCTACAAAATCTACGAACCTTAAGGGTCAATTCGTAAAAGCCCTTAAGGACTCCTCCTCCACTATTGCTGGAGTAGTTGAGACTCTGATTGGAGATGTAGCTCGCCTCCAAGCTGCCAATGAACGCCTAACAGGACAGGTAGCTGAACTGAGTGCCCAGTTCGCCCAGTTTCGGGCGCAGGCGGATGGATCTGAACCTGGCCTGGCTCCGCGGCAGCCTTCGCCCTCTGTCGACTCAAGTGATGCCCACCTTCGCCAAATTCTGGAGGCGGTGGGACGTATGCTGGATGAGCGTCTTGCGGGCCTTGAGGCGAGACTGTCTCCAGCCCCCGTTGGTAGGCCGCCGCTCGCTGCGGATAGATCACGGACCGCATCAGCGCCGACTCTGCCTCCCATTGCGGCTGGTCGCAGATCGTATGCAGCGGCGGTATCGGTATTTGCACCTGTGATCACTCGCAAGTCTGGACGAGCAGTCCATACAGCATCTGCGATGCGGCCATGCCCCGCATCCGAAGTCGTCGACTTTCACGGAAAGAGGTGTACTGGTGGTCTCAGGAAATGGCGGACCTACGCGTGGCCTGTACTCGTGCCCGGAGGTCCTACACACGTAGTCGGCGGCGACACCGCGAAGAAGGCGGGGAGGACCAGCTTTACGAGGAGTACCGAGAGGCGCGGAAAACTCTGAAGCTGGCCATCAGCCGCGCCAAAGAAATTAAGCGAAAGGAAATGCTGGAGGGTCTCGATCGTGACCCCTGGGGTCGCCCTTATCGTGCGGCGCGACGAAAGCTCCACACGTCGGGTGTCTCTGTAAGGGGGGGCCTTACAGAGACACTCCAGCCCAGCTTCCTGCAGGAAGTGGTCGAGAGCCTCTTCCCTCAGCGGGTGGAGCATACACCCCCGTCAATGGCCTTCATGGTCGGAGACGACGGGGGGAAAGAGGGCAATGTTCCACCCGTCAGGGAATCGGAGGTAGGAGCGGTTGTTCTACGGATCTGCTCTAAGAACACCGCCCCCGGGCCGGACGGGATACCTGCCCGAGTGCTGGCCCGAGCCCTCGAACACATGTCGGACCGCCTCAGGGAGGTCCTGGACGCCAGCTTGGCATCCGGACGCTTCCCTGAGTGCTGGAAAAGCGGGAAGCTGGTCCTATTGAGGAAGCCGGGACGGCCAGTCTCAACTTAGACCAGACAACTACACAGCCGATATTATAGTACACAAGAGTGTACTCAAACATAGGTGCACTCTCTGTACCTTTACGGTTACAATCCAATAGACCAGCTATCCAACACAGCTGAGGAGAAATCAGGTGCAAGACCGACGACTTTTACGTGCTCTTCGAGGCACGGGTGTTAAGACCCTAGCTTCCTAGCTCCGAGCTGTTATTAAGCATTTCTACAATCAGAACACTCAATAACACTTTTAAAGGTGATCCCGAAATTGAACCTGAGGCTGTAAACGACTGCTATACCAGATATGGCAGTCGTTTACGACAATAGTTAGAGCAATGAGACAAGTGTTATACGAGTACATAGCATATATCCAGGTCGTAACGTAAGCCTTGTAAATCTTCTATTGAAATTTAATAAGTTTTAGATAGATAAGAATAGTATAAGTTTTATAATACAAAACTAGCCAAGCCAATTCTGTTGCTCATTTTTTGATGAGGGACTTGCTCATGTTTTCAAATTTATATTTTTGATCTGATTGTCAGTACTTTAGAAATAGAAGACAGAAGGAAAGAGGTTTAACTCCATTTAAATATTCTCTAATATTCTTAGATTCAAACTTATGAGTAATTTCGTGTAATTAATATAACAGATTAATTTTATATTACTCATTTTATAATGACTTAATAGTTACACATCTCCTACAAAACAATATAAAAAGTGTTTTCGATATTTACACCGAATACTTGAATACATAATGCATCGTTGAGTGTATTTCAGCAAACTATAGCTTATGGTCTTAACACAAAACAAATAGAACTATCCAGTGCCTCACATAAAGCACTTTACAATAGTGGCTGCACATATTTAGGCAGTCCGACCACTAACTAGTAGACCCCCAGATTCGCAGCTGTGACTCTGGCTAAACAACCTCCAACAATCACTCTATCAAGCTAATTAGAACTTTATTTGTACGGTATAAGGTAGATATCATATGCAGTGTCTGTGTTGGTACTTTCAATAAACGTGTCCTCTTAGCGGCTTATAAGTTTATATATAGTTGTCTTATTAATAAATGTTTTTTGACCGAAGAACGTATACTTTTTTAATAACGATCCATCAAAGATTATTCAAAGTTACTTAGTACTTATGGATAAGCCCCAAACGATCGTATATCAATTGTATCATACAATTTTCTAGTATAGATGCTGATTTTCTGTAATATTTATAGAGAATTATACAGTTATATACAAGAGTATCCTAGGTAGTAGAACCACGTTGATTTCAGCACGAGCGTGCCGGCTCGACCGGGCAGTACTACCCTCCCACAGAAGACCAACCTAAAACGACAGCATCCGTGTTGTCGTGTTTCGTTGGTGAGTGTGAGACCGGAGGCCCATTGGTGCAGGGGTGACAGTTATCGTGGTAACTGTGTAAGCCTTACACTGTCAAGATGACTGTCATGCTTTTCACGTCCCTAAGCGGGGTGTTAAAAAACATCTCACAAGGTCGCCGTAGCGTGGGTCACCATACTACATTGTCTGCATTGACAATGAGTATGGTGACCACAACTCTTGGATTCTATTCATGCTTTCCATCAGACAGAGTGGAGTCACTTTGGCGGGCTCTTAATATAGAAAAAAAAAAGAAGAAATATATTAAATTCTGATAATCACAATATATGAAAAGAAAGTAACCAAAGAACTTATAAAGATTGACGACGGCGCGCGAGAAGCAAAATACATCGCATGGAACGTTTCCATTCGTAATAAATTTATATTTGAACCTCCACTCCTATATTTTATATTTGTGCCATTCATATCAAGCTGTGAAATAAAATATAACACATATATTCTCGTCGTGTCTGTGAAAATATACCGCTCACGTCATATTAGTGTGAACAATACGATATACGTGGATTGAAATATATTCAAGATCAGCGCGCTTTTTGAACAGATCAGCAGATATAAAATCACATTATTGTTATAAAAATGAAAGTGTTGGGGATAAATGTACGGATGTTTGTTACTCAAGTGCAGTGCTGAACGGATTTGTATAAATATGACAGATAAATTATATTTGGAACAAGCTCGTCTACTAATTTTTATCCCAAAACAAATGGATATACCAAATCAATATTTATACGAACCACTGACTTATTTAATTTATTTTCTTAGTTAATATAATCACCTAGAAAAAAGTATTATTTCTTTTCACAAAAGTTTTCAATTTTATAGGGTACAAACAAATCGAAACGAACGAATGACTTAACGTGGGTTTTTGAGAGTTTTCAGTGAAGCCTTGATGAAAAAAAAACACACACAGATAACTGTGTCAATAGATCACTAAAAATCATACCAAGCCATTCACGTGTAGACCCATCTCTGTGCAACCGAAAAACAAATAAGGACAATACTATTTAGGTCAGGTTAGACACAAGTAAATAAAAACATACATAGTGCACTCCGATTTGTGTGGGCATGCATATTTCATAAGCATGATCGGTGTTTCACTTGCCTATTGATTTTGTACGGTGTTACGGTTGCCGGATGTCCGGTCCGGTCGGCTTTTCCAGGTCACCGGATCGTTTCGTGTCTGTTTTACATATTAACCTTTCTTTAGGCGTCGTGCTAGTGGGCTTATGACGGGCAGTTTCTTTAAATGTATTTTTATTCATTCTGTTGGGACGGAAAAGGGTGTTTTATAGAAGAGAAACATGTATTCTTTGTGTGGAGGATTTTATGACATATGACAAACCACACTATGTCGGGGTCAGTTTTTAGTACACGATGATACGTCCTAACTTCGATTTTTCATGCAGAATTTCTATCATCTGCTCATCCAATTTCTGCAGATACATTGTTATTGGATTTTTGGGATGCAACTACGTCACTGCAGGCACAATGGAGTTTTGGCTAAGATTGCTTTGAAAACCATCACTTGTTTTTACACTGTAATGAGATACATATCTCTCGACACACATGAAAATTTTACAAACAATTTATGTATAAATCCTGTGTTCTGTAGCTTTTATATTGAATCTAGAGCCGTAGTATTGCGGCGAAGCGGGGATATACCAGCAAATGGATATGTAGGTGCCTTTTTTGCGGTTCCAGTGTATGTCGTGGCTTAGATAAAAACCTCTGTAATCTTGCAACTTGGCTAAATAATAAGTAATTTTTATTTAATTTTTGACTAAGCGTTCTTCAAGTGTTTACATTAGCTTTAATTTATAGCAGTTTACCGAAAAAAATCTATTGTGTAATTTTCTTTGTCCCTACAAAGATCTAAGAAGAGGTTTATGTCCTGCGGTGGACTATCAAAGACTGTTGATGATTGATGATAGGACGAAGTTATTGCAAAACTTAATGCATATAAGTGGTGACGAATAGACGAGACACCTGCTGGAAACTGATCATCGCCCTCTCAAGAGTTGCTAGTGCATTGCCGTTCTTTCAGTCTCTCTTGAAGAATTAAAGATAAAGGGGCTTGGGGTGTAAGTAGTAGTAGCGTTGCTGGTAGGTTTTGAACTCCCTTAATCTCATTTCATTCACTCCACGAAAAAAACTGCTTGACATCGGTTTTCTATACGGCCTTGTATTACTTCAGCCTATCCCGGCCCATATGTGCGAAGCGTGGCCCCCCTAAGACAGTCAGTCACATCCTCAGATCTAATGAGTTTACGGATGGCCAACTGGTTTAAATAGTCGTCACGCCACTTTCTATTGCGCTAAGTATTGTGGTCTAAAATTGCACACAGAACAACACTTTATGTCCACAAATTGTTGTTTCGAATCTGGTTGTTGTTTGTGTCCATTTCATGTGTGTTTATAAAGCCCCCACGACACAAGATGTATTTCTAGTGCGGGAATTGTATAAAAAAAATAAGAATTAAGAAAATAATCCAAGTCCCTATGTTACGTAGTCAAATTATTATTATTGGCCAGTGTCCAAGCTCTTTGGTTCCCTTATATTGAATTTATACGATTATTAACCTATGAGCTGGGGAATGGTGCTCGATAGTCTTTATGTAAATAGATATGAGGACTTCACTTGTGACAAACACTGTTTTATGACACGTAATGGGTTATGTCAACTACTTCGTGTCCTATTGTTACTTGGAGAAATAAAAATTGTTTGTATAAAAGCTGCTCTGTTATGTGTTAGGGATTTTGTTTGCTTGTTTTTTATAAGTAACTTGGTTCACGACGACTTTGACCATACGGTTTATGTAAAAATCATTATGCAAATTAAATTCTTAAACTAATTAAAATATTAAAAACCATATTCCCTGAGATCTGATATCAAACGAGTTACCCTGATTTGCGCTTAGATATCTGTAATACATTTCATGCATACCAAGGTATTGTATTGGAATCCTTTTGGTTTAGCGGACTGCCGATCAAAAGGTCTTGAGGTCGATTCATGGGTCAGGTCAAAAAAGTATTAATTAGTTTTAATGGTTATAGAAATGCTTAATACACTCAGAAATTTGAAAGTTAGGTCTTAACCTACGTGTCTCAGAAAGCACGTAAAGCCGTCGGTTCTGTGACTGATCCCTCTCCAGACGTGTTGGATAACCGTCTCATCGGATTGTGAGAATAAAACAATAGAGAATTTACATGTGTTTGCCCATGCACTTGTACACTTTCTTTTAATTCAATGTTGATAAGAGATAACTTTGCCTGTAATCACTAATTGAGTTAATATTGATAGGACCATAGTAATTTTTTTTTGTCGAATAATATTGCCACTTTATTCTATGTGATGTAGCAAAGTTTTGAAATAATACCAGTCTCACCTTTGTTATGATAGAATGTACTTGAGCTTTTATGAATTATTATCACCAGTTTTGAACTATATTTTTGCAAAATATCGTAAATCAATTCATTTCACTATAATGTATGTATATTGCATTGTTGGCTAACCTAAGCCATATTGCAAAAACTGCCCAAAACAGACTTTGTAAGAACTTCAACAGTAAAATTTTACTTTCTACTTCCAATATTTGGATTTTCTAGGTGTCGGTTCTCTGGTGGAATCATCAATCAACATTCAATGTTTAAACTAATAAAATTTGCAACATATTATACAGTTTCATAATTAAATAACGTGTATTATGTGATGGAAACAGAATGGATTACAACCGGTTGATCACTTTAACAACTATAAACCCAAAAAATAAATTTGGACAAGTGTTTTTTTTTTGTTTAACTTATTTTCATGTAATGTACGTGTGGTGACGGATTAAGAATACATAGTGCTACCACCCCTATTCATCCCGTGGGTGTCGTAAAAGGCGGCTAAGGAACCAAATATACAAGACAACATTATGACAAAGAGAAGGCAAACTTGAAACAAACACTATTCCAACCCGTCTGGCCAGCGTGGTATAGTAGGCCAAAACCTTCTTGCTAAGGAGAGGCCTATATCCAGTAGGCCATGGCATTTTTTTTAGGCATTTTCATTCTTTACGTACTAGTTTTATCACAAGTAAAGTTTAATAGATTAAAAATATTCATATTCACATCTAAAATGACACTATTACAGAGATCAAGTTATAGTTTAAGAACTATAGTTATATTTTAGGGGGTAAGAGTATTATAACTACGATATCCAGAATAACGTGGGTTATATGTGTGCTGAAAAGTGAAAACTAGAAATAGAAGGTCTCTACTATAGGCCACGCAGAAGAAAAAGTAAACATTGGAAATAAAAAGAAATAAAACGAATTTAGTGAATGGTTAATAATAATACAGTATGTGAAAACTGTCATAGTACATAGACTTTTGTACACTGTTTTTATCTAAACATATTCTGGATCTATAGGACCTTTCTAGCCAGATTTTTGTTGAACAGTTTTAGAGTCTGATGAGTTACTTCAGAACTAGGTAAAGTTCCCCGCCAGGTATCGTATACCCAAGTGTATTCAATCATAATTTTAGTAACTACGAATATATCACTTAAATTGACGTCACAAAAAGGTTCGTAGATTTGAGATTGGTGACGTAACACTAGCTATATCCACTATTTATACGAGTATATGGTTACTTTAATAATCCAAGTTCGTTAGTTATTAGAGCAACATCAAATACGCCGCAGCACTCAATTAAGGATTCAATTTGACTTTGATAAAAGAGGATAAGTAAACACCGCTATGATTTTCCTTAATTTAAACAAGCATGAAAAGGTTCAGCAACGGGTAATTGGCATAACGTTTAATGAGAATGTACATGTATTAACATACCGTAATAATACCTACATGTTTATTGATATGGAATAAAAAAATGAACCTTTAAACAGATGCTTCAGACCTTTGACATTTTGGCTTATCAGAGGCAGACAACTGGATGCCATTCTCACCATCATCAACAACCGTTAACAATCCACTGTTGATCAGCTCTTCTTAACAAGGAGGTTTTGAACTCCTATACCACGTTAGCCAGACAGATTGGTAAATGCTTTATTTCAAGTTTTCCTTCTGTTTTCCGTCCTATATAGCTTGCTCCCTCTCACGACACCCACAAACGGTATGAACTGAAAGTAAAATTTATTTTAATTAGAGACATGATGGTATTATTTCAGATACTTGAAATAATTGACCAGTTCTATAGTAACGCGAGTAACAGGCATGCTGTAGTATATATTATGCGATTAACGTGATACCATGATCTCATCGGAAATCAGCATTCAAGCAGCATTCAGCATCTTTGGGCAAAGCTCAGCTGACAAAATTTGACTTACAGAATACGTGAAGTTTAGACGTAACTAGTCTCAAGAAGAAATATTACAACGTAACACCGTGAACACCAACGTAGGTTTAAAAAGCAAATGTTATTAACCCAATGGCGTTAGCTCGACGCACTACCCGAATATCAGACAGAAACTTTTACCATAAAGCCGAAAAACTTTCCTCTCTATTCACTAATAATCTTTGCCTTTAGGGTAAGGAAGCAAATATAACAAACACACAGAGGTCGCTCGTTTCACGCACCTGGCCGGTGTAATCCTTACAAATTATGATTGTGCAATGTTTGCTTACCTTTGGGAGCTTTGTTAAAAAACTAATGGAGAATTAAACCGGAGTATCATTTATGGATCTCGTGCTCCATGTGTTCATAAATTTATATGTAAGTTAAAGGTATTTAATTGTACACATATGAAGGAGTGTGTATTTTATTAATCGATGAGGTAATCGGACGCGTCCGTGACCGTTATTGCATTGATACTGTGATGTATGTTATAGGTAGTAGAGCCACGCTGATTTTAACACGAACGGACCGGTGCGACCGGTGCAGTACTATCCTCCTACAGCAGATCAACCTAAAACGACAGCATCCGTGTTGTCGTGTTTCGTTGGTGAGTGTGAGACCGGAGGCCCATTGGTGCAGGGGTAACAATTGTAGTGGTGTTTGGTGTGTAATACAATGCCACGATGACTGTCATGCCTTTAATGTCTCCAAGGGAGGCGTGAAAAAGCATCTTACTAGGCCGCCATAGTGCGGGTCACCATACTGTATTGTCTACATTTACAATGAGCATAGTGCTATAACGCTTGGATTCTATTCATTTCCATCAGGCAGAGTTGAGTCACTTTGGCAAGCTTTTAAAATAAAAATAAATAAAAAAAATAGCATACTTTGTTCACGTATAATGGGCGGGCTTGTTAATCTAGTGGATAATGATGCCGACTGTTAAACCAGAATTCGTGGATTCAGTTTTCACTAAGTGTTGTGTGATGAACATCATCATTATTTTATATGAATCTGGATTTAAGCTCTTCACAAAATACCAAAATATATTTAGAAACATATAAGTATGAACTTACAAATACTATCTACCCCTTCCATCATAAAACCTATACTTGAAATCATGCTCTAAAGTAAATAAACACCCGGATTCCAAACACGAAACCTTTAAAAGAAAAAGCTGTATAATTTCCAGTGACGTAGAACAATGTTGCAACATCGGAAGTTAAAGCCGTAGGTGCTACATCACGTCCGGTTGTCGCAATCCGAGCCTTATGAAATTCAATGAGCATTTTGTCTTACCCGCTGATACATATGTGAAGATCTTAGAAACCCACTGTCTCTATTGACGGATAGGAAAAGTTAGAAGTGGCAGCGAAATTGTTCAAATCATTTTAAACATTAAAATTTATATATTTATATAGAATTTTGACGTTTACGTTGGTGATGAATAAAATAAGACCCTTTTGACGATAAAATATTTTTAACCATAGTGTATGTACAAAATGTTCATAACACTTGATTTTCATTATAAGTATCCTATTTTGCTTAGCAACAGTCCTTAACAGTTTTCTGTTGGATATAGGCCTACCCTTGGAAAGGAGATTTTGCCTATACGAGATACGAGTACTAATTTTTTTTTTTATATTAAGAGACTGCCAAAGTGACTTTACTCTGCCTGATGGAAAACATGAATAGAATCCAAGTTATTATTACCATACTCATCGCTAGATTGTAGGTTTTTCTTTATCGATTGAAAAAAATAAAGCATTTTCATTCTATTCTTAATTATATTTTCTGTAAAATATATTTAAATGTTACATGATAATTATTTTAAAAGTAAATCTTTTACAGATATTTTTCCAAGTTGTGCTTAACAGCTAGAGAGCGCCAGCATTTTCTTACTTACCCTGGGAAGAAATACCGAAACAAACCACAGAGATGCCTTGAAAATTCCAATTCAAATGGACTTTTTATAATTTTTACAAGAAACAGCACATTAATATTATTGAATACTTTCTTATAAAACAAATATTGTCCTCATAGTCAGGAGAGATATTAATGTTGAGCACCAATTTCTCATATGTTTTTAATTAAACGGATTAAAATAGAACACGTTGATTAATTACTGTTTAGGTTGCTGAAATATATATTTCTTGCTTCGTTGTATAAAATAATATAATATAAGCATATTATAGACAACGAAAAAAGATCAAAACAAACGGAATATACACAAATAAAAATACAAGAAAGAAAACAAGACTATCAATGTCTAGCACAAAAGAATTCCAACATATATTTGTTAATGAAAATATAATTTAATCACTTCATCTTATGACTTAAAACCCACGCTTTTCCAACGTCGTACTTTAATCCGATGCGCGCTTGACACGTACATCTTTACCCGAGTTAAGTTGTACCACCCACTTTATTTACACCACTCAGACACTGAGGCTTTAGTGCTAGCTTTGACATTAGGTATTAAATAATCATACTCAGTGCTCGAAGCACTCCTCGCATGTTCTTTGTCTCTGAGTTTGAAAAATAAAGTTATCTCATTCAACATTCAATTCTAAATGTATTTATTTTTAGAAGATTTATCCCACTCACATTCTTGTCCCTTGTGCATTAAAAATTAATACGAGAAAGCTGTCTGTAAGGAAAGTTATACAGTTGATTCTGCGGTTGTTCAATAAAAAATAAATTGAAATATCCATGAATTAATGAATGAGCGAATGGCAGTTCTATTTATAAAAGATAGAAGCTTTTACAGTAATCATCTGTTTTTGGCCAGTAACGTGTGTGGAAGGAAAATAGATACTAATTGGTAACACTACATTCCTTGAGAAGTGGATCGAGACTTAAAATAGTGTTACATCTTCAACTAATTCGTTAGTCTATCGGTTAGCGTTTGCGACTGCCGTCTCGGATTCAATTCCCCAGGTCGCCTGAAAAGGTGTTAATGAGTTTTTCTGATGACAGGAATACTTGTGTGTGAGTAGTGTGGATATGATGATAGTTCTTGATTCTCCAATCTTTTCTAAAAATTTAAGGACTGCTAGTACATGCAGCACTGGGTTTTGTAGAGGCTTTTGTGGCGTGGACTACATACACACTCTAAGGCAAATAATTGAGAAGACAGAAATATAACCAGCCTCTCTGCCTAGTGTATATGGACTACGAGAAAGCCTTCGATACCGTTGGGACCTGGGCTGTTCTGGAATCAATGATGACGTGCTCTATAAAGCTGCAACGATGACTGTTCAAGTGCAAAAAAAGAGTATAAGGCCATCAGATTGCACCGAGGGTTAAAATACTGGAGACGTTATATCCCCGAAACTGTTTACCAATGCATTGGAAAACGTCTTCATAACACTTAATGGTCGATACCTCTCACATGATTAACAGATGACATAATCAACCTGACGGAATCTCTGCATAATCTGGAAGAAATGCTCAACAGTCTCAACGTTTCTTCAAAACGAGTGGGACTGAATATTACGTAGGCTTGTGCAAGAATATATTTACTTTGACACGAATTATCCAACTCGGTCGGCACAACTTCGATTGGAAAGCCATATACGAAGCTATCGAAGCTACGTCACATCTTCAAGTCGTCAATATCATAATTATTGAAAGTCAAAGTGCATCCTAATGTAATGACATACAAAGCTGAGACGTGGACTCGCACCATTAGACTGGTCCACAAGTTTAATGTAGCTCAGCATGTGATGGATAGTATGATGCTGGTTGTTTCTCTGTCTGATAAAATTCGTAACGAGTTTATTCAACAAAGAATTGGAGTAATCAACATCATACGGAGTATTAGTACACTGAGGTTGCTTGAACCAAAACGTGTTCGAGTAGAGACTGTGATAAGGCAAACGTAAAGCGCCCTGCGTTTGAGATCAACGACTTGAAAAAGGTGGTTGGCAGGGGATGGATACAGATTGCTCAGGATCGGGATGCTTGGCGCTTCTTGGGGGAGAACTTCTTTCAGCTGTAACTGATGATAAGGTAATTGAAAACTAAATTTACAGATCCAGAGATAGGTAAAGGTTGAAATAATAAATGAAAGTTTATATAACTAAAATGATTTACAATAACTCTTAAATGCAATTGGTAAAATTAGTGCATAAAGAATTTAACAATTTGAACATGCATAATGTTCTCAAGATTTACGTAAGGTTCTCCTACTGTTTGACACAACGATGTTAACGATAAAGGTATCACCTTATTTATGTTACTCTATGGGTATACGGGGATCCAAAAGTTCTTCACTAAACGTAAATACTAGCAAGTAAATTTGTATATATCACCAATCACCAACATTAATCCCTCTAAATTACGACGTATTCTAATTTTGTGTATGTTTAATTTTCTACTTCTACTGTTTTATTTACTGTAATATTCTTAAAAACTTTTAAAATTGAGTATTTTTCCAATTCAAATAGATTCGACTTCGAAACTAACTAATCTAATTGAAAATATTTTTTCAGATGACTTTTAAAAATGACGAAAATATAGTGTAGGTACTACAAAAAATATCTAATGAAACAGAGAAAAGCTTCTTTGAAAATTTAACAATACAAAAACAAGATGATTTTACATAAAATTGATAGTCATGTCACAAAAATTTATCTTTTGAGCAACCTTTGGAAGGTCAGTTTCTTGAATTATCTGCGTGGGTAGTTTTGGTATCAAAATGTAAGAGAAAAGCTTATATAAAGTCTCCAATTAACTCTGAATAGTATTCCATGTAAATTGGACATTACTTTTCAAAATTCATAATATTTATCCAGACGTAGAAGACTTTAAGCCGCTCCAAATTTAATTATTTGAAAAATTCAGAAGCAAAATATTTGTCCAGATAAAAATATAGTAAAATATAGTATTACATAAACAATTTTAAATTGAAAATTATATTTTTATTTTGTAATTATTCAATCCTACATTGAAATATAGGTTATTACAAATTACCTAGTTAATGTATCTCCGGGCAGATTAATGGTCACTAGAGGCGACATGTGTTAGAGCGAAGACCGCGATTGGCAAACGTAGTATGTGTGTGCCCTATGGAAAGATGAACCAACAAGTTGACGAAAATGGCTGGCAGCGGATGAATGCGGACTGCCCTTTGTTTCCATGAGAGTTAAGAGTGGTAATATCAATTTTAAGCAGATAACTTTTTTAATTCGTGTTAAAATTAAACATCAAAGGTAAAATATTAACATCATAAGTTTTCAGTTCAGTCTTTAAGACTATAACTATTATATTATAAATTAAATTCCAGAAATATGTCTGGCGCTTTAGTCGGCCAATTTAATAAATATTTAACAAAAGATAAGCATAGGCGTATAGCGGTATCAATTATGTAGTATTCGGCAGTTTCTTTGGAACAAATGGGGTGTTATCTATACAGGGGCCGTTCTAATGAAAATTCTGTGCAATTTCTATCCGAGACTGATTTCAACAAGCTGAGCTACCGACGCGGCGTGTGATATAAGTCTTAGCTTTGTGTGATAGCGATTTTATTTTTGGCTCTTATTTGAAACTCTCAGATTTGATAGTAGTTTCAAGTAAAATAAAGTCGCTTTACTTATTTCTCATGATTTTGTGTAATTAAAATACCAAAAACTACAAGAAGGTCATTGTGAAAAGCTATCATTTCATTATAAGTAAGTTAGTGAAGTAGGATTCTCAAGTTCGTATTGTAATGTGTTAGAGTATATTAAATAAGCAAATTAATTGACACTCAAAAATATTTAATCCTAGTTTTAGACATTTATACTTGTATTTTTTTTGTTTGCGGCGACTTCTACATATAGCGCCAATAAAATGCATACTACAGCGCCATCTAGTAAAAACATATCAAACTACAGAGTAATGAACTACGGAGCAACTAATAATCCTGAATCGTGATATAGAAAACCTCGCGGCGATTAGCATATACACAATATCACAACGTCGCAGCCCGCCAGGTATGATCAACTCGTCTGGTCAGGGAATCCTCACTTTGTGTCAGAGGGACATTTTCGGTGTTAAGATTGGTTACGTAGTACGAGGTATTTTTCTTGATATATTTTTTTTAGTAAATCACATACTTACATACGCTATGTGCCCATTCATACTATACTCTCTACGTAATTAAATAAAGAGAATAACCACACTCGCACGTAAACATACAATCTTTTGCGTGGGTAGATGTGAAGTAATTAGCTGTATATTGTTTTTCTACAATATGTATAAGTAACTAAATATATAAACAAAATCATAAAAACTAGCAAATTAGGAATTTACATAGGCTACCTCCAAATTACTTACATCTTAATCTCATCACTTACACCACAAATTTAAGGGTAAGTTCATTTGTATTCATTGCACGCTCTCGCTGTCAATCGAGTGCGTCGCCGATGGAGATTGATGGAACTGCCGCTTAAATAAACGCCTCGTCGACACATGCGACAATTATTTGCGACATAGCCTTCTTTCTCGTAATGTTTATGTATATGCGGCTAGGAAGAAAAAGGTGTTAGGGAATGAGACAATGGTCATTCAATATTCAACCTTATTTTAAAAATTATTCGAGTAGTTTTTCGACGTCTACGTTTTAACCAAAACGTATGTTGCGTAATTTACTGGTATAGAACGTGGTAGGGAAGTATGCTTGAGCCTTTACAGGAGGAGATTTTTATGTTCAAAGTATGTAAATAATAAAGAAAAATATTCAATAGCAAACTTTAAAAATCTTTTAATATATGCATTCATCAAGAAAATTTACAGTCAGTAGGTTAGTTAGGTATTTGATGTCTGGAATTAAAATATGCAACATATATTTTTAATATTACTAATATTTTTAAGATTTTAATATTATATAGAAAAATTTGAACTTCACATTCTTAGTTAAAACACCCATGATTTTATTTATCTCAGTTCTTTTTTTTATTTAATCTTAACTTAATCGATTAACTTTCTCGTTCAGTCATCAGTTAGTCGTCTAAATAAGATTTGTCAATGAAAATAACTAATTTTCCTAAAATCATCAGCGCTGAACGTGTCTCATGAGATGTGACCTCATACAATAACATAAAGAGCTAACAATTAACGATCCAGCAATAATTATACGACTCTTAAATACGCTCCATAATAATCTATAAGAAATAATCTCCTTTTACCAACTTACTAGCTATTTTTATTATCTTTAATGTTGTGAGAAATCAGTTTTCGAGTTTGTGTGTTTAACTTTTTTATCGAAGGCATAAAATAAGTCTTCAAAACAGCAAAATAATTCACTCAACCAATCAACTAACAGCTGTAGTAAATTTGCCAATATAAAATGAAAACTTTTACTGACGTATTTCTTTAAAAATAGAATTTGCTCCACTACAACAATAGCAGTACCAAAACTGTTTTCTTTCTTTTCGTCTAGTTATTCATTTTTGTACATTTCAGTGGGAAAAAGGCAGGCGGGCTCCATTGTGATGTTTTCAACCGACGAATTAAAATGCTCGTTTGGGAATCCGTACAAATCGACAAAGCGTCGGTTCAATTTTATTTTAAAATGCATTGTTAGGTATGTTGATGTGCAGTGACCATGCGAGGGTTGAACGAGTATCGAAAAACTTAAAATGTCCCAAACGTGTAGAATGTGCTAGAGCGGTTGTCCCCAGTTACACTGTCGGCCACATACACCCATACAACTAATTTTTATACACGTTTATTTATTTAATAGATTGGCTTGTGATACTCTTCATTTTTACATTGTAGCAAAATTGTAATTCCAAGTGTGCTGTTGCTGATTTAATAAACTGGATATTGAAATTAACAATTTTAAGAAATTATGTTTTCACCAAATGCTTTAATATCAATATATCAAATTAAAATTTGCTGTTGTTTTGTATTTACTGCTCGAAGTAATATGAAGGTGCCTTGAGACCAATTTTGACTATATTATTATATTCTTTGACCTCTTTGAAGTTTTTTATAACTTGTCTGTGTACTAGCCCTCGAAACAAACTATTAGGTTTCCGTTATTTTTAAACTAAAGAAAACAAATACACTTAATTTAATGCTTTAAATCTGACCCTCTCACACTAAACTTGTTCGTTTTCTTAAAGAACTTGGAAACCCAACTTTGCTTGGTATTATTGTACAGTAGTCGATTCACAATTTGCTAACTTCTTTAGTTACCATCCTTAATTTTGTTACACAGATAAGTGACAAAACGGTCCTATTAGACAAATATTTCATAGCTTGAAAACACGAATAAAACAACGTTTTCTAAAAGTAAAACCTAAGTGGATCGATTTATCACCCTCGAAACTCCCCGCATACTGAATTTCATGAAAATCGTTGAAACCGTTGTCGAGATTCAGATTAAACGAGTATATATACAAGAATTGCTCGTTTAAAGATATTAGATACAATTTACTCTAAAATACTGTTATCAATTAATAAGATCGTAAGATCTGTAGTTAGGTACTTATTGTTTGAGTAAGTGCACTCAGTGGATTAGAGATACCAGTAAAATATTACAAGAATTTTATTGAAAATAAAATTTTATATTAAACAAAGTTTCCATTTATCCTTATTTTATATAAATTCTCAAGACTAAACGAAAATGTCATCAAAAAAAGTAAATTGCGTGCCAGTTCCAAAGCTGTATACTTTATTCTGTCCGCAACGACATGAGTACGTCGGCGTCGGTTGTCGCCTGCAACGACATTCCAATTCCATTTTGCGGTTTTGTTACGTTGGCTCGCGACTTGTCGCATTTACGTGACGTATAACTCACTGTGACGTTATATATGACGTATGTAGTAACGTTGTATAATGTCGGATCACTGTGTCGGGGCTGGCAAATTTGAATGAAATGCATGTTTCATGCGAAAATGCTTGATGTATTTTACTTTCGGTATAATAATTTTGGTTGCATTTTGGTTTAATATATAAAATTATTATTTTTCAACTCATAATACATTACTGTAATTATTATCGTTACCAACGTTAAAATCAATTCATTTACATGTTATTGTATAACTCGTAGTGGAGCATTTAATTTCTTTTTGACAGTATTGGCAAACCAAGGCAAAGTGATAAATGATATTTTCTTTTTCTATAATATAGGGCAAACATGAACACCTGGATCAGTCTCCGAGAGATTAGTAAAGTAAAGTGAAGTGTTACAGATACGTTGCAGATCATTAAGAGTATCCTTTAGAATAATAGGGACTGGCACTCCTATACGTCCATCGTTCACTAATCAGTATTGATGTAGGTAGGCTGCAGCAGGAGTGCTGGGATGATCTGGATGTCGTAACAGCAGCGGTTCCCGGATCCCTCCTATCTCAGGCGCAGAGTGGCACACCGTGTGGTTTTAGTTGGTCCGATTCCGACACACCACCCCGCCGTAAACCCTGGTTGGGTGACGGCCCGAGGGGGTTTACACACGTTAAAAAAAAAAAAGGAGTGCTGGGCTCCACCTTTGTCACTAAGAGACAAAGGCACTGGAAATGTTGCTACCCAGTGGGGAGGGATTACCATATATGGTGTATATTTCTCCCTTGATCGAAGTTTCAGCAACTTAGAGGCTTTCTTGAAGAGCTTGGAGACCTCGACACAGCGACTAACGTCTGGGCACGTGCTTGGGCTGGGGGACTTCAACGTAAAGTCCATTGTGAGGGGTTCTTCCAGGACGGACACCTGGGGCCAGACTGTAGAGGAGTGGGTGGCCTCGGTCAGCCTCTGTTTATTTGTTTGTTTAAACAGAGGCTCCACTAACACGTGCGTACGACAGCAGGCTGTGTCCATAGTGGACCTTTCGTTCGCTACCCCTGCCCTCGCCGTAAGAGTAAGAAACTGGTGTGTTCTGGAAGAGGTTGAGACACTCTCGGATCACCTATATATCCGATTTGAGCTCGCCTGGATCTAGGACTCCAATAATGATCACACGGTGCAGCGTTCTTCTTGCTTTCCGTGGTGGGCTATTTCTAAGCTGAATAGGGAGGGACCTACTAGAGCAGGCGGTCATAATTCACTTTTGGCTGTCTCCGAAAGCCTTGACCGAGGAAGTTGATACGGGGTCTGGCCGTTTTCGTGAAGCGATTACATAGATCTGCGATGCGGCTATGCCCCACATCCAAGGTCGTCGACCTCCACTGAAGAAGGTTTACTGGTGGTCCCGAGAGCTGATGGACATCCGTGCGGCCTGTACTCGTGCCCGGAGGTCCTACACCCGCCACCTCACATTAAAATTGAGCCACTGATTGATATCTTGTTGATATATTCTCTTCAATAATTGAGCTAACAGTACACTTGTTATAATCTTCGTTTTTGATCCATATTTCATCATTATCATCATCATCTCAGAAACTGTTGGACATAGGTCTCCCCTAGGAATCGTCACAATAACCAGTCCTGCCCTGTGTGACCTGTCTGTATGGACTGTAAGCCGTTCGTAATCCATATTAATTTTATCTTCCAAAAACAACTGTTCTGTGTTGACATACAAATATACAAAAGTATAAATGCATGTACTCATTACTCCAGCAACTCAAAGATAAATCTTCAGCAATAAAAAACCGTTCTCGTTAAACCCTTTATATTTATTTAAAACAAACCAGCGTCGTATGTAAAGAGCTAAAAAATGTCGGCTACCGCAATATGTCGGATTTTCCGGTCGGCTGTGTGCGTCTTAGCGATTTAGCGACAAGAGCAAACGGAAAAATGGAGAAACGCAAATACTTCATGAATGTTTAAATTGTGAATGAAGCGTTATATATTTTGAAAATCTTTTTAAAAAATATTGCGCTCCAAAATTATTATTTAATTGAATGTATCCGAAAAACAAATATATTATTTTCAAGGCAGAAGGAATAAGTTTAAATAACTTCACGGAACATTATTTTTCTTTGTTTTATATGAAGCTATTGTCCTCAGCTCAATCAGTTATTTATTGTAAAAGAATTTTAACCTTAATGTTATTGACGAGTTCAAATTTTCTTACGCTTTTGTTTTCTATTTTTTATATATTATGTTTCATAAGTTGTTATAATGTTATGTTTGATCTATTATTGGAAACAGTGTATGTCGTTTTGCATCAAGTGTGTGGTAGCAACCTACCAAAATCTGTTTGTAAGGTGGCATTTACATCTTTCTAACTATCGATAGCTTTTTTTCTGACTTCCACTTTCAAAAGTATTCGCTGAGCACTGTATTTTAATGTTACAAGGTCAGCAAATGACAGTGTCAGAAATTAAACTAGTATAATATAACATATGAATCGAAGTAAACCTCCACTTACATACACTGTAAATATATACTGTTATTGGCGGCTCGTGCCAAACCCAAGAGATTACTTTTACTGGCTTTTGAAGTTTCTCGTTTCATGATATATAATCACACGCTTAGAAACTGACATGATCACGTAAGTGATAATGTTATATCTTCGAAACATGATATTTGACAAGGTTGAAGTGGCCAGTATCATAAGAGTTATAAAACTTTCCATTGGGAATGATAAATATTTTTAGTGTCGAATACAAAAAAAATAGCTAAGCTATTATGTGTAGTTGGATAAATATCAGAACTGTTATTAACATGGTACGGTATCATCACCATCATCATCAACAGCCTTTTACAGTCCACTGCTGGACATAGGCCTCTCCTTACCAAGGAGGTTTTGGCCTACTATACCACGCTGTCCAGACGGGTTGGAATAGGATTTGTTTCAAGTTTTCCTTCTCTTTGCAATGATATTTTCCTCAATACTTTGTTCCCTTAGTCCCTGGTACGGTATATTGAAGTTAAAAACTTTGCGGATTTGATGATAGAGAAGCCTGCACTAATCTAGAGAACCTAGAAAAAAACTAGTAATATTTATTCAAAACTACAGGTAATTCAAAGTAGTCTTAGTTAATAATAAATCTATAAGGTTTCCACCAAGATCTTAGGTCAACTTCGCCTGCTGTTCGACGGATGTGTCTCTGGCTAATGAAACATACTGATTAGCGACTATAGTCCAATATATTGTCCAATCTTGTTATCCACTCTCGTACACCTCGGCTCCAGCGACCATCGGTTCGTCTGGAGACACGGCCGGCCCACTTCCACTTCAGCATACTGATTCTCTGATATTTTAATGGAGCAGAAATTTATAGAATGGAGAGTAAATACCTCTAAATGTGCATAATTCTTAAATTATCTATATATAGGTGCTCTTACTTTCATTATAATTTTAAATTTTTTAAAACATAAAAGTATGGTCATGGTTTTAAAATTGTGTATTTAATTCATCAGAATTTAAGAAAGTAAAAGAAAAGTATAATGACAAAACTTAAGATCAAAGACAATTCGTAAACAAATATCAAGTTGTAAAGCACAAACGATGATAGGAAAACAAATTTTTATAAATTTCTTTATCAATAAACTCTCCATGTTTATTGTAGTATAAAGTATAATTTACATTATATTTTTATAACGTAAAACTCTCCAAGAACACCGTTGAATGGCACTCAAACAGAAACAGTTTCAGTAAGGAGTTTGGAACTAGTTAAAACTTTTCAATTTTATATATTTATCGAGTAAAAGAATGAATTTTCATGAATCTTTCGTCGAAAACTTTTGAATAAAAGTATACGTAAACTTAGAATTGTGTATTATGTTAATATATTACTTGTTAAGTATCTGCAAATCGTGCTTTGCTCGGTATTATTGTGTGATAGTCGATTCATAATTTACCAACTTCTTTTGTTCCCATCCCTAATTTTGTCACATAGACAAGTGTCAAAACGGACCTATTAGACAAACATTCAATTGCTTGAAAACATAAATAAAACAACGTATTCTAAAAATGAAACCTAGCTAGGTCGATTTATCACCCCCATAACCACTTTGCACACTAAATTTCACGAAAGTCGTTAGAGCCGTTTTTGAGATTTAGATTATATACGAGTATTCTATAATATATATATATATACATATACGTCAGTGAGAAATACAGTACCATTGTGTCACAGTAAATCCTTGTTACCTAATTCTTTCGTTGTTTTTCACCGAGTGTGATTATTTCACTTTTTCCGTATATTTCATAAATCTCAGTTTATTTTTTTATTTGTAATGCACTGATCTCTGAAACCACTAGTTTCAATTGGAAAAAAACGGAAAAAAATTTAAACCTTTTTATAAAAGTAAACGAAGTTGACCAGCTAAGGTATTAATTAATATTAATATTTATTGTAATCGTATTAGTTTTTTAGATCATTTTTTTACTGATTTATAATGAAAATCTCTTGTAGTATTCTATTTTTTTATCTACTACAAATGACAATATTTCACTTAGGAAATACGGTTCTATAATTTGAAGAATTTTTTTAAATTATTTATCGAAAGATAGAGGTATGAAACCTTCAACGTCAACGAGTTACTAATATTAGATGAGACATTATATTATTATGAGACAGGTTAGAACTGTCACAGACATTTCAAAATGCTTACTACGGATAGTATCGCTGTTATGGCACTGCCATTTAAAGTAACTTGTTTCTATCTGTGTTAGACGATTAGCGAAACCTCATTACATCTCGTTCCTTCATGCTTTAGTTTAAATACGAAAGAAAGGTATATTAAATTTGTACTGAAATAATATATATTAGCTGCACCTTGTGGGAACTTTTGTTACTTATTTTCAAGTGTGAATAATAACCTAAGTAACAACATCGGCCAGTGAAAGTCCCGGCAAAATCGGTTCAAACCGTTACAAAGATTAGCCGAAAGAAACAGATAGACAGATAAAAAAAAATTACAAACTAGATTTTTTAATGTAAGTATCGTATATACTTTCATAAACATTAATTGAAATATTCCTTAGACACTTTAATTGTCTGTAAACATTCATGTCATCATCATTCAACAATGTTATGTTTATTTGTGTTTCAAAAAATTTCTGCGTCAATTGAACTGATATTTTGACACGATATAATTTAATCTCATATTTGTCGGCAATGCAACGCAATTAAGTAACCGCAAAAACTCCTTAAAGATAATCAAAAAAACGAGAAAACTAAACAAAATTGTTTTCTGCAACATGTAGTTAGACAACTTTAATTTAAATGTGAAACAAATGTTTTTCTTTCCCCTCTGCTCGTGTACGATCCATAAGAGGTTATTGTCTGTGATAAAATATATGTCTGGATGAAATTGAAACTTTTAAATTACGACAACTCTTCTTCATATCCTTAAAATACTGGCATTAGTCCAAGAATAAATATTTGATGTATAGAATTCATTTAGATGCGAATCCAAACTCTTTGCAGTTTTTTTATTACTGGGAAGTTTGTGTGTGTTACTGTTCAATAAGAAATATCTGCCAAACTGGGATGTTTGATTTGATATTCGGACACCAGCTGTTCAGAGTTGAGAGAATACATTCACTCGATTACCATATTGATGAATAAAAAAAGGACGAACGAACAAAACTCTTATGAGAGAAATATAAAATGGTAGTGTTAGTGTATGTGTTGCTTTGTTTTCCTGTTTTGAGCGAAAGTTGTTTTTACGATATGTGGGGCATATGAGCAACTGACTTAAACTTAAGAGACGACCACCACTATGAGATGCACAAAAGTGTGTCTTCACCTTCTGCAGTTAGGAGGAGACACACTTTGCGTTACTGGATCTGTGAAAAGCAACGAAAGAAGTGTTTGTGACAGTCTCTTTGAAAGTCTCTCAGGAAAATAGATGACCATTGATCTTTTGAGTCTCGTGTCCAAATATTTTTAGACCGTTGAAGATAAATACCTTACAATATTTCTAAACCACTCTAAGGTTGACTGGAAGAGAATGCCTAGGGCATTAAGTCCGCCGATGTACAAAGTGCATAAAGTGTAAATAAATAAATAAATAAATTAAAACATTTAAAGTTAAGAATAGGTTTTCAGAAAGACAAATTTTTCTGTATTGAATATAATGGTATTAGAGGAGCGTTCGATATATTTTGGTTGTATAACAAAGCCGGCGTTTCGAAAACAAATCTAGAACAACATTGCTCATGAGAAAGACGTCGTAGCTTACATAGTGTTATGTTTTAAATTTTGTTTGTTTCAGTTTTGTGAATCAAAAGTAAGATTATTTTAGAGCCACATTACATAATCTTACTAATGTTATAGTGTGTAAGTTAGTGATACTGCGTAGATGTTTGTTACTCTATACTACCACTCTGTGTTACGCACAAAGACTACTGAACATGAAATTTACATCTTTATTGTAATTTTTCTTATACATGAAAATAATAATGTGGCTACTATTTAACACGATAACAGAAAAATACGCGGGCAAATGCTGGTAATGCATAAACACTGAGTTAGTACACATGTACAAGTAAGTGTATTCACAGTAGTGGTTTTCAAGATAAGTCAAGTTACTATACTATATTACTTATCAATATAGCTTAAAATCTGTTATCTGTATTGTAAATACGATCCCGGGTCCTTTAAGCGGAGCGTCAAAAGCATCTCACTAGGCTACCATAGCGTGGGTCGCCATACTGCATTGTCTGCAGTGAGTACGGCGACTACCGCTCTTGGATTCTATTCATGCTTTCCATCAGGCAGAATAGCGTCCCTTTGGTAGGAATCTATTCGAAAAAAAAACACATATTAATTTCTAACCTTTGTATCATTTACGAGTATATCACTTTAGATGTATTATTTTAATTAATAATTATATGCTGCCAAGCTTTGTAGCACACTGTAGTTGAATCAATGGGAAACGAGAAAATCCCTCTCGAAAAATAGACAAAACATTACTTGAAACGGGTTGTACTTCATATAATAGTTTTAGCTCAGTCAGTGCAGAAGTTTTTGAGTTTTTGAAGCACACACAAAGTAACTTAGCAATTTCAATGCCCATACATTAGATGTGGGTTACAAAAAATACAACAAGACTAAGCAGTGTTACAGTATAAGGTTCCCACATGAATGGTCTGATACAAATATATATGTCTACGTTTCATTGCAGAAAGGAAATTGAATACACAATCTCAGGAATCGACCGTCTCGCCCGGATTACGACCAGGGTTGTCAACCAGTAGCTTCTAGGACTAGAACCTATTGGTTGACAGCCCTAGGCAAAGTTTTGGGATATAAGTAAAAACTTGATATGAAATCTTGATTTTAAGAGTAATACATTACTCTTTGAATCCGAAGTTTTTTACTCGTAATCTGATGCAGGCATGCCAGAATATCTTAATGCAGTATAAACAAATTACTTATAATAATAACATTAATTCTTTTTTACTAAAAAAAATAATAAAATTGCCGACGCCGCTTATCATGGGAGTTTGAGTTTAATTTCTAACTTTAAGTGTTTCTCCAGAAATTTTTAGGTACTGAAGGAACGTTTTAGATTGAAGAAATCAAATTTATAGTAAATTTACGCTACTCCAATCAATTTCCAGAAGTCTTATTGAAGTTTTTTACGTGTGATTCATATGTAAAAATATTTTTATACAACAATTGTGAGAACAACTCGTTCAGTGAGACCTACTTATCAGGCTATTCAATTGTATATAGTAGCTACTACGACATCATGTTAATTGCAATTTGTGTAGAAAAATATTTAATAATTGTATAATGGAAAGTGAAAATTTAAAAATCAGAATTTTCTTTTCCTTCTAACGCAAAAGACGTCCATTGGTGTACATTAGCTTTCACGGAATTTACCACAACCGTCGACTATGTACTACCCACATCCTTTATCAGGTCATCAGACAACCTTGTGTGGGATGGATACTACCCACACTCCTTTATCCAGTTAGCGGTTACCATCTGACTATTTGAAAAATATTATTTATTGTGAACTTGTTTAACAGACCTAAATTCTTGTTTGTTTCAAAAATACATTTACGTAGGCCTATCAAGGCTTTTGCCGCCTGGATATTCAGTTATACACATTTATCTTTAAACACAAATAAGAAGTGTAAGTAAGAGTATTTCAAATTAAATACGTTTTGGAGACAGACAACAAAATAATAAGCTCAAGGAAGACAGCTAGCATCACAAGAGTTCATCTAGAGAGCCAATCATCTGCAATGTGACGGTATTTATCGAATTATAAGGTACAGGCTGCTGCGAAGAGTATTTAATTAAATGCCCATTATTTATGGAGATTTCTGCGCAAGACGTTGATAGCTCAATGTTCTTAAATAAATAATTGCAAGGGTTGAAATATAGGTTAAGCTAAAATTCAGTTTGATTTCTAAATAGTTTCTGTTTTGTATTAGTTACAATAGTTGGACAAATAGACTACAAATTATATATATACTCTCATATACTCGTATTTGGCACCTCTATTTAGATATATCATCATTATTTCCTACCCTGTTCCATGTACGAGGTCGGAATGGGTAACATTTGCAAGGAGTTTTAACTATTTTCACAGGAGAACGATGTTGAGCAAATCTTTCATTGCTTTCTCTGAATTAGTAAAGTCACAAGAAGTTTAAACCTTTTGACTAATTTTTAAAAAGAGGAGCTCTTAAAGATGACAATGCACTTGAATGTTGAGTTGTTGGTGTGCTTGGAGAGTAATAGCACTTACAATTAGCGAAGCTGTGTTCTTATCTGTCACTTTGCCATGAAAAGTAATCCGCTGCATTAAGTAATATGATAATAATGTAATTAATCCCAGGTAAGCATAAACTAAGTATAGATCTATCTTTTTTAATTCTCCTAACCTGTCTAAACGTTGTTTAGTAGGATTTACATAAAATATGATCGATTTTATGTAAATTCTACGAATATTATAAACGCGAAAGGTTGTGGGTATGGATGCTTGTTACTCTTTCACGAAAAAACTACTGGACGGATTTGGATGCTACTTTACACTAATATAGGTTATACATCAGAATAACATATAAGCTATAATTTATAATGATTTTATGTAATTTTGGTCATAATATAAGCATACATGTCAATTAAGTCGGCAAAAAAATCTGGCCTCTGAGAGTTATCTTGGCGTACACTGCCTTAACTATTGAAATTACACAAAGATGATGTACCGTATGATTGTTTGTATATCAAAAAAATAAATAAAATAATCTTTTACCAAACTAAATATGTCAGACAAAATTCCACGCGAGTGAAGCCATGGGCAAAAGTTAGTTGTATATAATCTTAATTAATTCAGATTATAAGTACAGTTTTTTGAAAACATTATTTCAGAATAGTTTCTTAGTGCTTTTTATTACCGCATGAGGCAAAAGCTTTGAGGCACTATGATTATTGTTTGAATATTAAATAGTCTCACGTGTTAAAGCAAGTATGCCTGATGAAAGGTTATATTCCAGACAGTGTTCTATCCTTACACCACTACTCTCCAACCTCCAACACCTCTCGGATTCAGGCTAAAGATTAAAGTGAAAAATAAAACATTTAAACTTTAAAAAAAAAGGGAAAATCTCATCTAAAAAATTGCTAAGCACGTCTTGGGAAAACAGGAAATAAATGGAAACCGTTCTCTCAGGTAAAACGACTGTATCGGGCTTCTATAACGGTCCTACACTTAGATTTGATGAACAAGGATAAGAATTTAATTATGAAATATATTTTTTTCCTATAATAATAAAATGTAAGTGATTAACAGCATTAAAAAGCTGTTTTTGATCTGTAGTAATTTCCTTGAGCTTTACAACTAGGTACAACTTCTTACATCTTCCATTTACATCATCGTAATCATATATTTACAAGTATTTCTCTTCATATTTATGCAGAATATATTATAATAATATCGTTTGAAACATGTGTCTTTACATGTCTGTAGTATATGTGAGTAGATTTGAGTGAGTGTATATAATTACGTCTCCCTCTGTGTTTGTCCCAGTGTACTAAATCTGCATTAGAAGTATAAATTTCAATAAACTGTGGCAAAAATAAAACATGCGAACATGTACCTTTTAAAAGGGTACTTCTTTTTCTCACACTATGTTTGTGGCACCACTCTGCCTAAACCTACAAGATTGGTGTCAGACTTCTTAGGGCTTTAGCTATTCGTAACGATTTCTAAAGATGTTCGTATGGCAACTGAGGCTTAACGTACTAAACTGTTATTTTTTTTCTATCTTAAGAGCCTGCCAAAGCGACTCTACTCTGCTTGATGGAAAGCATGAATAGAATCCAAGAGTTGTGGTCATCATACTCATTGCAAATGCTAACAACGCAGTATGGTGACCCACATTATGGCGGCCTTGTGAGATACTTTTTCACATACCTAGCTTGGGGACGTAAAAGACACGACAGTCATTGTGACAGTGTAAGGCTTACAGTTACCACGATAACTGTCACCCCTGCATCGATGGGCCCCCGGTCTCACACTCACCAATGAAACACGACAACATGGATGCTGGTGCTTTCGGTTGGTCTACTGTGGGAGGGTAGTACTGCCCCGGTCGAGCCCCCCGCTCGTGCTGAAATCAGCGTGACTCTACTTCCTAGAAAAAGCGTTAAAGGTAACTGTGCTGGTAAAGATAATGTTTATAGTTTAAATCATGTCTTTTTTTGTTAGCCTAAAACTTCAACTATAGGCATCCTATCCAGTACTTTGGTTATCTACATTCAAGGCTCATCCCTGTCGTAACGCGATCGTATCGGTATTGACTAGTCGATACGAACACAGATTTACTTGATACACAGTTCACCTATTTTTTGCCCAAATATATCTGAAATGATGAAAATTTTTTGTACAAAAAGTAATGTATGTAAATGCAGAAAGGTAATCCAAAAAGTTTGTTTGTGCAAGTAGAGGTTTGTATTTCTGTTCCAAAATCAATTTTTTATATTCTCATTTATCTATTAACATGCTGTTTTAGTATTTACTAAGATTTATTTAAGAGTTTCTTTTTAACTCTTGACAAATTTCATAATCAACTTGCAAATTATGCTTGGACATAAACAGCCCGACAAATATCTTAACTCATAGCAAAAAGTGTTATTTTCTCCAAACAATAGCGAAGGTAAAGTTTAAACGACGCCCAACAACTGAAAATTGTGAGAACAAAAACTGCAGCGAGTACAAATTCCCAGTTATAAGAAATGCATAACGACAACAAACTCTAAAAATCCTGGATAAACGGAGGCCCGGTCTTAATCAAGCTTATTAAATCTTCCATTTGTATTTAAATCTATAATTAATTTTAGGTCTTGGAAATAAGTTGTATGTAAAGAAACCTATAAGAGGTGTCAAGGGACACTCGGATAAAACGAAGTTCCTTTTGATTGATTAGTGCAGGAATTGTAATATTTTTTTTGTTTCTCTTAAGTTATGAAAAAACAAAAATAATCGTCGCGACACTACACTGTTCAAAGCAAAACAGACACGCGAAACGAAAATAATTGACTTGCTTTCTATGAGAGAGAGAGAGAGACAGACAGAGAAACATACGCACGCCGCACGGCTTACTACACTATAGCAAAAAGTGTCGTGACAACTTTTCGTCTGAACTTTTTTCCATCTAACCTCCTTCACAACGCGCGATAAGGAATTTCGTTCCGAAAATATAAATAAAGATTTCTTACTTACAAAATTGTTAGTTCACTTCAGTTGCTTTTAATAACAGTCCACTGTTGGACATGAGCCTCTCATTCGAAAAGAGGTTTGTGCCAACTATGTCACGTTGTCCATTAGAGTTGGTATAGGGTTTGTTTCAAGTTTTTCTTTTTTTAGCAGTGACGTTGTCCTGCGTACTTTGTTCTCTTAGTCGCCTCTTACGGTACCTATGGATGAATAAGGGTGGTGACACACTGGATTCTTAATCCCTCACCACACAGACGTGGTTAGCTATCTACATTTTATTATATATTTTTAATAGTATTTAGGAGTTTCTGAATTTGAAAACTTAGATATTCGAAAAATGAACCAGTTAGCATAAGCCTATTTATATTCCGATGAAAAAAACCCAACCTGGCATTATGCAAGTCGAAAGTTTGTCTATCTAAACACACGTAATGCATGTCTATTAGACTGCTTTCTTAAATTCAATGAAAAGCTTTGGAATACTGTATAATATTACTTTACGACCTCAGAAGTAATTTTAAACATTAGTAAATTGGTAAAATAATATAATAAAAAAAATATATAAACAAGATGTATGTACAGAAATGGTTTTTAATATTTAGTATTTAACAAAAACATACTTTAATTTACAAATATGTAAGACCATAATAGATTACCGAATAAGTATATAGCATGACGCTATTATGCTTCTATTGTGTTATGTCAATGCGGAAATTAACTGTTAAGTTATGTGAGCTAGTCTTTACTATAAGTTAAAGCGATTAGTTTTATAGAAACTTATATTAAAAACAATTTTGGAGTCAAACTTAACATCCATCAAATCCTATTTTCAATGTTTGGTCTTGTATTTAAAAATAAAAAAATCTAATAACAAATGACGTTTTGCAATCTCGATTCATGATGCAGTTTTGTGAACACCATGAAATATTTTATTTCAAACATAGGCAACCGCACAATTTCTTTATATCAGAGCTTTATGTTTATTTATTTTATATGATGGTGATGGTGATGTCTTCCTCAACGTATTGACCCTACGGCAGTCTCCCAGTCTACCAAATTTGGTCCTGAATGTGCGGTTACAGGTAACGGAGTCGAGTTGACCGCTTTTACTGTGTAATTACTGTATAATTGTAGTGTTCTTGTCTTACGTAGTGTATCCCTAATCGGCTGTTACGACACCCACAAGATGAATATCCGTAAATGAAGTCCATGTTTTTGATCGGTCACTACATGGAGGATTAAATCTTTTATCCTTTGAGTATTTATCCTTGCTCATTTAGTAGCAAATAATTAATAATTCGTATTCATTAATCCATTGTCAGTTTCAAAACGAACTCCTTTACAGTTTCGTTCAGCTGATTGCGTGATTAAAGCACATCCTGTCCGATACAGATGAGGAAGTACAAAGCACCTTCTATCGAGCTCATAGCTACACAACAAGCCAAAATTGGCGCACTGCGTTGATAATTTGATGGCAATTTGGTGTTATTATGGCGCTGTCTTGCAAGGTCGTAAATTTAGGGATAAGGGGTAGTGGATAGTAGAGAGATTAGCGGAAGAGCGGTAAAATGACTTGGGATTTAAGATGATTACTTAAAAAACAGATTAAATAAGATTTGTTATTTGATTTTTGTGGTGTATATGTAACTGCTGATCAACGTTCTCTGGTTCGATTCGCGGTTCGGGACGAAAAGTTCTATTGAATCTTTCATGTTTGCATTATGGAGTGACTGCACGGAAGACGTAGTGGTTTAAGCAGTCACCTCGCTGCTTTCTACTGCACTGAGTGTGTTTTTAGTTTTAATATCCACGTTGGACAACACTTTGTGTGATCCACTAATTGTTATTCTGAGCCTGGGTGCTTTTTATGTCTGTTCTTTGTATATTTATAAAGTCCTAGTTCAAAGTTCTTTTAAAATATATTTATGTATATTAATAACAACCGGAGTATGGAACTTGGTTGTGTTTCACGTTCATACTTTGGAGACCACGTTTGTCATGAACATCTACGGCAATCGTTTGTGGCTACTTCCATATACAGCGCAAATAAAAAGCACATACTACAGCGCTATCTACCGTCCACATGGCCGCCTCGACCGGAGCAGTACTACCCTCCCACAGAAGACCAACCTAAAGCGACAACATCGTGTTTCGTTGGTGAGTGTGAGACCGGAAGCCCATTGATGCAGGAGTGACAGTTATCGTGATAACTATGTGAGCCTTACACTGTCACGATGACTGTCATGCCTTTTACGTCCTCAAGCGAGGTGTGAAAAATCATCTCACAAGGCCGCCATAGCGTGAGTCACCATACTGCATTGTCTGCATATGCAATGAGTATGGTGACCACAACTCTTGGATTCTATTCATGCTTTCCATCAGGCAGAGTATAGTCACTTTGGCAGGCTCTTGATATAAAAAAAAATACATAATTACATCGCCTGGCCGGAGGATCCTCCCTTTGAGTCGGAGGGACGTGATATCCATTCCTCGACACGTTATTGGGAAGTCAGTGCCCTCAAATTAGTTCAACCTTCCAATTCAGTTCGCCTCACAAAAAGTAATATTTAGGTAAAACCTGTTGAACAGTAATCACCAATCCAAAATAATCTTAAGACTAATAAAGGCTCGGTAAGCAAGGATACAAACCAACAGACGCGAGATGGTCTCCTAATAGTATAGAGTATAGTATAGAAGAATAATTAGCCGTTTTAAATAAAATTAATGTTATATGTTACAAGCTATATAAAATAGATTACTACATTGTACATTATACAAACATTAATTGTTATGTCGTAATCTTAATGATTCATGATGATTTCATTAAGTTATGGAACATAAGTGAAATTTTATGATCATTTTAAATCATGTTTTATTTCATAGACCTGTATAATTCTTATACACTGTACCGTAACAGATTGAAATATGATGTTTTGTGTAACCGATTTCACATAATTTATTACATTAATAAACTAAATTCCTGTGTTTTGTTCTACATATAAACATTAAGTATTCAAAAAAAAAATTCAAAATTGACGAAATAATCGGTGATCTCATATAAAAAACAAAAATCCATGTAGCGGCACTTAGAACCTCCTCCTTTTTTGAAATCAATTGAAATTTTGTAAAATAACACTGCCACATTTGCTTAAAAATAAGATTTTTTCAACGTTACATGTAGATTAACTTGAATATGCCATTAGTAAAAATGAATCAAGTCCATCTAAAGGTGCTTGGAAGAGATTGATTCAAGGAGTAACATTATTTATGTTGTTCATTTGAAAATGTATAAATTTACAGATGACTTTTAGATCTATTAAAGGTCATCAGCAGACAGTAGGCGCAATCAAACAAAATAATGTAAACAAACACAGGAAAATTCGTAAAAGGGGCAAATAGGTCGAAACACTTAAAGCTCGATTTTCCTTCAAGTGCTCGAGATGATTGACTTTTAATCAAGGAAGGAAAGATAATATTTTTGTTTACAACATTATGGCCAGTTGGAGATCAGCTCAATTTACTCTGAAAAGTCGTAAATCTTATTTTATTTCACATTTTATTTAATAAAAGGAATCTCTTTAATTTTTTTGAACAATCAAATCGTGATTACGAAAATTATAGAAACATTGGCCAACACTGATGAATTAAGAGATTTACTTTTCAGAAATATAAAAGTAGAATGATTTATAATTGGTAGATATTACATTAAAGGTAAACTTTGAGAGGATCACCCCTAAAGCGACTGGTATTTAGTTAAATATGACTACACTTTAAGATCATGTTCTAATCAGTAATAGAAACTCGGTGCACTTTGTAAAAGAACTTGTGATTCCAACTCAGATGGAGCTTTGCTAGATCGTAGAGCCACGCTGATTTCAGCACGAGCGGGCCGGCTCGACCGGGTCAGTACTACCCTCCCACAGAAGACCAACCTAAAGCGCCAGCATCCGTGTTGTCGTGTTTCGTTGGTGAGTGTGAGACCAGAGGCCCATTGATGCAGAGGTGACAGTTATCCTGGTAACTGTGTAAGCCTTATACTTTCACAATGACTGTCATGCCTTTTACGTCCCCAAGCGGGGTGTGAAGAAGCATCTCACAAAGCCACCATAGTGTGGGTGACCGTACTGCATTGTCTGCATTTGCGATGAGTATGGTGATCACAACTCTTGGATTCTATTCATGCTTTCCACCAGGCAGAGTAGAGTCACTTTGGCAGGCTCTTAATATAAAAAAAAAAGCGCACAGTAACTAGAATCCTAGTAGTAAATATATTTATATCCTATTTAATAATATAAAAATATTACAATTATGAATAAATTTAATACACCTCAGATCTATAACTCTCTCAGTTGTAAAAGTTCTGAAGTGTAAAATGACTGTTACAGTTGTCGAATAACCGTACTTATGGATTAGGGACAAATAATTGGGTCCATCGTACGACTTGTTCTGGATGAGAATAGAACTCATGATTTCTGGTAAAGCAGTTAGAATCCACCGCATCAAACCAGTTAACTCTGAGCATCCAGTCAACGTTATCATTATAGTATAGTAATTCTAAACTTTAATCCCTCTATCTCTCTCTAACTTATCGAAGTTAATGACAGAAACCATCGCGTGAATAGCTACGACGACGTTTAGTAGTTAGAGCAACAATAAACACCCATTTTCATATAACCTGTATATACGCTAACAGTCCAAACTCTACGTGTACAAGCACCGCTATAACAATTGAATTATAACGGCACTTACACACTAAAGTTTAATGATACCGTGATTTGGGTTGCGCTTAAAATTTGCAATTAAGGAGGTTGGGTCCAGCATATTATATATATTATTTGAATTGCTGCCTTAGAATTGGTACAGCGCGTCTAGTGACCTCTACCATTTACGCGTGCTATAGAAAGGTGTGGGGCAATTTTAGGCACAAAAGAATGTAATATATTCCTGAAATATCCAACAGAAGACCTTGGTAGACTAACATTGCTGTCTTTTCTGTGATATTTTCACGTCATGGATATATTAATGCAAAATTTAAAAAACACAGATCAATTAAATGTGTTTTTTCTTCTAACAGAGTGGACAAATATGAGCAGACGACTCACCTGATAGAAACTGATTATCACCGGTCATGGACGCCTAATCTTCAGGAGTCTCAAGTGCATTGAGAATGGATGTCCTTTGAAAAAGGAATACACTCTTTTCTTGAAAGTTTGAGGGTTGGGTCCAGAATTACCACAGAGGATAATTCATTCCACAGAACAGTTGTGTTGAGCAAAAAGTGTATGCACACAGTGCTAAAGTGCTTGTTCCGACGGGAATGGAAATATGCGACGACTAGCCTATGTTATCCGTCTGGTATCTTTGAACAAAGAATTGTGTTTAGCAGCGAACGTTTTAAGTTTTATATAATAATAAATAAGTAACTTATATTGAAAATGATAATAAATAATAATTCACACGTTAAAAAATTCATGTGGTGACGGATTAAGGATATGTAGTGTTACTACCCCTACTTATCCCGTGGGTATCGTAAGAGGCGACTACACCAACAAACCATTCAGGAAAATATCACTACAAAGAGTAAGAAAATTTAAAAACAAACCCTACTCCAACTGGTCTGCCCTGCGTGGTATCATCATCATCATCAGCCGGAAGACGTCCACTGCTGAACATAGGCCTCCCCCCTAGAACGCCACGCCGTACGACTGGACGCCAACTACATCCATCGGCTCCCCGCAACTCGGACTAGTGGGGGCATCTAGTGGGGGGCCTACCTACGCTTCGTCTTCCGGTACGTGGTTGCCACTCGAGACCCTTCCTTCCCCAACGGTTGTCGGTTCTACGAGCGATGTGGCCTGCCCATTGCCACTTCAACTTGCTTATTCGAAGAGCTGCGTGGTATAGTAGGCTAAAATCTCCTTGCTAAAGAGAGGCCTATGTCCAGCAGTGGACTGCTAAGGGTGTTGATGATAACGTTAAATAAATAAATTCTATTAATAATGATGAAAACTTCTAATAGCCTAACATTCTACAAAAAAGGAGCTTGTGAACCGCCATAGTGTGGGTCACCATACTGCATTGTCTGCATTTGCAATGAGTATGGTGATCACAACTCTTGGATTCTATTCATGCTTTCCATCAGGCAGAGTAGAGTGACTTTGGCAGACTCTTCAAATAGAAAAAAAGCCTAATAAATAGCAAAATAGAAATAAATGCTACAATTTGAAGTAACAGCTAATATTTCAACGACTTTATTTATATGAACGTAAGTATCTAATTGACTTTTATCATCTGTATACACCACAATGTTACACTTGAATAGTTATATGTATATGAGTACATTGGGTAAAGTCATATATTTTGACAGCGGACCGGCAATTGCATACTAATTATGTTAGCTACTGCAAATACTCTGCAGATTGCACTTGTGTACTGAAATTCGATGTTGAAGCAATAATAAAACGATATTTAAAACTGTCTTTTGTGTTTATATAAACCAACGTTTAATATTACCAACTACTTTCTTAAATTACTTATTGAATCCCACTGAACCATTAGAAACTGTAAAAATAATAGATCTTAAAAATTTCAGACTATTCGTATATGTCTTTTGAAAGAAAAATATGTTTCAAAAGACATTCATTGACATATGACTTTAAAAGTTGACACATGTCTGCCTTTTTAGGTTACAATTATTATCCAACCAAACCATGTAGCAAACTGTACACATAACCTTCACGTAGTACAAAATGAAGTCGCTTCGTTGTCGTATGCTCAGATCTTTTAAACCATGCAACAAATTTATTTACGGTTTTTACTAATATTTGAGCTACGTTTCAAGAAAGATTAATTTATATAATATACAAATATAAAAACATAACATATAAAAACTCAATGATTCGTATAAACAGACTTTTTCAACGTTTTTATTGCTTATACTGACTAAACTTTACAAGATATATCGAAACTACTAACTACAGAATTGAATGTTTTAAAAATATCTACAAAAAGTTCTGTGGATAAACCAAAATAACTGCTTTAATGTTTTCAGCACTAAATTATATAAATTCCACAAGAGCAATTCCTCTCAACACAATATTTTTTACATGTAACTATGTCATTCAAGTGAAATTTAGTACAAGTGCTAGACTATTTCTAACATTGTCAATCAATTTTTTTAATCTTCCATCTTTCGACTCTATGCTCAAACGAGGTTGAAGTCAATTTACTGTTTACTACAATACGGCTGAACTCCGATTTAATCTATTTCTTTTATCTTTAATGAATTATAAATACACGGATATATCGTTCATCAACATAAACCCACAGTTTAACATAATCTATTAGCGTCAAGTTTATGTTAGTGCGGGGCGGGCAGATAACGTGCTCGTTACTGTACCATATCGATTGATGCCAATACCCCTCTGTCAAACATTTACATATTTTCGCTTTAAATCGCACGCAAATTCATTTGCAACATTTGGCATCAACGTTCACTAACTGAGGTTGCCAACTATAATGTTCTAAATATCAGACGTTGTATCGTTAAATATATATTTTAAAAAGTTGTGAAACGATAATATAAGTTCGAATTTAGACTAGTAGTTAATCACAAATCAATGATTTTTATGAGAACATAAAAAAATCAGTTACAGTAAGATCAAAGAATAGTATTGTAAGTGAAGAAGTAACAATACCCAGTTCGTTCTTTGAATTCAACAACTGTTGTGATAAATTTTTCGTTTTACTGAACAAAAATATTAATCATCTAAACAAATACATTTCACATTAATTCAGCTTTTCAGGTACTTTTATAAAAAAAAGAATTATTAACTAATTTTGATGGCACTTTCACTGGCAGATATCTGACGGTAAAAGAAGCAACTTAGACTACTTATATTTTAGAAAAAAATATAAATATAGAAATAGGGCTACTCAAAACAAAATTAGAACCCACAAAATAGTGAAATGCCTGCAAGAATTTCAAGCACATCGCCAGTAACTTCGAGCATTCGACGAAAAAACAACGAATTAAATGCTTAACAGACGATAGAATAAAAGAGAGCACCAGTTTACATCAAAGTACACACCCAAAATGTTCTGTCATTGGAGGGGCTATAAAAATAGGTCGTCTAATGGCCATTATAGAAGATAATATTTCGAAAACCCTTGTTGTTATAATCATTGCTATAACTGCTAACTATAACTCATTCCTGTAACTTGATTTATACGTGAACTTCAGATAAGCGAATTTTGAAGAGCTTGAAATTTACCATCCTTTTTAATACAATCTTTTATAACCCCACGCATGGCTGTCTGATTCCATATACAGCAGAGCCTGAGAGAGAAGTATTACACTCAAACACAGCACAAATAATCAATTAATTACGTTACAAGTATTCATCTCTAAATTAGCCTCTTCGAAACTGTTGTCATCTTTAGCCATTTGTAAAAATTTAAGAGGTACTGTAGCTTATTTCAAATCAATTTTTACTTTATCGCAAACTTTAATATCCTCCCATTAAATTCTATTTGCGTAACTCGAAACATTCAGTATTGTAAGTGTAGTTATTTGCCTCGAAAATGATCTTGTCCAATCAGTTCAAACGAGGTATATCTGTGTACACTTGAATAATATTTTCCATTTTCGTAAACAACAAACAGACCAATTGTATTCAAACAAGCAAAAACTCTGTGAATTCGTTAAGAAAAGTTTTGTTGGAACAAAAGTAATTTTGTATCGTGTAGCTCGTTAATATCGTGTTCCGTATTAATTTCGTCTAGTCATAAATACTTCGGTTACCATTTTTATTTTTATTTTTGAAATTTGAGATGGCATTTTTTAAAGTTTTACGTTTCTTCTTCTGTTATATTTTAGTTGTATAATATCAAAATTCACACATTCTCAGGTGGCTCATATACTATGCGTTATCTTTATTAAGCAACTTTACGTGGCTTAAAGTTCATAAAACAAATTCTAATGACATATAATTATTTTATAAGGGTCAAATCAGTAGATGGTTCACCTGACGCTTAGAGAATTACTGTCTCACGGATCCTCCGATGCTCTGTTCAGAAATATAGAGGAGGAGTTGGACCTCAGGTAACTCAATAAATGTACATGTAAATTTTTTTCCGGTTTTTTTTTGTCTGGATGGAAAATCCCTTCGGATCTTTGGCTCCTCGGGGACGCAGGAACCAGGAGAATGTGATATTTCCACTAAAAACCACCCTGGCGGCCGGTCTCAGGCGTCCTCCTCTGAAGGCGACCCGGACCATATTATTTCAGGTCCGTTCCAGAATCAACACCGCACCTAGTCATACCCTATCAAATGTGTTTGTAACTACGAATATAAAATTATATGCTGGTTTAAGTTTTAAAATTCGAGATGATAGATTGTAATTTTAAAGCCTAAAACGTCTTTGTTCAGTTATCTAACCAATACGAAATTTTAAAAATTGGTCAGAACACAAGGGGAATTTTAATACCATTGAATCCCCCTCTTTTTACTATTTTTACAGAAACACAATTCACATTTGATAAATTTTTGAAACGAACGGTCTCCATCTTAAGTAATTGACTTTTTAAATTAACCAGGGTTGTCAATTTTATAAAACTAGGCAACATCTTAATTGGAAAAAAATATACTCGTAAAGGAAAAAAAAGGAATAAAAAAAGGGAAAACAATAGATTGCTGAGGCACATATAAATAAAGTGAGATTTATTTCGTGAGATGAATAAAGTCGGCCTCAGACATGTGGAGTTGAATGTAAAGTAGATATTAAGGATGGCACGTGGAAGGTTCTAGTGGTTTTAGGGCTGTCTCTTTAATTAATTTTGGTATACTAATTAGATCAAGAAAAATACTCTTGTGAAACATCCTCATGCATAAAGTTTGTTTGCGTAACTCTTAGAAATGTAGCTTGTTTCAATTTATTTTGGATTAGCTTTTACTTTAGGTTTCACTCGTAATAATAGAGTTTGTTTCAACATAGAATGTACTTTTTCGGATTAAGCTCTATCTTTGTACAAAGTTCGGTCTGCAATTCTAGCGTGATTGAGTTACAAATATCCAACCATACACTTATTTACCTATAATAATAGATACATACATAAAAGTTAAGACATAACCTTGACAAAAATAAACTCATCAAATTTAAAATATTTTTAAAAGGATAACGAAAATGTGTGTGCTGATGGATTAAGAATATGGAATGTCACAAATCTTAAGAGGTGACTAAACGAGCAAACAATGCAGGACAATATCACTGCAAAGAGAAGGAAAACTTAAAACAAACCCTTTTTTTTAACGTGTGGAAACCCCCTCGAGTCGTCACCTCACCGGGGCATACGGCAGGATGGTGTGTCGGAATCGGACCGACTAGAACAACACGGTGTGCAACTTTGCGCCTGACTTAGGAGGGATCCGGGAACAGCTGTTATTACGACATCCAGATCCCTCCTAGCGAACTTAAAAAAAACCCTATACTAATCCATCCGACCAGCGAAGTATAGGCCGAAATTTCCTATCTAAGGAGAACCCAATATCCACCAGTGGACTACTGAAGGCTGTTGATGATGAAGATGAAATTAATTTTCTTGTACCCTCTTCCTCAAACTTGTACTGGGAACAAATGTTCCTGGATTTTGAGACCTCCACCTCCATAATCAGAAGTTTCTATAGTAGTTATTCTTATTGCATAAATAATATTTAAAAAGATTTTTCCAATTGACATTTTATGCCCGTCATTCCAGCACTGTAAATGCTATTCTGCTAATAATAGACATATTTTTAAAATATTTTCAAACATACCTAACCCCACTGTGTCTATAACATAAATATTCTGTTACAACTTGTTTTCACGAAACAGTAATAAATCAAAAATAATGTGTTGGAAATATGGGAGCATATATAACTTTTCATAATTATTAGCGAAAATGGAAAATGTGAAGTATTTTTTGCTATAAACATTTTTAGCTACATTGTGCAAATTGTTTAAGATATTTTGTACGTTTATATTCTTTTTAGAAATAAAGTTACATGCACAAAAAAAAAATTGATTCTGCTGAAGCTCAAAATCCATTTGCTATTGTAATGGATGTGATTTATTTCTTAATGCTTCTATTAGATTAAACAATATTGAACCTGTTCGAGTATATTCTGATCACGTCTTAAATGTTTTGTTCCTCGTTTGGTGAAAAATTTGTAATGTACTAGCTAAAAATACCTTTATATTATCATTAAATAATTCTATTTGGAAGCAAATTAAGTGACAAAGAATTTATGTGTACAATAGTGAGCTTATCCCAATCCTGAGTTTCTTCCAATGAACTTATAAAGTGAATAGAGGATAGTGGAGAGCGTAAGAATAAAGACACGTGTGTTCATTAACAGATAGAAGCAAAAGTATAAAACATACTTCAAACAATAACAACATAATTTATATAAAATAGATATAATATATAGGATATGAAGACAGAAATATACATACTCAAATAAACACAAATACATTTACTAAAGGCTATCTTCTGAACATATTTAAAACGAACATTTATGTATTACTAGCGGGAAGACATCCCACAGCCACAATTGGGACAACAACAACCGAATTGTCGTAACTATCTGTCCTATGGGAAGAAGTTCGAAGGAGAAGAGAAGAGGAGGAGCGGCAGAGGTTACTCTTGGGAACTAAGTATTTGAAACGAACGTTTGTACGATGGAAAATAGAGATTGTATAGTGTTCAAGATTCAATTCAGTTTTTTATGAAATGCCGAAACATGATCAAATTCTCACAAGCCAAATTTAAATCAGATACATAGATTTTGTATTTATTCTAGTATGGCCAAGAGTTCTTCGGTAGCGCAGAGAAAAAAGATATCAGCATAGTGAAGAAGGGGAAGGAGAAGGGATTAAGAAAACAGTACTTCAGTCTGAGTTTCACCATTTTATTATTTTCTATTTTATGCTTCTTCTTTCTTTTTCTTATCTCTTGTTATGACTGTGGCTAGTGAGGTTGATGTCGGTTCATAATCATAGGATAAGTATATGGTAAAGTGACTTACTATATTTTGTCTTATTGCCCCATACATATATATACATTGTTTACACATATGTATATATATTCTCAAATATGTTGTAGCCGTTATCTTAGTACCTTATGCTTATTTTTTTTCTTTTAACCAATCTTCCTATTGTACAACTGTTTATCGTTTGAAAATTAATATTTAATCAATCGATCGAATTGAAACCATGGACCCATACATAAAAGAATGTTATGCAACTCTCTTATCGCTTTTCACCGAGTGACCTGAGTACTCGACCGAGTTACCCGAGGCCTCAAAGTGTTGGTAATCCTAAGGGCTGAAATATATTATCTCTAGTGTTTTAATTGAACATTTCAATGAGCACCAATTGTTATACATTCAATTCATTTTATTCATTATGTTTATTTCATCATAACTATGTTAATGACAAAATAGCAATTCCTAAAGACGGTTGAGATATCATAAAAAAATCTTGAATTATAAGTAATGTTAAAGTTCGCGTACAAAATACCAATATATATACTCGAGCCAACTGGTGGCGGGAACAGCTACTGTAGTATACTCGTATGTTAAGTGAGTTTCTCCCCATACAAGTAATTGTTTCAATTCATTACATCACTGTTTTCAACTTCCAAAAACCTATTCAGAACCTATTACTTCCTCAACAAACACAAACTGTACGTTTTACAGTCCAATTTCAATAAATCCGTGGCTAAATTCATGCTATTACGCACCTACATGGGCAAAACTTTGTCGAATCGATGTGTATTCACTAAACAGCCAATAAATTGTGAAATTCGACTATTAAAGTGGGAAATAGGTAGCCGTGGTTGTGTTTGTCGAGACCCATGGTATCGTATTTTATTTTAATGCCTTCGAGTAGAAGTAATTAACCGTAAAGCGTCAACGATTCGGAAACTTAGGGTTGGACTGAATACTTTAGGAGATACATCACTCTCTGTATACTTCTACTCGTATATAGACTGCTCCAGATTGTTTTACTCGAATTTTATAAGTAAAAATATTTTATTTTACTTTTAGATAAAGTTAACGACGGCAATTGCTTTTCCTAGAATAAGTATACATTCTAAGCAATCATTGTCGAAACATTCGTGGTATTTTAGACAGAGAGTCTATTTAAAACCTCTGTTACAAAATTTAGAAATATTTTCTTAACAAACTACATAGAGCTTGTATAAAGTATAGTATATAAAGTATAAAAGCGCTCTAAATATGTATGTGTATTTATAATTTTAATCTGGGAAGGACCAGATGTCAGCCTGATGTTTGTTGAATATTTACGACTACTGAAAAGTACTATCTATAGTACAAGTTTATCAATATCAAATAATCTTATCAACAACATATTATAATTAAAGCAAGATGCAAAACATGAATATAATTTAAGTAAATTACATACTTCGGTAATAAATCCCCTTAACTGGGTCACCCCGATTTTGATCTGATTAACTGCTTATTATGTATGAATCGTGCACAAAACTTCCAAACAATTTTAATATTAATGATTTTATGGTATATATTAAGCAGATTGTTTGTTTATAGAAAGAATCATAACTTAATCTTAGAAGCTATATGGAAAAGAGAAAAAATAAATTTCAATTTTACTTTAGTATCGCGGTGGGTTTCTGTGTGAATGCATGGTATAGTCTCCAAAATTTCTATCTGAAGCTCTCCGTGGGAAGAAAGTTTCATCTGCTGACCTCTGCCTAAGTCCTGCTGTGGACTATTAAAAGATCTTACTGGTGACATATCAAGGTTACACCTTTTTTTTATTTTAAGAGTCTGCCAAAGTGACTACCCTGCCTAATGGAAAGCACGAATAGAAACCAAGAGTTGTGGTCACCATGCTCATTGTGAATGCAGACAATACAGTATGGTGACACACACTATGGTGGCCTAGTGAGATACTTTTTCCCTTGGGGATATACAAGGCATGGCAGTCATCGTGGCATTGTATCGCACACACTTATTACGACAACTGTCACCCCATCAATGGGCCTTCGGTCTCACACTCACCAACAAAACATGATAGCACGGATGATGTCGCTTTAGGTTGATCTTCTGTAGGAGGGTAGTACTGGCCCAGTCGAGCCGACCCGTCCTACCAATCTTCTATGAAAAAAATAATCATCAGTGATTCATAACACCTTTTCGAATTTGGAATAAAGGACTTGACTTCAATTCAATGGAGACAATTCCTCCCAAGATATTTAAAATTAGAATAACGAGTGTGAGTTAGAAAATACTGCTTACTCTATCGATTAATTTGAGCAAAGCTGCTTCTAAAATGTTGCATGCGTGTACATAATGTTCTGTGTCTGGATAAACTTATCTATAATATGTATGTATGTTTATACAATATGTATATTGAGGGAGGCCTATGTCCAGCACTGAACATCTCGGCTTCGGCTGAAATGATAATGGTGATGATGTATATATCAAGAAATAAATAAATAAGTTTATCAATCTGCTTACCATAGTATAAGTCCTGACTATTTAGAATCAAACGACGTGAAATTTGTGAATTTATTTAAACATTTAGTATTTTTACTTTCTTTTATATTTAAAATTAATATTTATGGTATATAAAAGCCAAAAGAAAAAACAATGCATTTAAAATATTGTACTCGTTTAATCTAACTCCAGTCCAGTGAAATATTTATTTCACTTTAGTAAAGGAAAACTTCAAATTCTGTGAATTTGTTCGTGACAAATTCTGAATTCGAACTAAAAATTGAAATTAAGCTATACAAGCTATGTTAAAAAAAAAACAGCCAGTTTAGCGCTCTGTGATTGGTGCTAGTAAAAGCGAGATTAAATATAAATTTGTAAAGAATAAGAAGTGATACGAGCTGTTAATGATAGAAACTATCAGTAGTTTTAATAAGTATTTAGAGTAGTTTGGAAAAAATGGTCCTAATATTAACATTTTGAGTGATTAGATTTTTTTTAATTTTGCACATTTGCACTAATGAATATTTCAAGCACTTAATATCTGATTTCTTGTTCAATTTAAATTAAGAGTGTGTCAAACTGAATATACCACACCATGTTAATCCGGCAATAGCTTATGACGAATACACAAGCACTTGGATGCTGTTGATAAGTTGTTACGAGTTAAATGCTTGAATTATGTGTGTGTGTGTTTTTTTTTAAGATGTTTGAAAATAAATACTTTACGCTGCAATTAACCAATAAAACAATTGAAAGACGCTGTAAACATAATCAATATGGCGTTTAGCCAACATTGTCTTTATGTCCCTTCAAAACACAAAAAAATGTGCGGTGTGAACTGCTGTCTTTTGTAGTGTGAACGTGTATTTTCCGTTAGATTTTAGTTCCTACAGAAATCTACTATGACTCAACTTTTGCAGGTCGCACATATCCACGTATGAAGCAGCATGTAAGTGCACTTTAATTATTCCTATATTGGCAATATCACTGGTGTATTAACGATAATTCTACTTTAATAAGTGACAATGCACTTTTATAGTCTTTAAATGAATTAAAATCTACTCACACTGGAGCTCGACCACATCTTGACGTGTTAATGCGTGTTGATGGATGCGAGGCGGCTAGTGACGTCGCTGGATTATTACGCGTTCACTTGGTCGACAGCTTCATGCGATCAACGAATGGAGTTTTTGTATGTGCCACTTTCAATGTTGTTTGAAGAACGAGAAGAGAAGCAGTATTTAGAGAAAAAGGAAACCGCTTGAGGAGGATTTTCTTTGGGAGAGTACGCGGAACAAACGCAGTATACAATGTCACTTTAGTGTTAAAAGCAGCGGTATAGTTTTAAAATTCAATGATATTAGTAATTTAAGATTAATTTTTTAATAGTATGGAAAACAAAGTACGAAAAATATTATCGTTTACCCAAAGAAAGAAAGGAAAACTGTTTTCATGTGACGGACACACATAACTTGCGAGCATGTTCTTTACACTTTAGCAAACACATAACGTGTCCATCATGCACCTCGAGTCTAATATGTGCCGCTAACTTAATATTGAATTACATGATGTACATTGAACTTTTTATATTAAACTATTAAAGCATATATATACAAAGATATTCAAGAATGTATGAGATAGTTAATATTTTAGATCAATTTTCATACGTAAACAGTAATTTATGTATGTAATCCTTTGTTGACAGATGTGATTTTATCAGCAGTATTTTATCAAATAATGGCTTTCACATTTTCAATACAGAAGTAATAACAAATTTACTTCTATATTTAGAAATGTGGGAACATTTCACAATGAAATTTACGTAAAATAAATGTTGTGCCTCCGCCCGCCCACACACGCCGATAAAAGCGATAAGTATGACTGAAACGATATATGTTAACATACTCGTGAAGTTCTCATACATACTTTTTTATAATAGTACTCCTACTCCTCTTAGACGAATGATTATTAATGTGAAAATAATTTTATTTTTAGGAGGATTTCAGAAATGTGGTTTCGAAATCCCTAAGACCCAAAAAACCTAAGTAACAAGTTCTTGCGATTTATTTTTAACAACAACATAGAATAATTCAAAGCTTTATTGCTTGAAGCTTCCTATTCCTATTTCACATATAACACTTAATAATACATATCCACCACTAAAACTGCTATAGCATAAAGTTTCTCAGTATTACAGCCACAATATACTATAGACGCCCGTCAGTGGCGTCAGTCATCTCTCACCGGTACAACATGAGAATAATTCGGATGACATACGTGGCGTACCTATCGCGTACTAGGTTATGTGTCTATTACATATCATGGCAATAAAGATAATCACATTACCTGTTTCGAATGATAAAAAGATAGGAAGGGAAATAAAGGACAGTAGGACGTACAGATACTTTATGTAACTATTATTAACAAATGAAAAACGGTTCTGAAATAATGACTGCGCGGTTGGCCTAGTGGTTTAATCCGACATTTAGGAGGGATCTGGATGTCGTAATAGCAGCGGTTCCCGGATCCCTCCTATCTCAGGCGCAGAGTGGCACACCGTGTGGCTTTTAGTCGGTCCGATTCCGACACACCACCTCGCCGTAAACCCCGGTGGGGTGACGGCTCGAGGGAGTTTCCACACGTTAAAAAAAAAAAATAAGTGGTTTAATCCGACGTTGTCGGCCTCCTCGGAAGGAGGTTTACTGGTGGTCCCAGGAGTTGACGGACCTCCGCGCGGCCTGTACACGTGCCCGGAGGTCCTACACCCGTAGTCGGCGGCGACACCGCGAAGAAGGCGGGGAGGACCAGCTTCATGAGGAGTACCGAGAGGCGTGAAAAACTCTGAAGCTGGCCATCAGCTGCACCAAAGAAATTAAGAGAAAGGAGATGCTGGAGGGTCTCGATCGTCACCTCTGGGGTCGCCCTTATCGTGCGGTGCGACAAAAGCTCCGCACGTTGGGCCCCCCCCTTACAGAGACACTCCAGCCCAGCTTCCTGCGGGAAGTGGTCGAGGGCCTTTTTCTGCAGCGGGTGGAACACACACCCCCGTCGATGGCCTCCATGGTCGGAGACGACGGGGGGAACGAAGACAATATTCCACCCGTCAGGGAAACGGAGGTAAGGGCGGTGTTCTACGGATCCGCTCTAAGAACACCGCCCCCGGGCCAGACGGGATACCTGCTCAAGTGCTGGCCCGAGCCCTCGAACACATGTCGGACCGCCTCAGGGAGGTTCTGGACGCTTGCTCGGCTTCCGGGCGCTTCCCTGAGTGCTGGAAAAGCGGGAAGCTGGTCCTATTAATGAAGCCGGGACGGCCTGCCGATTTTGTAACGGCCTATAGGCCCATCGTGTTGCTGGACGAGGCGTGTAAGTTGTTTGAAAGAATACTCTCTGCCCGCATCGTTTGGCACATCTGCGGGGTGGGTCCCGATTTGTCGGACGCACAATTTGGTTTTCGGGCGGAGCGTTCGACGGTCGATGCCGTGCTATGCCTCAGGGCCGTTACCGAAGAGGCGATGAGCTGTGGCGGCGTACTGGCCCCCAGACAAGACTGAGGCTCTGTTGTTCCATGGGCCCCGTCGTAGTCTGCCCCCCGGCGCCTCTTTCGTAGTCAATTCGGTCCTCGTACCGGTTCAGGCCCAGATGAAGTACTTGGGCCTGATCCTCTACGGTAGGTGGCTGTTCGACGAGCACTTCCGATCGAATGGGCGATTCTTGACCAATTTGGGTGGAGCCAGCGTCGCGACGAGACGGCTATATACGGGGGTTGTCCGGTCAATGGCGCTGTATGGTGCGCCGGCCTGGGCGGCGGCTCTGACCGTCCAGAATAGGGCTCGTCTCTGGCGCCCTCAGAGAATTTTGGCGGTTAGAGCCGTTCGCGGTTACGGCACCGTATCGACGGAGGCGGCGTGCGCTTTGGACGGAACGCCGTCGTGGGATTTGGAGGCGGAAGTGCACGCCGAAGTTTATCGGCGGACGGCTGACTTTCGAGTGGGTAGCAGCATACGGCCCCCGCCCGAAGAGATACACGAGTGGCGTGAGGCCACTCGTCGAGCCACGATGGCTGGTTGGAGACTCCTCGTGCTGGCTTTGCTCTCGTGGAGGCTCTCCAGCCGGTCATCGCCGAGTGGGCGTGGCGGCAGCACAGGACCCTTTCCATCCAACTGACGAAGGTCATTTTCGGGCACGGTTGCTTCGAGAAGTATCTGCACTCGGTCGCAAGGAGGGAATTGAGTCCCACCTGTCACCACTGTGACTGCAGTGAGGACTCGGCTCAGCACACGCCAGCGGTTTGTTCCACCTGGGCGGCGCAGCGTGGGGTCCTCACTGCAGTTATTGGAGGAGATCTCTCACTACCGGCCGTCATACGCTCCATGGCCAGTAGCGACAGTTGTTTTACCGCGGTCGCAACCTTCTGCGAAGACGTAATTTCGCGGAAGGAGGCGGCGGAGAAGGCCCGCGAGGACGATATTCACTCGGACCCAATTCGCCGCCGGCGTGCCGGGCGGCGGAGACGCGCATACCAGCGCCTCATGCCGCCTTGAGTGTGGCCGCGGGTGGATTGGACGGGTTTTCCCCTGTATCCGCTACAATGGCCAGCCGCGAGGAGGTGACATCCGCGTGTGCCGTACGTCGTCTAAAATAGAGAGTTTACCCATGGATGGTGCCCGCAGTAGCAGGCAGGCGCTAGGAGGGATCTGGATGTCGTAATAGCAGTGGTTCCCGGATCCCTCCTATCTCAGGCGCAGAGTGGGACACCGTGTGGTTCGGTCCGATTCCGACACACCACCCCGCCGTAAACCCCGGTGGGGTGACGGCCCGAGGGGGTTTCCAAACGTTAAAAAAAAAAAGTGGTTTAAGCGGCCACCACACCGCTCACTATTGCGCTGAGTGTTGTGGGTTCAAATTCTACGTGGGACAATATTTTCTGTGATTGTATTGTTTGTGTCCGTTTCTTGTATGTTTGTAAAGTCCCCCGCGACGCTCGATTTATTCTTAATGAGGGATTGTCTTTTAAAAAAACAAAACAAAAAAGTAATAATAATAATTTGCAAATATGAAAATTAAGTTATTCAGGAAAGATATATAAAGAGATTTATTTATAATTCACACATGTGTAACCTGATCAAGAATTTCGTTTGTCGTATACCTGTTTTGTTGTTATAATATTACTTCAGAGGCAAAATTTAAGTCACGTAATTAATGACTAATTAGTGTAAAAGTTGATACATAGAAAAACGAAAATCTGTACGCAACACTGATGCTACATGTAAAATATTTTAAATATAGGTTTTTTTTCTGATAAGTAAGGGAAACAAACTGTGACTTAAGATTTGATTTCTGGTAACAAAAGTAAATGGATTTGAAAATTAGATTTTAAGTAAACATCGTCAGTTTGATACATCGAAAGTTTTACTTCAATGTTTAATAGTAATTCCATTGAATAAAGACAAAAAAAAATGAGCAAGTGTTGGTGGCCGTGTATTTTAAGACAATAATAAAAAAAAAAAAATTTATAGTATTTTTTTACCAGTCCATTAATTACTCTGCAACTTTAGTTTTTTTAAACATGCCTGTTCAAGTTATTTTACTCTGAGGGTAAGCCTGAATGGAATCAAGAGTGGTGGTCTCCATACTTTAGATGCCTTTACAAGCCCTGCTTAAAGGATCTGGGATCACAGTGGAAGAGAAATACGTGTGCGGGTAGAGAGCGCCAGATTTTGGCTGCACGGTACAGAGAGAAAGAGCCTAATCGATTAGTTCGAGAGTATGTCTGCAACTTTGAAACCGTGACTTTCAAGTGCTCATCAGAAAAATTTCCAGAATAAACACGAAAGAAAACAGCCGTAGAGGCGTCATCTCTTCGCAATTAGAGAGATTCAAGGGAGTTGTTGGCTGCCGGATTGTCGATAATTTGGACTGCACGCTAATCGAGAGGGTTAAGCAAATAATTTCACGCAGAAGCATATATTTACCACTTCTAAATTTATCGATCTCCTCTACAGTTCATTTTTACACACAATATTTCGCTACTATTCATTAGAAATATCAATATAATACAGTACAATAATAAATTTGTATAGTCTACCAGAAAGTTACCGATTTCACTCATGTTTTTATAAATATTTCTCCCTACAATGACGTACACAATTTTCCCTCTCCTATGATAAATGGCCCAGTATGTCACGTAATACCTCCTGCCGGTATCGAGGGCCGTAACTCAAGTACATATCTCATCGGCGTAAATCGCGAGTACCACGTAAATTGTACCAAATGCTATGTTTTTCAATACTTTATCGCCATCCAATATGTGTCGTTTTGTTCAAATCATGACCATGTTAATGACAATTTATTTGATGTCTCAATTAAGATTTACGGTGCTATACGAAGTACCGAAAGGTTTATAAATCACAACTAGGTCATCGTTGTCATTTTTATGGACATTCTTCGTGGTAGAGCCATGTTTCAGCACAAATAAGCAAGTTTGACTGCATTGATACCTCGGCCTCACCGAAAACTGGTGCTAAACAATTCTTTCGATGGCTTCATCTACTAGAATGGCAAACGTACACTTCAAAACTCAACAGTTCGGTTTTCCCTTTTTGACCAATGAGTCAAAACTTGGAGCTCACTATGAGCGGACGTGTTTCTGTCCCACTATGATCCTGGGTCCTTTACGTGGAACGTGAAAAAGCATCTCTGTAGGTCGTCTTAGTGTGAGCTACGGTGCTGCATTATTTGCATTCGTAATGAGTATGGCGACCATCACTTATGACTCTCAGGTAAAGTTATAAAAGTGGTATGTCGACGACGTTTTTTGTGTTATAAATGGTGACCATCAGAAGGGTAAACAATTTTTTATTGTTGAACTCCATGCACCAGAATATCTGGTTTTCGTGTGAAGAACAACTGACTCCTAGCTCATTCCTGCCTTAAATTGTAAGGGAGGGAGGACACTTGGATTACAGTTGTAGTTGCAGTTACAGTTGGATTCTATTCATGCTTTGCATCAGGCAGACTAGAATCACTTTGGCAGGCTCATAAAATAAAAAAAATAAAACAAAAACTAAATACTTCTTATAAGTACTACTGCCCAAAAATTAAGCGTTCTAAGAGTTTTCATTTGGTGTTCCTCTGTATTTACTCGTAACCTCTACATGTGTCGCATGTGACCAAATACATTTTCTATAGGTTATATAATTGCTACTTTGAAGTCCATAGTTTGATGCAGAGCAGCTGTAAATAAAATTTAACTGCACGGCATGCATGGCGACTGCACGGTGTGGTGGTCTAAGTGGTCGCCTCTCTACTGCACTTGGTGTTGTGAATTCAAACCTCACATGGGACAACACTTTGTATGAATTCCAAATTGTTGTTCTTAGTCTAAGAATTCTTTGTTTCCGTTTTTTTAATGTTTGTAAAGTCCCCCGAAACACAGGAATTACAGTTGTAGTTGCAGTTACAGTTGGATTCTATTCATGCTTTGCATCAGGCAGACTAGGCAGACAGGAGCATTGTCTTTAAAAAGTAAAAATTTAAAAAAGTAAAGTAGTTATATTATTATAAGTAAATTCAGAGATATATATTCATTTAGCCATTATTTAACAAATTTACTAACATAGATAGGTACCAAAACCTAATTAAAATCGCTAGCTTCATAAAGTCATGATATAACTTACGTACAGATTGTAAATTAATTTGTCTAATTGCAAACTGGTCTAATGAAACCAGCGGCAACAATGAAACGATAAATCCAGCGTGTTTAGCCTCAAATCAGTTTACAGTAGAATAACCAGAGCCTAAATAAATAATTGATTTGTGGCATACAACCACAGCCATCTATCAATTATTCTATTTGTGGCTTTAAAAGCGACCGCAAGAGAACGTGACGTAATTTACTTAGAATAATTTCATCTATAATAATTTTATTAAATAGCTTTAGTAATAAATTTTAATTAAATAAAAAAATATGGACGGGTAAACTTAAACCCCAGCATATTGTGATCCATTTGTAAGTTGCAATGAGAACTAAGCTAACTAACTAATAAGCCAGAACTCGTGGATTTAATTCTCAGCCAAAATAATATTATGAATGTATTAATGACAAACAGCTCTTTAAAAAGCCTGACAATAGTCCTTATATATAAATTCGATATCGCCTAATTCTGGGGTTGTGGATATCTGATGGCAATCGCTCCACGTGAAAAATTAAAATTTTGCCGTGTCGTAATAGACTTAAAATCAACTCCAATCTAATCTAGGAAAAGACTCGAGGAGGGAGATTATGTACGTATTAGAAATATATAGGTATATTTATCAGCAGTCTGTATACACTGGGCAAACTGGCACTAGGCAAAGTTTGTGCACTGACACAAGCTTTGCCCAGTTCAGACTGGTCTTACAGTACATGGTAATCAGACCACTGATTAACATACATGTAAATTTGTAAATATTATAGATAAATTACACCCACGTACGGAAGAAAATATGATCATTGGTGGCAATGAAACCCATGACTTCCAACTTAGTAGTCAGAATCCTTAACCACTGCATCAACAGGCCAGTCAAAAATTGACCAGTACTCCACAAAATAATTGTATCGTAAATAACTACAACAACCATTTCATGTTCTTTGTCGAGAGCTCTATCGCTTTTTATATCAAGTAAAATACGTATAAGCTTATATTTCTTACTCCCGCCAACAAAACCCGATTGTGGACAAACTTTATATTTGTCTACAAGTACACTTGACCATTGGCAAAATATAGCAAAAAAAGTCACCCTTTCGGCCTCGTTTCAATGCAGCAACATTAAGATCTGCCATTTTGAGTTGTCGAGATGGAATAATTTAATAGAGGAACCTTTTGCCGCGGACAATTTCCGTAGTTTAACTTCCACATTTTTTTTCCCTCTGGCCATTTTATGCAAAATGTAAGGCTGAGTTTTTTTACTTTAGGTTTCCGTTAATTAAAGGGCGACTACAATTTTTTTACGGTGTTTATTTTTACATGTATTGTATACTGTTTATTAAAAGTCCAAATTAGGTTTTAACGTTGGTTAAATGTTGCTGAAAACTTTGTTGTGTCAAAAAATTTGTTATTTTATTCGAACTGGCTGTTTTGGATTGTATAAAGTGAATAAAAAGTATACACTGTTGTAATCTACAAAATATATTCAATTACAAATTTGTTAACATATGACGTTTACGTTTTACTTTTTTTGTTTTGGTATTCTGCTTTTTTAATAACTTTTTCAAGACTTTTTTTTACCAATTTAGGCTTTATTAAGAAAAGTATTAAGTGCTACATTTTTTTGTAACTTTGTGCATGGTAAAGTGATTTTACTTGACCTGACATCGTTTCAACAAGAGTTGCATCCATCATACTCATTGCGAATGCAGTCAATGCAGTGACTCACAAGATGATAGCCTAGTGAGATCTATTTTCACGCTACGTTTAAAGAGCCCAGGATCATAATGGATGGAAACAGTTGTAGTAAAGTAGCATTGGTAGTGAGTTGCAGATTTTGAGTCAAAATCTGCAACTAGACGTCATACGTCTACCACTACCACTCTAAAAATGTGTTTTCTATGGCCAGCTTTTCTAGTAAAGGAAGGAGAACACTCTCTACGATAAAAGCTATAGAAAATTACCATAAAGGTGGTATCTCTTCACAACTTCAGAGGCTCGTTGTTGCTCGGGACTTGGTGGCTTCGGAAATGTCACTAATGTGGACTGCTCGCCGTTGCCACCGACCGAGAGCGTTTAGTAAACACTACGTAGATCCATCCTAAAGATTACAGTACTTCATATAGGAGTAAATCATATACGACACAGATACTCGGACGGGAAGAACCGTCTCACTTTGCTCAGTATTCTTAATTTCTGCAAGGCCACTTTAGTGACACTCTTAATGTACTCATCTGGGTTAAGATCCTGGTAAATATCCAGGCTTAGAATAGCGAGCTTATCCTGTAATATTATTGTTTAGGGCATCAAACAGAGAGAGCTAAGGAGTTCGATTCCTCGATTCGAGTCATCACATCATCGCACCTACAGAACAATATTTATTAAAAAATGCATTTTGATTCTTTTTAATCCTGTTAACGATCTGTCTGCATGGTTGCAATCAATCGTTTAGTGCAATGCAATACATATTCAAATCTCCAGCTGTTACTATACAAGCGAAGAAACAGGCAATAGTTAGTACTAAAATCGACCATTACGCGTTCCAAGTATGCTGAGAGGTAAATATCATAAACAAGTCTAAACTTGTATACTTGTACAAGTTTAGACAGTGTATAGTGTGCACTGTGCACTGCCAGTGAGTGGAGCTTGCTCACATATTTCTAAATAAGTTACACAACTAAGCACAATACGGCATCTTACAGCCAAATGTGACTCTATATAGCTCGCTCTTACTTTGATTCAGTAAGTTTTTAATATTTTAGCAAACTATATGCCATATAAGGTTCACATCATCACATTCTTTAGTAGTCAACTACTAGACATAAGTCTCTCGTTAGAAATTTATTTATTTATTTATACATCATGCACTTTATGTACATAGGCGGACTTAATGCCTAAGGCATTCTCTACCAATGGACCTTTGGGTGATGCAGAGAAAATAGGAAGTAGGTGCGTTTCAGGTGATGTTGAATAAAAGAAGTAGAGATATACAAACTTATCATATACTAAAGTTTATACAAATACATCAATATATACATATACATACTTAAGTTGATATAAATCCATATACATACATATATACTCAAATAAATATCATAACAAGTATAAGATGATAATCGTGTATTGGTGGATTCTGCCAGTTGTTTCAGTAAATATTGCTTCACTTTTTTTTTGAGAGAAATGAGGTGTTGGCCTACTATATCACCCTAGCTAGACTGAATGATTTAGGGTAGGGTAGTGTATATATGTCATATTAAGGTTTAAAAGCGTAATATGTATTATTTTTTATTGTACACTGTGAATACATACGCCATAAGAAAATAGAAAATATGATTACTGGTACAATTGGCAGTAAGTACGATTTCTTCGAGATAATTTAAGTCAAGGTCGAATGCATTGAATTAACAAATGGTAGTATTCAGGTGTACACAGGTTTAACTACTAAAGAAAGTATTTGAACGTAATACAAGAAACATATATAATTAGTAGGTATGTACTTATGTCTAGATAACACATAAAATATATTAAAAATATATGTGTAATATATAATTCTGTTAACGAAATAAGATCATCGATGAGTCAACATGTTATGACACAAAAAAGGGATTAAGAAACAGATAAGGAATAAGAAGAACAATATACATAAACACAAGTTACACACATACATAGATTTAATCCTTTTATTTCTAAAGAAACGGAAAAAAATGTTTAATGGGCCCATATTTTGGTGACAATAATTCTTTTCCCACTTATACTAATGCAAGGATGCCAAATAAAATGGACAATGCACAGCAAAATTATAATGATAGTCTGAAATTACTTTTCTTTAGAAATTCACTCACTGCTAACTCCACATAGGTAACAGAAGATAAGAATATTCAAAAGGAGATAAGATTTTGCAAATACACACACTGACACTGTCATCACCAAAACGGTAAATAGAGGCACATTTTGACAACTGTAATTTTGTACAATATGACGTCACAAACAGAAAAACCGGTAAATTGGGAAAAGCTGAAAACGTATCCCATATTAGTTTATCTAATAACAAAGTGACAAATAAGTTGGAAGGTTCTTTATCGTGGGCTCCTCACTGCATCAGGGGTATTAACGGTGAGCCCTAGCTGACATATTTAAGGCCTACTGATTATGTGGCTCCAACAAGTTTAGGGACGAAAGGGTTGGCTTGTTTTATTTCACAACAGTTTTGATAGCAAAAGTAAAATGTTGGGTGAATAGCACTTTATTCATTGTAAGTTATAACTGTAATTTTAAAATTTGTACAGTTATTCTTATAATCATAAAAAAACATTTTGGGCCTCGAATTAAAAGACTCGATCTTGTAAAACAGTTAGTCTAGGGCAATTTTATAGTTTCCTAGGATTTACTTTCTAAGGTACACCTGGTTCCCAGACTACTGAGATGGCGTGTGGTTTTGGGTCGCTTTAAGACTAACATGACCACCAGTGGCATCAGAGGGGATTACCGTACAAACAAAAGACTTCAAGAGCGATCGGTGTTCGGGGATTTATTCCCCGTCAACGTTATGAGGCACCAAACTTTGATTGTCTCGTAATCTTTGTACCGCCCTTACGAAAATTCAGCTGTCTCTAGGACATACACGAGTGGTTCCATATCTGTCACGGTACGCATTTCGATGACATTTGCCATACATTAAATCTATGTCAGTATATTCCACGGCTGTAAAGGTCACTTGCGGCGTTATGACTGTCGATTTCGGTAAATCCAAATAATTTAAGGACTTGCAAGCAAGCACAACACTCAATTTCACACACAAACTGCACAACACAATCAATATTATTACTATTTAATAAAATAAATAAAAATCTAACTGACGCTACTTTCTACATTCTTCTTTCTTCGAACATAAAATAATTGCATCAATGCTGCCAATTGTTTAAGGTTATTTAAAAATGAAAATGTTTCTTGCCGGTAGTAATCATTATGTACTGTAAAAAGCATTTAAATAAGCAATATAATTTACGAAGCCTAATAACATTATAATTCTTATTTTTATTACAATCAATAGATAAAAAGGCATGAAGTGATTAATTGTAGGTTGGCAGCAATGTTGCCTGTGACATATTAGCCAACTACATGCTTCTATTTCGTATTCGCCTACACAGTGACTAACAAAGCAAATGAAGTCTATGAACCTCTTTGTCATACACAGTATTATCTTTCGTATGCTCTTTGAAATATGTTTGAGTTTACTTAAAAAACATTTTTTTTTTGTATTATTAATTATTATATCGTATGTGTGAAAGGTCATTGACCAATACATATTAGAGCATTATACGAGACATGATATTGTAAACTGCGACACAGAAAAAAAGTGTCCTGTGGCTAAACTACTGAATATATTTCGTGCAAATTTTGCAAATTGTCTCCAAATAACTAAATGAATGTCTAGTATAAATAAACATGATTCTGATATGTGCAACCTTACTACTCATTCTAGGACTTTAGTATTACTAGTGCTTGTCTATAGAGTATTGTGTATTTGTGCTCGAAGTAATTTCTAATCTAGAGTTTAATTACATTTTGTAGTACTAGAAAGGTATTCTAATCCGGGAAATTTACAAAGAATATCCAATTTCTTATGTCAAGTATGCTACTAATGCTATAGTCTCGTAACTACTCTCACACCTAATATTGCAATTTGAGCTTCAAGTACATAGGCACATAGGGTTTCTCCGTGCAAATGGATTTCACTTGCCGATTGTTCACTGCCACAGCATTATTCTGATTGCTGAAGACTAAATAAAATAGATTTATTGACTAACTAACTTGAGACTAACTAAAGATTAAACAAGTAAATAATCAAACATCAATTTGAAAACAATCAAAATAAAATCAGATAGTTAGTAAATTGTAACTTATCGAAGAGTTTTTATATTCTACATTTGTCGTAAACATAAATTAATAATAACACACAATATTCTGAAATAAATTGAATATTTATTCATATCACCACAAAACTAAATTTCGAAATAAACCACATCCATGAGACAGTAGACGGCCGAGTGACAGTTTTCTTCTTAGATCCTATGTTCCGTGCATCTTTTTACCACGCTATCCACATCTACTAGTACCTTTTAATTTTGTGGTCTAGTAAAGTATGACCAGCCCATTACAACGTTAATTACATCTAGTAACATTACATTCAGAAATAGTTTAGTTTTTTTTCGTATTCATGTGATATTTTACTCCTAGCTAATTGCGGCCACAGGAGCCAGTCTCAGCGTAGGCTGGCTAACTACTCAAGAGATATTATAGTGCACATACTTATGTATGTGCACAAACACCGGTGCACTCTCTGTTCCCTCACTCTCACAATCCAATGAAACGGTTATCCGGCACTACCGATAAGAGATCAGGCTCGGAACTGACGGCTTTACATACAACAATACAATACAATACATGTATTAGAAATATGTAGATTTTAACAAATTCAGGGAGGTATTTGATGATTACAGTATAAATTTCAAGAACCCAAATATAAGGGCGATTTGTCCGCTCTATTAGTTTAGGGACGCGGCTTCAATTTCCGTTTGGGACAAAAATCTGTACCGCCTTCGTATTTGCTCTGAATCTAGTTGTTGGTACGAATGATTTATGTAATGGCATTCGTAAAATAGGAAATTCTATGAAAGGTTAGGTTAAAGTAAGGCCAAAGGGATGTGATGTAATATTTGTCCTTATATGTGTAATTTGATGACTTTTGCATTTTTATAAGAAATATGGTACTCGTTTCTTTTTTATTGGGTCAGTGACTAATTTCAGAGGAAATTAAAATTTTTCGAAAGTGTAGTGACAATTTTATCTAAGCTTTGTAATTCAGGGAGAATTTAAGGAAAAAAATGTACATTTACAAAAATTTACAAAAATGTAATTGAAACTATTCAATTTTTTTTGTAGTAAGTGACAATCACTGTCCACTAATACCTACAACTGATAGGCGATTAGTGTCTTGCTCATTAATTTATTTACGTTGGAGCAATACTCTCTTGTGATAGATAGACAAGACTCTAGAGGAAGTAGGATTCCAGTGATAAAGTGATAATACTTATTAAATGTCATGAATATCAATATTGCACATGACGTTTCTATACATATATGGAGGGTAGCAGTATCGAAATCTTTTGTTGATAATGTTGTAATAAAGGTTTCATAGTAAATTTTTGGTCAATGATTTTCTTCTTTTAATTTTATATCTTGAAGTTGAATTTCAATGAATGTTTTTATTTTGTTTTTTTTTTGTATTTGATTTTATTGGAACTTAGTTTTTTTACTTCTGTGTTTGTATGAGAAAGCTGTTTTTGTCGTTTGATATTGTACACTTAATAATTTGTAAACAGTGATGAACTAACAAATAAATAATAAAATTACAGGTGGCAAAATCTGTTATAGATTGCAATGTATTTCTTGAGTTCTATTTCTGTCAGAAACTGGTTCTACAGGAGAAATCTTAGTCGGAATGTAGGTTTTTGTGATAGTACCGATACTAAAATTACTAGAGGGTAAAATTTCGATGTCCAGAATAACGGTGTGCGAAACCGTCGGCAGTAAACACTAGAGGGGCACTAGTGTGACACGGCGCACGCATTAGCGAATGCTGACTAGAGATGCTCCGAGTTGAGGGTCATACACTTGAGGATCGTTCAAACTAGATCAGCATACACTGAGTTACTGGACCGATTTAGTAGTAAATTATTTATTAACTGGAGTAATAAGGCTCTAATTAAAAATATATAAGTATAATAGTGCTGTGAATATATTTTATGGACTATTTCTTGATTGAAATTATCAATAATAAGTATGAATTTAGTCATATGTAAGTATGTTTCTCAGCAAGCTATTGTTATAGCACAGCCTTTGCCAAGTTTGAGATCTGACTGTGAAATAAATTATCACGTGCAGTGTTTCCTAATCGTTATAACCTTAAAGTTGAAGATCTCCACGGTGGTGATACTTACGCTCAGGTGACTTATTTGTTTGTCCATCCTTTATAACATAAAAATATTTAATTGAAGAATGATGGAGTAGTCCTAGCTGATTTCAACTACAGAAACCTCTCAACGGAGATTAGCCAGTTACATTGAAGATATTATAGCACACAACTGTGTGCATTTATACACGTGCACTCTCTGTTCCCTCACTCTCACAAACCGATACGATAGCTATCCGACACGATCGGGGGCACTTTCCGTGGCACGGGGGCCAAGACCCCAACTTCCAATCTCTGGGATATTATTCAGTATAGGAATGCTTAGTAACAGCAAGGAGTTTAGAATTAATGGAAATGGTCAAAAAAACTCAATAATACTTTTTTACTTGACCCGATAATTGAATCCAAGACCTCTTGATCAGCAGTAGCATACGCTAACTTTAAGGCCAAGGAGGATTAAACAATATTATTATAAAGAAAGTGGTTGCTTTCAACTCAATTACAAATCACGATGTAACAGAAATTACTTATCACTAACATTAGTTGTTAGATAAACTATCCGTCGTCAACCAAGACTGTATCTTCGAATATACGCAAACTTTACCTAAATGAAAATGTTATAAATTTTATCACTGAGTCTGAAAGCAAGATTACCAACACCTACCGCATAAAAAATTGTATAGAAAAATCCAATCACGCCTTGTCAATATGATACATTACTCACCTACTACAGCACCTGCCTGCTACTTGTCAAACCATGACACATGGACAAACAGACCGCAAATTGACAGAAACGTGGATTAAGCAGAGAGACGAACAAAATTCAACACTGAGAAATTATTTTTGTATTTGTGTATAACCATGGATGAAAATAAAAGTAACAAAAATATATCATAAAAAACATACGCTGCACTTATTAGGCACTATTCTGAAAAGCTACATGTTTGTTTCTTTTGAATAATTAATTTTGAAATTTAACCTTTGCGACACTTTATGGTTTTTCAATAAAAATTATTTATTGAACAGTAATCCGTCTCGAACAGATTCTGTACCCCTAACTCAGTGTTACGAGTAAATATCGCTATCTTCTTATTCAAATGTTCATTAGTAAACCTCAAATAATATAAATGATACATATTGTGCTGATCACAAAGAAGTCAATCATCTTTTATTTTCGAAATACTTGTAGGTTAACAGAAGTCAAGAATTTATGCAATATGTCAATCAATCAACCTATCGTCGTCAACTGTTGAACGAAGGTCTTCCCCAAAGAATGCCAACCATCCCGGTATTGGGCAAATCGCATCCATCCGCTACCAGCCACCTTCTTCAAGTCGTCGATCCATCGCACCACAGGGCGCCCTACACTACGTTTGCCCAATCATGGTATCCACTCTAGTACACTTCGGCTCCAGCGGCCATCGATTCCTCCGGAGACATGGCCGGCCCACTTCCACTTCAGCATACTGATTCTCTGTTTCAACATATATTCTTAGTAAACTTCATATAGAAATCTTCACACCATCTACAAGACATAAATGAAAAGCTCTTTCAAAATAAGATATTAGGAAGAAATATCGTCCTTGGCAGTGAATGCACACATTTCTCTCTTGACAAAGTAAGTTGTTTCTTTAATCTTTAGAAAACCTACTCTAGAAAGTCCTCAGTTGACCAGTTGACAAGTAACTCAACAAATTGCAACGGCAAAAGATATCAAACCGACAAACGTCCTTTTGATGCCTTGTGTGTGCTGTTCTTTACAAAGAGTAGTATATCATACGATACATTTACATCACATCAACAGCGTTTAATAGTCCACTGCTGGACATAGGCCTCTCCTTACGAGCTGGTTTAGAGTTTGTTTCAAGTTTTCCTTTCTCTTTGAAGTGAAGCGTCGTGCGTAGTTTGTTTCCTTAGTCGTTTCTTACGACTCACCCCTATTCACCCATTAGATGAATAGCGATGGTGACACATCGTATTATTAATCTGTCTTCACGCGAAAAGAATTTAATTCACTAAATAAAATAAACTTTTATTTTGGCTATTAGTTTAGAAGAGGCTTCAGGTTGCAAATTATCACACAAAAGAAATAGTAATCAATTTTAAAATTATTGCTAATTTTGTAAACCAGTGAATATTCCTGTCTTAGTTGTTTCGACTGTTTCCAACACCCGCATGTCCCATTATTCTACTTGGAGCTTAAGATTTCTCTGCTTTTTCTACTACTAATATCCGAGACTTCTCGAGTGTTATAACTCTGAGGCTCAGTGAAAAATCAATAGTGGGCGTATAGGAGGAAGGAATCATCCAAGAAAATACAAGATACTTATATAATAAATACTCAATGTTTTCTGATTCCAACATTTTACGATTGCTCTCACCTTAACTCAGTCCGTGACAATAATTTAAATGTCCAATTATTATAGCAATTTACGTCATTTAAATTTAATACAGTAAACAAATATTGCCTGTATTAGGTGATATTGTTCACTAATTATACCTCAATTGAAGTTTTAACTTAAGCCAATCAAAACAAGTCGAATTCCATTTAATCTGCTAAATATCTTCTGCAATTTAATTAAAACAGAGCCTCTCGCTGTAATCCTGATGGCAAGGGAAAACAACCAAAATGTACCATTAAACAATTAACCCGTTTATTATGACACGTTCAAACTTGTAATAGGCCCGACGACCAATAAAACCATTAAAATTCTAAACTCTGAGCCGCCCGCGATAATAATGTTTTAAGTAATGAGAGATGGGCGTTAATTTCGATAGTCTATAATTTATTTCCTATTGTATTCTAAAATATTACGATATTAACATTTTTAAAAATGAACCACTAAATAAGGGCCACGGTGAGATATAATACATGAAATAAAGTTTGAAGCATTTGTCTAATTCCATTTGGGCAAAGTAGAAACAATTATATAGAATAATTTCTCACAATAATGGCATGACTACTATACTACTGAACTGAATATTGAATATGCGTATATTGTTCGCAAGGGATAAAAAAATATGTAGGAACGGCAGGCCACCAAACGTCCAGTGGTGTATTTATACAATAATATTTCGGTTATCTCACACATAACGCCATCTAAATTCAAACAAAGCGGAGCTTGTATTAAACAACTGATATAAATACATATGTTTTTGTAAATACTCGTACATATACAGAAACTACTCAAACTCCGAAACCAATATTTGCATATCATACAAACATTTGATCCCACCCGGATATCGGACCCGAGACAAACGCCACATATAGCCACAACACGCTACCATTACTCCACTAAAGCAGTCTCTCTCTCGATTCACAAGTGTGCAGTCAACCATTCGCTGAGAAAAGAAGATTTTATCTACACCCATAACAATATATTTCGAATTTTCTTTAATTATTTCATCTATAATAAAATCGCTGTCTCCACTACAATACACTGCAATAAAAGAATCTGAAGACAATGGCAATGTTTGGCGAAAACTCCCAGCCATCGGTTTTACGACACAAGTTTTGCGTCGAGTCGCGACGATCACCCTCGGCTTGCGTCGCCGAACAACCGCAGTTACTGTTAAGTGTTGCAGCGTTTGCGGACTCTAACCAGAATTAGTGTTATTAAGCTAGTCTTTGAGAAAGATTGGACGTTATTGAGATTTATTTTCTCATGTTGTTTAAATGATCATAAATAAATATTGATATTAGTATTTCTGGTGTTGTTTTAATAAATATATGAAAACTGTTCAGTTCACACGACGTATGTTAAAGTATACCTATTTCCTCAAAAAATATTAGCGGTAAGCATTTCAGATGTTTTTAACTACAGAAGTGCTAGTTCAATGCTTGCCTTTAAGTTCAGAAATCACTCAGTAGATGAAACTCGTGGCACTCGCACTACAAAAGGTCATAGGTTCATTTCCACCTGGGACAAATAATTGTAAGCGCTATTACTGTTTCGTGTCTGGGTATAATTAACTTGCATTTAATCTAAAGCGCCAGCATCCGTGTTTTAATGTTTCGTTGGTGAATGTGAGACTGGAGGCCCATCGATGCAGGGGTGACAGTTATCGTGATAACTGTGTGAGCCTTACACTGTCACGACGACTGTCATGCCTTTTACGTCCCTAAGCGGGGTGTGAAAAAGCATCTCACTACGCCGCCATAGTGTGGGTTACCATACTGCATTGTCTGCATTTGCAAAGAGTATGGTGAACACAACTCTTGGATTCTATTCATGCTTTCCATCAGATAGAGTAGAGTCACTTTGGCAGGCTCTTAATATAGAAAAAAAAATAAGAATGATTCAAAATAGGCTTATAAGCTGGCTACTTGTTATAACACATGCTTATCTATTATTCTTAAAATCTTTTATCATCGTACATAAGTAAAAGTAATTATAAATGAGGAAAAAATTCATATTAATTTGTTCGTTTAATGTAAAAGTTCAATTTTGAAATTATATCCCAAATGAAAGGCCCGGGCTAATTACCGCTTATATGTAAAATACGGCCCTGGTAGAGTTTTAAACTGTCAGCACGCATTATTTAAGGAGATATTCGTAACAAAAACTCCACTTGGGAATAGAAGTTCAGGGACGAAATAAGAAAAAAATGCGTTAAAAAATACAATTACTCGAATATTTATCATTCTGGACTGTCTCGACTGACTGACTCTCTTAGATATTACTTATAGTTTTGGTTTTTTCAGTTACCTAAGTTGAAGTTAAAAGTACGTTTCCTCGAATAGAAAAACTAACACATCTAATACTCTCGAATTTACTGAGGCTGATAAGTTAAACTGGTTTGTGAATTCAGTTTCTTGCCAGGGTATACTTGAGTTCCTTGTAATAAACGTACATTTGACGGAACAGGATTTAGTTGGTTCAATTTCGACATACTACATATCCGTGAGCTCACGTGAAATGATGACCTATGGAGGTTTCATACGAAAAATTTGTTTCCCTGTAGAAGTATACATATCAGGCACCCAGGGAACATTTTTATTTTTCCCAAATCAACAAAATAGTTGGAATACACTAAAATTACATTATTCGTAATCTTCAAGTTTATTGATTGTAAAATATGATTTATTTAGTCAAATAATTATACTATACAATTCAGGAAAGCGACCCTAATTCATAAAATTAATTATTGAAGGGTTAGAACGTCAATTAGAGCGTTTGCACCAGCCGTAAGCTAACCAAATCCGGCCCTGTCGACGGACGGGGGCGGAGGAGGATTAATCCCTCTTGATGGATCGCTATCCCCAATCTGTTTTTGCCTAAATGAGAATAAACTGTTTGTCCAACCTGTCACCTTTTCGGTTTTTATATTTATTTGCATGACTGAAAACCTAAGATTCGTATAAATTACAGTTGGAAAAAAAGTTTGCGAATTTCCTAATAGCCGTATGTTAATACCACTGTTGACGTAATGTTGACATTTTATTGTTTAGTAACATAGGTACATCACCTTAAAACACTGCACACAACACACACATAGTAAGTAAATTATTCAGTACTCGAATACAACATTTGATAATCTAACACTTTTCAAACTTCTTTCTAAAAATCATTCTCATCATCATCATCATCAACAGCCTTTTCCAATCCACTGCTGGACATAGGCCTCTCCTTAGCAAGAAGGTTTTGGCCTACTATACCACGCTGACCAGACGGGTTGGAATATGGTTTGTTTCAAGTTTTCCTTCCCTTTGTAATGATGTTGTCTTGTATACTTTGTTCCCTTAGTCGCCTTTTACGACACCCGTGGGATGAATAGGGGTGGTAACACTATGTATTCTTAATCCGTCACCACACGGACATTTTTCTATTACTGAATAATTTAAAAAAAAAGTATATTTTACTTTCTGTAATAATTAAAAGTTTTGTTATCATTTTATACACAATTTTAAAACGGTAATTAAAATTGTGTACAGTATTAAAAGCTGGTAGTTGCCTAAAATTAAATTGGTGATCGACTGTATCTTAGGCACAAAGTTTTAAAATCGTCGCACGGCTCGAATGAATCGGTATGCAAGCGGTGTTATCAAATAAAAAAAGGAAAATCTTAGTCGGCTCGGATGCGTTTGATGTCACAGTGTTGTATTTTTGTTTCTCTTATCGGTTAGTTTGTTTAATGAACGAGAGAATACGACCGTGACTTTTGATGCTCCAGATCTTGGTGCCTGAAATACTTGTTGGGGTTGTTATGGTAACGTAGTTGATATTCAGATGCAACAACATTCACAGATAGGGAACATTTATACGTAACCTCACTGGTAAGTGGTTAAAATGTATTTTTGTGCACATTTTTTTTATTTTCTTCAAAAGACAACACCCGCATTAAGAATAAATCTTGTGTCGCGGGGGACTTTACAAACATACAAGAAACGGACACAAAGAACACCCAGACTCAGAACAACAATTTGTGGAGCACACAAAGGATTTAAACCCACAACTCTCAGCGAATTGGAGTGCGGCGTGGCGACCGCATAAGCCAATAGGCCAAACGTGCAGTCAAATGACGGGTGTATGTGCTAACAATCGTGCGAGGTAGCGCGCTATTTAATTTGACCCGCAAATGATTGCGTTATTAAAATAAATCTTCAGATAGCAGCTGAAAAGTCAGATACGATAAACGATTTGCAATTGGTATAAGATTTTTTTCTACTTAACTTTTACTACTACTTAAGAGATTTTTCTTAATATAATGTACAATTTATAAATGATCCATTGAATGGAAGATTGTTAGAAACCGTCAGCAATTCTACTTCCAAATTAAACATTATATCACATAAAAATATGGATATCTTCACAGCCACCGCTCTCACCTGTAAAATATTATATTCAAAAGCAATATCTCCGAGCGATTCTGCCGACCTATAAATGTTCCCCATAAAATGACGTCCTAGCGGCGCAGCTATAACAATCTAATTCAAACCTTATGTCTTAGCAGTAAGATATTGTATATTAGCTAGATTAAGTTGGCGAATATAAATATTAACACCTGAGTAATCTGTTATATGACCTGATATTTATTTCTTTCAATGTATTAGCAAAGGATGGGTTTCTTTATGTGCGATCGTAATGAAACAGCCTTGTCGTGGAAAGTTTTAATTAATTTGAAAAATATTGCCGATAACTGAACTGTGGAATCTTTGATAGTTAGCCGCTCGGTTATAAATTCAATTACGTTATTGATTTTTAATGTAGAAATATTTGGTATTTTCTCTTTTACCTGATTTTGTACTTCTCAAGGCAATGAAATAAACTAACTTCATTTTTGTCAGGGTATGGTTTTTATGCTTAATTATTAATAACCATTTATTATTTATATCTATATGCCTTTTCGATACTGAATATAAGAGATCAGTGTTTTGCCTTTGAGGAGGTTTCATAGGTTTTTCATAGGTCACCAATAGAGGGCGCTTAACAATGTTTGAACCTAAATTAAGTAAAACATTCATATAACACATAAAATCTCGACTGTTTCCCCGGAAGAGTTATATTTTAAGCGTCCATTTTTCGCGAGTGTTTTGGTCTCATATAATACGTGGTGAGTCCATTGCTGCTAATCAGAAGGTTTTGTTTGCCAGAGCCTAATCCGTCGATCAACAGGTGCAGTACTTGCTGGTGAGGCTAACTTGGGGCCTGAGCACCCTCTGGATGTCGTAATAGCAGCTGTTCCCGGATCCCTCCTATGTCAGGCGCAGAGTGGCACATCGTGTGGTTTTAGACGGTCCGATTCCGACACACCACCTCGCCGTAAACCCCGGTGAGGTGACAGCCCGAGTGGGTTTCCACACGTTAGAAAAAAAAGGGGCCTGAGCACCCAAGTAATATATGATAAAACTATAAATGGTAAACAGACTGTAGGATACCCAAACAAATATATCTTCCTTCCTTATCTTTTTCTTTTCTCTTCTAATTTTCTTTATTATTTTTAAATAAAAGCAAAGCTTGTCATGTACCTCCAATGATACTGTGATTATTTACCATGGTAACACAGCAAGACGTAAGATTATTTATAATGATCATCAAAATGATAAACATTGATGAATAGCCAATTAATTTGGAAGGTTATTTATTTTTTTTGTGTGTGAGGACTAATTTAATATTATATTAAATAGCAAATAATTTCATGTATTCAGATTATTAAGAAATTATTCTATTTTTAGTATATTTTAGTTTTACACACAGATATTCGTATATTCATTGGTTACTCATTGGTAAAGATATTTTTTTAACCAATCATGAAACGGTTAACAAATCAAGTACTAGTACTAAAACAATAAAATGAGGTCAGTTCACGTACAGTTTTGGGAAGTCTGGCTTTTAAAGACTACATTATACTTTTACCGAGTTTTAAAATTGTGTTTACAATTTTCCTCGTTCCTTTATAAAGGCAAATATTCTTTTCCACTTTGAACAATAGTTTACAGTCCTATATCTATATTTACATATTCAAGATTTTCGCTTCGTCCCTACCCAACATCAATAAAAATATGTGTGACACACCTATGAATATGCTAATACAACGTAAGCCTCCTTCGTTCAAGTTATAAATCTAAAAACAAAAGTGGCCAGAACACACAGAGTATAAATATAAAGAGTTCAAGGCCAAGATATTATGACCACAGTGTATTTTTTACACAAGCAACATGGATTCAAGCCAACTTTTGGTAGGAAAGCGGAAATAAAAGTCAGAACGAAAGTGCTTCTTTGTATAGCCGGGAAAAGTGCACCCATTTGTGCCAAACTGTGTCCATGCAAATAAAAGGCGTGTTTCAGTTGACTGGGATTCTATCAAAATTGCATTGGTCTACTCATTTTGTTCTAAAATTATACGTGGAATACATTTTGTAGATTCTTTCTCTCGAAAACAAAATGATGGTTTTCATTTGTTTTTTTCTTAAAAATGTTTATTAAAAATAAAATTTCACGGTTACAACTTAATAACACAAAGTAATATATATTTTAATTATCGATAATCTTTTGGATTAGGTACTCTATCATTGATCTAATACACTCCTGATATGGTTAGTATCCTTTTCAAAAAAGCAAAATAAGTATATAAGAAATAATATTTGATACATTACCGTGTGCCTTGCACAGTTTATCTCATATCAGATACTAATAAAGATAAAATATCATCTAATACACCAGACGAAGAGTGTTATGATGTTATGATTATAACACGGCAATGTATCGTTGGTGTTTCCTACTAAACTATTACCGGGAGTTAAGTGAGTCTGTAATTTATTCGGGTAATCGCGTAATTTGTCGCGGTGGATTGGTGTAATTTGTTCGCAGGTGCGGCCTGCTACCCTGTTTCCTTAGAATTACGAGTTGTCGTTTCTGCTTTGGACTTTTTTGACTGCTATTTTGTTTTGTTTACGTCTGTTTTGGAATTGAAATGTTGAGATTTTGACAGTGATTTATGTTTGTGTATTATTTGCTTAGTATTTGGTTTTTTGCAGGTATATGTTAAAAAAGAAAGCGTTTCAAATTGATTTAATGCTAATGTCATCAATGTTTGTCGGTTTAATGTTTAGTGATCTCACTGTAAAGCAAATGATTGCGTCATGAACACGATCATTTGTTATCTACATTTAGAAATATAAGTATGTTTATCTGTAGGCTACTTACTATAGCAGAGGCTCTATCTAAACTAGGACTAAATGATTGTATGTAAAACGAATTAAGTATCTTAATAAAATTTTAAGAGATAATGTTATCTTATAGATTAGCAATTTTTTTCTTTATCAAACTAATCTTTTAATGTTATTTTAATCGTCTAATATTAAATTTTTCTGGAACATCTTTTTCTCAATCACTTGTATCGTGTTTCTAATTGTTACTGTATATTTTATTTCTCAATAACATCACACCTTAATAAATGATCTCCCTCACGTTATATTCATAATATCATCATTTGAGTAAAATTTTCTAGCACAAGCGTGAAAAATATTTTACACGGTAAGCAAAAGTCCATTCTCGTCATTTATTTTCTCAGCTATAAGCCACATGAAATATGACGCGCTTAAGTTTAAAGTAAGCGAGCTTGTAATGTTTAGCCTGCGATATCGGCAATAGAGCAATGAATATAAGGTTGTCTGGTAAATTATTGTTTTAATGACTGGTCGTAACGATAGTACGATATACATACAAGATATTTATCATCATCGTAAATAGACTTTAATAGTCAACTCTTTAGAAAGAATGCTTTGGGCTACTATACCAGCCAAATGGGTTGATACAGGGTTTGCTTCAAGTTTTCTCCTCTTTGCAGTGCTGGTCCTGCTGAGTTTGCTCACATGCAATTAACAGTAATAGAGTAACTTATACGGAGCTGTGAAAACATGTTATTAATAAATAGAAAAACTTTAATTATTTATCTATAACAGAAAATAAATAGTCTTTCTTGATTTTGTATTAATTTATAAATGTGTTAAATGACAAGAATTTTTCTGTTATCTTTTAAATAATCTTTTTAGTTAGACAATGTGTGACATTGGAAAAACCTTCACGATTTTAAACACTGTTTAAGTAAAGTTGGAAAAAGAACGGAGGCATTAAAAAGATCATGATGACTTAGGACTAAGTCATCATGCAAAGCATTTATTTTCAACAGAAATAAACAACTGCGAGACAAAACATTAATAAAATTACATGTAAGACTTCAAAAGTGAGCAAATAGTAATATATTCGATAGAATGATACAGACATCTTCCCAACAAACAAAGTAAGTCTGGATAAATAAAACATGTCCTAAGAAACCCGCTAGCAAAGAGTTTTCTCCACAAATTGATATTCACCCGTCGTCACAGAATTTTTCAAATAAAAAAATAAACAAACGCTAAACAAGTCTGGTCCCAAAAAATACTTATTTACCTCAAACCCAACTTTGTTCAGAGTTCTGAGGGGCTCTTGATAATTTAATTTTTTCTTGTAAAGAGACGTATCCTATTACGTATTCGACGCTCGGAGCCCACTATTTATTCCTCATACATTCTACTCACGTAATAAATCACAGTTATTTAATCTACTGAATGATATATATGGGTATTTACCCGAACGTTTCTGTCTTAATATTAGTTGTATGTTATATCCGTGGCATCTAATACTGCTTCTAATCTAGCAAAGATAGCTGCAATATCTAGAATAAAGAGTAACGTGATTAAACGTATTTTTTTATTTGGTAATGGAATTTATGGTAGGTTATATTGCTTTTTACTGATACACTTATTTTAGTTTTGAAAACAGCTGTGATAATTATTTTAACAATAATTTCAAATTTGTAAAGAAATATCTATAAAACTGCAGTGAGACTGTGCTCCTATACAAACGAGATATGTTCACTGTGATAATCATCATCAATGATGATGCATTTTCCGTCCATAATCAGAAGTATTTCTCAGTATAAATGAGGTTCAAACTTCCTAAACCTCGACATCAAAACTTAGAATAGAAAACAAAGTAACACCATGAACAAAAACTACATTCTCTCAGCATCTAAACTGCCTTTCACTTATTATTTTTATGGCAAACCTACTGTGCACAGTAATCAAAACAGAGCACCACTATCCGATCCTAATTCTTAATCCACCCAGTAGCAAATAAGATTACTGTAAAATCCACGACCCGTAAGAAACACGCTTCGATAATCCAAAGACTAACTGTTAGCTAACGAAATATGGATGCTCTAATCCAGCCTACACTCTGTAGGTGAGTGAAAAATTAGATTGGTGAGCACACCGGACATAGCGGAACCTAGCCATAATCTCATTGAGTGTATTCCATACATAAGCGTCGAGCGATAGTTTTCGCTTTTAATTTTATAAGAATTTAATCTATAACAATATAATTAAACCCTAAATTCATTGAGGATATGTAGGCGGTAATACTATTAAAGTCATATATAGATATAACACTTTTTTTTTCTTAAGAACCTTCCAAAATGGTTCTAATCGGCTTGATAGTAATTATGAATGAAATCCCAGAGTTGTGGTCACCATATGCTTCGAGAATTCAGACAAGGTAGTATGGCGACCCACATTCTGGCTGCCTAGTGAGATGCTTTTTCACACCCCGCTTGGCAACGTAAACGGCATAACAGTCATCGTGGCAGTGTGAGACTCACACGCTTACGACGTCAATTGTGATGCCTGCATCAATGCGCCTCGAGTCTCAAAATAAGTACGTAAAATTTAACCTGTTATGCCATTTGATTGTAATGGAACGATAAAAATATTTTTATAACAGAAATAACAGTTATAATGATAATTTTGATATCATTATATAATGAGTGATAATGATCCAGCCATGATTAAAATTAAAATTGAAACTAAATGTTTAAGGTTTCAGTTTTTTCGGATTTTTACGAATTCAGCCGTGACTTAAATACTACATTGATACTTAATTATGAAGATGAGTATTACCGTGGCCATACTTTTTGCTTGTTTTTAATCGTATCACATTTAGTAGTGTGATTATTGATATAATAATTCAATAAAAATAGGTTAGTTAGAGGGTTACTTGATGGTAGTCAATAGCACTACCCATCAATGCTTGCCATGCCAGCTCAAGAGACGTAAGCTCATTATCGGAGTTTGATGTGAGAATATACTCATTTCTTGAATACTTGGGAATAATATGCAGATTCTATTTTACATATCTGAAGCTAGTTTATTATTTACGAAGAAATAAATCGTATGTATTGCATTATGTTGTTCATTTAATCATATCATATAACTGGACAGCTAATGTGTTAACTATTCTCTTTAACTTATAAATTGCGCCAAAGTGCGTATCTAAAGGGCGCAACGCCACAGGAATATTTGTGGGTCTTTTACTAGTATACGGCAAATGGGAGCCGAGTCATTTCCGACTTGGATTATTGATTTTACATTGAAAGATTTTGTGAATTTTTCCACCAGAAAATGTACTAAAGATTTTAGGTTAAGTGCTCAATTCTAGCTACGGTGGATGAAATCAGAATTTCCAGGATCAGGGTCCCTTTGTACCTAATATTTGTGATTGAATTATTTTCATTGGTAAGAAATAGGTAATTTAGAGCTTGAAGGGAAAAATTTTGGTTTGTTGATATTATTATATCAGTATATAAAACATTTTTTTTCCTAAAAAGCCTCCTGTCACGATGATTCAGGCGTCACAAGTTTTCTTCTCCTAACCTGGCGTTATACAATTTTGTTGCTTTGTATGTTTTTGCTGTATTGATATTAACAGCCGCTGTGGTACGCCTCGTTTTATCTCCGTGAGAGAGCCTTACTTCTTTACAGTTGGACTAACTCAATCGGAAAAATACCCAGGACGTCGTACAGAAACCAATGTTAAGCAGTTCTGTAATTCAAAGATGATTGAGGTTATGTAAGCTTAGCCCCTCCCGGCTCTTATACTGAAGGGAAAGAGCATAAAAAACGCGAATTTACGTGTTTCTCTTGAATTACCATTATACATGATATCACTTATCAGGTGTTCTGTCAGCCGTTTCGCCTTTTATTTTTTAATAAAAATAAAAATAAATAAATAAAAAAATAGCGTCCGCGTAAGTTTTTTTCCAATATACGAGTAAACACGTACTATACTATTCACTCAGAAATACATACCCCTAACACAATTCTAGTAAGTTAATCAAACTCAAATAATTGACATAAAAATTATCGATAGAACAATTTTATAATAAAAGTATATCGAGTTTTGTAAATTTGTCCAGAATTTCATCTCAAATGTACGAGAAATTTCATTTCAACAAACAAATGTATCGACATTATTGTATTAGGTACAAAAAGAAATTTCTAAGATGCTTATAACGTATTGAGAATTATTGTTGCGAGTTTTTTTTACTCTCAATAACGCGTCCTTTGAAACACTTGAACAAATTGACGAAAATTTTAAGCCTTATTCGATAAATTTCGGAGTATTCGAGTTTTTTTCCTCATTTCCGTGTCCGTGTCGTTTTGGATTATGTGGAACATAATATTCTTAGTAATCAAAGTAATTGAATAATAATCGATTAGACATTTTGCCTGACGGCAAATGATTACCGCCGATAGGTCTTTTATTATTACCTACTTACGTACTTTGTGAAATATTTAAAATAGTCCGAGCAGTTGGCACACTAATTAAATAAATTTAAACTGATTTTCAATGAGATACTGGTCAAATACCACTAGTGGTCGAGCCAAGCCATATATTTCAAAACATGACAAAGTTTCTTAGTCCTCCAATTTGCTTCTAATTAATTTTTAAGAGTTAAAGACTGTTAAGATTTCGAAGTGTCATTACTCGGTGTGTTCGTGGGTCACTACGTGTGTTGATCCTGGTGTACACAGTTACAGTAGTGGGCGTATGCGAGATATTAGTGTGTACTATCTTTTCTTACAAGAAATTCGTGGATAAATGTCGATTTATAACGAATTATAATAAAACAAGCTTGTATAAAGTAACATATGTAATAAACATATATGTGTACTTACGCGTATTACGCGTATTATTTTCAGTAAAATAACATTAGATAGCGAAAATGAGTGAATACGAGACTAAATACAGAAATAGCTGAATAATATTATATATAACTTAAATTACTTATATTTGAACTTGTACTTCAATGAGAACCAACCCTTTCGAACAAGTATACTAGAATATAAGAGATAAGATATTTATTAGGCACGTATCGAAATGTGCAACCAAACTATTATGTTTGTAAGTACGTGTAAATTGTACTGTATTCAAACTGACTGTAATCTGCTGCTGGAATGATCTACCTCCTCTGTTCCGTACACTGAAATTAGTTTGGAGCCTCCTTCAGTCACATCCATGACGCTTCAGTAACTGTACCACGCTACTGTCAAATTATCACTACACTACAAACATTTCACAAGTTACACAAAAACAGACAGTGTACTGTCTGTACCACGACATAACACTACAATGCAATAACGTCCTGTTACAATTTTTTATTTATTTACTAGGTGTAATCTTTGCCACTTTGTCCGCATACGATTTCACTATTTTATTAGTTTTAACTTTGTTTTCGTGTAATCTTATTTTTTAATAAAATTAAAGTAGCTCAAATTACCGCTTATGGCATCGGCTAACTGCCAGTGTAAGTCCTGTCAAAATCAGTCCGAAAAAAGCGGGCGCAAACAGACACAGTCAGACAGAAAAGATGTTTCGATGAAAGTACTGTGTCTAAAAATTTTTAAATTACAAGCAGCTGCTTCAATTAGAATATATGTATATATAAAGATAGTATATAACCTTTTTTAATAAGCACTGGCTATTTACCACAAGGAACAAAATGGCCGAATGGCCGTGGGCCGAATATTCAAAAAACACTGCGTTTTTGCGGTTTCTCTTCCTTTGTCATTGCCAAAGGAAGTGGGCGCAATAATGTTTGATCAGCCATTAACACAGTATTTGATCTGCAGGTGGGCCGCGAGTTGAGTAACAGTAAAATTAGCGGATTATCAGTTAGTTTAATTTCTTTATTCCGAAAGTAATTTATTTTATGTGTTTCACGCATGTATGTGAACATGCATCTTACATTAATTCCTGTAAACCAAAAGAGGTTGGAATTGTAATTTTCAGTAATCATACTGAAATGTGTTTTAGCGTGCATATACAGATCACTGTAGTTATTCTATCTATTTTTTTTTAAAGACAACGCCCGCACTGAAAATAAATCCTGTGTCGACTTTACACGGGAGACTTTACAAACATACAAGAAACGGACAAAAAGAGCACCATGACTCAGAAAAACAATCTGTAGATCACACAAAGCTTAGGGATTTAAACCTATAACATTTAGTGCAGTAGAGAACGGCGTGGCGACCGCTTAAACCACTACGCCAATCGTGCAGTTTTGGAATTTTCAGATCTAAATAGTTTCTCATATTTTATAAAAGCTCTCATTGCACTAACTTAGGCCCTGAGAAAAAATTTTCCACTTCGCTATGGACACTATACAAAATAACTACTCCCTACAGTCTCTTTTATTTTTAAAATATCTTTGTGATTTTCCTTAAATTTTATTAACATCATCATAACAAAAATAAATTAAATCTAAATCAACATTTGTGATTAAATACGTACATGTTAATACTGTGTAAGTAAATTATGTATCAGGTAATATAAAATTTACTCTTTATAAACACGTTTAGCTCCGCTACATAGCAGATTTTTGGTATTTAATTTTAATAGTTTCTTAAAGGTGTTTAACGACAAATTAATTGTTGTGCGAAATGCTAATCGTGTTTAATTATTTAATAAAGTACGTCTTAAATATATTTAAGATGTGCCATGCAAGTGACCGTTAGTGTTTTTGTAAATTTTTAGTGAAATCAAGTACATGTACCTCGTCCGTTCCCTTTTTGTTAAAGTATTTTAAGAGCTATACGATCCTTTAAATTTTTTGAAGTAAAATTTTTACTCTAAGCTTCCTAAGTCCTTAACACAAGTTAAAATTGTTTTTAAACCTCTGAGAGTTTCTTTTCAAATAAATACGAGTACATATATCTATTAAAGTACTCAAAGTTAACGTCCTTTTTCATATCAACTTGTTACAAGATTATCATTTAAACACTACCCATCCGAAGACACCGATGACTAAATACTCATCTATGCACTTCCTAACTGTCATTATCACTGTGTTCCATAGTCCCCATGTGCCTTGGATATCTCAACGGCAATCCACCGCCACTTAATCTCGGATGAGCCTTCTTGTAGCTCAGAATAAATTGTGTTCAACTCCTTACACAAGACACAATTTCAATTCAAAAGTGCCATGCCCCAAAAAATACTTAATTTTTCTCCATAGTGTTGACTGAAGTCACCTCCAAATACTTAGTCTGGCCATAAATACTGTTACACTTAATTATAAAAAAATATTACATTTGAATTTCGAATCTGTCATTTTTATACGATTGTTCATTGTGTTTTCTCATTTTGGCGCCAATACATTGTAAAATATTTTGCGATATTAAAATGGTGTGGGGTGATAAAGAGAACCGAATCGCTGTGATAGCATTACACAAAGTAGGTATGGAGCCAAATGCAATTTTTAAAACTCTCCATACACTTGGTATTAGTAAAATGTTTGTGTACCGGGCTATTAATAGGTACAATGAGACCTCCTCTGTTTGTGACAGAAAAAGATCTGGCCGTCCACGTAGTGTTCGTACGAAAAAGGTGGTCAAAGCAGTAAGGGAAAGAATTCGAAGAAATCCTGTCCGAAAGCAAAAGATTTTATCTCGGGAAATGAAGATAGCACCTAGAACCATGTCGCGTATTTTAAAAGATGACTTAGGACTTGCAGCCTATAAGAGACGCACTGGCCATTTCTTAACTGATAATTTAAAGAAGAATAGGGTGGTAAAATCGAAACAACTACTGAAGCGGTACGCAAAGGGAGGTCACAGAAAAATTTTGTTTACGGATGAGAAAATTTTTACAATTGAGCAACATTTTAACAAACAAAATGACCGTATTTATGCTCAAAGCTCTAAGGAAGCTTCCCAATTAGTCGACAGAGTGCAACGTGGACATTATCCGACTTCAGTGATGGTTTGGTGGGGTGTTAGCTATGAAGGAGTGACTGAGCCATATTTTTGTGAAAAAGGTATCAAAACATCGGCACAAGTGTATCAAGATACCATTCTTGAGAAGGTAGTTAAGCCCCTTAACATCACCATGTTCAATAACCAAGTATGGTCCTTCCAGCAAGACTCGGCGCCGGGTCATAAAGCTCGGTCCACGCAGTCTTGGTTGGAATCGAACGTTTCGGACTTCATCAGAGCTGAAGACTGGCCGTCGTCTAGTCCCGATCTTAATCCGCTGGATTATGATTTGTGGTCAGTTTTAGAGAGTACAGCTTGCTCTAAACGCCATGATAATTTGGAGTCCCTAAAACAATCTATACGATTGGCAGTGAAGAATTTTCCCATGGAAAGAGTGCGTGCTTCTATTGATAACTGGCCTCATCGTTTAAAGGACTGTATTGCAGCCAATGGAGACCACTTCGAATAAGCTTTTTATATTTTTAATTGTTTTATATTTATGTATTAAACTGACACACTGTAAAAGTAATAAATGTTATTTGCAGTTAACAATTTTCTTTTTTCTTTATTACAATATTTATGGCAAGACTAGGTACAAATCTAGATTTCTTATATACAAGTGTGTCCTTAATCAAAAATTTTAACACCCTTTTAGACGACTGCACCATCAAACAAGTACCAAAACAAAACTACCAAACCTGTAAACATCTACATTACACAATAAAAAAAGATATAAAGCACTAAATATCTTAAAACAATACTTTTTAAAATGCATTTAGGTATAATCTAAACATTAAAAAAAAACTGCTTAACTAAAAATATTATTACAGAAGAGTTAAGTAAGTGGACAGTATATTTATTTCTTTTTTATGAAGTAAACTTAACTTTTTTTAAACTAATTTTATACATAGATGTTATTTATTTATTTTTTATTTTTCCAGTATTAACTGTCGCCTATAACATAGCATTTTAATCTACTAATATTAAAATCTTTGTATCAATCTAAGAATTATGTACTTTTTACAATTATTGTTCAATATTTTCAGGTTTTAAATTAATATTTTTTTTCACGTATGTTGTAGTGAGAAATCTATTATAAGTCACGTTAGAAGTAACTATATAATTACTTCCAAGGTTGATTTTTTTAACAATTATACTAAACAGCAATCTAGGGATTTACTTCTAGAAGCAATCCTACAACAGACAGACAAATAAATATGATAAATGAAAGTAACTTTAAATAGTCTACCACAACGCAATCAATCAACATCTAAACCGAAAGAAATTCTAAACAAAATCTATTTTCCAATAACAAAATTTATTGAAATAAGATTAAGCGCGTCCTAACTGGCGGAGGTTCGTCATCCCATTTATCTTGCGGCCCGACAGTCCATTTGAAAGGCCATCAAAACAAACGGTACAATTTATTTCAGCCATTTTCTATCGCTCACGTACCGCTTGAAGATGCTGTTCAAATGGTAGTGACGCGTACTAGACGAGGAAGGGAGGTAATTTCATTTACCCCATAAAATAGATTTTTCGAACTAGAGATGGGAACGAGGATACAATCCGTTATTGGAAGACGCATGCTTAGGTGAATTAGGTGCTATAAGTAACCTTAGTTTGGTCAAGAATCTCGCAATGGACATTCAAATTGAAACTGATGCATCTGACGTAGGATTATGTACTAGGTTTGTAAGTTTACAATCGATGTTATGAATAAAATGTTTGATTTTTTTCATCTTTGTCAGTCTTACTCATTTATTAAAAATTAATAGTCTAAATAATACATGATGATTGTTTCTTTGTCCAATGGAATTGGTAACAAAGTTATTCAACAAAGAGTTAGAGTAACTGGTGTCGCATGTTGGAGTCAGTAGTGGGCCGATCTTGTCTCCAGAGGAACCGAGGGTCGCTGGAGTCGAAATGTGCTAGACCTGCGGCATGATCGACTGACGACTTGGAGAAGGTGGCTGGCAGCGGATAGATGCGAATTGCCCAAGACTAGGATGGTTGGCGCTTCTTGGGAAAGACCTTCATTCAGCAGTGGACGGTGATAGGTTGATTTGAAAATAAAAAATATTTATTTTAGTTATAATCAAATATTTACTATTATTGGTTAAATATATGAAACTTTTATCAGAAAGTTCTTAATTAAATTACCAAAAATGAAACATCAGTGGATAATTTCAAGTGTAAATACAAGCCATAATAACTTAAAAATCAAAAGATATACCGAATCAAGGATAGAAATGACCAATTATGTCATAGCAAAGTTGACATAATAGATCCTCTTACGTCATATTAGAGTTTTAACTTTGCCAAAAAAACAATGTCTAGCAGTAATTTCTAGGAGATATGTGCTTTATAATTCAATTATTGTTTCAAAAAATTATAAATCCTTTAATATTAACTAACATCTTTCATAAAATATTTAAGTTAATACTGTATTATAAAAGTATTTCCCATTCAAACACATCAGACCAGTCGTAGCACATCTCTATCGAACCGTACGTGCTCACGCGGTCACGTTGGTCCAAAAAGGAAAATTATTTTGAGGTAATGATGTAGTCAGAGTAATAATGTATCTTCCCAAAACTCTGTAGGCCGAATGATGAATTGAGAAATAAGACAACTTACTTACCGTAATGCCCAAAAGACCTTCGTTTTATTTAAAGAAAGACAGTTTTTTTTTACAATTCTCGCCTAAAATGTAACCAAAAGGTAAAGAGGTTTCTTTTAATATTGTCATTCTCTCAGTGAAATTAAGTTTATTTCAAAAACTTTTAGCATGAACTTTTGTAGAAGCTTGCTTAATATTCACTAGGGAGAGGTAAAAAACCAACCTATACTTAGAAAAGTTAAGAAGGATACTGATCATTTCTGTTAACTTGATTAATTAAGGTTGATGCTATTTTCATGTTTTATGCTGTTAAATTAAATTTCGAAACGAGTATAATGGTCCTTCTCCACCTCTAGTAGGATATAACAATACTAGAAATAAAAATTAAAATATTGGATATCAACCACACAAGATATCAAATATCAAATATCAAGATATCAAAAAGGTAAGCAGAAAGCTTTTTGGATTATATCACTACCTCTAACGTCTTCAAAACTTTTTTAGTTTTGAGACCAAAGCACTTTCTTCTCAGTCCCTTCTTCTTCTGTACTGGCTATGCTCATATACCTTTTCTCGAAGCTACTGAAGAACTCTGGCATAAAGTTGAACGTTTGCAAAATCTCTGTGTCCTCTTTATATTTAGCTTGAAAAAGTACGGTCACCTTTTGGAATTCTTTAGAAAGTTGAACTGGTTTCCTATTTGGCGGCATCGAGATATCTACATCCTTTTCTTACTATATTCAACGTTACACAACCCTAACTTTCGGTGAGCGCTTTAAGCACTTTGTCCCCAGTAAAAACTACTGTCGTCCTCCTCTACTCTTCTCCTTCGAACTCCTTCCCATAGCACAAGTCGCTACGATAAATCTTTCAGCGTTGCAGTTTTACGGCTATAGAGTGCCTAACAGCTTGCATACGTAATAGTCCATCTCTGAATGTATTCAGGAGGAGGAGAAAGGATTATTATCTCTATCTATTATCTATTATTTTGATAAATTTGCTTTCACTTCTATCCGTCATCTGCCTCAATATTTTCATCTTATCGTTATTTGAAAGAACAGAATTATTTGGAAATGCAGACAAGCAGTAGTAATAGCTAATAACATCATCACATCAGTTCAAAGATAAAGTTGAATAACAATACAAGTAAACAAGTATCTCCATAACGTTTATTACACGAACTAAAAATGAACGTTGCCAGCAACGTGTATTGTGCCAAAATTACAGTAATTCAATGATACAACAAATATCATACTCCATAATTTGACATCGACATCGATAAAGAATAATGACGTCACTTTGTGGTGCTATTTAAAATAAACCTTTTCCTCTGTTTCATAATAGAAGTTCCTTCAGGAGTTCATAAACATAAACGTATACTTTTATACTCGTTTATATAGGTATAAAAAATACAAAAAACTAGTTTTAATTTAATATATACAAAATTTTCACTCCAATCTAAAATTGAAAACGTGGTCCTTACTTTTCCTATGTAAACTTCTAGGAGTCATCATCTCATCGGGATTAGTAACAAAGGGTATGTTGGACTCAAACCGACTAACTAAACTAAACGACGTTCGATCGTTTCGTAGAAGAAATAAACCCATGAGGCCTGATATTGCAGTTAATAACTGTATACAAACTATTCAGTTATTGACTGCATGTGTGTGTGAAAATGTTCAGACAATAAAAAATCGTAAAAATACTAAACTAATAAACAGAAACTGACAGGAAATTTATGTAAGTGAAATGAGTAATGGCTGTCATTTATCATGTGGCTTCTTTGTATTACGTCCAGTCCAGTGACATTGACTAAGCAACTATATAGCAGATTTACTTAAAAATGGACAGGGGCTTTTGGAAATCTTAACGTTTACACGGGGAGGAAATAAAAAAAGTATTAGCGCGTAACATTTAAAAAACATTGTGAAACTACACCCAAAAGGCTTAATTATTACTTTGTAGTGTGTCCAATTTGGAATGCTTTTAAAACGAGAGTTAAAATAATACTGGACAATTTGAAGTCTTGTTACAGTTTTTCAATAGTTCAAATTTGACTTTTGTGTTTCAAACTTTCATGGGCGAAGGTAGTAACTTTCCATCAAGTCACTCATGTCCTTGTTTGTCCATTTTATAACAAAAGATACAATCACTAATCAAAAATAATTACAATATCGCTACACGTCCATAAATACACCCAAAGATAAATTTTAAATTCTCAGCACACATTTCATATCTCTCCTATTATACTCTGATTCGGCCCATCTTTCAATATGATATCGCATAGAAAGTTTCCGTGAAATAGACCGCTACCACAATAATATCCCTAAGGACAAGTCACAGGTAACAATGGGGCAATACCTTTGAAATAAATCAAACCTTGGATCTTGTGGGTCCAGTATTGTGCCTTGTGGTACCCGTTCTACACAAAGGTATCTCATGATTAGAATAAAATATTGTGTGTTTTGTCCGCATTTCTGTGCGGCTTTGTAAGTAAATATTCAATGTTTTCAGTAACTGAAAGTTTTTCTTGCTGATCAATAAATAATTTTAGACGTACAAAAATATAACGTTGAGTTGAGTATGGAGAGAATATTAATTTAAGTACCAGTCACAATATCACTGTACTGTGTTTTACTGTTTCTATTTGTTACAATGTATATAATACTTATCGAAATGCTATGAATTTATCAAAAATCGGCAGCCACAGCGTTTTAAAAAATTAAAATTCATATTAATTAATTCAAATACAGCCTAAATGAAAAATATTTAAGATAAATTCACCTTCAAGACAAACCGTAAAATTTCTTGATGCTGCTTTGAGGGTCTGAAAGGCCATCGTCACCCGAGCAGAAGTAGGCCAGGATAGCAGCGGGACGTGCTACGGAGTACACGCTCTTTTGGAGCAGAAAAGGGGTCATCTGCAAGCCGTAGGTAGATGGCCCGAGGTACGTCAGGATTTCAGGGATTTCCTATCAGGGTACACGTAATTCCCCGGCTACTAGTACCTGAGACGGCGTGCGGTTTTTGGTCGGTTCGAATCCGCCATAACCACCATTAGGTAGTATCAGGGAGGATTTCTGCACAGAAAAAAGAAAAAGGGTCTGGAAGGATAACAAGGCACTATCAGCTTCTGAGGAAGAGGTAATCGCTGACCAACAGGTAACCCGCTTGTTCATTGGCTTCTATATCATTAAAATTGTCGGCTATTTTACAAACTACCAAATCGCAAAATCTCAAATTGAATGAAAACAGAAGTTAGATAATATTCATCTCTGTTTTGTAACTAAATAAACAAAAGCCCCTGCTATCACCTCTGCAAACAATTGAGACCATAACGGTGACTAGTGATTGCCTACAGCGTACTAAAACATAATTAATTGATAGTAACCCCACGAAATCACCAATTAATTCCACAATTATAACTTCAAACCGTATTCCTTGGGACGGTACAGTCAGGTAATAAAATTTCGTCCATTATGTCCTTAACGTAACAATATTTAATTTCCCTTTTCATAATTTCAATAATTTTCTGGATTTTATTATTCTGACAATTATTTTTCTTCGAATCGTATTGGACTGAACGTGATGTAACAAAGATTGCCTAAATTATTGCACTATCCGAAACTAAAATAATTTTCCAATTTAAATCAGTATAATTTCTGGGATTAGCGTGTTCAACCCATCAAACAAACAAAACTCTCCAACATAATCTTATTGCTAGATTCAATTTGTAGTCCTCAAAATGTAAATTTGATTACACTTAAACAATGAAGAAACAGGCATGTATACACTATAACACAAGATATGTTAAATCCTACGCATTTTTTCAAAACTCATAGTTTCTCCCTTTACAGTCCCTCTCGTCCCTTTTATTCGTTTGACTGTACATCGCCAAATATCCGGGTAGCGGTCTAAGCCTCCACTTAACGCACGCATATGAAATTCAATGAGCCCGAGCCACGGTTCTGCTAAGCCGCAGCTCAGCTATTTAGTCCAATAGTTTTGTTACACTACACGGCTGATTAAGTGCCTCTTGGGGGTCGACTAAATTGTTAGTTACAGTGAGGGTATGTATTCACGGTTTTGGAAAAAGTAGGTTATTTTTAGTATCTGTTTTGTTAATCTGTAAAGGATATTTTGTTTTATTGTATACGATTAAATACATACTAGTTATGACGTGTCTATACGTGTGAGTGTGTTTGTGTGTGTGTGCATTTAAAAGAACATGCAGGATTTAATTTTATTTTTTTTTTATTTATACCAAGCCTAAAGCGCAATACTAAAAAACTTTGTATAGATATTCAAAGTAAGCGATATCTTAAGAGAAAACTCTACTTATAAATAATTTTCTTTAGGTATATTTTATAAATAGATCAGAAGAAGATTGTCTTTAGAAAAATTAGATATAAAAGAAAAGGAATATAGCAGGTAATATGAATGGATTATTAATTTACATGAAGTCAAGTAGAAAATAAAGTATTTTACTCTGAGTGATAGGTAGTGATAATTTTAAGGTTGAAGTGGTTTTCATAGGATTGTCACAATACGGTGCACATAACATTAGAAATTAACTTTTTGCTAGGTTCATTAGAGTAAAGGATGCTGTTACCTGTAGACATACTGATGTTGATAGTGTGGCTATGAACATTTATTTCTAAGAGTTTTTTTTGTTGACTGTGCTTATTGTGCTGTAAATTTTTCAAGCAAATTTTCTTTATAGGTATAAAATTACTTACCCTGACAGAAAGATTGATTCATCATCAAAGAGCCTTAACTGCCAAACCTCAAATTCAAAATCTTGGCAGCTGATACTCCGTACGAGGGTAAGTTTTTAAGTTCGCGGAATGACAGTGAAAAAGGCGGGTAAACGCGCTCCTTTGATGCCTACCGTATTCAGTGACTCATAATTAGTCTGCATAGTAAAATTTGTTGTGATTGGATCATTAGTTATTAAACTATCGTTGACCAAGTATTTTAATCGGGAACGAAGTGAAAAAAATGGAGAAAATTGAATTCCGTGCGGTGATAAAGTTCCTTACTAAGCAAGGAAAGTCTGTTCAAACCATACTCAATGAGATGTCATCGGTTTACGGGGATTCTTGTCCAAGAAAAACAATGGTCTACAAGTGGCATAGTTTATTTAAACAAGGCAGGGAATCACTTGAAGACGACCCGAGGCCGGGGCGCTCCGTTGAGGTGACTACGCCAGAAGTTATTGCAAAAGTAGAAAAAATTGTATTGGAAGATGCTCGACTAAAAAAGAAACAACTCGCAGAAATGGTTGGAGTATCGGATACAACAATTTTTAAAATTTTACACGATCATCTTGGCATGACTAAGGTTAGCGCACGGTGGGTGCCGAGAATGCTCACGCCATTGCAAAAACAACAGCGCGTGGAATGTTCACGTGCGTTTTTGGACCTCTGCAATGAAGACAAGGATGGCGTATTGAATCAAATTGTTACTGGGGATGAAACTTGGGTTCATCATTATGAACCCGAGTCCAAACAAGACTCCATGCAGTGGCACAAAAAGGGCACAGCACCACCCAAGAAATTTAAGGTTTCACAGTCGGCTGGGAAACTCATGGCAACGATTTTTTGGGACTCTGAAGGAATATTATTGATAGATTATAAAGATAAAGGCATTTCTATAACGGGGGAATACTACGCTTCAATCTTAGAACAGTTAAAAGAAGCCATCAAAGAAAAAAGACGGGGAAAATTAACGAAAGGTGTCCTGCTATTGCATGACAATGCTCCCGTTCACAAGAGCCGAGTCGCACTGGCTGCCCTGCATAAGGTGGGCTTCGATATTTTGAATCACCCACCCTACAGTCCAGATTTGGCTCCGAGTGATTATTATCTCTTTCCAAAAATGAAAAAAGAATTACGTGGTAAGAAATTTTCAACTGATGAGGAGGTTAAGGAGGCGGTTTCGGCGTATTTTTCAGACAAAGATAAAACTTTTTTTTACGAGGGAATAAAAAAACTAATTGAAAGATCTGAAAAATGTATTCGTGTTGCAGGGGAATATATAGAAAAAGAAAAATAATTTTGTGTTTTTATTATTACTCAATACCCTCCATTCCGCGAACTTAAAAACGCCCCCTCGTATGTTGTTAAAATACACTGAGAAAATATACTCTGAAATTTTCTGAAAATTTCTGAACGGATGTGTCAAAGTTTATTATTTTCATAGTCAGTAATTCCAAATAAGAAACAATTTCAAAAGCTAGTGTCGTATAAAATGGCCTCGAAAAGGCATCAGGTGTAGCATCGAAGGAGGAATATTTATAAATGTTCCTAAACCTTAATAAATTTCTGGGATATTTACAAACTACCTTTATTTTGACATCATATTTTTCAGCTATAGAGATTGTTAGGGCATAAAATCTAAATGGTCGCAATGTATCCACGCTTTAATTTACCGAACGACCAACTAGTTTAGTTACAGAGCTAACATTTGTATCAGGTTTTTGTTTTAGGTTGATTTTTATGAATAGCGTAGAATATCATCCTTATTGTTCATAGCGAAACATTATAAGTTATAATGTTTGTACAAAATTGAGTTATTTTCCTGCTATATAACTAAACTTGGAATTATTAAGGTTTGTTTTACTTTTCCTTTAAACTGTAAGAAAGAGGAAAGAGATGGAATGAATAACAAAAATATAAGTAAGTATATTTTTTTTATAAATCTGCCACTAGGGAAATCTGTGGAAAGGTCACTAATGTAGCAGTATAGTCGTGAAATTCTTAACAGATTCATTTGCTTCAGAAATCTTTTCTAGCACTACTACGCTCTAATTCACCCTACGGTTGAATAACAGAAAATGATTTAGGTGTTAACTTCAAGTTATGACACGTGCATTAATAATTAATGAATAGATTTGAAATAACTTCTTGTGTGTAATTGCAATGAAAATTCTTTATTTTTCATTGTCACGTTGAATAGTTACAATTGCTCCATCTTAAACGAGGTATTATGTTCTACTAGGTGAGTCTATATGAGAAATATCTGTACTAGGAAGACTTGTGAGAAGATCTCACCAACTCTAGATGAATTACTTTACAAACTTACGAAAGTGGGAGACGTGAAATGAAAGTGTGGGTTGAGTGTTGTGTGATGGACCATGTTTACGTACATGCATGTGTTGGTGCGAGGCTGTGTGTGCTCATTTGTATATGGGAGAGCGTACGGGTCTACGGATATATGAGATAATGCATGTGTGTTAGTGTGAGGTATATGTGCTAACCCTATGTCAATGCGAAAGATCATCTTAGGATCAAAGATTTGCTAGCAAGTTAAAAAACTTTATTGACAAAGTGTCTACAAAAAAAAATGTTTATGGTCTACATACTCACGTTTAATTATTCTGAATTTTAGTCTTACAGTCAATTTATTTCTAATCTTGTGCGCCCTCGTGGTTTCGTCAAAACTCAGGAATAATTGCTTGACACTAGTTCTCTGTAAGGCTGGTGTTATTCCAAACGAACCGGCTCATATATGGTCCAAAGCATAACTCCCTTACAGTAAAATATATAGAGATAGTGTGGCAACTTCCACATACAGTGAAAACAGAAAATCATACTATAGCGCCATCTAGCGCAGATACGTCGAGTATATTGAGCTACGTAGCAACTACTGATCCTGTATCGCGAAATAGTTATTCTTGTAGCAATTAGCTTATATACAAAATCCCAACGTCAACTGTTGGGCCTACATCATCACCTTGCTTGGTCAGAGGATCCTTCCTTTGTGCTGGAAGGACCTGACACCCGTCCCTCCATAATAGTATACATCACCTAGTAAACTTAACAGTTAGGTAACAAATCATTCAGACGATGGTACTAAATTACATTCACTAAATACCAATCGAACCTCGTAATCTCTGACAAATTTGTCTATTACAGTTAATTAAAATTTCAATGAATTTCTATTCAACATTGAGTTATCGAAATAAAACGAATACATTCATGAAGACATTAGTCTCAGTAAACGTTTTCCTTTTTACCACTTTGAAAGCGAATCCCTTGCCGTGGCTGTATTCTTTTAACTGATAAAATCTAACTTGTTCGGCGCTAGTGCCTTTGGGACGCTAATACTACGGAGTGACTCCGCGGAATTCAAAGTGGGAGGCAACAAAATCCGGCCAAGATGGAACTTGTTTTTTACCATTAGGTTCTTTGGATATTATGGTAATAGTACGTATTTGGACGTTTACATAATTTTGGACACAAATAGATATGAAAATGAAACAAAGCTTTTTATAAAATAAGGGTCAAATATGCAGACTGGTAAGCTGACGGTAGACTAATGACTGCCGCTCATGGAATCTGTAACTCAAGAGTTGTAGATATCGTATACCCTCTTCCCCTCAGAATTAACGAGAAAGGTGGGATTAGGCTCTTATGATATGCAATAATAGCAACCCTTAATCTAAAATATCAATCTGAACTAAACTAATTCATTTGAAGATGAAAATTTTGTTTTTTTTTTCTTTTGTTCTTAACAGACAAGAATAAATCCTGTGTCGCGGGGGACTTTACAAACATACAAGAAACGGACACAAAGAACACCCAGACTCAGAACGATTTATGGATCACACAAAGTGTTGTCCCTTGTGGGATTTGAACCCACAACACTCAACGCTGTAGAAAGCGGCGTGGCGACCGCTTAAACCACTAGGGCAATCGTGCAGTTTTATAGTCTTTGTTAGAATATACGAACTTTGAATTTGATACTTTAATACTGAACGTAATAAGTGTGATATTGGTGAATACAGCCACAAAACTGATATATTTATGATTCCTAATGTATCAGTTTAAAGATCTGTTATAAGAGCGAGAAAGTGGTGTTAAACACCATCGAAAATATCAAATTGTAAAAACTACTGCCAAAATGTTATTTTCGTTAAAAAAATGATAAAATAATATGCCCCGAGCATGTTATTTTAATGATCCGAATAAAAGAATAATATGTAATTGAAATATGCGTACACATAAGAATCATTTACACACAACTTTTATTTGCTGAAAATATTTTAGGAAAAAATGTTAGAAGTAAATGTAAGTTACATTTTCGTTAGTTTAGCGTAAGAAAAATACTGAATGTATTTCTACGTCGAAACTTCCCAAGGCTGACGTCATTCCATAAAAACAAGTACCCTCCCGCTGTACAAGTAAAGAAACATCCTCCATGCATCCTGCGGAACCTTAAATCGTGTATTTTTTCCGTCGAAGCCTCGTTTCGGAGGCTCGTTTAATTTGGCGAATGATTTACTTGTGTTCGTAAAGGAAAAATCACCCATTTATACTTCCAAGTTCGGCTGTCGATAAACGCGAAGAGTTTTGCATTTTAAAGGACTGTTTGCGCTCTTGTCCCCTTTTGAAAAAGCAGTAAAAAGTTTTTCCTTTACGCTTTTCATCTTGTTTCGAATTTATAGTATCAATTTGGACTACACTCCTTCGGGGTCTTTGATAATGGTGATGTTTCAAGTGGATTATTAATCGTGTGTAGGTATAGAGGCACTTATGAAAAACGTTTAGTGCTTTTAAATGTTTTCTTATGATTAAATTATTTTTGAAATATTATTGAAGAAATGCATTAAGTTTTTTTATGACATAACGCGCTAATGAAGAGTTAAGTCATTTGATGGAAAGTTACCACTACCGCCCTTTATCGCCTGCGACTCAGGGGTCAGAAGCGCGTTGCCGATCATTGAGGGAGGAATATGTTCTTGCTATAGATTATTATTATAGTTCGACTTTTTTGTGGTTGGATTTAAATGAAAGAACCCTTAAAGTACCCCTGTATATGTATGTAAGTAATAACTTATGCACTTTGTGTGTCAGTGTTGACTATGTCAGTAAACTTACCTCTTAATTACCAATTAGACCTGATGGTATACCCGCCTACATTATTAAAAACAGTATTAATGTACTACAGGAACCTTTCTTATACATTGTAAATGTAGCGATTCAAACTACCACTTATCCTGATTCATGAAAAAATATCACAAGTTACACCTATATCTAAGGACAACTCCACATCTCAAATCACTAACTTTAGACCTATTGTCGTTTTGTCAGTGTCTTTGAATACATTTTAAACAACCACATAACCAGACAAATTAAGCATCAATTGAGCGAGTGTCAGCATGGGTTTAGAGCTGGTAAAACTACCTCAACTAATCTCGGTAACTGTGACTCTGAAATGGACCATTGACACAAACAGATGTGGCACATCTTGACTTCAAAAAAGTATTCGACCGTGTCGATAGTAAAATACATTTGAAAAAATCGCAACCTTTGGATTTACTCCAAATTTGTTAAAATTATTTTCAGTTATTTTTCTAATCGTAGGCAGTATATACCGTAGGGTAATTATCAATCGGATGCATGTGACACTCGTTCAGGTGTGAATCAAGGCAGTATCTTAGGACCGACACAATTTCGAATAATGATCAATGACTTGCCCCATGTTGTTAGATCTGCTCAGTGTCTGACATTTGCAGATGGTCTGAAGCTGCTTTTAGAAATACACCCACAGCTATAAATTATCGAGTATCCCGCTGGAGTCACAAAAGTACGCGACTTAGGTTTAACTCTGGACTAGCGTCTGTCTTTGAATACACACATCACTAATATATATAAACAAATTTTAAATCATTGAGTTTCATTATGAGAATGTCAGTTCCATTCCAATGCAGGAACACTGTCGTCGTGTTGTACTTCTCCTTTGTTCACAGTAACATGCAGTATAACACCGTAATCTGGAATCCGACAAGACAAGGTATAATATGATGATAGCGTTCAACGAAAATTCGTGCGGTTCTTTTATAACAAGTTTATAGGTTCTATCCGTATTTATATCCATCACTTTTTGTTCTCGGTATGATAGATCTAAATACTCTTAAATTGCGACGAAAATGTGCTGTCACAACCGAGTCAGGCAGTTGTCTGTTCAACTCTCTGATTGCTCAGTATCCGAATGTTGACACATTCTACACCACATTCAGTATTTTTTAAAATTTTTGTATACTTTTCGTAAGTGAAAAGTTTTAATGTACCTAGATGAACATAAGTATTTATTACTATTGTAACATTATAACGTAATGGCTCGTTGTACGAGTTAGGCAAACTTTAAGTGCAGTGAGTAGTTGATCAAATAAATAAAGCAATTTTATTTCAATAGATTCATTGAATTCTGAGTCACGGCAATTCCGAAAACTGCTTCTAGTTAATGAAAGAAATGAAATATTTTTTCTAAATATGGAACTGCCAAAGTGAACAGACATAACAAGAAATATTTTTCCTTATTCATTTCTTTTTTCTTGATTGTTAAATTATGCAAACAAATTAATCTTCATGTAATCTTAAGTTCATAAAGACATGTAAACAATGATCATTTATTTTTAACTATTATATTAATCGTGTTTCAACTTAATGTAAGTAAAAGAATATGCTCACAATAGCAACCTAAGTTATTTTTTTTATTTATACCTTATTTATACCAATTAGATACTAGTTTGTAGTAATCCAGCTACCTTTACGTTCAAAACTATATGACTAAGATCAGAATAGATTCTATATTAAGAAGCTGCCAAAGTGACTACTCTGCCTGATGGAAAGCATGAATAGAATCCAAGAGTTGTAGTCACCATACTCATTGCAAATGCAAACGATGCAGTATGGTAACCCACACTATATTGGCCTTGTGAGATGCTTTTCTACACCCCGCTTGAGGACGTAAAATACATGACAGTCATTGTGACAGTGTAAGGCTTACACACCACCACGATAACTGTCACCCCTGTATCAATTCTTAGTTAGTATGATGACCCTATAGAGAAGTTACTATTAAAGCCAAGTTCTGTTAATACACTCCATCATTTTATTTTTAAGTGACTTCAAAAGAGGAAGATTTCTTTTGTGTTACTTCATAACTCGTTACTGAGTATCGATTTTGTTGATTTTTATTATATTTGAAAACTGGTGGTTGTCCTGTAGTCTCATTCAAATTTGAATGAGATCTGATATGTGAATGATGTTCTTTTGAACGTTTTAATAAATGCCAGCGAATCTGTCGTAGTTAATGCAATCACATATATGATTTTTACACAATCTCGCGATATAAACTCACGTCTGCATCTTTAAATGGGTACGTAGATGCGTTCAATATATCGTGGTCCACTCTATAATGAGGTAGTGTTTTAGGAATCATTTAACACATTATAAATAAAAATTAAAACCGATGTAAAAGAAGCATAGCTAAATTTCTTTCATTTAGTAATATACTGATGAAGTTCTTCACTGAAATATAGTCTGTGCAGCTGTAAAACTCAATAAACTACACAATAAATCTTAATCTGACAATTGTGGTGCCTAATGCACCAGAATAACTGAATAAAATATAACATATCAGCTGTATTTTATAGTGAGCTCGCTTTGTTGAAAGCCTATTTTTACGCAAGCAAGTCTTTTGAAATGACACAAGAGGTACATTTTCTTCCTTGAAATAGTAGATGCTCCATTTCTTCATTTGTCTCATTTGAAAGTCGATCATCTACCCGTAGTAGTCGTACTTATAGCTAAGGAAGTACGACAACGTTCCTACCAATAATAATACACTAGGTGTTATCGGAATTGTGGGGAAGCCTTTGTTGCCTCCCCAGGATTTAGGTGGGGACCTGAAATAATATGGTACAGATCCCCTTCAGAGAAGGACGCCTGAGACCGTCCACCGGGGTGGTTTTGAGTGGAATCACAATACACTCTTGGTTCTGGTGTCCCCGAGGAGCCAGAAATCCGAAGGGATTTTCCACCCCGACAACAAAAAAAAAGGTGTCACCTGAATTAAGAAATTAATGACATGTACACAACTGTACACGTTTCTCAACCGCCCGCGCACTTCGGACCGCTCACGCCTCCGTGTTGTGTCTGTATGTGCAATTGTATTGAACCTATTGTAATGTTAATCTACATTGGCTGACACAGACTCACAATAACAGTAATTGAAATCATAAGAGTATGTAATATTTTTTTACTTTTCAGTGCATTTTTTGCTGTAGAATATTTTTTAAGTCCTTTTTTTGTTGAAATTTTGTTTCATATAATATAATACTTTCTTGTATTTTATGATAATAATAATAATGAGATTAATGAAAGTTAGACAGATGATGAACTTCCTATAGTATTTGCTACCCGTGGGTTGTTGCTCAAATCATGTTTTTTATTAATATAATTTCTTAATCTTATTGACGTATATGTTTCTTTTAACATGTCATACACTTTTGGTGCATTGATTGAAAAATTTTTTGTATTTATTTACGAGCTTACAAGGTAACTCTACTCTGCCTGACGGAAAGCATAAATAAAATCCGAGAATTGTGGTCTCCGTACTCATTGCGAATGCAGACAACACAGTATAATAACCCACAATATGGCGGCCTAGTAAGATGCTTTTTCACGCCTCGTTTGAGGACGTAAAAGGCATGACAGTCATAGTGGCATGCATTGTACACGCTTGCCACGACAACTGCATCAATGGGCCGCCGGTCTCGCACTCATCAACGAAACACGACAGCACGGATGCTCTCACTTTAGGTTAATCTTTTGTGGGAGGGTAATACTGCGCCGATCGAACCGGCCCATTCATGTTGAAATTAGCGTGGCTCTACTATCGAACAAAAAATACCTAAGTTATTCTCTTCCCATCAATCTTTGAATGATGCAGTCAAATTAGTTTCTGCACAACAATTCGCACCCCTACAACTTTACTCAGTGGCAGTTAGCCTATTTTTACCTCTGTAATATATATCTTAGAAGTATTTCTAGTTAAAAAACATTTTTAAACAAGATTTATATAAGATAGTGACTGTGAAAAATGGCGTCTCTTGCAATTGGTGGCATGTAACAAGGTCCGTAGTCGCGCAGACGCGCTGCAACTTGTTTTCAATACGAAATTGCTTTGAGTCGAGTCTCGAAGCAGAATTTGTGCTACATTGAAATGGAACATTTTACATGTTTTATTCCTATGTTTTGAATGTTTGATTGCTGTATTACTTTTCTCGTTTTAGTTTTGTTCCCTTTTATTAGATTCGTAATAAATAAACGGTGACTTATGAATTGTGGATAACCTATCCCTAAGGTACTAAGTTTTTAAAAAATTCTAAAGAATATGTTAGATGTTGATCTCAAAGAATCTATAAACATTGTGTAAATATGTCATTAAGTGATATATTTACTATACATAATTATATCTGATCGCTACATAAATATTTAAATACTATACATACATATTTTTTAAGACTTTTTTATACACACCGATTGTGACTAAATACTTAAAAAAAACTAAAATACAAGACAATAAAAATATTTACAATTTAAATTATTTTTATTATCAACAGCCTTTTACTGTCCACTACCGGATATAGGCCTCTCATTGGCAAAGAAGTCTTGGCCTATACCACGCTGGCCAAACGGGTTGGAATAGGATTTGTTTCAAGTTGGGGTGCTTGGCTAGAAAACCTCCACGTGGTGCACCCTGGTAACGTTGGCGATGGTGTTCATCACTGCCAACGGCTAATATTCTAGCACGAAGAGGAAGCCATTTTCTCCGGCAATTCAGCTGAGACTTGGTCCAACAGAGCGGGCGTGTCTGTCGAATCCTCTGTTGGTTCTTCGCTCTTCGGAGCAATGAGGAGGAAAACCTCGGTAAAAAATCACGATGGTGGGACCCTTTCTAGAGTCGGAGTTCCTCCGCTCAGCGGTGGAAAAGGTAGGACGGGCTCGGTGTGCACTTACACTGCCACCGTGCAGGCATCAGGAGACATAGTCTCCCTGCCGCCGTCGACATATCGTAGTCCCGAGTTGTAGTCTCGCGACTCCAATCGGGGGCGAGGGTCTTGGCTTAGCCGCCCGGACTGCGAGGAAGAAAACCTCTCTAAAAAATTACCCCGAATCCCGTGTTCTGGTGCGTGACCAGGGGATGCATGGCTGATGGGTAGTTCAGTCGCAAGCGCACTCCCAGCCGGGGCACCTGCGGACCCCTCGGTTGGGCACAAATTTACGCTTGCCCGGGTATTGGGGATCTCTGCCCGGGTCGACATTTAGTTCTCCCCATCTCGTGGGTTTAAAAATGGAAAAATTAACAAACACAAACAATCATAATATAGAAAAGAAGGAGAAGAAAAACAGGAAGGGAAAAAGTACAAGAGCGGACGACTTCTCTTCCAACGAGGAGGAAGTATTGGTTGGAGCGCCTATCTCGGTGGGGCTCCCAGAAGTCATAATGGCTGCTGGGAGCCGAAGAACATCGGAACGGTTGCGTTCCAAATCCACCGCGGGCAGTAACTCCAGTACGAGGACAGATGCACTGAACATAATGGAGACGGAGCTGTGTGACAGCAGGAAACGCGGACGCTCCAGGGACGATGAGAGTGACACGTCCCAGGAGATGTTGCCTCCCAAAATCACCAGCAGCCGTAGAGGGAGATCATGAACCCCGGTCTCGATCCCGTCAGGCTCCGTCTTTTGTAAGGCGGAAGCCTATAGGCGAGTTAGGGCGGACGGTGAAGCACTAGCGGAGGAGGAGATTGCTGGTCTCCTGCTGAAAGTCAGGGAGCCGATGGTGGGGGACTCAGTTCCCCAGACACCATCCTCCATGCAGGAGATAGCAAACGCGGCGGTGGCCATTATTCACAAAGTGGCCACCAAGTCGAGTAACCTTAAGGGCTCCTTTGTGAGAGCCCTTAAGGACTCCTCTTCCGCAATTGCGGGGGTCGTGGAGACCCTCATCGGAGACGTGGCTCGTCTCCAGGCAGCCAACGACCACCTGACGGGGCAAGTGGCTGAGCTTAGCGCTCAGTTCGCCCAATTCCGGGCGCATCGTCCAGCAGAGGATCCGGCCTCGTCCCCGTCTCAGCCTACTCCGTCTCCCAATGTTGGTACCATCGCTGACGCCCAAATGCGCCAAATCACAGACGCTGTGTGGCGCATGATGGACGGCCGTCTCGCTGGCCTAGAGGCAAGACTGCCTCCTGCCCCTATTGTCCGGCCGCCGCTTGGGGCCCATAGGCCAAAGGTCACATCAGCACCAACATCTCTGCCCGTTGTGGGCGGTCGTGTGTCCTATGCGGCGGCGGCGTCGGTGTCGACTACTCCTGTGGCCACTCCGAGGGCACGACAGGCGGCCAAGGTAATAACCAAGACGGCTGCACTGAAGTCTGGGCCCAAGAAAGTGGTAAAGGCTGGAGCGGAATATCCTCCGCTCCCCACTCCAACGGGTGTACCTGGCACCACTACATCTGCCCCCTCCACATCTGCCCCATCCAAAGATGGTTGGCAGGTAGTCGGCGGGGTTAAGTCCCGAAAGCGGGGTAAAAAGGCAGCTCAAAAAGCAGCCTCTACCCCGCAGTCGCCGTCGGTTGCGGTGGCTACTGCGAAAAAGCCGCGCAAGCTGCAGGTGCCTAAAAGCGCGGCTGTGGTGGTCACCGTAACACCGGAGGCGGCTAGTGGCGGGCTGTCCTATGCGGCCTTATTTAAGAAGGCCCGGGATAGTCTCGCCACTGATTTCGGGACTGAAGGGGTCAGGTTGCGCCTTGCCCAGACGGGAGCTCGAGTCCTCGAGTTCCCCGGGGCTGAGGGTGCAAAGACGGCGGACAGGTTCGCCGAAAAACTGAGAGGAATTTTTGCAGCCACGGATGGTGTGAAGATCGCCAGGCCTGTCAAGTGCGCAGAGTTGCGCATTTCGGGCCTGGATGACTCCGTAACGACCGAGGATGTCCGCGTTGCAATTAGCGAGAAGACGGGCTGCAACGCGGACAACATCAGGGTCGGCACCATCCGCCCCGGTCCTGGAGGGCTTGGCGCAGTGTGGATCAGCTGTCCGGTAGCGTCGGCCAAAGTTTTGGGCGACGCAGGCAGGATCCTCGTCGGTTTTGTGAATGCCAGAGTCACTGTTCTGGCGGCAAGACCGATGAGGTGCTTCAAATGCCTAGCATCCGGACACACACGCGCCAAGTGCGTGAGTTGTTTTGACTGCAGTGGACTATGCTTCCGCTGCGGTCGACCGGGGCACAAGGCGGCAGAGTGCTCTGCCGCCCCTCACTGCCCAGCTTGTGCGGCGGGTAACAAGCCCGCTAATCATCAAATTGGGCAGGGGGGCTGCAAACCTCCTCGCGATTCTCGGCGAACGTTGGGGGCTAGCCAGTCGGCCCAGGCTGCCTCCGATGCCGTTCGCACGTCGACATCGTCGCCCATGGAGGAGGCTGTAGAGACAGTCCAGTAATGGACCAAGTCTCCAGCCTCCTAGTCCAGACGAACCTGAACCACTGTGCTGCGGCGCAGGACCTTTTCCTGCAAACTATGGCACAGTGGTCGATCGGTGTTGCCGTAGCCGCGGAGCCCTATTATGTTCCTCCCCGTCCAAACTGGTTGGGTGACCGGGACGGTTCCGTGGCAGTCGTCGGCTCTACGGCGGCTTTACTCCTGGCTGTCTCTGCAGGCTCCGACCGAGGAGGTCGACATGGGGGCTGGTCGTTTCCGCGATGCGATTACGCAGATCTGCGATGCGGCCATGCCCCGCATCCGAGGTTGTCGGCCTCCACGGAAGGAGGTTTACTGGTGGTCTCAGGAGTTGGCGGACCTCCGCGCGGCCTGTACTCGTGCCCGGAGGTCCTACACCCGTAGTCGGCGGCGACACCGCGTAGACGGCGAGGAGGACCAGCTTCATGAGGAGTACCGAGAGGCGCGGAAAACTCTGAAGCTGGCCATTAGCCGCGCCAAAGAAGTGAAGAGGAAGGAGATACTGGAGGGTCTCGATCGTGACCCCTGGGGTCGCCCTTATCGTGCGGTGCGACAAAAGCTCCGCACGTCGGGCCCCCCCCTTACAGAGACACTCCAGCCCAGCTTCCTGCGGGAAGTGGTCGAGGGTCTTTTCCCGCAGCGGGCGGAGCACACACCCCCGTCGATGGCCTTCATGGTCGAAGACGACGGGGGACGGAACGAGGATAATGTTCCGCCCGTCAGGGAATCGGAGATAGGGGCGGTCGTTCTACGGATTCGCTCTAAGAACACCGCCCCTGGGCCAGACGGGATACCTGCCCGTGTGCTGGCCCGTGCCCTCGAACACATGTTGGACCGCCTCAGGGAGATCTTGGACGCTAGCTTGTCGTCCGGACGTTTCCCTGAGTGCTGGAAAAGCGGGAAGCTGGTCCTATTAAGGAAGCCGGGACGGCCTGCCGATTCGGTGGCGGCCTATAGGCCCATTGTGCTGCTGGACGAGGCGGGTAAACTGTTTGAGAGGATACTCTCTGCCCGCATCGTCCGGCACCTCTGCGAGGTGGGCCCCGATCTGTCGGACGCCCAATTTGGTTTTCGGGCGGGGCGTTCGACGGTCGATGCTGTGCTGCGCCTGAGGGCCGTTACCGAAGAGGCAGTGAGCTGTGGCGGCGTGCTGTTGGCGGTGTCGTTGGACATCGCCAACGCATTTAATAGTCTGCCATTTAGTTGCATCAGGGAAGCACTCCACTACCACGGTGTGCCAGAGTACCTGAGGCGACTTGTGGCAGACTATCTTAAGGAGCGTACCGTCGTGTACGAGGACCGAGATGGTATTCTGAGGCGGCGGCCCATGTCGTGCGGTGTTCCACAGGGGTCCGTCCTCGGACCACTCCTGTGGAATATGGGATACGACTGGGCCCTTCGAGGTCGTCTTCCCCCCGGGCTGGGCGTAATTTGTTACGCCGATGACACATTGGTCACGGCCCGGGGTGCGAACTTTCAGGAGGCGGCGCGCCTGGCCACCGTGGGAGTCTCTTTGGTGGTCGGGCGCATTGAGGCGCTGGGTTTACGGGTGGCCCTAGATAAGACGGAAGCCCTTTTGTTTCATGGGCCCCGTCGTGGTCCACCCCCCGGTGCCTCTATCGTAGTCAATTCGGTCCTCGTACCGGTTCAGGCCCAGATGAAGTATCTGGGCCTGATCCTCGACGGCAGGTGGCTCTTCGACGAGCACTTCCGACAGCTTACTCCAAAGCTGGTCGGCGCTGCTTCTGCTCTTGGGCGACTTTTGCCCAATTTGGGTGGAGCCAGCGTCGCGACGAGACGGCTATACACGGGAGTTGTTCGGTCAATGGCACTGTATGGTGCACCGGTGTGGGCGGCGGCTCTGACCGCCCAGAATAGGGCTCGCCTCTGGCGCCCTCAGAGGATATTGGCGGTTAGAGCCATACGCGGTTACCGCACCGTATCGACGGAGGCGGCGTGCGCGTTGGCCGGAACTCCCCCGTGGGATTTGGAGGCGGAGGTGCTCGCTGAAGTTTATCGGCGAACGGCAGACTTTCGGGTGGGTAGCGGCATTCGGCCCCCGCCCGAACAGATACGCGAGTGGCGAGAGGCCGCTCGTCGAGCCACGATGGCTCGTTGGTCGTCCCGGCTGGAGGCTCCACGTGCTGGCTTTGCCGCCGTGGAGGCTCTCCAGCCGGTCATCGCCGAGTGGGCAGGGCGGCAGCACGGGACCCTTTCCTTCCGACTGACGCAGATTCTTTCCGGGCACGGTTGCTTCGGGAAGTATCTGCACTCGGTCGCCAGGAGGGAATTGAGTCCCGCCTGTCACCACTGCGACTGCGGTGAGGACTCGGCTCAGCACACGCTAGCGGTTTGTTCCGCCTGGGCGGCGCAGCGTGGGGTCCTCACTGCAGTTATTGGAGGAGATCTCTCGCTACCGGCCGTAATACGCTCCATGGTCGGTAGCGACAGTTGTTTTACCGCGGTCGCAACCTTCTGCGAAGACGTAATTTCGCGGAAGGAGGCGGCGGAGAAGGCCCGGGAGGACGATATCCACTCGGACCCAATTCGCCGCCGGCGAGCCGGGCGGCGGAGGCGCGCATACCAGCGCCTCATGCCGCCTTGAGTGTGGCCGCGGGTGGACGGGACGGGTTTTCCCCTCCACCCGCTATAATGGCCAGCCGCGAGGAGGCGACGTCCGCGTGTGCCGTACGTCGCCTATATAGAGAGTTTATCCGCAGATGGTGCCCGCTTTGGCGGGCAGGCGCTAGGAGGGATCTGGATGTCGTAATAGCAGCGGTTCCCGGATCCCTCCTGTCTCAGGCGCAGAGTGGCACACCGTGTGGTTTTAGTCGGTCCGATTCCGACACACCACCCCGCCGTAAACCCCGGTGGGGTGACGGCCCGAGGGGGTTTCCACACGTTAAAAAAAAAAAAAAAAAAAAAAAAAAAGGATTTGTTTCAAGTTTTCCTTCTTTGCCTCTTACGACACCCACGGGATTAATAAAGGTGGTAACACTATATATTCCTAATCCGTCACAACACGAAAAAAATAATTAAATTAGTTTTAAAGGAACGCAATATCAAAATTCAAAATGTCAAACGAACTTCACTTTGGAGTATATAAGTACGTATAATATAGCAATGACATATACGTCAAATTATTCGATGTCATTAGACGAACGAATAATCAAGCTCCAGTCTCAACTGCGACGCTTTAAGGAATTTGAATTGAAGCGGCAATGGGTAGCAATAGCAATAGTTTCTCTTTGCCTTTGTTAAATGTACGACACGAATTTAATCCAACGTTAGACACTGGGCGTAGATTCAGTAATTGTGTGGCTCTGTCTTTTGATATTCCTTTATTTGGGTTTGGAATTCCTGATGTTAGATTTTTGTACAATGAAACATTATCTTGGTAAAAACAATTCATATATTCAACGTTTAATTTTTTTGCTGTGTTATATAATTATAAACGCATGTAATACAGGTATTGATAACAAGTATTGTATATAATAATAAAAAAAATAGTAAATAAGACAAATAGCTACTACAAATCTTTGAGTGTTGCAGCTGTGTGGCCACGGAATCCCTTGACGCATGCAATACGTAATAGCCCATACGTAAATGTATTCAGAATGAGGACAAAGGATTATTATATCTCCCATGGATAACTTGGTTCTTAGTGTCTGTATTGTATATACTCGTATGTATACATAACTATTTTCATGTATATTTTATTGTATTATAACATTAATTGTTATACATATGAAGATTGTCATTGTTCAAATTATTTACTTTTTTTCGAGTACACATGACTTTACCTCTACTTTCTAAACTATCCTCTATTCACTCTTAAGGTTCGTTAGAAGAAAATTCAGGTTTGGGTAAGCTCACCTTTGTACATGTTATTTGCTAGTTACTAAATAAATTGAAATATGTGTAGAATAAAGAATAAGTAAATAAATAAATAAAATAAATAAGTATGAGTATGTCATACCTATACATGGAATCGCGTCACACTAACACCTGGTATTGGAAACAAATATGCCTCCTTGCTAAATCTAAGCTATCAGAAACACGACAGAATATAGATTGGAGTTATGTGGAACAGTCAAAAAAAAATAATAAAAATATTGAACTTTCGTAAGTAGATCCAAGAACCTTCTGTCTCTTGAAACGAATTATGAGATAAACTATAGTGCCCTTCATTAACCAAGAGATACATATATCCAGCAGTGAACTGTTAAATCCTGCTGATAATAACTATAGAAATAGGTCAATCGGTGAATATGACATGTGTATCTTGATAGTTTGTCCGTGTGGTGACAGATTAAGAATACATAGTGTTACCACCCCTATTCATCCCATGGGTACCGTAAAAGGCGACTAAGGGAACAAAGTATGCAAGACAACATCATTACAAAGAAAAGGAAAACTTGAAACAAACCCTTTTTTTTTTTTTTTTTTTTTTTTTTTTTAACGTGTGGAAACCCCCTCGGGCCGTCACCCCACCGGGGTTTACGGCGGGGTGGTGTGTCGGAATCGGACCGACTAAAACCACACGGTGTGCCACTCTGCGCCTGAGATAGGAGGGATCCGGGAACCGCTGCTATTACGACATCCAGATCCCTCCTAGCGCCTGCCCGCCAAAGTGGGCACCATCTACGGATAAACTCTCTATATAGGCGACGTACGGCACACGCGGACGTCGCCTCCTCGCGGCTGGCCATTGTAGCGGATGGAGGGGAAAACCCGTCCCGTCCACCCGCGGCCACACTCAAGGCAGCATGAGGCGCTGGTATGCGCGCCTCCGCCGCCCGGCTCGCCGGCGGCGAATTGGGTCTGAGTGGATATTGTCCTCCCGGGCCTTCTCCGCCGCCTCCTTCCGCGAAATTACGTCTTCGCAGAAGGTTGCGACCGCGGTAAAACAACTGTCGCTACCGATCATGGAGCGTATTACGGCCGGTAGCGAGAGATCTCCTCCAATAACTGCAGTGAGGACCCCACGCTGCGCCGCCCAGGCGGAACAAAGCACCAGCGTGTGCTGAGCCGAGTCCTCACTGCAGTCGCAGTGGTGACAGGTGGGACTCAATTCCCTCCTGGCGACCGAGTGCAGATACTTCCCGAAGCGACCGTGCCCGGAAAGGATCTGCGTCAGCCGGAAGGAAAGGGTCCCGTGCTGCCGCCCTGCCCACTCGGCGATGTCCGGCTGGAGAGCCTCCATGGCGGCAGAGCCAGCACGTGGAGCCTCCAGCCAGGACGACCAACGAGCCATCGTGGCTCGACGAGCGGCCTCTCGCCACTCGCGTATCTCTTCGGGCGGGGGCCGAATGCCGCTACCCACCCGAAAATCTGCTGTTCGCCGATAAACTTCAGCGAGCACTTCCGCCTCCAAATCCCACGGGGGAGTTCCGGCCAACGCGCACGCCGCCTCCGTCGATACGGTGCGGTAACCGCGTATGGCTCTAACCGCCAATATCCTCTGAGGGCGCCAGAGGCGAGCCCTATTCTGGGCGGTCAGAGCCGCCGCCCACACCGGTGCACCATACAGTGCCATTGACCGAACAACCCCCGTGTATAGCCGTCTCGTCGCGACGCTGGCTCCACCCAAATTGGGCAAAAGTCGCCCAAGAGCAGAAGCAGCGCCGACTTTAAACAAACCCTATTCCAACCTGTCTGGCCAGCGTGGTATAGTAGTCCGAAACCTCCTTACTAAGGAGAGGCCTATGTCCAGCAGTGGAATGTGAAAGGTTGTTGATAATGATGATGATGATCTTGATAGAAACTAGATATTTAAAATAATCTTTTTATACAACAACACATTTATCTCTGTTATTATTTTTAAGGAATACATGTTTTAATTCATTTTTGAGGATATTTTTCATATACATTTCTCTATATTGTAACTTACTATAAACATGTCACACTCAGATCGTTGGCATTTTTTAATAAATATATTCATTTCTAGTTGTTAAATCAAAATCATATTCTAGCTCATATAAAAAATATGACTGCTCCTTTCCTATTCTCCTTCTTAGATACTTACATATGTATATGAAATTATACCTGCTTCCACGGAGGGGTAGCCCTTGGTATACTAAACACCCACTTTTACTAGTGTTTTGATTTCACGTAATAAGTGGCGAACTTATTGCCGCCAATCGTGTTTGCCAGAGTCAAAACACTTGCTGATCGATAGACGGCGTCGATCAGTAGGTGTGTTGGCAACATTTGTAAGTGATGTAGGCTTGGGGTCCTATGTTTTGGATATCGTAATAACAGTTGTTCCCGGATCCTTCCTATGTTGGCGCAGAGTGGTACAACGTGTGGTTTTAGTCATACCGATTCTAACACCACCACACCGCAAACCGCGGTTGGGTGACGGCCCGTAGGATTTTTCACACGTTTCAAAAATGGGGCCTTAAGTTCTTGGTGGGAACTCTGTAAATTATATCAATCGAAAAGTTTTCTTTCCTTAAAATATCATGATAAAATTGAAATCATAATATAAATAAACAAATGTCAGTCTGAAATATGAATGAAAAAGTAATACGCATATATTAAAAAAATATATCAGAGATTCTTTACGTAACTATTTTCCCACGAATTTCGATCTCCAGGTTTTCGACCAACAAAATAAGCATTCAGTGCAGCACTTGTTTCGCAAAGTAAACAAGAGCCATTGTTCTCCAAATGTTGATTTTCTGATTTCCAGTTAAAGAAGAAATATTCTAGTCATGAAAATCAGCTTGTAAATCTGAGATGCTACGTTTAATTTGGGCAACTTGATTAATTCATGTTATTGAAGTATATTTTCATTTTCAGCCGCCAAATATTATTTATATTTCTACATACGTAGTCTTTGTAATTATCTCGTTGGTTTGACTACGTCGTTAGACTAGCGATAAGTGTATGTGACTGCCAATCAAGAAGTCTCGGTGTCAATTAACGGATCGGCTGAAAAATTTTTTTTGGACTTTTCTTACAAGATTTTTTTTATTACAGCTCAGAGTATGGAAGTTCACACACGTGACTTGGAAAGCATGTTAAGTCATCACTCCTGATTGTCGTGAATATATCTATAGAAATCGTTATTAGTAAGTCGGTACCATCGTATATGCTGGCAACGAGTTCAACCTTTGAATTCAGTTCACCCTCAGGTTCACGGATATCAGTAGTCCGTTAAAACTGGTTAATCTAGTAGCTCCAAATAATCTTGGAAATAGAAAAGGCTAAGAAGGTGAAACATAGTGAATTTATATGTAAATAAGTAAATTATGCTTTTATAACACCATGTGTCTGGGATAAACCTAAAAAGGGTCACTCAATAGTTTTATCAGAAGAGAGTTTGACATCTTCATTTCACGACATGTGATGTAAAAGGAGGTGTAGGGCTAAATTTTGCCTGAACTGAAGCAACTGGACATCATCTTTTTCTTTCTCTCTCATCAAGGCATACAATCTGTACGTCTTGATTAGAAAAGAAGAAGACGTAGATCAGTGTATTATTTAACAGTTGTTGGAATCAAAATCTTAGTATGATTTTTGGGAATCTGGAAAATTGCTATTTTCTAAAAAATATCGTAGTGATGCTTTTATAATTTATTCTATATTGTACATTATACGTATTTCAATTAAACTTAACCTGTATAACAAATCACATTTAACTGCGCTAGAAAGTAAATCTTAAGCAGTAAAGTCAAAGTGCACGTAATGAAGCTTATAGGATCATACAATTTAGTAAAAAGATTACTATTATTTCATCATCATCATCATCATCATCTCAGCCAAAGAATGTCCCGTGCCGCCCGCATCCATCAGCTTTCCGTGACCTTCACCTACCAACGCTGCGTTTTCCAGTACGCAATCGCCACTCCAGAACTTTATGGCCTCATCGGTCGTCGTTTCTGTGTGTAATATGCCCCGCCCACTGTCACTTAGCTTTAGCAATTTTACTGGCAAAATCGGTGACCTTGGTTCGTCTGCGGATCTCCTCATTCCTGATTCAATCACACAAAGAAACTCCGAGCATTGCTCTCTCCATTGCTCTTTGGATGACTTTGAGCCTTCTTATCAAGCCCATTATGAGCGACCACGTCTCTGTGCCGTAAGTCATCACTGGCATTACACACTAGTCAAAGACTTTTGTGTTGGGACACTGCAGTGTTTTTGTTTGTTTTGTGACGAGAAAACGTTATGTAGATTTCTGAACGCTGCCCAACCTAGCTGGATTCGAAATTGTTTAAAAAGCCAATATCTGTATGATTAAAACTGCGGGAAAAACCTGATAACTAAGAAAAAAGTTTATAGCCTTCAATATCTTTCTTCTATTTTCAAGTACAATAGGTATAGTTGGGTAGTAATAACAAATTTTTATGCTAACGCTGTCACGGAGAAGTTTAATTACATTTTTATAAAAATTTATCTCAGTTTTGCCTTGGGGTCTCCGTCTATAGAATAATAACGAACAGGCCTTTCAAATCCTGATGTCGATTATACAGTAGCTAATTATTTGAGATTAAAATCTTTTGATCAAATTGTTTTTCTTGGATGATTAAGATGTCTGATTATTAGAATTCGTTAGCCACGTGTAATAAGATGTCATACGTACTAACTATGTAGACAATTTACGATTACCATAAATATTTTAAACAAGACCTAAGCGCCTGGTAGATACATTTTACAACAATTGCATATCCAAGGAGGGTTCAACTAATATAACGTACAGATCATAAAAAAAGTCATAAACTTTTTGCAATAAACGAAAGAACTGCCTGAAAGATGATTTCCAGTGGCAAAGGAGAATGAAACTAATAGCAGCAACCACAAATTTGTCAAAAGGGTAAGGTGACGATAATTTAGGTTTTCATATAAATCTGCAATACGGAAGTGATCGTGTTAGCTTTCTAATCACAGATATAGGTATACGACCCAGCTTCTTCGAGCCACCCAATATAGAGAATACAATCTGCTGGGAACACAATCAGAAACTAAAAAAATTGACCCTAGACCTTAAACAACGTCACTTTTCAAGCAAACAGCTTAGGCATTCGCTTAGGACTTCGTTTAATTCCTAAGGTTCTCCTGCAAAGTTGTCTAGAATTTCACTCGCTGTCACCGTGACACTATATCAACTATCTATGAACATAAACGGTTTATCGTTGCGTTATCGCTCGGACAATAGCCGCTGGGGCAATGTGACGGGGGGAGGGGGGGAACGAGAGCAGGGCGTGGGGGTGACATCCGTTTCCGACGGAATCGGAAATGGCTGATATGCGACTTTGTTTTGCGCCGTTTGTCGAGTTTCCTTTATTTACCGTTTGTAATGGCTGTTAATATATTTTGAATTATCGTTAGATAGTACAATGGTATATTATTTTGTCTAAGGTAACAGGAAAATGGATATTTTTGTACGATGTATGGAACATTTGGTTTCGTGGAGTCTGCTTTTGTTTTTCACTTACATTTATTGTTATTTATTTGTAGGATGTTAATTCTCTTATTTCAGTCTTAGATTTTGTTATGTTCATATAATAGTTACTAACGAGTATGCACTTAGGTCAGATTGACTGCGAGTTTATATGCTATTGAGTGAAAAAATAAACAATGTTTAAATTATTCTCACAGGACATAAATTTGTGTGATTAACAAATAGTGGTTGTAACTTCCTAATATAAATATTTTTACAAGTTTTAGCGACATGCAAAGCTCTCTAAATATTGAAATTGTCTTTAAAAATACGCTACCTTTTTCATAAAAGCTACAATAAGCCATTGCTTGTTTCGCTTATGCCTAAGTTATAAATTGTCTCATTTACATTTATTTTTTTGCTTTTTCTTGTAAACCGCTACTAAATAACAGATTTCATATATATTTCGGTGCATACAATAGGTGGTCCTATCACTCACGGCAATTTCTTCCAAACAACCGTTATAGTGAACAACATCGAATTCAAATCACCTTAGCCTGCAATGTACTTAACAATGTATTCAAAATAATTTATAGCGTGAATTTATTAAATACATTTATAGAATATATAGTATGATACCCTTAAATACATAAATCTCTCTTTATGGCAAGTAGTAATATGTAACTAGTTTCTTAAATATGTGTAAATAACCAGTATACACAATGAAAAATATAAGATTGTAGACTCGCTTATTGTCAAACAACAGAAATGAGGGTGGCTTGACAAAAAACTACATTTTTGTTCTTCTTAAAAATATAAATGCTAAAATTAAACAATAAATGTGTAGAACATCTCAAACAGAGGTAGATATACATATGTACATAGCTTACCTTTATTTTACAAAGTAGGTAATGGGTATTTACTTATTTCTTAATTATTTTTTTAATACAGGAACGTAGTTTCATTTTATGTGGAGCTTAGTTTTGATGTTAGCGCTCATTTCGTACATGAAGTGACTCTTCCACATCTATTACATCTGCCTCTCACTCCTCACTGCTAATACCTTCTTATGAAGGCGAACATGATTTCTCGGAAGTAAGAGACTGTTCTAAAGCCATCACCCAACCGCCGTTGTCTTTTGTTAATTGACTGATCAGCTGATCGACATGTCGCTTGGTAACTTGATTTCTACATCTGTTTTTACTGTGGGTGACACTAGACCAGTTTCACCTAAAACAGCATCCGTTTTACTTTTAATATCGCTATCGATTTAAAACTTTTTTTTTTATCGTATGGAAACCCCCTCGGGCCGTCACCCCACCGGCGTTTACGGCGGGGTGGTGTGTCGGAATCGGACCGACTAAAACCACATGATGTGCCACTCTGCGCCTGACATAGGAGGGATCTGGGAACAGCTGTTATTACGACATCCAGATCCCTCCTAGCGCCTGCGCGCTAATGCGGGCACCATCTGCAGATAAAACTCTCCTTTTAGGCGACGTACAGCACACGCAGACGTCGCTTCCTCGCAGCTGGCCACTATAGCGGATGGAGGGGAAAACCCGTCCCGTCCACCCGCGGCCACACTCAAGGCGGCAATGAGGCGCTGGTACGCGCGTTTTCACCGCCCGGTACGCCGGCGGCGAATTGGGTCCGAGTGGAGGTCGTCCTCCCGGGCCCTCTCTGCCGCCTCCTTCCGCGAAATTACGTCTTCGCAGACGGTTGCGACCGTGGTAAAACAAATGTCGCTACCGACTATGGAGCGTATGACGGCCGGTAGCGAGAGATCTCCTCCAATAACTGCAGTGAGGACCCCACGCTACGTCGCCCAAGTGGAACAAACCGCGAGCGTGTGCTGAGCCGAGTCCTCACTGCAGTCGCAGTGGTGACAGGCGGGACTCAATTCCCTCCTGGCGACCGAGTGCAGATACTTCCCGAAGCAACCATGCCCGGAAAGGATCTGCGTCAGTCGGAAGGAAAGGGTCCCGTGCTGTCGCCCTGCCCACTCGGCGATGACCGGCTGGAGAGCCCCCACGGTGGCAAAGCCAGCACGTGGAGTTTCCAGCCGGGACGACCAACGAGCCATCGTGGCTAGACGAGCGGCCTCTCGCCACTCGCGTATCTCTTTGGGCGGAAGCCGTATGCCGCTACCCACCCGGAAGTCAACCGTTCGCTGATAAGCTTCGGCGAGCACTTCCGCCTCCAAATCCCACGGGGGAGTTTCTGCCAAAGGCGCACGCCGCCTTCGTCGATACGGTGCGGTAACCGCGTATGGCTCTAACCGCCAATATCCTCTGAGGGCGCCAGAGGCGAGCCCTATTCTGGGCGGTCAGAGCCGCTGCCCATACCGGTGCACCATACAGCGCCATTGACCGGACAACCCCCGCGTATAGCCGTCTCGTCGCGACGCTGGCTCCACCCAAATTGGGCAAAAGTCACCCTAGGGCAGAAGCAGCGCCGACCAGCTTTGGAGAAAGCTGCTGGAAGTGCTCGTCGAAAAGCCACCTGCCGTCAAGGATCAGGCCCAGATACTTGATCTGGACCTGAACCGGTACGAGGACTGAATTGACTACGATGGAGGCACCGGAAGGTGGACCACGACGGGGCCCATGGCACAAAAGGGCCTCCGTCTTTTCCAAGGCCACCCACAAACCCAGCACCTCAATACGCCTGATCACCAGAGAAACTCCCGTGGTGGCCAGGCGCGCCGCTTCTTGAAAGTTCACTCCCCGGGCCGTGACCAATGTGTCATCGGCGTAACGAATTACGCCCAGCCCGGGGGGGAGACGACCTCGAAGGGCCCAGTCGTACCCCACATTCCACAGGAGTGGTCCAAGGATAGACCCCTGCGGAACACCGCACGACATGAGCCGTCGCCTCAGAACACCGCTTCGGTCCTCGGACATGACAGTACGCTCCTGTAGATAGTCTTCCACAAGCCGCCTCAGGTACTCTGGCACCCCGTGGTAGTGGAGGGCTTCCCTGATGCAGCTAAATGGCAGACTATTAAATACGTTGGCTATGTCAAACGATACCGCCAACAGCATGCCGCCACAGTCCACCGCCTCTTCGGTAACGGTCCTCAGGCGCAACACAGCATCGACCGTCGAACGCCCGGCTCGAAAACCGAATTGGGCGTCCGACAGATTGGGGCCCACCTCGCGTATCGATTTAAAACTACTGCAACCTACAGCAACAACTTATTATGAATTAAAATTGGATCGTCAGGTGTAAAATCGCGAGGAACACCATCAACGTGCTGTTCCTGCTTCCTCTGCCTATTTTGTACCACAACGACAGTAGATGGCCGTATTAGACCGAGCCGTCCTCGCAAACGTCGTCCGAACATAGCCACAACTTATTATTCTCGTGTGGTACAATGTTCGGCGTTTCTATATGCAAGCAAAAATCTACAAATAGCCATTTCATAATTCTCATGATCTATGGTGGCCTTTCTAAGTATTTGCTTAGTCAAACGTATCATATTTTTGGCGTTATATTACTAGGCAGATGGTAAGTAGGGATTAAAATTCGCTTAACTCTTTCGATTAAATAATCATTTGAAGTAAAAAGTGGACCGTTATCATTTACGATGCATTTCAGTAAACTGAATGTGGGAAATTATTTTGCGCAAGCAAGAACTTACCACACGTGAAGGTAGTCGTGACAGACTCCACTTCCATCCATTTTATATTTTCGTGTATTCAAATAAATTTAACATTTATTTTTGTACGGCTTTAAGAAATTAATATTTTATTTAGTACACGGTTCTATTGGCCATGGGCATACAGAACGGTGAATAAAGGGAATTATCGTATGAAAAAATGTACGCACCACATTCATGCGCATCATATTCATAAAAATATTCAATTTCGGCGTCTAATCCCTCCCACCAAACTTTTTTCTAGAATGCAAATCTGTTAAAATATTTTTCCATTAACTATTTTAGGTATAACAATATGGCTACCCAAAACTTTATATCCGTGCTCAATTAACAAGTTGTGTATCTTTTAAAAATATACCTTAACCAAAATCATTATCTAAATAACTAAATGCCTCGGTGGCGTAGCGGTAGTGAATGCGACTGCTGTGCTTGAGGTCTCGAGTTCGATACCCGGGTCGGACCAAATGTTTGTATGATCTGCAAATATTTATTTCGAAGTTTGGGTGTTTTCTATGTATGTATGTACAAAAAAAAAGTATATATGTATTCTATCAGTTAATCTAGTTATCATAGCGTAAGCTCTGCTTAGTTTGAAACAAGATGACGTTGTGTGTTAAATATCCGAAATATTTATTAATATTATTATTTATTATTATCTGGGCAACAAACTTAACATACCCAACTATACAAAAATTTATATTTTATTGTTTCTTTCTAATTTCTTGATAAGCTGTTTTCTAAAAAATGAAATAACACCAACACTGGACCTATTCCTTAACATGTTTTTAATATTATTAAAAGCTAACTCACCAACTTAGCTCCAATATCATTATAATCTTTTATAAGTAAACAATAATAAGGTTTTGAAATATCGCTTAAGCTTGAACAAAATTCTGAGTAAAAATTAACAACGCTTTATTAACTTTTTGCCCGCATTATGTCTTGAGAAATTAGAGCGGATTTAATAGTGTCAACCTTTTTTCATTAGCATGTAAGCCTTCTTTATAAATTCTATATCCTAAAGGACACTTCTATACACTATCCTTAAAGAAATTATATTTTGACCAATTTACTCTTAAACCTTCATTTTTTAATCTCAGCAGTATAGTTTGTAAGTTATCTACGTTATTTAAATAAAAATTTTCTCCCACACATACATCTGAATCGTCTTAGAACACTTGAGTTGTCAAAAGCAAGAAATTCAGTATTTCTTCAATAATTTTTTGTATTTTTTTGGTATACCCTTTATACCGAACGGAACCTGTTTATAGAACTAAATCTCTAATACAAAAGGAGGACTTCTCAGATTAGGCGAGGTGATCATGCCGGGCGGACTGCGAGCCCTCCAACAGTTGAAGTAGTGAAGTTGTGTAAATGTTAATTGGTGTGAGAATTTCTATATCGCGATGTAGGATTAGTAATTAGTAGTAGTTCGGTGGATTTTTGCACTGAATGCGAAAGTTGTTATATTACTGACCACCAAGACCGAAAGTCGATCTATCGATGTGTTAGCTGTCTATATTCTGTTGTGAAGCGTGCCAGTACCAGAACTTAGTAGTTCCAGTGAGTGACAACTCAGTACTATTAGTCCCAGTGACTCGTGGCTGAAGTCTGGTGATCCCACTGAGTCGGAATAGGCCACCAGATAACCAAACTAGAGCGATTGCTACCTGCGTGTAGTATCCCTGTTGAGGCCGCGGTGGCTAGCTGGCTAGGATTTTCTAAACGTTCATTGTTGTTAGAGTAAATAGCGATGGTGCTGAAATATGTCTTTGTTTGCACTGTAGGTGGAAGTCACTACAAACATACCAACATCATAATCATCGTGGTGAGCATCGTCGTCGGTTGTGAGTCCTCAGTTAATAATATTTTTTGATAGGCATAGAATAAATCCAATTTCGAAAAAGCTATGCTTCCGGCAAGGGTTACAAATATATTCTCGATTCGAGATAATCCATATTCAAATATCATCGTTTTTCTTAATCGGATCGATCTACCTTAAAAATGACGTCATTGGGCTGTAAATGCCCCAATACACGCTTGACCCGACCACGTAAAGCCAACAGTCAAGGACGTGCTTTTATAAATATGGGCATTTTATCCGACGAACCTGTTACTCATTTTCTCTATCATATTTATAACGGATCACTTTTAAATGATTGTTATCACCACAATTATGCACATCAACGTAGGTAGCCACGCTTGCGGACGAGGTCGACTAGTCCGGCTGGCGAAGCAGCGTCGCCGCCGTTACGCAGAGTACACCTTCAGCTATGTCTACTGCGACCCCCTGACTTGCCGTTAATTGCCTGATCTTTATCTACCGCTTCCAATGACAACGTGAGCTCAGGAACTCGGGAATACCTTAAATCCTTTTCAATGAAAAGCCTGGATCATAAATCGTCGGTGTGGAGACTAGACATAAATTGATCTTGGCGATTCTTCCGTAGGGAATTGCTAAAGGTGCAGGTTTTAACTAAATGCTTTAAACGCCGTAGAAGCTTGTTCGGGAACTCCTCCGCCATTTGCTTTTGTATCCGAAAAATATAATATTCTACAATCTCTGACCTCTAAAGTTCAAGATGTTGTTTCACAAAGCGTACTAAATCATCAAATGCCTTTGATTCTTGTGAATTGTGTGCACAGTAACACAATAACTCGTAATAATTACGTCGACATGGAACGCTGCGTCGATATTGTTTAATTCTATAAACTGCTTAATTCGTTTTCAATAACGTCCTAATTGTGTTCCGACCTTAAATGCTTCAATTTTACCGATAAGCATGTCACTGAACGTGACTTTCACGAAAATTTCGGAAAAACAATTACAATCGACTACACCAGTGTACGTACAATTGCACACAGACTACCACAGACTCATTTATCAGACAACAGCATGCTGACAAAACACTATATTTAGCTTGTCTAATTACCTGAGTTAAGTTATTTCAAAGTGGATCTGCTCGCACTGAGAACAACTTATATTTATGTTCCTATAAATAAATATACAACTGAGCCGTATCATAGACGGCATGTTATAAATATAATGGTACATTGTTTGTTCGCGTTAGTACAACCCCGAGAAAGGTGAAATACACAACAGGAGAGTAACAATAGAGTACTTACGAGCTCGCCTCCAGGGCTTATTCTATTCATTCTGGAAGAAAAAGCTTATTATGAAACATTATAGTTTTTATTGAAGTTATTTTTGTGTCGAACATATTATAAAATGTATTACATATAAATGACATCTTTTTAAGGTTCTTTGTGTTAAATTTTCCTCGGGATCTAAACGTAAAACGTATTACTTTTGATGTAATACAATTTACAACAATATATCCCGAATCACTTAACACAATAATTATATCTTCATACATCTCAGAAACGACGATCTGATCCCATATTGGGCACAGCTATGATAACAAGACTGATGATGGATATACATTTTTGAGGTTTTTTTTGAAGTACTAAGAATATATTTTGTGTCTCGGGGAACTTCATAACGTTAAGTTAAATGGACACAAGGAACATTAAGATTCACAACAACAAATTATAAACCACACAACGTGTTAGTTGTCTTATCTCTGAATCGAACTCATACCGCTTATACTATCTCAATACCCAGACATAGGACATATTATTGTAAAAAGAAACTTAAATATACTCGTAAGTAAATTAATATTTTCTCAGACATCAAAGACAAGTAACATTCTCTAGAGAAATGCAACTCATTACTATTTCTTGGTTTTCATCTTCTTCCAGACGTACAGATGTTACATTGTATCTCATCTCTCATTGTCTGCTGTCACAGAAAGAACTTGAAATAAAAATAAATCTAGTGGCCAAAAAAGTACTATCAAGCTGCAGGATATTCAAATGTAGTACTTATGCCTAGTTTAGTGCATATAGAGAGGTATCGTAGTTGTGACAACTTTCTTCGATCAACCCTCCCTGCTTGCAATGCAGTATTTAGATATAATTGAAAAATATAATGTAACTTCCTATACTCTCTGAATTCACTAGGGGTGTTAAAACTTTATTGTGAGTTTTACTTTACATTAGTTTTGTAAGATTAAAAAACATGAAATTTTCCCTTTTCTAATTATGGGAAGAAGTAATCAAGGCGAAGCAACACTCTCTGTAACTTTTGAATTTCAGTGAGCCTTTCTTGTTCACGGAGTAGAAAATCTTGACAGTCTGTGGCCTGTTTCCCGTACCCCGATAGCTGCTCTTAAGCGTTCTACTTTGAAGAGGACGATCGTATTATTTCAAGTCATCCATGGAATCGACTATAGCCACTAATTATCACACCATACATTCCTCAAAAAAATATTTAATCAATATGTGAATAAACTGAGGTTAAGAATATCTAAAATGTTACACTAGCTAGTCTAAATTATTTAGAAGGGAAACATAAAATACAATGTGAAGGTACATAAATCGTGAACACATGTAAACGTGACGTCACAACACAAAGTACACTATAAATCAAGTGCGTGTTATCTCTGTACAACTGTCTGTATATATTTTAAACTTGTCTAACGCAGTGGTTAGGTAAGGTCACATTTGCAGCGTGGAGGGAGCACTTGCGGTTATTATATACTAGTTTAATATAATCGTTACGTTACGTTACATTGTAACAATCGTCTAAATGGCAGCGTAGTTACTCTGTACTTACCTAACCAAAATTTCATCTTTATATCATACAAGCAGCGATTCGTTGTATAATGAAAGCAATCAACGTATCAGATGTATATAAATTTATAAATATGCAAACGTATGAGACGTTGTATGAGATTATTATACACAAGATATCTTGTATATAATAATAACAATAAAATACAGACACTTTTTTTTGGCATCACATGAATTTATAAATTATTGTATTTAATAAATTTGCCCATTATTATTTCAACTTTAGTAATGTTTTATATTTTACATCCTTAGTAATAGCGGCTATATTTAATGCTAGATTTAAAAATATTACCCTGTTAAAGTTATCCTAAATAGGGTGTATAAGATTCGTTTATTACTAAATCCAATTAAATTTATCCAGAGTTTCAAATTCTAAAATAATGTCATATAACGCTGTTGTCAGTGGTGTATATTCTCCGTGCACTCCGGTGTTACACTCTCTGAGTGTACTGTGACCAAACCTTATTTTGGTTCCCCACGTATATGAGATAAACGCAATATAACTTGTGACAGAACAGCTCTGTTCAGATTAGCCCATCTCGTTGCAAATAGAATATTGTTCACTTAAATTTGGTAAAATATGGAGTTCCACAAGGTAGTGCTTTGGGTCCACTACTCTTTTTTATACTCATGAACTACCGAAATTTACTATAAATCATATGTATTATTTGCTAATGACTGCTTCTTTTTTATTTCATAAATAATAATAAAATTTAAGTTCAATATTTCAATGGTTACCAACTATTAATTTATTAATTTAAATAAACTCTACTCATAGCCATCTGGCCAGCATGGTATAGTAAACCAAAAATTTCCTTTCGAAGGAGAGGCTTATGTCTAGCAGTGGACTGTTAAACGTTGTTGATGAATTAATATCCATAAAGAGTGAATGCAAGTTAAGTAAAAAATAAAAAATACTTTACATAACATGTATATTTTATGGTAAAGTAAAATTTAATAAAAAGCAATCTAAACCGACTTAAAAAAACTAAACTAAACTCTAAACTTTTTTTGTGCCGATTCAATTTTTTTATAAACATTTTATTTCTAGTATTAGATTACATGTATTATGAAAACGAAATGAACATGTCACGGGACACGCGTTTGGAACGAAGTCCATTTCGTATGCAGGGTTGCCATACTTAGCAATAAATAAATATATGTATATATGTATATATGGGAAACTAGCTATCGGTCTCTTTCATTCTTTCTTTCTCTTACGTTTTTTTGTAATGTATCTTCGTACCGAGTTGCATTTTGTCTCGATTAGGTTCCCTCGCCAACCTGCGATAAGGAACTTCGTTCCAAAAGAGCTACATACCCTTCAGTAGGGTATCCTTCAATCCACATTATAAATAAATTGTACTTTATTAAACTGTTCACGTTTATTGGTCATCCATCAATCCTATTGACATTATTTTTTTTGTTTTTAAAATATTAAACAATGTAAATAAAGACCGGCTGTAAATACTGTCACGGGTGCAGAATAACTAATGCTTCACTTAGACCCTTCTCAATAAGCTTTTGATGTATTTTGTTTACTTGATAAATTGTTCTTCAATAAGTTCAACGGACCTTATATTTTTCCACTAACCTTGCCGTGGAAGTATGCAGCAACGTGAATAACATGCAGAAGTCGAAAGGTAAAATATTTTTTAAATAAATTGTGAGCTCATTGTTCAGAAGCTTCGAATCATTTCTTATAAATTTTAACATCGATATGCAGTCAAAAACGTTGCTCTGGACTACCAGAAATTGGGAATCTCTTTTGGCCTATTAGAGGACTTGCTGAGTGACCTGATTACATCAACACAATAGCTTGTTATTCATACATGAAAAACAGCTTTACTGGAACAACTCGAGCAGTATTTATTACACTCGCATTAATATCTATATCAATGTTAAACTTATTAAATCTTACTTGATGCTTAAGCTACAAAGTTCCACCAACATGGACAATAAGAACTTCATGATGACAAAACTAATTGTAATATAACTGTAATAGTTAGATAGGTGGATGGACTTGTGGTGGTGTCGGTATACGGTCAGTTTGATGATTGTAAAAGCCAGTTACTTTGTTCAAGAAGGGACTATCTAATATATAAAATTCTCGTGTCACAGTTTTCGTTGCCATACTCCTCCGAAACGGCTTGACCGATTTTGATGAAATTTTTTGTGCTTATCCGGTATCTATGAGAATCGGCCAACATCTATTTTTTATCCCCCTACATGTTAGGGGTAGTTCAACCCTAAATTTTTTTTTTTATTTTATAGACAAATTTTTTAATTTCTATTTTTTTATGATACAACATACAAAAATACATACAATCCTCAATTTTCACCCTTCTACAATCAACCCTTATTCTTTAATGGCCACTTTAGTAATTTAATCATTTTTCCTCTCCGGTCGAAAACTGGCAAAGCAACGTTTACCGGGTCAGCTAGTTTGTTATAAGAATAGCTATAAAAATAGTGTATGTAGAAGTAAAGCCATCAACAAATAATGTGGATACGAAAATAAAACGTTATATTTTTTTTCCTGTCACATAGTGTACTATTGTTAAAAGATTAACAAAATATAAATGTAGTAAACATAATGATTTAACTTTTACGCTACTCATTATATAGTATATGTGAATGTCATCAAGCAGCGAAAATAGAACTAATCTAAAACAAATGCAAAGTAAATCTTATTGATTCGTTTTGTACATAAACGTAATAAAAGAGTGAAATTAAATGAAAATTTAAAAAAAAAACCCCGACACATATAATACTTCGAAAAAGTAAACAATAAATACATGTTAGCCCTTATAAGTTAAATTAGTAAATTTTTTATCTCGTCGAGGAGGACGGGGGACGGGACTGTCTGCCCTCTCACCGCTCATTCCCACTTCCGCGCATTTTAAACTATTACGGCTTGGTGCCCGCGTACGCTAAGCGAACGCGGGCAGACGCATGAGTCGTTGTCGGTCGTCTTTCGAATACCATTTTATCCCTAACTTCGCTATGTCATTGTGAATTTAAACGTTATTAATATTGTATAGGCTGACAAGGAGGTATTTGCTTTCTTCTTCATAGATTGTGCTATAGGTTAGGTATTTTAAGACTACAAAGTAGTTATAGATTTATAATAGTCTCTATGTTGCTTATTTCAATAAGAAAAAATTAGTACGTGTTTGATTTTTATTCTGTAAATTACATACTTTGTAAAATTGTTATTGCTTCGTGTTTATTGATATACGGCTTAGTTTTAAATTACACACAGCTAGTAGCTGTCTACAAGCTATGTTGATACTGTTAGTATTTAATAGGTATACTACTTATATGCTGCATTGTCAAGTATTATTATGTTTAGAAAAACTTAAGTTGCTGTTGACTTCCTATTTACTGCGGTACCCCCGACGCAACGAGGATACCTGTACAGAAAAAATCCTAATTTAAACTATAAAGGCTAACATGTATTTATTGTTTACTTTTTAAAGGTTTTCCAGGTAGTAGAGCAACGCTGATATCAGCACGAACGGGCCGGTTCGACCGGGGCAGTACTACCCTCCCACAGAAGACCAACCTAAAGCACCAGCATCCGTGTTGTCGTGTTTCGTTGATGAGTGTGAGACCGGAGGCCCATTGATGTAAGGGTGCCGGTTATCGTGGTAACTGTGTAAGCCTTACACTATCACGATGACTGTCATGCCTTTTACGTCCCCAAACGGGGTGTTAAAAAGCATCTCAAAAGGCCGCCATAGTGTCACCGTATAGGTCACCATACTGCATTGTCTGCATTTGCAATGAGTATGGTGACCACAACTCTTGGATTCTATTCATGCTTTGCATCAGGCAGAGTAGAGTCACCTTGGCAGGTTCTTAATATATAAAAAAAGTGTTATATTGTGTCGGGAGTTTTTTGATTTTTATTTTAATTTTTGTTTCACTGTTTTTAGACTGTATTTCTACTTAATAATACGCTCGACTTACGAAATTTTGAAATTGAAATTGATGCTATTATTCACGATATTTTCTTTTATATGAAGCAGTATGTTTAACAATTTTTATAATATATCAAATGAGTTTTTATACAATTTATTGCAAATGTTAACTATATCTTAGCCCACCCTGTATTATCTATGTACCTCGGTCTTTGACACTAACAGTACGTTTATCTACTCATCGAGTCCTTTTCAATGAGGCTAAACACGTTATATCTGCTGTTAGTTGTCAAGGAGTTAAGTATTCTGCAGACTATCTTTGCTGCAGCATCAGGAATCTATGTACCTCAATCTTTGTCACTAACAGTACGCCAACACTTTCGTTAAAACAAAAAAAACTCATAACTAACGCATCTATTTTATTAATAGTAATTAAATATGTTATTTCAAAGAAATTACTCCTTGAAACAGTAAAAAATGTCAATCAACTCTGTTCCTGTGAAGCCAAAGCTAGCTGTTAGTTTCAAATGTGTATGGGGTTGACAAATTCTCAGCTACAGGCGGAGACGGCAACCATGTCCGATAAATTCCGCGATAAATCAGTGTCTATCTTGCCTAGACTAAATACCGTCATCGGTGACGTGTGACTGTCTCATATAATACTCTAACACAGTGCAGTATTTATATGGATTATATAATATACTGCAATATCGTGCCACAATCCCCACTGAGACTGTCAAACTTTATGCATTTTTTTGAAGAAATAAATTCTTTTGAATGAGTTGCAAGTTCTAGAGCTTCTCTGTTTGGTGATGGATTAATAATACGGAGTGTCACCACACTCAACTCATCCCATGGGTGTTATAAGAGACAACTAAGGGAACCAAAGAACTTGAAATAAATTCTGTAGCAACCCGTCTTGCCAACGTGGAAGAACTGTTAAAGGCTTTTGATGATAAAGTATTATTATAATGTTTTTTTATAATTCTGTTATATAATATATATTCTGTATTATATAATTAATGTATTTTCATTTAGTAGTAAGTTCATGTATATTATTTGTAAATATATGCTTTGCACATACCGCATCTTGTTTCTACATCACCTGAAAGTCGACTGGGAGAGAATGCCACATGGCATTAAATCCGCCTTTGTACAACAAGTGAAATAAGTTTAAATAAATAAATAAAATGATGATGATAACTGGTTTCAAATTAAAGATTAGGTGTAAGTGTTTACGTAAGAGAAATCTTTTTTTTTTCTATTTAATAATAATAATAATTCTCGACCCAGTTCTCGAGACCGGTCTTGATACGTTAAATTAGGATAGATCTATTATCACAGATAGGACTATTGTTGCCAATAAGCCTGATATTGTGGTGATAGATCGATTAGAGCGCCGCGCAATGTTTGTCAATATCGCTGTTCCTCATGACGAGAATCTCGTGAAAGTTGAAAAAGAAAAAACAATTGAAGTATTTGGATCTGTCTGACGAGATTGCCGATGTGTGGAATGTGGATTCGATGATCATTGTTCCGATAATCATATCTGTTCATGGATTGATCACGTTAGAAGGTGCGACCAAGGGTCTGAAGCAGAAGGCAGTCCTCCTTGACACGTCTCGTATAGTGAGGAGGTTCCTGTCTTTGGAGTCCTAACCTCCGGTGTCTTGGTCCTTGTACCCGATGTCGGTGGTCTACTATTTTTTATATTTTTAAATATGTAGTTTTGTTTTTGTTTTTTTTATATTTCAAAATGTAATAATTATGTTTATAATAGTAATAAAAAGAACAATCCTTTGTTACAGAATTGTTTTTGTTTATAAAAGACAACGCCCACACTAGAAATTAATCCTGTGTCGCGAGGGATTTTACAAACATACATGAGACGGACACAAAGAACACCCAGACTTAAAACAACAATTTATGGATCACACAAAGTGTTGTCCCATGTGGAGTTTGAACCCACAACACTCAGCGCAGTAGAGAGCGGCGTGGCGACCGCTTAAACCGGATCAACCGTGCCGTCAAGTCATCCATAGCCATGTAATCCATAATTTGAATAGATAAATGGGTCATGTTCAGACTGTAGTTGAAGAGACTACTAACCCATGGACGTTAGGAAATTTGAAAGCTATTTCACAAATTATTTCTCTAAAATATCTTGTCCTATCACGTTAATCTATTCTCAACCACGTCTCATGTATTATGAGAAAGTTATACACAAGTTCATACATCCCATTTCCCGCAAAGAGTGTTAGAGTAGGAAGTTAAAACACGGCGTAAGCAGCATGAGAGTGTAGGTAGATCGGCGCGGCAAGAATTTCATTAAACTTGCCTCGTTGGCCGAGATCGAGAATTACGGGCTGTCGTGAGTGGTTTTAGTTACACTGTAGCAAGTGAGTTGTAACACTATCTCAAATATGGCTTTTTAATATGTTCTACATTTTTTGTATAATTATTGAACGGAAAATACGTATTTTTCGTCTAGAGAAGCTACTAATCCATTAATAAGGTCAATACTTGGTGACAAGTGTATCAATAAATTATGAATTTTTTTGTCAAATTGAAGATTATATAATTTGAGTTTTAATGAAATTGATACGACATTTTTTATATAGACTGTGTTTACTTTTATTTGGAAAAATTAACTTAAGAAATGTAAGTCTAAATTTTTTAGTAGTTAGTAAGAAATTGAGGCAATTAACCAAATACATAACCTACTAATCCATAGCTACGCAAAGCTCGTTTTCTAGAAACCAAAATATATAATACATATATATCGTTTATATAATGTACATATATCTGTATATAATTGTAAAAAAATATAAAAAATGTATTAAAACCCTACCTATGTAAGCATTTGTGTGTGTGTGTGTGTGTGTGTGTGAAATATGTTAATTTTGTTACTTTAATTTTTTAATTTAATCCAATTTTATTACATGAGCAGTATTTACCTATAAGTAGCTGATGCCTTGTTTTTTTTTTATGGTATGAACATAGATTTAAGGAATTGATGTAAACAGTTGTTGGTGAACCTTAATAAATAAATAAATAAATATCGGGTATATAAATATATATCGTAACTAATATCGGCAGACCCAGATACATTTTGAACACAGTATTTGTGATGAGTTAAATTAATATATTTTATAAGTGTAATTCAGCTACAATCAAAATAAATACAAAGAATAAGAATTCTTTCACCTTTGTAGGACAAATTGCTAATATTGTTATGTCGCGTATTTCAAGTCCACATTGGAATGTATTCGTTCTATTAGTTGCAAATAGAAATGTTACAGCTGTCATAAACTTTTATTGTTAGCCGTAGACACCAATTTGCTTACAACATTCGAATCAAATAGGAATATTAAACTAGTTCTTGTATTGATTCTTATGCTGAATTCTGCATTTGTATTACATTTTTACTGTAAAAAACTGCTCACTTCCTTCTTTTCCTGGTTAAGGCCTTCCATGTTTATTTGGGACAAAATTTTTCTGACCTACAAATATAATTTGTTTAAAAGTTGTCTGTGAGTCAATAACCATTCCTGGATTAATCAATTTTTTGTTTTTAAATTTCAGTGTTGTATTGATATTACAATTATATTTGATTTTCATTCTATAGATTTGAACGTATATAGTCGTTATAGTCATAGGTAAATTCGAGGTTAGGTAACTATTGTAGTCCTCTATTTGTTTTAAGAACTCGTGAAAGCTCAAATCAAATATATCTCGTATAATGAACAGTGAATTATTTTCTTGTTTTATCTTTATATAAAGTGATAAATAGATTATACTGAACATTTTTAACAGTACATTCGTATCGGTGTAATAGCATCCTAACTGGTGGCTTTTTGATTTTATAGCGCTCACAAATTTAAGGCGTAAATGATATAGCGCTTTGTCATAGTTCCCATAAGATCTTGTGGTAAGTTGTGGTATGTTAACTGTAGACCTACCTGTCACGTTGGTTATTTTCAATATTACAAAGTCAATTCAACACCATTTTTAATAACTTACAGTTATCTTCAGAACTTTCGTGACTTATGTATTGACGACAGAAGAGTTCTGAAGCCAAAACTTAGGTCATGTTTAACATAGAAATGTATTATTATCGGATATGAACCAATATAATAAGAATTCAACTACGTAAGATACAGTATCTTAATTCAGTTTGCACAATTTGACCCAAAATAACAAAGATGAGATTTTCACTCACATGGTAGTGTGGACCGAAGTAAACATCTCATGTTTAATACGCGTAAGTGTATACATACTGAAACCTACTACATTGATAACATCTGTGGTGTCAGTTATGAAAGCTAAAAGATTGTTTTTTGGATTAAAATTGTAATAAAGTACAATATTGATAATGATAGTAATTGAAAACAAACGAGGCACTAGAATAACAGTGATAAAACTTTACAGAAACTATTTTTCTGAACACGACCGACAAAAGTAAAACATTCCAGCGGTATATTTTACTTTCAAACTGTGATTAATGTCATTATGATATTCATCGAATGTCTGACAATCATTCCATGGTGTGATCCTTACCTTACGTCATTGATAAATCTGTTAGACTTAACAAAATACCATAGTACCTTCGAATTTCCATTAAGCCATATAGAGTAATACAATGTAGGAGCAGGTTGGCAAGTAATGGTTACATTGTGAAGAAAATAAAAGTGTTTTATTTGGAGTAAACGTGCTGCCCCCGTGTTTATAGCCGGGGTTAATGACCCATGTCTGATTCCGGAATAAAGACTGTTACATTTCACTATTGAATCAAAATAAGATTCATATTGAGGTAATATATATTGTTAGAAATATCATTGAAACATATGTTTCTTTTAGAAAACATCTGCTTTAAATACTTTAGAAAATATCTGCTTTAAATACAAGTAAGTAAAGATATTTGTGTAGATATTTGTAGGTAGTAGAGCCACGCTGATTTCAGCACGAGCGGGCCGGCTCGACCGGGGCAGTACTACCCTTCCACAGAAGACCAACCTAAAGTGCCAGCATCCGTGTTGTCGTGTTTCGTTGGTGAGTGTGAGACCGGAGGTCCATTGATACAGGAGTGACAGTTATTGTGGTAACTGTGTAAGCCTTACACTGTCACAATGACTGTCATACCTTGTACGTCCCCAAGCGAGGTGTAAATAAGCATCTCACAAGGCCACCATAGTGTGGGTCGCCATACTGCATTGTGTGCATTTGTAATTAGTATGGTGACCACAATTCTTGGATTCTATTCATGTTTTGCGTCAGGCAGAGTAGAGTCACTCTGGTAGGCTCTTCATATAGGAAAAAAAAAGAGAAAAATATCCAATGCGATTTATTTGACCAAACTAAATAACTCTTAGTGCGAAAGGTGTTCAAGTATTGCAGTGATAATTTTATTTTTTGTAGTATACTCATCTCAATTTTATTTCAATAAAACTCTTTAAATAAAGATATTGACTCTTGAGTTTTACAAAACACCAGTGATATCACTAGGTAGTATAAAATATCATCATCATCATCACCGTCTCAACCAATAGACGTCCACTGCTGGACTCAGGCCTCCCGCAAGGTTCTTCACAACCGCCGGTTCCGTGCTACCCATGTCCAAAAATAATGTATAACACTATGAAGTAATCATTACACAAATCCTAGGCTGAAATAAAAATAAAGAAAGGAGAATGAAACAATGAGTGTTTTAAAGATGAACGAGTACTCAGTGTTCTGTATATTTCTTTTTACAATGAAACTCGATAGAAGTGTGATATGTGACATTTAAATAGACTTCATTGATGGTTACAAATACTTCAAAATAGAATATTACCACAAAGGAATATCTTTTTTTTTGTTGTCGATGTGGCAAATCCCTTCGGATCTCTGGCTCCTCGGGGACACAGGAGCCAGGAGTATGTGGTGTTTCGACTTAAATCCACCCCGGCGGCTGGTCTCTGGCGTCCTTCTCTGAAGGGGACCAGGCCGTATTATTTCAGGTCCCCTACAGAATCAACACCGCGGCTAGTCATTTTCAAAAAATATTTTTTAAATGTCTGTCTGTTGTTTGTTCCAGCTAATCTCTGAAAGGGCTGGACTACTATTACTAAACTTATGCTAAATCAACATTTTAATATTAATATGTGTATTAAACGTCGTGGTTTAATTAATGGTGTTGGTTACGTAGCCAATATTGACCTGCAATCAAAATGTATTACAAAAGGCATAGAACAATCAATTTTGATGTAGAGATTCCCAGCTCTTAGCTCTTAGCTCTGCCAATCATATAGTGAATGTTTTTCTGTTTCCCTACGAAGAATTCATAGACTCATTGAAGAATACATTGGTTGATCTGGATAAAAGAATAGGCAAGCTAAAATTCACCAATTCTAATTCGTCAGATTACTCTCCGTCTACACATGACTGTCATTAATATAATATTTATTATGGCAACCGTACACTATCGCCGAGTAAGTATTTTTAAATTTCTTTATAAATTATTATAAATTAGTAGACGTAGTCTCTTATAATTTACAATAAATCATCCTCCTACCTCTGTCTGAGTTCTCTCACTTCTTGATAAACTTATTAACTTTCCACTCAATAAATAAGTGTCAATTAAATTCTCACAGTTTTATAATTTAAGCAACCTACGAATTTCTATATATAATATGAATTCCCTAGTCTTAGAAATAGTGGTAAATGTATTTTAGAGACCAGAATCAGCTATCAAATATTTTTGAATTGTTAGACCTCTTCTAACTCCTGATTTTAAATGATTTACTTTATTTTCGTACACAATCATAAAATCTTATTGTGGTACTTTAACAAAATTAAGTCCGAATTTCGTTATGTTATTGTCACAAATAACTTAATATTTGGTTTGGTCTCGCTAAACCTTCGGTATTAGTAAATGTTATTAGTTGATCAATAAATATTTATTTTCTTTGAGTAGTATAACGATTCCCTTTTTTGTATCATTAATGTGGCCAATAACAATATGTCTGATTTAAGGCGGTCACTGAAGTCTGCAGACGTTTCAAACAGTAAAAGGAATGGATAGAAAAATACAATCGAAAACCGTCTGCTTAGGATAAAAATAATGGAAATTCTATTTTAGTGTTAGAGTATTTACACAAAAGAGTGAGTTTTTGAACAGTTTTAGTAGTTTTACACTTTAAATATCATAATAATTTTCCAGAGTTTTTAAATTTTTAGATTCATGGCAATGGTCAGCCGTTCATCTTGTTTAATCGTGTTGGGTAAACATGATAGTATTCAAAGATAAATTGGTTAAGATATCGGATATCTTAAGGGGGATACCAAAAGTTTTAGATATGGGACATTGAAACTCACAAAGGCTGAACTACTATATCAATTTTGTTATAGGTGACCCCACTGGAACGAGGATATTGATACGTGAAATGATATACTTTAAACAAGAGTTTAAATGTAATACTACTTTGATATCCATAAATAAATCCAACACACAAAAGATTTTCATTCCGCACCATCCAATGAAATATGTAAAACAGAATTCATTGGTTTCAAGCCCTACTGTTCCACTTAATGTAAAATTCACTTCAAATACTCGTTACTCGGAACATTACAGAATTCATGTTTCATTCAAACATGTCAGAACATTTGAAAGTTCGGAATTGGAACAAGAACAAACGCGAAGAGGTCTCCATACTACTCGAGAATAGAAATGTTCATTAGCTCACGGCCAAATTATAATTTAAATTAATTCCAGGATTTACAGTAAGAGGGGTATATAAATAAGTAAATACGTAGGAAGACGTGTATTTTATAAAATGTGTAATATATAGTCATATCTTATTAAGTAATTAATTTTTAGATTTAATGTGATGTAAAAAATATGTAGGAGATATTTGCGTGATGACAGAAGTACTAACGATCTTTTTACGTCTAAGACTGGTCAGGGATTTATACGTATGACTGTTAATGTGCTGTTAGGCAGAATACACCTATGTAACATAAAATATTTTCTGCCCATATTTCCTCGTATCAACAATATTGTAAGTTGTTAGACTTTAATAAATTGCTTAAGGACTCTTACCTACTTGCTTCTTAAGAGATTCCAGATCATCGCCATAGTGTTGTGTGAGTTTATACTAGTTTGATATTATCTTTATGCACCTTTCTACCTGATGTACCTTTTTCATAAGAAAAACCAAGACTTGCGGTCAACATCCTCATTGTGAATGTAGACAATACAACACGGTGATCCACACTACGGCGGCCTAGCAAGATGCTCTTTTACGTCCGCCGTAAAAGATCCAGGATCAAATTAGGAAGAAAAGACGTGTGCTGATCGTAAATTCCAGATTTTAATCGATTGGAACAGGCAAAGAATAATCTATGAACTTTGCTCTTATAGTGTAACATGTAACTGTAATAGTCATTAAACAGATACTAGCATCCTTCTTTAATCAATTTGTCAGCCTTAAACTACTCACAAATATGCAAAAATCGGCATTGCTATCAATGTTTAAACACAGCAAAATTGTTTATGATCCAAAGATTCCTTACAGTTGGTAAATCGACGAAGGAACATCGAGCTTCCTCGATAAACGATGAAGTTGCGGGCAAAATTGTCACATGACACCTATTTCGGTAACAGTGAGTAATTAAGTTAGTTACACGCTATTGAAACTTCGTAATAGATGACACTAGTGTGCGATGTTACTGTCTACGTTTCAACTTTGTTACAGTTTTGTCTCGATGTTGGCGACTTGACGATTCTTCGTCGATCATTTTATCAATGTCTGCATGTTTTATGAGTTTGTAGAGATAAAAGATTCTGACTGTACAGTTGAAAATTAATGTGGTGTAGGGAAGTAGACAAATTAGTATTGTGCCGAATATGTAGGTAGGCACACAGTAATGCAAACTCAGCAATATGTTACAAGTACTGAAGCGATGTGACGGCAGTTCCTCTACATATCGTGTTACTAACTGCTGTGCTTGCCTAAATATGACTGGCAGTGTTACGTAACCGAAATTGTAACCTTGTATTTGTATTGAATTATTTTTAAAGGTCTAATAGCATTTAATCCATTGTCAATTGTTATCAGAAATGTTACTGCGATATGTTAGGCTTTTTTGTGGTCTTTAAGATCTGATTATATATACTTTATTTTAAACAAAGTTTAAATTGAAAATGAAATATGTTATAGGGTTGTTAATTATGGTATTATGATTCCTTGGACGTGACAAATAATTCGTGGTAAACATTTGCACATTCAGTATTTTGCCTGTATGTTATTAGAATTGAATGAATGAAAACTGGTTTACTTAAAAATAAATCTAACCATATCTCTGTAAAAAAAATATATTCAACTAGTTTTTGCCCGTGGCTTCGCTGTCGTGGATTTTGATCTGCCGCGTTGAGTTTCGTAATAAATCATTTTAAATAAATAATTTTTTTTAAATAAAAATTTCGTGATGGTCGGTTGAGTAGTTTTCGGGTGAAATCGTATCAAACAAACTTACATTTACATTTATAATATTAGTAGGGATTAATGTTAAAGGAAATCTATTTTCTTGGCACTTTGATTTAGTGTATAGTGATATTGTATTGACAAAGTTTTAACTTTCTGATGCCAAGAGAAGAGGTGAAGTGGCCTGTCGTATCTTTTTCTGCACTGATTTGACACCAAGCAGCGACGTGCTGACGATTGTCATCGCGGTCGGTTTACTATTTTAAAAAGCCTTAACCTGAAACTAGTCAGGCATTAAAGAAATACAATAATAAATACGAAACTTACTCATGAAGTACTTACCATAAGTTTAAAGTAGCTCAGCTTGCGATGGAGCGTGCGATGCTGAGCATTCCTCTGGCTGGTAAAATTCGTAACGAGGTTACTCGACAGAGAACTAGAGTAACTGACATCACACGGAGAATCAGTATACTGAAGTGTAAGTGAGCCGGCCATGTCTCCAGATCGGTTCGTCTGGTGACATGGTCGCTGGAACCGAAGTGTCCTAGAGTGAATACCACGATTGGGCAAACGTAGAGTAGGACTCCCTGTGGTACGATGGATCGACGACTTGAAGACGGTGGCTGGCAGCGGATGCATGTGAATTGCCAAAGACCGGGATGGTTAACGTTCCTTATGGAAGACCTGCGTTCAGCAGTGGACGGCGATAGGTTGATCGATTGATTGCTTACTCATGAAAATTCTTTTTGGTGATGAAATACTAGGAGTGCGACACAATAATGAATTATGTAGTGCGAGTAACTCCAATTTATTTTCAGTATTGTTCATAATAAATATCCTATAAGTATGTAATTTAACAGTTGAGAGAATTGTGGTGCAACCGCTAAAATTCGTTACAGTGGCGGTTGGTTATTAAAACATTAATTTCGACCACATTACAAGTTAAATTAATTACTTGTAGTTATTAAAATAAATAGTCGGGGTCAAACAGTATATAAACATTTGTTAGTTTATATTGTTTATTTGGTAGACAAGTGCGGCTTATGTTAAACATAAAGAGGGTTTTGATAAAAATAAAGAGCGCCATAGGACCCGTGCGTTAGGATAAGTCTTTTATTAACAAGTCAATCTAATCTAATTTCAACCTTGTTGGTTGAAACTAACTTTCAAAATTTCGTAACATAGTTTGTTAGTTATAAGTAAATCTGATAAAAAACCTGGTAATAATTATATAAACATTGCACATTCTGCGTGTGTAACATCGTGTGACAGAACTCAATGTGAGTTTTTGCAGCAGGAGATTTAATATGAGTTATGTTCAAAAATATTTACACAAGTTTTAAAATTATAGTAAAACCAAGATTCTCATTATTTTTAACATGCAATGATTTTTTTTTTGATACCTTTTTTCAATTATAGAGGCGCATTTTGTCGAACAAAATTCGATATTACTTTGAAGGCTCTAGTTAAGGCTTATATTACAGAACGTGCTTAATAATCAATTGTTAGTCCTCCATGGAAAATGAACCACAATATTACTGACTTCATCAACAGTCTTTAACGTTTTACTGCTGGACATAGGCATGTCTTTGGGAAGGCGGCGTTGGCCTACTATACCACACTTGCCAGATCAATTAGACCATACACACACACACACATATCTAAAATCACACTTGTTACCGTAAATTGCAATGTTTTGTATAGGGTTTGTTCTAAGTTTTCCTTTTCTTTGCGGTAATATTGTATTATGTAGCTCCTTTAGTCGTTTTTTAAGATACCTATGGGATGAATTGGATGGGTGTCGTAAAAAGCGACTAAGGAACCAAGCTTACAAGATAACATCATTACAAAGAGAAGGAAAACTTGAAACAAACCCTATTCCAACCTGTCTGTTCAGAGTGGTATAGTAGGCCGAAACCTCCTTGCTAAGGAGAGGCCTATGTTCAGTAGTGGACTGTAAAAGGTCGTTGATGATGAGATGAATAGTGTCACCACTCTGTTTTCTTAATCCATCAACATACGGAGTCTACGGCTTGGAGTCTCTGGCTTAGCGGTCAGGACTAATAATCACAAAACTGACAAGTCCATTATGTCATTTATATACCATACAGATAACTATGTCTTTAATCCTTTAAAATATGTATTACCCGCCAAATTCGAATTATTGTCTGAAATCAATAGCAGTTGTATATTAACTAGCTGGTTACCCGATAATTAACCTGATTATCCGTCGATTACAGATGCCACGGATTCAATTATATGTACAATGTGATTGGTAAACAATATTTATTTAGCATAAGTACATTTATTGAGTTAATTGTTTATTTAAATAATTAATTAAGTATCTTCGTATGTATTCTAGAACATATAGCATTAGCTATATTTAGATTAATTTAGATTAAGTATGGGGTGGGCCAAGAATTCGTATACATTTGAATCTAACATCTTGCGCAAACGTGTTATGGGAGTACTTGGAACCAAAGTCCCTACCGGTGGTCAAAGACATGTTTCCGGAAAAGCTGATATCCAGACGAGGCGATATACCATGGCCACTCAGAAGTCCAGATTTATCCCAAGCAGATTTCTATTTATGGGGTTATTTGAAGAATTGTGTCTATACCAATAAACCAAATACACAACTTTAACTAAAAGAAAAAATCAGCGAAGAGGTGGCGGCGATCTCACGGTCTCTTTGCCGACGAGTATTTTCAAAATTTAAGTGCTCGCTTAGAAGAGTGCAATCGTCAAAAGGGTGGTCATTTAGACAATATAATTCTTAAAAAATAAATGTCAACTAATTAGATTTCTCGTAAATAAATACTTTTTTTACGATTTTTTAAATGTTAACTAACTCGTGGCCCACACTATACAATAAATCAATATAAATGTTCGTCAAGTATTGTTATTTTTTTCTGAAACTTAAAATATTCTGTCAGACACTAATTGTATAAGTCTTCTCCAAAAAAAGTTTTAAAATAATGTCAAGCATTCTTCGTTCCTTAATTATCTACTTTCAGACGATATGTTTTTATTAAAATAAATTGGGTGACTAAGAATTAGAAATGTGGTTCTGATATAAGAAAAAACTGTACAATAAAATACGAGTGAGTACAATAAAATAGAGAATTTTCCTTTTTTAAGTTGATTGAAATTATATTACTTGATATGCAGACCACTTAAAGTACCACAAAATTAATATCATTAAATGTGTGTTATACATTTCGTGAGCAACTAACAGAAACTTTATTAAGCTCTAGGGACGAACTGAGACAAGTTTCTGACTAAGCTAACGTTTTTCGTTTTTTTTTTTTTAAATAGTGGAATGGAAAGCATGAATAGAATCCAAGAGCGGTGCTCGCCGCACTCGCTGCGAACGAAGACAGTACAGTATGCGACCCACGCTGTGGCCGCCTAGAAGAGCTTTGTGTACAAGTCTTTAGTTTACCTGGAAGAGTCTTCGTCACAATTGATCAGACTCGTCCACAGTGGCACCACGGCCCGACGAAAAACTAATAAAGCAATTTCTTGCGTTACCTTTAAACGGGTGGTTGAAGTTAACGAAGCTCAAACAGCCGAAAAATCTCTAATGTAGATCAGTATATATAATAATACTAAAAAAATGACAAAAAGTACTGCATTTTTTATTAAGTCAAAGGAAAAAGGAAACTTAATCAATCATTGCGTTAAAAATTTAATTTATATTAGATTAGCTTTTGCCCACGGCTCCGCATTTGTGCATGTCGGAAAACACCGTAGATGTATAAAATATATAACTATAAAGTTTCCTCTAAATCTGTTTAGTTGTCTTTACGTGAAAGAGTAACTAATGTCTATATATTTACACAAACTTTCATTTTTTATTTTTTTTCTATTTTAAGAGCGATGCTAGTGCGGTGATGCTAGTCTGCCTAATGGAAAGCATGAATAGAATCCAAAAGCTGTAGTCATCATAGCCATTGCGAATGTTGACAATGTAGTATGGTGACCCACACTATGGCGGCCTATTAAGGGGATTTGGGGACGTAAAAAGCAAGACACATCGTAGCATTGTGTTGCACATACTTACCACGACAACTGTCATCTCTGCATCAAGGGCTCATCCGCACAGCTGGCTTAGTGGTTTAAGCGGTTGCCACGCCGCTCTCCACTTCGCTGAGTATTGTGAGTTCAAATCCCACATGGGACAACACTTTGTGTGATCCACAAATTGTTGTTCTGAGTCTGGATGTTCTTTGTATCCATATCTTGTATGTTTGTAAATTCCCCCCAACACAAGATTTACTCCTAATGCGGGTGTTGTCTTTTTTAAAAAGAAAAGAAAGAAAAAAGAAATTAGATATTTTATTATTATGTTTTTTTTTAATGTAAAGAACAATGCGTGCACTACAACTCGTATATCTTGTATCACAGGATCTTGACAAATACAAATGAAATGCACACAAAGACCACTCAGACTCAAAAAAACAATTTATGGATCACACAAAGTGTTTTCTCATGCGGGGATCGAACCTATAACACTTAGTTACTGCTTAAATGATCAAGTCATTTGTGCAGCCGTGTTGATTTAGGTGCAATCGAGAAATCCATTACGTCTTATAACACACATGAAACTGCACATAAGTCGCACGAAACCATCACGTAATACGAAATCTATAATTTACTATCGCATCGTTTACACTACACATTCTAAGTTCGGTGTATTTGGCCAACCCTGTTTATCTTTCGTACCCGCAGTGTTGCTATTCCTAGTTTACGAGTTGCGCAAACTGCTGGATTATATTGGCAAATAAATTTGTCCAATGTTTGTAAATTACACTTTAAGTTATTATATTTGACAAATGATTGTTGTCAAAAGAATAAATTACTCTTAATAATACTGTTTGGTTTTCTATTATGTAGTTTTCACGTAGCTCAACGCATCCTAGTCCTGAGTGTAAATTTGAGTTAGTTTTGTACGATATTCTCGTATAGAAATTTATTACTTATGAACCGACATAGAGTCGTTATCTTATCGTATCTTTTGATAACTTTTTTGTATGGTACAGACAGAAATCACGTATCTACCAGGCAATTGTAAGTAAAAGGACGGCTCATGGATACTTACAAGATTTACAAATACGCTACCAGTATTTGAAACGCGGGCACCATCTGCGGGTAAACTCTCTATTTTAGGTGACGTACGGCACACGTGACCGTCGCCTCCTCACGGCTGGCCTTTGTAGTAGTTGGAGGGGAAAAGCCGTCCTGTCCACTCGTGGCCACACTCAAGGCGGTATGAGGTGCTGGTATGTGCGCCTCCGCCATCCGGTTTGCCGGAGGCGAATTGGGTCCGAGTGGAGATAATCCTCCCGGGTCTTCTCTGCCACCTTTTTCTGCGAAATTACGTCTTCACAGAAGGTTGTGACCGCAGTAAAACAACTGTCACTACCGGCCATGGAGCGTATGATGGCTAGTAGCGAGAGATCTCCTCCAATAACTGCACTGAGGGCCCCACGCTGCGCCGCCCAGGTGGAACAAACCACCAGCGTGTGCTGAGCTGAGTCCTCACTGCAGTCGCAATGGTGACTGGCGGGTCACAATTCCCTCCTAGCGACCGAGTGCATATACTTTCCGAAGCAACCGTGCCCGGAAAGAACCTACATTAGTCGGAAAGAAAGGATCCCATGCTGCCGCCTCGCCCAGCTGGACAGCCTCCACGGCGGCAAAGCCAGAACGTGGAGTCTCCAACCGGGACAACCAACGAGCCATCGTGGCTGGACGAGCGGCCTCACGCCACTCGCGTATCACTTCGGGCGGGGGCTGTATGCCGCTACCCGCCCGGATGTCAGCCATCCGTCAGTATTAATATTATATGTCTCAACCATTTCATTGACTAAGTAGAATATAAAGAAATGGCACTAAACGAAAAGTTATACAGTCACTTACTGATAGTAACTAACTATCAATAAGTGACTGTACTCAAAGGTTACTGTACTCAATATCAAGTAAGGGCAATTGTCAAGTAATTTGTGAAATAATTTAATATTTTCGCTCGAAGAGGTTTCTTTATTAAATCAAATAAGCTAATCTGAGTGACGGAACAAATTAAATTACAATATTTTTCTCGAGTTTCATGTTGTCATGAATTCGGTAACGGAATATCAAAGAGACATTCGTTATTATGGGGGATCCGTTTCACTATTTGTTTTACAACGTTCAACACACGTAATTTGCCTTTTCCATTTTTTCAATGATTGATGGTAAAGCTCCGTTTTATTCGTGATGGTTTTATTATAGGATGAGCTTAAGTGAGGTTAGGTAAGCTTATAATTTAATGATCGGATGTATTTTTACTAGAGATTGATAAATAAATGTGTGGGTTGTTTATTTTATTTAATAGGCACACGATAATATTTTTAGTGGTATACATAATTGGGTTTCGTACCATGTAAATAATTTTGGTGATCAAAGTTTTCTTTTTCCCGGAAAAAAAATTTTATTAACAAAGTTTCCGTATAAATGCTGTTTCTACATAGATGTATTTACTGTAAGTTTTTATGGGTATTTTTAAGGAAACTATCTTTTATTACTATCTACATTTATATGATACATAGCTTACTAAATTCGTGTAATGAAGTCGTAACTGAATAATGGTTGATTGTGTAACATAACTAATTTCTTTTCCATTAACAATGTTGACTGTCTCGGTGGCGCAGTGGTAAAGTATGCGACTGCCATGTGTGAAATTTCGGGTTCGATTCCAGCCACGGCGGCCAGATTTAACAGAGACCAGTCAAATACACAGGAAATATTTCGGCGCATGAGGTGCACTCTTTGTTCCCTCGCTCTCACAATCCGACGAGGCGTTTATCCGACACGACTGATGTGAGATCAGGCGTGAAATCGACACTTTACTTGCCCTCCGAGACACGGGTGTCAAGACCTCACCTTAAAAACTACGGGTAGTTCTGACAACTTAATAACACTTGGATCCGACCCGGTAATCGAATCCGAGACCTTTCGATCGTTATTCACAATTGTTGACAACTAAATCAACGAGACATATATAAAAAAAGTATAAAAGTATTCCATCGGTCAATCTAACTGTCGTAGTACAAGCTCTACTTAGTTTAAAGCTAGATGACGTGTGTCAGATGTCAGATTATTATTATAAATGTAATGCAAAAATCGTTGTTTATATTACAAAATAGCTATGGTGATGATACTTTGTATATTTACTTACCGAGGTGAAAGTCATGACCACAAAAAGTCGCTCTCAATTTTACAAATAAACTGCAGGTAAATTCCAAATCATAGATTTAATTCCGTACCGCAGCGCCCAACGGTAGCGGCTTAACAAATACATTATTAATGTATACAAATAATTTCGTCGAGTCCATTTGTTATTCCACCCCTAGAGCGGAGGACATTTACATAAATGGTCCGAACTTCACTTCGTGTTCGATTGTAAAAGTAACAAGTGTTCACCGTCTGCATAATAAATATAATTGTTGTAATCTACCGCTTCTGAGAATAGGCTTGACCTTGACTTCTTACCCTTGACCTGTAAAACTTTAATAAACGAATGGGTCATAACAAGATTTTTTAAAATAGAGTTATTTTCTACTGATTTATGGTAAGTGTAACATAAATTCGTTTTAATGTCTACACTCTCTACTCAAGATTATTCCGTATAGTAAATTTTCATTCGTTTACTAAAAACAATAATTTTACATAATTTTCACACGAGTATCTGATCCTAAACTAGATTAAAACTATAATATAGTAATGAGTACACTTAATTATTTCTAAATAAACACATATCTTAGATACATTAGATTAGATTAGATTAGATTAGATTAGATTAGATGAGATTTTAGATTTTAGATTTTCTAGATACAGAAGAAGTGATCCAACTGATTATACAATTTAGTAGTCCTAGGTGCGAATAAAATCCACGACCGAAAACTTGGTAGTCAGGTTCCACCAGATCTATAGACTGTCTTGAACTTTTGTTCATTCCAAGGTTTTTTATTTCTCTGTTCCACAAGTCCTCCTTAACAAATCGTTTTCAGAAGAAAACGATTACATTCAGGCAAAGAATTGGTGTAAAGTAAGCAATTATTCAAGAAAGAAATCAAACAGAAATTTATGCATTGTGAATTTTTTCTACATGTGTAAATAAAGCTTATATGTGAAGATGCTGTGGACACATTGGTGTCATGTTTATTTTTTTTAGCTATTCAGCTTGCCGAACCCCTGGGTTAACTCTGTTAGTTGATTTTAAATTAATTTATTTTCGCTGAAAGTTATTCCATTAAATTACACAATCCATTTCACGCCATTAATTATTTTTACCCATATAATAACTAAGTTCATGTTGGTGCTAAAAAGACACAAAGAATATATGCTTTGTACCTTCCAAACATCTGTGGTATATTGAGCTGAGTAAATTGGATACAAAAGTTTTTGGAACGAAGTTCCTTAGGGCAGGCTTGGAGGGGATAGGGATTTCGCTGCGGGACCGAACTGAAAAAAATGTGATAGTAAAACCGTAAGTGGAAAAAGTGCGTGGAATAAATCTGTGGAATAAATCTGTGGAAAAAAGTGCGTGGAATAAAACCGTTAAATGAGACGTGCGCAGGCGCGAAAGCGCGTCATGTGTGCTATTTTATTATTTTAAGGAATTTATTATTTTATTTTCTAAAATACTGAATTTCCTAAATACTTTCTTGTACTTAAATAAAAACTAATCAGCAAAATTTAAGAGAAAAATCAAGAAAACCTACATAAAATTGAGCACGATTTTTTTTGCAAATTGTGTCGATTCCACATTATCCGAAGGAACTTCGTTCCCACCTGGTGTCCCACGACACCATTCATTTTTTTTAAGTGGAACGTGTTAATGGGCAACTGTGGTAATGATTATATAGGTAACGTATTAAAAGCTAAAAATACCTGGTGGTGCACACCAGTCTTCATACTATTTTCTTTAACAATTTTCGGTTTTTGGTCTGATATGAAGTAATTGTCTACGTATCTATTAACCACTCATAATTGTTTACTATTCACATACATATCTACTCAAGATTTGCAACTGATATTTACAGTTTTACAATTTCTCAGCAGAAACTATTGGGCCATGGTATGGATGGAGGTAACTCTCTTTGTGCTGAAAGAATAAGATTTCAATTCCCTACATTTGTTTGAGGAACACTTTTATCATTTACTGATCTTACAACTTAAATAATTCTACATAAATTTGAATTCAAAATAGACAATAATATATAAATTCAAGATCTCTTTGAATCTCTATAGAAATTCGTAACATCCGACATATTCTGAACAAGACATCGCTATGTCTTCTCACTCGACACGACATCAAAAACATTATCTAGACCATCATTTTCACCATGCAGTAAAAAACAAAGAACCCTTACAACTTGACTTACAAACTGATTTTGGACGAGACATAAATATCAATGACCGCATAAAGTTCAAGCTTTATGAGAAAAAAACGTATTTTATATGTCAACTTTATGTACTTCAGAAACATCATACACTTTCTGTTATACCGATTTACTAAATGGTGGGCACTAAACTCGGTCGACAAAATCTACCGATAAGCCGAAAAATTCTGTAGCCCAACCCCCTATTATAAGTAATTTATCGTTTGAACCGACTTAAGTTTGGGGTACAGTCATAAGTAGCAGGCGGCGGCAGTGATTGCAGCCAAGGTCAGACCAACTTATATCAAAGTGGACCCAACGTTGACACGAATGCTAGTAACAACGTATTTAATCCTAACTTCGGAGCCCGGATTGATTTATGGACACTCAATTAATTTTGAAGAAGTTTGTCTGTTACAATAGAATTGATATATACTCGTACTATATATGTTTCGAAGGTCCAATTTAGCGTCTCATCAAAATGATCCTTCGGGTTCGATTAAAAAACTAATAACATAATTTCAATAAATTGTATTATTTAATTATATAAATAAGTACAGGACTTTATAGCACCTGACTTTTTTTTTCATAGAATCCTACCAAAGTAACTCTATTCTGCCTGATGGAAAGCATGAATAGAAACCAGAGTTACCGTTTCAAACCATTAATAATATAAAATTTGTTCCTAAATATTTTATTTTTGCACAAAACCTCTCTAACGATCTTTCACACAATAGGATAGGCGAAAAAAATCTTCCTACTATATATGTAGGAAAGGCATCATAGTTTTTACTTCTGACCTACGTAGTTTTATAATACTCACAATTACTAAGCTGAGCTTTAAATGGTTGGACAGACGAAGGAAAATGGTAAAACTGTAGAGTCGTTGTTAGGATTAAAAAACTATAAAAATAATACGATTTAGTAAGAAAGAAGAATGCTGGTGTAGTACTTAATGTGAACATCTAGTACAAACAATTTTACATAATAATATTTAAGTCAATGAAAGTCAGGTACTTGATATAAATAGAAAGCAATAGATTCCAGTTAAACTGTCAGAGCTGACTTATTACCAGCGTGAATAGGATTAACTTACCTTTGTAGAGAGAAGCTTCAATTGTTCTCGTTTTATCCTATTGTTAGAAAGAGACAAACACACGTTGAAACTATACAATTGACTTGTATAACTGCAAAATAACTGGTAATGAGCCCACAAACCATCTTTCAAAGTAATTCACTATATGGTAAACTAAGAGCATAAGTGTTGTACTCCCACGGCATTAATTTTAATATAGGCTCGACATTAGGAGGTTGCATTGAAATAAAACCCTCATTAAATTATACTGAAAATGTAAACACGTGAAACAGATGTTATTAATTTCATGTTTAACTGATGCGAATGGCACGGCGCTTGTAATGTGTTCTGAATTAGGAAGTTGTTTTGTAGGGAACTCACAGTTTGCAGTGGTTTGCGATTTTGAATGTGAACAAATCCATGGTAACGAGGCATTTGGTTCGTGTAATTTCAGCATGTGATTATCATTACTTCACTTACTGCTTTTTGGTATACAATATTTTACTTTAAACGTATATTGTTACGATTTTCAAGAAGAAATTAATAGTATTGTTAATCTCCGTCACAACAACAACGTACGCATATCTGTATACTGAATATCCAACAAATATCGTATAAGGGGCTTGCAGGTACCAAAGGGTGTTTATGAAATGTAAAAACTAATTCATAAACTTAATGTAACAATTACGTTAAACTGCATTTAACGACAATTTTTCCTGTAATAAGCATATTAAATTTGTTATTTGCCATATTTGTATAGCAGAACTAAATTACTTTCAAATTAAAAATGAAAATGAATGTCTGTCTGTCTATCTGTATGTCCTTTGTAGAATCCAGGAAGTTTTGGATTACTGTACTATGCTGGCCAGACGGGTTGGAATAGGGTTTGTTTCAAGTTTTCCTTCTCTTTGTAATGATATTGTCTTGCATATTTGGTTCCCTTAGTCGCCTTTTACGACACCCACGGGATGAATAGGGATGGTAACACTATGTATTCTTAATCCGTCACCAAACGGACATTTTGTCTTTCTTTCAAATATATTTTAGTTGGTGACGTAGCAACGCTCGCAGGGTACAGTTAGTGCTCTATGAAGCCACAAAATTTTATTTCATCAACAAATATAATGAGGTTAGTTGTTTAAGCTGGCTTTACCACATTAAGAACAAAACTATTCTGTTATTATATTATATATCTGGTATTATTCATAGATATTTAGTCTGATGGTCCTTACTGTTTATTTTGGCATCGCTTTAGTGACTCTCTTTCAATGTAATTTAATGAAATCATGAACAAAGAAGACAGTGTTCAGAATAAAAAAACGTTGGACACAAATCGGTGTCTTTAAAAACCAGTTTTAATTAATTGTAATAGGTTTTTGATTGGATCCGTATCGCAAAGTGATTATATTTTATCCTTCTCATTCAAGAACAGACCTTTATAATGTCTGTTTCTATTTTCATTTTGTTTCACACTTACACAGTCAAACAGAAACTTATTATACCTTCCCAAACTTTATCTAAAATGATTATTGACAACTGATGGAAAGAACAAGAAACAATTAATTACATATTCAAACTTTTTCACAATGTCCTCTGTTCCAGTTGGGGTGGGGTGCTTGAACTTAGTTGTAAGAGCGTGCGACTGTCGCAATAGTCGCGTCAATCGCCTGTCCCAAATTAAGGGTCCTAAGGCGCTCTAATTTGTAGTTTCTCTTCGAAGGAGTGTAGGGTTGTCTCAACTGGGAAATCTAGAATTAAATTATGGACATCATTGGGTTGAAGCTAACGCCTTAAACACTGAAATTATAATAAGTATGTAGGTTCAGAAATAACATATGCGTTATTCCCTTGTGCGTTTTGAATTTTTGGTAATGTACACGTTATAGTATATTATTGTAGCAAAATAATTCTTAATTTTTTTATTTTAGAAAGAAAAGAGTAAGCAGATTTTTTTTTTGTAATTTAAGAACTTGCCAGTGACTCTGCCTAATGGGAAACATGAATAGAATCTAAGAGTTGTAGTCACCATCTTCACTGTGAATGTAGACAATGCGGCATGGTGACCCACACTATGTCTACCTAGTGAGATGCTTTTTCACATCTCGCTCGGAGATATAAAAGGAATGACTGTTATCGTAGGTACTGGCTCGTTTGTGCTAAAATCACCGTGACTCTACTACCTGACAAGTTTGACAAGGCTGAGTTTATTTAAAAATAACTTTCATGGAATGGAATAGAATCCAATTCTATATCTTTCTTCTTATCTAAATAAAAATTATTACAATATTTTATCAAGAAACAATAAAATATGTTGAAATTTGATTCAAATCGTTAAATTATTCCGCACATTGAAAATTTTCTTTGGTAATATCTGAACTTTTTATACCGTTGCTGTGTAGTTTTTGTATTTTCCAAAAAAAACAACAATGCATAAGATAAATATCAAACAACAAAACAGTATTTCCAAACGCATGTCAAAGAATATACGCTTTGTACATTCATACTATGTCAATAGACTGACACTGAAAAATATTGATAGTATTGAAAAAAAATATAGTGGCAGCCCTACCACGTGCCATCCCAGAGACAGTTACCACACTGGACCGGAATGTTATAAGACAAAATAGTCGTTTTTTGGATACGAATAAACGTTCCGTCCATTTACCGTAATCATGTTAGCTTGAGGAAAATTAAGTGTAGATATAGACTTCCAAAGAAGTTATGAGCCGGTACAGAAGTTAGGTGGAGATTATCTTGAAAATAGTTTTCGCATGGATGTAATAAATTTCCAGCAAATAATTAAGAAGAGATTGAAAGCTGAAAACGATTACTCTTATGTTAAGAAATTAAATATAAATTGACGGATTAAAACTATATATAAATTACAGAATTCTTACCAGCGGCTTTCATCACATTATTATTTCTTGTTTCATGTTCCTTTGAAAATATTAAACTTACATAACATCGTTTAGATGTTATTTAGCTTTCTCAATGATGAGAATCCATAGGTGTTCAATACATTAAATCATAACTTATCAAAATGTTACGTTTGCAGCCTCATTAGTTTAGGTTCTGCACTGATGAATCAGTCAGGCAAGACGAGGATTACAGTTGAGATAACTTTTTTTGCATCCACGTTGTGTACTCGTATACATTTTATTTTTCACATTACTTCACATACATAGGGTAATATTTTTTTGACTCCCAAACGAAATTACATGTAATCACCAGTATATTTACTTAGCGGGAGTTCATTTATCAAGGACGAGTCGCCCTCTCCTACTTGTGGGTGTTGTCAAAATAACAGGAAATAATAACGCCACCGACGCTTTTATTGCTTTTTTATATCACCCTGTGCGACCTCTTGGACCAAATCGATGTGTTCAGAGATGAAAAATACTTGTTTATATAGGTCAAATTCATTTTGTACAATATTCAATGTGGCTTATTGACTAATACAGTATTATACAGTAATCATTTTGTTGGCAAAACATTGATGACTGCTTTAGTACCGAGCCTAGACTCTGTGTCTACAAAAAAAAACGATTTTTCAGTTTTATCTTTTGGTGTTGATGCCTTAGAAAGAAGTCTTTGACTTCTATAAGACTTAATTAATTGTATAGATAGTGTGGCAGTTGTAAATGAAAGCCGTGTTCCGCTTGTCGCTCCATCTGAGAATCTAGGCGTCATTGAGTCGGTACTTATGAAAGCAGGTCATTACCTGTTTTATGACCTCTGTCGTTATAGTGTCGTGTTCGTCCTCTGTGGGTCAGGAAAGTGCTGCTTCTTCCCCTGTTCGCCTCGTGGCTTAGTGGAGTATATCATCTTCGACTCTTCAAAACTCCTTTTCCTTTTAAATAAACACAAATAACAACTTCAAATTCCAATTTAATTTATCAAAATAACTGTAACTTTTACAAAGGGATTAATTTATAAGCCGAAGACATGCAATATAAAAGTACTTTGTTTTTGTACCTTTGACTTGGGCAAGTACTTCAATTGTTTGTTAATTGAATTTGTCTAACTTTTGAGAGTCCTTCGCACTTTTAACATAATTATTGTTTAAAATGGGGTCTCTATTTGTTTTTGATGATCGTTCGTATCGCTCTGTAACTCAACTCTATCTGGACTCAATATGGTTAGTAATATACTCATTACTGTTGCTGTCGTTATCAGCGACTGCTGGATATAGGCCTCTCCAATTGTACAGCACTATTGTTATAAAATATCTCAATTTTTAGACCAAGGGCCGAGCATAACAGAACTTCACCGAAGTAATTAGTCATAACACTGACTATTACTTAGTTTTGTAGTTACCATTTTACCTTACGCGTCCTTCTAAAAAAAAGATAGTCTTTTGAACAGATTATAAAGTCTAATTAACCACCGCCATAATGCCATAATTATGTGATAAATATATTTATTTCATAGTTTTGTTTCCCTTTCTTGATAATGTTTTTCCTATATGTGAAAGTCCACTGTTACATATTTAATCAACGTGTTGTTAAATTGTATTCGATTTGAACTAAATATTATGCGTGCGCCTTCCAACAAGAAACGACGTGGTGACCCAGCGGGAATATTCCGTGTCGGGTAACAGTGGTCTGAGACCAATGTGTGATAGTAACAACATTCAACGCATTATTATTAACTTTACGTTACTCTTAATAATACCATTTCTCTATATAAAGCTGAATTCGTTAATTAAGTAAACTTTAGTATCAGCATCTATAAAATTTACGGGCTAAATTAAATTTCACCGCCCTCACGGTCCTAACGAAGTCAGTAACTAAGACCTAGCTAATAAAAATTCTGTTTCTAGGTACATTTGTTTGAATTTAAAATACTTTTATTCTGGTGTCCTAACATTTCAATTGTATTCTTTAAAGAGGATTTAGTGAAGAAAAAGTTTATAGTTTTCAAAAGAATATTAATTGAAACATTAAGCTTCTTTGTTGTAAGACATCTTGGCATCGTGTAATAAAGTTTTTTGCTGAAACTATATTATATCTTACACTTGATTAAAATATCAATGTTTTTGTAGTTAGTACAAGTGTTTAACAAAAACCTGACTGAGGTGGTGTAGCTGATTCTTTGTAAGTACTTACTGTACTTAAATATACAGATTTATATGTACGCATATACGGTTTGTAGATATCTACTCGGAAGTCGCGACAGTAAAATCCTATACCACAGTTATCAGTAAGTAACCAATACCTAGGATATATATTCGTTAGGTAGTAGAGCCACGCTGATTTCAGCACGAGCGGGCCGGCTCGACCGGGGTAGTACTACCTTCCCACAGAAGACCAACCTAAAGCGCCAGCATTCGTGTTGTCGTGTTTCGTTGGTGAGTGTGAGACCGAAGGCTCATTGATGCAGGGGTGACAGTTATCGTGGTAACTGTGTATGACTTACACTGTCACGATGACTGTCATACCTTTTACGTCCCCAAGCGAGCTGTGAAGAAGAATCTCACTAGGCTGTCATAGTGTGGGTCACCATACTGCATTGTCTGCATTTGCAATGAGTATGGTGACCACAACTCTTGGATTCTATTCACGCTCTCTATCAGGCAGAGTATAGTCACTTTGGCAGGCTCTTTATATAGAAAAAAAATGCTATAAATAAGTGGAATGCTTTATTGGAAGGGATTTGGAACTAAATATTTGCATTCTTTAGAATTTTTCTTTTACTCAAATTATCATAAAAATTTGTCAGACAAAGTTTTAAAAAAAAAGCTGTGGGCAAGGTTCTGCCGGCGGTTATAATAATTGTATAGTTAATGTCTAAAGTTTTCTAAAACTTAGATGTTTACACATAACATTTAATAGTAAGTATCTAAGACAGCGGTCAAATGGAAGCTTCAGTTCGCTTAGTACCCACTTAGTAGTTAGTTGGAAAGTATAATCGTACAAGTTGCCACATACGGTCTTCTAATGATATAGGAAATGTTCGTGCACTTGCTATTACGGATTATGACTGAGTTTATTGCGCTTTTTACAAATTTTACATCACAAACCACAACTACAAATAAAATGTCAATTAAAAATGTTTCTAGTAGTAAAAATATAAAGCGAAAATACGATAAACTAAAGAGTTTAACTGTTGAAGCACGTGTTCAGTTCTGAATCAAATTGAAGATTTAAATATTAATTTGTCGCAGTATTACTCGGTCCGCGATTATACAATATCGTAGTCTTGTTTATTAGTTCATTATTTATTAAAAATTAAACGCCAGCGAAAATCGTAAATTGTAAACCTTTCAGTTAGGTGAACATTTTTTAATTTCTTTTTTTGCTATTCTGACATACCAGTGGTCTGTCTGTATGTCTGCATTAAGAGCCTGCCAAAGTGACTCTACTCTGCCTGATGGAGAGCATGAATAGAATCTAAGAGTTGTGGTCACCATACTCATTGCAAATGCAGACAATGCGGTATGGTGACCCACACTATGGCGACCTTGTGAGATGCTTTTTCACACCACGCTTGGGGACGTAAAAGGCATGACAGTCATCGTGACAGTGTAAGGCTTACACAGTTACCACGATAACTGTCACCCCTGCATCAATGGTATACATATAACATTAAAACTGTAAGTCTATTAAATATGATATCAGCCTAGAACTTTTTATAAACACTTATGTAAGTTGTTTGGCTAAACTGATATTTAGGATAATAATTTAAAATTGTGACAAGAACAAGTGAAAACTAGTAAGCCACATGAAAGTGAGAAATGAAATAACAAAACAGAGTACATTAATAAAAACATGTCCCTACCACGAAAAATATTCATAAATAACAAAGTGTCAAGTCGACAAACGTATAACATGAAAATTCGTGTTTAACATAACAAAGAGGGGAGGTAAGAGGACGAAAAATTGAGAAGCGAAGCCTTTTAGCAGAGAAGACACACTTGTCAGTTAATAGAGTGTAGACAAAGGTGTTTTCCATAATAAAGGGAGTATGAGAGAGAGAAAAGTCTAGTTAAGCTGCACTCTACTTCGATAAGTAAAAGGGGTGCTATATCTTACGCTTGGCTATTATTTCAGTTACATGAAAAACAGTTTCTTGTTTAAATGATTTCTGTGTCGGCCATCTTGTAAATTACCTTATTTCTTTTTGGTTGCTTTATCTGTATTTTATAGAAAATTGTATAGAAAAATTATATTGAAATAAAAACAAAATAAAAATAAATTAGAATGTTTAGTACTTTATTTAAGTGTTTAATACTAAGCAACATGTTTTTGCGTACAACAAATAATCAGGCAAGACAGACGTCGAAAAAAAGTACAACTGTAGTGTATCTACATCTTTTATGAATTTCGACGTAGAAATAGTCGACATGATTTCCAATCGAATGAATAAGCTTAGGCAATGAGACAAGTGAGGTTAACAAACTAAACTTATTAATTAGCAGTGGTAGAGTTAAAATTATTAATTATTTTGCTACAGCACAGTGTGACCTCACAAATGGATTTTACTCACAAATTATCTCCAAACTTACCTGTAAAAAATGATGTTTTGAACAGTGTTTTATTGTTAGACATCATTTAGCTATTGTATTCTCTTTAATTGATTAAAAAAAGTCTCGCAAGAATGACTACAGTCGACAAAATAATCTAACAGAACCATACGGTATAGTTATTATCCCAATTTAACGCGAGATTTATTGTCAATAGTATGCCATGTCATACTATCTATCCTTTGCACTGTGTTGATTAATGTGAGGCGGGACTCAATCAGTTGAGAATTAGTAATGATGTAGGTCGGTTAGGTCATTAACTCGTGTTCATATTACTCTATGCATACACATGGTTCTATAGTTGGTGGCAACTAGATTTAATTGTGTGTAATATTAATGCTTTGGTGTTAGACAATAATTGTATTCTGAGTTACTGGTTGCACGTTTTGGGGTTAATCTAAATATAGACAATGCAATTCTGCCAGTCTTCTAAAGGTTCTAGAAGTAGGTGATGGTGCGGAGGAATTTATCGACGCTTGTATGTAAGCATTGTTAATATTTTTATTATATTAATAATACTATATTAATGATAATGATAATTTAAAACTAGGTAATGCCAAAGATGACCAATGTTTATATTTAGAAGAAATGATCGGGTACAGACAAGAACGCTGATGTTATTGCCCTGAACTGACCTTTAAAATAGAAATCTTGAAGAGAAATTGCTTATTGTTTAAAAAACAAACACAATTAAAAATGATTGCATTGATATGAATGATCTCTTCATGGTGAATATAGCATAGACTTTCAGTAATTGTCAAATTCATTTAAATCAACTAGGATATGATTACATAAACGTCATAATATTTTCTTTTAATATTTTGAACATTTTTTTTTCAGTGAGAAAGTTTATATTTAGATTTCTTTTTAACTTGTGGAGATCCCCTCGGGCCGTCAACCCACCGAGGTTTCTCACGGGGTGGTGTGTCAGAATCGGATCGGCTAAAACAACACGGTGTGCCACTCCGCGCCTGAGATAGGAGGGATTCGGGAACAGCTGTTATTGTGATATCCAGTTGTATTAAGACACATCAAGTCGCTATTGTTTGTAAATAAATATTTAAAAAAAATATTACTGCACAGAATTCATAAAATTTATTTCCAGAGTCCTGTTTCAAAAATAGGGAATTAAAGTGAGTTTGTCTTTGTGTTAAAAATTTTTACACTAGCATTCGATTCGATATTGGTTGACTTACTTCTAATACTCAATATACATTTTCAATAACGGTTCTGTACTTCAATGGAATGCTGCCCGCTACATAGCCTCAATTAATTCTTCCAACGTTAAGAACAAGTTGCAACATTAGGATTTTTTGCTGTATAGAGTCGTATTTTTTTATTACTAACAAAGATATTGAGAGCTCAAGACAATAATGGCATCATTACTGAGTACGGAATAAAAGGCAATGCAAAGTAAATGAAATAAAAAATATGGCACCATCCAAAGAGGAAAATAGGGGTTTTGCAGACCAGTTTTAAAAGTACTGCCCTATTTTCCGCATATCATCATTTTGCCCAATTGACTTTTATCGCTTCTGCATAATATTAAACACCTGCTGCTTTAGCAGAAATTATTTAATGGTTATTTTTTTCGAAATAGCTTTAACAGGTCACTTACAGTTTAGTTATTATAGTACCGTCGATATTTTTATGTATTTTTTTATGGTGAAGGGAGTATATTTACCTAATATCGGTGACCCGTTTACTCGAAACAAATCACCGATATTAGGTAAATATGGTCACCAATGAACTCTTGCAGCTCACGGTCACAAGTGCCTTATCGTTTTTGAGTTCACCCTCGGAACCTACACGTCCTGGTTCAGTCACTTAATGAAAAGCAACGCAAATCTGTTTAACACCGTCACGCCATGTTATTTTTCGGGGTGGTTGGTTTAGCATTTATGTCGAATCATGTGTCTCAGGCAAAGTATTAAAATAACTTTTCTTGTCACCTCGTTATTTCAAAAAGTTGAAATATTAGCTTGAATTATTCTTCTTCTTCAGTTTTTTCAGTTCAGTTCAGTCATCCATGTTAGCAATAAACCCCATCATAAGCACAGCTAGCAGTGCAGTTCTGTGCCATTTGCATTCCGCTGCTTTTCGCTATATGTAATGTCTGAAAATCTATACTTTCAAGTTAGAAACATTGCCACGCTAAAAGAAGACCTTTCTAGAATTTACATTTTCGGAATTACTGGTTCTGCCCTAGTTTCAAACAACAATGTGACTACCTATCTGTAGAAACGGTATTCCCACTGTAACTCTGTCTCTAGTTTATTTACGAAATGAAGCTTTGTTCAAAATGATTTTAATTGCATTTAATGTGGCACACTTCCATTGATGCTCTTTGAATTTAACGTACGTTTTCTCATGAATCGCAGAATATTTTTTCTTAAAGACAATTCCTGCACTATCACTTAGCAGAAAACGGTGTAGTGGTTAAAGCACCACACCGTTTCCTATTACACTGAGTGTTGTGGGTTTCAACCCCACATGGAAAAACATTTTCTAAGATACACAATTTGTTATTTTACATCTAGGTTTTCATGACTGTTTGTTAAGTCCCTTTGTTTTTTTTTATAGTCGTGGAGGAAAATCCCTTCAGATCTCCGGCTCCTCGGAGACACAGGAGCCAAGAGTACGTGTTGTTACCACTAAAACCACCCCGGCAGCCGTTCTCAGACGTCCTTCTCTGAAGGGGACCCAGTCTATATTATTTCAGGTCCCTCCAGAATCCACGCCGCGCCTAGTCAGACCCTATCGTTTGTTAAGTCCCTGGTGACACAAGATCAATTTCTGTTGCTTAATTTCTTCTAAACAAAAAAAAAGTACATATATACCTAGTCTTGCCATAAATATTGTAATAAAGAAAAAAGAAAATTGTTAACTGCAAATAACATTTATTACTTTTACAGTGTGTCAGTTTAATACATAAATATAAAACAATTAAAAATATAAAAAGCTTATTCGAAGTGGTCTCCATTGGCTGCAATACAGTCCTTTAAACGATGAGGCCAGTTATCAATAGAAGCACGCACTCTTTCCATGGGAAAATTCTTCACTGCCAATCGTATAGATTGTTTTAGGGACTCCAAATTATCATGGCGTTTAGAGCAAGCTGTACTCTCTAAAACTGACCACAAATCATAATCCAGCGGATTAAGATCGGGACTAGACGACGGCCAGTCTTCAGCTCTGATGAAGTCCGAAACGTTCGATTCCAACCAAGACTGCGTGGACCGAGCTTTATGACCCGGCGCCGAGTCTTGCTGGAAGGACCATACTTGGTTATTGAACATGGTGATGTTAAGGGGCTTAACTACCTTCTCAAGAATGGTATCTTGATACACTTGTGCCGATGTTTTGATACCTTTTTCACAAAAATATGGCTCAGTCACTCCTTCATAGCTAACACCCCACCAAACCATCACTGAAGTCGGATAATGTCCACGTTGCACTCTGTCGACTAATTGGGAAGCTTCCTTAGAGCTTTGAGCATAAATACGGTCATTTTGTTTGTTAAAATGTTGCTCAATTGTAAAAATTTTCTCATCCGTAAACAAAATTTTTCTGTGACCTCCCTTTGCGTACCGCTTCAGTAGTTGTTTCGATTTTACCACCCTATTCTTCTTTAAATTATCAGTTAAGAAATGGCCAGTGCGTCTCTTATAGGCTGCAAGTCCTAAGTCATCTTTTAAAATACGCGACATGGTTCTAGGTGCTATCTTCATTTCCCGAGATAAAATCTTTTGCTTTCGGACAGGATTTCTTCGAATTCTTTCCCTTACTGCTTTGACCACCTTTTTCGTACGAACACTACGTGGACGGCCAGATCTTTTTCTGTCACAAACAGAGGAGGTCTCATTGTACCTATTAATAGCCCGGTACACAAACATTTTACTAATACCAAGTGTATGGAGAGTTTTAAAAATTGCATTTGGCTCCATACCTACTTTGTGTAATGCTATCACAGCGATTCGGTTCTCTTTATCACCCCACACCATTTTAATATCGCAAAATATTTTACAATGTATTGGCGCCAAAATGAGAAAACACAATGAACAATCGTATAAAAATGACAGATTCGAAATTCAAATGTAATATTTTTTTATAATTAAGTGTAACAGTATTTATGGCCAGACTAAGTATATTAGAACACAGCTGTGCAAATGAGCAAGTAAGTTAAAATAAACTATCACTATACCTTGTTGCTTTTGAATTGAAATAGGTCTCGGCAGAACTTATGATTATGTGAATAATTTACTCGTAAATGTACATAAAGCTTGAAATAACTGTTATGTACAGTGGCTTGTCAAAACAAGATAGTACATGGTATAAGAATCATAATTATGTGTTCGACTTTCTGCCTATAGTCGCTATATCGAAACTTGAGAAAGTTTTCTTTGTTTTAATTTTTTATCTTACGAATTATTATTATTACTTATAAAGGTCACCTTACCGTCTACGTCAGATCTGCTAGGCAATATTTTTTTTATTTAACAAAGAATAAACCAAGCACCTCAACCTTCGTATTTCGTTAAGACATTCTAAAAGTCCACCGTCGAGCTAGAATAACTTATGAAAGTGGAAATAGCCAGTGCAAGTAACTGATTAAAGCAGCCATCCCGGCAGTTGGAGGAGTTCTATTCCATCTACAATTAGTTAAGGGTAATAATCGGGGAAGTTGAGAACAAAACCAGTTTGGCATTACTCCAATACAGGGTGTAATGAGAGCTTTAAGTCTAATGAATGAAACTGAAGTTACGCCATTATACAGCCGTACTAAATGTGTCGTGACTGCGCTCGCTTGATAACGGCTTGAAGACGCGTATTGTTTTAATGTTTTTTGTTGTATTTATTTATGACATTATGGTCTTACTTGAGAAAGTTATGAAGAAGGCTACAATTAATTATCAAACATACATATGCTGCCTCCTAGTGTAATGGTACGTGATTTTGACTGCTACAGTCATAGGTTCTATTCCCACAGAGGACAAATAGTAATGTGATGAGAATGATCAATTGTTCTATGTTTAGGTCTTAGTTCAGTAAATTAAAAACATTTATACAGCAAAATATCGACGTTAAGTACCTCTTTCCAGAACAAAAGACGTGGGTATTTGTGTAGGTACGGGTAGATTTCATAACTTTTGGCCGTATGTACACTTATGTTTATAGATGTTTAATTTTTGATGTAATAAAGTGATTTTATGTTACAAATATTATAAAACTAAATTATTTTGAGGTCATAAAGCCACATTACAACCACAGTAACATAACATAGATCAATATTCTCGGGTGACAACCTGCTGACCCAAGTTTCCACACTGCCCTCTATTATTTTTCTACTTTCTATGCGAGTGACCTTATCTCTGCCGTGGGTGCCTTTCCAACCGAATGAGCGCAAGGGGACGGGACAAAGCCTTCTAAATATATAGGTAAAGCCTGTACGTGGTTTGTAGTTGAACAGCTATGAATTATTGATACCATTATCGCGAATTTAAAAGTTTTTCTTAATTTTCTTAAAGTAGTCAACACTGCGCATAGGCTGATGTAAAGAAAAGAGATTAAACGACTATAACATGCTGGTCAGACGTGTTGGTATGGGATGTATTTCATGTTATCCTTCTCTTTACTGTGTTGTTGTCCTGCTTCTTACGATACTCTTACAATTTATAGAGGTGTGGGTGTTGCACTGTGTATTCTTTTTCTATCACCACACAAATTTCAGTAAGAATAAGTGAGGCAAGTAATAGGCTTAAGTCAACTACAGTACAGTCTCACAAATTGCAGTACTTTGACCATTTCGTAAGATACAATTACACTTCCTTAAAGCAACTGGTACTGTAAGAAAAGGTGAGGGGATCCAGATTCTGCGTCAGATTACGTATGAGCTGTACCATTTAGGTAAAATCAGTGAACATGGAGAGATGGTAGGAGGTCAGACTGAGGTGTCTCATGACTAATTATATTATAGTCTGATTTGAGGTAAAATTTCGACTGTACAGTTGGCCTAGTGGTTTAAGCGGTCGTCACGCCACTCTCTACTATGCCGAATGTTGTGGGTTCAAACCCCACATGGGACAACACTTTGTGTGATCCAAAATCGTTGTTTTGAGTCTGGGTGTTCTCTGTGTCGTAAAAATTGTTACGATACTGCTGATAAACATACATATTGGTGAATACATACATACAAATAAAATTACCCTTAGACACATATCAGATAATTGACATCATTGCTCAGCTATAGGGATAACACATCACTACACTAATAAGCTTATTAAATACATATATTTCTCATGAATCTTGTGTTTATTCAGCTATACAGACAATATTAAGCATTAACGGTACCTACCTAAACTCATTGTAAGGTTCTTAAATGGCTGTAATTACGGAGAGTTGGGTAATGTATTTGTTAATGAGTTTCGACTTGTGACGTCACAAACCAAAGGTAAATTTTGTACTTTCCGACAATTTTGGACAGACTAATTAACGACAGTGTGTTTGAAAAGAGATTCTACTTTTTTAAAGTTGGTTTTTGCGTATAAATTTGTATACACATTAAGAGGTAATTAAGAAAGCTGTAGCTGTGTATAAGGCTTAGAAAACACGTGGAAAAAGAACTATTGCATTGAGCAAAGAAATCACAGTGGATTTTTGGCAAATACATAATTTTAGGTGATTTTGACTGCGGTCTTCAATACTGGTACTTTAAGAGTAAATTAGATTTAGACAAATATTTTTACCAAATGTTTGTATGATATACAAATATTTGTTTCAGAGTTTGAGCATTTTCTATGTGTATGTATTTATAAGAAAATACAAGTTGAAAGGTGTCATGGGACACCCGGATGGAACGAAGTTCCTTTCGATTAATTAGTGAAGGAATTGTACAGGATTCCTTATTGTTATTATTTTCTATTATTTTATCATTAACTAGCGACCCGCCCCGGCTTCGCACGGGTGGACATTTATTTTTTAAGCTCTCTGAAAAAAAAATTTTGTTTTGTATGTAGGTATGTTTTTATAGGTTTTTTATTCGTGTTACATTTCTTTGTTTCGTACCGGCTTAACTCTTTAATTTTTGTTTTTAATTTTAACGATTCTTTACCTTAATGCTTCACTATACACTATGTTCGCGGTAGTATTTGTAGATGACATTAAAAAATATTGGTTTTCAGGAGATCCTACTCGAGAAAGTGCAACATATAATTGGCCATGAGAAAAGCACTCTTTTCTGAGATCGATGCCTACCATTGAAAAAGTTTGACCCTGGGATTTATTTATTGTAAGGGCAAACGATACCTTGACGGGAAACTGTAATCTTTTAAAGGAAATAGGCAAATCTGTCGGTATCATCGGGATCCGCGGAATGTGAGCGAGCTGTCCAGCCGCCGGGCCGGTGATGATGGTCGCTACAATCACATTGGCTCGCAATTCTTTTATCAAAAGTCTTGTCCCATTATACATATTAGGAGGGCTTAAATTTCTTAATAGCATAATGGGCGTACCTACTTTTAATTTCAGTTCGTGGGGTAGCAAGCCGGCAGGATTGAGTGAGTTTAAAAATTCTTGTGGATAGTGTAGGGCAGGGGAGGGCCCCTGCGGTTTCGCCGCGCGAGTCGTGCGACACATATCGGTCGGCGGCCATCATTCATTTTAATACCAATTACAATTTTAAATTCGTAATATCTTTTGAATGGATTGTCCGATTGGAATAAAATAAAAAGTAATTTATAGCTATTGAAACAATCTTGCTCAATAAATAATTTATTTGGATAAGGATTAGTATTTGACGATAATATGATCAATAAATAGGCTAATAATTTTAATTACTTTTATTCTATGGAAAAGTGGTTATAATGGCTAAAATATAAATGTTTGGTTTATACTATCGCGGACTTTTTTGTAGGCATTATTGAGTTCTACAACTTTTCTAAAGAAGTCAACCATACATCTCTAACCATTTAGGCAGCGTTCGCGAGAATCGTTAACGTACGGCAGTTTTTTCGACGACTTACTCCACAATTTTCACTACCACGAAAAATTCTATCTATTTTCCGGGATAAAATATAACCTATACGGATTTGGAAGAACCCCTCTAAGTAATGGTAAAAGAAATTTAGAAATCGGTCCAGTAGTTTTTGAGCCTATTCAATACAAACATACAAAAATACAAAAACACAAAGGTTTCCTCTTTATAATATTAGTATAAATTATGTACAAAAAACCTTTTTAAACATAACAAAATAAAAATGATCTTCGCGACACTACACTGTTCAAAGCAAAATAGAAAGACGAAACGATAATAACTGACTTGCTTTCTATGAGAGAGAGAGAGTGACAGACAGAGAAACATGCGCACGCCGCACGGCTTACTATACTACAGCAAAAAGTGTCGTGACAACTTTTCGTCTGATTTTTTCCCGTCTAGCCTCCTTCGCAACGCGCGATAAGGAACTTCGTTCCAAAAGTATTCTATTAGCCTATCTAGCTTTCACTGTAGAAGTTTTTTAAATATATACAGCCTGCCAAAGTGACTCTCATCTACCAAATTGAAAGCATGCACAGATACCAAGAGTGATGGTCTCCATACACGTTGCAAATGTAGACCATGCAGTATGACGATCTACACTATGGCGGCCTCGTAACATGATTTTTCACCGGAATTATAGTGGGTGGTGAGATGTCCGAAATTTTATTATTATTATTAAATGAAAATCACTATTTTTATAATTAAAGATATTCATTAAGCACAGTAAGCAAGTGGTATAACTAGCTATTTCCCGTGGTTTCAGTAGCGTAACTATTTCTTATTTTGTGTTTCTAACTTTGATAACAACGAATTTCCATAAACTGTTTATTTCTTTGTTATAGATTTTTAAAATAGTAAAAGCATCAACTGCTAAAATATGTATTAAGTTAAGTACGAGTGTTTTAGGTTCTACCTTGACGAGCTAATCAGTGAAGACAAGTATATTTATAACTATAGATTAGGCCTTATTCCATCAGCCACACATCCTGCTGTTTTCACATTATTTATGCAACGTTGCATTTCAACGGGATCCATTATGTATGTGATGTTCTTTCGACAGATCTCTTGAGAGATCTGAGAGGCTGTGAAAACCTTCTATCTCCACCACGTGAGTAAAAAACGAAAAATTTGCTTCGGAAACAAATGATAAAAAGGAAAATGTGTTCATATTTATTTCATTCGTAGAACAAAGAAAGGTTGAAGATGGAACGAATTGTACGAAACAAAACTTGTTTTTAGTCTACTCCGGCACTAAAAGTAGAGCTTGTGTCGCGAGGGACTTTACAAATTTTTGTGTAACGGTTGCAAAGAACACCAGAAACAATAGAAGACTCAAAACAAGTATTTGTGATCACACAAATCTTTTTTGCATATGGAGATCGAAATCACAACACTCGGCGCTGCAAAAAGCGGTGATGTGACCGCTCAAAACATGACGTCATACATGCAGTCAAACTATACAAATATCTCAGTATTTAATCAGTGTTTTTTTAAATAAAGAGCCTACCGAAGTGACCTCGCTCTTTGTAATACTCTTAAGCGCTTGATCAAATACAAAATTAACTAGAAAAAATAAGACCAGTTTTCTGAAATTAAGTAGCTATCATTTACTTTTCATTAGTGATGGGTCTGTTAATCTAAAGATTAGTGATCTCGAACTTTATACGAGAGGTCTAGGGTTAAATTCTTATTCCACTAACAAAAAAATTTGTATAATATATTCCAAGAAATCTAAAAGCAAACCAATTTTTCATAGCGCCCACATTGTTATGAGTACCGTGGGCGACTTTACACATATATAAGTAACAGAAACACAAAACAAATAGACTCAGAACAACAATTTGAGGATTACACAAAGTGTTGTTCCATGTAGAGTTTGAACCCACAACAGCGCTGTAGCTGTAGTGACGAGGCGACCGTTTCAACCACTACGCCGTAAGTGTAGTCAATGCAGACTTGCCTGTCGTCATAATCTCTTCAAACTCAAATTAATATCCATATTGTCAGAGATTGAAAAGAGATTTCTAAAAGTATCTTAAATTCAACGCCGCCACTTACGACTTCATTTTCGTTCAATATTTAGTAGCTATTTATTAGCATTTTATTTATACTTGGATTTTCGTGTGAAATATCTGTAGAAACTGTATCCTTAATCATTTCTACGGCTGCGTATGTTAGAGGTATCGTTTTAACTATAAACACAAAACTTTGTATTATTACTTTTAAAGTGACTTAAAAGAACTAAGGCCCCCAAGTCCACCTCTCCTGCACGTGTGTAACTGCTGATCGATGGATGCGACTCTGGCAAACAAAACATTTTTACATGGGACCAAAACACTGGTGAAAATACGCGTTTTTTATGCCTCTGTCTGCTCCGCCGGGGAAACAGTCATGATTTTATGTATGTAATATATAATATCAAACACCACTGATTCCGAATTAGGAAAAATCATGTTATATTATGCTACCCAAACTACTGACACATTTATATCATAGACAAATCACACCTCAACATAACTCAACATACAATTTGTCCTAGCTAGGAATCAAACTCATGACCCCTGGTTTAGCAGTCAGGACCTCTAACCACTAGGTAGTCACTAGAACTATTTAGTGATTAGTAGCAGGCTTGTCAAATACCGTAAATGACTAATGAGCCTGATCCACAAATTGTTGTGTACGTTTCGTGTATCTTTGTAAAGTCCCCCACGACAGAGGATTTATTCCGAATGTAGGGCGTTGTCATTCTCTAAAAAAAAATATAATATTTGAAAACAAATGGGTACAAAGCATTTTCAAAGTAAAATAAAATTTCGTATAATAACAGTCTGAGACAAATTAAAAGTGGGTGACCTGTATTTTTTAGGCCACCACTTAATTAAGGCCATGAACATAAAAGCTACCTAACGTCACGTCTTCATTCAGATTTGAATAGGAATTTGGCAAGATGATGCGAGAATATTCCTTTCATACCATTTGATTTCATTCTACTAACCTAGATATCTTTAGAAATGTATGAAGAGAGGTCTATTATGGTTACACAGTAAAGTTTCGTGCATTAATATTTTGTAAATCTCTAAATTAATTATGAAATTTAGCTAACACCAGGGTTGAATTTAGGTCGTTTTGAATGCTCTAATCGCTTGTACCATCATTGTGTGGACTTTTGTACCATGACAGTTTCGTTTTCCTTTTTAAAAGGTAACCTTACAAACTTACTTGAAACATATTAAGAACACCTAGACTCAGAACAACAATTTCTGTATCACAAAACGTGTTGTTGTCTCGGGTGCGCGGGTGTTGCGTGAAACTTAGCGCAGTACAAAGCGGTGAGGTGACCGCTTTAACCAATACCGAATATCTATACGAGTATAAAGCTTTATGTAGGAAAACTGTAATGTATTTGTTTATCAACAAAACCCATCCGGTCAGCGTATATTTTCCTTTGTCTCAATATCTCTGTACATAAAAGCATATTTATCCGAGATAAAGGATATAAAGATTTCATTATTTCTATAAACACAGCCGTCTCCGCTGTGGGTTCAGAAAAGCAATTTTCTGCCAATATTCCTTATTTTTTTACCGATTTGTGTTGTTTGATCTACATTTAAGGGGTTTAGGCAAATTTCTGATTCTAAAGATTCTATGAAATATGGTCTATTAAGTTTTTTTTTTTGGAATAAATACATCGATAAACACATATATTGCTCGTTGAATGCAAAACGATCATAATCCAAAAACTTAAATTTTTCACAGGAGAGCCTAAACATTTTTTTTGAACTAACGTTTGTTTTGTTAAATATTATGATATTATATCATATATATATATATATATATATATATATTTATTGCTTATGCGTTATATCATATATATATATACATATATATATTGCTTTCGTATTTTTTGTTTTTTTTTTTTAATTAATGAAAACTGTAACAGCCGTCACTCAGTCTGATGTAAAACTACAATAGCCTTTTATTTATTTAAAATTTGAACCAATGTTGTTATAATTATCTCAAAAACTCGATAAACTTTATGACAAAATTGGCTTTATTTAATGTTTTAGAAAGGGAATATTTTTAAAAATCTGTTCATCGGAACACATAGGTCAAGTTTTTTTGGTATTTATTGGTTTCCCTTTATTAGAACACAGTAATTTATATCTTTCCATTGTTTTTAAGAGTCTTGGATTTGTTTTACTTCAAAAAAGCAGAGCTATGTTTTCTTTTTCAGAATAATAGTTGAAATTAAACGCTAAAACGCTAAAACTAGTTGACTATCAACGCTAGAGGTTAGATAGGTAGTTACTAAGAAATTTAACCGACTACTTACATATACCTTTTTAACATATTTATTAGACCTCGTTCCGAATATTCTACCTATATTTGGGGTCTCTTCTACATAAAATATAAATATTCTTTGGAGAAAATGCAGATTTTTGGTATCAAAACATTCATTTTCAATTTATCGTCTTTGTTGTTTTACTTATACAAAATTTTTTAGCTAATATACGAGTATATTAATATCCTCACACTGCTAAATGTTGACGTCTTTGGACTATTCGCTGCTGAGTTTAAGTATATTATGGTCAATATTGTAAGAAATATATCGACTTAGAATGTACGAACCAAATGTTTGTGCAATTTGCAAATATTTGTTTCGCTGTTTTCTATTTATAATATGTATGTATTTACAAAAAAAAAGTATATGTATATTCTATCAGTTAATCTACATAGTTATCATAGTACAAGGTTTGAAACTAGATGACGTTGTGTGTCAAATGTCTGAAATATTAATTTATTATTATTTATTATTATTATAGGTATATTTAAGGTTAGTTTATATAACGCTGGGGGTGCTGGGCTAGAAAACCTCCACGTGGTGCACCCTGGAAACGTTGGCGATGGTGTTGTTCATCACTGCCAACGGCTAATATTCTAGCACGAAGAGGAAGCCATTTTCTTCGGCAATTCGGCCGAGACTTGGTCCAACAGAGCGGGCGTGTCTGTCGGATCCTCTGTTGGTTCTTCGCTCTTCGGAGCATTGAGGAGGAAAACCTCGGTAAAAAATCACGACGGTGGGACCCTCTCTAGGGTCGGAGTTCCTCCGTTCAGCGGTTGAAAGGTTGGACGGGCTCGGTGTGCACTTACACTGCCACCGAGCAGGCTTCAGGAGACGTAGTCTCCCTGCCGCCGTCGGCATATCGTAATCCCGAGTTGGAGTCTCGCGACTCCAATCGGGGGCGAGGGTCTTGGCTTAACCGCCCGGACTGCGAGGAAGAAAACCTCTCTAAAAAATTACCCCGAATCCCGTGTTCTGGTGCGTGACCAGGGGATGCATGGCTGATGGGTAGTTCAGTCGTAAGCGCACTCCCAGCCGGGGCACCTGCGGACCCCTCGGTTGGGCACAAATTTACGCTTGCCCGGGTATTGGGGATCTCTGCCCGGGTCGACCTTTCTTCTCCCCATCTCGTGGGTTCAATTATGGAAATTCAAATTAAAAATATTAAAACTAAGGAAGGAAAGAAGGTGATAGATGGTGGGATGCAGAAAAGTGCAAGGGCGGACTTCTGTTCCAACGACGAGGAAGCATTGGTTGAGATGCCTACCTCGGTGGGGCTCCCAGAAGTTATTATGACTGCTGGGAGCCGAAGAACATCGGAGCGATTACGCTCCAGATCTACCGCGGGTGGAAGCTCCAATGCGAGGACGGACATGCTGGACTACATGGAGACGGAGCCGAGTGACAGCCGAAAACGCGGACGCTCCAGGGATGAGGAGAGCGATACATCCCAGGAGATGCTACCTCCTAAGGTAGCAAGCAGCCGCAGAGGGAGGTCGCGAACACCGATCTCGGCCCCGTCAGGCTCCGTCTTCTGTAAGGCGGAAGCCTATAGACGGGTCAGGGCGGACGGCGAAGTTTTAGCGGAGGAGGAGATCGCTGATCTCCTGCTAAAAATAAAGGAACCGATGGTGGGGGATTCAGTTCCTCAAACACCCTCGTTCATGCAGGAGAGAGCGAATGCGGCGGTGGCCATTATTCACAAAGTGGCCACCAAGTCGAGTAACCTTAAGGGCTCTTTTGTGAAAGCCCTTAAGGACTCCTCTTCCGCTATCGCGGGGGTCGTGGATACCCTCATCGGGGACGTGGCTCATCTCCAAGCCGCCAACGATCGTCTGACGGGGCAAGCGGCTGAGCTCAGCGCTCAGTTCGCCCAATTCCGGGCGCATCGCCCGACAGAGGATCCGGTCACGTCCCCGTCTCAGCCTGCCCCCTCTTCCAACCTCGGTGGCATTCCTGATGTCCATCTGCGCCAAATAACAGATGCAGTATGGCGCATGATGGACGGGCGTCTGGCTAGTCTGGAGGCAAGGCTGCCACCAGCCCCTGTTGTCCGGCCGCCGCTCGCGGCCCATAAAGCGAAGGTTGCATCGGTATCAGCATCGCTTCCCGTTGCGACCGGCCGCGTGTCCTACGCGGCGGCGGCGGCGGTCTCTGCTGCCCCTGCAACTGCTACGAGGGCACGGCAGGCGGCCAGGGCAACAGCCCGGACGCCTGCACTGAGGTCAGTGACCAAAGCAGCGGCAAAGGCTGGGGCGGAGTTCCCTCCGCTCCCCACTCCAACCGCTGTATCTAGCACCTCCACAAGTGCTCCCTCCACATCTGCCCCTTCCACGGATGGTTGGCAGGTAGTCGGGGGGGCTAAAAAGTCCCGAAAACGGGGTAAGAAGTCTGCACAAAAAGCAGCCTCTACCCTGCAGGCGCCATCGGCTGCGGTGGCTGCCACAAAGACGCCGCGCAAACTACAGGCGCCTAAAAGCGCGGCTGTGGTAGTCACCGTTTCGCCGGAGGCAGCTAGCGGTGGGCTGTCCTACGCGGCCATTTTCAAAAGGGCCCGGGACAGTCTCGCACGCGATTTCGGGACAGTAGGTGTCAGAATGCGCCTCGCCCAAACGGGAGCTCGAGTCCTCGAGTTCCCTGGGGCTGAAGGTGCTAAGACGGTGGACACAATTGCCGAGAAGTTGCGAAGTATGTTTACGGCTACGGATGGTGTCAAGATCGCCAGGCCCACCAAGTGCGCAGAATTGCGCATTTCGGGCTTGGACGACTCCATAACGGCCGAGGATGTCCGTGTTGCAGTAAGAGAGAAGACGGATTGCAACACGGACAACATTAGGGTCGGCACCATCCGCCCCGGTCCAGGAGGACTTGGCGCAGTGTGGGTCAGCTGTCCCGTAGCGTCGGCCAAAATGTTGGGCGACGCCGGCAGGCTGCTCATCGGTTTCGTGAGCGCTAGGATCACAGTCCTTGCGGCGAGACCGATGAGGTGTTACAAATGCCTGGCATCGGGGCACACACGCGCCAAGTGCGTCAGTTGTTTTGACTGCAGCGGATTATGCTTCCGCTGCGGTCGACCGGGGCACAAGGCGGCAGATTGTTCTGCTGCCCCTCACTGCCCCGCGTGTGCGGCGGGTAACAAACCCGCCAATCACCAGATTGGGCAGGTGGGTTGCAAACCTCCCCGCAGTTCTCGGCAGGCGTCAGGGGCTAGCCAGTCGGCCCAGGCTGCTTCTGACGTCGTTCGTGCGTCTATACCGTCGCCCATGGAGGAGGCTGTAGAGACGGTCGAGTAATGGCCCAAGTCTCCAACCTCCTTGTCCAGACTAACCTGAACCACTGTGCCGCGGCGCAGGACCTTTTTCTGCAAACCATGGCACAGTGGTCGATCGGTGTTGCCGTAGCCGCGGAACCTTATTATGTTCCTCCCCGTCCAAACTGGTTGGGTGACCGGGACGGTTCCGTGGCAGTCGTCGGCTCCACGGCGGCTCATTCCCCGCCCTTGTCGCTAAGAGACAAGGGCACTGGATATGTTGCTGCCGAGTGGGGGGGGGATCACTGTATATGGTGTATACTTCTCCCCCAACCAGAGTTTGAACGACTTCGAGGTTTTCCTTAACAACTTGGAAACCTCGATGCGGCGTCTAACGTCTGGGCACGTCTTAGTGCTGGGGGACTTCAACGCAAAGTCCATTGCGTGGGGTTCCCCCAGGACAGACGCTAGGGGCGAGGCCGTAGAGGAGTGGGCGGCCTCGGTGGGCCTCTGTTTACTAAACAGGGGCTCCACCAACACGTGTGTGCGACAACAGGGAGGGTCGATAGTGGACCTTTCGTTCGCTACCCCTGCCCTCGCCGCACGAGTAAGGAACTGGCGTGTCCCGGAAGAGGTTGAGACGCTCTCGGATCATCTCTATATCCGATTTGAGCTCTCCCGCTCCCGGGACCCCAGTAGGGGTCACGCGGCGCGGCGTTCTTCTCGCTTTCCGCGGTGGGCTATAGCCAAACTGAATAGGGACCTACTGGAGGAGGCAGCCATTATTCACTCTTGGCTGTCTCCGCAGGCTCTGATCGAGGAGGTCGACATGGGGGCTGGTCGTTTCCGCGATGCGATTACGCAAATCTGCGATGCGGCCATGCCCTGCATCCGAGGTTGTCGGCCTCCACGGAAGGAAGTTTACTGGTGGTCCCAGGAGTTGGCGGACCTCCGCGCGGCCTGTACTCGTGCCCGGAGGTCCTACACCCGTGGTCGGCGGCGACACCGCGAAGAAGGCGGGGAAGACCAGCTTCATGAGGAGTACCGAGAGGCGCGGAAAACTCTGAAGCTGGCCATCAGCCGCGCCAAGGAAATTAAGCGTAAGGAGATGCTGGAGGGTCTCGATCGTGACCCCTGGGGTCGCCCTTATCGTGCGGCGCGACAAAAGCTCCGCACGTCGGGCCCCCCCCTTACAGAGACACTCCAGCCCAGCTTCCTGCGGGATGTGGTCGAGGGCTAGGTCGAGGGTCGAGATACTCTCTGCCCGCATCGTCCGGCACCTCTGCGAGGTGGGCCCCGATCTGTCGGACGCCCAATTTGGTTTTCGGGCGGGGCGTTCGACGGTCGATGCTGTGCTGCGCCTGAGGGTCGTTACCGAAGAGGCGGTGAGCTGTGGCGGCGTGCTGTTGGCGGTGTCGTTGGACATCGCCAATGCATTTAATAGTCTGCCATTTAGCTGCATCAGGGAAGCACTCCACTACCACGGGGTGCCCGAGTACCTGAGGCGGCTTGTGGCAGACTATCTTGAGGAGCGTACCGTCGTGTACGAGGACCGAGATGGTATTCTGAGGCGGCGGCCCATGTTGTGCGGTGTTCCACAGGGGTCCGTCCTCGGACCACTCCTGTGGAATATGGGATACGACTGGGCACTTCGAGGTCGTCTTCCCCCCGGGCTGGGCGTAATTTGTTACGCAGATGACACATTGGTCACGGCCCGGGGGGCGAACTTTCAAGAGGCGGCGCGTCTGGCCACCGTGGGAGTCTCTTTGGTGGTCGGGTGCATTGAGGCGCTGGGTTTACGGGTGGCCCTAGATAAGACGGAAGCCCTTTTGTTTCATGGGCCCCGTCGTGGTCCACCCCCCGGTGCCTCCATCGTTGTCAATTCGGTCCTCGTACCGATTAAGGCCCAGATGAAGTATCTGGGCCTAATCCTCGACGGCAGGTGGCTCTTCGACGAGCACTTCCGACAGCTTACTCCAAAGCTGGTCGGCGCTGCTTCTGCTCTTGGGCGACTTTTGCCCAATTTGGGTGGAGCCAGCGTCGCGACGAGACGGTTATACACGGGGGTTGTTCGGTCAATGGCGCTGTATGATTCACCGGTGTGGGCGGCGGCTTTGACCGCCCAGAATAGGGCTCGCCTCTGGCGCCCTCAGAGGATATTGGCGGTTAGAGCCATACGCGGTTACCACACCGTATCGACGGAGGCGGCGTGCGCCCTGGCCGGAACTCCCCCGTGGGATTTGGAGGCGGAAGTGCTCGCCGAAGTTTATCGGCGGACGGCTGACTTCCGGGCGGGTAGCGGCATACGGCCCCCGCCCGAGGAGATGCGCGAGTGGCGTGAGGCCGCTCGTCGAGCCACGATGGCTCGTTGGTCGTTCCGGTTGGAGACTCCACGTGCTGGCTTTGCCCTCGTGGAGGCGTTCCCCCTCTTCAGCCTGTCATCACTGAGTGGGCTGGGCGGCAGCACGGGACCCTTTCCTTCCGACTGACGCAGGTCCTTTCCGGGCATTGTTGCTTCGGGAAGTATCTGCACTCGGTCGCCAGGAGGGAATTGAGTCCCGCCTGTTACCACTGCGACTGCAGTGAGGACTCGGCTCAGCACACGCTAGCGAATTGTTCCGCCTGGGCGGTGCAGCGTGGGATCCTCACTGCAGTTATTGGAGGAGATCTCTCGCTACCGGCCGTCATACGCTCCATGGCCGGTAGCGACAGTTGTTTTACCGCGGTCGCAACCTTCTGCGAAGACGTAATTTCGCGGAAGGAGGCGGCGGAGAAGGCCCGGGAGGACGATATCCACTCGGACCCAATTCGCCGCCGGCGAGCCGGGCGGCGGAGGCGCGCATACCAGCGCCTCATGCCGCCTTGAGTGTGGCCGCGGGTGGACGGGACGGGTTTTCCCCTCCACCCGCTATAATGGCCAGCCGCGAGGAGGCTACGTCCGCGTGTGCCGTACGTCGCCTATATAGAGAGTTTATCCGCAGATGGTGCCCGCTTTGGCGGGCAGGCGCTAGGAGGGATCTGGATGTCGTAATAGCAGCGGTTCCCGGATCCCTCCTGTCTCAGGCGCAGAGTGGCACACCGTGTGGTTTTAGTCGGTCCGATTCCGACACACCACCCCGCCGTAAACCACGGTGGGGTGACGGCCCGAGGGGGTTTCCACACATTAAAAAAAAAAAAAAAAAAAAAAAAATATAACGCTGATAATTAGATTGGCTGTACATTTGATATTAAACATGTTGTACAACTGTTTATTGTCTTTTGTATTTCGTAATACTGAATTTAAATTTAATTGTATCACCTATAGACAGTTGATGTATTTAAAGAAAAATATTCAATTATTCGCAAAGTTTAACGACATCTATTATCTACACTAAAATAAAGATAAACTCATATTGCCAATACTGGATTACAACGATCTCGGGGTGTGCGATTTTACAATAAAATTCCAAACAAAATTTCTACAATTACTATATGGTTTTACATTATTTAAACGACAAATTTGCTCGGGATTGAGGCTGCTAACTCCTGTATTTATTCTTGTTGATAATAGATTTGTTTTAAGTAAAAATTTAATAGTATTTTTTTTTGTGTGTACTAGTCTAGGCATATAATATTAAGTGATGCTAAACATCTTTCCACTGATTTTGAGTGTTTCTAAGGCCTACTCGACTGTCCTGCTTACGGAAGGGTCACGCTTCAGGTTGTTTATCTTGACTCATGAATGGTTGGGGCTCGTATGCCGTGTGTATGAACAGGTCAATTCAACTATAGTGTTTTTTTTAAAAGTCCAAACCAGACCGCCACTTGCTTTTTTTTATTTAATCAATGTTCACTGTTCTGTGGTTTTTTTCAGCATTTCTTCCCAGAGTAAGTCTCCAACGTGTAAACATTCAACCCATATTTCAAGTCCAACATGTAAAAATATTCGTAAAAGCTTTACTTACAGTAATAAATATAAGTTACCATTATATTGAAATTGAAATGAACGAAGTGTGATAAGTAGTAAAAGTAGACATACTAAAAACGGGCAGATTGACACATTTAATATTGAAAATCACATATAACCTATATTTTAGTTATTCATACTAGATATCCCAAGAGGATTTACTTGTCTGGATACAGTATTAGTTATGAGTTTTGAGCTATCTTTCAGCCATTGATATATAAAGGTCGTTTTGTTTTTTTTTTTAAATCTTTCTCCACTTTCATATTGTTTTATTAACTCTATTCTGCCACGCTTCGTTGTAACGTGTTATGTTGGTAAAAACAAGATTGAAAACATCTTTGAAGAGTACACCGTGTCGAAATTTGAGTTCAATCGGTGCAGACGTTTTTGAGTATTTGAAACATACACAAACGAAACTATTTTTTTTAATATAGATTATAATTGTGTATAATGTGATATGTATTGCTATGTATTTGAAATGAGGATATAGCAGCCCAAAAGAACAGTAAATTAGTGAGTAGATTCTGGTAAGAATGTTCTAGAGACTCTTGCCTTACAATTAACGAAACTAAATCATCTCATAGTAAGTAACTACTAAATTTATAGACACGTACAACTCAAATGCCATTATTTGTTTACGGAATAATATGGCCAAAGTATCATTACTTCTAACTAGAGCCAGAAATACATTCGTAAAATCAACATAATCAAACCATGAGGCAGTAGGCAAAGTTAACGTGAAACTGGAATCAACTTGTGTTCACCATCGCCGCTTCATATTACCGCCGTGTAATATCCCTAGGGGACACCCAGCTATCAAGGCTTGTACAACTAATATATTCTAAAATCAACCTTATCCTTTACACTTAAAGATGATTTTACAATCACTCCGTACTCTATACGGAATTGTGATTTTTGCAGATTATCTTTATGTTAAAATCTGTAGTATACTGCAGTACGGGTCCGTTCAGATAATGTTAAAACAGTTTTGGATACGAAACCGATGTAAAGGGACCTTTATGTAACGGTTAATAAGCTGTTATGTAACAGAAAAGAAACATTTTCACTAAACAAAGGATAATTGAAGATTTTTCATTCTAATTTTTTCCGTGTTGTGACGTATTAAAAATGCGAGGTGTAATTACACCTCTATTTAGGCCATGAACACCGTAAAAATCGACTAAAGAAGACACATTATGGAGGACAACAGTACTGTAAAAAGGAGTAATCCTAGAAATGTAGCTTGTATAAATCAGCCTGGCAAGCGTGGTATAATAGGCCAAAAGCCGTGGACGCCTACGTCCAGCCAGTGGGTTACTGAAAGCTGTTGATGATAACTGGTGATCTTTCTTTAAGAAGCCATACAAATAAATGGGTAGACTCGAATAATACGGCTTTAATTTCTTTACTGTACAATTCATTTCTCTGCACAAATCATTAAATAAATAAAGTGTTAGTATCTCCACCTAAATTCTCGAACAAATATCATCATTAATCTTGTTTTTTGGTCGACTACAAGAAGACTTAAAGTCTCAATTCAGCAGAAATGTTTTTTGTAACATCAGTACCGTTCGCAAATAGCAATTAGCGTTTTTTATATTAGTCGTTTTTAAAATAGACAGACATGTAATACAACAGTAAGTTAAAACATAAAACTTATATTAAAAACATGAACCAATTCCAATCATAAATAAATCATGATTTAATCGCACAGTTTATTTTTTTTCGCAACATAGCAACTGCTTTACCTTTAACGCATAGCTTATGTACTGTCACTATATACACTTTATCACCATGATCCGATTGCTGTCTGCCCAAGTGTTATAAACTGTAACAATGGAATAAATTTATAAGATTTCACAAAACAAAGGCCAAAAATTTCAATAATTTATTTGCTTATAAATCAAACAAATTACTGAAATTAAAGATTTTCAACCTTAGCCATAGTGATTGACCCTTATTTTTTGTGTTGGGAAGTCTGAATCAAATCTGATTTTAAATTATTTACTTTAGATAATTTCGTTTACATCCAGGACCTTGGTAACTTGATGAAATATAAAATAGATAGAAATTTCAATATAGACTCTTTGAATTTATTGTACTATTTATTAAACAATTACAAACATTGTAACCGGAGACAATAAATCTTCATTTATCGAACAAATCGACATGGGCTTAAATATAATTTATAATATTTTTAAAGTATATACTACTATATTTTCGTAGCTAATTGGGTTATGTTAGGTCATTGAACGTCCCCCGCCCGAAGAGATGCGCGAGTGGCGAAAGGCCGCTCGTCGAGCCACGATGGCTCGTTGGTCGTCCTAGCTGGGGGCTCCACGTGCTGGGTATTACCGCCGTGGAAACTCTCCATCGCCGAGTGGGCAGGGTGACAGCACGGGACCCTTTCCTTCCGACTGACGCAGATCCTTTCCGGGCATGGTTGCTTCGGGAAGTATCTGCATTTGGTCGCCAGGAGGGAAGTGAGTGCCACCTGTCATCACTGCGGCTGCAGTGAGGACTCGGCTCAGCACACGCTGGTGGTTCGTTCCGTCTGGGCGGCGCAGCGTGGGGTCCTCACTGCAGTTATTGGAGAAGATCCCTCGCTACCGTCCGTTATACGCTCCATGGTCGGTAGCGACAGTTGCTTTGTCGCGGTGGCAACCTTCTGCGAAGACGTAATTTCGAGGAAGGAGGCGGCGGAGAAGGTCCGGGAGAACGACCTCAACTCGGACCCAATTCGGAGCGCGCGTGCGTGCCAGCGCCTTATGCCGCCTTGAGTGTGGCCGCGGGTGGACGGGACGGGTTTTCCCGTCCATCCACTTTAGTGGCCAACCGTGAGGAGGCGACGTCCGTCGTCTAAATGGAAAGTTTATCCGCAGATGGTGCCTGCGGTAGCGGGCAGGCGCTAGGAGGGATTTAGATGTCGTAATAACAGCTGTTCCCGGATCCCTCCTATGTCAGGCGCAGAGTGGCACACCGTGTGGTTTTAATCGGTTCGATTCCGACACACCACGTAAACCCCAGTGGGGTGACGGCCCGAGGGGGTTGCCACACGATAAAAAGAAATATAAAATAAAAAAAAAGGTTATTGAACGTAATATACATAGAGGATAACGTTAATATTGATAAGTGTAGCGAATAATTTAATGACGGATGCTAATTGGGTGTAAATGTTTTAATGAAATAGAGGCTAAATAAACAGACGGATCACTTGATGATAAGTGACAACCACTACACACGGAGTCTTGCAATTAGTCTATGAGTGCCCCTCGGAATTAGTGGTGTACTAAGGTTCCCGTAACCTCTACTATTCGATGAAATACAATTAGATAGGCAGGCTGTGGTATCATCACAGTCTACCCCACTCTTAATATAAAATTGACGTATTAGTAACAAACTTACTTCTTAGAGTAGCCAGTACAGAAGAGCTCTCATTAAACAATGACTTTCAAAAAAACAATAAATTTGTTACCATATAATGTATATTTTTATGTTTTTGTACAAGGTCACACTAAGATGTAGTAAGTCTTTGCGAGTAAAATAATTGTAATATTAAATCAAAAGTAACAATAAAATTTAGCATAAATCAAACCAAATGTTCAAAGGGCGCCCTTTTTATTCCATTTTATATTCTAACTAGTCGTAGGTAATATTTCAAGGATACTGCTGAGACAAAAAAAACTACTTAATTTAGGCTTACTTTGGTGTAGGTGACAATTATTTAGGTCCCTAAAGTAGTACTCAACGTTTTCCTTTAATTTCAGATCAGGCCCTCAAAAATTCAGTCTAATTGCTTTTCATTTAATTTTGAGAACAGTCGTCGCTTTTGGATCTTTATTTAAAGAGCTACGTTTCCCTCTACCAAGACTGCTGAAAAGTGATGTTCAACAATTCTCTCGTTGGATTTTACCGTGGACACTCAAAGGCTGGAAATGCAAACAGTTAATTCGCAGGCAACTATGAGCGACAGTAGTGACTGTCAAATAGCCCTTCTGCAATTTCATTCCTTCGAAAAATGGGTCCAATGTTACGTAGGCAAAGAATAGTAGTTTTTCATAAATTCCACAACCCAAATCCACAAGAACATTGCAAAGTCTATTCCTTAAATTGAAGAATTTAGGAACGATCAAATCAACTAGATGTAAACTTTTGTTTTACTAAAGACGTAAACTTTACCAATTTAATATTAAATTATAAAATAAGAACTTCAAATACAAGGGTACGACATTTAAATGAATTATGTCTTATATAATGGTTAAATGGAATTCTTGAAATTTGTGACAGACTTATTTTATTATACAATTTTCTTTAAATATTTATCTTTCTATAGTAACAAAACTAATTTTCTCTGCTTCAGAACTCTATTGAGACAATTTAGTGTTTGACTTAGTGATTTTTACCACCATCCATCGATGAGAAAATATTTAACTCTGGAAAAAATACTCAATACTCAATACTTTATTGCTTTACCATAATGTCTCACAGGTAGTCATCATAAAATAGTACAGTGTCAAATATGGACCCTGTCGGACACAGCATATATTTATTTTGTGTTGGTGGGAGAGAGGAAGATGCCTACGTTTACACTTATATACCTATTTAATTACTCATTGTTTTATTTATTTTTACAGGATTTTTATACTTACTGTCAACGAATGCCTTTTATGTTGCAGTTTTAATTTTAATTGTTCTATGTTTCTTCTTCTTGTTTGACTTGACTTCTTGGAAACTTATCACAAAGGAACTTACTCCTTCTCCATCATCCTAAGGAATTATTACCTCGATAATATTTATATAATATTTCCTCGACCTTAACTAGTACGGTGATCCTACATGGCACACTTCATATACTCTTTAAATCTTTCTTTAGTATCGTAGCTTCTGTACGAACATGCAAGCGTTTAAAGGCCAAATAAACTCGCACGTATATCTAATTCTCGCTGAGCTTTATGTAGGTGGAACTTACATAATAAATATTTTTACCAGATCTTCTACAGTATCTGCTTGACAACTAAGATCTTATCCGTACGCTTAATCTTACAGTTGATCTTAAATAGGCAATTCTGTGTCATCAAGACAAGTATCTGACTAAGTTGTGATTCTTAGCGTCTTCGCTGAATATAAGTTACGTAAGTACGTGCCACAGATTCTCAGAAGTATATTTTTAAAGCTAAAACTCTAGAAATATTTGATAGTTGATGACGAGCTTTTTGTGGCATTTCCGAGGAATATATTTGCATAACACGCAGCACTAATTACACATAATAAAACAATATTTAAGAAGCCTTTACGAAAATTTAATTTATTCGTTGGGAGTAAAATTCATAAATAATATATGTCCATTTTAAAAACAGACTAGCCGTGGCTTCGCTCGCGTGGAATTTGGTCTGTCACATTAAGTTTCGTAACTGATCATTTTAAGCAAATATTTTTTTTATAAAAAGTATCCTATGTTACTTCTAATACCTCTAGGAACATGTGTACAAAATTTCATGATGATCGGGTGGGTAGTTTTCGCGTGAAACCGTGACAAACAAACTTATATCCCCCTTTTTTATATTAGTAGGCATTAACCACATAATTTTTGAATGTACGCAGTAAAATTCACACCAAATTTTTATTAAATTAAACTTTTTCAAAGCTCGGAGCTATCAAAAGTGTTTTTAACCAGTCTCAAACACTAAACAGTATATATTTAAGAGCACGCTGTATATAAAGCACAGCGCGCACTAAGCTACAATTTAGTAACTCGCACCCGCTTACAGTTAATCCCTGTTCTTCAGTGTGACCATACGATGGATCTTGTGAAGATTTTTTTGAGATAAAGTCTTTTAACATCTAGTAATAAATTTATTTCTTTTTTCGTAGTTTATTTAATGTATTAAACTTAATACCAGTATTTGGGATATTGGGTAACTCAACACGTATTTCTTCATTATTTTAACTTTTTTACTCTTAATTTGAATAAGACATTAAGTTCGATAAAATCTTAAAGCTAATGTTGCCAAAAAACCACTCCCTAATAGAGCATCTACGAGATGAGAAATGGACACAAGGCCAGACGGCCCAAATGTAATGACATCGTAATATGATAAAATCGAGAGAGACCTCTACGTTTTTTAAGACCTTTTGAGACGTTCAGAATATATCAGTTTTTTTTTATAGGCGACCCAGATTCCCTTTTTGTTGCTGAGCTAACTAATTCATTGGTAACGATTTCGGTCTATGTAGTCTATGTAGTAGTTGTGTCGTATAAACAAGTTTACTTACACAGTATTTTGTTATATGTCGTAAAAAATTATAGCTGCGTTTACGCGGCAGTAAAAATGCGAATAACTTGCTCCTTTTGTGTTTACCTGCCTAAATGAGGAGTTTGCTATAAAAAAAGTTACACTTCAATTATTTGGTCATTTGAATATGATTGAAATCTAGGCGTAAAAATCTGATGTTTATTAAATTGATTCATAATCATAATAAAGTTTGTATTATACGCTTTATTTAAATAGTGATACAAACGTAATTGATTTTTGGTCACTAAAATGTCTATAATCATATAAATTATAATAACATTTAAGTGAAATTGATGCCTTTTGTGCGTCCATTTTTTCTTTTTTTTTAACGTGTGGAAATCCCCTCGGGCCGTCACCCCACCGGGGTTTACGGCGGAGTGGTGTGTCGGAATCGGACCGACTAAAACCACACGGTGTGCCACTCTGCGCCTGAGATAGGAGGGATCCGGGAACCGCTGCTATTACGACATCCAGACCTTTTGTGCGTCCATAGAGTAAGGTAATTTTCATTTTAGGTTGGCTTATTCCTACTTTTTGTATAATAAACGTCTCGCGTTCAAGGTAAAGACAGTGTGTTGGGATTTGTAATGGTCTTGGTTTATTTTAAGTAATATTTAATAAGTCATTATGTATTAATTTTCCATTAGTTTTTAAAAGACACAAGTCAGACGAATTGACCCTGTGCCAAATCGTCTGGCTTGTGTGATCTTGGTCTTGAGGTGGACCGCGATTTACGAACAGGACATTCGACGCTCGACGTTGTGTTCGACCTGAGGACCGGGACCGAAGAGACGGTGTGCTGTTGGTGATATAATTGGATATCTGTGTATTCAATAGTCTACAATTCAGCTACATTAGAGAAGTACTTCATTTTCATGAGGTGACAAAGTACTTAAGGTGACTATTAGCAGACTATTTAGAGGAGCCTACCGTTATTTCAAGGACAGTGATGGCATTTTGAGGTGTCGCCATCGGTCCGTGTCGTCGTCCACTGCTGAACGAAGATCTCCTCCAAGGAATGCCAACTATTCCCGTCTTGAACAATCTGTAATTAGCTACCAGCTATCTTCCTCAAGTTGTTGGTCCATCGTGCCGCAGGGTGCGTGCCCAATCACGGTCACCACTCTAGCATACTTTCGCACCAGCAATAATCGGTTCGTCTGAAGACGTGACCGATGCATTTCAACTTCAACATGTCTACTTCGATGTCAGTTACACCAGTTCTGTGTCAAATAATCTCATTATGAATTTCATTTGATAGAGAAACACCCAGCATCGGACGCTGAGCTACTTAAATATGTAGACCAGTCCCATTTTGAATATTACAGTGTTTGTTACAGAGTATGTTTTCAGACTATTGCTGTGGAATCGACATCCGTTACTGTTACTAGCCGCAATGAGGTACTTTGCTGAAATAGAGAACTCACTTGAAAGTGGTGCCCGCACTAACAGGCTGGCACCAGGAGAGGTCTGACAGTTGTAAATGGCAGATTTAGACACTGTGTGGTTTTAATCAGTCTGACTCCGATATACCACTATACCAGAACCGGTAGTAATAGTAATGGACCATTGAGATTTCCACGCGTTTAAAACAAGAGTTTGCGTCAAGTGTTCCTTATATTTGTAATGCTTTTGTTCTGCGTGTTTATTCCCTTAGACGGCTCCGTGTTATTTATCCGTAATCATATCGATAGTAAGTTTAAGTAAGACACTTCTAAAAATTTAATTCATATACACCCTACAGCCAAGAGACAAAATCCTTGCAGTGTGCCTACGTGTGTTCACGGTGTAATCTGATGGGGACGGCGTATAGCCACGATTACATGAAATTGTAACTAAGTGAAAGGTAGACTTACTACATGAAATACTTTATAGAAGTGGTACAAAATTACACAGTTGAAAGTACAAAATTTTGTCTTTTGCACTGGTCGGCAAAATTTAATGAAGAATTCTAAAGTAATAATAATAATAGTAACTATATACGTCTTACACGCGACGGTATGATCCCAAACTAAGCAAAGTTTTTGCTTTGACAATCAGACTGCTTATGTTTATATGTATATTTCTGATATAATCATAACGACTGAAAGATCAAAACAAAATTACGCTGAGACACTAACGAATTAGATCATCTACTGTGTCATCAAAGGTGACAACCATCTCTTACAAGAACCAACTAAACATATAATGGAAAAAATACTCATATTATGTACATGTTAATCTACAATAAAACCCATAAGGATTGATTATACAATAATACTACAACGTATTGGTTGCTTTATATGCAGTAAAAATATTGTCGGTTTCAATATTTTTAAAAGAAATATACTCTGAATATAAATGCTCTTGTAAATTTATCAACCCAGACAATATTTATCTTACAATTTAAATATTAAAACATATTGCAAATCTCTCGGGCAATGCGTTTCATTTATAAATGTAAATTCACGAGCTTTTGTGTTAATGAACCTTTTCATTTTATAATGGATTATTTTAGGGATGACAACTCGTTCTAATTATTGTTACTACAACCGATAGGACAGTATGAAACGGTACTTAATTTACAATGTTTATTATAAAAAGAAAAAAATGAATGGTGTCGTGGGACACCAGGTAGGAACGAAGTTCCTTCGGATAATGTGGAATCGACACAATCTGCAAAAAAAATCGTGCTCAATTTTATGTAGAATTTCTTGATTTTTCTCTTAAATTTTGCTGATTAGTTTTTATTTAAGTACAAGAAAGTATTTAGGAAATTCAGTATTTTAGGAAATAAAATAATAAATTCCTTAAAATAATAAAATAGCACACATGATGCGCTTTCGCGCCTGCGCACGTCTCATTTAACGGTTTTATTCCACGCACTTTTTTCCACAGATTTATTCCACAGATTTATTCCACGCACTTTTTCCACTTACTGTTTTACTATCACATTTTTTTCATTTCGGTCCCGCAGCGAAATTTCTATCCCCTCCAAGCCTGCCGTAAGGAACTTCGTTCCAAAAATATCTTTTACACAATGAATCCCACACACGGCGCGCGATTACAAATTTGTAAGAATATACATATACTATAACCAATGGTAACTATGGTAACAACAAATCTAACACCTTTTAACGAGCAATTCTTGTACATATATATTGTTTATTGTATATATATTTACAAGAATTGCTAATATAATCTGAATCTCGAAAACGGCTCCAACGATTTTCATAATATTTAGTATGTAAGGAGTTTCGGGGGTGGTAAATCGATCCAGCTACGAGTACGTTTCATTTTTAGAAAACATTATTTTACTCGTGTTTTAAAAAAATATCGAGTAGAGCTCGATTTTCAGGTACTGTATAAAATACTTGTTAAGCTTTAGAACAGTATTTTTAAGTTCACAATTTTTTTTTTAATAATTGTTATTACGACTCATTGTAGTCCTATGAATGTGCCTACCTTTGTGTGGGTAGATGCTTAATTTTAAGGTTCATTTGTTTGTAATTGCATTGTAATAGTGCACTAGCCGTTGGTGATCTAATAAATAAACAAATAAATGTAATGTGTAGAAACGCATATATTTATAGAGGTCGATAATTGTATCTGAATCTAATAATTTTGAAATTGTTTTTGTAACTATAAGTACCTCAAATGTAAAGAAAACAAATTCCATTAAATATAAGCAACTTTAGTTCGTTGTTCTAACATACCTACTTTACTATTACATGTCTTTACCTATATTTTAGATGTAGATATTGTTAACACAACAATTTAAATTCGTTCTTTTCTCTAGAGGAACCACGACGATCTAACTTTTTGTTCGTAGATGAGAAAATACCAAAACAGTACAAAATTCTATTCCAACTGTATGGCAAATGTTCCAGGGAAACTTGTTCCGGAGTGCAAAATGCAATATTGTAAGTTGTTATGATTCGTCCCGGGAATAGTTGGAGCATCCCGTAGTCCGGGACTAGAACCGAAATTGTCAACGCTTATTTAACTTTATCTGGACTATTTATGCTTAGCTTTATGTCTGCGTAATAGTTGTTATGGGGCATTATAACGCTCTTGCTGTTACGGTAGAATATGAATATATGCTTTTCTGTATAAAATTTCTTATAAATATTCTCATGAAGATTATAACGTGTTTATGTAAATGCAGAAATTTTACTCAGTAGATGTGTGGAAAGTTCAAGCCATTTGTGACGACCTTGTGAAATTTGTCTATGGGGCGCCATAGAGGATTATGAGAATTACAAGCTGTCTTTGTCTATTTCCCTAAACGTGGGTTGTCATCAACTTTATCCCTTCAATTTAGATAGTGACTCGTGAGAGTCCTGTTAAAGGTATATTTTACATATCTAAGAATTTTACAACTTCCACGATATTCTTTGTCCAAAAAAGGTCTGTAGGAAAAACTAACCACTCAGTCCTTAAAAGAACTTCTCAAGTTCGATATTTAAATATCTTAGATGAATAATCAATAATAGATTGTATTAAGATAATTCAGTTGAACGTGTCAAGGAGTGTTGAAATATACCTATCTCCAATAAAAATCAAATCAAAAACTTTCCTTCATAATTTCTTTTTTCTAGCGTTATTTAGCGTCGTCACAGTATATAATATTGCTAGAGATTTGACTGACTTTTCACTGGTTTATTCATAGTTTGATAAAAGCAATTCATAGAAATTTAATCAGACAAGATGAAAATAGACGAGAAGATGGGACAGAGTAAGAGCAGAAACGAGACGGTGACTAGACTGGACGTATGTCCGTACTGTGAGTTGTTACATACTTAGTGTGTTGAGGACACACTAAGTATATAATAAACAAATCTTCGCTATTGTAATTTTCATTTTCGTTATAATAGATGTGTGACGAAAAACACCAATGTAATACAAGTACTCCACATTAGTGGTACTAGCACTCTGGTAACAAATAAATAATACAATGTTTCAGGACTGATGCACTTGTGGATAAAATATGCTCATACGTCACCAGACAATTGCATTTCGTTAACAAAAGAGGTTAAATATACGAGTAGGTATTTTGATCACTGCACTACGATCTTTTCTTTATGTTTTTCAAATCTTTTGTGTTGCTTGCATTTCTATTCATTTCATCATTGTTATCGCAAACCATTGGATGGCTAAGAACTATAGTTAAAACAAGGTGGGCCACGAATTAGTTAACATTTGAATCTAACATCCCGCGCAAATAAGTTACGGAAGTTCTTGGGACCGATGCTACTGGAATCTGCTGGCTGCAATCGTAACACATGATTTCAACAAGCTGGAGTCACTTGTCACACATCCAATGAGTCCCTGCCGGTGCTCAAAGACGTGTTTCCGGAAAAGCTGGCTTCCAGACAAGGCGACATTTTATGGCCATTCAAAAGTCCAGATCTATCCTCAGCAGATTTCTTTTTATGAGGCTATTGGAAGAATCATGCCTACATTAATAAACCAAATACACTACGTCAACTAAAAAAAAAATCAGTAAAGAGATGTCGGCGGTGTCGCGGTCTCTTTGCCGATGAGTATTGGAAAATTTCGGTGCTAGCTTAGAAGACTGCATACGTTGAAACGCTGGTCATTTAGACTTAGATTTAATTAACTTTCTTGTAAAAAAAATATTTTTATAATATTTCAAATGTTTTTTATACGATTTTGTGACCCACCCCCAATTTTTATAACATATTAGGATATTCTTAAGACTGATAAAATTACTTTTACAAACGGAGCAATAGTAATTGTAACCATTTAAAGATGAATTTTTGACACAAGTAACAAACATAATCAAAGATTGTTTTTAGATTGCAATGCAATCACGATGTGTCGCAGCAAAGCGTAGCAGTATACGGCTAGTTATTAATAAAATCCTCGTGATAATCAAATACTCATGTATCATTATATCGTTATAGAAATCAAACGTTAAGATTAAATATTTATCTTTTAATAATATCATTTTATGTTACTCCAAATAAAGACCAAGTCTAGTAGTATTGTAGTCTAGTAGCTATTGTTGTGACATGTGATGTGAAAGTCAGTCTCATAAAAACACTTAATTTATATGTAGTTTCCATCACTTTCGAATAATAAAAGATCAGAATTATATAAATAAGACAATATCTATAAAAAATAAAATTGCTGTACAAATCTCTTCAAGAGCAAATTGTCTCTGATTTCTTTCTTCGAGAAGTTTTAAATAAAGCAACTAACAGTGTTGTAAGTTGAGCGCGACAAAAACTGCGGAACAACGAACGACGCTTCGTTCTCACAAAGACAAATTGTTAGGAACCAGATTAATCGAGTAACAACATTAAATAATGATCCTGAAACTCGATTCTTCGATTAAAACGTTCTTTCTATTGGACGTAGTAGTACTAACGGCCCTTGTAAAAAGCCTACAAAATGGCACTAATAGTACGATTATATTGTTACCCGAGATATTTGTGTGATGATCACGATCATTTGTTTTGGGTCTTAGTGTAATATGTTTTACACATTTGTGGAAATACACATATAATATTTTTACTAAAGTACCTATAAACCCACGGATTAACCAAATTAGTTATCATTATATTATTATAAAAACAGACATCAAGAGCAATATTTGTCCTCATATAATAATATTATATGTTACTCCAAATAGACTAGCACACGTGTTTCCCTCCCACTACGATGTCTGGTTCTTTCGTTACGATTTCGGATCTCACTAGGCCGCTATAGTGTGGGACGCCATACCGCATTGTCTGCATTTGCAACGAGTGTGGCGGCCACTACTCTTGGATTCTATTCATGCTTTCCATCAGGCAGAGTAGAGTCACTTTCGTAGGCTTCTGTTAAAAAAAGAAACTGTGTCGAGTAGTAGACTGTTTAAGGCTTTTGTTGCTCATAAAAACGTAATACTAAAACATAATTTGGTATTTTTTTAATTTTTTACTGTGCCGTGGGCCTCTCCCGTTGCCTATGCCCAACAGTGATCTGTGATAAGCTGATAATGATGATGATGATGTACACATATATTTACTAGATCTTAATTTAATATATGATAACATAAAATAATAAAACTTTTATTGAAAATTTACAAATGGAATTTACAAATGAAATTTACAAAACGAACATGGGTAAAATGGTAAAATAGTGTCTGCTTTGTAAAATAAATTACATGCTACATTTACTGTGGATGTGGTTCTAATCTCGTTACTGAGTTACTTATAACCTATTTAATGGAGTAAATAAAGGATAATATATAATAGACGTGTGTTTATCAGTCTATTTACCATAGCACAGGCTCTGTTCAGGCTGGGATCAGAAAGCCGTATATCAGATATATGAGGTTACTCTTGTTATTATGTGTTTTGAAATAGGTGTTTTTTTTATCGAGTAAACTTGTAGTTTTAAACATAGTATACTTTTAATACCCTTTTTGCTTTTTGCAACAATTGTGTAGAAATGATTCCCTGTGATATTTTACGTCCGATACGTTAGATCGTCAAGAAAAGAATTTACAACGTTACGGACTGGAGACACACTCGTGACTTCTGAGTTACTAAACTCCATAAATGGCAGCAGTCACGCATTTACCTGCTAGGTAAAAGAAAATACTGTGTTGGAACACATTTTCAAAGCTCACATATAGCTTATAGCTAGTAAATATTAAATCATTAAACATAATTAATTTAAATCTTTTTAATATAAGAATCACTCACTTTTAACCCGGTCAAAGTTCCATAAATTTTGCTTTCCCCAAGTTGGAAATTTTCACAGGCCATATGACGTCATTGATAGGCCATTAACCTAATCTCCGAGAGGGGCAGTGATCAGAATCTTTATGTACTTAATGGTTCGCTAATAACGCGAGATTAGCAAAGCCCTCCCTTTCCTCAAGCCTCGCTCTCAGGTGATCCCACGTAATGGGACTATGCTTGTATTGCATTTGAAGGCTGCCAAATTAGAAGTAATGAAGGGGATTGTGTTTTACGGAGAGAGAAATATTCAAAGAGAATTATTTCGGGTATAGTTATATGTTTTCTTATAAATGAGTTGTATTCAACTGTGCAGTTTATAGTGATTATTTTTTTGTACAAAAGTTGCGTGGCTTTTCAAATTCAAAGTCATTTAAATCGTCTGTATATAGAAGTCATGAATAAACCCGTGTATTTATTATGACTTCCGAGTACGAGTAAAGACGATTTCATGGCTTTTCATTTTGATAAATTTTTGCTTAACCACTGTGATTATAAAAATAATAAAAAAAATCTTCAAATTGTATCCAGTATATTGCAGAAATTAATGAAAGCTGTAAGATGGAATAGGTCACAGTGAATATGAATCCAAGCTGTGATAACGATAATGATTCTGTTATATTTTACAAAGTTGTTGATATTTACTAGTTTCACTTTGCTACTGTAAATTCTCTTTTCAGGATGAAATGTTCCCTCCGTCCTTTTATGTGTCTCTCAAAAGACGTAAACATATAAATATATTGTGTATATATACAAAAGTATAAAAAAGAAGCAAATAAAAACAGGTAGGGATAAGCACGTTACAAGCCGTATCAGTGAAAAAATAATCAGGTATTTGTTTCGAAGAGTTCATGGGCAACCTCTCCTAGCCTTCGACACATGAACCTTCGTCAATGCAACATTTACACTGTCTTTTACGACTGACACTGAGTAAATTTAACCGTTGAACCTTCTAGAAAATTTACGAATGTTCGACAATATATCTATTCACTTGGTTTGTTTCCTAGTGTTGCTTTTTTCTATTAAACCTTATAGATTAATTGAAAACACAACAATTTTAGTTTTCAGAGACACTCATTTTTTTCACTTTCATTTTTTTTAAAGCAGTTGAGTATATATAAAATTCTAAAAATATTTATGATATTTTATATGGGTAAACGAGCGGGCGTAACGTACGTACGAAACGTACCGTAAATTTATAGCTTCTTGAGTCAACCGTTTAGTTTTCAGGTAACCTTACTCAGTCTGTAAATAGCAACGAAAGTAAATCTGTAATACCGTGATTCATTTGATTCATTCATTACCATGACTACTGACTACATGACTAATTTAAGTAACAAAATACTTAAACGGAAATAGCAAAATATCTACGTGGTATTTTATACATACCTACGAGTACAAATCGAAATGTAATCAAATTGAGTATCTCGTTTTGAAGTTAGTTACAAGCGTTTTAAAGGAATGTTACTTAACAATGTAGCGCCGTGTCAATCATTGATTACACAACAAAGTCGGAAGTTGATTCGGTGGTCCATTTGTCATCGTCAGTGCAAGGGTTGTTTGCTGAGCCAACGCTTACAGCACCCCAGTCAACCCTCCACTGCCCGCCCCTTGACCATTTGCTGTGTTTTTGCACCTTTTTCGGAACGATTTATCTTCGTAGACTTAGGTGTTCGGCTTTGTGTTGATGGGTTTTACTGTTGAAGAGTTTACCTAACTATATATTCTGTATATTGAAACTGTTTTTAACTGACTTCAAAATAAGAGGAGCTACTCAATTCGGGAGTTTTTTTTTTGTTTTTTAACTCAGAATTCCATAATTTTTGAATCAATTTTGTTTTTTGTTTAAGAAAATATTCTTTCTTATGTTTCTTTCTTAATAATGTCATCAATTCGATCACTTTATTATTATTACTAAACATATTATTTAGTCAATTCTATTTCTGTTACGACACTGAAAGGGGTAAACACGTAAATTAGTCATTAATTTAACCCTGATTCAATCTTCACAGTAAATTAATTGGACTATTGCGATACAGAAGAGCTGTTAATATTGTAAGATCGTAATAAATTGTATACTACATAGTATTTATACTAACTTAGGTTAAAAGTTACTTTCATTTTTGACAATCACGTTTTACCATTTTCTGCTCTTTTTCCTTTTTTACTTTGGATCAACTAATTGCACTGAGTTTCAGGTAATTTATGACTAATTAAACATCTGACACTAACTTTTCACATCGTCAGTTCAGTTTTTAAATGTTGAAGGAATTTTTGGTCGAGTATTTTCTCCTTTTACCAAAAGAAAAGAAATGTTTTCGGCTACAAGTATTTCTGAACAATACCTATATGTAAACATATACATTTACACGTCCTCTGATAGACAGTTAACAGTAATAATGTCATATCAGATCAAGATTTTGTTATAAGAATCAAAGAACACACGACATCATTAATACGGTACATTTAATTACGGTAACTAGATATGAATCTTTTTCTTAATTTCTTTGTATTAGCTTTTATTTCCACTAATATCTTTGTTTTTGTAAAACTAAGCAAAGTAACCAAATTTATACCCTTTCTTTAACCGTTAATATATTTAAGTCGTTACGATTACAATGATGATCTCAAAACTCGTAAGAAAAGACCTCGACTTCTATGGTCGGTAACGCACTGGCGACTCTAGAGTTGCATTTGTGTGTTGTGTACACGCATTATTCACTTACTATCCGGTGACGTGTAGTTTGCTCCCTATAATTTCTGTGAGCTTTTCGCCTTTTTAGATAAGCTGAATGCCATCACAAGGTATCGAAATTCTGTACTAAGTCAGTTGTCGAACTTTTCAAGGTTTCAACTAACCGTAATGATTATCAAAAATATTCGTATAGAAACGATTGTTCTCTAGTTAATAAAAATAAAACTGAAATTGTGTATGTATGTGTGTACTTATAAAATATTTATAGCAAATTATCGTTATATGCGATGATAATAAGATTACTCTTCGTATATTATCACCCAAATCAATATCACATACACTCGAACACAAATCACTATACTGCTGAGTCAAGAGTCTAGAGTTGCCAGATAAATGAAAAAATATAGATGAAGCTTTTAGGTAAAAAATGTTACGATATTTTTAATGGCCGGTGTGGAGCATGAAAAGACTAATTTTGGTGTTTTGTGAGTAAAATCGAGCTATGATTTTTTTTGAATTTTTTAATTATATTTAACAACAATTTGGTTTCTTTAAAATTGACAACATTGATACAAATAGTGAAATTATAATGTTTATCGTTCTTAGTTAGCAATTACAATGCACCGAATGCTTTAAGTTTAATAGTTCAATAGTAGATGACTTTAACATTCAATGTTTCTGACAACTCTTAGTAAGTAATATTGACTAATTAAGTACCTTAAAACTTAAAATCTACAATCTAATGATCAGGTTGAATTCCGATATAGTAAGCAGTACATGATTCAAGTACTCACACCAAGTTCAAACTGGACACAAAGCAAAAGTCATTCCAATATTTTTGAATTTAGCTAAGATATTTGACGTGGTCTCTATCCTACACTTTTTAGGAACTCTGTCCTTCAATTAGAACCTAGATCTTCTTAGAGCAAGAAAATTAACATTAAAACAGCTTTATAAGACTGCGTCAAATAGTCGATACAAAAGTGATTAAAATTATATATTAGTCTCTATATCACTCCATATTATTGCACTGTATTTCAGTATGAGATGGTGTCCGTAAAATGAAAGAGCACAAAAAATGGTTCTTAAGGTCAATCATTCTTTACTTTTCCTATGCCCTGTTACAAATCTGTACTAACTATCCGATGTCCTATCGGTGTGGCAATTATTTCTCCTGATTATTATTTTAAGAAAGTATTCCCTTTACCATCATGACACTTTGCACTCTTAAAAACCGCTGCTATACAAAGTTTGCCGAGTAGTTGGTAACCAATGGTCAGCTTTTATCGCAGATTTTTTGTATATCTGGGTAAAGTATTGAATAATAAGGTCAATTAGAAATTACACATATATCCACTAGCTAAACACCTCTGTAAACGAATACACCTGTTTGGTTAAAATCTCTCAGCTACGGGGAAATGAAAAGTTTAATATTTCTTTCCCCTTGAAAGTTTTACGACAGATGTTCTTTGATCTTAAGATACATACATGCCTGCACCCACATACACATGCATATACGCATACGTATACAGTCAAGTATACAGGATCGCATGTGCACAGACCCATTCACTAACATATTCTAACTTACATGTCTACACTAACACACATACATGCACGGTCATACTCGTAAGCATACGTCATCAACATCTTTTAACAGTCTACTGCTGGTCATAAACCTCTTCTACTAAAGAAAGCTTTGGCCTACTACATCACGCTGGCCAGACGGGTTGGTATAATAGGCTTATGTTACAAAATATATGTATTTAAGATCACATTAAAAATCTATCTAAAAACTACAGACAAATTTGATCCGAACAAACAATAATACAACAAAATTGTAAGGATACAAAGGCGAAAAAAGTTATGATAAATATTTTTTCCGAAATTCGTCGAAGATGTCAATCCTAGGATGGCAACCCTCCCCATCGGAGAGTGATCGTTAACTCGCTCGTATCTCGTGATACTTTTTGTTGTGTCGAACATTTCGTACTGCCGCTGACGAATGCTTTTACGCCATATTGTTGCCAGAGCAAAATTGTCACTGTGTCAGACTGATGTAGTTATCATGAATATATTTTAAGATTTATCAGAAAATATAGGAACGAAATACGTTATATGATATTAATATTATTTTTTGCTTCATTTGAAAGCTTTCAAAACAGATTTCAACTAAATACATAGTATCCTAGTACGTTAAGAATGTTTTTAAAAATAAAAAATAAAATATTGCTAACAAACAACAATCGTAATGTTGATTTTATTGGAAAATCCATTACCTAGTGTAATTGTAATGTGACCAAAAATTGTCAAGATAGAGCTTAGTGCGATATTATCCAAATGAAAGTGCCTATAGCTTCATGAATTGAGTATTCATTTTAAAACAAATATCTTGTCGCCAGTCGACAAATAATAAACCGTTTTACCCGACTACGATGAAGAGAGAAAGATAATCGTTTTACTTCAGTTTGTGTATGTTCGACCGTAGTGCCTAAACTACTTGACTGAATATGAGTGAGGTGTCGATAGGCTCGACATTATGTCCTGGGTGACATAGACTACATAAATTTCATCACAAGTTTTTACACCTGCAAGGATATTTGGGCATTTGTGATTAGTTTTGAACCAAATAACAGTTCTATGCAAAAGAGTGAAGCGTGAAACACATTGTCCACATTACTTACAATTTGTGATTTTTAGTAGTAGATAGGCTACACTCTTATTCCCTTTTTCTAACTAAATTATTTTGTAAAAAGGTTTTATGTATTTAGTTCTTAGAAAGAAGCTTCAGCTAGCAATTACTGAATGCATTTGCAAATTTAAACTCTCTGTGCGTTCTCATTAAGCTCGACAACGAATAAAATACAAAAACTCTAACCATGCAGTGAAAAGAAATGCATCGGACTAATGAAATGCTACCATTACGTTAAATGTAAAGCTAATAGTAGATAATATATTTGGATGTACAAAGTGGAGCAAAAGTTTCTACTAAAATGTGTAGGTTCATTTTATTGCTTCTCTTTTTACAATTATTTCAGATTCACCAAAGACAAACGATAACATTTTTTTGCGTGTTTAAATTATACTCTAGTGGTAATTGGATTAATACAATTAGCTCAACTGAATTAAAAAATATGATCCTACAAGGATCATATTGATGTCACTGTGTGTGATCCTTGTAGGATTATATTTTTTAATTCAGTTGAGCTAATTGTATTAATCCAATTACCACTAGAGTATAATTTAAACAAGTGCAAACTTAACTGTGAGATTTGTTTTTTTTTTAATTTTAGTGCTGTAAGTAATGTTTACTTGGGTGTTCCTAACCCTATTAAGAACTTTAGGGCCCCAGCTAACCTCATTTACCTGCTGATGCATCCGCTAACCAATAGACAAGGCTCTGGTGTTGGCTTCCCTTTCGGGATGGAGTTGTCAGACAACTGTCGTTACCTTAAAAATCCAAGGTTAGACAAAAAAAAAGTGGTAAGAAAGAAAAAAGTTCCTCCTGTGGACTTGTGGTGGTAGTGCCCAACACCCGCAACATGTAAGCACCGTTTTACCACCTGGAACTTCGGCACCCTTACCAGTAGTGCGAGGAAGTTAGCCTATGTACACTCCAAGCGGAAGGTGGCCGTGGCATTCCTACAGGAGACTCAGTTTTAGGGCAGTTGATTCCGGTTCCCCGGTTCCCTGAACTATACAGGAGCGCTTGATCCGGTGAATGGAGTGACGGTGGTTCTCGCTGAGGAACAACAGAGTGGCATTTTAGAAGTAAAACATTGGAACGACCAACTTATGGTCGTACCGGTGCTTATCGATGGGATTATTACCCATTTAATAAGTGCTAACATGCCGCAGGTTATATTATTGTAGAAAATTGTTTAGAGTGGTGATCTGTACGGTCATCTGGGTGTAGAGTTGGAGCATGTTCATAGGTGTTTCATATAAGGAGCTCATAACATAGAAGATAAGGACATCCTTAGAACGTATGTGGCTGCTGACCTTGTTGTCATGAACACATATTTCCAAAAGCAATCTAAACACTTCATTTCTTGTAAGAGCGAGAAGTACACCATAAATCGATTTCCTACTCACTAGGAGACACAGTATCAGTAAAGTAGCAAACTGCAAAGTGTTACCCCTGTATAAAGTTCCTGATCTCTGTATGAAGCTCAAAAGCATAGAGCACCGGTAATAAAATCATACCCCAAAAGTTCACATTAGCTATCGGTGCCGAGTGAACCAGTGCTGAGAGCGAACCAGCCTAAAATAGCTTTGATAAGATTGAAGCAGCTGATCTTGTGTGTCTAAGAGTGGATAATGGTGGAATGGCACAGTCCAGAAGGATACCAAGGTGAAGAAAAGCTTCTTAAAAAATAGGAAAAGTCCAGATTTCCTGAAAACCATAACGCATACCAAGCTGCAAAACGCGCTGTAGCCTGAGCCAGATGTGACCAATTGCGCAGTACAATATATTTCAGACATCTGAGCAGCAAAGCTCGTTTATAAGTTGATAACATTGCTGCGGAGTGAGTCAAGTGGCATGAGGTGATCCCAATCTGCAGGTTTTCTTAAAGTTTAGTTTTATTAATACTTTTCATTTAAATTAAGAATGGTAACTTTCTTCTTAAGTTAGCTTCAACAGTTTTTATTTGTTAACTTTTAAAAATTTTGTAAAAACATAAACATTTTAATAGCTTTTCAAAAATAATTTATATAAATTTCACTTAAAAATTTAAATAACTCATTTTAACTTATACTCAACTTTATACTGAATTAATTAATTTAAATAATGTTTCGTATAGATACAACAGTCGTATGAGTGGTACTATTTTCTTACGATGTTTTTCCATCATCGCTAATGCAATTGACATGTAAAGTGGGTTCAAATTAGAGCCAAAAGTGCCTTGCGGATGTGTTTGCGGTAATTAAGGTCTGGAACGCTCTACTATTGTACATCGTATGGTTAGATACTACAAGCTATTTCATTTCTTGATAATTGTCTTTGTTCTTTAGAAACGCATGTTAGGTAAATTACCACACTTACGTCTAAAATTAAGAAACCAGTTCAGTTTCAATCCCTAAATGGACATTTTATCAAGAAGTGAATCTAACTGATGTGTTAGAAGACACTCCTGGTTTTTTTATCATCTTTTTATAATTTAGGATGATAAACGAGCAATCGACTCCTCTTATAGTATATATTAGTAACTACCACAATCCATGGACATATAAGTTTACTGCCGCCCTTTGAGCCTTTCCCCAAAATTAGTGGTTTGTGCTTCACTAATCTCACTCGTTATATATTGTTTAACACTGGAAATCCGGTCCTTTCCTTGAAACGACAACCCAGACCCGAAAACTGTTTAGAAACTGGCTTAAAGCTGTGTAAGTACTGAATTGCACAGCCTTAATTTAATCAATGTTCACGATCTTAAAAAAATACACCTCTGTGGTTAATTGCAATACTTTTGCCCAGAGTGAGTCTAAGGAAATGTCAATGTCTTCTAACTGTAAAGATCGAAGTGTAAAAATATCTGTGAAAGATTTAGCCTTATCATATAATAATATATCATATGGGGTGGGCCACGAATTAGTTAATATTTGAAAGAATCTTATAAAAGAAATCATTTGATGTATTATAAAAATTGGTAATTTACAAGAAAGTTTATTAGTCTATTTTTAAAAAAAAACTTACATCATCTAAATGACCACCGTTTCGACGTTTGCAGTCTTCTAAGGGAGTACCGAAATTTTCGAATCGTCGTCGGTAAGGAGACCGCTAGATCGGCGACATTTCTTCGCTGATTTTTCTTTTACTTGACGTAGTATATTCGGTTTATTGATGTAGACATGATTCTACAAATAATCCTATAAAAAAAAAGTCTGCTGGGGATGGATCTGGACTTTCTTTTTTTTTTTTTTAAAAGAGTAGGCCCGCACTGGGAATAAATCCTGTGTCGCGGGGGAGTTTACAAACATACAGGAAACGGACACAAAGAACCCCCAGACTAAGAATATGAAGTGTTGTTCCATGTGAGATTTGAACCCACAACACTCAGCGTAATAGAGAGCGGCGTGGCGACAACTTAAACCACTAGGGCAACCGTGCAGTTCTTCTGGGACTTTTAGGACGTCTGGGTAGCCATGGAATGTCACCTCGTCTGGAAATCAGCTTTTTCGGCAATGTATCTATCTTGGACCACAGGCACGTACTCATTAGATGTATGACAAGTGGCTCCATCTTGTTGAAGCCATGTATGATTGTAGCCAGCAAATTTCAGTAGCATCGGTCCCCTATATAAGGCTATGAGATCACTTTGGTGGAATCTGTTCGTTTAAATCTAGTATTAAATAATCGAGGTTCATATGCACAATGTCACAGTATATACCAAGACAATTACTAACGGTATTTACTATGTCATGTGTGCGTTTCCGATTCATATTTGTTAATCTCCGATTTGGAGGTCTAATTGTTTGTCCTTCATATCTATTCTAGTCTCTATTAAGCAGGCTGTAATGACTCTTCTTCTCTCTCCGGCTCTTTTTTACTCCAACTCATACAGTTAATAATTGCGAAATAGTTACGTATGTGACGCATATATAATTAAGTTATACTTTACTTTTTAAAACTAAGTCATTCTTTTAATATGTATTTATGGTTTTAATGTAGACAAATGTTTTCGGTGGCTTCGCCATGTTAGTTATTTTTTACATTATGTTACTATTTTCGAAAGTGATGAACTTCCACACAACAGTTCAGTATCTATTTTAACCCGTTAATTGTGAAATTTTCGAAAGTAAAACTGAAAAATAAAGAGATGCTAAAAGCTACGAAAGTATTTACTTTATAAGATACAGAAGTACCTCTAAATTGAAATCTTTTTTTTTTTAATATTTATCCAAGCACAATGAATCATCTTCACAGTAGCCGTTCAACTTTTAAATATGAATCACGCTTTATATGACAAATTAAAAGGCGTTCCGTACTTAAAAGTCCACGAGTAATTATTTGTCTGCAATATAGAACTCAATAGCAATTCTGATACAGTTCCTATTGGTTTGCACGTTTAAATCAAAAAATAATCATTGTAATTTAACAATTTCTGCTTAAGAGTCCTTTATGTCAATGGCGTTAAAGTTGTCTTTTGTTTAAAATACTATACAGTAAGTTCAGAAATTTTACTGTGATTTCTTTTGAGTGTCACAATAATTACGACAGGTCAAGCCTGGCGCGGTAGAGAGACAGTCAATTATATACCAGATTTGTTTGTTTTATTTTTAGTGGAACTTTCAATTTTGATCATTATGGTTTCAAAGAATACTTTTGAATTTCAGTCGCCAAAATAAGACAAAATTCCATTCACCTGATTACCCAATGTTTTTTTAAAACCCTGATCAAATTCTCTTAATAAATAAATATTTGTTATTGATAAAAACCTTATGAAAACCCCATCAAACAAAACCTTCAGAACTCAGAATATTTGATAGTCTATTGATTTAACAGTTTAATGTAGTCAACTTTAAAATTCATAGACGGTAAACAAAACGTTAATAAAGTTTGTATAATATATTTTAAAGTAAATTTTGCAAGTAATTATTTGAAGAAATGGTGGCAAGCATACATGGGTCTAACCCTGTAAAAAATATCATCTTGGAACATAGTTCTATGCTGTGATTAACGTCAATAGTGTCCTTGTACAACATCATACCTGTTAATACATTGTTTCAAGATTATACATAACTCCCTGTGAAGTTGTTAATCTATCATCCAATATCAAACATCTTTTAGACTGAGTATTTACATAATCCAGCTGCTTGGATGGTATCCTCATCTCCCGGAGGAACAGCAGAACCAGACACATCAAATAACCGAGAACTGAAAGGGCCGATTCACTAAACTGGAATATTATTCAAAATCCATTTCAAATTTGTTACTAATATAACTTTTAATGGAGCGGACCCTCGTCACCAGCCGGATAGACCGTTGCCATTGTTTTGGCCGAATGTCAATATCTGAGATTATCTTCTGAAGGATAGAATCGTGAGTCTCGTCATGGCTATATTAATTTCGTGGACTTAACTTAGGTATGAAATTTTGAATTAATTCTCTAATATTTTGTTCCTATTTATGGGTAAAAACTAATAATACCACCTAAAATCCATTTTATATTTTAAGAGCGAGGTTTGTTAAAAGTCTTAAAGATCATTACACTTTTAGTTCAACTCATTTAAGTACTATGGGAGTTATATGGGAAAACGGGAAGTACGATATAAGAAAGAAGACAATTTTGGGAAATAAATTTAGTCTGTTAGAATTAATTTAACGCTAATTTGAGTAGGCTAGGACTTATGTAATTAAAAGTTGCTGATGGCGAAAAGTCCTCTCACAGACATCAACAAATGAATTTAGACACTAAGACATTCTAATATTAGAGTTCAGATAGTACATATGACAAAAGCACACCTATGTGATATGTATATATGTATATATATATATATATATATATAGAGTATATCTAAGAGTTAGCAAACTTGACTGTTAAGCAAGATATCGTTTGCTTAATTCCTACCCAGGACAAGTGTTATGTAATGAATATGACCCTTTGTTCTCTGACGAGATGTAGTTTTAATTTACCCTTCCTAATATTATTACAGTGAACATCCTCAATGTATGGATGTTTGTTATTTTTTCACGAACTAATTTTGATGAAACTTATCTGTAATATAGATTATACTTTAAAACACATAGGCTGTTATTCACAGCGATAGTTGATATACACGCGGGTGGAATTACGGGCAAAAGCTAGCCAATAATACCAATGTATTCTTCAGCAATCTGGTTACCATAGTATACAAGTACCATGGCACAGTACATAGTATATATTTATCTATATTAGAAATATACATGCCTGCAAACTGTTACTTCACTTGGGATAAATTAATATCAGGCAAAATATGGACATTAAACTACCGTGTCTACCCCTTTCGGGGTAAAAAACTGCGAGTGTACACATAATAATTTTGTGTTATGTATCGTATAATTAAAACTATAGATATCGTATTATGATTATTTTTCTGTACAGGACAATATTAGGGAAAATGTTCATATATATTTATATATATAATAATAATAATAAATATAATTTATTTCTCTCAAAAGGTACAAAGATATTCTTAAAATAAAGATACAGTACAAACAGAACCTTGTTGAGAGCTGGAGTCTGAACTAGGCTCGAAACCTGTGTGACAGATCTCGAGTCCTCGTCTTTAAACACTATAAAAGTTATTTCAGTGGCAGCAACTATCAAAACAGTGTCACAAAAACTAATAAGAGAGACAATTTTTGCAAACTTTAGTAGGGTATGTGTGAGTGTGTGTATTTGTATGTATGATTGTGTTGTATTGGTATGTAAGTGTAGTGCGAGAGAATTATGTGCTCCATGTATTTGTGTGCGAATTATAGTACAAAATGGACATAAGTAATGAATGGAACATATTTATGGTCCAATCATTGTGCAGATTATATTTTCAGTGCCATCATAGTCTAAAGTCACATAGCCAATGTGTCACCTTCTTTTTACACTCATACTTAGTAATTGAGTGGAAGTTTAAAATTTTGTTTAGTCTATTGTATACGTAATTTCCCAGGAAGTAAAAACATCTACGGGATAGACTGGTTCTGACCGAGATGGAGGGACAAACGTTGTATTGCCGACGAACAGTGTTAAACTTCGAATGGTCGTAATTGGTATTTGCGTGGGTCGTGAGGATGAGGTTCAAAATAAACAATTTTCGCACTAATAGTACATTACAGGTCTTGTAAAGTTCGGTGGTAGGAAATCGGTAAGGGAGCCTCCAGCCTACCTTTAGTATCGCTCTTTGAACACGCTCGAGTTTCAGGAGATGTGTTTTATGTGTTCCTCCCCACACAACGATGCAATACTGTATGACTGATTGGCAAAGGGCTAAATAGGTGAGTTTGAGGATCTGACTATCGACTACATTGCTAAGAACTCTAAATACAAAGGTAAGTTTACGTAACCTGGAGGTAAGCATGTCAATATGCGAGTGAAAGGAGAGTAGGTCATCTATTTGTACTCCAAGGTATTTAACACAGTTAGTACGATACAGTGCAGGACAATTACACAGTGAATGGACCAAGGCATTACAAGAGTGAGCAATGAGGGAATGAGAAGAGGGAGAACGCCTATCTAAAGTGGTCAATGAGAAGGTAAGATAGTTAGTTTTTACAGTATTGAGGTTGAGCCGGTTCCAAGCTAACTAATGAGTTACTGAATCAAGACTAGACTGAGCACTCACGAACGCGGACTCCCAAGTATCGCCATAGGATATGAGGGCAGTATTGTCAGCGTACGTAAATATAGTGGTATTGTGTAGCTGTAATTGACAGAGATCAGTATAGATCAGAGTTGAGTACCTCTGATATATACGTATACATGTATATATATACTAGACTATGTGCTTATTATATATATATATATACATATAAGTATGTATATATGTATTTGAGTTTATTACAAATTAAAAGGCGTTCCGTACTTAGAAGTCAACGAGTAATTATTCTTCTGCAATATAGAACTCAATATCGGTTCCGATAGAGTTCATATTGGTTTGCACGTTGAAATCAAAAATTTATCATGGTAATTTAACAATTTCTGCTTAAGAGTCCTTTATGTCGATGGCATTAAAATTGGCATGGCATTATGGCATTAAATGATGATGGCATTAAAATTAATTTTTCAACTCAGATATATATATATATATATTATTTAAAACTAAGATGAATGAAATTAAATATATTCAGATAACTAAATATTTGTACAGAACTAAAGTAAAACTCAACACATTTACCACGGGACCATCATACCAGTATAAGTAACCATGGAATTCAGTATCATCAATATCGATTCTTCTGAAATTTGAAAAAAAATCCCATAGCTCGTTATTCTCATGGCACAAACTGACGTTAAATAAACATTACGAACATAAAGTATTCTTGATTGGCACAAATGTTGTTGCAATTTTCGCTGTCAGAAAATTTCTCTAAAGACGTAAAACATTCTTGATACTCGAAAAAATCTTTATTTATTATTCGCAGCTCGGTTTTGCTGCAAAATGTTTTGATATTGTGTAAAAACATTGTTTTGTGAAACATCAACATTCAAAAACATTCTTTAGCACAAATTCTTTCTTATTATTTCTGTTGAAGAACTTCCTTCTTCATTGCTCTTCGTTATAAACTATTATTCTATGTATAATATGTATGTATTTACAAAAAGAGTAAATAAGTATTCTATCAGTCAGTCTAGTTATCATAGCAGAAGCTCAGCTTAGTTTGAAACTAGATGACGTTGTGTGTTAAATGTCCGGAATATTTATTTATTATTGTTATTATTGGAAGACGTTAATTTCAAAACTGCGACGGTGTTTGTTTAACTCTCGTCTATGCTACTTTAAACTTTAAAAAAGTAAGAAATCTATGTCTCAGATGGCAGCCACGCATTTATAATTTTTGAGTTACGTGTGTCCATGGGCGGCAGTAGTCACTTACTATCAGCTAACTCGTCTGTTCATCAGTCGTGTACTCGAAAAAGCTCGGGAATCTATTTCTGAGATTGAACGAAGTATTTGGAGTAAGTCAGAGTCGTCCTTGTCCGGTATTTTTGAAAGTAATCAAAATCAAAAGGTTCAAAGTAGAAATTGAACAAAGGTACTTCAACAAAGAACTCAATGAAAGAAGAACATTCTCCTAAAGTGTACTTCACCTAAAAATAATGACTTAGAAGCTACCGAGTGGATGAACATTTTCCCTAATATTGTCCTGTACAGAAAAATAATTATAATACGATATCTATAGTTTTAATTACACGATACGCAACACAAAATTATTATATGTACAGTACACTCATAGTTTTTTACCCTGAAAGTTGTAGACACAGTAGTTAAATGTCCATATTTTGCCTGATATTAATTTATTCCAACTAAAGTAACAGTTTGTAGGTATATATATTTCTAATAAAGATAAATACTGTGCTATGATACTAGTATACTATGGTAACCAGACTACTGAAGAAAACATTCATATTATTGGTTAGCTCTTGCCCATGATTCCACCCGCGTGTATATCGACTTTCGCCTATGTGTTTTTTAAAGTATAATCTATATTGTATAATCTATATCTATCTATCAAACATCCATACATTGAGGATGTTGACTGTAATAATATTAGGAAAGGTAAATTAAAACTACATCTCGTCACAGAACAAAGAGTCGTACTCATCACATAACACTTGTCCTGGGTAGGAATTAAGCAAACGATGTCTTGCTTAACAGTCAAGTTTGCTAACTCTTAGAACTACACGCCCATCAATACATAGATCTTTAATTAATTACTCTTATGTCTTAAAATCTCATTGTATGTCTCTATTTTTTTGGTAAAAATATTGCTTTCGTCCAACGTATAATCAACTTTCATGTTTTTGCGTTGCACATCTCGATAAGCGGTCCATTATTTAAAGTATCGAAATTTTTAGTCTTATTTTGTAAATGTTCTAAAATAAAAACACAGCCATCGGCCTTTCATTTTAAATTAAACCTAGATAGAAATCAAATCAATTCTTAATAGCATATAAAGCCCAGACAGAAAGACATTCAATATTGAATTTTCAATGGTGATGGAAAAAGACGGCACAGTGCAGGAAAGATAGCAGCCGAGATACCTTTGAGAGTTTAATTAATAATTGAAATGTGAAATACCCAGTTTCCTGGCGTTTTAAATAAAAATGTTGAGAAGTTTCTACAAAGGATCAATTTCGTATTGTTTTAACAATTATTGCAAACACAGATTTGGCCGTAAGCAGTTTAGTGTAAACACTGAACTGTCTTCAAAAAGTTGAAACCATCAAAGTTTAAACCAATCGTTTGATTGTATCGAGAAATTACGTTTATGTTTATAATACTAGATTCATGTGAAAAATTGAAACAAAACTAGCTCAGGATATATATCTTATTCTTTAATTACAAAAAGTTTTAATATCAGCCTATCACCGCCCAGTGCTGAACGAAAGTCTCCCCCAAGGAGCGCTAACTATTGTCGTGTTAGGCAGTCCGCGTGCAAATCTGCGTATTACGTAGGTTTACATTTGTTTACTTTAACTGTTACTTTTAAAATGTATTTTGTTGTTTTTACTATAGGCACACATAGTTTGAACGTAACGCCAAGTATTTGGCACAATCTAAATAGTTTGTACGAAAAAAATAGAGGCTACTAAATTTCTCACGGGTCATAATATGTGATACTCAAATTCAGATAAAGCATTATGTATTTAAAGACATTGGGTATATGTTATCGTACTTATATGAGTGCAAATGTCACAGACAGTTTGTATTATTAGCAAATTCGAGTTATTGCCCCCCCTTCATTGTACTTAATCTCGAATTTTTCTACTTGTTGTCAGAATAAATGATGTTAAAACTCACCTCAAACTATAGTGAGTAGCAAGTATTAGTAGTAGTTTTTACATCTAGGGGTAGTAACATTGTTTTTACATCTACAATATTTTAAATCATAAAATAATTCTCATTCACATCATTTCATACTATCGTGCTTAATCAGAACAAACTCATTCGATACACACGTACTAACAGAAACTCACTCGTCAATAGGTACACCCAACAAACTACCATAACAAAGTTATTGTGAACTCTCCCTAACACGAGCTAATTTCAAATAGTCACGTCCGCGCGCAGGTGCGCCGCGGGAATCGAATCCCGTGCCGACCGATGGCAATGTCAACTGCTTATTTAGCTTTGTCGATAGCTTGTTATGTAACACAGGTGTTACAGAAATGTTTGAAATGCACGTTTATTTTGTACTGTCGCAAAAACTTATTGAAAACTTACACATTTTGTGTAGAGCACACTCTGTATCTTCAGAATATTTGGTACATTTTCGGTTATATTTTTATTGGTAAGCGGTAACCGTGAATATGGTAATCACCAAAAAAATAAAAATATTGCGAATTAACATCACAAGAAGATTGAAATAGAACTTCTTGGAAGTCAATGAGCCAAAGCCTGTCCTAAACATCGTAAGTATGAAATGATATTTGTATCTGGCCTTAATATATTTGAAACTTGACTAGGTTCGGTTCAGTTTTTGGTTTAGATAGGTAGCCTTGGGTATTAGTATTTTTTTTATTCTAGCTTTTTACTAAGTAATGAAATGGCAATATGTCAACACTCATTCTTTACCGACCATCCTAATTTATCACAACTGCGACCTACTATAACATGAATTATTTATTTACCACTTTCGCGGTATATGATCCATGCCTTTGAAAAAATGAATTTCTCCTCAGAGACCGATTTAAAATAAACTAATTTTAGAGTAGTAAAAAGATGTTGTAAAAGAATAAAATCTGGTATAAAAATAAATCATTCAGAACCAGAATCCTCTTTCAAATTACGTACGTGTATATATTTTAAGCCAAACAGGCTAAGTTAGCCGCGTTAAAGTTTTGCTATATCTCTTGGAGTCGGGTGGCGGAGTCTGCTCCTTTAGTTGGGCATTCAGCTGCACTTGTGTGAACTTCATGTGAATCTGTTTCAGACCAAACTAGAACTTGAGATGAAACAAATTTGAAAACGAAATAATCCTGTGCTGTAATAAAAGTTTACCATATATAAGTTTTCACAATTGGCGCAGAAATTTATGAAATTGTATCAGCAATATTATTTAGTTTTTGCTTGTAACAATGGCTTATGAGCGATAAGACCGTCAGTTGTATCTTTCTAGGTTTAAGTTATGTATCTTCTAAATTAATCTAGTGTACGATGAAACAATATATTATTGTTGTTAGCGTTTCTTTAATTAACGAGGGGAGTTTATGCTTTAAGTTAACCAGACTTATCTTTAATGGAGCTGAAAATCTCCACTTTACAACTGACATGGGCAATGAATATTTTTTTCTGATCATTGTCAAATTAATTTGTATCCCGTCTCATTTAATTTTATATTCCAGTATATTTATTACTTTATACATTAAAAGTAAACCCATCCAAGCATCCATAAGTCCACAAATTATTTCCGATTTACGAGTTCATAAACAGCGTCCGCTTGTAGCATCCTAAAATTCAACTAACCCTCAAAACTTTCCCCCCTCCACCCGTATTTAACCCCGCTTGTACCCGACCTTCAAGAAACTTGACTTGCTGTCGATGTACTTCAATTTTACGAGGTTGTCTTTTGTTGGTAGTTAATTTTAGAACATTGTTATTCTGTTCCGTTGTCTGTAGACAATAAATGAATATATCTTCTATTCATTTATTGTAGTAGATAATTTGATGTTGGTGGTAGATGGCTAGGTTCCAAACTAAGTAAAATTTGTACAATAACTGCTACATTATATGATGGAATACTTACATCCTTTTTGTGAAAATACATACATGTTATACTTAGAAAACGCTCAAACTTCAAAACAAATATTTGCAGATCTTGCAAACATTGGTCCGATCCGGGAATCATGCCCGAGACGTTTGTATAATAGTCACATACACTGCGTCACCGAGGCATTCAAATAATTTTAATTTAAAAGAAAATGTTCTGCAGCATTTACCACTATTTTCATAGTTCATGGTTAGTTTAATGATCAAAAATGAAATGAAGCAATAACTGTATTGGCTTTGACTTTGAAAGCAGATATAACATTTTAATCAAAGAAAAAGCACCAATTTAAGGTACACCGCTGAACTTTAACAACCTCGTTTTACAGAATATCAAAAAAAAAAACCGAAGTACTTCGATTTCATTATACGCGGTGCGAGCCAATTGTCCAACTTAGGTAATAAAAGTGGGAATAGTGACCCATGAACACGATATTATCATGTTATTGTAAACAAAACCACTGTTTCTCTTTTAGCCGTTACTGACTGAATAACGGCACAAGTTTTATTAAAAAATGCCGGCTTTGGCTCCTGAAGTTAGAGGTGGTAATGTAGTTAGCAATTTGAAGATTCAGATAATATTGTGAGTACTGCGCACATATTATATTGGTTGTACAGTAACAACTGCACAACTGCGCTGCTACTGCACGATTGGCCTAGTGGTTTAAGTGGTCGCCTTGCCGCACTCCACTTCGCTGAGTGTTGTGGGTTCAAATCATACATGGGATGTGTAGGGTTCTGAGTCTGGGTGTTCTTTGTGTTCGTTTCTTGCATGTTTGTAAAGTCCCCCGCGACACAGGATTTATTCTTAATGCGGGCGTTGTCTTTTTAAAAATAAAAAAGAAAGAAGAAACTTGTTCTAAGGCGTTAAAGTTCTTAGTGCAATAGTTTAATAAACCAGACTAAAGCTGTTGCTACTAGACTATGTGCTTATTACATTTTTAAGGTAGTTGTCAGTCATATTCTAGTTGTACCAAGTAGCATTAACATCGATTTGGCGACCGTTTAAAAAAAGACTATCAAAACTTTCTGCAACGTTATAAAAAGGATTAGTTTTTTGGCGAGTATAAATTTAATCGTAATCATAATCACTAGTGGTCGCCCATTGGTCGAAATTCGACCATAATAAATTTAAATTGTAGGTAACTTAATATACATTATTAAAATATAGTATTCAAACATTATTAATGTTCTACTGTCCAAAACTAAACTACACAGATTTGACCAAGACTGTTATTCGCCAATTTCTTTTTTTAACAAATTATATGAAATTAAAAAGAAGTAAAATAAAGAATACCCATTTAAAAAATGTTTATTAAAACAAAACATGCTATAAGAGGATGCAAAACAAAAAAACATTTGTTATCGCATATTGTAATAATATAATTAATGATTTAAAACTTCTCTGAAAACAATGTTTTTTGTAAAAACTCTTTCATCGTTTGCTAAATGTCCTTGGCCATTATATTCGGATATATAAAACCTTAAACCAGCGAATGAACGAACTCTACTTGCTGCGACATACAATTGCCCATGTGTAAAAACTGGCCGATTTAATAAAACACCAATTTTTTGGACTGTTTTGTCCAATTTCAGTGAAATTTCAGGCATTATGTTGTTGTTACATGTTTGACTAATACGTTCTTGTAATCTATAATTAATAGCAGTGTCAACATCATAAAAATATAATTGTGCATAACATAGTGAGCGACCATATGCAGCAGTCATTGGGCCTGATCTATGATAAAAAACATCATATATTTTGAAATAATACACTCCAGTTGTACCTACCTCAGCAATTTTGGCTTCTGAGCTAACCATAGCAAAACATGAATTATATTTCCTAATTTATTCTAAATAATTTTTTGATTTACTTTTTATTGAAGGTTCATTTGAAGTAAGTCAATGAGTACAATGATTTAAAATATTCATTTTGACTTAAGGGTGGTAATATTGCTTTACCCTTGTGACAACATGAAGTGAATGCAGCTCGGTCGCCTAAAGTCACTTCAGATTTAAAATGTAATCGTAAACTACATACTACAACTACTAATAATTGCTTTAAACCAGAAATTGTAAATTATATTTTTTTTGTACCTGAATGTTGTCATTGCAGATTGCTGCTACAGAACTTTCTTTATGCATATAATGAAAGTCCGTGTACATTTAAATGTATCTTACTGCTACACAATTTATATATATGTATATATTACATAAATTTGTATAAGCACTCAGTATTTCACGTAAGATTCGTTAAATAAAACTTTTCTGTTTGACATTCAACAATGTCTATAATAAACAAAAGAGACAACAGAGACACAGACCACAGAGTATGTATACGTGTACAAATACTTGTATATGCGTGTGTCAAATGCATGCTGGTTTGTGTAATGTTTTATTTATTGATTTAATGTACTTTTTATGCATTATTATTAAAATCTTTTTTTATATTAAATGAGGCAAATAAAACTTTTTTTTTGATATGTGTATGTCAGTACTCTATGTCTATGGACAAAATGGCGTGTACAAATACATGTGTGTGTATAAGTGTGTGTGAAATGCTTGGTAGTGTGTGTAATGTTTTATTTATTGATTTAATGTACTTTATAAGCATTATTATTATTATATAAATATTAGCGTTCTGCACTTCTCCAACGCATAAACTATAAGTGTGCCAAATTTTATGCTCCTGCGTCCGCGCAATTTTCGTAAAATGCGAATTAAAGTTTTTGTATCGCGTATTAATATATACATTATCATCATGAGCAGCTTTTAATAGTTCAGTTCTGGATCCAGGCCTCTCATTTGAAAGGAGTTTGGCGAATAATAGTCAATAATAAAAATATAACTTTGTTTCTGTATTTAAAACGTCTAAAGATAAAGACGCTAGGCCTTGTACTACTTTTCAGCCAAACTATTTGCTTATTTTTCTCTCACTGAAGTTTATACGTAAGAATAATTTTAGAGGTTATTTAAATGAAAGAGAATTTTTTCGAAGAAGCTACTTTCGTTAAATTTATTCGACCGATTTTTTTTGGTCTTTATGTTATAAGATTTTGTAAGTATAACAAAATTAAGAGTACAAACCACAAGCTCAGAGTACGGAATTCCTTCTGGTCCATAACTCACCATACTGTCAAATACACTTCCGTAATTCAGAAATTTGACTGTAGTAAAACGGTCGCATAATGGAGACCCCGAGAACAATATGCTTACGTCAGGTGGCATCACACACCATCCTATGGCGACAAAGGCTTTTGCTTTGCAAAGGAATGTCTTGGTATCTTCATATGGCAGAAACGCTGTGATAAGTTTGCTCCGAGATGAAAGTAAATTGAAGTACAAGGATAAAACAGGTCAGGTGGTGAATGAAATCGTTTGATCCTGCATTTGTTTGAAGTCCACAAATGTTGGAACTGCGACTCGTGGCAATGGCGCTTGGTTTTATAAAACCATTTTTTACTGCTTAACATTTTTTAAATAAATTTACAAACGAAGCTACTCGTACGTTTCTATAGTCATTGATGAACATAAATTGTTCAAAACAATGTCACTAGTATTCATAAAAAATAGTGTTGGACCGAAACCGATACCGAGCTTTCCGCCTTGCTCTCATTAATAGCACGTGGCGTCACCCTGACGACCCGGCGCACTTTATATTCTTATGATTAATCAGATTTACTTGTTTTCTAAAAATAGTTTATTAAATACGATTTTATACAGATATTTATTTTGCAAGTGCTCGACCAGATTTGGATCCGGTAGTAGATATCTCCGTAGTGTTTTGATAGCGTTTACCGTAAAGTATCATCAGGATACTCGAAGGCCCGGTAAGCAAGTTTTGTTAAGGAAGCCGAGACGGTCCTTCGATGTCGTCTCCCCTCCGGCTTGGGCGTAATTTATTACACCGACGGCATACTGTTTGTGGGGTGAACTTTCAAGAGGCAGTGCGCCTGACAAACTAGGGAAGTCCCGTTGGTGGTTGGATGCTTTCAGCCGTTAGACCACTAGATGGCCCTGGATAAGACGGAGGCTCTCTTGTTCCATGAGTCCGGCCATGGTCTGTCCCCGGCGCCTCTATAGCAGTCAAGTCGGTTCTCGTAACAGTCAAGACTCAAGTGAAATATGTGAGCCTGATCCTCGATAGGAGTTGACTCCTCGACGAGTACTTCTGACAGCTGGATCTAGAGTTTACGGTACGCCCATGGATGACTTTTGCCTAATTTTTGTGGAGACTGCGTCGCGGCTGACGTTTATAAATGGGGTTTTAGCTTTCTCAGAGGATATTGGCATTACAGTCATACGTGGTTACCGTCAAACTATGTGTGCGCCTTGACTCGAAGTCCGCTGTGCGATTTTAAGGCAGAAGTACTCTGAAATTTATTGGCGAACGGTTGTGTTTTAGGCGGGTAACTGTGCTCTATAATGACGTTTATATATGTTTGGTTGACGTGTTGTGAATCGTCTGAGAAGAATAAACTTACTGTGTATTTTATGGCAAGCCCATATAGGATTCAGTCTGTATATTAAATATTTATATGCTAAACATAACATCAATTTAATGTCATTAACAATGAATGGCATTGAACTAAGATAAAGAAGAATGATGATTTGATAACACTAGAGTTTCGACCATTTTTTTGCCAAAGCCGGAACTTAGGCAAAGCTCGATTTTTTGCCGAAACTGACAGAAACCAAAACTTTCAGTCGATTACTAATAAAAAAACACGTATTTTTTTACGAGAGTTCCACAGAGTAACACAATGGTTGTCTTTAAAATAAGACGAATACAAAATGGATGGGATGCATAAATCCGTAATTAGTGTGCTCATCAGGTTTGTTATAATATTCTATTAATTATGGAAATACGTTACCCGGCACCCGTATTGTAGCGAATTTTGTAAAAGCGCTACTCAGAGGACAGCTGTTAAACTAACAAAGATTCGCACAAAGGATAGTCTGTCTGAAACTACAAAGGACTAAAATTAAACTAGAAGACGGATGAATCAGACAACTTTTACTATTTCTAAGGATATAGTTGTATCAGCATAGTTGTATATAACAAATTTACAGAAAATGTTTGTACCTAAAACTAAATTTATATAATAATATTCTATCATGTTCAATCGGCGCCATTTAGCCTTATACTAAGCAGAGCTTTTACTATGAGCACTAGACTACAAATATTGATACAAATATACTTCGTTTTTGTAAATATATACGTATTATATAGAAAATACTTAACTCCGAAGCAAATATTTGCAGGTCATAGAAATAATTAGTCCGATCCGGGAATAAAACTCGTGAACTCAAGAACAGCAGTGGTATACACAACCAGACATGTGCAAATTTATTTTGTACGTAGTTGCTGTAACTAAGTACCCAAACTTCACTTTTTTGATTTGATTTTAAAAGGTATAGTGAGTAAAATTTATAATTATTACACAAACATATAAAGCTTTCAGATTAACCTTTAAAAATTCAAACTATTCCTTTTTTATACTTTAAAAGCCAAAAGAATTTTACTCTGCCCGATGGAAAACATGAATAGAATCCCAGTCCTCGTGACAGTGTAAGATTCAAGCACATACCACGAGAACTGTCACCTCTGCTTCAATGGGCCAACGGCCTCGTACTCACCAACGAAAGAGAAGCGACAGCACAGACGCTGTCGCTTAAGGGTGATCTTCTGTGAGAGGATAGTACTAACGCACAGATTACCCCCTTAGGATAACTACTCATTTAGGGGGTAATCTGTATACTAACAAGATCAAGCCGGCTCGGTCTTGTTGAAATCAGCGAGACACTACCACCTTACAAATCTTTACTAAACCTTACCTTTTTTATTCCTTATAATATTATAAATTCAAATAATAACTAGCACTTGAAGGGTGATGACAAAGGTTCTCCTCGGGGAGACCTCGGCGTAGTATCTATTATAAGTTGAATTACTGCCAGTCCCTCTCATGGGGGGCGAGAGACGGAGGTACGGTTTTTATTTGTAATGATCGATGAGGCTGGGAAGCCCTACTTCTGTTCTGTTTACTGTTTAGGTTCGGTTGGTTTCTGCTTTATATTGTTTAGTTTTTGAATTTGATTTTTCAAGAAGAAGATCGATTGATTAAATAACTTCTTGGTAAGACTACGCAGCGGGATTTGCTAAGATTTATGTAAACAGAATGAGTAAAACATTATTGAATTATACTAAGTTATTAAGCTTTACACTATCACAAAATATTCAAGTTCTTTTTTGTTTTTTTTTGGTACAAAGTTAAACTCATACAAAATCATACTTTTAATACAATGAAATTAGTTTGATTTTTTTATAGTTGCAAAGTTTTTATGTTGAGTTCTAAAAAGAGTCGTTGAACCAAAACAGACGTATCCTCTATTGAGTAAGATATAAAAAAAATAAAGTGGTTATAACATAGGAGTTAATTACGAATTAGTTCATCCTTTAGAGATATAGAAGTGAGTTTGTTACATAGGATGGGTCAAGAATTCGTAAACATTTGAATCTAACATCCCGCGTAAACATGTTACAGGATTTCTTGGGATCGATGGTGTTGGAATTTGCTGGCTAAAATTATAAGACATGGTTTTAATAAGATGGAACCATTTTTCATACATCCAATCCATCGATCCTGCCGGTGGTCAAAGACAAGTTTCCGGAAAAGCTAATTTCTTAACAAGGTGACATTCCACGGCCACCCAGAAGTACAGATCTATCCCAGTAGACTTTTTTTTTTATGGGATTATTTGAGAAAAGTGTCTACATCCATAAACAAAATACAGTGCATCAACTAAAAGAAAAAATCTGCGAAGAGATATCGGTGATGTTATAACGATATCTGTACACGAGTAACGATTGAAGAAAGATTAAAATAAGAAATTAAGAGCTAAAAGTTTTTATGTCTTATAGGGTAAAGCGATTTAATTATCTACAGCGATGAAAGGAGCTTAATTCTATTTATCTCAATCTTTCCCTGTGATATACCTATACGAAAATCAGGATTTACAGTAAAAACTAATATTTTGTTCATAAATAGAATCTGTTACAAAGTAAGATGAAAGATAAGAAGAGACATTGTAAAAGAGAATCGTAGAAATACTTTTTACAATTGTCATATTTTTGTTTTCAACAATTTTGCAGTAGACACAGAATTAATCAAAAGTTAAAAATTAAATTAAAAGTTGTAACAATCTAAAATAATCAGCCTTACTTACATTTGCCCATGACATTAGATTATTTTAATACAGTTTACGCACTTTTTTATGGTTTAATAAGAATAAAAAGCAATTGTTGTCCCCAACACAAAAGGAACGGTAAAGTTACACACATATTTGATTATATGTTAGATACTAAAATATTTTCGCGCGCTAATCTTAGACGGTCGGAGTAAAACATAAAATTTATTAGTTTTATATTTCCCGTCGACTCGTAAAACTCGTAAGAAAGGGTGCAGCGCCACGCAGCACACGCCTCATATTGTGAGCTTTCTTCATATGGGACACATAAACGTAGGCAGTTTGCTGGTTTATTTGTTTGTTATAATACCTTGATATATGTTATTACTATTACAGTAATCTCGTATAGTTATGAAAGTATGATAAGCAATGGAAATAAAAAAGATAACTTTTATTTAAGCGTTTGGCTCCATGTGGTGGCGGATTAAGGATACAGAGTGTCACCACCCCGTATTCTTCTCTTGTTATTTAGGAGTATCTCGTGGGAGATGTAAGAGGTACCTATGGAAGTAAATTATGCAGGACAACATTACTGCAAAAAGAAAGGAAAATTTTAAATAACCTTTTTTTAACGGGTTTGAGCTCTCTGGAGTCCGTCCGTATCTTCATCAGGATTTGTGGCGTGGCAGTGTATCGGAATCGAATCGAATAAAACAACACTCTGAGCCATTTTGAGCCTGAGATAAGAGGGATTCAGGAACAGTTTTTATTACCAGGCACCTAGAGTTTGCTCGCTAGTGTGGTCCACGGTACTCCACCATTGATTTAGCTCTCTATTAGGGCTATGTACAGTAGACGCGTCGCCTCCGCACGGCTGGCCACTGATGGAAAAAAGCTCGTCCCATCCATCCACAACCACACGCACGGTATAAGGCGCTGGTGCCTGATTTGCTAGCAGTGGATTAGGTCCGAGTGGAAGTCATTCCTTTTCCGCCACCTCCTTCCGCGAAATTACGTCTTCACAGAAAATTGTGCTAGCGGTAAAAAAGGACAAGAGAGATATGACAACCGGTAGCGGGAAATCTTCTCCGGTGACAAAAATACTCTAACCACCAATATTCTCTGATTGCCAGATGCGTGTCCTATTCTAGATATTCAGAGCCATGACCCACATCGGTGTACTATACAGTGTCTTTGATCCGGCAGCCTCTGTGTAGAGCCGTAATGTCGCAAACAGACCGCCGATCAGCGAGCAAGCTGTCAGAAGTGCACCTCAGTGGGCCACATTCTGCCCATGACTCTATACTAAGCCGTCTGGCCAGTGTGATATAGTAGGACAAAAACTCCTTTCTAAATTTGCTGTGGAGCGTTTTTTTTTAAATTACGTGTCATGAGTTTCTTGTACTAGATATAAACTTGCTGTATTATAAGTATTATGAGTGAAAGTATTTATTACCTTTAGTTCACTAACCACTAGACCTAGAGCCTCGAACATTACTACGAAACCAATGAGTTCGATTCCTACTCAGAACAGATAATTGTATGATGAGCGCGATCAAATTTTGGGCATTTGGTTGTTTTTTATCTACAAAATGTGTTTGATAGCACACAATGTAATATTACTAAGTTTATCAGCAGTCTAATTACGGTAGTACAGGTTCTACCTAGGCTGGGATCAGACGGAAACATGTGCGTATTGTTGTCATGCACAAAAATATGAGAGCGACACTTCTATGAGGTTTGCGTTTCAAGAACTAGCAACATTTAGTGTCCATTATTTATAATTCTGTTCACACAGCGTCAAAAAAATGTCTCGTATATTTCATTTCAGTTTACGTTGACCACCCCAGTAGCCATAAACGCCTTTATTTATTACCAACAAACACGGCATTGTCTACTTATGCTGATTAAATTCGCTTTACTGATCCACTTATAAAATTCTGTTAATAAATGAACCTCTTAAATTGAGTCATCAACTGAACAATATTTGATATCAATGGTAGTCTTTTTTAACTTTTGATAAAAACACTTAGTATAATATAAATTGATGTCGCTAGTATAATATAAATTGATGTATATTATATGTATCCAGTTCATGAATTATTCCTAATTATTTCTTGAATTACCAGGCACTATTGGGTGGAACCATTAGGTAGATATTTTACTCTTGTTTTGTTGGGTACGGGGTCTGTTACACCCCAGTGGATTAAGGTTGGAGTTTTAAAAAGTAGAGCTTCTTTCTTATGGTATAGTGAGAAAAATAATATATCAGTTAATGACCCATCAGCTATTGAACTATAGTTCAATAACTGATAAGTTATAATTTATTGAGAGAACTCACACAAACACAATTGGACTCCGATGATTTTGAGATTGATGAGGTTATGTAACGCCAGTTCCCAAATGCCATTATGAACCAAATCAATTAGTTATGCACACAAAGACTCTTAATTAAGCAAATTCAAATGATATTTCAATGACAAAAGATTTCTCGAAACAATAACATCTGATATAGACAGGATCCAATACACTTTCTATGTACAATCCATATATTCAGTCATTCTCAATCAATAAACTTTGTTTCTAAGTTTCACCTGCACCCCTCATTTTGGTTATTATATAGAAAATTCAATAAGATATTGATACAGTACAGTCCTAGTCATTTCGCTGGAAAAAAGAATACACTAGAAAAGTAATTCATATAAATTAAAGAACGATAAGCGACTGGAGTAATCGTAAGTTTCCTGAGGAAACCTGATTAACTAGGAATTCTCCATAATTTTATCAAAGTATTAGACATCACTAAAAATGAGTATACAGATACCAGTTTTGTGATCGACATGATATGTCTCCAATTAAAATGATTTTATACTAAAGTAAGAAGAGACATACTCAAAATTTCCAACGTCAATTTTTATTTTATGATTTTTTTTCTATTTTTTTTATATTAAGAGCTTGCCAATGTGACTCTACTCTGCCTGATGGAAAACATGAATAGAATCCAAGAGTTATGGTCACCATACTCATTGCTAATGCAGACAATGCAGAATGGCGACCCACACTATGGCGGTCCTGCGAGATGCTTTTTCACACCCTACTTTGGGACGTAAACGGCATGACAGTTATCGTGACAGTGTAAGGCTTACACAGTTATCACGATAACAGTCACATCTGCATCAATGGGCCTCTGCTTTCACTTGCACCTACGTATATGTTGTTGTTCATATTCTCGGTTTAGGTTTTTACAATTCAGCAGAAGCCTTTAAATTTAATATACATAGTACGCATGCTTCAAACGTTAGTAATAAGTCACATATAGGTTATAAAACTAAACAGCAGGTATATATTACTTGGCTACATACCTTTTAAATGTATTATCAAACGAGTTCTCGGTAATTCTTAAAAAAACATTGTATTTTTTCGAACGAGTATCATTGAACTGAAAAATTATTGGAGTAAACAAATACACATCGGCAGTGTAAACAACGTCCGTATCAAATTTGTTACGTTTCAATTATGTGACGACTCAATTTTTGACACAACGATTGATTCAAATAAAATAAACGGAGTTTAGAAACGGGTTCGAATCCGATTGCCTTTAAAAACGTCAACTGATTGTATTTTACTTGCTGTGTTTGTTTTACGTTGTGTGTATAAGAGCTACGGTCGTACGAGGGTTAGCTTTGTTCACATTGGATGAAGCTGATTCAGAATTACGACGGCTGATTTTAAATATATTTATATTTTTTTTACTTTACTTGGTACATGTAATTAAAAAAGTTCATTGTTATTGAAAGGTGAACAATGTAATAAAAACTTTGTCATTAAATAAAGGAATATTTATAAAACAACAATATACTGACGTCATGTCTATCCCAAATAATTGCCAAAAATTCATAACAGTTTTAAATTAAAATCTTTTGTGAGCCACGCAGTCAGTTAATAAATGTTATATCGTTTTCAATTGAATAGAACTGTAAAAATGGATATAGATTTATTAAACTAATTACATAGATATATTAAAGTCTTACATACAAACGTATAGGTAGCTAAAGCCTAGTGCTGCAAAACTGAGATCGGTGACAATGGCAGCCTCATGTTAGGTTCTTGTTCGACCCCTCTTTGTTTCGGACGATGTTTCAAGCGTGACAGTGTAACCTAGTGATGGCCTTTTAAGGAAATTAAAAGATCCAAAGGCAAACCTTATTCAATTAAGAAAATGTATAAACAAAAATTTCCACTTTTCGCTGCATTCTTACTTACAAAAGAAATACCACACAGACCATAGTTCCGCCGTAATAGTTTTATAACTATTTTCACTTTCTAGTCTTTATTATTCCTAAGATTTTTCAGGGTCGGCTTTACCATCTACTGGTTTCACCTCAATATTTGTTTTTTATACCAGGACCGACCGTTTCACGAGCTTTCTGAAGCATGTGAGTGAAACACTACCAAACCTCCATAATACGGGCTGTTATTAAAACAATCTAATTAGAAAAACCTAAAAACACTTTTGGATCGACCTGGCAATTCGACAATTGACTGTGGTCTTAGACTGTCAATCAATCGGTTCAAGTTCATCAACCGCTATTCGAATGAGACAGTTAATTAATAGATTTTCAACTGTATGGTATCAAAACTATCTAAAAACAATAAAAAAAAAATTCTCGAGTAGCTTTATTGCTAAAAAGAAACTTCAGGAATTAAAAATAAATAGTAAATTTGGCAGCAAAATGAGATAAATACAAAATAAAGAAATTGTAACCTATTTTAGATAAGTCAGGGTGATTATAATCTACAGACACAAACAGAATACCTACTACAAAGTCATTGAGCAAAGTTTCGTCAAATAACTTGCTGAAGTTGTTTCAGCAGCCCTATGAAATTGGTTTATTCGTTTTGTGCCTTCGTCGGTTGATTACCAACGTACATACAGGACGTAGCTACTCTAATTTGTACGCCCCGATTGGTAAAGATTTAACAAAAAATACATTTTGTTTTAGACGTTGTTTACGTCGGGAAAATCGTTCCATGGACTGTTTATGTAATCGAGAGAATGAACTAGTTATTTCTCTTTATTATTATAGGTTCTCATTATGTTTACAATTATTAATTTATTCCGTTTTTTTTTCAACTTTAGAATTTTTGTTTACTGTATTTTGGTGAAAATAATTCAATGTTTCAATTAAAGAATCAGGAGGGTAATGTATTCCTTGACAGTTTGTAATTATTATTTTACTCGTCGTATTGTATCATTAGGTATTGTTTTTTATCGTGAATGTTGCTATACCCGTATACATACAAAGCGTTAATTTGTTTGGAAATATTGTTGAAGAGTGTGGTGTATATTTACATACCACATAAATCAATAAATTTATTGTATTTGTTGACGGTGTAACAAAATAAATTAATAATAAATAAATAAATAATAATAAATAAACCCGACATCTGAGACACAACGTCATCTAGCTTCAAACTAAGAAGAGCTTGTATTATGACAACTAGACTGACTGATACAATACTTATATACTTCACTTTTGTAAAGACATACACATTGTACATCGTAAATGTCCGAAAGCCGAAATAATTTATCGATATTTGCAGATCATACAAACATTTGGTCCGGTCCGGGTATCGAACCCGAGGCCTCATACACAACAGTCGTATACGCTAGCACTGTATCACCGTGGCAGTACCATTAAAATATATTTTATATATGTACTATCTCAGTTTATGAATTACTAAAGAAATTTTCAATTGTTTTCAGACTAGTTCAACAGCATCCGATGTTTTGTACTCACTCGCCCGACAACTGTATGTTTTTTCCGCTTTTGTAGTTTTAAATGGACAGATCATCACACACTTTGTCTAATGACAACTGGTTACGACTACCAATATACATCGCATCACCAAACCTTCAAAGGGCTAAAGGAGGGTTTAAGAGTTAAACAGTTCATAGACCATCAATATTCTGCCAATAGTCTCTTATCCAACAGTCCCCATAAAATAAACAAGGTATCATAGATTCCTTATGGGGTAGTGTCACATCCAGAATGATTTATTGATTGTATACCAATACTTGCAATGTAAATGATTTTTTATCAAAATCTTAGTTATATTATCCACCAGAAACCTAAGATAAGAAAGAGAGTACAAATTAATTCACTATGGAGATACTTTATGAAAACTACGGGTACTAAATTATACATAAAAACAGACCACAAGGGATTTCATCTCGTCGGGCTCCTGTAATCCGCGATGATTGATCACTTTGTCACCGCAAAAAAGGACAATACAGCGAGGTTTTAAGCACAGATTTAAATATTTTTGCTAAGAATCATCTTTGTATTTCAGACTACCTACAAACTTCAAATTGATTGCTATCTTGACGTCAATTATTTTTTTATTAATTATTATTTCTACTACTGTGCTCGTATAAAGAGGTCTAGTTGAGAAAATTTGGTCATCATATAATATAATAGATAGTATTTATACCCGAACCGGACCAAACGTTTGTATGATCTGCAAATATTTATTTCGGAGTTTGGACATTTTCTATGTATAATGTGTATGTCTTTACAAAAATAAAGTATAGGGTAGACCAAGAATTTTTTGTCATTGGGCCCTAACATTCCGCGTAAATAAATGCCGTGCGGGGCGCGGAGTGGGGTCTGACTGCTAGTTCGTTTTTCGGTAATTTTGTCGCAATGGCTCGCTTAACGGAACCGCAGCGCGTCTACTACGTGAAATACTTTTATTTGAACAACAGTTCATTTATTACTGTGAGACGCTTATTTCGTGTTGAATACGATTTACGCGACTTAAATCACTGTCCGAGTGCTCCTTTAACAAAAAAATGGGTGAAAAAGTTCAAAGAGACGGGATCTACGATAAATGTGAAGTAAACTGGAGCCCCACGGAATTCTCGGTCCAAAGAGAACATGCAGCATGTTTCTGTTTCTGTTTGACGTAATCCAGATCTATTGACGCGCAAACGTTCGGCTGAATTAGGGTTATCCCGCACATCAATACGTCGTCGTACACTGAAGTGGAAGTGGGTACGGTTATGTCTCCAGACGAACCGATGGTCGCTGGAGCGTAAGTGTGCTAGAGTGAAGATCATGATTGGGGAAATGTAGTGTAGGACGCCCTGGTGGGACAACTTGAAAAAGGTGGCTTGCAGCGGATGGATGCAGATTGCCTAAGACCGGGATTGCCAGCGTTCCTTGGGGGAGATATTCCTTCAGCAGTGGACGGTGATAGGTTGATTTGATAGTATTTTCATATATCTCACGCACGACTAACTAATCTCAAATTAGGCAGAGCCTGTACTATGGTACGCAGACTACTAATAAACGTACTCATGTATTTCTAAATATATACATATTATAAATTAATTACATCCAGACCCAAAATAAATGACAGTGCCCATGACACAAAAAATGTTCTGGGTGGAAATCGATACGATATCTAGCGTAGTAGTCAAGGTCACTTACCATTAGACCAACAGGTCAGTCAATTATAATGATAGATTAGTTTTTCTCGAATAAGCACATAGAATTTTTGACTTGACCTGGATCATCAACATACTCAAAGAAAATATACAACATTTTGTAAAAATCGCATTATTCTTGAGTAAAAAAAACATTTTGACTATATTAATTGGGACTTTTGTATCTGTTTATCATTATCTGCTATTAGTTGAAACATGGATAGACCAAACACCTGAGCGCTGGTAATTAAATCCATATCTTTACAACTCTACCGAAACCTAAACATTTGAATCGCCAAGCAAAGAAAAGCAAGTCATAATAAGTCTTATGTATGATACGCATATTCATCGATCCAAAGAAGCTCTCAGTACTCATTGGAGAGAAATTTTAGATTTTCTCTTCTGGAAGAGGAAATAATTTATAAAATGAGCCACTCCAGTAGATTGGTCGTTAGGAGCGAATGTTAAAAGGTCCAAAGATTGACGTGATCTTTCGGAAACACATTTTAGAAGTTAATGTAAAATGTTTCTGGAAAGTTCAGTCTTTTCTGAATTTAATTACGTTTTAATTTGTGTGAGATTTCTGTACATCAGTCAAATATTGACACAGTGTGTCTATTGTTAAGAATTTATGTGTTATATATTTGTAGCTACCTCGATGGTCTAGCGGTTAGTGTATGCAACTATCAATCAAGAGATCTTGGGTTTAATCTTGGGTCGGGCTAAAAGTGGCCAAAAGTGGCCAAAATTGTTGGGTTTTTCTATATAATACTTAATAAAAGCTCGAAGTATGATAGTGATGTTGTGTCTTATTGTACGAACTTTCGGACGATACGGCAAGTGTTTAGTATAGCGGCTTTTTGCATACTAATGTAAATGTTGGTGAGTAGCTCAATCTGTCGAAAGAAACGAAGGAGGTGTTTTGGTATAAATAATTTTGGTCCAGTGCTGGAGAGTACCAAAGGCATAATGCACACTTTAGTTATTTTCCAAATCCTAGTTATTTCTTCTTTTAATTCTGTTTACTTATGTATCTTTAAAGTTATTGTTTTTTTGAAAAAAAAAGTGTATTAGAGACTAAAATGTCTATTAAATATGTGTGCTTAGTGTATTTATCTATTAGAGTTATGTCAGGTCGATTATTGTGGATGGTTTTATCGGTTAGTATGGCTCTATCGAAATATATTTTGTGACTTTGGTTCTCCAATACCAGTTTTGGAGAATATTGATAATATGGTGGTATCAATTTATGTTTAACAGCTATCTTTTGTGTATAAAATGTGTGATTTGATTGTGTCTGTTAGTATAGTCATTTAGGGCTTGAATTGCACAAGCACTTGTGATGTGTTGAATGGTTTCTGTGAATCGGTGATATTTTTTACATTTATCATTTTGGCTATTAGGATCTTTTAAAATAAAGTCACTGTAGTTTTTATTATTAATAACCTGGTCTTATATTGCAATTATAAGTCCTTCCATTTCAGGAAAAAGGGAACCTAACTGTAGCCATTTTTATTCGAAAATTCTAAATCTATGTGTGATTGTTCGAGGTCGTGGTAATGTCTACCATGAAGTTCTTTCGAACGCCATCTATTAATTTTTTGTTGTCTTAAAGATTCTGGGTTTTTCTAGATTACGTTTTATTGCATAAGTTTAATGGAGTAAGGTTAGCATCAATTACAATAATGGCTGCATGTATATTACTTGTTGTGGCATTACTGTAGAAGAAATCTTTTAAATGTATTACTATTATTATTATTATTCCGCCTTGATACGGTAGACTGAACTCAAGATGGGCTTGATAAACGTTTTGACCTAGTTGGCTTAATAATTCTGTCTTCTCCACGGATTTGTTCTAATTAAACATACTATAATTTTATGTAAACGACACCTACACTGTACTGATATTAGCCTTTTCTTATTTATCCTGTTCTGTCCATTGGTATAATTAGCCAGCAGTTTGCAAGCGAAAGGCGGTCACAGGGAACCTAATATTGGAGGTCACTGGGCCGGACAGCGCTGCCAAAGTGGATACTCTGAATGAATGCTTGCATCCGATATCAAGGTCCGGGAAATACGCAGGTCTGCATCCCGGTTGGAAATTGTTTTAGAGCGGGGTCCTAGGGCAGCACGCCAAGTTGTGACGGCCCAAAGTGTGCAGGTGGGATGTTCATAGGTCCGTGCAAATGTGTTAGCACTACGGGCCTTAGAATGTTACCAGAGCCTCGAAATGAGGCATATCGGGGTAAAATACTCAGGTCACGCTAACAAGAGTGGGCGCTGCTACTGCTGTGGGGAGTTGGGCCATAAAGGCCGAGCTTGTGCAGTAGATACACCAAAGTGTCGGATGTATCTTGACCATGTTCAGTCCGCCAACCATCGGTTGGGCAACAAGAAATGCTGTCCACCAAAGAAGAAGAGGAGACAGGTTCAACCTGGCTTAGCTCAATTGGGACAGCCCGAGCCGAGTTGTAACTCGACAAACAACTGACTCGACGGGAGGGACAATAGAGACGTAGAATTCCCACCCCATACACGGATTCTCCAGGGCAACCTCAACCACTGCCGCGTAGCACAGGATCTGCTGATCCAGACGCTTATGGAGCAGTCGGTTGCTCTGGCAGCCATTGCAGAGCCCTACTCCGTCCCGGACCATCTGCAGTGGTTCAGGGTGGTTGGCCGGGTAGGAAGAACCTACATTGCTCTCTCCTGAGAAAGGGTACGGGCTTTGTGGCAGTGGAGTGGGGAGTAACAGTGGTGGTAGGCTGTTACTTCTCTTCTAATCGCGGCCTATGAGGCTAGCTGCAAGGGTTGAGGATCTGCAAACGCAGTTACAATTCCCGTCTAGTATTCATCTTGGGTGACTTCAACGCCCACTCAAGAGAATGGGGTGTTACCCAAGACGACGTGAGGGGATAGGCCATCCTGGAGTGGGCAGCTGGACTAGACCACGGATCCGACTTCTCAATCGCGGTTCAGTCAGTACCTGTGTACGGTGGCGGAGGGGAGTTGATTGTCGACCTGTCATGGACTACTCCCTCTGCAGAACACATAGTGTTAGGATGGCGAGTAGCACAAGAAGCGGTTAGTCTCTCTGACCACCGGCACATCAAATGCGATGTATCACTCCGCCACCCTGGCCGCCTACACCAGGAAAGAGAACTTCCGCGACGAGTTTCCCTCATGCGACTCAACCGAGATATGGTCGTAGCCTCATTCCACGTCGTGGATTGATCAGAGGAAAGGGTTTTGACCGATCCGGAAGAACTGACTGCCAGGTATGGGAACATTATGGCGTTCATGGTAACCATGGTCATGGTAACCAGAATGGGCTCAGCGTACTGGTGGAATGCATAGATCTCGCGGCTGAGAACAACAGTCGCAAGATTGCGCCGCCCGTACCTTCGAGCTCGGAGAAGGCGGTGAACTTCAGTCGAGGAGATCGATGGAGCACTGTGGGAATTTGGAGCTGCTTTAAAGGTTCTCAGTGCCTAGAAGTAGCCACTAACATGTATAAATATATTACTAGAAATACCAAAAAGGTACATCAGTTTCTATTTTTATATTATAAGTAACCAGCTTACATGAATGAGACGGCCAATGGATGAAAAGTTAAATAACAAAACCACGGACATGCGATGCAGAGGAATAAACAAAATGCTGTTATTTGTACAATTGTAAAGAACAGAATCAGATGATAAATAATTCACAATAAAAGTAAAGCTGGGTGAAACAAGAAAAATAATACAATGGCCACAATTTTTTTAAAAAGATATCTGCAGTTTCTTATATAAGGAAACTATTTTACCATAAATCTGACCTAGTTATGATAATAATAATAATTAAACATAACCCTACATAACGAATATATAGTAGTTACTTAACTAGATTAATGGAAAGGGTCACGTATGCCCGGGTACCGGAAGTTGTGACGTCATTGCCGATTTTATGACTGCCGTCACGGAAGGCAAACTGTAAATGTACTGTTATACTTTAATTTATCCTAATCTAAGTTCAAGGACTTTTCTGTAGATGTGACTAGACTTAGATAGTATTAAACATAATTGACGCTGGCAACTTTATCGTTATTACAGATGACCCACATTTTTAATGGAGATTTGTTACTGAGAAAGAACCCAGTTATTTAGTTTCTGCAGGAGATACTAAGCGGTGAGAGACGTTCAAAAATAGGTATTCCTCTTATCGGATATCGGCCCATCAATAATTGAACTGTGCTTTAGCTACCTCATTTGCTAGTCCGAGCGAAATGTGAGCAGAGCACCCAACTTATCCAGTTTTATTATCTTAATCTAGTTTACTGTTTCTCTATATGTGTATAAGTACTGATTAATTCAGATTTGGTCTGCAATAATACATTTTATCTTTACGTACCTTCACTTAAATACTTTACTGCGAAAAATTAATCTATTTTCTAACATAATAGAGTGCCTCTTCAGAAAATTTATGCAGCTTGAGAAAACTCTGTATTGTATTCAATAAACGTGATCATTTTTTGAGCTAGCAATCAGTCGTAACATAAACTACCAATACTGGTTAAAATCCAAATCTGAAAAGAAAACATTCAGGCAAAAAAGCTGATGAAGTAAAAAATCATAATACAAAACTCTGAACGATTTAAGATTAACGCGATTCACCAGTAAATCAGAATGATTCCATTAAAGGAGAATCCAGTATGTAAACAATACAGAAGCGGCTTAGCCGAGGCGTTTTAAAATCCATGGGTTCCGATGTGAGGCAGTGAGGCACGAGGCACAACGAAGCGGAGCGTGGTTCGCAAGATTACTGTTTGAAGCACGTATGCTCGTTGCACTGTCGGGATTAGTAAATGGGTATGTGATTTTTCATTTTGTTCCTAAATTTTTTACCGAGTTCAGTAGTTCTGACTACATGAATCGAGTAGTGGTTTCAGTGATAGTCTCGTCGCTATCTGATACGCTGTGTTGTGAGTTCGATCTCCACAAACTTTGTGTGATCCACAAATTGTTGTGCATTGCCTGAATGCTTTTATGCTGAGTGCTTTTATGTAATACATGGGGAGTTAGCACTGATAGTCGAGATACAGATTCTGCCTAGTCCGACTTCGAAAGCGTATTCATTTAAATTTAGGTAATAATAGTATAGTCGTTCAAAGATATAACCTGTAATGTTTTGTAAAATGTAATAAAAAATTATTATTATATTATATTATACTTCAATAAGTATAAGCTCGCGTGGAATTGGGTCTGCCATAATTAATTTTGTAACAGATCATTTTTATTAATTTTTTTATGTAGCATTTAAACAATCCAACGGTACCATCATCAGTGTGTAACTTCAATGGTTTAGGCAGCGAACGCCAAGATAATCTCAGAGTTAATTGACATTTACCATTATGTTACGACCAAAATTACATAAAATAATTGTAAAATTGTAGAATAGGCATATATTTTTCCGATATATGACTTATATTACTGTAAAGTTTCATCCAAACCTGTCAAGTAATTTTTTCGTGAAAGAGAAACAAACATCCTCACAAACTTTAACATTTATAATACTAGTAGGATGAGACGTAAAAAAATGATAAATAAAAGTACTACACTAACGATCTAACTCAAAAACCTAAGCCTCATCGACCTTCTTTCTTGTGCTAATGAAGTTCTTAAAGAAATTAGTCGTAACCCTTTGTAGTGTCTCATATAGCGTCATTTTAAATAACATGGGGAAAGAGACAAGCAAGTAGTTTTATAGGTAGTAGAGCCACGCTGATTTCAGCACGAGCGGGCCGACTCAACCGGGGTAGTACTGCCCTCCCACAGAAGACCAACCTAAAGCGCCAGCATACGTGTTGTCGTATTTCGTTGGTGACTGTGAGACCGGAGGCCCATTGATGCAGGGGTGACAGTTATCGTGATAATTGTGTAAGCCTTACACTGTCACAATGACTGTCATGCCTTTTACGTCCCCAAGCGGGATGTGAAAAAGCATCTCACAAGGCCGCCATACTACATTGTCTGCATTTGCAATGAGTATGGTGACCACAACTCTTGGATTCTATTCATGCTTTCCATCGGGCAGAGTAGAGTAGAGCCACTTTAGCAGGCTCTTAATATAGAAAAAAAGCAAAATTGATGATAACGTTCATTTATTTGTAATACCCACGTCCCACTTCGTTAAATATATTTTTGTATTTCCTTAAAATATATTAGCAGATACTGAGTGCTGTTTTAGAGCAATGGCCGTTTGTTCTTCTTGCTTTGTTTTAATAGCGGCCGTTCGCTTAATAACCACGAGTGTGTTTGTACGGCACACAGTTTGTTCAACGTCCTGGCGTGCCTCGGTATAAAGTCACTCTCAGCATTTTTAATAATTACCTACATACTTTTGTATTCATTTGTACTTTTATAATGTAATGTTGAATGAATATTATCGGTTCTAACTATTTATGTTTTTCTGACAAGGTTTTGCTACACATTAATACAACTGTTAAAACATTTTATTTTAATAACTATTTACTCGTAAGTGAAGTATATATGTTGAATTACATACTTGAAAAAATATACATAATTACGTATCTATACAGTACCAAACAAATATTATTACTTATATCTTAAAGAAATAAAGAAAGAAGAATTTATTCTAACATTTATAAGACAACACATGGTTAAAAAGAATAAATTGAATTAAAGAAAGTGCCACAAGTAATCATAATATCCTGTACAATGCCAGAAAAGGCGCCTATCTCAGCGTATTACTGTAGCCTGAGGGCTGCAGCTCTTGTATTACGATAGTGCCCGCACCCGGCGTCCTCAGCTTCTCCGTCTGCGTGTACTGTATTTATAGTGGTGTATATTATACACGGAGAGATATAGAATATATATATATATATATATATATATATCCATTCACATACATAAAACAACTAAATTAAACATACTTTAAGAATATAGAAAAGAAAATGATGAAAGGAAAAAACTAATGTAACAATTGTTAATTTTCACCTACTGATCTTGCGCCCTCTGATACCATCTGTGCGAGCCCCACGTACATTACCAGCTCTTTACCTCGTTTGTCTATGACAAACAAACAGAAACCGCGGGCACGCAGTGTGTTTTGAAACTTCATTCCACGCTTCACTCACTCTTCGAACGAAGAGGTTTGTGTTTCTTTTGACAAAATACCTGATGCTGATACAGATGTTGTGAAGTGTTCTGTACTGATTTTTCTTGTCTAATTTGCGAAATATTCATAGCGCAGTGTTAATATGACAGTAGCGTGGTATAGTTACTGTGGCGTCATAGATGTGACTGAAGGTAAATATCAGGTATTATGTTGTTTTTGATACTCAAATAGGTATTTCTTGTATTCACAATGAGCATGATGACCATAACTCTTGGATTCTATTCATGGTTTCCATCAGATAGAGTAGACTCCCTTTAGCAGACTCTTAAAATAACAAAAACAAATTTTATACTGAAGCTAGAAACTGATTTCAGTTTCAGCAGCATGTTGTGGAAAGTTTGAAACTGCCTCTAAAGACAGAAGTCGTGTGTCTTGATATGCTCATGAGGTAAGAAGGTGCTCTAGTGGCATATTGCTTATAATTTTTGGACCATAATAGCTTACTATGTAGATAATCCGATCTACCGATTAGTACTACTCATATAGCAAGGTGGCCAAGTGGAGTTTTCGTTTCCATGTCATCCTCATCGGGTGTCTCACGATTTTGGAATGGAGTGATATGTTAGCGGGGAAAAATATTGTAGCAGTAATAATCATATACATTTTGCACTCGTTGTATGAGTCGTTTAGTTTTACCACGCAGGCAGGCCATAAACACAGTATCACCGTAGTTTTTTTTTCTATTTGAAGAAACTCTCAAAATGACTCTACGCTGCCTGATGGAAAGCATGAATAGAATCCAAGAGTTGTGGTCACCATATTCGTTGCAAATGCAGACGATGCAGTGTGGTAATCCACACTAAAGCGACCTAATGAGATGCTTTTTCATGCCCCGCTTGGGGACCTGAAAGTCATTGTAGCAGTGTAAGGCTAACACGGTTACCACGATGACTGTCTGTGTGATTACTGAAAATAGGGTAATTGGCAGGTGTATCCACACAGTACACACGAACACGAATAGTGACAGCAGATCGTTTACGAAGATCGACGATAGGGTCCGTAGTATACGATAGATGGCGTTAGTGTCAACGATAACGATGTTGTGTCTCCTAGCCGATTTCAACCACAGCGACCAGTCTGAAGAGTCAGAAGATATTATGAGAGCTGCAATAATAGGAGCCTCTTGAATCAAATGCAAGATGTCTTGATGAGCAGTCGCGTACTCTAACGGCTAGACAAACGTGGCAATAAATGATAATATTGAAGCGTTTAAGAAGGTTCTATCTTAGGTTGAGTAATCATACTCAAGACACTACTTATTCTACCACACCGCTAAACTACAGTTAATAAGTATGTGGGCTTTGTCGACCAAACTAAAAAAATATTATATTTTCAGAACACTAGTAGTCTGAAAGCATGATTGGGTCACTGTAAAGTTTTCTGTTTGAGTTTGTTTAACTTTATGCTAATCACCAACATTGCGCTTCATCTCCAGCACATAAATTGTATTGCTGTGTATAAATTCCGATTACATCAATACAACAATAACTATTTAAATTATTTAATCTTTAGTATAGACAACGGAGCGTACAGTAAGACCGATGAGACACGAGTGCCTTAATTTTCTAATTCTATTATACAATATCAAGCCTTTAGCCAATTATTCATTATTTAATAACAAAATTAGTAAAGAGTAATTACGCAGTAAATGAAAAATGTTAATCCCGTAAATAACTCACTTAAAATTTAAACAACAGCAGTTGAACTTTTTAAGTTAAAGAAAAAAACATTGCGATGAATTCGTAGCGAGCCAGCTGACACAACTTCTATGAAGGAAACAAAAATAATACGAAGAAACTTTATTTATAACTGAATTCAAATGTAATTTCCATCTGTCCGACTTAGAGTAATATGAATCATTTCAAGTTTGAATGTACAATATTCTGTTAATTACAATTCCGTTTCCTGCTAAACCTATGTTTGTTTTGACATCACATGCTTTTATTAAAACCAACATTTGAAAATAATATTAGCCGAATCGACAGTTCGATATTTTTACATATTTTCATGAGCTTCACACTTTATTACGATAGAGTTAACAAGTGGCTGGCATCAGGTCTCTGCGCAGTTTTCAAGCTTTTTGATATTTTTCAGCGGTCGTGGCGGAGCATTCGTTAATTCTTACACAGTGAATTTTTGCCGTGTACTATGCAGCCACTTTTTATAACACAAAAAAGCGGCATTTTCCGCGTTCCCGTAGCGCTTTATGTACCGTGCAGTTTGCTGCATAGTCCATTTTTAGGTTTAGACAATTAAGTAGAACGGACATGTAAGAGAAAATCCAGTAGACGTGCCAAGTCTAAATTGTAAAGTTTCATGTATGTATGTTGATATTTCTTAATCATTAAATATCAAACATATTTTTTGATGTTCCAGGAACGGGAACCATATTTTATTTTATAAGTAATACAGAATCCATAAGAGCAATGAGCTTTTGCCGTTACGGAATGCAAAAAATTGTAATTCAAGATATTTTTTAGTCTACACCAATGAAAGAGAACACAGACGCAGTGTTAGTTTCTTTGGATAATTCTTGTACGTATTCATAAGAGTTTTAAACATGAAAGTTGTAGCTACATGCATTTCAAAAATTGTTGACTGCATTTGAGACGGCAAATTAGAGCTGCACTTTAATTTTGTGCTAAACTTTATCAAACTAGATGGCGTTAACGTTGCACTTCCGTACTTTAAGCTAAAGCTCTTGGTTATTTGTTTATACTCGGTTGGTTTTAAGAAGAAAACTTTTCTTTTTCTTAGCATAGTTGTGTGTTCACAGAGAAATTTGAAACGAAATTACAGTCAGTTTAAGTAGAAATTTTAAATATAGGGATGAATTTCTAATATCATAAATCTAATGTTAATCGATCTTTCTTATATGAAAGCTGACTGTGTGTAATACAGACAAAGCTATTTGTATAATAGTCGTTTACAACTTTACACCTTTAACTAGTAAAAAAAATTTGAAATGGTTTGAAATTGAGAAATATGTACATTCCAAATTTATTTTGCTAACCTTAAATTAAATATGCTATAATTTAATACACATGTTTTAGTTATAAATATGTCTACGTATTTATTGCTCTACTAGCTAAGTTTGAAAGGCGTTAATGAAAAAAGGAAAACTATGTATGCACAAGTCGTGGTTGAAGAGTAACTCGCCTCAGTTTTTTGTATAAGACTTAATGTAATAATAAAAAGTGGTATAAAAGAACTTTTTTGAATCACATCCGGGCTGTTGATCAAAAGAAAACTGTATGTAGGAAGTAGTTGATGACCGGCAAAATAGCTGTATTATTTATTTTATTTTTTCCTATATTAAGAGCCTACCAAAGCGACTCTACTCTGACTGATGGGAAGCATGAATAGAATCCAAGGGTTGTGGTCACCATATTCATTGCAAATGCAGACAATGCAGTAAGGTGACCCACACTATGGCGGCCTTGTGAGATGCTTTTTCGTACCCCGCTTGGGGACGTAAAAGGCATGACAGTCATTGTGACAGTGTAAGACTTACACAGTTACCGCGATTACTGGCACCCCTACATCAATGGGCCTCCGGTCTCACACTTACAAACGAAACACGACAACACGGATGCTGGCGCTTTAGGTTAGTCTTTTGTGGGAGGGTAGTACTGCCCCTGTGGAGCGGGCCGCTCGTGCTGATATCAGAGTGGCTCTACTACATTCTGTATTTCAATATCAACCTTATAAATACATATACGTATTTATAAATGGTAATCAGACACTTATAAGATTTATTTTTTTAAAATGTGGCATATAGATGCCGATTCCCCAATACACGTGTATTTTGGAAGGTTTTTTATAGAAATAGAACGTTCATTAATTTCTTCATTTTGAATATTGAGTCTGTGAACATGAAAATGTGAAGGTGTATTCTGATGAACTCATCCACCTGGTCCCATATTCTCCCTTCCTCTACAGGACTACACGTTCTAGCCTCGGCAATTACCGCTTTAGAATTGAATGAATTTAATTCGGGAGCATATATATGCTCCCGAATTAAACGATTCGGCTCTTCCTTCGTGGTAAATTAGTTAAAATCTGAAACTCACTACCAGCGCACGTGTTTCCCTCCCACTATGACCCCGGGTCTTTTAAGTGTGGCGTGAATATGCATATCACTAGGTAACCATAGTGTGGGTGGCCATATTAAATTGTCGGCATTGGCAATGAATATAGAAAACACCACTCTTGGATTCTATTCATGCTTCTATCAGGCAGAGTAGACTCACTTTGGTAGGCCAAGAATAAAAAAAAAATTGTGTTTGTAACAATATATATATAAATACAACTATATACTATTTTTTTAAATAGTCTTATATCCTTGTCTTTAATTTATTCTACACGAAATTTATTATTCTTTCATTTGAGATCAACACAAGTCATAATCAGAAGCATTAAAACGAAGAGTTGGTAAAATAAGTTCAATCATTTATTCGCGACTGATGATCGCTAATTGAACACGTCAACCGCGTCAGCCGTGACGTGTTCGCAATTTGAATTTGTGATGTCGAACAATGGTATGTATGTGACGTGCTATGTGATTGTAAATATGGTGTCGGCAGTTTTATTTGGTGATGAATGAGGATGGATTAAAGATAATATTTAAGTTGTAGAAAAGAAGGATTCGAAAAGAAATATTTCACTACAGCAAGTATATTGGCTTTACCGTAGACTTAACTAGTAATACATAGATGGAATGGAATAGCTATCTAGTTTCAGTGTTAACGATAACACACAACGTTGTGTAAATAAGATGAATTCACGAGTAGGTCTATAATATACTTACCCACAACGATCTATATATTTCAGAGCAGAAGTTGCTCAAAATGCCAGTGTCCATACTGTAAGTAATTTTTTTTATGTAATATTGTAAAAATCAAAAAGGTTTATTTTCTTACAGAGTAAGTAAGTTATTGTGTATTCTGATTTAAATATTAATGAATTTTTGATCATTTTTATTTTACATATTTTATATAATCTTAAAAGAATTTTTTTACCTATTGCAACTGCTAGAAAAAGAGAATGAAGAAATGCTTTTTTTCCAATTATTTACTGACTGAGTTGTTTAACATACCACAAGTTTTGTAACTCTTAGCTTTGTGAGGCAATTAAGTTATAAAGCTAGTTACTAGAGATGTAGTGTGGATAAAATCTAACTAAAAACATCGCACTGATGATAACAATATCAATTTTACACGAAAAGAAAATTGAGATGTTAATTTTAACATTTATTAAAAATTCAATTAAGTTCGTCACGTAAATAAATTAAGTAATGTTTTTTATGTGAAACGGTTATATATTGAAATTAATATAATAATGAAAATTGTTAGGCGTGTCAAATCTCTATCAAGACAAGTACGGTTGTAACATTATAAATATTATTGGAGTATTCTTGTATTCTCACATTACGCTACATACACCCAACGGTTTATTTTCATTGTCTGATAAATGCTCTAGACTAGGTGTAAGAGGAGAGTAATAACAATAATTCAAAAAAAATAACTACATGTAGTGTATCAGTCGGAACTTCTCATTCTTATTATTAAAATAAAATTGTTTTTGCTATATTTAATGAGGCCACTGCCGGTATGATAGCTTAAATTTACTTACTTTAAATAATAGTCGTAAAACTCTAAATAATATCAGCTAATAGTACTATTAATAGAAAATTATTTGATCCAATAGGTTTACTTGGCTGATGTTCTATCAGACCGGAGGCCCATTGATGCAGCGGTGACAGCTGTCGTGGTAACTGTGTAAGCTTTACACTGCCACGACGACTGTCATGCCTCTTACGTCCCCAAGCGTAGTGTGCCGGGCCGCCGTAGTGTGGGTCACCACACTGCATTGCCTGCATTTGCAATGATCAGATGAAATCAGAGTATGGTGACCACAACTGTTTGGATTCTGTTCATGCTTTTCATCTGGCAGAGTGGAGTCACTTTGGCAGACTCTTCATATAGAAAAAAAAAAAAAAAAAAAATCTTAAAAATTTTTTTAAAAATTTAGCTCTCAAAATTAAGTTGGTATGAACTGATAGATAATATATTAGAAAGAGAATCGAAGAGTTTTATAAATCCTTCTATGTAATTTAGAATATAATCAGTCAAATCTTAAAAGTTGGCCGAAGTAACTGTGAAAGTTATAAACAAATAATGTAATGTCGGTACCTTCATTATGCTATGGGAAGCAAGGTTCATAGTTAACGGGCAAGTGATAAAGATTAAAGGTTACTGCTTTTAGAAGCGAAGAAAAAGGGAGAACAGCCTGGCCTGATGCTTCAGTCATATTCTGACCCATATATCCTATAAACAACTGTTCATAGTAAGAGTGAGAATGGTCATAAAATAGTCGTAAGTGTAATCTGGGTTCTCATAACAAGTAGGGTACGGATCTAAAGAATTATGACCACATAGTCCAACTAATAATCGACACGGACTTTTCTACCTATTGGTTCCAGGTAAAAATACAACTATAGTAATCGGATGACCCGGTCTGATATTTTTCTTTTACGGTATGGTCCGACCGATCGGTCGGTACGTATTTTTTTCTGATAGAGTAACGATTTTTTTCTTTTGTTAGTTTGCTCACTGGTTTATGAATGGACTATGAAAAGCGGGTTTCTCTTATTGATTTTAGACAACTAAAATCTGTTGTCTTTAATCATTTTATTATTTATATGCTGGAAGGAAATACAGATATTCGCAAAGAAAGATGACTATTTCATATTTCAAACTTTTTATTTGTTATTAAAAATATATTTTGTTATTTAAATTAAATCTATATCTCAGTTATTGTTTATTTCTCGGTGTCTATTCAATTGTTGTAGTTTTTTTTGCCAGTTAGTTCTAGCTTTTTTTTGTTAAAATTTTGATTATTTTTGTTACTTTTTCTAAAGGAGTAAAAACAAGGGTAGAACTTTTGACGTGTTCTTTATATAAAACAATGACGTTCAAACAAGACAAGTGAAACAAGGGAGAAATGTTTAACACGTTCACTGCGGGCCACATTTTGAAGAACTTTCAGCTGGTGCGACTGAGGTCGAATCAGCCCCAAGCTAAACTTCCTTGTAATGCGGTTGAGGCCTTTTCTGTCTCATGTTTCAATCATTTGGTAAATGTGTTGTAACTTGATCAGGAGCGTGATTCGATGTTTAATTTTATGCTAAAATGACTTGCATGGTATTGTTTTATGTACATCTAGCTTCGCCCCGGGTTCTGATTTTTAGTTTTAGAGAAAACACCTAAAATATATTTGAGGTCGTTTTAGACCACACATCGCACTAAATCGGGGCGGCATTAGTGATGGGAATGAATTTATATCGATGAATGTTCATGTCTATGTTTTATTTCTATTGCTTTTTTATATTGTTATAGCATTGTGCATAAAAGTATGGGGTGTTGTTAAATAAAATACAAACTATTGGTTCATCTAATTTATTCTATATTACTTTGCATGCTGTTCGTTAAAACAATGCAAGCACATAGCTTTCTTACATTGTGAACAATTAGTCATATTTTTTTTTAGTTTTTATATTCTGGGTTTGCTTATACCGGTATAGGGGACATATATATACACACCGGCAGAAAATGCCACTAGGCATTAAGTTCGCCTTGTGCATTATGTTTTGCAGAAAGTGTAAATAAATAAATATATAGAAGAATTTTCAGCTTTTATAATATAACTAAGGTATGGGTGTCACGGGCTCTCACTCTATAAATATATAACTGAACACACACACAAGAGAATTTAACAAAAATAAAACAATTAACACGATTGCGCAAAGACACGTGCTCCAGTATCGACTATGGTAGCGTCACTAAAGTCGACTTACCTGCTCTCACGCCGCCCGCGCGTCCCGCCGCTGGAGGTCGAAATCGGCCTCAACCCGCACCTTATTCAATATTTGAGTGATCAGTGCGTTTGAGGCGTATTTCGACCTCAAATATTTTTTTTACAATATTGAGTCAATGCTTCGCAGACATAAAAAAAGCTATATTTGTCTTTGTCATACCTCATACGGTTGAGTGTAAACAGCCGCCGCACTAGAGAGAAAACACAGTTTTACGCGCCGCACCAGCGTAAAGTCTACCATGAGGTTGAATCAACCTCAAGCCGCAGTGAACGTGTTAAATAAGTGTTGGAGATATGTTAATAAAGTTATTTTTAATAAATTTAATTACTAAACTTAACAAAATAGAAGTCCTCTTGAGCATGTTTTTTCTTATTTTTTATTAGTGCGATTATATTTTATTATCATCAATTCTTTGCTACATTATACTTTAATTGAAAGTACAACGATCTTTGTTTTAAGACGTATGAAGTCTGCGTTGTCCGATCGACGAGTAGTAGGACCACACTTATTCATAGTCTGCGCAGTTATAGTTTCTATAATCATAGTTATATTTAAATTCGTTTACAATGACTTCACAAGTTTTAAAATAATAATTAGGAGGAGAATTGCTATGAAAACTCAAGTTACAACCCGTAGATGGTAAGTGATTCGAAACGAAATGGCTGACGACATCACACAGTATAAAGAGTTAATATGTATAAATTAGAGTCATACTGTGTGATTTCATCGATTTTTGTTTGTACTTAAATATATACTTTTGTAGGATTGCTGTGGTATCTTTCTGCGAAGCTGTTATGCTCTAGACAGAGACCGCTGAACGGGATCGGAAGAGGGCTGATCCCGAGCGAAGAAGACGTCGGTGTCGTTATGAGCCGTCGACGGGACCGTGAACCGCCAGAGAGTGGCACCCCTGTAGTGGTGGATTAGTAGCTGCGGTCGGCGATAGGATAATTTGTTGCAGCCTGGTCGCAAAAATGCGATTGGTTCGCAACAAATTATAACAACCGGACTGATAGGTGGGGAAGCCTTTGTGGCCTCCCCAGGATAGGTCTGACTAGGTGCGGCGCTGATTTTGGAGGGGACCTGAAATAATATGGTCCGGGTCCCCTTCAGAGAAGGACGTCTGAGACCAGCCGACGGGGTGGTTTTTAGTGGAAACACCACATTCTCCTGGCTTCTGCGTCTCCGAGGAGCCGCAGATCGGAAGGGATTTTCCACCCCGACAACAAAAAAAAAGGGCTGTTGTGTTTTCATCTGAAAATCAGGGCTGTATGAACACCGTGTAGGCGCTGTTATTCGGGCATTTAGTTGAGTACTAGTACTCAGGCGTCAGTCACTTAGCCTGTCGTTGGTTAAGGACCACAAGAAATAAAAGTAAACATATGGTGACTACACCAAATAAGTGAAGAGTATTCTGCATAACGATGGTAGTAGCCAAGGTATGCAGGAATAAAAAGATTTAAATTAAATTCGTCTGTAGAATAAATATTTTACATGCACGTCCTGGACGTGAACATTGTTTGCCAGGATTAATGGTACCACATAAAAATGCAAAAATCAGAGACAGATTATTCTAGAAAATTATCACTGGAAAGTTCTTTAACTATGTTTCAATTCAATGTTGTAGTAAATGAATAAACTAGCTGAACATTTTATTGAACTTCAAAAAGTTTTTTTAATACTGTTGAAAAAATTTATCGAAGGAGCTGTACTGATTAGACTAATTTGATCAGAATATTGATAGCTGGTGGTTAACACTTTGTAAATTGAGTTACTAGAATCTCACATAAAATTAAACACATAATCATAGAGAAAGATACTCAAAAGGCCCCAATACACTTGCTATAATATGACACGCAGGCCGCTTTAACACCTGTGACTTATTTAATCGAAAATATATTCCATTATCATGGACATGTCCTCTGACCTTTGTGGATGTGGTTATCTTAGCCGGCATTCTCTGATGAAATTAAATCCAACTCAATTCATTTATAACGCTTTGAGCACGTAAATACACTGTGTTATTGTGGGCATGCTTAAAATATAAAATATTGCCATTCTTGTTTTCTTTTTACAGAGCGACAGTTATTTCATTGCATTTCGAACTTACAATTTGCCCACAGATTTTGGAAGAACACAATAAATACAGTATTATAACATAACTTAATATGTTAATGTTTCTTGATTAAGTAAGTTTTCTATTGCACTCCAATGATATAATATAAAACGCTGGGAATAAGATAGTTATTGGCTCGCGGCAACAAATAGCTCAATAAGAACAATTGAATATCACAAAGAAACGAATTGTCATAGCGTGGTTAGCACTGTCATTTCTTATGCAAGAAGCAATGCCTTAGCTCTAGACGGGCGGCCACAACTTCTGAGACCAAGCGAGCACTTGGAACCAAGCCAATTCTCTGGAGATGTCAAAATGTTTTGAATACTTTATGGACTTTAGAGAAAGTCCTTTTCTTCAGAATCAGGGGTAATTTTGTGGAAATAATGCGGTGCTAACGGCGCGGGGTCGTAAAGCCCTCTGTGGAGCTAGCACGATTTCTGCAAATAATATATTGTTAGAGTAGATTTTGGAGTCGTTCGTATCTGAAGCAATTCGCAGACTAAACATCTTTTACATAATTAAATACTGAAATCACTTTAGAATATTATAAAACATTTTATTTACGTTTGTATATCAACGATACCCGTTGTTGAAGGAATTAAAAACTGGTAAGTATTATACTGATTTTTTTTGCATATGTACAAAAGAAAATGACAAACTCCAGATATGAAAAATATATTCTTCAACGGATATACACTTATAATACTTTTTTTTCTATTTAAAGAATATGTCAAAGTGATCCTAGTCTGGCTGATGAGAGGCAGATTTTTTCTATATTAAGAGCCTGCCAAAGTGGCTCTACTCTACCTGATGGAAAGCATGAGTAGAATCCAAGAGTTACGGTCATCATACTCATTGTGAATGCAAGCAATACAGTATGGTGACCCACACTATGGCGGTCTAGAGATGCTTTTTTACGCCCCACTTGGGGACGTAAAAGGCATGACAGTCATTATGGTGAGATAAGGCTCACACCCTACCATGATAACTGTCACTCCTGCATCAATGGACCGCCGGTCTTGTTTTCACTAACGAAACACGACGGCATGGATGCTGTCGCTTTAGGTTCGTCTTCTGTGAGAGGGTAATATTTCCTTGGTCGAGCCGGCTCGTTCGTGCTGAAATAAGTGTACCTTTACTACCTTCAGAACATAACATTACAAAGTCTTAGAATCATTCTTTACTTTATATTGGCAGGTTTAAGTGAAGTATAACCGCAATCACATGGTAAATCAGTATTAAGTAATCACTGTTTGTTTTTCTTGTTACCTCATCCTCACCATCATCAACATCCTTTATCAGCCCGCTGCTGGGCCTAGGTCTCTCTTTTCTTAGAAGAAGCCTGTTTGTCTTCTTCTTTTCTTAAAGAAGAAAATCTTAACTAAAAATAAAACAACATCGAGCCATCACCTCGATCTCAATATCAGCATCGGACCAACTAAAACTATGCAATTAATTTTTAACTTAAAAATTAATCACTCCTTATAAGATAATATTCCTCAAACAAGTTGATTATTGTTTTATTGAAAAAGAAAATTTAAAATTAAATATATATTTACTAATTTGGGTACTAAATCTAAAATCGATGATTTACACTTTTAATCATTTTCATAAATATAATCAGGATCACTAACAGTTAAGGCAGAACAGTTAAGACTAATCAAACGATGCCTCAAACGTCAAAATCCATCAAACCAAATGGTACTCCAAATGGACTATGAAGTGGGTCAAAGAGATATATATACCTACATACAAACACTCTAAAATCATAACCCTCCTTATCGAATATTTAAAAAAGTTTAATATGTTAAATCATTCATAGTTAATTTTATTCGCGATTTGAGTTTTGGACAATTTGAAGTAACACACACATTTCATCTGAAACTCTAACCAACAAGTCAACCTTTTTGATTGACGGGGGTATGACGTCCAGTTTGCACAACCAAATATTTTTGTGGTGATTTACATAATTATACTATAAAGTGAAATTAGTAAAGTTTTTGGTAACTGTGTAAGCCTTACACTGTCACAATACCTGTCATGCCTATTACGTCCCCAAGCTAGGTGTGAAATAGCATCTCACAAGGCCACCATAGTGTAAGTCACCATACTGCATTGTTCGTAGTGTAGCGGCTTCTACATTATAAACACAAAGTAAATGTACAACGGCGCCATCTAGCGAAGATACGTCGAACTACGAAGTATGAACGAAACGTATGAATGTAATGAACTACAATGCTACTACTAATAATCCTGCATCGCGATATAGAGATTCGCGTGGCAATTAGCATATGTACAACATCCCAACATCAACCGTTGGGCTGTGGCCCACCAGGCATGATCACCTCACCTGGTCGGAGGATCCTCCCTTTGTGTCGGAGGGACATATGACACACGTCCCTCCATAGTGGTGACCCCGACGTGATTGGAAGCAGCCTTCAAGTCAATATCAGCAGCGTCACTCCCACAACGATGAGCAGTAATCAAGTCTCAGCCAGCCAGCAACCTCGGCCTCAACAGGGATACCACATGCAGGACGCGCCCGCTTCAGCCTGGTTACCCTACGGCCTCTTCAGCGTCTAGGCACACCACATGCAATGCCGACTCACCGGGATCTGCATACTTCAGCCTCGACTCACTGGGGACTTCACCGCAGCACCGCACACCACATGCAATGCCGACTCACTGGGATCTGAATACTTCAGCCCCGACTCACTGGGACTAGCGGCATTCAGTTCCGACTCACTGGAACTTGCGGCACTCAGTTTCGACTCACTGGAACTACACACTCCTGGCACTGGCACGCTCCACAACAGAGCATAGACAGCTGACTCATCAATACATCGACCTCCGGTCTTAGAGGGGAGTGATGTAGCGGCTTCTACATTATAAACACAAAGTAAATGTACAACGGCGCCATCTAGCGAAGATACGTCGAACTACGAAGTATGAACGAAACGTATGAATGTAATGAACTACAATGCTACTACTAATCCTGCATCGCGATATAGAGATTCGCGTGGCAATTAGCATATGTACAACATCCCAATATCAACCGTTGGGCTGTGGCCCACCAGGCATGATCACCTCGCCTGGTCGGAGGATCCTCCCTTTGAGTCGGAGGGACACACGTCCCTCCACAGTAGTATGAGTATGGTGACCACAACTCTTGGATTCTATTCCTGCTTTCCATCAGGCAGAGCAGAGTCACTTTGGCAGGTTCTTAATATATAAAAAAATCTACAATAAAGTAAACAGTAAACAAAGCTGTTGCTTCAACATAAGTATAATAAAATTATCTTTTAAACCCAATTTATTTTCCTAAGTTAGCTTTCAACGCTGTCCGGATTCAGTACCGTCTAGTGTATCATAAACTTGAAAATTAGCATATTTATTGTATCTGTTGTTAGATTTACAAGCAAAACCATAACTTTAATCTCAGAGTATTTAAAAAACATCATATTTGTAGGCAAATACTACTCATATATTTTGTACCGCCCCACACCGCTCATCATCGCTCTCGTTACCATTGATTAACATTGCGACAGTAGTTCATACAAAGTGGAGCTGCCAATATCAAGTTCAATTTAACTGCCTCGCTGGCGCAGCGGTAGTAAATGCGACTGCTGTCCGATTCCCGGGTCGAAACAAATGTTTGCATGATCTACAAATATTTATTTCGAAGTTTGGGTGTTTTCTATGTATAATATGTATATATTTACCAGAGCCAAATTCGATTTCATCGGCAGGATTGGTAAGCGACTTACGAGCTATCCCTCTGGGAGTCGTGCGTTTTGGTCTCTTGCTAAGGCTGCCGAAGGAAATTTTTGCCAGTCGTCTTTACCACCATTGCGAAATGCCGATGGTAACTTGGCCCATAGTGCTAAAGAGAAAGCCGACCTACTTGGGTAACTCTTTGCCGCGAACTCGACCATGAACGAGGATGGAAGTGCGGTACCGCCTACTAACCCGCCGTGCCAACACACTCTGCCGGAAATACACATTTCGCAAAGAGAAGTGCGGCGGGAACTAAACTGTCTAGACGTTCATAAGTCGAGTGGGCCAGACGGCATACCTGCAGTGGTGCTCAAAAAGTGTGCCCCTGAGTTGTGCCCTGTACTAACGCGACTTTTCGCGATTTCCTACCGCAAAAGGCAAGTGCCGTCTTCGTGGAAGACTGCCCATGTGCATCCAGTGCCAAAAAAGGGTGATAGATCGGACCCATCGAATTACAGGCCTATAGCTATAACCTCCCTTCTCTCTAAGGTGATGGCGCGTGTAATCAACACACGGCTCCTCAGTTACCTGGAAGAGCACGATTTGATCAGCGACCGCCAGTACGGTTTCCGCCGCGGTCGCTCGACTGGTGATCTTCTAGTGTATCTCACTCACCGGTGGGCTTCAGCCATTGAGAGTCAAGGTGAGGCTTTGGCAGTTGGCCTGGATATAGCAAAGGCGTTCGATCGGGTCTGGCACAGGGGCCTTCTATCGAAGTTACCGTCCTACGGCCTGCCCGAGGGTTTGTGCAAATGGGTGGCTAGCTTTTTGTCTGGCAGACGCATAAAAGCCGTCGTCGACGGTAGCTGCTCCGAAAGCATGGACATAAACGCTGGTGTCCCGCAAGGCTCCGTGCTATCTCCAACACTATTCTTGCTGCATATCAATGATATGTTGACCATAGATAGCATTCATTGTTATGCGGATGACAGTACTGGGGATGCGTATTACACGGGCCGGGCTAACATCCCTCGTACCGCTGTAGTAGAAAGTCGCGAACAACTTGTGTCTCAAATCGAGAGCACTTTACACAGAGTCTCCGATTGGGGTCGGGATAACCTGGTCCAATTTAACCCCTCTAAGACACAAGTTTGTGCGTTTACTGCTAAAAAAACCCCGTTCACTGTAGTTCCACAATTCCAGAATACACCCCTTACCATCTCACAGAGTATTGGGATCCTCGGTGTCGATATCTCCAGTGACGTCCAATTTCGGACTCATTTGGAGGGAAAGGTGAGGCTGGCATCAAAAAAGCTTGGTGTTCTGAATAGAGCGAAGCGATATTTCACACCGGCACAAAGGCTACTACTGTACAAAGCACAAGTTCGGCCTCACATGGAGTATTGCTGTCATCTCTGGGCGGGAGCACCGAAGTACCAGCTTGAGCCTTTCGATTCAGTCCAGAGACGTGCTGTGAGAATTGTCGACGATCCTGATCTCACGGACGGTATCGAGCCACTAAGTCTTAGGAGAGACTTTGCCTCCCTGTGTGTACTCTATCGTCTCTACAATGGGTTGTGTTCTGAAGAATTGTTTGATATGATGCCCACAGCCACATTCTACCATCGCACCGCTCGCCATCGTCAGGGAGCTCATCCACATACATTGGAACCTAAATGGTCGCGCACAGTGCGGTTTCAGAGAAATTTTCTCCCGCGAACAATCCCGTTATGGAATGAGCTCCCTGCCACGGTTTTCCCTGGGAACTACAGCATGGGGTTCTTCAAGAAGGGGGTTAATAGGTTTTTGAAGGGTCGGCAACGCGCACGTGATGCCCCTGGTGTCGCAGGCGTCCATAGGCTGCGGTAGCCGCTTACCATCAGGCGGGCCGTATGCTTGTTTGCCACCGTCGTGGTATAAAAAAAAAAAAAAAAAAATAAATTTACAAAAAAAAGTATATAAGTGTTCTATCAGTCAGTCTTGTTATCATAGCACAAGCTCTGCTTAGTTTGAAACTAGATGATGATGAAATATATTTCGGACATTTGACACACAAGTGTCAATTGCCCGAAATATTTTTTTATTTATTATTTATTTATTTAATATTCGACTAAATTAAAAATTTAACTCTTTATCACCATAACGTGTGTTGCAAAATAAAATTGCACAAATTGTGTACCTCCCCTCTTCCTATACACATAAACATAAACAAGCATTCTCTGAAACAATATTGTCACAAAACAGGCTAAATAAAAAGTGACATAATCTATTTACACGCAGCGAACGATATGCTGCGAATTATTTGCTGTGATTTCAAGTGAACCTAAATTTGGCATAGTTTGGTGACATTAATAGCTGCTAAATAAAGAAAAGTTACAACTTAAATAATTTACTAAGTCGACGTAAACAGACATCTTGGTAGCTAACACCTGAAAACAGTAGTACAAAGTAAAAGATAAATAAGAAAAGAAGTCACTAAGTATATGAATATTTAAAACAGTTTTTACCTTAAATATATACTTGTCTCTGCGTGGTGACGAATTAATAGTATAAGCTATTGTAGGTATATAATAGTATAAGGTACTATCTCTATTGATCCCGTGGGTTTCGCAGGAGCTGCCTAAGGGAGCTAACGACGCACCACAAATTGCAAAGAAAAAGGAAAGTTTTAAACATACATACCTGTCTAATCAGTGTGATATAGTAGGCATAAACCTCCATTCCAAAGAAAGGCCTATGTCCAGCTGTGGACTAGTAAAAATTGTTGATGACGATTTAATGTTTTGTATCTTACTTACTGCATATGTTAAGCTAATTTATTTTGTTTACTAAATAATCAGCTTTCAGCGACAAAATTTTCGCTTGGTCAAAATCCGACCTAAATTTGTAAAATAAAATCGTATTTTACACCTTGTTTGGAATTTATTTCAAATTTTAATCCCACTGTTATAATAAAAGTAGCCTTTGATAGATGAAAATAATTACGTAGTAACTGGCACGTTATGTATTTATTTGAAAATATTTTCACCGTATTTGTAGGTGTATTTATAGCGTTGTAACATGTAGGTATTGAGTTATTATTATAACAACTAGAAGTGGTTTTTATTGCTTCATTTAACACATTGCTATGGATGTCTCAGAGGCTACACGTAATTTAACTGCCTGCTTGAGGTCTCGGGTTCGATTCCCGGGGAGGACCAAATGTTTGTATGATCTGCAATTATTTGTTTCGAAGTTTGGGTGTTTTCTATGTAAAATATGTATACAAAAAAAAGTATATAAGTATTGTATCAGTCAATCTAGTTATCATAGCACAAGCTCTGCTTAGTTTGAAACAAGACGATGTTGGTGTTAAATGTCCGAAATATTTAATTTTAAGTCATTATACCTAGGTAAATTTCTTCCAGGGTGAAATGAGAAAACCCAAAAATCTACTTCGTTCACCGGGGTGAGATCATCCAGGTAATCACAGTGGGATAAACTACTTAAAATACAGAGGAATTCTAAATAAAAGTTCACTGGTGACAAGCTCATTTCCGGCATAAAGGCAAAATAGTTACCTGCTTCCGTGTAACCACGAGTACAACCAAATTGAATAATGCCTGAGCTCAGGTTGTTGTTAGATCAAGTGGTGAAAAAGGCACAGTTTTTTTTTTAAGGTTGTGGTCTAAACATGTTCATCGTATAAATGTACAATGGCCATGGTTCTATCCTGATAAATCATTCCACCGACAAACTACAGGTGTCAATAATGGCAGTTTGGGATTCTGAAAAAGATCGGGCAAGCCTTCTTACAAGCTGTAAACAATGATATCCGTGTATTTTAGTAGTTTCTTATGGGGAGTAAAAATTTACAACAAACAAACAAACAAACAAACTTTCTTAAACTGCGAGGTCCTTAACTATATAAATATTCATTACTCTTAAGTTTACAACTTTTAAATTTGCTATTTTTTTCTATATTAAGAGCCTGACAAAGTGACTCTACTCTGCCTGATGGAAAGCATGAATAGAATCCAAGAGTTGTGGTCACCATACCCATTGCAAATGCAGACAATGCAGTATGGTGACCCACACTATGGTGACATTGTTAGGTGCTTTTTCACAACCCGCTTGGGGACGTAAAAGGCATGACAGTCATCGTAACAGTGTAAGGTTTACACAGTTACCACGATAACTGTCACCCCTGCATCAATGGGGATATATGAATGATGATATATATATGATGATATGATATATATGTTACATTATAGGTCACCCTACCATTTTCTACTAAGGTTTGAATTTAGCAGGTATTTTAAACTCTACTTTAAAACACAAGTGACTAAAATTTCACAAATGAAACTTAACAAAACTCTGATTAAGCTGCTGAAGGAATTTGATAGTAAAACACTATACGTTGTTCTCGGTTTATTAATTTTGCGATAACTCCATTGAGCGGGATCACGAAGTTGAGAATGTTAAAGTTGGCGCATATCTCGTTAAAGACGAGCGCGCACTTATTTGAGCGAAGATATGCAGTAAACCCAATATTATGAAACTTTATTTCTGACGTGAGTGAATGATAGTTATAACGCATTTTAATTTGCATGAAAATGTTTAAGAAAGTAAAATCGTTAACTATCTAATATCTTACCTAGTAAATTCCGAAAGAAAATCAAATTTTTTCCACATAACTCCAGGATTTTCAGATATGCATTAGTAAGATCACTTGATTTTTTTAAAACCTGCTGATACATTATGCTGCAAGAAAATATATAAATATCATCATCATCATCATCATCAACAGCCTTTACAGTCCACTGATGGACATAGGCCTCTATAGACCACGCTGGCCAGACGGGTTGGAATAGGGTTTGTTCCAAATTTTCCTTCTCTTTGCTAGATGTTGTCTTGTATTCTTTGTCCCCTTAGTCGCCTTTTACGACACCCACGTAATGAATAGGGGTGGTAACACTAAGTATTCTTAATCCGTCACCACAGGATTATATAAATATGTTTTCATATAAATATGTAATAATATCCTTAATCTAGTCTTATCGCAAAGTTTAACGTTACATCCCTACCTGTATAATCTGTTTATAAGCTACCAACAGCCTATTGTGTTGATGGTCAATATCAGTACGCCCACCCCTTGGCATTATAATGTTTCTCAGTTTCAAATCCATTGAAATAAAAACTTCAACCGAAGGTCATGTTTGCATGAGTGTATGTTAAACAAACTACCGGTAATAAATTTCAAAAACACCAAACATAATTTTAAATTGTTAGAAAATGTTATGGCACGGTTTTATCTGCAATGAGATCATTGATGACCTCGGTGGCGCATACATTTCAGTCAGTTTATAAAATAAGGATACAAAATACAGCTAAAAGTTTTAAGTCGTACCGGCCACGCGATTTTTTAGTTTTTAGTTATTACTTACTAACGTTATTATTTAACGATTGACTTAATACATTAAACATGTTTCTCTTATAATTTACTGAGTAAATTTGGCAAAAAAAACCTAATATATAGTAATTCGGATATCTGACATGTAACTTCATCTAGTCCGAAAGCTACCCGAGTAGAGCTTGTGCCAGGGGTACTAGATTACTGATATAAAGACATATATTCTTTTACTTGTAAAAACAGACTTACGTAGAAAATACTCCAACCAGAAACAAATATTTACAGACCATAAAACACTTTGTCCGACCTGAGGATCAAATCGAAACCTCATAGCACAGCAGTTAGACGTTACTACAGCGTCTTTGAAACAATTTTCAGGATTTCAGTTTCAAGCTCATTGAATATGTGTATGTATTTATTACTCTTAAAACGCGCGTGTTGATCTCAATTATCACTGTTTAAAGATGAAATGAGAAACAAACAAATTATTTTTAAACAGAAAGTATACTTTTGTGTTTATTTTTCTCAGTAACTCCTTATCAGCTAGAAACAGTCAAATGCACTGCTGTGTTGCGTTTATGCTACTAAGTAGGATTAGTGTTATTGCTATTCCAAGAGAATGTAGAAATACTAGACGGACAATAAATTCTCTCACTATTGTTACAACCAAAATATCTACATCTGTAAGGCAAAATTGCTTGTCCTTACTGACTAATTACTTCGTTAAAGTAGAGCCTGGGAGTACAAACTTAAACTTTTGGCAGCTGTTGCCTTTAACACGCTTTTATTGGCTTCACTTGTATGTTTTTTGAAATATATAATTGTATTTTTTTTGTCCATATTAAGAGCCTGCCAAAGTGACTCTACTCTGCCTGATGCAAAGCATGAATAGAATCCAAGAGTTGTGGTCACCATACTCGTTGCAAATGCAGACAATGCAGTATAGTAACCCACGCTATGGCGACCTTGTGTGATGCTTTTTCACACCCCGCATTGAGACGTAAAAGGCATGACAGTCATCGTGACAGTGTAAGGCTTACACAGTTTCCACGATAACTGTCACCCCTGCATCAATGGGCGTCCGGTCTCAAAAGACTATCTTAATGACCCAAGAAGAAAGTTTTTTAGAAACTTAGTACCTAAGGAGGCAAATTGAGAAATGAGCGGTTGTATTTAAGTTCGTCATTCCCAAAGTCAAACATGAAATCGAAAATAATAACGCAGGTGAAGTTACGGCCGAAAACTAGTAGAACAATAAAAGCGAACAGAACGTACAACACAGATAGTCAGTTATAACACACGCTAGTATGTACAGAGATAATAAAGACAAGAAAGTATCGTATAAATCCAATTTTTATTCTCATGTGCGTGAGAAATATGTGTCGGTTCGGTGTAGGCGGCCAAAGGGTTGTTTTTATGGAATGTAGTCTGTTTGTATATATGCTTTATTTATTTTCGTACAGGGTCGTAGTCCAGTAATTTAGCACCTTATTGTGAATCGTGTTCTTTCATACCATTAAATATTAATAATTATATTAAGTACTTTTATATGACGAATTTTGATAGCAAGTGTAGTTCTGAAAGGTAAAAAGTAGTGGTTAAGATGTGGTATTAAGCATTAAACTTTATCTATTAAAAATAGTAAAAATTATGTATAATTTTAAATTCTTTACTTATATTTTGTAGTTAGGTAAGCATATTGCAAATTAATTCTAGACAGATCAATCTGCGATTAGATGTGTGGCAATTTTCAACATACTGAGACCGTTTCGTGCCTATGTGACTTTAAACTATCGACTCCGGTTTCATTCTAACATCTACAATCATTACGGGTAGTTGGTGCCTCAAAACGTCTGGCACCAGTCTATCTATAGAATTTTGAACGATGTGGAGGTTTGGCAGTTGTTCCACGTAAAAATTCGACGTTCTGCCGATGGAGTTGACTCGAAACTCGTCTCCGTCCTAGTTTTGAAACACATTCTTTGGTATACTTTCATTAAGGTAAGTTGTTACTCGAGTAACAAAGTTGTTCCTTTTTCAATTTTAGTGACCTACGATGTCTTAGTTTGTCGTACTATACGAGTATGATTATATTCTCTTCTTCGTAGTTCTCTTTTTGCAGATCTTCAAAAGTTTTAGGATGCCACATTTGTTTACTATGAATATTTAAACAAAACATATTCCTTTGCGTAAGTATGTACACTGTTCTTTTGTAGACATTTATATTTTATTTACCCATAAGGGAATTGCACAAGGGAGATTGCTTAAAGTGTGCTTATTTGCCAAAAGTACATCGCTTTGTTTCTGAATTTGAGAAACAAATTGCGCGAAAGAGTCGTACGCTCTCAAGACGTGAGGATTTTGAATAATCGATTTACTTTGAGAAGTGTTTATTTGCTAATATTTGTTGTCTGTTTATTTTTTTTTACATCTTTTGTGATACCAACGAGTTGACCGATGTGTAAGTGTAATAAGTGAAATTCTTTACCCATGGATACCTACAACTCAAGAGAAACAACTGCGTTATCACGACAAATGTCTCTAAAAATTGTAAACGTTGATATCAATCAATGTGAAAACAATAACTAGTGATGTCAGTTTACAGTTGTTATAATTACCGGACCCAAAATTTTGTGATCCGCTTACGAATACCAAAATCGAATATCCCTGAAAATAATCTCTTGCTACAATACTATTATATATTTCGGATATCTTTTAGTATTTGTCTAAGATAGGCCACGAATTAGTTAACTTTTGGTCCGAGAAGTCCGTGGGCCTCCAGTTTGCTTCTTATTTAGCAATCTCGTCTCTGTAAACTTTTTTACCTATTTCTTTATTAAAGGAGCACTCAGACACTGATTTAAGTCATGTTAGTCGTATTCAACGTGAAATAAACGTATCACAGTAATAAGGAAACTGTTGTTCAAATAAAATTGTTTTACATATCAAGCGCGCTGCAGCCCCGTGAAACGATCTATTGTGACAAAATGGCCGAGAAACGGACTAGTGGTCAGATCCCTCCCCACGCCTCGCGCGGATTTGATTTGCGTAAGATGTTAGATTTAAATGTTAACGAATTCTTGGTCCAACCTGTATTAAACATACAGATTAGAGTCAGAATGCATCGAATTAATTGAAACCTGAAGTATATTTTCTGCATTAATGTAACAAAAATGTAAAAGATGCAATTCTCTATCTTACAATGTGCCAAAAACAGATAAACCTACTTCAAATGTTCCTTCTTTATACAAGGGTAAAGGTTTGAATAGTAATCGTATGAGATTAGATTATCAAAACATTGTGCCCAACTTTATAAGAAAATAGTCCAGTATTAATTTAAGCTGCAACATCTTAGAGGGGGGTAATCTTGGTTAAACACATTGGTTATGTGTATATAAAAAATCACGAAGATTTACAAATTTGACAAGAAAATGAATTCTATATGCAAGCAGTTGGAATATCTGTAAACATTACATTATTAAATCATCAACCGGAATTAATCAAACCCTAAATTACTTCTTTACCTCGCTAATTTTCTAGTACCATTTGTCGTCGCTGGCTTTACCTCAAACCTTTTTCTCTCTAACCACACCTCAAAATGTAACTAAGTTTCATTAAGATTTGGCAATAATAGCTGCTCCCCACGAACATTTTCATTTTCAAGTCAAACAACTGCTCAAAATTCCTTCATTTGCATCACTGCAGACCCATTCCCTTAGAACCTTCATATTGCTGAACACCGAGATCCTTTTAATTACTGAGTTCGAAATAGTTTGATTAAGTTTCGCATTTCAACATCTTACAATACTGTAGATCAAAAGTTTTCAGGCTTAACGACTTTGAAGTATTTTACCTTTTTACGTTTATAATAGAGGTTTTGAACTTTTCTATATAAATCTGTAACATTTTTCAGGTATTACCTATATAATATTTCAGGTATATACCTTGTAAGAAAATTAAATTAACTCAACCTGATTTTTCTTACAGTGATAATAATAGTCTTATGTGGAACGAGAAGGTTCCTTTTCTTCTTTTCTTCTTCACAGAGTTTTCGAGAAAATCACCATGAGGATGGGAAAGATTTGCATTTGCAGTTGAATTACTTGTTAAAGACTTGAAAAATGACCTGTGTTTAGAAGGGAATGCTAAATAAAACTCCAAATAAAATATTAAAATTAATGCGTTATTTAAAATCAATTAAGAAATCAATTTCAAAAGTTTCTATTCTGCTATAAAGAAACATAAATAGATACTGAAAAGAAATGTAAATAAATGATTTAGATACAACAGCATTGGTAACTATTTGCTATTAAACATCATATATTACTCATACAGTATTGATATTTACATTATATTTGAGACTTAAATTGAAAATTGAAGAATAATATTAGAGATAGAAATTTATTTTGATGGAATATTACTTAAAACTTTACTTCAAAAATCTACGAATCATTAAGTCGAATGTTTTTACCAAAACTTTTAAACATAATTGTACTTTATGAATTTCTATGGAGTGTCACTGAGGCCAATTCAATAGCGAAGATTGTTAAATAAAACTAGTAAGTTAAGTGCCCATTCTACGAAATCTGAAGTACTTGTGACTAAGCTTAAACAAATTTAATGTTGTGACCTTAGTTTGGCACTTAGTTGTAACACACTTCAAATCGCACTTAACCTCTGGAACTAAGATAAATGAGAATTTATAAATCATCTTCTATTCTAACCACGCTCAGAGTTAATATTATATTTTATGTTAAGATTATTTGATGAGATTTTTTGAACGATTTTAAGATGCTAAAAAGGCATAAGGTCCTTATTGGAGAATTGATGTAACGTTTATACAATCTTTAAACTTATAGTTTATTACACATATCAAGTTCAATAAGAGAAGAGAGAATAGGTAGCTGAACTGACTCCCAACTGCAATACGAGTAATAATTTATCCTGATACTTCTCTTTCTACCCCCCACGGGAAGAGTACAGATAATAATGTTATTCAAAAGCAAATTACTGTTACCACCAGTCACCAGGTCAACTCAGATCAGGTCAGGTAAATATATCATTTAAACAATTTTGAGTCACTTTAAAAAGAGGCAATAAAGTGTACTTAATAATATATATAGGGTGGGCCACGTATTAGTTAACACTGGAAAATATTGTATAAAAAAATATATAATAAAAATTGTTTATTTAGAAGAAAGCTTATTAGTTGAAATTTATTTTTTAAAAATTACATCTTCTAAATGACCACCGTTTCGATGTTTCCACCCTTCTAAGCGAACACCGAAATTTTAGAATACTCATTGCCAAAGAGACCACGAGATCGTCGACATCTCTTCGCTGATTTTTCTTTTAGTTCATGAAGTGTATTTAATTTATTGCTGTAAATACGATTCTTCAAATAATCCCATGAAAAGATGTCTGCTTGGGATAGATCTGGACTTCTGGGTGGCTATGGAATGTCACTTCGTCTGGGAACATGTCTTTGACCAGAGGCAGGGATTTATAGGATGTGTGACAAGTGGCTCCATCTTGTTGGAACCATGTGTTACGATTGTAAACAGCAAATTTAGTACCATCGTTTCCAAGAAATCTCGTAACATGTTTGCATAGGACGTTAGATTCAAATGTTAACGAATTGTTGGATCACCCTTTATACAGTACAAAGTTTTGTGTTTATAGATAAAACGATACCTCAGACATCCGTAGCCGTGAAAATGATTAAGGATAAAATTTCTGTTATATTAGTATTTCACACGAAAATACAATGATAAATCAAATGAAAAACAAGTCTGTCTGAAGTTGCGGTGTTGTATTTAAAAAAATTTTAAAATGGTCATTTTCAATCTCTAATGATTTGGATATTAATTTGAATTTGGATAAATTATGATGGTGGCTGGGACTGCATAGACTACACCGACGGCTAGGTAGTTTTGGCGGCCTCCACGCCATTCTACTTCGCTGAGTGCCGTGGGTTCTAACCCCACATGGGGTAATTGTTGTTCTGACTCTACGCTTCGTGAGAACCCGAACGTAGAAACGAAATTTCTTACTATACTTTTTTTTCTAAATAACGCAGGGAATCTATAAGAAGTTTCAGGGTATAACACGGCCACACTGGCAGAATGCCCGGCATGGGTGGAGCAGAGGCGTGACCTCATGGCGGCCATCGGAGTAGGGACTCTCTCGCTCGGTAACATGGTTGCGGCCATAATACGGAGCGAGAGTCCGTGGAACTCTACCGTCTCTTTCTGCGAGCAGGTTAAGCTTGTGAAGAAGATAGCAGAGCGGGACCGAGAGAGGTTTAGAACTCTTCCGGTCAGCCAGGCCCGGGAACGGGCTAGGTACCGCAGAAGACTCAGGCGCCGGTGATCACGAGACAATTTCCGTCCTCCATAAGTGCAGGTAAACCTACTTCTACTAGGGTGACAGATGGCCTCATCTGTCACTCTAGCAGAAGTAGGTTGGGGGGGCAATGCGAGCACTACGGACTGCGCCCACCCTTTCGGGGGGAGGGAGGGCAGTAAAGAAACTATGAGGTTTTCCACACAGGAGGGGGCCACTACAACCGTAGTTGGCCCGAGGTACGTCGGGGTTCCAGGGATTTCTTTACTAGGGTGCACCTGGTCCCCTGGCTATTGGTACCTGAGACAGCGTGCGATTTTTGGTCGGTTCAAGTCCGACATAGCCACCCTTCGGTGGTATCCGTGGGGATTTCTGAACAGTATAAAAAAAAATGGTATAACACGGCATAGTACAGATAGCCATATGAAAACAACATAGAAATATTCGTGAGACACCTCAAAATCAGGGTTAGCAGATATATATTACTTAAATAATACTTATTTGAAAATCAATACTGTAGAGGAGTTGAGTACGACAAATTCGTTACTCTTTAATGACACAGATCGTTTCCACGTTTCATTTTTGTTTAATTTATCGTGCCCTACTCTTAATTCACCCTTCATTCAGACCTGAAAGGAAGTGCCGGGGACTGGGCTAATTGCGAGCGACATTATAAGAAAGGTACCTGTAATCTGATAGAAGTTCGCTCTCAAAAGCAAACTTTACAGTTGAATTTAGTTTGAAATTCCAACTTTTGTTGGTATCTGTCGGAATCAGTGTGAGCCGAAGTTTAACGGAAAATTGCCCTGCTTTTGTGGTTGTCTTAAAAACTTTGGTGTTCTGTAGTAAAATAGTTATTATCATCACCATCAGAAATATCTTACCCTTAGTAGCTCTCCTTTGAACTCCATTAAAGCTTATTTAAGGTTAGTTTAGTTTACTATAGAAATATATTCAAAATAGATTATTAATTGTTGATAATTGTCACTAAAGCATGGGTACGATAGAATAAGAAACAGAAAGTTTTAGGAAATCTATAGTTAGGTTTTACATTATAAATAAATTTCACGATATAATAAGTACTTAATTAGAACAAAAACATTACCAATCAATTAACAAAGCATCATACACTGCTCAACGAAGTAAAAAAAAACATTACTGTGAACGAATTGCAAGTTTTTAGGGAATAACTACTACTAATGGAAGTTAAAAATACTTTCTTGGTAATCACGGTATCTGAAGGACGTCTTGTTGCAGACTAGTGTCTCAAACTTTAAATATTTTTTAAATTCAAATCTCAATTTCAGACATAATGACAATCATTGTTTTTAAGTCTTGCAAGAAAATATACAATACTAAGCCATTAACTGCCTCAGTGACGCAGCAGTAGTGAATACGACTACTGCGCTCGAAGTCTCGAGTATTCTCGACTCGATTATTCCCGGGTTGGACCAAATGTTTGTATTTGTAAATATTTGTTTCGGAGTTTAGGTGTTTTCTTTCTATGATTTTTATATGTATATTTAAAAAAAACGTATTTAGATATTCTATCAATCAGTTTAGTTATAATAGTACAAGTTCTGCTCAATTTGAAACTAGATGGCGTTGTGTGTCAAATGTGTGAAATGACAGAAATATTTGTTTATATGCTATAAGCAGTTATACATCAAACAATATATAAACTGAAATATTGTCGTCAGAACATCTAAACATTTAAGTTAGTGTACTATAAAGTACTATAAAGTACTATAAAGTACTATAAAGTACTACAAAGTACCATAAAGCTACAAAAATGCACAATATCACCTTATACTGTTCTCTCGACTGAAAATTGGTATCTGATGTTTAGCTAGATTTTTCTTTTGTATCGTATTCAACAAAGCTGTCTGTAATATTAAAATTTTAATTGACGTCAATCAAAGTCATATCTAGAGTATTTACTTTTCTACAATTTAGTTAGACGAATTTTTTTTTCACTTAAATTGTTGTGACAAGATAAATTGAATTTTTTCTTGTCGTAATGTAATAATGCCAATTTTGTTGTAGTAGACCCATTTAACTATCTTTGAAGTCTTTAACTTTGTTTATTAGAGTTCAAATGTTCTGTTTAGCTATTAAATTGAATTATATTTTGAAGTAGATAAGAACTAAATTCAATTGATGGTAATTGAAACTATCTCCACCATGTTCAGTTAAAATTTGTATGAAATTTAGTTTACGTACCTATTCTTTATTTTAGAGAACTTTAATAGTTTTCTATTATATAACCAAAGGACTACGGTAGTAAACTAAACCAATTCAATATGGTAGAATTTCATTCTAAATCTTTACAAAACGAATCTGGACCCAACAAGATGTCATGAATTTTCCGTCTAACTGAGAAATTCCAGTTGATATTTTCTGTTGTTCTTAATTCTCCTCAGATAGAGTCTAGGTTTACCATACGGGAGTATAATCCTCTCTTCATTTATCACATGTGCAAAACATATGATACATCATAATTACAACAAAATGCCACATATTTACTTAAGGGAGACTTTGTCCTTGAAATTTTCAAAAAATGCATTTTTTTTTTATTACGGATTCTTATTGTACATGTTATTAGAAACAAATATGTCGAAGCGTTTCCGGGATTTCAAACGTTTACGATATTTTAAACGCGTTTGAAGTTAATACCGTCTTAGCAGAGCGCCCGACGAGCTGGGTCCCTGTAGGTCTTAGGGTCTCTGACGCAGGTATACAGAGCCTTTAATGCTTAGAAACCTTTGAATAGGGTCCCTACTTCCTCTTTCTTTGAGAAATATGAAAAAAGAAACCAAGGGACTTGGAGGAAAAGGGGCAGGCAAACTCACAGATAAAGTGATCGGAGAATTTACCAAATACTATGGCCTTGCTATCCGCCGTAAATTTACATTCTGTGCAAGCCATGAAGGACGCAGTCTGGGCCACATATTATCACAAGAGCTCCACGGATAAAAAACCCCGGCATAAGAGGTGGTCACCAGGAGAAAACAGTTGGTGTACGTGGCGTAAAGCCGAAGCGTCGGATACTTTGTCTTCATATAAGCACAAAGCTCCCCTCAGTGATGAAGTTCTTAAAGCTATCGAGCCAATTTACAAAGATTTGTCGTCGGACGATTTGGTACAAAGATGTTTGGGTGCTCATACTCAAAACAGTAATGAGTCACTGAAAAAAATGATTTGGATGCACGCGCTGAAAGAATTTCATTCCGGCACAGATGTGGTCAATATTACCACGGAATTAGCAGTAATTATCTTCAACGAAGGTGAGGAATCACTGTTAATTGCCATGGATCTCATGGGTGTCCGGATTGGCACATTCGCCGAGAGCTGGGTCCATTCACGGAACAGAGAAAGAATCTAGCGCGCGGAAAGGCAGGTGACCGACGCAGCAAAAAAGGCCCGGATTGAGCAACGAGAGATGTTAGCGGCTAAACATGAGCAGCTAGAAGAAGAGGAGGAATGCCTCAATGGACCAGGCATTGCCGATTAGTGGTAATTATAAATATATTATCGTAAACACAATACAAAACTTTTAAGGCGTTTTTCTCGAAAACACGTTTTTAAAAATGGCTGACATTCTCCTGGCCGCTGTAATTAACATATCGACCTGAAATTTGGAGAGCATACTCAGGAAATATGTCTCCACGGAATGACGGATCGTTTTTTCGATAGATACATTTTTGCATTTATAATTTATCTTTTTATGCGAAAAAAAAAGCGAAAATTGGATTTTTTTTCAATAATTGCTGTAATTTTTCGAAATTTGTACTAAACAAAAAACCCATCCGTCATTCCATGACCAGAAGGTCCCATATTGATAATATGCTTGGAATTGCCGGTTCAGATCAACACAGCAGGGGCAGTGATGTCAGCCGTTTACCTCCCGCGATTCGAGGACCTGTTTTTGCGGAGCTGCAACAGCCGCCATTTTGGTTAAAAGATAAAAAAAAAAATTTTTTAACGTTTTGTATATATTGAGTAAAAACTAAAAAAAAACTGCACTCAAAAAGCTTTACTCGTTCCCTTTAAAAAAAATAAAATGTAAACACCTGAAAAATGGCACTCCAAGGACGAAGTCTCCCTTAAAGTCAGACGGTACTATCTATTTTACTTCCACCACCACGCTCCACAACTGTTTAAGACGAGTGTTTTACAGCTGTCCGAGAACGTTTAATTAAACTCGCCTTAGCAATGAAACGGTAATATTTTACACATTATTGAATTCAGTACAGTTAAAAACGCTGTATTTAGAGTAACTCGTCAATTTGTAAAAGTGTATATCGGTAAGTAATATTATAATGTAATAGTTTGTGAGTATTTATGAATGTTTATTACTCGTTCACGTAAAAACTACTGAAGGGATTTAGATGAAATTTTATAATTATGTAGCTTACACGTTTTGAATAACATATAGACTACTATTAAACCCGATAAACGACATACACGCAGGTGGAGCCACGGGCAATAGCTAGTACGTGATAAAATAAACTACTTGCAGTTGAGACAATGGAAGATAAATTAGAACCGCTACCCGATGTCCGATTGAGCTTAAAGTTAGTGTACATAATGTGTACCTTCAGTGACAATATAATTATATGGTACTATAGAACTGTTTTGAAGATGAAGCCGAAGGACGTCCACAGGAACTTCTTAACAAAACAAGATAAACACATCAAGCTTGGGCCCATTTGTATTGTCTGTTTTGGAGCTGGTCTAAGGCAAGCGAACATTGTTTCTATAATAATGATCACATCAATCAATCTACACACAAGCCTGACAGAAAACTCCATAGTATAACAATATTTACATATTTAAATAAAACACATTACTTAATTCAGTTATAGTTACGTCCACTAACGGCTGTAAAAGTTATGATAATCGCCCAAACCTATTGTAAGCAACAGTAATATATTATATTTATCGCTTTTTTTATACATATGTATATGTATCTGTGACTAACAATGTTTTACATTATAATGTGCTATAACTTTGACTAATATTAAAACAAATGGCATTCATGAATAGTGATTGCTGCTCTTCCTACTTCGTTCCTCTTTACCATATTAAAACATCTCCATGACAAATTTTATAACGGTTTCAATGGTTTAACCGTAAACATCTAACAAACGAACATACATAGTTACTTTCACACTGACAATATCGTAGGGATTTAAATATTTATAAGTTAAAATGAAATAACTTATTCTTACAATAAAAGGGTCTTCCATTTTATGTCATTTTGCTCACAGCAACACCAGAGTGAACGAATTTAAGTATTTTCAAATATTCCTCTCTGTTGCACGTCCGATGTATTTTCTTTACCGACGTTGCAGGGGCCATTTCGACAAAAGGATGCACTTCAAACCATCTCCTAAAGAGATATTCTTTTAAAAATATCGCCTTTTCCAGCAGAACTGCGATTTATATATGTATTAATAGAGTGCTTATAACTGTGAAAATAGCTTTTTCTGTTTGTTACGTTTTTTTTTTTTGGTTTAGAAACAAATTGAAATTAAAATTTGCATAAAGATGAATATATATTACTTTGATTCTAATTTTTTTTTAATTTTAAAAACATATTCAAGTGACTCCACTCTGCCTGATCGAAAGCATGAATAGAATCCAAGAGTTGTGGTCACCATTACGACTCGCACTCACTAACGAAACACGACTGCACAGATGCTGTTGTTTTAGGTTGGTCTTCTGTGAGAGGGTAGTACTACTTTGGTCGAGTCAGCCCATTCGTGCTGAAAACACGGTGATTTTACTACCTCACAAAAATATTTGATTGATATAAGTATGTGGAGGGACGTGTGTCATGTGTCCTTCCGACACAAAGGGAGGATCCTTCAACCAGGCGAGGTGATCCTGTCTGGCGGGCCACGGCCCAACGGTTGATGTTGGGATGTTGTAGGTATATATGCTAATTGCCACGCGAATCTCTATATCGCGATACAAGATTAGTAGTTGCATTGTAATTCATTACTTTCATACGTTTCGTTCATACTTCATAGTATCTTCACTAGATGTCGCTGTGATATATTTTTGATTGTGCTATAATGTGGAATCGCCACAAGTACTTACTTAACATGGCAAAGAGCTTTATAAACTATATTGTGGTGTTTTAGGTTACTTGAATTCTCCAGAGCAGGCTCCACTGGGAGTTTCCTAGTACACTAAAACACATTTTGACTACACCACATATGTTCATGGTCGAGACGACTGATCGCAGGATAAAACGAAAAAAAAAAAAAACATTTGACAATAAAGATTTTCGTATGTCTCAGTGGAGGTGCAAATATTTTTCAGTGCTCAACTTATGAAAGTATTATATATATTTTTATTCAAAACACAAAACAAATATTTGTGTTGAACACTAGTTACTTCATCCATTACGATATTTCACAACAGATTTAATTTATCATTCATTATTAAAATATTAAATTGACTATACATGAAGCTAGAAAGAAACTCAACGTAGATAAAATTGAAGCACTGTAGAGGCGCAGCCCTATCGCGTGTTTAAGTACCACACGACTGTGAATATTATTACTAAATATATATAATACGAGTATAGTCGTTATTACGTTTCAAAGCACAGAATGTATCATTTCTTTGTAATCTTTGTAAAATTATATCAAATTACTTTCAAAACACTAGTTTATACGTAGAAATACGTACTCAAATACTCTATAAAATACGGTTTGCCGTGTTCTTAATTTAAACATTGGTTTTCTAACACTACTTGAGAGAGCCGGCAAGCCACCATCTTGTTTTGTATATTCAAATTTATTCGTTTTTACTTCTTTTCTAGGGCTATACTTTTAGTTTTAAAATAAAACTAACATTCTTTTTTAAATTATTAGTATCTTTATAATACTATTAATTATCCAACAGTACTATAGTTTTTAAATCTTTCTGAAAAGACAAGTCCTGCACTATGTATATATTTTGTACCGCGGGAGACTACAAACATATATTACATGAAATGTACACAAAGAAGATCCAGAAGCAAAACAACAATTTGTGGATCCACAAAAGTTTTGTCTTGTGTGGTAATCCAACCACAATATTCAGTACAACAGAAAACGGCAAGGTGACCCCTTAAACCATCACGTTATTCGTGCAGTCGAACCTTTTCTGATCTAGTTTACTAAGAGCTCTGTATCTCATTAAGATATATAAGCCCCTTGTTATACTAATATTGCAGTCCTGCCTACCCAGTCTATAGTTCACTTTTTGTTTACTTTTCCAACATTTACTCACAAAATTTACGGTTATACTTTCGCCAAAATTTCTGCTTACTTATTAAAGTTTATGAAATATTTTTTCGTGAGTATACCTGTAGACTCTTCAGAAAAATTAGGTCTAACCACAAATTATACTCTGCTTATTTATTCTTATTTAGATCTCTGGAGTAAACTTGCTTGTAATATAATTTAATAGAAAGATATTTCATTTACAAAAATAAAGTAAACTATTAACTCCTCGTCATCTTTCATGATTCACTCGACGAAATTTAAAATGCTTTATTGCAAACGCTACTAACATATTGTTTGTTTTTCTTTTAATGAGTTATTTATGTATTTTACTTAATAGTCTTATACACATTATTTTGGTAATGTAATAATAGTAATTGACTTCAAATGTTGTTTCACTCATGAAAACTATAAACATCACAATCTAAAAAACGTTGTTAGCACGGTACAGATTCGTAGCGGACGAGACAACATGTTGGAGAATACATGCATAGCTTCTAATGCCCACATGCTGAATTAGAAAAAAAGAAGTTTTGAATAAATATGTGGTAACGATCTGAAGAATTTTACAAATTAATATGAAACAAAGAATTAGGATCAAGTAACTGTTGTCAAATCATGTAATTTTGAATACAGTTGAGAAACAGTAACAAACATTGTTATTGACAGTATTACCTGGTTACTTGGTAACAATACTAACTTTTTTTTTGTCAGGGTGGAAAATCCCTTCGGATCTCTGCCTCCTCGGGGACGCCAGGAGTATGTGGTGTTTCCACTAAAAATCACCCCGGCGGCCGGTTTCAGACATCCTTCTCTGAAGGGGACCCGGACCATATTATTTCAGGTCTCGTCCAGAATCAACGCCGCACCTAGTCAGACCCTATCCTGGGGAAGCCACAAAGGCTGCCCCACCTATCAATCCGGTTGTCATAATTAGCTGCGACCCGATCGCATTTTTGCGACCAGGTTGCAACAAATTATCCTATCGCCGACCGCAGCAACTAATCCGCCACCAGAGGTCCCCACTCCTTGGCGGCTCGCAGTCCCGTGGTAACAGTACTACCTAGACTTATAATTAACATATTTCAACCTTTCTTAGTGTAACTTAGGTCTTTATAAAATTCTTATCTAAAATAGATTAATTAAACACCCACTTTCCCATATTTTGTGTGTAAACTCAGTATATACAATAGTACCCTTTTGAATAATTCTGGATTAATAAGTGTTTGACACCGGTAATTTCCTTAATTTGTTTATTAATTGTCTTGCTTTTTTAGTATAAGCCTTCCCACGAGTTTTCCACACTGATCTACGACTCCATGTGATGCCAGCCGCCTTTTATTACGTCGTCCTCCTATCACACAGCGTTGTGCTGTTTTCCTTTCTTTCTCTCGCTCTGCATGGGACATCATTCTGCCATGTCTTTTGCCCATTTGTCTTTTTTGTTTCTAATTAGATGATCAACTCTTTTTATTTTAATCTTTGATACAGTATTTAAAGTCACTGATTTTTGTTTGTTGCATTATTCGTTAGTTTAATTTTTCTTTATATTTTATATTTAGCCTAATTCTTTCTATGACGTGTTGGCAAGTTTCCAGGATTTTCGTGTTTCTGTTAGTAAGAATTAAAGATACTAGAGTTATCTAAGGAAATATATTAAACGGAAGGTGATTACTTTCTCGTATTGCAATTCACGCAATCAAACACAATTTGGTATCACCATTCACAGAACAAATAAAATGTTAACATTATTGTGTAAAAGTAGCAACTGAAAACTGGAAGAAGGTTGTAGAGAGAAGTCAAAGCATTGTCCAGGAAGACTCGGAACGAGCAATACAGTTCGATACAGTTTGTGATCAAGAACTTATAATTAGTCTGCAGAATTGTCCCAGCGACGGTGACTGAAGTACATAATTGGAGTTGTATAATTTAAAAAAGATAAATTTAACATATTTAGTTATTTATTATTTCATTACATTTCACCATACCCAGAGATTGATCTATTTCACTTGTTACGTCAAATCACTAGTCATTTTTTTGTAACATTTCTCATCCATATCAACCTATATTTTGCAAAGTGTAATTTGACAATAAGCCACTCTAACGCCGCGCGATCTGTCCGTTGACTTCAAGACGCGGTTTATGTTGCCTACCCGCACAGCCACTGCCGCTGTTTTACGTCCGCTGTCTTCGAAATCACGACCTTATTTGAAAACAAAACATAACTGAGAAAGCAACAATATTGTCTTAGTTTTGTTAGTTAAGACATAATTAGTGTTATGAAACTGTCTTGTATGTCGGTATACGAAACGCAAACCGGTCATTACTAAATTTAGAAATAGTAACAGTCATGTAATAATATATATCATGCCATCGAAGGTATATTCTGACGCAACTGATTAAATACTTTCTGTATAGAGGCTTAAGCGGTCCTCTTACGCTTCCTACTGGGCTAAGTGTTTTCGATTCCTAAATCATTGTTTAGCTCTGAGTATTTTTGTGTTCACTTCATAAGTATCTGTAAAGTCACGCACAACGCAGGATATACTTCTTTACAGGATTTATCATAAACAATGAAACAAAGACTGCCTTGCAACTTATTCACTTTTGGTAAAACTAACATCACAGAGACTCGTCCTTATTTTAGTTAGAGGAAATGTGAGCATGTCAACCACAAGATTTTATTCGAAGGAAAACTTGACTAGGTAGCGAACTGGTTGGCATCATAGTCGTTAAAAATATTTGTTAGATAAAGATGATTTCAGCACCAGCGGGCCGTCTCGACCGGGGCAGTACTACCCTCCCACAGAAGATGACCCTAAAGCGCCAGCATCCGTGTTGTCATGTTTCGTTGATGAGTTTGAGACCGGAAGCCCTTTGATGCAGGGGAGACAGTTATCATGGTAACTGTGTAAACCTTACACTGTCACAATGACTGTCCCCAAGCGGGGTGTGAAAAAGTATCTAACAAGGCCACCATAGCGTGGGTCACCATACTGCATTGTCAGCATTTGCAATGAGTATGGTGACCACAACTCTTAGATTCTATTCATGTTTTCCATCAAGCAGAGTGGAGTCACTTTAGCAGGCTCTTAATATATATATATAAAAAAAGTCAGGTAGTTGATGACGTCACACAGGCACTTAAACATAGGACAGAAAGAGTTACTTATGATCTGTAAAGAACCGATAAAGATATATATCTACATCGAAATATATAAAAAACTTATAATATAACGAGATTCAATCATTTAGAACCGAGTGGTTATAAAATGATACAAGCGGTTACATTATCATCTGACGTTTTTTTTTCGTTTTTTTAAGTATATTTTTGTGATAAAGTAACTTGCCGTTGCGATGACTTTTCATATATTATCTTTTGTAATTTTAACTTTATTTAAAACAGACAATGGATGATTTCAAACAGTTGGTTATCAAGTTCATGCTGATGATAAAGAATTTCAACTTTAACTCGAATAATGTCAATATCGTAAGCTCGTATAAGATTTTAAAATAACCAATAACACAGGATAATATAATAATAAAATTAAAAGAAGTGTTTGTTGTTACACTACACAAAAATCAAATAAATTCAAAAGCTATTCCTATGAACTGTCCATTTATGCCATTTATATCTCCATTGTCTGCTATATTTCAGCTATAATCCGCAAATAATTTGACACGGGGCCATAGCCCGCTATAGCTGGCATTAGCCTGCATTGTGCATGCAAATTGTTGTGTACCGAAAATATTTTGCCTCGTTCTATATACATATAAATCTGAATCAGAGAGTACACCGGCCAAATATGTAGGATCTGAGAGTGAATTTTCTAAATGAGTGTATATAACATAGAATTAGTTGTATGGATGAAAATGTTTACAGTTATGGCGATGATCATTACCAGCAATAACTAACGTATTTATTTGATTGACTGCAGGGATAGGATAGTAGTTCAAGTGGTTACCACTCCGTTTTCTAAGACTTCATATGAAATTACACTTCGTGTGATCCGCACATTGTTGTTACGAGTGTGGGTGTTCTCTGTGTCCGTTTCATAAATATTTGTAAAGTCTCCTTGCGATGCAGGATTTATTTCTTAAGCGAAAGTTGTTTTTAGAAACAGGTAAAGTATATTTTTTAAATTTAGGTATGAAGGTATGTTAATTCATGTTTTTGATTGTGGGAGAGTCATGTTTTTGCTCATTTAATTTGTCCAGGTCTTTTTTTTATTAAGAGCCTGCCAAAGTAATTCAACTCTGCCCGATGAAAAACATGAATGGAATCCTCATCCTCCTAAAATCATTGCAAATGCAGACAATACAGTATTGTGACCCATACTATGTTGGCCGAGTGAGATGCTTTTTCAAGCCCCGTTTGGGGATGTAAAAGGTATGACAGTCATCGTGGCAGAGTAACGCTCACACTCTTACCATGATAACTATCACCCCTGCATCAATGAGCCTCCGGCCTCACACTCACCAACGAAACACGACAGTATGTAACGAAACACGATGTTGTCGCTTTAGGTTGGTCTTCTGTGGGAAGGTAGTACTGCCCTGGTCGAGCCAGCTCTACCGTTCAGGCTGAAATCAGCTTGGCTCTACTACCAAGTCGACCAGCTGTGGATGATAAGCAGATGTTATTTATTTATTTGTTACTCTCAACAGTTATGTTTTCACCAAATGAGTAAGACCCAACCACACAATCTTAGCAAAAGGGGCATACGAAAGATTGACAACACTCTTTTATCTATTGTGTTGCAGATGCACTTACAATCAGGTAGCCAGATTAATCGTCTACTCCCCTGTTACATAAATTATTCATCAGGTTGCGGGCTTAGAAAGCTAGTAGACATCTGTGAAAAATACCTCTATAAAATCTACTTGTAACATAATGCGAAAAGGTCTAAGATTAAACGCTCTTGTAGGTCATTTGTAAAATAAAATGGAGGTTTTTTTTTGTAGAATCAGTAGGATTTATAAAAGAATTATGAAGTAATAGAATAATTGTAATTTTTATTTCCTTTCTTTAAGTAAATATTGCCAGCAAATATAGTGCAATGTCCACTAGCGGCCATAAACACCCCAAGCGAGCATTTCACGGTAATGCACATCGATAATATTGAATCAGTTGACTCTATTAACAATGCAAATAGTGTAAGCGAGTGCCAGCAGCTAGCTCTGTAAATGCACAGAGTCGTACAACTAACTTATTCTGTTACACTTTTTCATTTAAGTTTCGATCTTATATCCTCTTGCATAAAGAAATCAAAAGTGTAGAGTTATATTGGCAAGTTTATTCGACATTGTTTGCAAATCCAAACTTATGCAGAAACGGTTGTGTTTACAAGGATCGTTTGTTGCAACTTAATGTTTGCTGTTTAAATTATATTCTATTTTATTTTCTTGAGTCAATTTTAGTGTCAGTTAATTTGAATTGCGTAGACCTTAGTCGACGGGTTTGAATACTTAAAATGTACTACCATACGTACATACATATTTACTGTTAAACATTTTCAAAGATAAAATACCTTACCTGACACACAAGTTTGCAAGTAACTTATTTATTTTACGTCATTAATGCTATCTTTTAAGAAAAGTAAATATAATATCTATAAATAAATAAAAAAGAATAATCTCCGTAAATATTTATCATCTTCCTAGCCTTAGTTATGCTTAATATTGCTTAGAATTTGCTACTAGTTCAATAGGTTTTACCTGAACATCAGTTTTTCCACGAAGCGACTGTCATATTTATACAGCCAACCGTAAATATTTATATACGTATAAAAATGTATCAACAAACACGTCTAAGTATATAAAAAGAAATAATTGAAATGTCATATGTCAATGTGTTCTGGCAATTCCTCAAGTTCTTTGTAAGGATTATTTACTTTTACTCACAAATGTCGTTACAATGACTTTCTAATAATAAACATCAGGAATTCATTTCAAACGATGTTTGATATTCAAAACATCTCACAGCAATATTTACTTTGACGAGCTACACAAATCTAACAGACAAGAATATGCAAGCCTCGCACGATCGAATTCGAATTTTTAGAAGACACAGAAGTAAGTACTCCTTATACATTTCTCTTCTCTACATCAAATTGAACAAAAATATTTAAAAAAAATTCATTTCATGGTAACGTAATAGAAATTAATAAATTATAAAAGATGAAACATTCATATTTTTCGTATATTCATGTGTTCCGAAAACCTTCTCCTAAAACCAAAGGGGGAATTACCGATTCATGGTTCATAATGAAAGTTAGACATGCACGAATCGAATCTAGTATTTTCATTGTATGATACATAAGCCATGGTTACGACGTACTTCGGGTGAAATTAGGTACTAGGTACTAGATAACTAAATGTTAAGGTACAGTAAATAGTTAACCCAAGAATTACAATGCGCTAGATTAATGCCGATCGGAGGTCATTCCATTTGAAAATCCAGAGACTTCATATCTCTATATCTTCTCAGTGCATACTTACATGTGTTCTAGTCTAGTGTCTGCTATTGAAGAGTAGACAAATCTCTTAATGACGTTTCAAAAACAAACAAACAGATTTTGCAAAAACAAAATGTTTTCATACACGTAAATGATAGGCTCCTAATAAATTATAACGAGCCATTAATTACAGTATTACGAGTTATATTTAGTCATAAAAGGAATAAAATAACAGAAATAACGTGAATAAAATAACAGCGGAAGATAATGAACACGAATTTTTGGACCATTACCTATTTATGTGAGAATTTATAACGCTGCCAAGATTCGCTGCTTTGTGTTCTGTACTCGGCTTTTAAGGCTAAAAGATGTTTGGAGAGCGTTTTAATATTAATAAACCTTATCATTTTTCATTTTATACGTAGCATGTGTATCTTGATATTTATGCATTATTAGTTTACAACTATGGTTATACTTAATTTAAGACGGAATCTTCCGTTGGTCGTTTTAAAAGGACTTCAAATTAATGAACGTGTAGTACAGTCATTATTGTTAAGATTGTTTTGTAAGTATTCGAATTAAATTCGACGTAATAGTGTTAATCTCCGTGTGGTAATTGTCCGTGTGGTGACAGATTAAGAATATATAGTGTTAACACCCCTACTCATCCCGTGGGTGTCATAAGAGGCGACTAAGGGAAGAAACTATTCAGGAAAATATCATTACAAAGAGAAGGAAAATTTGAAACAAACTCTATTCCAACCCCTTTGGCCAGCGTGGTATAGTAGGCCAAAACCTCCTCCTGAGGAAGGACCTGTATCCAGCAGTAGACTATAAAATGCTGTTAAAGTGTTAATCTGCGACTCAAAAATATTTTATTTAAATCACTCTATCACTCAATAGCTGTTCTAGAATGGGTAATTTGTTCTAACTGATTATCGGGTAACTGAACAAATTATAAACAATTTAAAGACTATAGAAGATATTTTCAATTCTGACGACTTTAGTCAGTCGGCTAACGGGTTTAAAAATAACACGTAAACTCTAGTCTCTGGTATCATCCACACTTCGTCAACTTCAGAAGATTTTTTTTTTTATACCACGACGGTGGCAAACAAGCATACGGCCCGCCTGATGGTAAGCGGCTACCGCAGCCTATGGACGCCTGCGACACCAGGGGCATCACGTGCGCGTTGCCGACCCTTTAAAAACTTATTAACCCCCTTCTTGAAGAACCCCATGCTATAGTTCTCAGGGAAAACCGTGGCAGGGAGCTCATTCCATAACGGGATTGTTCGCGGGAGAAAATTTCTCTGAAACCGCACTATGCGCGACCATTTAGGTTCCAATGTATGTGGATGAGCTCCCTGACGATGGCGAGCGGTGCGATGGTAGAATGTGGCTGTGGGCATCATATCAAACAATTCTTCGGAACACAACCCATTGTAGAGACGGTAGAGCACACACAGGGAGGCAAAGTCTCTCCTAAGACTTAGTGGCTCGATACCGTCTGTGAGATCAGGATCGTCGACTATTCTCACAGCACGTCTCTGGACTGAATCGAAAGGCTCAAGCTGGTACTTCGGTGCTCCCGCCCAGAGATGACAGCAATACTCCATGTGAGGCCGAACTTGTGCTTTGTACAGTAGTAGCCTTAGTAGATAGTCTATACGATGAGATATGTAAGGTGGAGGATTAGCGCTTCCTCAAAAATCGCTACTAAAACGTCAACTTTGGGGTAATAATGATAATTAACAGGGATAATCTAGAGTGTGACTTCCACTAAAGCAGCATATGTTGTTCAACACTTTTCCTTGCTGATGACACAGTTTTATTAATACATGGCATTTTAGAGCTCCCGCTCCTCAGGGATGCAGGATGTGATGTGATGTATGTGATGTTTCTACTAAAAACCAACCCGGCAGCTTGTTTCAGTCGTCCTTCTCTGAAGGGGACCCGGACCATATTATTTCAGGTCCTGTCCAAAATCAACACCGCGCCTAGTCAGACCCTATCCCGGGGAGACCAAAAAGGCTCCTTCGCCACAACTAAAGTACCTAGACATGTATATCGACAGACACTTGAGTTGGTATTTGTACATTGATAATTTTGTTTCTAGAACACGCAAACTAACCAATATTTTCGAAAAACTTCGATATTCGTATAACTCGAGTACTCTTATTGTAGTGTACTTCTCACTCTGTAAGTCTTGGTTCACCTATTGTGTATCAGTTTGAGGTAGAGCCTATATATATATAACACTTACTTTCTTAAAGTGAAAAAGGCATAAAGAGCCACATTTAAAACATGCAAGCTATATACAGACATCAGTTTGTTGAAGCTGAGGCTATACAGGAAGTATAAAGTTAATACTGACGGTATTAATTGAATTTAAAAATTGCCCAAAATATAATACACTGGTACTTTGTAAGCAATTATTACTGTACTAGTTCCGGTTGCTCAAAGTAACAAAGATACAGAAATAAAAATAATTATATTGTTATTATTTATAATTAACTCTGTGTGGTGACAGAACAAAAATACATAGTGTCACCATCCCCATTCTTCCCATGGGTGTCGTAAGAAGCGATTAAGGGAACAAAATATACAAGAAAACATCACTATAAAGAGAGGGACAACTTGAAATAAACCTTTTTCTTTTTTTTTTAACGTGTGGAAACCCCATCGGGCCGTCACCTCACTGGGGTTTACGGTGGGGTGGTGTGTTGGAATCGGACCGACTAAAACCACACGGTGTGCCACTCTGCGCCTGACATAGGAGGGATCCGGGAACAACTGTTATTACGACATCCAGATCTCTACTAGCGCCTGCCCGTTACAGCGGGCAAATTTGAAACAAACCTATATCAGCCCGTCTGGCCAGTATGGTACAGTAGGCCAAAACATCATTTCTATCGATCCTTTCTAAACATACACTCGTCTAAGGTGCTAGAGCCTTTTTGAAATCTGGCTTGTTCGGGAGGCTGGAAGTCGTCAAATCTGCGTGCGAGACGGTTCGTGATGAATCTCGAGAACAGCTTATAGACATGGCTCAGAAGGGAGATGGGTCTATAGTTCTTCAGCAGGTTTGTTCGTCCTTTTTGAAGAAAAGCACAACCACAGCCCTGAGCCATCCATGCCTGAGATGGTTCCCCATTGTGTATGACGGAATTAAATATTTTGTGAAGGATTTTCAAAACCGGTTTTCCACCTGCCTTCAGGAGTTCAGTCGTAATTCCGTATGCACCAGGTGCCTTGTTGTTTTTAAGCTGACTAAGAGCTAAGCCAATCTCGCACAGACTTACGTCCAGTATGTCTAATTAGTAGTCCAAAACATCATTTTTAAGGAGAGGCCTATGTTCAGCAGTGGACTGTTAACGGCTGTTGATGAAGTTAATCATATCCAGTTTTTTCATATTTTAAGAGATCCTTCATTACGACCATAAAAATGAAAAGTGGACACATCATCTACAACCGATAATATTTGTTTCGTATATTTTAATAATTATTTATATCTCCACGCAAAAGTGAATTTTTCGCTCATCTACTACAAAATATCGAGTAACAATTCCTTCAACCCATAAAAGATTAGTGGTGCCCATAAATTGATATGTACCTACGTATTCTATCCTAAAAGCATTTCTTTACAAACATGCACGCATAAACTGTGTATACAATATTTTGCATTGGAAGGCATTACGGTGGTTTCACATCAAACCCCTCATTAGGGTACTCGCACACCCTAGCGAAATATAAAAAGAAGGGTTTTATATTTTATTCATAAAGCATAAACGTTAAGAATTTCCAATTTCTTTATCCCTTTTGTTCCTATATTCAAAAAAGAAATTCAAATCAACATGTATGCGAATATCTCCAAATATTAACGAGACCACGTATATGGTATTACATTTGCCTGACAGTTGTCTAACATTTCGAACAGATTTCGCTATCCATGGTCACACGCTGACACGCCAAATAGTCTGTAACTAGTCCTGTACACCTCGAACTATGTTACGTAATAGCGTTAATTCTCTTACATAGACTTGCATAATTACACATTGTGAAGTGCGAAATTTCAAAAGGCAATCTGAAACTCAATTTGAATTATAAAATTTGTTTCTTTTGAACTTAGAAATAATAGCTTAGGGTTAATCAGGGCCTATTTGTTTTTATAATGTACAAAAGAAAAAATAATATAATTTACGAGATTTGCAAAGTTTTTTTGTGTAAAAGAATTTATTTTCACTCAGCGCCTAAGCTGTTGGTGTGTTACAACCCTTGTCTGAGAGGGGTTATTTCACGGCTCATAAAAATTTGATTTTGAAGCCTCTCCGGGCGGATCTTGACACATTGTGTGCTCCATACATAACGTAAGACATGCTGATATTTATGAGATTCAACTTGAACAGTGTCATATGTGCTCTTTAAAATACTTCCCTGTGTAGGTATTGCACTTTTTGGAATATGTTACTAACGAAAATAAATGAAATGCATTTGCATTTGATTTTATTTATTATAGTAACTAGATCACTCTTAATCTTTATGAAAGTAACTATTCAAAAACTTGACTTTTCTATAAGTTTTCAAAACGGGCACTAATAATTTTGAACGCGCTCGCATCAAACATTTTGACGCCAAATGCCAGCTTCTGAAAATTCGATCCAAACCCTCCTACACATATAATGATAGCGGGCAGCTTCACTGCGCTATCTACGACCGAATCTTTAAAACTAAATTCGGTTTTGCGGGTCACATTCGCGCTCACGAACGTCGAATTAATTAAAATTATTGATAGCAGTGTGTCACCGTCGACGGATACGTCTTTGAGGAAATCATTTGAGAAGAAACTTTATTTATGTATCTTGAGGATGCCCAATTGGCTCAGGACCCAGAGACGTAGCCTTTGTAAAAACTGGAAGTATAAAAGTGATACACTACATAAGTGTGTATTCATATGTAAGTTCCATAAATAATGTCTTGAAAACTTAATTCGAGTCACTACTATTGACTAGTCTATAAAAAGTGTAAACATTATATTTGCAATATAAATAAAAAAAATTTCAAACACTAATAGGACTTTAATTTAAACTAAGATAGATAAATATAATATAATTAACGTACACTCACACCTGTATCTTTGAATACGTGAGCAGAGGAGTGCACAGATAATATATTTGGTTTATTCGTAAAGTTGAATTTAGAAAACCCGACCAATGTTTCTAGATCAACAAAATTAAAAAAAAGTAATAATAAAATGTCAACAAAGGAGATCCCTACAGCTAAATTCGTTTTTAATAAAATGTAATATGCAAGCTAGGGACACCGCGGGGTTCGGCCAGAATATATAATAATATTCTGAAAATATTTAACCAGTTTTTGAACGGCAATTCATATTTGCATATTGATTCGGTACCGTTGTTGTACAGTTTTAAAATACGCAGATTTTGGTCCTTCGAAACATTTCGTGCTATACTTTCGGCATCAATTTGTATTGAAACCGTTTTGCATGAATTGCTTTTTTACTGAATAATATTTTTAATTACAAATTAATGTTTCAATTGCAATGAAATACAAAATGAACATAGTTTTAAGGAAATTGTTATTGTTATTTGGATATAATTACTTTTAAAACAATTTTGTTGATAAAAAACGGCTGAAATGAATTTATCATTTCAGTTGTTTTTTATTTTCTCTATGTGAGGTACCATGGCACAGGTAGATTGATCTATCCCGAAAAGGTATGCGAGAGGCGTGGGGCCGCTCGTCGAGCCACAATGGTTCATTAGTCGTCTGACTGGAGAGCCCGCGCGGTGGCAAAACCAGCACGTGGAGCCTCCAGCTGGTTATCGTCGAGTGGGCAGGGCAGCAGCACAGGACCCTTTCTTTCCGACTGACGCAGGTCCTTTCCGGGCACGGTTACTTCGGTAAATATCTGCACGTGTCGCTAGGAGGGAATTAAGTCCCACCTGTCACCACTGCGCCTGCAGTAAAGACATGGCTCAGCACATGCTGTCGATTTGTTCCGCCTGGGCGGCACAGCATGGGGCCCTCACTGCAGTTATTGGAGGAGATCTCTCGCTACCGGCCGTCATACGCTCCATGGCTGGTAGCGACAGCTGTTTTATCGCAGTTGCAATCTTCTACGCAGACGTGATTTCGCGGTAGGAGACGGCGAAGAAGGCCCGCGAGGACGATCTCCACTTGGATCCAATTCACCGACAGCAAACCGGGCGGCGGAGACGTGCGTATTAGCACCTCATGCCACCTTGAGTGTGGCTCCGTGTAGACGGGACGGGTTTTCCCGTCCATCCACTACAGTGGCCAGCCGTGAGGATGCTATACGGCACACGCGGCAAAACCGCACCGCTAACGCGGGCAGGCGCAGGCAGATATCTGGATGTCATAATAGTAGCTGTTCCCGAATCCCTCCTATCTCAGGCACAGAGTAGTATTCCGTGTGCTTTTAATCGATCCGATTCCGACATACCACCTCGCCGTAAGGCCCGGTAGGGTGACGGCCCGATGAGGCTTCCACACTTTAAAAAAAGTAGACTGATTTAGGATTTATAGACCAAAGAGGATTAAAACTTGTCTCAAAGACTTACTACATGTAGCACACTAAATTTTCATTGTCAGTTTATCCATCAGAATTTTGCTTCGTTTATCGCAGATTATAAATGGCGGCTAACGTTCATTTAATTTCAAAAATTAATAATTTATTCTCTTTGTGTACGCTGTCTGAATACACGATGATACTCTTTTGAAATTGAATATATTTAAAATTAACTAGAAACTTCTAAAATTATTAGAAGTAAAAAACTATAAGAGATTTTAGAGATAATCTCTTTTTGTTATTGAAATACTAAAAAAGGTATTAGAATATGTATGATAATGTAAAGTTATGAAGGCAATATCTGATATTAAATAAAGAACCTTTATTTTTTGACAACCTGCTTCAGAATCACTATTTTTCAAATGATAAAAACAAATTAAATAGACTTACTTTATTGTAAACGCTTAAGACCTCTTTAGCTTAAAAGATTTGACTTGAGATCTGTATTACGTAACCTTACCTTATTCGTGGACTTGATTCATTTCGAATATCATAAAAAAATGTGTTCATATTCTGAATTTCAAAATAGAAGTTAACATTATGCTTTGTAATACATCCGATATATTATAAATCGTTTAATAAAACACTTACCTTATATGAAAGTAATCTATAAAAATAAAGAGTGCTTAAAAGATCGACGTTTTACCAGAATCACGCTGACTATGACTTGCATAAACACAAGATAAGACCCACTAGTGACTGACCCAGAAACCCATTTTTTTATTTATCTAACAAAACTATTATATATGATCATAATGTGTCAGCAAACTCTGTCCTTATAGTAGTTTTTTTTTTATCTATTGTCCTTATAGTAGTATCACGGCTATTTCTAGCTGAGAACGTACCGGTAGATAGATTAGTAGTTATAGATATTGATATTAGGTTAGTGATGTGTGTATGTTAGGGTACCAGCAGCAGCTCTTATAATTTTTTTATCTATTGAAGGGTTAGTTCAGTGGTTAGTGACCCTCTCTGCGAGGTTGGCCCCGATCTGTCGGACGCCCAATTTGGTATTCGGGCGGGGTGTTCGACGATCGATGCCGTGCTGCGCCTGAGGGCCGTTACCGAAGAGGCGGTGAGCTGTGGCGGCGTGCTGTTGGCGGTGTCGTTGGACATCGCCAACGCATTTAATAGTCTGCCATTTAGCTGCATCAGGGAAGCACTCCACTACCATGGGGTGCCGAAGTACCTGAGGCGGCTTGTGGCAGACTATCTTGAGGAGCGTACCGTCATGTACGAGGACCGAGACGGTGTTCTGAAGCGGCGGCTCATATCGTGCGGTGTTCCACAGGGGTCTGTCCTCGGACCACTTCTGTGGAACATGGGATACCACTGGGCCCTTCGAGGTCGTCTTCCCCCCGGGCTGGGCGTAATTTGTTACGCAGATGACACATTGGTCACGGCCCGGGGAGCAAACTTTCAAGAGGCGGCGCGCCTGGCCACCATGGGTGTCTCTTTGGTGGTCGGGCGAATTGAGGCGCTGGGTTTGCGGGTGGCCCTGGACAAGACGGAGGCCCTTTTGTTCCATGGGCCCCGTCGTGGTCCACCCTCCGGCGCCTCCATCGTGGTCAATTCGGTCCTCGTACCGGTTCAGGCCCAGATGAAGTATCTGGGCCTGATCCTCGACGGCAGGTGGCTCTTCGACGAGCACTTCCGACAGCTTTCTCCAAAGCTGGTCGGCGCTGCTTCTGCCCTTGGGCGACTTTTGTCCAATCTGGGTGGAGCTAGCGTGGCGACGAGACGGCTATACACGGGGGTTGTCCGGTCAATGGCGCTGTATGGTGCACCGGCGTGGGTGGCGGCTCTGACCGCCCAGAATAGGGCTCGCCTCTGGCGCCCTCAGAGGATATTGGCGGTTAGAGCCATACGCGGTTACCGCACCGTATCGACGGATACATATCGACGGTACTCCCCCGTGGGATTTGGAGGCAGAAGTGCTCGCCGAAGTTTATCGACGAACGGCAGACTTCCGGGTGGTTAGCGGCATTCAGCCCCCACCCGAAGAGATACGCGAGTGGCGAGAGGCCGCTCGTCGAGCAACGATGGCTCATTGGTCGTCCCGGCTGGAGGCTCCACGTGCTGGCTTTGCCGCCGTGGAGGCTCTCCAGCCGGTCATCGCCGAATGGGCGGGGCGGCAGCACGGGACCCTTTCCTTCTGGCTGACACAGATTCTTGCCGGGCATGGTTGCTTCGGGAAGAATCTGCACTCGGTCGCCAGGAGGGAATTGAGTCCCGCCTGTTACCACTGCGACTGCAGTGAGGACTCGGCTCAGCACACGCTGGCGGTTTGTTCCGCTTGGGCGGCGCAGTGTGGGGTCCTCAATGCAGTTATTGGAGAAGATCTCTCGCTACCGGCCGTCATACGCTCCATGGTCGGTAGCGACAGTTGTTTTACCGCGGTCGCAACCTTCTGCGAAGACGTAATTTCGCGGAAGGAGGCGGCGGAGAAGGCCCGGGAGGACGATATCTACTCGGACCCAATTCGCCGCCGGCGAGCCGGGCGGCGGAGGCACGCATACCAGCGCCTCATGCCGCCTTGAGTGTGGCCGCGGGTGGACAGGATGGGTTTTCCCCTCCATCCGCTACAATGGCCAGCCGCGAGGAGGCGACGTCCGCGTGTGCCGTACGTCGCCTAAAATAGAGAGTTTATCCGCAGATGCTGCCCGAGGTAGCGGGCAGGCGCTAGGAGGGATCTGGATGTCGTAATAGCAGCGGTTCCTGGATCCCTCCTATCTCAGGCGCAGAGTGGCACACCGTGTGGTTTTAGTCGGTCTGATTCCGACACACCACCCCGCCGTAAACCCCGGTGGGGTGACGGCCCGAGGGGGTTTCCACACGTTAAAAAAAAAAAAAGTGGTTAGTGACCCTAACTGACCTGACCCATAGACAAAAAAATATGTGATGAACACGATTCTTTGTTCTGTATCTGGGTGTTATTTACCTATAAAATGAATGTATTTGGAAATATTTAAGTTTGTTTAGTCGCTGCCTAATTTAGGATTAGGTGACCGTGTGTGAGAGATGTAAAGTGAAGGTTTTATTTATTGATTTTTCGTGTGGTGATGGATGAAGAATACAAAATGTGAATACCTTATTCATCCTGTGGGTGTCGTTAGAACCGACTGAGGGAGGAGGACAAGAGCACTGCAAACAGAAGGAAAACTTCAAACAAACCCTAAACCAAGCTGGCTTGAGATGTGTAATAGGAGAATATCTCACGTAAGAGATCTATGTCCAGTAGTGTTGATGTAGTCATCATAATAAGATGCTGAGGAAACAAATGTATAAGTAACTTTTTAGTACATATCAGGTCCACCAACTGACCCAATCCTCTCCGTTCCTCTACAGGACAAGTCGTGCTGGCCTTGGAAGTCATCGTTTCAGAATGGTAGACATACGCTCCCGAACTAAACGATTCGGCTCTTCCTTCCTGTACAAATCAGTTAATGCCTGGAACTCCTTACCAGCGCACGTGTTTTCCTCCCACTACGATCCCGAGACCTTTTAACGGGGCGGGAAAAAGCATCTCCTTTGGCCGCCATAGAGTGGGTCGCCATACTGCACTGTCTTCATTCGCAGTGAGTATGGCGACCACCATTCTTGAATTCTATTCATGTTTTGCATCAGGCAGAATAGAGTCACTTTGGTAGGTTTCTAATAAACTATATTATATATTTATAGAACACTATATTTATTAAAAACTATATTTAATTATATAATATGTATTAATAATAAAGACGATGTCGCCCAGACAACCTTGAGACGGATTTTGTTAGTTAGTTGTAGTTGTAGGTGTCTGCGTACCACATGTTAATATTTATGTACTCAACAAAATTATAATTATATCTTTAGGATTTTCTCCTTTTTCTTTTTTACAAGCACTTCTCGCAATACGAATATATTCTGTGTCGCGAGAGACTTTACAAACACTTAATGAAACAAGTACAAAGAACACCTAGACTCAGAACAACAATTAGTGGCATACACAGAGTGTTTTAAGTGTGATTATACAACACTTTATGTAGTTCTCAAATTGTGGTTCATGTGGGGATCGTATCCATAACACTTAGTAGAAAGCGGTGAGGTAACCGCTTGAATCACTGACATTTGTGCACTCAAAAAGGACATGATAATATGGAACAGAAAGCTTATTTAACGGCAAATCATTTGGTACTGATTTGCTGCCTACGATGATTGGGCTCTGGTAGCTTCCCTTATTCCAATACCAATGCCAAAATAATCGTTTAACATCAATTTTTAAGTAGTACCTCAAAAATTTGAAATGGGTATATAATGGGTATATATATACTTAGTCTGGCCATAAATACTGTTACACTTAATTATAAAAAAATATTACATTTGAATTTCGAATCTGTCATTTTTATACGATTGTTCATTGTGTTTTCTCATTTTGGCGCCAATACATTGTAAAATATTTTGCGATATTAAAATGGTGTGGGGTGATAAAGAGAACCGAATCGCTGTGATAGCATTACACAAAGTAGGTATGGAGCCAAATGCAATTTTTAAAACTCTCCATACACTTGGTATTAGTAAAATGTTTGTGTACCGGGCTATTAATAGGTACAATGAGACCTCCTCTGTTTGTGACAGAAAAAGATCTGGCCGTCCACGTAGTGTTCGTACGAAAAAGGTGGTCAAAGCAGTAAGGGAAAGAATTCGAAGAAATCCTGTCCGAAAGCAAAAGATTTTATCTCGGGAAATGAAGATAGCACCTAGAACCATGTCGCGTATTTTAAAAGATGACTTAGGACTTGCAGCCTATAAGAGACGCACTGGCCATTTCTTAACTGATAATTTAAAGAAGAATAGGGTGGTAAAATCGAAACAACTACTGAAGCGGTACGCAAAGGGAGGTCACAGAAAAATTTTGTTTACGGATGAGAAAATTTTTACAATTGAGCAACATTTTAACAAACAAAATGACCGTATTTATGCTCAAAGCTCTAAGGAAGCTTCCCAATTAGTCGACAGAGTGCAACGTGGACATTATCCGACTTCAGTGATGGTTTGGTGGGGTGTTAGCTATGAAGGAGTGACTGAGCCATATTTTTGTGAAAAAGGTATCAAAACATCGGCACAAGTGTATCAAGATACCATTCTTGAGAAGGTAGTTAAGCCCCTTAACATCACCATGTTCAATAACCAAGTATGGTCCTTCCAGCAAGACTCGGCGCCGGGTCATAAAGCTCGGTCCACGCAGTCTTGGTTGGAATCGAACGTTTCGGACTTCATCAGAGCTGAAGACTGGCCGTCGTCTAGTCCCGATCTTAATCCGCTGGATTATGATTTGTGGTCAGTTTTAGAGAGTACAGCTTGCTCTAAACGCCATGATAATTTGGAGTCCCTAAAACAATCTATACGATTGGCAGTGAAGAATTTTCCCATGGAAAGAGTGCGTGCTTCTATTGATAACTGGCCTCATCGTTTAAAGGACTGTATTGCAGCCAATGGAGACCACTTCGAATAAGCTTTTTATATTTTTAATTGTTTTATATTTATGTATTAAACTGACACACTGTAAAAGTAATAAATGTTATTTGCAGTTAACAATTTTCTTTTTTCTTTATTACAATATTTATGGCAAGACTAGGTATACATGTATGTATCTATATATACTTATGTAGATAAGAAATAGATATCATTCATAAAGTGATTTTAAGCATTGCAGAGTTTGCTTAAATACAACGTCAGTAATGCGTAATTTTCTTGCATTTTTAAGGGACATCGGCCACTTTGTATGAGCACCGGCCTAGACATGGATAATTTATTACAAAAACAACAATATTATTTTTCAGTAGCCTACACCTAATAGAAAGCATAATTTTATGAAGTTTAGGATCAAGTCAGTTATATAATAAAATAGTTCGTAGGCATCTTAGATTGACCTTAGTCAAGTGTTACTAGGAATAAAAAAGAAAACCTTACACGCATGGTTATTTAATTTTGCAATCATTTATTTACGATTTTTGGGTAATGTGATTTTACAGTTTTTGAAAACAATTTTATAAGTTGTTTTTTTTGTACTTAAAAGTTTTTCCTATTTTGTTTGATTATTTATTTACGTGACAACACGACCGACCGGTACTACCGTAAATCATTCTTAATATATGTCATTTGATACTATTGGGCTGTGACCATAATTTATTGAACAAATTTAAAAACAACTGTTGGTAATTTCTATTTTAAACAAATCGGCTGTCCATATTGAGGCCAAGATTGTTCTGTGTCTGTTGAGTTCCAAGAAAATAGCAAAAACAAAACTATTATTTTTTGAAAGCCAACGAAAATAAACATTGAATGTGTGTAGTAAAAGAAATTTCTCGAATGAAATCGGATAGTTCTCTTCACCTTGTATATAGTCCAGAAGCTGTCTGTCACTAACAACCTGTCTAGACATTAAGCAACGAATGACTTCATTGTACTATCTAATTAAATATTTGTAAGAAACAATTCAGGCTATTAGATTTATATTTTCGTATTTAAAGTATTACAAATAATTTATATTATATATCTGCCTGTCTAATTGCATTGAAGTCTATTGATGAAAGGAAATCAGCGGTTAAAAGGAGCTCCGCTGAATAAATGTTTTTGTTTTCCTTTCAATGTTATATATTTTCTTCTTAGAGCCTATCAATATATTAAACTATTACGTAACAATTGTCTAAATGTATCCTTTTATTTAATTTAAAAAAAATCGCCCATCATTTTTTTTTAAATGAACTACAGATTGTTTAATACAATCTTTTTCACAGAATTCTATTAAATAATTATAACTATGAAAGTTTAAAGAAATGTTCCATAAATGTATTCCTTGTTGCATCCTTGTATAAGACACAGTTAATTCTAAAAATAAAACTGCCTTTCGCTACATATTTAGCTATTACTGTATAAATAGTTAAATACCCAAACGTAAACTTGTCCACATGTAGGCTTTCTCTATCCTACGTTTCAGCTATAACCATGTACCACAATTGTACCAAGCCAACAAGTTTATCTTTCGCCACTACATCTATTACCAGTTACACTAAATACTAAGGCTCACAACAGGCCCCTACCCACTCGCTCTCTCCACTAACTCATCTGGACACATCTTAATCTCGTTGACAAATGAACTGGACCAGTGGAACAGTATTATCTTAGTACTGGAAGAAATTATACCTTAAATATATAAATGCTTCAAAAAACAACCATAATTTTTATGTTTAAGGTTTAGTTTTGCGCGAATAAGATTGTCGACCGAAAACTACTATTATATCGTATGAACGTAGGGGGTGTTTAAGCTTCCCGAGGGGGTTAATCAACTGTTTACACTATAAGATAACAGCCGAGTAGATTGCTCATAAAAACCCTTTTGCGCAGTAACGTATGACTTAGGGTTTCTTAGGCGGTTCATAAATACGTATACAAGCACTTGTAATGTTGACATTTTAAGCAAAATAATGAGCTTTGAATTTCAATTTCTGCTAAGCAACCTAGTGAACTATGCGGACGTGTAGTCAATATTAAAATAATTTCAGCTATGTTAAACAGGGTACCTAATCCGTCCACTAATTCGTAAAGCGTCTGGTAGGTATATAAACTCATCAACTTTTCCAGAATCATAATTTATTTAAACCACTTAATTATTTCTCTCAAACTACCCGCACTTGTCTAAACTGGTAGAAACCGGTTGGATCCGGTTCAGAATTACAATGGGCAAGTTTAAAATAAACTTGGTCGAGACAGAAGTCGTGCTAAACGTCGTATGCAGCAGCTCTGCTTTTGAAATATCATTCAACTTACCGGCTAGCCGAGCTGAGGTTTTTTGCAAGACTGACTATGAATTGCTATAGTCGATTTTTTTTATTTTTATTATGGATGGCATTCTTATTTGACGATAAAGATAATATTTAAATTCAAAAAAAATAATCTAATAATTACAAAATTTTGTGAAATAAGTACATGTTACATATGTATACGATTACTAGTACATAGGGGCTATTAAATTTACTGAATTATAATAAAAGTAACAACTTTAAAGACTTAAGCAATACTAAAAGTAGTAGAGCCACTACACTACAAAGGAGAAAGAGTAAAGAAGAGTAATTAAAAGGCCTTACCTGCTAGTTTAGTGATATAACAATTTTTCTTTTGTAAAGTACAGCCACGCTGATTTGAGTACGAACGGGGCAGCCCAACCGGGACAGTCCTATCCTCTCACAGAAGACCAAGGGAATATACATAGAACTAAGATAGGACTGGGAACTGACATTTCGAGAGATTAATCGCCCATAAATTCATTTCTAAACTTATATATGAGTAAATGAACTTTCACGTACAATCTTGAAACAGTTTCTTATTGAAAAACAACATAGTGCAATATAGAAAGTGCAAATGTACTTTATACTTACCTGTATAAGTTACGTATAAACATATACCTTTCAGCAAAAGATTGAACAAAAGCAATATTAGTATCACAACTAACACACACAATTACAATACATACACAACCATACTGTATACCTGTTTTCCTTAAAGTGGTACAATACAATGGAAGGTCACAATTTGAACAAACTAATTATTATCAATCCGGCCAGCCGTGCGGGATTACTCTAACTAATTAATTTATAGCTATTAACAAATACAGGACCCGATAAATCCCCACAATTCCTAACATTCATTATTCCACATCCGGCTGTAGTGAAACTAATTTATTGTTGAATTGGTTAAGGCCTTTTCCTTTTGATAACAGTGTGATTTCAGAGTCTGAATGTGATTTTAGGCTAATAGATAGACTGTTTCTATTATCAGTATCTGAATCTACAGGAATAGAGGCCATTTAAACAATATTGATTTAGGTGGTGATCGAAATAATAATAATTAATATAATAATCTTGAAACATGCTTCGAAATATTTGAGTTGGTCTCACTAAAGTGATGCCACGGCCTTACGGTAAACTGGTGTCAAGTAATTTGTCCGTAGCTTTTCCTACCCCACCCTCTCTTAATTTAATATCAAACCTCTGACATTTAAAAGCGATTCAACTTGAAATAATTTTAAGCTTATTGTTTATAAGGGTTGACCTCTAAATAAGGATATTTCTAAGACAAACGACAAACAAGGAGCAACCTTTTAAGTTGAGCCAAAAACTGTTCAATATTTTATAAGGAAAGCGGATGATCAATAAATTGTTCCGTGTAACGAGTTCCGATACGACCGTAAATTTTAAACCGCGGCTAAGTAACCAAATTTAATAATATAACATGTATATCTTATGCGGTAAGATGTTTCGCTAGGGTTGTCACGTATACACTTTATACAAACTGAAAAAACATGTTCAAAATCATTTTCTTATTTCCAAACAAATTCTTGGAACACACACTTTTAAAATCTTTTATTGTGACGTTATGAGCAGTCAATAGTTGAGCAGACACCTTACGGTAAGTGTCTACTACCGCCCATTGACCACTGCAACTTAAGAGTCAGATAATACTTAGACGCCTTTCTATCCCTCTCCTCCCAGAATCAAGCGGAAGTTGGATTTCGGGAACCTCAACTATCAATATAAAGCAAAGAAAAAAATACTTACTCCTAAGACAAGCTTATGTGTATAACTGTAGCTCACTCGCGCCGAAACATGGTAAACACATGAACAGCTCACTGACATCCAACATGGAACGTTAAATATTAGATTTGTTTAGCTTCCCAGAGAACTGATAAAAAACTCTCAAAAATTATTTGAGTAAAAGTTTTCTTGAGAGCACGCAATCACTTTTAGCAAAGCTCCGAGTCCGAAATCAGGAGCAGGAAATTAAAAAGACGTGCTATCACAAGACTGTATTCTACATTCTATATGTTTCAATAAGACTTACATTATTACTTAGATATTGATCCGTCCAGTAACAGTATTTATATTATAACATCTGATAATAAATTACCAGCCAAGAGTTTTGACTACTTTTAAGCACCTGGATTAACACCTATATAACGTGAAAGGTACAAGTGTTTCTATATCTAGCTTAATACCTACATTTTACAAAATATTTATCAAATATATAACACACTATCTTTGTAAAAAACGGCTCTGTTATAATAATATGAAATAAATGCCTTATTTAGGGCCTAGAAAGAATATTAGGAATCGATTTGCTTTTGGCAATTGAATTGTTAAAGGCCAGAGCCTCCTTTCCAACGACAGGTTTTTATATTATCCAGCAGTGGACTATAGCTGTTGATGTGATGTAAATATTACTTTTACATTGCAACATCGTATTAATTGTGAAAACTTTTATACATTGTCCTGCTATCCGTTGCCTAGCACAATACTACGGCAGTATTTTTCGTACAATATTTTATTTTCCTACCTTCAATGATAAATTATACTAGTTTCCCCGACAACCCTTACACTACCGACATCGTTAGACACACCGGGCGCTACTAAATAAAGTCCATGGATCGGCCACGTCTAGCTACATGTCGGTGTTGCTTGCTGGTACCTTGTTGCTGTCGCTGTTTTGTTGCTTGTGGCTCCTTAGAGATAAACGGTTTTTGAAGCTGTCGACACCTGTCGACATCATTAATCCACTAACTCTTTAATAAGAATTTCTTCGTTAAAGTTTCAGCTAGGCAAAAATATTGATATTATAAAATTATTAACTGTATGTTTAACCCTATCAAATATACCACTTTCAAAATATTGTATTTCTAAATATACTTAGAATAATTTATATCACAGTTTCAATAACCACTCCCAAAGGATCTCGATATTTAAAATGGTAGAGGGCTTTAATTCCACTTCCATTGAGTTTATGACATAGATAAATTCCAAGAGCATTTACAAGGCTACAAATGAACGATCTATTTGAAGAATACTGTACGGTTTTCCTCTTTCTTAATGTGGGAGAATTCTTTAAATCGTTGCGTAAGTGGCCTCGTAGAGACCCGAAACTTTCAATCGTGCCTTTATCAATATTATCTACGGTAGAACGCCGAAATGAAAGAATCTGGTCTATTCACAAAAAAGGTCTCGGAATGGGAAAAGAAATTTCACGAGAGCGACCTTTTCTTAGATGTTTATCTTCGTGCCTTTAAGGGTTCCATCTGGTGCTGAGATTATTTAGCGATAGATGATCGCGGTCATGGAAACTGATAACATTACATGTTGTATTGTGAACCAATTTTATTGTATATTGACCTCGATTACAAAGAAAACTAAATGTAACTACAATATAAACGAAAATGTACAATTTTAAAACGAGCAACAGAAACAAGATACATCTTTTGACGAAAACGGCTCTTAATTTTGAGTTGACCTCAAAAAATAAATACGTTTACATTAAATATATAGCCAAATGCTTTTAATGCCTCCATTAAACGCTTAGGTATTTTATTTTGCGGTATTCAGAGGGCCTTAAAATAAAGAGGGAGAGAGAAGGTGTTGTAATTTTGCGAGTGGAGTTATTTAGTACAATCTCCGTGATGATTTACAGATTTCGCGATAATTTGCTACTGAACTTCTTAGGGTTTAACAGAGTAATATTTTTTTGAAAATGTTATCTTTAGTTTATACTTCTTTTGCCCGACTGCGACGGAGTCCAAAGGAAGTTTAATAGTTTTAGCAGTCTATGTATGTTTCGCCCTAGCGCCTTAACTACTCATGCGATTTCAATTGAAGTAGTAGTCAAACTTGAATTTCTAATCTTGTCATAAGTTTTTACTTAGTCGAAAAATTTTTAAACCTTTTCTTGTTTGTAAAAAGCAGTATAGTGAAAATTAAATTTGAATATGATGTTTGATGAGTAAATAGAGTGAGAGTCCTATTTTCATACATATCTCGTAGATGGCAATACGTGTCCACACACAATGGAATTTAATAAATCAAGAAAACGGCATGGAATTTTGAACTGTCATGTTATCGAATATGACGTTTGAACGTCAATAAATGAGATTGGCAATGTAGCAAATAAAGAAAGATTAATATAAGTAATTTTTCGTATCATCAGAGTGAAAGTATACTCAATTCGTTAATACAAAGTCTGGATCGTGGTCTAGACACACAAAATGAATAGTGACTGATCGATATTGAGTAAATGAGCTAAGTAAACGTCTCGGAATTTAAATTGATGAAAATATAATTATTTTCTTAAGATGGATACAATCTTGGAACAATTGAACCACCAACGTTTTTCTAAAGAGGTAGCTGTTTTAGAGTGTTTATCTACTCATTTTTGATAGAGTTGAGAGCGCCTAACATAAATTTTTAAAATATTGATTTATATTCCACTTAGAAATCAGTTTGCTGCTGGACTACAAGGGTGGCCTACTGACTTAAGTGGTCACCTCACTGCTCGGTTCAAACCTCACGTGGGATAATACTTCATGTTATATATGTATTGTTTTTCTCAGTCGGAATGTTTTTAGTATGCGTTTGATGTATGTTTGTAAAGTCCCCGCGACACAGAATAATTCTAAGTGTACGAATTGTCTTTTTTAAGTTTAATAGTAATTGTTTGCTAACTCTGCTCTTCTTTTAATGGTAAAATTTGACTTCGATTTCGATTATTATTATGAAACGCTGTCTATAGAAATGCAATGACAATTAACTGAAGAATACATTTATTAAATCAATAAATAACAAGAGTTTAACTAGAAATACCAGAATCCAGGTTCCTATACTTTATAAAGTGTTAGTTTAACTAAAGACTTGTCAAGTATTTCTCTGTGAAAATCTATGTATTTTGAAACACTGAAATGTAGAAATAAAGAAGTAATGCCAGAATTAAATATAGGTTTATTTCCTGTGTGTAACATCAGCGCGGATATGAGGTTAGGGTAGAAGGTATAGACGTACTACGCTCGTTCAACCGAAGGGTATAAACATAACAATATTTTACTTGGCCCATCCGCAGGGTCGGCGGGCACCTCACGCTCTACCCGGAGCCCTTTCTACCTAATTACAAATTAATGCTTGTTACTTCCTTTAATAAGGGGTCGGAAGAGCCCTTAATTACATAAAAATGTTTTCACTCGTCTTTTCTTTACCCGAAATTTGTGAGGCACTTGTTACAACATGGGCGATAGTGATGATTGATGATTCGATAGATTAAATGTCGATAAACCTAGAAATGAACAATAACTTTAGGTTTAACATGTTTTTATTTTATTTGCTAACCCAGGTCGTGGGTTCAGTACACAACCATTTGTTCTGTATATCATTTAAAAATATAATACAAATGATAGTATTATATAAAGTACTATAAGCAATCTAATTACAATAGCATAGGCTATATAATATATATATAATTTACTTAATGTATAGCTACAAGTTTTCATAAAAAATTTTTACTCAAAACTCGGTTATAAATTTTCTTTGTGTATTAAAACTTATCTCTCTTAAGACCACTTTTTTGTTTAAAAAGTTAATAATTTGCCTTAACACCGCGGAGTTACCATAAATTACGAAATGAATAAATATTATAAAATGTGATTGCGGTGAACTAAAATCTGAAGGACGAAAAACGCCGAGTCATTATTGAATGTAAATAACTTTTGGCAGCAAATTTGCTGCTTTTCTTTGTGGTTAGCGAAAAAGTTTTTTGATGAGTGAGTATAATTAGCTGCTTTATTAATGAAAATATTTTAACTTTCTTTGAAGGAAACCTGTAAGATTTCATTTTTTAATAATGATTGACTGATTAGTGAAACAGTGTTATGACTCTATATATTTCATCATGTTCTTGACATTGTTTTTGCTATTACTAAGTAGTACCTGGAAACCGACCTTTGCTTCGTATTTTTTTTGATAAATGGTATTTTGGAATAAATATGGATAAAACAACAAAACCAAAATATACCAAAATTTCATGAAAATCATTAGAGCCGTTGCCGCAATTATATACAAGAATTGCTCGTTTAAAGGTATTAGATATTCAAGGTCGCTGTAAGTTGCCTTCTTCCATTCTTCATGATCCTTCTTCATCCTCTTTCCTATCATCACGAAACCTGATATCAATTCTCCTTAAGAATGTTATTGTCCCTCACAATGAATTAAAATTAAGTCTAAAAATGTTTGACAATTCCAAACACTAAGAATTTTTCTTATTGTCAAATCAAACAGCTTTAAAATCCTCTCTCTACAGTGTAAATATTGATATTTTACGTCGTTCACATTAACTTTTCTGAATAAACTAGAACAAAAAAAATATCTTATTCACTAGAGCTCCAGTCGTCATCTACATAACGGTTATTATCGTCACGTTTTCTGCTATTCTGTTTGCTATACTTACGCACTTAAGCTAAATCTAGCTCGGAACGATATCGTCGCCATTCCAATCTCAGTCTTGTACCTAATATGAATAAAGAAAGCGAATTTAAAACAATTGAGATTGGAAGCTTGCTTTTATAACGGATTTATTTTAGCCATTTGTTTTAAAATAGTTTTCAATGTTCATTGAATACAAACTTTGTTCTGTACCTTAATGCAAATTTCTTTTTGTCTATATTAAGAACCTGCCAAAGTGACTCTAAACTGCCTGATGGACAGCATAAATACAATCCAAGAGACGTGGTCACCATACTCCTTGCAAATACAGACCATGCAGTATGTTGAACCACAACATTCAAAAAGAATGTACATAATGTCCTTCTTAACGAGATTGAAGAATCCTGTAATTTATAGTTGTCTAAATGTGTATGTATGTGCATATTTATGTATATATGTATATATTTATATGTATATTTACTCACGTATGGTATATTTTCATTGTCAATATAACAACCTCTGTGCACCTCCCTTACAATATTTCTGTACCAGCCTAAGGTTGACTGGAAGAGAATGCCTTGGGCATTAAGTCCGCCAATGTACAAAGTGCATTAAGTGTAAATAAATAAATAAATAAACATGGCGGCCTTGTGGGATGCTTTTTCATACCCCGTGGCCCCCATAGTGGCAGTACTCACGACAACTGATTTTAAATTGAAATATTCGGTTTTTTCCCGGTACTTCATTGGAGCCAGTTCCACATGAAACTTTTACAATTCATTGGTTCTATATATCGAACTAGTGACCATCGATATTTGAATTGGAAGTTTACTCTCAGTAGTTCCATGAAGCGAATTCTACGTGGAACTGATGGAACATTGTAAATACAGTTTTTGCTCATTTGTTTTGTGTAATTTATCCTACTTTGACATCTGACATTGATTCAATATTTCTCTTTTAATTTCCAAGAAATGAAGGAAACTGTGAAACGTACGATAAAAAACTATGAGAGAGGTGTGATTGTGCATGATTAAAAAAACCTAAGGGAGTCTTTAATTCGAATTTTATGAAAATTAACATTCAAAAGATTCTAAAATTTATATATTTATTTCTATGGGTCTTAGGTTAAAATATCTCAAGTATTTAATATATTAAATATTTTTATTGTTAATTTTTTGTAAGCACCAACAAACATACTGATTTTTTCTTACAAACTTCAAATACTTTTTGACCAGCTCTTTTGGCAATAGTGTGATATAATGTATTTTATATATTATACAAGACTACAATTAATCTAAATCCAATGTTTCATTCAATTCTGACGACCTGGTTTTACTCAATAGACAGACAAATAAGATTTAAAAATTAATCAATCTATTCAAATAAATAAAATTGGAGTGTCTGTTTGTAATATTGAAATAACCGCTTTTTACTACATACATATGAATTATATACACCAAATTAACATTATTTGCAATTTTTGTCTGTCTGTCTGTTTGTTCTGGCTAATCTCTGGAACGGCTGAATCGATTTTGACGGGACTTTAATTGGCTAATTTTATTTTAGAAAAATAAAGTATAATTACAATGTCCAAGTACTATCTAGTACCGTGCGGAGCTCACGCGTGTGCTAATACTGCGCCGTCACGTCGGCCGCCTTTACCCGGCAATTCCCGGTATTAAAAAACCGGCAATTCCCGGTATTAAAAAACATTTAATACCGGGAATAAACCAAATATTGAATGTTCATTGTTTCAGTTTTTTTTTATATGTTAAGCAATATCATATCGAGATTTGTAATTTTTTCTATTAAGCTACGGCTGAATGGTTAACCTTATTCAACGACTGTCATTGTATTGATTTTATTCATAGTTTATAGCATGAGAGAGCCATGCTTCGGTTTATACGACCGGTTTGACCTTAATATTATTATATTACCGCTGTTAAGATTGTAAATTAATCTTTGATCTTAACCACGGTGATCTATTCACTCGATGAAAACAAAGGTGGAATTGTCTTGTCTTACTTTCAAGTCAAAAAGTCAAGTCAAAAATTAAGTAAGAAAGTCATCAGAAGCGGAACTCCCACTACACCAAATTTTAGAACCGCGTCACATTTGCGGGTCTCGAGTTTTAGGTGCCTTTGGACAACTGTAGTCACTTACCAACAAGTAATCCATCCCTCTCGTTTGCCTTCTAGAATTACAAAAATGTTTATTTTCATAAATTATATCAAAATCTAAACTTTTCATTTTTACAAAATATTTTTCCAGCCATAACCTTGACTCCTGTAAGTTATATCGATACTGTTTACTTGACGAATTTCTTAAATAAAAGCATCACTGGGTATACGAGCTTACCGTAATCAATCACCGATGACCTTTGTGTCCCCTGTCTATAGAGAATTGCACAATTCTGAAGAACTTTGCCTAACGATAACGTTGTATGGAAGTGACCTTGGTGCTTAAATAATTTTGATATTGTTAAGGTATTTTTTGACTCGTTAAACTTGTAGGTATATATCATCATATTGTTATTTTTTTCCTTTTTTGTAAAATGACTTAAAATTTTAGTTGAAGATTTAAAAATTTGGGTAGATACAGAACACTTCATCTTCCCTACATCCTGTTTGATGAACTTGAACCCCAAAATGCGGTTTAAATCCACAATTTTAACTTTGATTTCTTGATATTTTTCAGCTTTTCGAGCTCAAAATTAGTGTAATTAAATAAGGTATAGTTTAAGCAATGTTACTACATACTTTTATATACTTTATAAGAACACCTGAACCCTGAACTTTCTTAAAATTTTGTTCTGTCACTTTGGCTGAGTTATAAAATAATATAATAATAAATATCTTTTTAAAGTTGTGTGAGTTATATCATTTTACTATTATGGCTTTTTTTTACTTTTAATATATCAGAAACGACAACGTCAGAGACCGAGGCCTTTACAAAGTGGTCGCTATTAACCAGCATGCAGGATCATTCTACGTTCTCCGGCACCTGGAGCATCTTCTATGATTAATTAAGTACTCAGCTTCCTTCAATCTTTTTCTAATTTCTGTTTAGAATATTTGAATATCAGTTTTATATTTCCTGACAGTGTGACACACAAAAGTCATACTTTTACCAGTGATTCTACATAAAATAGATAACGTATTTTCCCCAAACCCATTTGCAATTTATACGTACTTCGTCATATCTAGAACAGACAAAGGTTTGATTGATTGATGGTGCGATGCATTGTAGGTCGCACGCAGTCCACCATTTTGTTTGGAAGACATTAAGTGATGTCTGTCTATGTGTTGTATATAAGTATGTTTGGAGGGCGAATGAGTTTGCTATTATTTGAATGCATGTAATAAAGTACAAACGCTGGTTTTATTTACTGGATTGTTACCAATGTATTTAAATATTTCTCTCAATTTTACAAAACAGGAAATAGTGAGCCATTTCGATAAAGAAAATAAATTTTATTAACAAGTTAAACTAACTTTACGTTTGCAAGAAATCAATCAAAAAAGAAATGTTAGGAAAAGTTATAGGATGTTGACGTATAAGCCTGAAGGCCATTTTGTTAACGGTTGTATACTATTTTATGTTTTCTTATTTATTAAGACAACATTGATACTAAATTTATTTATATAGCTTTAATTATTGAAAAATATTTTGGGTTCTGCGTTTATAACCTAGAAACGTGTTGTAAGAAAAGTCGAAGCAACTGAACTGGTGAATGCCTATCAGAAAAGGTCATACGCACTCAACACACAATAGGCAGGGACATAATTAACTTAATGAAGACCACAGTTGCTGAAGAGGCGAGGGAACAAAGCCCCAGGACAAAGATGATTCCCTAACAATTTATGCGGATAATGGCAAGAGGTTGTCGGCCATTTGTGAGCGGTGCGAATACAACGGCTATTGTGTTCGGTCGGTTTTTTGTTGGGCTCGGATTAATTGTCGGGACGGCCTTGCTATATGTTGGAGGATAAAAGCACTTCATTGTGTTAAGATATAGTTGAATGTTTTGATTTCAAGATATGCTAGTGTCTCGATAAAAGACGAGCGTAGCGTTATAGGATTTATTGAGTAGTCTGATTCCAGTGAAGCTTTTTCAACGAAAACCATAATATCTTTCTTCTTTATACAATTATAACGAGAATAGTATACAAATAATACTTTTGGAATGTTCAAAAATGAACATTCCAATAACTATCGCTGATTGCAACTTTCATAAACTTCAATAAATAATAGATTGTATTACTTAAATATTATTTTAGTACAAATAGCCTACAACACTTTTTTTTGAACGAAGTCTCACATGTCTTGTGAATTTCATAGTTTAACACGTATATATGTACAAATATTTTCTAAAAAGCACTTTTGATATTAAAAAAATGTAATTATTGTGTTCATTTATTCATACAGTTATTTGTTTCAACATTTGTGTTAAGGTCAAAAGAACTGGTATGTACTGTACAAAATTTCAATTTACCGTTTCATTAATTTTGGATTAGATTAGCTGACAGACAAACAGACACACGAGAGATCCTATAATAATGAAATTCAGTTTTCCTAAATTATTAAAAGCTGAGTCGATACAATACTTTATATATTATAATTCTAATTCTTTTTTAAGAATGTCTACTTAGGCACTGTTAAAATTGTAAAGAATAAATATTCTCTATATTTATTTATCTATCATCAGATTCGTCTACAAAAAACGGAAGCATAACTGGAGTCCATATGTAATTCCGGCTCGCAAGTACAGTTACACCGATCTCTATTCAATTGGGTGTAAACACCTCATTGTTGCCTTGTACGTTGCACCTTAAACACACTCATAGTCCGCTGGCTTACTGAAGTTATGGATGTCGGCAAACAAATCCATTACGTTGATTAAGACCTGTTCCAGTAAATTGTACCGAGACATCATTAGCATTAAATTAAGATATTACATTAATTATCTGTCTGTCACGTCTGTGTCAAAATTCATGTCTGAGTGTGCTTTTAGCTTAGTGTCTTATTAATTTATATCTACTATAAGTAACATTTTTTTTTGCTCACCGGATCAACCACCTTCATGTAATTAACTAATATACATTAATCAAACCTGTAATGTACACATACTGCACACGTGTTTTTGTGTTTTCTAGGTAATAAGGCTTTTTTAAGGTAGTAGAGCCACGCTGATCTCAGTATGAACGAGCCGTCCGTGGCATAGAGAGGTGCCCAACTAGGATTAACTATCCTGGGAGGCTGCCCTGTCAGGTCGCGCATAATCTACAGAGTGGTTCGTCGTGCCAGTCGGTTAGCGGATGGTAAGGCTCCGCGACCACTTCCGGGAGGATACGGAGGCCCTTCTGTCTGACAGTTCAGTTACCATCCTAATTCGCCGTAACATGACGCTACTGTATTCTGAGTTTCAGACTACACTGCCATGACGACTGTCATGCCTTTTTTACGTTCCCGTTTCCCTTTCTCATTTCTCTCAATTTTATTCAAGACAGACCAAGAAAAATGAACAATGTTATAACAACGGCCCTCTCTTCTCCCTCACTTTTCGAGCTGGAGTTCGCGAATATCCGTGGACTTCATGCAAACCTCAACGCCCTCCATCAGCACCTTGAGACGGTACGGCTGGCTATACTCTTTCTCACGGAGACACAAATACGCCGTCCTGATGACATAGTTTACTTGCACTATCCCGGCTACTTAGTTGAGGAATGCTTCCTTGCAAAGTTTGAAATACGTCTTTTCGTCAGGGCAGATATTTGTTATCGCCCTCTGTGCTGCCTTGAGGACCCGTCCTTCTCCATCCTCTGGCTCCAAGTAGATTTCGAATCCATGAACTGAATCTACGCGTGTCTCTATCGATCCGATTCCGGAGATTCTGAGACAATTCGCATCTTCAACCATCTCAGTCAGGCAACAGATAAGGCACAGGAGCAGTTTTTGAGCGCTGAACTGGTGTTTCTGGGAGAGCCCATTCAAACCTCATAGATGAACATTTTTACAATTCTTGGATCAGACATACAGTCCCAGTCTATTAAACTTCCTCTGTCATATTTTATACCATATGTTCTGACTAGAAAATTTTGCATGGCTCTCATTAAATATTTCACAGATTTGGACATTACAACTTTTAATGTATGTGTAAGTGTAGAGCCACCCTGATTTCAGCACGAGCAGGCCGGCTCGATCGGAGCAGTACTACCGTTTCACAGAAGACCAACCCAAACTGACAGCATCCATGCTATCGCGTGTCGTTGGTGAGTGTGAGACCGGCGGCCTATTGATGCGTGTGTGATATTTATCGTGGTAGCTGTATGAGCCTTATACTGTCACGATGTCTGTCATGCCTTTTACGTTCCCAAGTGGAATGTACAAGCATCACACTAGGCCGCCATAGTGTGTAGCGACCACAACTATTGGATTCTATTCATGCTTTCCATCAGACAGAGTAGAGTCATTCTTGCAGGTTCATAATTTTGAAAAAAAAGAAAAAACTATTTCACGTATGAGTTGAATTTGAACACGTTTTGTCAAACACAGTGCAGATATTTTAGGCATAATGTATTGAAATTAATACATAGAAAATAAATTAATACATACAGCATAATTAACACAAAATAACATGAAAAGTCCAAAACACAACTAGAATGTGTTGTAACGGGTGTTTACTATTAGGTACTTATTGGTTAGACTATAGTTTTAAGAGCTTTAATAAAAGTCACACAGTGAATATTTGTGCTATGTTCAGTATTTTCTATAGGTAGTGTTATGTACGTGTACTATTAATAGGGTGTTCCATACTTTTGGCCATGGGTGTTTAAATGATTTCATATGTTAAATCATATAAATTTTAAGAAATTTTAGCACTCAACTAAAAAGAAACCGAAACAATAGTAAAAATAAAGGTAAAAATATATGAGTGTAAACAAACAAGTTTATGCAGGACTGAAAATATAGATATTGGTGAATCGACAGGTACCTTACAACTAAATGACGGATAATAGGTCAAACAATTACAAATACATTTAGAACAAACTTTAAAACTACAACTAGATGTTCTTGAGGCAAACAAGTCACTAGATACTTGCGTTAAATTCCGAAACTAATCAGAATATTAATGAGCAAGCTACGTATTACACAGACCATGAATATGCATGAAATTCAACAACGCACACATCCAGTGCGTAATCTGTCTGTAAGTCGCGAGTTTCGTCATTACACTTGAATCTCTTTCTGAATATCATTCGCGGCATGTGCCGCTAATGAAATAATTCTGTCCTACACTTTAATGTAGATCAAGTTTTAGAACAAAGATTAGTTATGAATCCAGTGTCACGAATATTATTTTCATTTATTTACTTGTAAAAGTACCAGCGTTCTGAGCTCCACTTGGGTTTTTAGACATTATATATTTGATAAAAAGGGAACAGTTTCCTCATTCTTCTCAATATTTTTATCACGAAAATCTTTTCTTCTGAAGTTCTGCGAGAATTCGAAAACATCTTTGAGAGAAGAAAGATAACTAGGTCCATAGTTCAGGTCAATGAGTTAAAAAGCTTGACATTATTAGTCCTAACTTAAAACTTGTACTTCTTAAATTAAACCTACATATATTTTATACTTTGAGCGAGAAAATGTTAAGTGTCAATTTGCTAAGGTGTGTAGTACTCCTTTTAAAATTTTAACTTTATTCACAATAAATTACATCATTACAGCGTAAATTTAACGTATGGAGTAATGGTTTAATATTAAATTTTTCATTTTATTAAAAATCTACTACTTTTTAATTGCCAAGAGTTACATAAATCCTACTTAGTATGGTTATTGTGCCTAAGAAATCGTAAACTGCAATAAAACCTCATCTATTGTATTTATGTAGTCGTGTGCAATAACGAATACCCAGTAATTAATGCTTAAACTGAACTAACTTTCAAGACTGCTTTAGAAACAAGTCTTGGTCATTTGTTAGAAATTGGGTTGGGAGGGCCTACATGAGTAATTTTAATGAAGAACTGAATGAACCTGACCTTTGTGTCTGTTCAAATTCATAAATTTTGTCGTATTAAAGAGCTTTTTCACTTAAATAATAATAATTTGATAAGTGTTAAAATTTGTTTGCATTATAAAAGTTATTGACAAATCTCAAAAGCTTGTGACTGTAAAAGAGAAAGCCGACGAAATATTTTTCTCAACTGTAGTGATAATTACTTTAAATTTGCGTGTTAACTTCAGTTAAAGTATGGAGAAGTTCAGGTCAGTAATTATAGTAGAATCGTGTCAACATTAAATAAATGCTATGAACATAATAAACAAATTGTGCACTTGGCATAATCACAATATATTATGTTTTTCCACTGACTTTACGAAAGACAATAGATTCTGAATTTTGTTGTATTTCGTTGTAAGTTACTTCCATTAAAATTTAAAAAAAAATACCGCTCCTAAGGGATAAACAGTTTATTACACTTTCTCAAAATAAGGGGTGTACCAAACAAAGGTAATAATTAAAATACAATAATAAATTTCAATTCTTATGTAATTGAAATTCTCTACAAAAAAAAGTACAGTAAACCACAAAACAAAACACAAATGCTTGAAACAATTTATTAATCTATGGATTGTTTCAGGAGACAAGTATTTTTACAATACAAATAATAAATATAAGAGAATAAGCATTTTCTATTAATTTAATAAAATATAGGTAAAATATAAGCTGCGTCATCTATAAATCCTTAATCTGTGTCCCAGTGTCTCGTCGTAAGCCGCAAAGCTCCGAGTCGTACGTACCAGAGGCGTCAGTTCCGACATCAAAACTAATGTACGGATAGGACCAAGCTTTATGACATTCTGGAGAGGTATTACTTATGAGGCTTCAACTGTGGATTTAGCTTCCTCAGTACACCACTTTTATTATTTAATCAGAACGAAAAAATTTTAACTGTGTAGTTTAGGTTGCTTCATACTAAAGGTTTTGGCCAGGTTATGATGGGTTATAGACCCTGATTGCTAAGTCAGAGATTATGGATTGAATTTTCCTCCAGGACTAATAATTTAGTATTATGTGTACTTATTTAGGCTCAGAGTCAGGGAAGATTGAATTGTGAGAGATGTATTGACTTACATATTATTACTAAATACCTGGAATTCGAGCTTTGCTCGGTATTATTGTGGGATCAGTGATTCACAATTTACCATTTTTTTTTGTTTCCATTCCTAATTTTGTTACATAGGTAAGTGTCAAAATGTGCCTATTAGACAAACATTTATTTGCCTGAAAACACGGGTAAAATATCGTTTTCTAAAAGTGAAACCTAGTTGATCGATTTATCACCCCGAAACCCCCTATATACTAAATTTCATGAAAATCATTGCAGCCGTTTCCGAGATTTAGATTATATACACATTATATATGTATATAATATATATTTAAAATAATTGTTCGTTTAAAGATATTAAATATGTATATTACATAGTGTAAGTAATTGTCGAAAGATATATGACAGTCATCATCATCATCATCGACAGCCTTTAACAGTTCACTGCTGGACAGAAGTCTCTCTTTACAATAGAAGTTTGATGTCCTTGCAGGTTTCGATGGACGGTTACTCACTGTGAGGTAAGTCGTCTGACCATTTGCCTGCATACCACCAAATATAAATCTTAAGTTATCGTAGTAGCTCTAAACATATGTTGAAATATTCTTTTAGGATGCAAACCACATAACATCTATTTATCACAACACGTCTATAGCCTTTGACAGTCTACTGCTGACTGGAAAGAGAGTTTTGGCTGTTATGCTACATTGGCCAGACGTGTTGGTAGAGGGTTTGCTTTAACTTCTTCATTGCAGTGCTGTCGTCTTGCCTAGTTTACTCCCACAATTGCCTCTTACGACACCTATGAGATAAATAGAGATGGTGATACTCCCTATTCTTAACCGTCACCACATGGATATTACATTAATGTGAACGTATTTTTAAACGAAACTTTTTCAGTTAGAAGCTTTGGGATTGTTATCTGCGGAAGACAATTCTATTGTAACCAACGAATATGATTACTACCTCGATAAAGTGTACGCAACGTCTGGGTTGCAAAAATTCTGTGGAGAGAGCATTTAGAAATATTCCTTTGGTGAAAAGTGAAACGTATAATATATTTTATTAAGGTAAAAAAATCGACTTAGTTGTTTAGGTTATAAAATGTGAAATAGATATTTGTGATAGTGGCTATGAGTATGTAACAGCTAGTTCCAGCTAGTTCGCTAGTATTGGAACTATTAACAAAAACAATGATTATATTTATATCATAAATAATTGACTCAATCATCAAAGTTTTGTTAATCATTTAAAAATTCCTACTTCCATAGTGAGGGGCCGTTCAATTATTACGTAAGCACTATGGGGGGGCGGGGGGGTCTTTGCTTTGCTTATTTTGGATGACATGGGGGGTAGGGGAGTCTAGATGATGATTACGTCATCGGTAGTTATTTTCTTCTTTACACGAATGGCAACCCACACATTGTCTTTGCTTGAAAACGAAAAGCATTTTCGGGGATTCCCGCAAGTAATACATACATTTAGTGAACAGTGCGCGGTAATTCCCCTACTCGCTTTAGAACCGAGTAAGGGAATTACCGCGCGCTGTTCACTTGTCTAAATTTCCTCTATCAGTGTATTGTTTCGTTTGGCTGCTATAGCGAGTAGACGTATTGTAAGCATAGTAAAGCAAGTTAACATTTGTGTTACCATTCATTCCATTATCCAAAGTTTAATGTTTAAATAAGATGTCATTTCAAATAGACAAATCTAAGTTATACCAAAAATTGTTTGAAAGTTTTAAAAAATCTCATACAAGTACGAAAGTACAAAATGTACAAAAGTTAGTTAACGAAGTGTGGCGAAATTATAAATTACAAGCAAAATCCGACAAGGAACTAGATATTATTGTATCTAAGAGAATCGAAGAAGAATTGCAAGCAGCGACTAAGAATAAATCCAATTTACTACATTTTTTTTCTAAAAGGTGAGTGACGAAATCATTTTAGGTACCTATGAGTACCTACTAGAAATATTAGAAATCGCCAAAAAGTTTCTCTTTGCTAATTAGAAAATATTATGGCCTATCTTAAAGTATAGAGGTAATATTCATTATATAGATTTATTTCTTATAATTGATTCCGTCAATTGGTCACAAAATACAGGATGCCAGTATTATACATATATATATATATATATATACCTACAGAAAACTATACTCTATTCAAATAGGTATTTAACAGAATGTAAACAATCTTTATATGTCTTTTTATTGAAATATGTGGTTTAAAATTGTAAACTGTGTAAAATCTGTTGTGATTCATTTAAAAACTCAACCAATATTAAAAAATTGCTTTTCTGTAAGTACATAAAGGTGCGTACAAACATCGTGAGGCGTGCGCCGCGAATGGTTCGCACGTATACATGTGCCGTAGCATGCCTCAGGTTGATGTATTCGAGACGAACCATTCGCGGCGCAAGCCTCGCGATGTCTGTACGCACTTTTACAGATATCTGATTTTATAATTGCATATTTCAATAAAAAGACATATCAAGATTGTTTATATTCTTTTAAATACCTACTTGAATAGACTATAACACCCTGTATTTTGTGACCGGAACGATTTGCTCGTTTAAAGATATTAGATTTAAAGCCATAGGGTTTTGTATTTACCATATTTATTGCCATACTTTGTATTTATGTAGCTTAATAAGAGAATCTTTAGCAGAACCCATAGAAAGTTTTTATTTTTAGGCAACCTGTAAACCTGCAGAAAAAACACAAATTACACAGCCAGCTTCAAATATTAAAAAACAGGAAGAAGATAAAATAAAAACCGGTAATGAATCACAACAGCAATGCGAAATTAATAAAAATACAGATAAACAGAGACCAAAACCTTCTCAGGAGGCTATGAAAAATAAGATTGCTCTACTCGAAAAAAATTTGAATGCTTTGTATTCTGCCAGAGATACTATGTCAATCCGTGCTGAAGTTGATAAACAGATCATTAAGTTGCGCGAGGAAATAAAAACAGCAAAACAGTCTTTAAACAGGAAGGTTCAAAACGCAGTTGCCCAGAAGAAACACAGGTTGGTATGAAAAGAAAGTTAGAAGATATTTGTCATGAAAATCCAGAAATGAAAAAAAGACTATCTCTGAGGGATTCAGTGGGACGTCCTAATCTTGAAAGCAATCAACCTTTACTATTGAAAACAATCGCGGATATAGCTTTATTTGGAAGTGCAGCAGATGATAGAAGACGAACGGAATCAATTCGCAGCGTAAAAACTCTTGATGAACTCACACAAGAATTACGTAAAATGGGATTTGACATTAGTCGCAGTGGGACATATCTTCGTTTGATTCCCAGAAAATCTAATTCTGCAGAGGGACGAAGACATGTATCGACAGTCCCTGTTAAGCTCATTCGGGCTCAAACTGATCACCACAAGAGCCACTTAGATAGCAAGTTCGCTGAAACATCAATCCATTATTTAGAGAACATAGCATCCATACTAGGACCAGATCAAGTATTTTTCATATCTCAAGATGATAAAGCTCGAGTCTCTATTGGCGTAACTGCGGCAAATAAGCAAGCACCTCTTCTAATGCACATGGAATATAGAATCAAATTGCCTGATCACGATTGGGTAATCGCTGAGCGTCATAAATTAATACCATCTGTTTATGCTGGTATCAAAATCACTTCCAATATGCTAGGACAACCGCAAGCCGTTGGATATTCTGGACCAACATACATCGCTATTCGAAGTGGAAAGCATAGTTCATCTACTGCTAATACTCATGCTCAGGATTTCGAGACGCTTCTCGAACTTGAAGAGTTTCGACCATTAGCTAAAACTGACCATGGACTAGTAAAACCAGTGGTAATCATGACGGTTGATGGAGGGCCAGATGAAAATCCGCGTTATCAAAAAGTCATAGGGTTTGCTATACAACACTTTAAGCGACATGATCTCGATGCATTGTTTTTAGCTACCAATGCTCCCGGAAGAAGTGCGTATAACAGAGTAGAGCGCAGAATGGCTCCTCTTAGTCGGGAACTGGCTGGTTTAATATTGCCTCATGACCATTTTGGGTCTCATTTGGATGAACGTGGCGTTACAATTGATGAACATTTAGAAAGATCTAATTTCGAATTTGCAGGAAAAGTATTAGCTGAAGTATGGAGTTCAATGGAAATTGATGGCTATAATGTTAATGCAAAATATGTTGGGGCAGGTGAACAAGATCTTCCTGATTTTCCAGACATTAAATGGTATTCAGAACATGTGCGTGAAAGCCAATACTTGCTCCAAATTGTAAAATGTAGAAATACAGAATGCTGTCGTCCAAGAAGTGGACTATTTAGATTACTAGACAACAGGTTTCTTCCACCACCTGTAAAAGTAAAACAAACAGTTGATGACTTGGTTTTAGATGAAGGAGGGCAATTTCTTAATCTTCCAGTCAATTTAGCTCTACGCTTAAGTGCTTCAGTCAAAAATTTCCTGCAAATGCCATACGATTATTTTTGTCCGACGGTACAATTGAGGCTATCAAGTCGAACATGCAAAACGTGTGGTCTTTATCATGCTTCCGTCAAGTCACTAAATCGTCACATCGAAAAGATCCATAAGAAAGTAAACACGCACACTGATAGGAAAGTTAGACCTGTAAGAGTCGCTGCTCGTCGTGCTAATGAACTGATGTGCATTATTCAAAATTTAGAGCACCATGATGTTGAATGGCTCGATGAGAATGACGTAGACATTCCAAAATCGGATGAAAGCGAGCAGACTCACAACACTGAGCAGCAATCAAAGCAATCCAATGTCATCGAAAACTTAGAATCATGGATTCGGGTTTCATGGACTGAAGACTGTTAATTTGAATTTAATATATGTACCAAAAATTTAAAATAAGTTTGTTATGTTAGTAAGATATAATATTTTTGTCCTTTACTCTATGTTGAATACCGTTTCAGTAAAATATAATCTCTATCCTAAATCTATTTTCTTATTTTTCAAATTATAATTATAACATTATAAAATTAAAAAAACAATACATTAATTGACAAATGTTTACGTAAGCATGGGGGGAGGGGGTAAGAGCTTTGCTTACTTTTGCTGACAAGGGGGATGGGGGGTAAATAAATGCAATAAATCTGCTTACGTAATACTTGAACGGCCCCTGACCTTTGTGTAAAAAAAATTACAAAAATAGGTATAAAGCAATTTTTAACTAAGAAAACCATAAATTTAAAATATTACTTAAGTAATTAAAACAAACCAATAATAGTTAACCTTTATTCTAAAGAGACGATTAAAATATATTGTTAGGTTTTCTTAATGCTTCAGTCTTTATATTGAATTGAGCTATTATGATTCTTATAGAATCAATTATACATACAATATACTGAGACAATAATAAATACTGCTTTTAACTCAATTTCGTGTTTTATATTCATTAATAAACGAGAAACAATGACTATTCCCAATCGCTTCCCAACGTCCAAAGTTCCTTAACTATTCCACTTAAACAAAATCACCGAAGCCAATAACCTAGTTTTAAAATGGAAATCAGGCCAGTAATGGTAATGAAAGCCTTAATGAAATCAGAGTAACATCAGCAATTACTTTTCATTTGCAATCTCAGGGTTTGAATAAATGCAGATGAACTTAAAATGCATCGTCCCGTTTAACTTCGGCAGTATAATTTGAGTGATGTAATATAAGTTAAGGAAAAACCTTGTTGTTTTTACTTGTAGTTAAACGAGTAAAAATATCTTTTGTCTTTAATGTTCATCGATAGCATACTAAATGACGTTTTTTTTAGTCTGTTATGCACCATATCGAGTCACACACTAGAGCACTTCCACTTTGGACTTTGATAAAGAAGAATCAGATTTACTAAGTTACTCTTACTAAATATGTTATACTATGGAATAAGAGGACATTAGGGTAGCTACCTTTAGGGTACCCATGGACACTTGAGACTGAATAACCACTCTTTGTATCTCTTTCCACCTAGAATTTAGGCAAAAGGCAATAGGTTTTGGGCATCGATAACCATATTTAGTCTCAAATTACAACGAATGAATCGCTTAACGCCGATTTTCTGTAAGATCGTGGTATCATTGCGTTTGGGCTGGCTCCGTAAATTCTTTCATGATGAAATTCTCTTCTTTTTCTACTTCCTAGTCTTTTTATAATTTAGATGGGTTTTAGTTCTGTTTCTTTTATAACTCCAAATCATTCTGTTCAGGGTATAAATGCACTTTCTTTTGTAGCTTATACATACTGGTCAACAATGCTGGAGGCTGTTCTCGGCTTATTTTGCCTTCTCAGTCAGTTTAGTTTAAAACCGGTTTCATGACCCGCTGCTCTTACTTTCTTATATGGTGTCCATACCACTTCAATCTCCTTTTCGTTACATTATTCTGCATGAGGGCCACCTTAAAAGTGCCATGAATCTTCCATAGTCGAATAATACTCGTATGTAAATAAAATATTTTTCAAGTTCAGGATTTAAATTTTATTTTATTGTAGCTCAGGCAAGTTAAGAGAAATACATTGTTAGCTTTTTACCTACTAATTACGTCAGGTGTTTCTCATCAGTTGAACATCTTCAAGAGATCTCTAAAGAGGACACTGATGATTTTGCTTCTCGTAACTTAAAGTTATACGACCCCGGCCTAGATACACGATGTGGTTGCCCGACCAACATGTACACATATATTATGTACTTCACATTCGCTTATGGCAATAAACAGTTAACGACAAATAAATTACATGTTACCAGACACATTAATGCGGTTTTAGTCGTGTTAGTATTCGATTTCTGTTACAACTAAAACTAAACTACATAAATAAGTAAATTACTGAAAGAGTAAATATTGTGAAGCTAGAACCATTCGTCTCTTGAGTTACAGATGTTTATTGATTCCCTTATCATCGAGTAACTCATCTCAGCTACTCTCAGTTCATAGAAATGGAATACAAATATATTTTATAAGATCTTAAAGGAGATCGTTTTTCAAAATTGTATGTTTCTGAATGTATGTCGTATATTTAACATGTTGAAAATATGTAAACGAATCACCCGATGAAGAGTGACAATCGATATACATTACCTGTATTGAAGGTATCGGTCTAGAAATACTATCGCTGATTCATTCTACGAGGCAGGTCCCTAAAAAATGATAGTGAAAAGCCGGAATAAGTCCAAATAACTCTTTGTAGTATATATTCTACTTTATACAGACATCTTCGGGTATTAATATATTTTAACATACATTACTCAGTATTGTGATTCATCGGGTGGATATAAGTTCCATATTACTTTATATTAACATTCTTCTTTCATAGTAAGAAAGTTTAATATGTTTCTAGAAAGCTATAACTAAAACATTGTTGTTCAAGACGACAATTAGCAAGACTACTGCTTGCTAATTGTCGACATATAAATAAAGCTGTATTTGCAACAGACACAATAAATTAAACATTTCAGAGCATTTAAGTAGAGCTTCTGCTAAGGAAGTGCAGTCCGAGCTCACCGTTAAATTTAGTGGGACAACAATTTTGATTTTTAGTTCTATAATATATTATACTATTTAAAACATGCAACAAAACTTTAATCTATAACCAAATAGATAAGAGAGATATAAGCATACTATTAAGTTTAGTTGTCATCTACATTATTGAGATTCTATTGTGTTACCTGATCAGTTATCGAAATAAACAGTAAACCAAGATTTCATGTTCATTATTTAAAATATGAAACATCACTATTGGATATTTCTAAATTTATCTTATTTTTTAATTCAAGCTTTCAAATACCAATTCAAGGCGATAATTAATACTACCAATGAACAAATATATATCGAAGTGACTGACGCACGACCCTCAATTTTCAATATACTAGGTTATAAAATATTATTACTTGATATTTACAGCATACTTGCATATTAAATAATGCATTTGAGAGCAATGATCCAATTGTATCTTTGAAAATCGAACACGAAGGAGCCGGCAGGCAGCTCGTACCACGACTCAATCGAGCTTATTTCAGATAAACTTTTACGAGGTGTGAACTAACCCTTGGCGAATTCCAATTTTTTCCTAAAAAAATTTAAATATACATACTTTTTTGATACATTTCACATATCTTACGAAGGTAACACAGAGTACTAAAATTTAAGATGAAACAAAACAAAGTGGTGGAATCCATCTCAATCTTTATAGTTTCTTGTTGTTTTCTTGTGGATACATCCACGAAGGACTATTAAATCGAATATTAGTTTCAATGATAAAATAATGGTACTTAGAAGAAAAACAAAATTGTAAAACAAACATATTTTTCTTTTTGTTCTTAATATAGCTGATTAAACATTTCAGAGTAAACTCATCCATCTGCTACCAGCCATTTCTCCACGTTGTCGGTCCAATGTGCCGCTGGGTGTCCTTCACTACGCTTACCTACTCGTGGTCTCCACTATAGTACACCTCGGCTCCAACGACCATCGATTCGTCTGAAGACATGACCGGCCCACTTCCACTTCAACGTACTGATTCTCCGTACGATGTCACTTGCTCCAGTTCTCCATCGAATAACTTCGTTACGAATTTTATCAGACAGAGAAACACCCGTTAGGGGTGAGATGCACTGGTTAAATACTTTGGTCTTTGATGATTGTGGTATTGGCGACTCAAAGACTTTGTGTTACCCTGATTCATTGTTCTCGAATATAGATTTATAATAGAATTTACCAAATCTCTTCCAACTAATAGTAACGATGTATTTTAAAACAACTGACATTTATTAATCCTGTCTAAAGGTCATGGTCAGCGCGACGCTAAAATTATTTGTTATTTTTAAAATATTTACACAATTGAAGATTAGCACTGAATAAACTATTGGGCATCACACAATATTGCTTTAGGTGGTACTGATTGTGGGTTTAATTTGCATTGAACTTTTCTTGCCCTTGCCCTGTCTTGATATTTGACTTTGTGTGACTTTGCAAGCGTAGCAAGTTTATTTATAAAACTATAGATATTATATAATCTACAATTAAGCTTTGCAGAAGTAAACATTTACTACATATATTAACATTGTGTGTGAAATGATTTGAATTGAAAAATTTAATTAAAAATTTAAAAAACCTCCTACACAATATAATACTTCTAAAATGTACACAATAAATACGTATTAGCACGGGAGACGGGGGCTGGGGCTGCCCACCCTCTTGACCCTTATACTTAGACAAACTTAAGTTGCCGTTAACTTGCTATTTACTGCGGTCCCCCCCGATGCGACCAGGATACCTGGGGAAAAAATTTACTAATTTAAGCTATAAGGGCTAACACGTATTTATTGTGTACATTTTAGAAGTATTACATTGTGTCGGAGATTTCTTAAATTTTTAATTTAATTTTTATTTCACTCTTTCTAGACTATATTAGATTATTTTTACTGCCGCATCAGGTCTCTATGACCTCAGTGTTTGTCACTAACAGTATATTTATCTCATCAAGCCCTTTTCAATGAGACTAAATACGATATATTTGCTGTTAGGTGTCGAGGATTTAGGTACCCTGCAGACTATCCTGCCTGCAGCATCAGGTCATGGTCACTATAATATTATCGTTATATATGATTTGCTACATATATCAAGTTTCACCTCAATCAGTGCAGTACAGTAAAACATAGCTAAGAACAGTCTCGATTAAGTCATCTTTCCAGCAAAAGAAGAATTATCTGAATTGATTCACTCGTTTGGCAGCTATGATGCCTCAGACAGAATGACACACACATACACATGTCATACTTATAACATCCCTCTTTTTACGTCGGGGGTTAAAAACTGTTACATTTATCAGTATTATCTGCATTTAATCCTTCCTAAATTTATCAGATTGTTAACATTTTCACGAACATTATCACTATAAAATAGTAAACACTTTACTATCATAGTGATAGTTTTAACTTGAACTGAATTGTAGAATATCACACTGCGAGTGCATCACTAGATGGTTCCTAATTGCATCTCGCCGTCTACCCTCTTCAAGATTACTTCTGTTGCAATTTATACGAGTACACCACTTCAATTTGACCCCTCCATCCTCCGTTGCTCTTCGACCAACTCTCGCCAAAGACCTTTTTTTGTAAATGTTAAGGTTCAACAGGACTGGTTTGCCGTCTCACGATCTTAACACCATCCAATTTTAATTTTTAGGAATAGCTCCTTTCTATTTTCAAAATAAGTTTTAAATGCGCACAAATAATTGAATTTATTCTATTAAAGTTCCGAATGCTTCGTTCAGGATTCTATGTAGATGCAAAAAATCTTAGTCGTGAACTTTTTTCTCTAAATTTAGCATAACTATATAAATTAGTGTTTGTATAAATATTTTACAGAAATAGCTGCTAAAGTGTGTATTTTTATTGTGAAAATTAAGGTATGTACAACAATATTTATGTATCTTTTGGACTGTTTTAAGATAAACACAGTATTCAAACATGAAAAGAAAAATTCCTCATCACCTAAAGAAAACTACATAGATAGAATTCTTTACCTATTATCTTGCTTCAATAATATTATTTTAGGTACTTGATTATACATAATAAACCTCTCTGACACATAAAACATAGAAACACAAATGATTACGATTTTTTACGAGTGATTAACAAATGTAACCAAGTAGCATATTGCCATGTGTTTTCGTACAGGCTGTATTATTTTTCTCAGGTAAAACCAACTGTAGAAACAAGGATATTTCAAAAATAAAGTTTAAATATCTATGAAAGTTTTTAGCATCATTCCTTGGATATTTAATCAAAAAACTGTATCAAATATTTTATCTCAACTAAATTAATATCATCATCACCGTGCCTGTACCTTTTTCAATTTATTTGAGATCACTATGAAGCGTCGTATTGCTATTTATGCCTAGTGTAGAATGTAACTATTATAGAGAAACTAAATTGGTAATAGTAAAAAAGTTTAGGAGATAGAATAAAGGAAACCATAAATCTCGTATTATGAAATAATGCTTAGAAGCTCAGAAGAAAACCTTGGCTCTTCAACCGAAAAACACACTTACATACATCTGTCCTGTGGCTGAAGCCACTAGCGCAAGGATAGATTTTTCTTTAAAACAAAATTTACGGTACTGAGAACATACCCTGTATTATGTGAGACTTTGCAAACAAACTCAAAAGACTCAGCGTTGTAGAAAGTGGCGAGGTGACAACTTAAACCACTACGCCACCTGAGTAATCTGTCAACAGGTTAATTGATATCTGACAAAATATTACATATAATTAAAAAAAATTAAACTGTATATCTATTTACTTTACTTTCCTAATACAAGATTTAAAAAGAAACTGAGTAGCAACATTTACTTAAGGTACTTTAGCTAAGTAGATAATTTGAAGAAAATTAGCGACAGGCCATTGAAGTCAAGGAATTTATTTTATGATCACTCTATTGCTGAAAGTTTATAAGATTGACGGAATATCTGCTTGAAAAAGATCCAGAAAATCTCCCGTTTGTAGAAAATTAAATAGATTTGTCCACAGGCTGGTTTATGTATTATAATATCGTTTAATGGTAATGAAAATATCTTAAAAAGGGAATAACATTTCTATATTATATACATTATTAAATTCCGAACCCTCAAAAGAAATAATATCGTTGGAGACGAAGTGTAATTCGATGTTCTTGTGGCAAGACGACATGAGACAGATAGACGTTGTCCCGAGATATGACGAATTTTGTGGAATTCAATTATGTTTCTTGATTGATAAACTGACGTAAAAATTGATAAAACGAGTAAACATAATGCTTAGAAAACAAAAGTGGCCTAATAAAAATCACCGAGTAACACATTGTGATTTTTTTTTCATAGTTCTAACACTTCTAACAGTTTCTTTGCATTCCGCTAAATTTGTTCGAGTTTAAGCAGACATTGTGGTCTGACTATTTTAAATAAATGAAAATGGCTTAGATTAATTATTTATACTTAATGAAGATAAAGTTAATTACAGCGATTTATTAAGAGTAATGATTAACTTATTTCTGAGATTCCTAATTTTAGTTTGACATTTCTTATTACCAACGGCTCCAATTAGTCAAAATGTATAATAATATTTGATTAGATTAGATTACTGAATATAGCTAAAATGGTCTAAATTTAGTAACTAACTTAATTTAATTCTCTTATAACAAAGTAGCCGGTAATTCTAAATACACAGATCACATTTCAACGTTTTCAGAAAATGAATCTTTCTTTGAAATCACCACAATAAATGATAGTTATTTTTTATCGTGAGCTGAAGTTAATTTAATTTTAGAAAACGCTAACTCTTAGTTTTTAAAAACATCTGCTTTTGCCTCGTCCATAAAAAAATGTAATAGCAAAATACAAACAACACGAACCATCTTAGGGGCGTGAAAAAGCATCAAGTCACCAACACACCACTACCACCACAGTGGTAGCCACACCACTTGGATTCTATTTATACTTTCTATCAGGCAGGAAAGAGACATTTTGGTAGGCTTTTAATATCAAAAAAAAATATTAGTCTTCTGATAGAACATTTGACGTAAAATAATTGATAGAATTTATCACCAAACCAATAAAATGCCAAGCAAACAATGAAAAATACCAAGCAGGTTTAAAAAAGCTTGATAAATGTTGACAACATTAATAGGTACATATATATATATATAAATATACACTCTTTATAGGTACACTAATAAACAGAGAAATATTGCAATACGATTGTTTCTAATTATGATACATTGCCTTAATATTGCAAACTTAATATTACAAACCGCAAGTGTGAGAGGTATTGGCCATTGGTATTGATTACCCGTTCGTTACAATCGAGCGTTTTATAACATCTCCCTGTCTTACCCCACGATGCAATTGGATTGGTCTTGTGCTCTTTTCTTGTACTTGGATGGTAAATGTAGCAGTTTTATAGAGATATCTCATCACCTGGACATGTCAGTCGACCAGACATCTCTGCATGAATTTGAGGACAGCCTAGGTCTCGACGGTATCAAAGGGTTTCTCGTAGTCCACATACGTTAGACAGCGAGGCTGGTTATTAGAGTGTGTATGTGATCCACGGTACTGTAGGCTTTTCGAAACCCAGCCTGCTCCACGGGCTGAAAGTCATCGAATTTTTGGCCAAGACGATTCGTAACAACCCTGATAGCCCTAATAGTGAAATTGGTAGTTCTTCCGTAGACTTTGTCTCCTTTTTTGTAGAATAACACTGTCACGCTCCTGCTCCATGCTTTCAGTGTAGTGGCAGTACGAATGACGGAATTAAATAGCTTTGAGAGCTCTACTAATATAGGTATTCCACCGGCTTTTAGGAGCTCTGTTGTAATTCCGTCTTCACACGGAGCTTTGTTGCTGTTAAGCTATCCGAGTGCCATTTATATCTCGCTCAGATCGATGTCAGGAATCTCATCTGTTAGGTGGCGTGTCAGTCTATTTCATGAGGTGTATAAGTCCTCAAAAAACTATGCGACTTCAGCGAGAACCTCTGATTTAAAGGTGATGGTGGTGTTTTGTCCTATTTTTAGTTTAGACAAGCGGTCAGTTCAAATTAAATTTAGTGCGCAAAATTGCAAATAAAACTTTAATTTAACTGGTAAGGAATAAGGAGCCTATTTGTCCATTCATTTACTATTAAAATTGATGATAGGAGCAAATCCAAACTTTATCCGTGTGTTGAGGGATTAAAAATAATTTCTCATGGGTGCCGTAAGAGCCGCAAAAGGTAACAAACTACACAGAACACCAGCATTATATAGAGAAGGAAATTTGATCTACTTACACTTAGAATTGAATTTGTAAAGCTGTTCTTTGTAAAGAGAGGTTTATGTCCAGTACGAGGCTACTAAAGGCTGTTGATGATGATAATGGTACGCTTACGCTAAGTAGAATTTTATAGAACACAAACTTTATTGTTATGTTTGTTTGTTACAGTTACTTTAAAATAATATTTCAATAAAATTGTGAAGTGGATCGCGTTGTGTAACATTTAAATACAGTAGGGTTCCCCTTCGATCAGACGCTGGTATTGACGTACGACTCACGTCAACGCGTGTCAGACGCAGTTACGCGAAACGGTAAACAAACTTCATTGGAGCGTAAGCTCGGGGTTGTATTTACATTTTTTTACCACAGACGTAGAGCAAGTTCTCTCGAAAATTGTTTTTTTCAAACACGTGCATTCAACAACAGTTTTGTAAAAGAATTGATTCAGTGAGTGGCATATTTTAAAACAAAACAAGCCTCAATTTGGTTCGTCAATTCACACAATTTTACAATCTCTTGATACTATTTGTATTTTAATGCAACTATTAATAGTTCGTATCGTCACAGGTTTGTGTCAAGTTTTTGTTCTCTTTGTTGTGCTTTTGTCCTGTGTAATTTGATCCCTTAGTCGACTCTTACGATACTCATTATAAGAATAGATATGGTGACAATCAGTCTTTATTATCCATCACCATACGTATTGTGAGAGTTGCTTTCAAGTGAAATAACAATTAATAATATTTTTCTTTCAAATTCTGACATAGGTTTTCTTATCGTGTACAGTAATTTGCCTTTAAATGCGAATCACTCATCGCCACTGCACAGTTTGTGATACAACTAATGATAAATCTATATTTTGAAACATCTCTTAAATAGCATTAATATAATTACTAGTACAACATATTCACCACTTAAATTAAATGTATCTGAAAATTCATCTGTAAAAACTGAAATTGGGTTTAAATTTTTTACCAAGGGATGCAAAAATGAGGTTTCCACATATTTTATTAACATATATTAGTATTAAGATATGACAAATGAACTAAACTTTGTAAATATTTTGGATGTCTTAATAGTGTCCACAGGTAGCGTATCTCAGAAAAGAATCAACAAAATTGAAGGAGTCAGTGCTAATTGGAGAAGAAGAAACGGACCTAAGCTGCCTGTTAATTAGTTAAAGATGGAGAGTGAAGAAAAATTAGAGTAAAGTATTGTTCGAAGATCGTAGCACTGACTAATTTGGTTCCATTTTAGTTAAAACAAGGCCATTGTCATGCTTGTAAAAATATTTGTTACTTAACGTGAGTAAAGTAATTATAATAAAGGATGCATTCAAATTAATATTGACTCTACAGGCGTCAGCTAACACCTACTAATATATTAGACACGTGATTCTAATCAAATCAGAAAAAATAAAATAACTTGAAATCCGCCTGAACCAAAACTGCTTTATTTATAACTTCAAATTACGTGAGTTATACATGAAATTATATGTACGCAACTTGTTATTATAAATATTAAGCACCTAGTTATAGCAATAACGATCACGTTTAAACGTCCATTAACGTCTCAACACGCTACTTACTCAAAGTTGAAATCCTTGAAATAAAATTTTAAAGACTGAACCATTCAAAAGCTTCTAACTGAAAAGTTAAAGCATAAATTGAGCAAAATTTCAAGAACTTTAACGATGCCATATCCATTTTTTCAAAGTTATACGTAGAGCTCTCATCGATGCTGTAATTGACAGGAACACCTGATGCTCACCTGAGTGATTTTTATTTATTCACTAACTTTTTAAGACACCTCCATTCTAATAGATGAACGACGACGAAAAATTTACACGTTAGCGCGAGATTAATAGTGTCCTAATAATGATGCACATAACTTGAAGATTAATGAATTTGAGAGCATGTGATGCATTCCTAGGCGATTTCGACTACGACGGCCAATCTCAACGGAGACCAGCCAACTACGCAGGAGATATTATAGTGCACAAGGGTGTGCGCAAAACAAGTGCACTCTCTGTTCTCTCACTCTCACAATTCGATGTGACGGCTATCCTATCCGATGTGTTGTCTGAGGCACGGGATGATGGGTATTTTTAAGATTTTCAATAATTCGAAAAATTCAAAAATATTTTTTTTTTTAATCGAACAGACGACTTCTTGACCGGCAGTCGCATGCATTAACCACTAAATCAATGAGGCAGTTTTTTGAGAGCATATAGAGACATACCTAACTAGTATATAATATAGTAAATTTAGTGGTAAACTGAGAGGTATTAAATGGTAATGAAATGACTTGATGTTGATTTATGCTGAATTATTTTTAATGATTCCCTGCACGAGAAGAGCAGCTTTTTAATCCATAAAACGGGACAGCAAAACCGTCACATTTATATAAGCAAATTTGGTTACTTAATTTATAGATGTATATAGTTGATGAACTTGGGCATAACTATTTCTTCGTACTCAGATTCATATTCAGGTCATTATAAAAATGGCGTAACATCCATTGTAAATTGTCCTCTAAGTCGGCCTTCTTTTGATATATTAATAACTACTAGTGGTGGTCGCCCAGTGGTCGAAATTCGACCATAATAAATTTATATTGTAAGTGACTTAATATACATTATTAAAATATAATATTGAAACATTATTAAGGTTCTACTGTCGAAAACTAAACTACTATAACCACAGATTTGACCAAGACTGTTATTTGCCAATCTCTTTTTTGAACAAATTATATGAAATTAAAAAGAAGTAAAATAAAGAATACCTATTTAAAAAATGTTTATTAAAATAAAACATGCTATAAGAAGATGCAAAACAAAAAAATCATGCATTAAAAATACTATTCATTTAGAGCATTTTTTATCGCATATTGCAATAATTTAATTAATGATTTAAAACTTCTCTGAAAACAATGTTTTTTGTAAAAACTCTTTCATCGTTTGCTAAATGTCTTGGGCCGTTATATTTGGATATATAAAACCTTAAACCATCGAATGAACGAACTCTACTTACTGTGACATACAATTGTCCATGTGTAAAAACTGGCCAATTTAATAAAACTCCAATTATTTGGAATGTTTTGTCCAATTCCAGTGAAATTTTACGCATTATGTTGTTGTTACATGTTTGATTAATACGTTCTTGTAACCTATAATTAATAGCAGTGTCAATATCATAAAAATATAATTGTGCATAACATGGTGAGCGATTATAAGCGGCAGCCATTGGGCCTGATCTGTGATAAAAAACATCATGTATTTTGAAATGATACACTCCCCTTGTCTCAGCAACTTTGGCTTCTGAGCTGACCATAGCTAAACATGAATTATATTTCCTAATATTTTCAAAATAATTTTTTGATTTACTTTTTATTGAAGGTTCATTTGAAGTGAGTCCATTATACAATGATTTAAAATATTCATTTTGACTTAAGGGTGGTAATAATGCTTTACCTTTGTGACAACACGAAGTGAATGCAGTTCGGTCGCCTAAAGTCACTTCAGATTCAAAAATGAATCCTAAATCCATTAAATGACATTTAGAGCACATTTAAATGTATCTCTCAAAATCATATTACTATCGAATACTGCTGATGGGGAATTATTCCTTCCTCTTAGAGAAATATTTCTTCTTTGTCTCTCACTCCGAGCCGTTGATGTTCTATGTTGAGGCATAATTAAAGTTCTTTCATTAAGAACCAGCAATAGCAAATTATATTTTTTTTGTACCTGAATGTTGTTATTGCAGATTACTGCTACAGAACTGTCAACATCATAAAAATATAATTGTGCATAACATGCTGAGCGATTATAAGCGGCAGTCATTGGGCCTGATCTGCAATAAAAAATATCATGTGTTTTGAAATGATACACTGCCCTTGTCTCAGCAACTTTGGCTTCTGAGCTAACCATAGCTAAACATGAATTATATTTCCTAATATTTTCAAAATAATTTTTTGATTTACTTTTTATTGAAGGTTCATTTGAAGTAAGTCCATTATACAATGATTTAAAATATTCATTTTGACTTAAGGGTGGTAATAATGCTTTACCTTTGTGACAACATGAAGTGAATACAGTTCGGTCGCCTAAAATCACTTCAGATTCAAAAATGAATCCTAAATCCATTAAATGACATTTAGAGCACATTTAAATGTATCTCTCAAAATCATATTACTATCGAATACTACTGATGGGGAATTATTCCTTCCTCTTAGAGAAATATTTTTTCTTTGTCTCTCACTCCGAGCCGTTGATGTTCTATGTCGAGGCATAATTAAAGTTCTTTCATTAAGAACCAGCAATAGCAAATTATATTTTTTTTGTACCTGAATGTTGTTATTGCAGATTGCTGCTACAGAACTTTCTTTATGCATATAATGATAGTCCGTGTACATTTAAATGTATGTTGCTGCTACACAACTTATATATATTACATAAATTTGTATAAGCGCTCAGTATTTCACGTAGTATTCGTCAAATAAAACTTTTCTGTTTGACATTCAACTATGTCTATAATAAACAAAAGAAACAATTTGACCACAGAGTATGTATACGTGTACAAATACTTGTGTATGCGTGTGTCAAATGTATTCTGGTTTGTGTAATGTTTTATTTATTGATTTATTGTACTTATTATGCATTATTATTAAAATCTTTTTTTATATTAAATGAGGCAAATAAAACTTTTCTTTTTGATATGTCTATGTCAGTACTCTATGTCTATGGACAAAATGAAAGCATGCGTGTACAAATACTTGTGTATGTATGTGTGTGTGAAATGTATGGTAGTGTGTGTAATGTTTTATTTATTGATTTAATGTACTTTATAAGCATTATTATTGAAAAGTATTAGCGTTCTGCACTTCTCCAACGCATAAACTATAAGTGTGCCAAATTTTATGCTCCTGCGTCCGCGCAATTTTCGTAAAAAGCGGAATAAAGTTCTTGTATCGCGTATTAATATATAGATACTTAAAATTATTTTTAAATAATTAAATGGAACTGTTTTCTTTCAACGTTTTGCTGCCGAATTTCGGAAACTATCAAGTTGAAATAACTTTCAGGTTTATTACACTTAGGGTATGACAAGTATTTGCCGAAATACTTGAACAAAATACAATACACACTAAACAATTCCTAAATAACAAATTATAAAGATATAATTCAATTTTAGAATATTATAAATGTTAAATTAACCAGTTCTTAGTTCTTGTACTACTTTCAGTTTCAAGAATTTTTATGCTTTGGTATTGATTATAAAGAAGTACAGTGCAAATCTTCTTTCTTCTAGATTAACACGGACAATAAAGAACATTTTTAAAAAAAGAATTTCAAATAAAATAAAAATAAATAAACTGTCGATAATCAAGGTTTTATTTCAATTCTGTCCTAGAATTAATAAAATTAGTTGTGTTATATTGAACAAAAATTTTGATATGTAATTTAATCTAAGACTAACATTGAATTGCAAGTATTGAGAAATGCTCTTTAACACTAAAGGTTAATTAAACAAAACTTGTAGAAGAACAGTATTCTTGTTGTGTGGCTTAATTGGTAGACGCGATTATACACTAGATCTTAGAGAACTATATCAAAATAAATATAAAATTATAACTATCGGAAATCCTTCCCACAATGATCCCAGGTCCTTCAAGCGGGGCAGGCAAATCATCTGACTAGGCCTTCACATCTGCATTGCGTATGGTGATCATCAGGCAGATTAAATTGACTTTGCTAGGCTCTATATTGTATAAAAAAATGTCATTGGGCAGACGGCTGGTTCGGTGAAAACAAACAAAAGAATTACTTGACACCATGACACACACATGAATCTAAATTCTCCCACGTACGGAATACATGCAGTCAGGAAAGAGTCATACTATGACAGACACTGTCAGAAAAATACCATTTGTGAATGATAATAAACCATGCACTTTATACAACTATTACGAAAACAACAAAAATGAATTCCAGTAAAACCTGTGTATATTTTACAGCGAACCAAATGAAACTCAAGTTGTGGCTTACTTTTGCTTAGTTCCTATTTTTCAAGTTTATAAATATTTAAATTGAGAACTTTAATGTTACAAATAATGAATAAAACGATATCAAAGTTGTGAAATAATATTTTGATTTTTGTTTTTTGTAAAGAATAAAATTAAATAAAAATGTGCATCACATATAATGTAGAATGATATATCTGTATTTTTCAGATATTATCCGTGAGTATGTGAAAATGCTTATCAAAGTGCAAAAACTGTATCTACACATAAACAATATTATCAACCTATTCATGACCTATATGTAAAATAATAAATTTTGTTTTACGTATGAAAATATCTTACTTAGAGAGATGTGGGAATAATATCACTTAAATTCATTTCTAAATTTTCCTTAAGTAACAAATTGATAGCGATGAATATGAAATCTACAGAAATATTTCGTATCGTTAAATCAGTTTCAAATTAGGTGCTTTTCCCTACATCTTATAATACCAAAAGCCCATAATTTTAGGCAGACTTTAATTTACAAATAGAGTCGTAAAAACAAGTGACTTGTAACCAATCAAATAGACGAGGTTGCATTAACTAAAAGCCATGAATTTTTTACGAGCCAGACTAGGAGACGGCTGAAATAGTGTGTTGGTCTGGAGGCAGCGATTGGTTTATGAATTATATTAAAGTAGCATTAACTAATTTTACAGTTTTATTAACGGAACACTTTTTAGACTGCGTACTTACGAAATCAAAACTAAAGAACGGACAGAATGTGTAACATTACGGCATATAAGAAGAGACCTGGTGAGTTGTACAGTGAAATTGTGCCTGTAGTATTAAAGGCTACCATAGGTACTTTTCAGTACCGGAATGCCCGGATACCAGCTTTAGATCACGGTATAGTATCTGAAGGTGATAATCAGTATCGATTCGAGTCCGAAAGAACCATATTTCGGACTCAAGTCGATTAAAAAACCGCATAAATGTCATCTAACCATTTCATTAAGTTTTAGAAGCCGACCAAAAAACATGATATCCAGCTGGAACTGCCTTTGAGCCTAGTTGAATTCATGAAACTTAAAAACATCGTGAACCTATTCGGTAATAAATTTAGAATGTCATCCTTAATGGGACCATTTAAAGCGACGGTGATTGATACTGCGGTCACGCAGGGTAAGTTTCGAACATACTTCTCTTCCAGACAGGTGGCCAGTAGCATAGCAAGTCAACCGTTCATGTTACCCGCAGTATTGAACATCTGAAAAATGCAGGTATACATTCGCTATGATTTTTGACCCCTGACACAAAAAGAGGAGTGTTGTAAGTTTGACGTGCGTGTATGTGTATGAGTCATTTTATCTTTGGCATCATGGCTCTTGAACGGGTGAATTGATTTGGATATTTTATTATATCGAGAGTATTCTTGGCTATTTTTTATGAAAATACCGACTACCACTGCGCAGCTGACTGGGACTCCGCCTAACATGCGCCGGAGGACTGACCAGCGTTGGCATCTGAACGCGGATTCCTAGTTGGACAAATCGGACGAGACCTGTGCCCGCCAACCATTATAGCTGCCATGCTGGCGGGTGAAGAGTGCTGTGGCGCAGTGGTCCCTTTATCTGAAGCTGTAATATTGCAGAAAGAGACCGCTGAATAAGATCGGGTGAGGACTGATCCCCAGCGTAAAGGATGGCGGTGGCGATAGCAGCCCCCAACGGGACCGCAACTTGCCAGGGAATAGGAACCTCTGGCGGCGAATAAATCGCTGCGGTCGGCGATAGTAATGCCGCTTGGCCGCAATAATGCGATCGGGCCGCAACTATAATAACTAGATCTTCAGGGGGACCTCTGTAGCGTCCCTCAGGACAGAGTCTGACCAGTCACGACGTTGATCCTGGAGGGAACCTGAAATAACATCTCCAGAGCCCAGATCTCCTTCAGAGTAGGAGGCCTGAGACGTGGCTTTTAGTTTAAACACCACATACTCTTAGTTCCTGCATCCCTGAGGAGCCGGTGATCCGAAAAAAAAGCACTTCAGTATACGCATGTTTTTGTAGGGCTTTGTAGGGCATTTCACCTTGTATCTTATGATGTCCTTTCGAAGAAGACACGGAAAATGGTCATACTTTGATAAGTATCATATTATTATTGAAAACACATATTCATGATATTAGTCCAATGTATAATACCAACATAATAAGGCAAACTACTTGTAATAATATAAAACTAACATTAACGCTATATAATAACATAAAACTGTGCTAAATTATTACATAAGGTAGCCAGTGAAAATAGGTTAATGCGAGTGAGCGTGTAGCGTACTTGAACACACGCCACAACAGACGCTGTCGTCATCTTCTACCATCTGATGTTGAATTGATGTGTACATGGCAGCGCGTTCATATATGACACCCGGCGTGCACGCACATATTTAAATCGGCAGTGGCACATATCTATGAAGATAATGTACTGTTATTAGAATAGTATGCTTTAAAGTGCATATTTCAAAGCAGGGTTCCTGCAACGTTTCTAATTTCTTATTTATTTATTCAGAAAACAATTTTTATATCATACATCACGTTTGTAGGGTGCTATATTCTGACGTTCCCAAGAACTCTAAAAGAAAAACTGTAGATACTTCTAAGTTTCGGTGGTAGCCAAAGATTTGAGTTTTATTGACTAGAAAAGCTTTATTTCTTCAGATTCTACATTATTATACAATCACGCCCTTCTTTACATACATGACCGCAAACTTGATAGGATTATTAAAATTTTCAGTGTCTCTTAGTAATGCAGAGAATTGTGGTTTTATTTTGGGCTAGTAGTATTAATCATACATCTAAAGAAGGTGAGAAGTGACTTGATCATCTGGCAACGTATAACCTCACCCTGAAGCCTCTTAAAGAGTACCGAGAGAGTTTAAGGCAAAACCACAAGGGATTCAGACTACTATCTTGATATACCCGTTCAATTTTTATCAGCACGTCGTTTTGCGTAGTCTGTCGATATTCTGGATAGCAAAATGTTGTTCTCCATTGATCCATAAATACCTGCAAGAAAGCGCACAGAGTTGTACCAATTTTATACAACTCTAGCATGTTCAAAAGACAGTCGTAAGCCTTCTTATAATCTATTCAATATGCTGCCAAACTCTAACGAGTACGAACCTGTTGACTGATATCATATCTATGATAAGCAGCTCTTCAATGTCACGAGTCCTAATTCTGCATCCATTCTGAGAAATGAAAAATATCGAATTGATTATGTGTAGTGACTTTGAGTCTCAAGATACATGTTAGAAGTTTATACAAAATTGATAAACAAGCAATAGGCTTAAAAATTTTGAAAGCCATCACTATTATTAATAAAGACACGACATGCCAATTTCTATTTTGTTGGAATAGTAATATTTTATTGAGGTACTCATACACGTAAATCATTTTTAATTGTGAAAAGAATGCTAGAGGCGACTAATAAAAACCATGCAGTCACCCAAGTACTAACATACAAAATAAAAGAATCAATTTAGCCGTTCAAGAGGAGTTCAATGTCAACCAAATGTACAATAGTGTTATGGTAGCAAAAGGTGGAACAATGTATGAACTGATCGTTTTTCATTATGATAATTGAATTGAACTGTTACTTGAAGGAACTTATAATAACAATAAAGGCATTATTGATTATTTATTTAGGTTCCAGGTATTGTTGTGTAGACGGAGTTATTTTACTTGAAAGTAAGGTTAGCAATCTAACTATTAACATTTTTGTTTGATCACAACTTAAGTGAGTTCCGATAAAGATATAGGTATAGATAAATGCAGGTATTATTGTTACCTTGAATTCACTTAGTACAATAAAGAATAATGTGAGTTTTATACCAGACATTTAAGTATCTATTAAATCTATTAGTATTTTAAATATGACATCGAAAGGTTACCGGTTTGAAGGTACTAATTATAAATATATTATTATGTATATATTTATGTTTATTATATATAGATACACAAAAATATGTTTATATAATTCTCATACTGTTCATACATCAATGTCATCATTTAAGTGTCATTTTACTACTGTAGCAATAAATGGTCCTGATGGTAAGTAGCTACCCTGTAAATGCTGTCTCTCAAGAAAAATAAGAAAGTTGTTAAGTGGATCACCGAGAAGAGAGGGGGAGGGCTGAGTTGGAATTGGTTTGTGACAGTACAGTGACTCTGCCTGTTGGCAAGCATTTGTAGAATCCTTAAGTGGTGGTCACTATACTCATTGCAAATGCAGATAATGCAGTATGTTGAGTTTTATTATGGTGGTCTAGTGGTCTAGTGAGTTGCTTTTCAATGCAACGCTTAAAATACCCAGAATCAAAGACAAAGAGGAACACGTGTGCTGGTAGTGAGTTCCAAGTTTTTTCTGATTTGTACAGGAAAAAAGAGTCAATTCGTTTAGCTCCAGAAAGTATGTCTGCCATTCTAAAACGGTGACTTTCAAGGCTAGAACGTGTTGTCTTATAGGAGATCAGAGATGGTGAGATCAGGTAAAAGAGCTCGTCATAACACTCTCCACAATAAAGGCGATAGAGAACTACCATAGAGGCGACATATCTTCGCCAATTCACTTTAGTTCCAACGATTCGGTAGCTTCATGACAAAGGCACACACTAACTAATTGGTGAAAAGTAACGTAAGAGTTAATTACAGGCAGATTTCTGTTAGGCTTTGATATTTTGTCGAACCGGTCTGTAAATACCCAAACATAGCTCTCTTACATTCGAAACAAGTTAATAGCTGCTTGTTTCATACACATATCTTCAAATCAACTCCTAAAACCTAAAGTAATTTTGTAAACAATATCGTTTACTCAATTACTCTGATATTGAAGAGATTTAACCAGTGATTCTGTAAAAGACTAATGTTTCAATGAACATTTTTTTTAATGTGTTTTTAAAAACAAATTGTATTATAAATATAGTGTAAAAATAGTTACCTGTTATATTGATTTTTATTTACACAGAAGCTGTACCAAATCAATATTAATATTATAAAGCTAAAGGAGGTTTGGTTGAACGTGCTTATCTCAGCTACTCCTGATTCGAATCGAATAATTATACTAGTATTCGATAGCCCATTTGTTGAGGTTATTGGCTAAATAACATCACGTCATGACAAATAATAGTAAATTATTAAATAAAAATGTTGTAAAAACGGTCAAAATGTATTACTTTTAAGTGACATAGGGGAAGTTTCGTCCTTTAAGTCTAAAAACATGATCATGCTTCTTACGTAATTATTTTTTTACCTTGCGTAATTTACGATCTCTGACTTACTAACTGCCAGATTAACAAGCCCATTAAGTTGCGTTCACCTACATAAATGCAAGAAACTATATCAACAGTCTTTTATTACTTGATCTTACCGTTCTATGTTTAAACTCCAAACGACAAAGCTATCATTTTCACACAATCAAAAGCACGTCGCTCTTCGATTTCAACTACCGGGTGGGCTATCAAAGGTAACAGGGAATATCGTCATTGGGGATGCAAGAGGCGTCACATATCGACAAGTTAAAAGTACCTGTATTCAAGGCATCGAGATCGTCGGCACGTGTAAAGTGATCAATATTCACGGACCGTGAATGTGACGGGCTGCCAGTGAGACGACACGTCAAAATGACGTTCCTGATTAATGGAATATTGGCAGGTGCATTTTGTTGAGAATGTAATGATATCATCGATATATTAGTCTTTGTTTTAGAATCGAGCTCAATCCAGAGAATTTTTCTAAATTGATGTTTTACATGAATATGTTTACTGTGTGTAAAGTACATATATAATGCAACTCTTCGTTAAGAGCAATAAAAGAAAAAAATAAGTTTAGTTGTTTGATACCTAACGTTGAAACTTGATATAATATCTATATCTAATATCTATTTTTTTTTAAATCAGTTTTAAAAGTAAGCTTAATTTTGTTTAGTTACTTCGGGTATTTAACGTATTTTACTTTAGAGTATTTACAGTACTTGAAAAATTCAAATCGAATACTCAAGTGTGTAGTACTTGACTATAACATTTAAATACTTCAACGTTTAAATTGAAAATATATATTAATGTCAAGTTAAGCACTATATTATTCTCTGTCTGATTAAGCAAATAAGAAGAAGGAGAAGTTATTATGAATTTGCCGAAGCTTGTGATGCTCCACGCCCTACTGAAGCTTCATCGGGATCTAGCTTGTTCTATATATCATTTATACTCTTCATTGTCGACACTTCGTGGAACTTATTAAAATACAATCACGAAATAAAACTTATTTTTCTTTTATTATACTACTTAATTTCAAAGGGTACAAAAGACATAAAAGTTCAAGTGAGTCTTATTTCAAGAATGTAGTTTTATCTAAAATATAAAAGTTAATTTAGCTTGCGATGACAATTTATACCGACCATAGACCAATAAAAATAATTTTTATTAAATAATATTTTCCTCTTTTATCCATAATATGAAATATGACGAGCGATCAGACGGAGCTCAAGAAATAATAACAAAGTCGTTCTCATTTAGAAAATAAAGACTGAAATTGCTTTCTATTACTACTAATTCTCTATTTTCAAATAGTACACAATAATTCTATTTTCAAATTAATCACCTTATTATTTGGGATTTTATAAATAAATTACTCTTAAATGTGAATTTATGAGTTTATTACTGGTCGGAAATAAATTAATGGCGTCTATATTTAAGTTAATTGGAGCGCCCTATTACAAGGTAAATTAATTTGTAACTAAAATTGTTCCCCGAAGTTTTAGTCTGTTTGTGTTATATACTCGTATTACGTGAAATAATAGAAATATTCCGAATCGATTACACAGCGGTCTTTGAATCCGAATTCAATGCAGTTTCTATTTAGTTCCAGCATATGTGAAACTATGAAAGGAATTTTAATCATAGGTAATATTTATACCATTTGCAGTCATTTTGTACTGTGTAGTTTGCTCCTTAGTCGCCTCTTACTACACTCATGAAATGAATGGGGGTGCTGATACTCTGTATTTTTCGATTGTTACCACAAGGAGAGAGTAAAATTATATGAAATTAGTTTAAGTAAGGACAAATACAGAAATTGAAGGCTAAAATTTATACTTTCTTTTTAAAAGAGCTTCATTAAGTTAGAGAATACTAAAATAGATGGTTTGTAGGTAGACAGATAGAATCAGTGTTGTCGTGTTTCGTTGGTGAGTGTGAGACCGGAGGCTCATTGATGCAGGGGTGACAGTTATCGTAGTAACTGTGTAAGCCTTACACTGTCACGATGACTGTCATGCCGTTTTCGTCCCCAACCGGGATGTGAAAAAGCATCTCACAAGGCCGCCATAGTGTGGGTCACCATACTGTATTGTCTGCATTTGCAATGAGTATGGTGACCACAACTCTTGGATTCTATTCATGCTTTCCATCAGGCAGAATAGAGTCATTTTGGCAGGCTATTAATATAAAACATCAGAAATCTACACAATGACTGTTTAACTGGGCAAATTATTAAACAACACAAAAGTAACAAGTTACAGTCGAATTTCGACAATCGAGTAATCTCTAGTAGGTACATAAGTTGTTATAAATGCTCATCTCTCAACCTTGAATCGACTTAAAGTTACAAAATAGATGTAATCAAACATATGGTTGCATCACTATAATGTAATGTGTCAATCAATAAAAAAGTGAACAATTTTGTGTGTAGTGAGTTGAAAGCTTAAAGGTTACAGAACATTAATTTCATTTGTATTGTTATAAGATACTTACACCGTATGGCTACATAACTGCCACAGAATTATATCTGTGAATAGAGAAGTACCTTCGATAATAAATACATGATACAATGGCTTATTTAATCTTCCGGTTACGATTTAATTGATGAATATGTAATTGACGAACAAACAGACTGTCAGGATCAGTCAAAGTGTGAAAGTTTGAAACCTCTATTCAGGTGCGATTGATTTCAATATTTGTTTAGTCATGATAGTGGACCACGTAACCGTTAGCTGTAGCTACTTATTATAATTAATATCTCTAGTAATAGAGGCCCGGTTGGCCTAATGGTTAGTGATCCTTACTGCTAAATCAGAATTTGTAGGTTTAACCAGGACAACCAAAAAAAAAATACAAAATGTGCGATTTATACCCATATATATATTAATAATCTGAGGATTTTTTACTGTATACTATATATTTACAAAAAGTATATAAGTATTTTATCAGTCAACTTAACTTTCGTAAATTTTAAGTAAATATCATGAATCAAAACAACACTTACGCAATTATACTGTTGTGTACGGTATACGAGAAATGGATGAAAGAGCTCTAACCTGAAACACTAGTTTCAGAACTTGCTAGAGCTCGTAACGATGATTGGGATGGAGCAAACTCTAGGTTTCTCGAGCGTTTTGAATTACACTTTGTGGTGTTCAAACGCCAAAATAATTAATTTTAGGAAAAAGTTATAAGAACTTATATTGTAGAAAGTTTTCTCTAGTTCAATTATCAAGAAGATATTGCAAAAAAATTGCTGTGAACCGCCAATTCGTAATAAGGCGGAGCAAACGGCAAAGATGCGAGGAGGAAGGTTCGCGAAGAGGACATTCAAATCTATAAAATTATCAATTTTCAAAACTCTCGAAACACTTTCTTGGTAACCCTCTATATTTGGACAAAATGACTATATTTTTTTCTATCTTAAGAGCCTGCCAAAGTGTCTCTACTCTGCCTGATGGAAAACATGAATAGCATCCAAGAGATGTGGTCACCATACTCATTGCAAATGCTGACAACGCAGTATGGTGACCTACACTATGGCGGCCTTGTGAGATGCTTTTTCACACCCCATTTGGGGACATAAAAGGCATGAGAGTCATCGTGACAGTGTAAGGCTTACACAGTTATCACAACAACTGCATCAATGGACATTAGTTTAACTATACCATTAGTTTGAATACAAATGACGTTGTGTCTCAGATATAAGAAAGTAATATTACTTATTTCGTTTATTTCTTTGTTAACATGTAAGGAACATTAATATTGTTGCTCTTTATATTTGTATCATTGTGTTGGTTTTTCTTTTCTATGCTAATATACTCTAGTAAATTATCTCCCATTTAGCACTGTTGTCAAATTTAACTGAACCACAACATAGTTTAAATATATTTCTAGACTATTCAGACATTAATACAACCAATATTTAACTTAACTTTTTTCATTGAATGCCGCTAAACGAAAGTTTTTCACATGTAATAAATAGACACCTACTTTGTGCCTTCAACAAAACGTAAAGAATGTAAATTAACACCAGTTAAATAACGCCCATAAAATTAAAAATTCAAACATTACATCACTTCTAAAAATACCACCACCATTTTGTCATTTAATGGGTTTAAAAGTAAAAGCGTGTTTGTGTAGCTTAAATAAATTACATTTTATAGAAGGTATGAACATATTAACCACCCACATAATTTTTTATGTTATTAAGGTGAAACGAGCAGACGACTAACCTGATGATAAGTCCTTACCACCGTCAACGAACTCTTGCAACTCAAGAGTCAAAAGTACGTTACCTTTGAGCGCACTTTCCTCAGAATCAGGGGAGTTAGTCTCGTAATGTACCACACTCAGTGAAAATCAAAGAATCTGTTAACCTCGGTTCTTTCATGACATCATGGTCTGGACGAACCAACCCATTTGTGTAAGAATTGCACATTTGTGTTACGAACAGACCAAATTATTTTTTAACGATGATAAAGGTTCTCGGCAGTTTTAGCGTCAACAAGTTCTTCAGACTACATGGTTTTAATAGTTATGAAACCAAGTAAGTCAACAAGAAGAACATTCAAGAGTGTATTAGAAATAAATTGTGTCATTGTGGTAATACTTGTAAGGCTACGTGTTTCTTAACACATTATTGAATCGTAATTCCGATCTATTCGAGTATGAACGACCACATTTAATTTCAGAAGAAACTAGCATAGTAGTTGTGGTAATGACTATTGTAATTCAGAAACTATGTAGCCATTCGATAATATGACACAAAAAACTTCAGAACAGAAAGTCAATGTTATATAATAATCGCAGCGACGAATTAGGTTTTTGAAGTGAATATTTCTATAACTACGTTAGCCTGCCAAAAGTCAGGCAGGAGAAAATGCTATGGGTTCGTGTCAGCAATATTTTAATGTTAAACGTCAGCTGCTGGATGAGGGTGGTACTTGACCGGCTGTTGTGGAGTACCTTGGCGTAGGTCTGTGTCCAGCAGGGGTGCTGGGCTAGAAAACCTCCACGTGGTGCACCCTGGTAACGTCGGCGATGGTGCTGTTCATCACCGCCGACGGCTAATTTTCTAGCACGAAGAGGAGGCCAATCTTTTCGGCCATTCGGTTGAGGTTTGGTCCGACAGAGCAATTCGGTTATCGATTCCTCTGTTGGCTCTTCGCTCTTCGGAGCAATGAGGAGGAAAGCCTCGTTAAAAAATCATGAAGGTGGGACCCTTTCATGGGTCGGAGTTTCTCCACTGTCAATGGTGGAGAAAGGAGAACGGGCTCGGTGTGTACTCACACTGCCGCCGAGCAGGCATTGGTAGATTTAATCTTCCTGCCACCGTTGTCATATCGTAATCTCGAGAGGAGTGTCGTGGGTATGTCTCACAACTCCGATCGGGGGCGAGGGTCTTGGCTTAGCCGCCCGGACTGCGAGGAAGAACACCTCTATAAAAAATTACCCCGAATCCCGTGTTCTGGTGTGTGACCTGGGGATGCATGGCTGATGGGTAGTTCAGTCGCAAGCGCACTCCCAGCCGAGGCACCTGCGGACCCCTCGGTTGGGCACAAATTTACGCTTGCCCGGGTATTGGGGGATCTCTGCCCGGGTCGACTTTTATTTCTCCCCCACGCGTGGGAATAATTATGGATATCTCAAGAAAAAATTATAATGAAAAAGACGACGAAAAGGAGGAGAAGAATCGGAAGGGAAAGCCTAGGAAGACGGAGGACTTCTCGAGTAATGAGAAGGAACGTGTGACGCCTATATCGCTCTCAGAAGCTAATCTTGCTTCAGGGAGCCGAAGAAGATCAGATCGGCTACGTTCGAAATCCGCTATTCCGTCAGACAGGGGTGACTCTAGTGTAGTAACTGAGGCGCTAGATGTAATGGAAGTGGAGGTTCGCGATAACCGAAAACGTGGACGCTCCACAGACGAAGAAGAAGAAACTTCTCAGGAGTGGCTGCCTCCCAAAGTGGCTAGTAGCCGCAGAGGGAGGTCACGCACTCCAGTTTCGGTTCCCTCAGGCTCCGTGTTCTCTAAGGCGGCAGCCTACAGGCGCGTCAGAGTGGAAGGTGAATCCATAGTGGAGGAGGAAATTGCAGATCTCCTGCAAAAAATTCGGACACCGGCGGTGGAGGATTTGGCAGCCCAGGCGCCGGTGTCCCTGCAGGAGAAGGCGAATGTAGCTGTGGCCATCATTAACAAGGTGGCCACGAAATCTACAAACCTTAAGGATCCATTTGTCAGGGCCCTTAAGGACTCCTCCTCCGCCATTGCAGGAGTGGTTACTACCCTCATTGGGGACGTAGCTCGCCTGGAGGCGGCTAATGACCGCCTCACGAGGCAGGTGGCTGAGCTGAGCACCCAATTTGCTCAGTTTCGGGCCCAGACGGAAAACCCTGAACGACAAGGCCAGGTTTCAGAACGGTCTGCCCCCAGTCACGGTTCTGGGGACGTCTTTGATGCTCATCTGCCCCAAGTGCTTGACGCAGTGGGGCGTCTGTTGGAAGGACGTCTCGCGGGCGGCGGCTCCTAAAGCTGGCCTAAGGATTACGGCAAAGGCGAGGGCTGAGTTCCCTCCACTTCCCACTCCGGCACCTATATCTGGCCCTTCTATTTCTGCTCCGCCAAAGGATGGGTGGCAGGTAGTCGGATCGGCCAAGAAGTCCCGAAAATGGGGTAAGAAGGCTACAAAAAAAGTAGCCTCTACCCCGCAGTCGCCATCGGTGGCAGTGGCCACCCAGAAGAAGCCGCGTAAACTACAGACGCCAAAGACTGCGGCTGTAGTGATCACTGTATCACCGGAGGCGGCAAACGGCGGGCTATCCTATGCCGCCGTATTTAAAAAGGCCCGGGATAGTCTCGCCAATCAATTTGGGACTGTAGGTGTCAAGATGCGCCTCGCCCAAACGGGAGCTAGAGTACTGGAGTTCCCTGGGGCTGAAGGCACAAAGACGGCGGATACTTTTGCCGAAAAGCTGCGGAGTATATTTTCTGCTACGGATGGTGTAAAGATCGCCAGGCCTACCAAATGTGCAGAATTGCGAATCTCAGGCCTGGATGACTCCGTAACGGTTGAGGATATCCGCGTTGCGATTCAGGAGAAAACTGGGTGCAACGCGGACAACATCAGGGTTGGCACCATCCGTCCCGGTCCAGGAGGTCTTGGTGCTACGTGGATAAGTTGTCCTGTAGCGTCAGCTAAGATTTTAGGCGATGCCGGCAGAATTCTCGTCGGTTTCGTGAATGCCAGAGTCACAGTTCTGGCGGCGAGACCGATGAGGTGCTTCAAGTGTCTGGCTACGGGACACACTCGCATCAAGTGCGATAGTTGTTTCGACTGCAGCGGATTGTGTTTCCGCTGCGGTCGACCGGGACACAAGGCAGCAGAGTGCTCTGCCGTCCCTCACTGCCCAAAGTGTGCGGCGGGCAATAGGCCTGTCAATCATCAGATGGGACAGGGGAGCTGCAAGTCTTTCAGCAGTTTTCGGCAAGCGTCGGAAGCTAGCCAGTCGACCCAGGCTGCCTCCGATGTAGTTAGGGCGTCAACATCGTCGCCTATGGAGGGGGCTGTAGAAACGATCCAGTAATGGATCGAGTCTCCAGCCTCCTTGTCCAGACGAACCTGAACCACTGTGCTGCGGCGCAGGATCTCTTCTTGCAAACCATGGCACAGTGGTCGATTGGTGTTGCCGTAGCTGTAGAGCCCTATTATGTTCCTCCCCGTCCAAACTGGTTGGGTGACCGGGACGGCTCTGTAGCAGTCGTCGGCTCCACAGCGGCTCATTCCCCGCCCTTGTCGCTAAGAGACAAGGGCACTGGATATGTTGCTGCTGAGTGAGGGGGGATCACCATATACGGTATATACTTCTCCCCCAACCGGAGTCTGAGCGACTTCGAGGTTTTCCTCAACAGTTTGGAGAGCTCGATGCGGCGACTAACGTCTGGGCACGTCCTTGTGCTGGGGGACTTCAACGCAAAGTCCATTGCTTGGGGTTCCCCCAGAACGGACGCAAGGGGTGAGGCCGTAGAGGAGTGGGCGGCCTCAGTGCGCCTCTGTTTATTAAACAGAGGCTCCATCAACACGTGCGTGCGACAGCAGGGGGGGTCGATAGTGGACCTTTCATTCGCTACCCCTGCTCTCGCCGCGCGAGTAAGGAACTGGCGTGTCCTGGAAGAGGTTGAGACGCTCTCGGATCAGCTTTACATCCGATTTGAGCTCTCCCGGACCCAGGACCCCAGTAGGGGTCACGCGGCGCGGCCTTCTTCTCGCTTTCCGCGGTGGGCTGTTTCGAAGCTGAATAGGGACCTACTAGAAGAGGCAGCCATAATTCACTCTTGGCTGTCTCCGCAGGCCCCGACCGAGGAGGTCGATATAGGGGCTGGCCGCTTTCGTGATGCGATAACGCTGATCTGCGATGCGGCCATGCCCCGCATAAGAGGTCATCGACCTCCACGGAAGGAGGTTTACTGGTGGTCCCAAGAGCTGTCGGACCTCCGTGCGGCCTGTACTCGTGTCCGGAGGTCCTACACCCGCAGTCGGCGGCGTCACCGCGAAGATGGCGGGAGGGACCAGCTTCATGAGGAGTACCGAGAGGCGCGGAAAACTCTGAAGCTGGCTATTAGCCGCGCCAAAGATGCGAAACGAAAGGAGATGCTGGAGGGTCTCGATCGTAACCCCTGGGGTCGCCCCTATCGTGCGGCGCGACAGAAGCTCCGTACGTCGGGCCCTCCCCTTACAGAGGCACTCCAGCCCAGCTTCCTGCAGGAAGTGGTCGAGGGTCTTTTCCCACAGCGGGTAGAGCACACACCCCCGTCGATGGTCTTCATCGTCGGAGACGACGGGGGTAACGAGGACAATGTTCTGCCCGTCAGGGAATCGGAGATTGGGGCGGTTGTTCTACGGATCCGCTCTAAGAACACCGCCCCCGGGCCAGACGGGATACCTGCCCGAGTGCTGGCCCCAGCCCTCGAACACATGTCGAACCACCTCAGAGAGGTCATGGACGCTAGCCTGGCGTCCGGACGCTTCCCTGAGTGCTGGAAAAGCGGGAAGCTGGTCCTATTAAAGAAGCCGGGACGTCCTGCCGATTCGGTAGCGGCCTATAGGCCCATCGTGTTGCTGGACGAGGCGGGTAAACTGTTTGAGAGGGTACTCTCTGCCCGCATCGTCCGGCACCTATGCGAAGTGGGCCCCAATCTGTCGGACGCCCAATTCGGTTTTCGAGCGGGGCGTTCGACAGTCGATGCTGTGTTGCGCCTGAGGGCCGTTACCGAAGAGGCAGTGAGCTGTGGCGGCGTGCTGTTGGCAGTGTCGTTGGACATCGCCAACGCATTTAATAGTCTGCCATTTAGCTGCATCAGGGAAGCACTCCACTACCACGGGGTGCCAGAGTACCTGAGGCGGCTTGTGGCAGACTATCTTGAGGAGCGTACCGTCGTGTACGAGGACCGAGATGGTATTCTGAGGCGGCGGCCCATGTTGTGTGGTGTTCCACAGGGGTCCGTCCTCGGACCACTCCTGTGGAATATGGGATACGACTGGGCTCTTCGAGGTCGTCTTCCCCCCGGGCTGGGCGTAATTTGTTACGCCGATGACACATTGGTCACGGCCCGGGGGGCGAACTTTCAAGAGGCGGCGCGCCTGGCCACCGTGGGAGTCTCTTTGGTGGTCGGGCGCATTGAGGCGCTGGGTTTACGGGTGGCCCTAGACAAGACGGAAGCCCTTTTGTTTCATGGGCCCCGTCGTGGTCCACCCCCTGGTGCCTCTATCTTAGTCAATTCGGTCCTCGTACCGATTAAGGCCCAGATGAAGTATCTGGGCCTGATCCTCGACGGCAGGTGGCTCTTCGACGAGCACTTCCGACAGCTTACTCCAAAGCTGGTCGGCGCTGCTTCTGCTCTTGGGCGACTTTTGCCCAATTTGGGTGGAGCCAGCATTGCGACGAGACGGCTATACACGGGGGTTGTTCGGTCAATGGCACTGTATGGTGCACCGGCGTGGGCGGCGGCTCTGACCGCCCAGAATAGGGCGCGCCTCTGGCGCCCTCAGAGGATATTGGCGGTTAGAGCCATACGCGGTTCCCGCACCGTATCGACGGAGGCGGCGTGCGCGTTAGCCGGAACTCCCCCGTGGGATTTGGAGGCGGAAGTGCTCACTGAAGTTTATCGGCGAACGGCAGACTTTCGGGTGGGTAGCGGCAATCGGCCCCCGCCCGAAGAGATACGCGAGTGGCGAGAGGCCGCTCGTCGAGCCACGATGGCTCGTTGGTCGTCCTGGCTGGAGGCTCCACGTGCTGGCTTTGCCGCCGTGGAGGCTCTCCAGCCGGTCATCGCCGAGTGGACAGGGCGGCAGCACGGGACCCTTTCCTTCTGACTGACGCAGATTCTTTCCGGGCACGGTTGCTTCGGGAAGTATCTGCACTCGGTCGCCAGGAGGGAATTGAGTCCCGCCTGTCACCACTGCGACTGCAGTGAGGACTCGGCTCAGCACACGCTGGCGGTTTGTTCCGCCTGGGCGGCGCAGCGTGGGGTCCTCACTGCAGTTATTGGAGGAGATCTCTCGCTACCGGCCGTAATACGCTCCATGGTCGGTAGCGACAGTTGTTTTACCGCGGTCGCAACCTTCTGCGAAGACGTAATTTCGCGGAAGGAGGCGGCGGAGAAGGCTCGGGAGGACAATATCCACTCGGACCCAATTCGCCGCCGGCGAGCCGGGCGGTGGAGGCGCGCATACTAGCGCCTCATGCCGCCTTGAGTGTAGCCGCGGGTGGACGGGACGGGTTTTCCCCTCCATCCGCTACAATGGTCAGCCGCGAGGAGGCGACGTCCGTGTGTGCCGTACGTCGCCTAAAATAGAGAGTTTATCCGCAGATGGTGCCCGAGGTAGCGGGCAGGCGCTAGGAGGAATCTGGATGTCGTAATAGCAGCGGTTCCCGGATCCCTCCTATCTCAGGCGCAGAGTGGCACACCGTGTGGTTTTAGTCGGTCCGATTCCGACACACCACCCCGCCGTAAACTCCGGTGGGGTGACGGCCCGAGGGGGTTTCCACACGTTTAAAAAAACAAAAAAAAAAAAAGGCCTGTGTCCAGCAGTGGACGTCTTTTGGCTAAGGTGATGATGGTGATATGAGTATAGCTAAAGATATTTTATATTTTGTACTATGTTTACGAAACAACAACTTATTGTAAACAGGCAAAGAATTTCATCATGGTATTGCCGGCCCTTGTGTGTTTATCTCTAGAATTCAGTTGCAGTCCATTCGTCTATAGGCGGTTTTTCACTGCGACGTAAACCATCATTTGCCTGCATACAATAGAAAAAACAAATCTTGAGTTATTATGGTAGTCCCAAATATGTGTTTAAATATTGTTTTAGGGTGCAAATCTTAAAGTATCTATCTATCACATCACATCTGTAAATAACTTTTAACAGTCTATTGCTGGATATTGGCCTCTCCAGTGAAACGAGGTTTTGGCCTACTATACCGCGCTGACCCGACATGTGTTATTGGATTTATCTCAAGTTTTTCTTCTGTTTGTAGTTATATGTTCTGAGTAGTTTTCTTCCCTAGTTGCCTCTTACAATACCTATGGGATGAATGGGGATGACAACATTCTATATTCTTAATCAATCACCACACAGACAATACCCATCTATACATTGATAATATTGAATGAGGTTTAAACAGGATTGTTTTATTTTAATTATGCTGTTGGTTACATTAAAAACGTAATTAGTCTAGCCCACTAGTAACAAGTCTAGTACCTAGGCCTCGTTTATAAATTTACGACGTAAACATTTGAAAATAAAATCGGTTTCGAAATTTTAAAAGATCGCCTATTTCGGCCTCTCCTTTTTTTTTTTTTTTTTAACGTGTGGAAACCCCCTCGGGCCGTCACCCCACCGGGGTTTACGGCGGGGTGGTGTGTCGGAATCGGACCGACTAAAACCACACGGTGTGCCACTCTGCGCCTGACATAGGAGGGACCGGGAACAGCTGTTATTACGACATCCAGATCCCTCCTAGCGCCTGCCCGCTACCTCGGGCACCATCTGCGGACAAACTCTCTATTTTAGGCGACGTACGGCACACGCGGACGTCGCCTCCTCGCGGCTGGCCATTGTAGCGGATGGAGGGGAAAACCCATCCCGTCCACCCGCGGCCACACTCAAGGCGGCATGAGGCGCTGGTATGCGCGCCTCCGCCGCCCGGCTCGCCGGCGGCGAATTGGGTCCGAGTGGATATCGTCCTCCCGGGCCTTCTCCGCCGCCTCCTTCCGCGAAATTACGTCTTCGCAGAAGGTTGCGACCGCGGTAAAACAACTGTCGCTACCGGCCATGGAGCGTATGACGGCCGGTAGCGAGAGGTCTCCTCCAATAACTGCAGTGAGGACCCCACGCTGCGCCGCCCAGGCGGAACAAACCGCCAGCGTGTGCTGAGCCGAGTCCTCACTGCAGTCGCAGTGGTGACAGGCGGGACTCAATTCCCTCCTGGCGACCGAGTGCAGATACTTCCCGAAGCAACCGTGCCCGGAAAGGACCTGCGTCAGTCGGAAGGAAAGGGTCCCGTGCTGCCGCCCTGCCCACTCGGCGATGACCGGCCGGAGAGCTTCCACGGCGGCAAAGCCAGCACGTGGAGCCTCCAGCCGGGACGACCAACGAGCCATCGTGGCTCGACGAGCGGCCTCTCGCCACTCGCGTATCTCTTCGGGCGGGGGCCGTATGCCGCTGCCCGCCCGGAAGTCAGCCGTCCGCCGATAAACTTCGGCGAGCACTTCCGCCTCCAAATCCCACGGGGGAGTTCCGGCCAAGGCGCACGCCGCCTCCGTCGATACGGTGCGGTAACCGCGTATGGCTCTAACCGCCAATATCCTCTGAGGGCGCCAGAGGCGAGCCCTATTCTGGGCGGTCAGAGCCGCCGCCCACACCGGCGCACCATACAGCGCCATTGACCGGACAACCCCCGTGTATAGCCGTCTCGTCGTGACGCTGGCTCCACCCAAATTCGGCAAAAGTCGCCCGAGGGCAGAGGCAGCGCCGACCAGCTTTGGAGAAAGCTGTCGGAAGTGCTCGTCGAAGAGCCACCTCCCGTCAAGGATCAGGCCCAGGTACTTCATCTGGGCCTGAACCGGTACGAGGACCGAATTGACTACGATAGAGGCGCCGGGTGGTGGACCACGACGGGGCCCATGGAACAAAAGGGCCTCCGTCTTATCTAGGGCCACCCGTAAACCCAGCGCCTCAATACGCCCGACCACCAAAGAGACTCCCGTGGTGGCCAAGCGCGCCGCCTCTTGAAAGTTCACTCCCCGGGCTGTGACCAATGTGTCATCTGCGTAACAAATTACGCCCAACCCGGGGAGAAGACGACCTCGGAGGGCCCAGTCGTATCCCATGTTCCACAGGAGTGGTCCGAGGACAGACCCCTGCGGAACACCGCACGTCATGGGCCGCCGCCTCAGAACACCGTCACGGTCCTCGTACATGACGGTACGCTCCTCAAGGTAGTCTGCCACAAGCCGCCTCAGGTACTCTGGCACCCCGTGGTAGTGGAGGGCTTCCCTGATGCAGCTAAATGGCAGACTATTAAAAGCGTTGGCGATGTCTAACGACACCGCCAACAGCACGCCGCCACAGCTCACCGCCTCTTCGGTAACGGCCCTCAGGCGCAGCACAGCATCGACCGTCGAACGCCCCGCCCGAAAACCAAATTGGGCGTCCGACAGATCGGGGCCCACCTCGCAGAGGTGCCGGACGATGCGGGCAGAGAGTATCCTCTCAAACAGTTTACCCGCCTCGTCCAGCAACACGATGGGCCTATAGGCCGCTACCGATTCGGCTGGCCGTCCCGGCTTCCTCAATAGGACCAGCTTCCCGCTTTTCCAGCACTCAGGAAAGCGTCCGGACGCCAAGCTAGCGTCCAGGACCTCCCTGAGGCGGTCCGACATGTGTTCGAGGGCTCGGGCTAGTACTCGGGCAGGTATCCCGTCCGGCCCGGGGGCGGTGTTCTTAGAGCGGATCCGTAGAACAACCGCCCCTACCTCCGATTCCCTGACGGGCGGAACATTGTCTTCGTTCACCCCGTCGTCTTCGACCATGAAGGCCATCGACGGGGGCGTGTGCTCCGCCCGCTGCGGAAAAAGGCCCTCGACCACTTCCCGCAGGAAGCTGGGCTGGAGTGTCTCTGTAAGGGGGGGGCCCGACGTGCGGAGCTTTTGCCGCGCCGCACGATAGGGGCGACCCCAGGGGTCACGATCGAGACCCTCCAGCATTTCCTTTCTCTTAATTTCTTTGGCGCGGCTGATGGCCAGCTTCAGAGTTTTCCGCGCCTCTCGGTACTCCTCATGAAGCTGGTCCTCCCCGCCTTCTTCGCGGTGTCGCCGCCGACTACGGGTGTAGGACCTCCGGGCACGAGTACAGGCCGCACGGAGGTCCGCCAACTCCTGGGACCACCAGTAAACCTCCTTCCGTGGAGGCCGGCAACCTCGGATGCGGGGCATGGCCGCATCACAAATTTGTGCAATCGCTTCGCAGAAGCGACCAGCCCTCATGTCGACCTCCTCGGTCGGGGCCTGCGGAGACGGCCAAGAGTGAATAATGGCCGCCTCCTCTAGTAGGTCCCTATTTAATTTGGCTACAGCCCACCGCGGAAAGCGAGAAGAACGCCGCGCCGCGTGACCCCTACTGGCGTCCTGGGACCGGGAGAGCTCAAATCGGATATAGAGATGGTCCGAGAGCGTCTCAACCTCTTCCAGGACACGCCAGTTCCTTACTCGTGCGGCGAGGGCAGGGGTAGCGAACGAAAGGTCCACTATCGACCCTCCCTGCTGTCGCACGCACGTGTTGGTGGAGCCCCTGTTTAGTAAACAGAGGCCCACCGAGGCCGCCCACTCCTCTACGGCCTCGCCCCTAGCGTCCGTCCTGGGGGAACCCCACGCAATGGACTTTGCGTTGAAGTCCCCCAGCACTAAGACGTGCCCAGACGTTAGACGCCGCATCGAGGTTTCCAAGTTGTTAAGGAAAACCTCGAAGTCGTTCAAACTCCGGTTGGGGGAGAAGTATACACCATATACAGTGATCCCCCCCCACTCGGCAGCAACATATCCAGTGCCCTTGTCTCTTAGCGACAAGGGCGGGGAATGAGCCGCCGTGGAGCCAACGACTGCCACGGAACCGTCCCGGTCACCCAACCAGTTTGGACGGGGAGGAACATAATAGGGTTCCGCGGCTACGGCAACACCGATCGACCACTGTGTCATGGTTTGCAGGAAAAGGTCCTGCGCCGCGGCACAGTGGTTCAGGTTCGTCTGGACCAGGAGGTTGGAGACTTGGGCCATTACTCGACCGTCTCTACAACCTCCTCCATGGGCAACGATGCCGACATGCGAACGACATCAGAGGCAGCCTGGGTCGATTGGCTAGCCCCCGACGCTTGCCGAGAATCATAGGGAGGTTTGCAGCCTCCCTGCCCAATTTGGTGATTGGCGGGCTTGTTACCCGCCGCACACACCGGGCAGTGAGGGGCGGCAGAGCATTCAGCCGCCTTGTGTCCCGGTCGACCGCAGCGGAAACATAATCCCCTGCAGTCAAAACAGCTGGCGCACTTGGCACGTGTGTGTCCCGATGCCAGACATTTAAAACATCTCATCGGTCTCGCTGCCAGGACTGTGATCCTAGCGCTCACGAAACCGATGAGCAGCCTACCGGCATCGCCCAAGATTTTGGCCGATGCTACGGGACAGCTGACCCACACTGCGCCAAGCCCTCCTGGACCGGGACGGATGGTGCCGACCCTAATGTTGTCCGCGCTGCACCCTGTCTTCTCTCTTACTGCAACACGGACATCGTCGGCCGTTATGGAGTCGTCCAGGCCTGAGATGCGCAACTCTGCACACTTGGTGGGCCTGGCGATCTCAACACCATCCGTGGCCGCAAACATGCCCCGCAACTTTTCGGCAAACGTATCAGCCGTCTTTGCACCTTCGGCTCCAGGAAACTCTAGGACACGAGCTCCCGTCTGAGCGAGGCGCAACCTGACTCCTTCCGTCCCGATGTCGTTGGCGAGACTAGCCCGGGCCCTCTGGAAGATGGCCGCGTAAGACAGTCCGCCGTTAGCCGCTTCCGGTGACACGGTGACCACCACCGCCGCGGTCTTGGGCACCTGCAGCTTGCGCGGCCTCTTCGTAGTGGCCACTACCACCGATAGCGACTGCGGGGTAGAGGCTGCTTTTTGAGCAGCCTTTTTACCCCGCTTTCGGGACTTCTTAGTCCCCCCGACTACCTGCCAACCATCCGTGGAAGGGGCAGATATGGGGGGAGCAGACGTGGAGGTGCCAGGTACAGCGGCTGGAGTGGAGAGCGGAGGGAATTCCGCTCTAGACTTGGCCGCCGTTTTGGGCCCTGACCTCGGTGCACCTGTCTTGGCTGTTGCTTTAGCCGCCTGTCGTGCCCTCGGAGCAACCGCAGGAGCAGCAGACACAGACGCCACCGCCGCATAGGATACACGACCGCCCGCAACGGGAGGCGTTGATGGCATCGATACGGTCTTAGGTCTATTTGCCGCGAGCGGCGGTCGGACAACTGGGGCCGGAGGCAGCCTCGCCTCCAGGCCAGCGAGACGCCCGTCCATCATGCGCCAAACTGCGTCCGTGATTTGGCGCAGGTGGGCATCAGGAATACCCCCGAGGTTGGAAGAGGGGGTAAGTTCTGACGGAGGCGAGCCTTCTCTTTCGGGGCGATCTGCCCGGAATTGAGCAAACTGAGCACTGAGCTCAGTCACCTGCCCCGTCAGACGCTCGCTGGCTGCCTGGAGACGAGCCATGTCTCCGATAAGGCTCTCCACGACCCCCGCAATAGCGGCAGAGGAGTCCTTAAGGGCCTTCACAAAACAGCCCTTAAGGTTACTAGACTTGGTGGCCACTTTGTGGATGATGGCCACCGCCGCGTTTGCTCTCTCCTGCATGGACGATGGTGTTTGGAGAACAGAACTCCCTACCATCGGCTCCTTGATTTTAAGCAGGAGATCTGCGACCTCCTCTTCCGCTAATGCTTCGCCGTCCGCCCTGACTCTTCTGTAGGCTCCTGCCTTGCAGAAAACGGAGCCTGACGGGACCGAGGCCGGAGTTCGTGACCTCCCTCTACGGCTGCTTGCAACCTTGGGAGGTAACATCTCCTGAGACGTATCGCTGCCGTCATCCCTGGAGCGTCCGCGTTTCCGACTGGCACAGAGCTCCGTTTCCATAAGCTCCAGTGTGTCCTCCTTCGCACTGGAGCTACCACCCGCGACAGATTTTGAACGCAATCGTTCCGATATTCTACGGCTCCCAGCAGCCATAATGACTTCTGGGAGCCCCACCGAGATAGGCGTGCTAACCAATAACTCCTCTTTGTTGGAAGAGAAGTCGTCCGTTCTTGCATTCCTTTCCCCTCTGTTTTTTTTCTCCTTCTTTTCGTCTGTATTTTTATTTTTATTTGTAATTGATTCCATATTTGAACCCACGAGATGGGGAGAACAGAGGTCGACCCGGGCAGAGATCCCCAATACCCGGGCAAGCGTAAATTTATGCCCAACCGAGGGGTCCGCAGGTGCCTTGGCTGGGAGTGCGCTTACGACTGAACTGCCCATCAGCCATGCATCCCCTGGTCACGCACCAGAACACGGGATTCGGGGTAATTTTTTAAAGAGGTTTTCTTCCTCGCAGTCCGGGCGGCTAAGCCAAGACCCTCGCCCCCGATTGGTGTCGCGAGACATAACCACCACACTCCTTTCGGGATTACGATGTGACAACGGTGGCAGGAAGATTAAATCTTCCAATGCCTGCTCGGCGGTAGTGTGAGTACACACCGAGCCCATTCTCCTTTCTCCACCATTGACAGTGGAGAAATGCCGACCCATGAAAGGGTCCCACCCTAATGATTTTTTATCGAGGTTTTCCTCCTCATTGCTCCAAAGAGCGAAGAGCCAACGGAGGAATCGACATAAATGCCCGCTCTGTTGGACCAAGCCTCAGCCGAATGGTCGAAGAAAATGGCCTCCTCTTCTTCGTGCTAGAATATTAGCCGTTGGCGTGATGTCCTCTTCCAAATGGCACAGGAAGAAACAGTGCATTTCGGCCTCTCCTAATCTAAGCTCAACAAGTTGGAACCAGTATTGACTTTATTATTTATGATGTGTATAAAAATATGAATTTTTATGTTATAGAAATATGTTGACATGACCATGACCTTGAAACAGTATATTTTGCCAAGCTCATTTTACATATTTCATAAGAATTTACTTAATTATTTTACATTTCGGTGTTTTATGATGTTATAATTGAAATAATGATATCCGACCTTTATGAGCACTACCCTGGGTATAAACGTGAAGCTCACCCTAACTAGAATAACCTGTACTGGGGTAAAAGCAAGCCTCTATGTTGCATCTGGATGTCGTAATAACAGCTGTACCCGGATCCCTCCTATGTCTAGCGCAGAGTGACACACCGTTTGGTTTTAATCGGTCCGATTCCGATACACAACCCCACCGTAAACCCCGGTGGGGTTGACGGACCGAGGTGGTTTCCACACGTTTATAAAAGATAGGCCTCTATGTTGCAGCTAAGGTTTTCGTTTATCGGTAAGATGACGAGGCCTTCTACACTCGATAGTGTGACCGTCTATTACAATCAAGGTCTACCGTTATTTTCGAGAATTATCTTCCAGGGGTATGCTCCAATTCTTTGCACATTAGGTGCTAACATATAAATAAATTTGACAGTAACTCGAAACAACCCTCTTGCTATTACATAGTTCCCTGATCACGTTCTTTGAAGTATATCACATCAACAGCCTTCACACTCTACAGTTGGACCTCTCCTTAGAAAGGAGGTTTTGACCTACTACACCTGGGTACCACACGAGTTGATATAAGGTTTGTTTCAAGTTTTGCTTCCTGCAGTCATTTTGTACCATGTACTTTTTCCCCTTGCGACATCCGTGGGAGAGATATGGGTGTTAACACTTCGTATTCTTAATTCTTCACCACACAGATAACATTGAAGTGTATATTTTTCTTATTTTGACAATCATATAGTATCGAAACAAAAACAAACATTTAACCATGGACAAAAGATTCAATTTGTCATAATTAAAAAGGCAATTGTGAGGTGCGGTGTAGGACGAAACGTGGGCGTAACGCACTCAAATTATTCACTTCGAAAGCCTGCCATTAGCACAATATGTACATATATTAAATATAAATTAGTATATCTAGGTAGTAATAAATGTGTTTCTTTTTATGCATATGCATGTATACATATATGTATAACAAGATGACCTCCTTTCGTGTATTATGAAGGCGCGAATATTTTTTTAAGGCATAGAGTTAGGAATATTTAATTCAAAAAAATGTATGTTGAAAAGAGGGATAGTAACAAGAACACGCTGTATTGTAATGTAGATACTTGTTGAAATAATATACGATGAATGAATGATTAAATATGACGGGGCTTGAAAAGCACAGATGGTATCGTGGTTTAAGCGGTCATCTTGCCGCTTCCTACTGTACTGAGTGTTATGGGTTCGATTCACAGATTAGGCAATACTTTGTTTTATCTTCAAACTGTTGTTCTGAATCTCGGCGTATTTTGTGTCCATTTCATGCATGCTTACAAGTTCCTCCGGAATACATATCTGTTGTAGGAGGTTTTTTAGAATTAACACTAAAAGATTGAAAGAGTGGCACTAACTAGATTGGCAGAATAGGTACTGAAGAACGGTCGTATTACAAATATCCAGCTCCCTCTAAGCTGTTAATTAATGTGGACAAGACGCGTATTGTACTCGTATATCCGGAACAGTCAGGATTCTAGTCGTCTCTTTCGATGAAATCAGACACATCTCTCCTTTAAAGATAAATGTAACGATGGGTGATTTTTGCAATTTAATTCTTTAAATTAATCTAATATGTTCTAGTTATTAAGGCAAGGTTTTATAAGCCATCAACGTTAACCGAGCAAATGTATGTATGTGGGTTAGGTTTACAATTATGCTTATATTCGTTTTATATTTGTTTTAAATATTCAACGCGATAATCAAGTTTTGTGTATAAAATCATTTTGTTGATGTTTATGTTAATGAATGTTATATTTGTTTTGTTGGCCACTTTAGCAGATTGTAGTAACAATTTTAAACGTAAATCATATACAATTTCGTTACAATATAAAATATAGAGAAAAAAACAGAAGATAATTTACTTTTTATTTAAAAAAAAACAACGGCTCCATTAGGAATATATCCTGTGTCGCAGGGTGTTTCACAAATATACTAGAAATGGACACATAAAACACACAGACTCAGAATAACAATTTCTGGTTCGCACAAAGTGCTGTCCCGTTTGGGATTTGAACTCACAACTCTCGTGCAGTAGAGAGTGCCGTGGCGACTGCTTAAATCACTACGCCATCCGTGGAGTTGAATCTTAAGTTGAAGCTCAGATAAGTTTTTGATTTAAATCGAAATAAAACACCGGCATATAATATGAAAGATTACGGTGACATTCACAAACTCACACAAATATGTTGTTATGTCGCTTTTTTAGGTGATGTCATAATGTATTCTATCTATAATTAGATGTATCTAAGTTTTATTTAATAACTTAGCTACCACGTAACTAGATCGGTGGATCTTCAGCATAAAAATAAAAATAAAATGTAAACATTTTTGGTGTAATAATACAGCTCGCTCTTCAATGACTTCGTGATACAGGATTCGAGAAATTACCAAAAAGAGAGAAGGATTTTAAAAAAGAAAACCGTAAATTACATTACTTAATAATTTATCAATAGGTTTTATAATAAAGTATATTTCTAAAGTTTATTTTACATCGTACGCTAAAGTTTACGCACATCCTTTAACAAATATCTTCATAAAACTGTAAAGAGCTACGACCAGTTTCGTACCTTCCATAATATCCAAACTTCCATTACCTTTTCACTGCACTTCCAAGCTCCACCGTTCGCCAGCTAATGACCGACCCCAATATTTTAGCTCAACGCTCACCGTCCGCTTCCGAACTCGCAATTTTAGTAGCCTTTAATAAATTGTGCTTGAAACTTGTAATATTTGAAGATATTAATTTCCTGTCAGTAACCTGGCTGTTAAATTAAGGTCTGTATAATTTAAGAGGTGGCGTAAGTTATGAATTCGTTAGTTTACGTTTAAGTACTGACGTGGCCATGTGGGTCAAGATTTTGACCTTGGACCATCCATTCAAGACTTATTTGAGTGGTATTCAAATTACACTTTACAAAAAACTACATAGTTCATCAAAATATTTTTGTAACATTCAATCATATTTTACCTCTCTGGTTATTGTATGCATTACAATACATTTTCATATAAGACACAATTCCCATACAATAACGCAAAGACTCAGAAAAATAATTTCCATTTTGCTGTAATAGAAAACGGGGTTACAAGTATCGGAAACAGATTGTACAATTTCCATATTAATCTATTAGATGGGTGAACCGGACGCGTTCACGGCGAGTTCCATACTATAGGTTGCAAATGCCAGTAAACGCGACTCCTATTCTTCGAGCTGTTACGACATAGAAATAGCGGGTTCCAAGCACTATATTTTACCAACTTTGACCCTAACAATACAATAATAAACATGTGTTACGCGAAATGAAACTGAAACGTCAAGAACAAAAAATATATACGGGTAACTTACAAGCAGCTTTTAACATGGGTATTTAGTGATGATATGGTTTATTTTTAGTTATTTATCAACAATTTTTTTTTCTCGCCCTGAGGTTTTACCACAGAATCTACAGTTCTTAATACAAAAATCGTATGCAGGAAAACGAATGTTTCATATATCTCATAACTATTCTAGTACGTATTCTAATATTTTTCTCATTAACGCTTAGTTATGTTCGTTTCTATCGGGTAATAGCACGATAATTATAATCATAACCGAGTTAATGAAAAATTTGTTTGAACGAGACAATATACAATGAATGTCGTATCACTCTAGTACCTATTAAACAATTTAAAAAATATATTTGTACGAGTAAATGAAATCAAAATTGAATTTGCTTAAAAAATAAAACTTGTTAATTTTGTAAATACCATAAAACATTAAAGGATGAGAAAAAGTAAATAATTAATAAACAATAATTTTAAATTAAGGTATTATATTATATTTATATTCCTTAACCTAATTAAAAATTAAATTTAGATACTAGGAAATTAATACGAAAAAAGGCTTGTATGTAAATATTTACAATATTTCAAAATGCGTTCCGTCAATAAATTTCTCCACATCATCGCCTACTGGTAACGTTACCTAAAGACTGGCAACATTGTTACTTTTGGTGGCAACCCTAATTCCCTGTGCTAGAAAAAAGACTGGCCTTCTGATCACTAGAATTGTCGATCACTGGCTTAGCTAGTTGTTTAAATATAACACGAGCACTCATAACTCAATAATATATAACGATGTAATAAATATAATACACATATATTATATATAAATGTGATCGTTTCATAAAACTATCATGATCCAACGTTAACTTTAAATTATATACCTTCCTATTAAACTCCGTTACAGTAGGGGAGGTCTTAAAGTCCTCGAAATGTTTTTATGTTTGCCTAAACATTTCACAAAACTTTTAAAAAACGGATAAAATAATGCTTTAAAACAATCTCAAACAAATATATACATATGTAACAGGAATAAAACCAAAAATAGACTTATTCCCTACGGTTTTTCAACTGAAAATAACGATGATAATACAACAGTAGCAATATTCGGCCATTTAGATTTGTATATAGCTTTTCAGATAACGCTAATAATCGCTACAGCTCGAAACAGTACTCCATTGACCTTAGGGCCCACGCTAACACAAGCGTCGATTTGTCGCTTTGACAATAACCACCTCACGTGCGCAGCTCCTCACTTGAACAGGCCGTGTTTAGCGTTATATTCACTTTTAATTGTTAAACTTTTGAAGTAACCTATTAGCTAAAATTACAAAACACCTATTACTTAAAAAACACAACGATAAATATTAATGACAATTTCAACAGAGACGCCTGACGAAGTGATTCTATACAATTATAACTCGTTGTTTTAAAAAGAACACAAGTAAATGCTAAAGAAACATTATTTACTGATATATGTTCTAGATACTTAGCTCAAACGATTTATTCACATTGCTAAACATTAGATAGAACTAAAAAGTTAAATTCCCTGTGAAATCGCCTACTCATTTCCTTTTTAATAACGTTAAAAATTAAAGATGCAGTCAGGATCAGAACAGAACTTCGTATACATTTATTAAGCAAAACAGAAAGTAAGTAATACAGTGTCTGCTTTTCTAATCCCGTTTCCGAATAGTTGCCTTACAAAAAGTAATCGAGCAAATAAACTCAAGGTCAATCCTTTTAGTATCTAAATAATTTTAAGAAAATTTAAATAACACCTCTACATGTTTAACTATAAGTCCTTTTTCTCTTTCCTCCTTTACTCCTTCATAAGTTACTTTCTCAGGTCTCGTCTCGTTAACAATCCGCCTCTTTCAACTATTTTCACTGTTTTCTGTCTGCGACAGACCCGTATTCAGTATGGTTTCAAGACTAGATGGATATAGTATTTCTATCTTTAGAGTACCGCAGAGCTTCTCGTATACTCTATTTGTGCTGCCTGGACATTGATTTTATTTTAAGCATATATCTTACAACCCTAATTTAAATCGTTCATTCGAGTGACGATGTGTTCGATAAAATTAGTAAATTATGGAACATCAGCTGTTTTTGAGTTCCTTTATATTACATAATTAAAACTATATTACATTAAGCTGTAAATAAAAGGAAACAAAACAACAAATATTACAAAAATGTCCGCTATTATTACGCGGATATTTAATAGTGTATAATATTATTATAACTTATAACCTTCACTAAAGTTCAACGTACATTATTGAATGTTCAAGATAATTGTTATTATTAAAGTTGTATTCATTTGTTGTGTTATGTAAATTTGGATTGACATTCAGCACTTCCCAAAAAGATTGAAGCCATTCCAATTAATACAAAAAAAGGTTCAAAAGGTGAACAAGAATTATAATTATGGCTATGACTCGTGTCGCAAATGGTCTTTGAAAAGAACGCTTTATATGCGTCTCTTCTACAGATTACGCCTAGTAACTAATGGTGATAATAAATGACCAAAATTTAATCGAATGACTAGAACATAAGTTTTTATAAAAATTCAATCAGAAACTCTGATAAAAGTTTTTAGTTTTCCATTATTTATTCCATTCGTACGTGTTATGTAAAGTGTATACGTTTATACCTGATTTCGAAAAGGAAACGTTTATAAATTCATTGAATATTATTATTTGTAGGTATATTATGTAGTTTATATATGTAATATTAGCCTCATGTCAATTTGAAGAAAATAATTCTTAGTGGAAAATGAACGGTTAACCAATACAATTATCTACCAGGCTAAAAATATTAGTAATTTAAACTATAAGGGCTAACACGAATTTATTATTTACTTTTTAGAAGTGTTATATTGTGTCGGGGGTTTTTTAAATCTTTATTTTAATTTTTATTTCACCCTTTTTAGGCTGTATTAAATTAGCTGCAGCATCAGGTCTCTATGTATCTCGGTCTTTATCACTAACAGGACGTTTATCCACTCATTGAGCCCTTTTCAATGAGGCTAAACACGATATATTTGCTGTTAGTTGTCGAGGACTTAGGTACTCTGCAAACTATCCTGCCTGCAGCATCAGGTCAAGGTCACCATATTATTATCGTGTTATATGATTTGCTGTATGTATCAAGTTTCAACTCGATCAGTGCAGTAGAAGTGTACTAAGAGTCCATTAAATGAATTGACCTCTACATCATGTCAGCAAAAAAGCTGATGACCTTTAAATGGCTGCACAGATTTTCATAAAACACAATCCCTACTAATATTATAAATGCGAAAGTAACTCTGTCTGTCTGTCTGTCTGTTACGTTTTCACGCCTAAACCACTGAACCGATTTTGATGAAATTAAGTATGAAGATAAAACTGAACTTGGGAAAGGACATAGGATACTTTTTGTCGCGAAAATAAGGGTAGAAGGGGTTGAAATAGAGGACGAAAGTTTGTATGGAGCTTCCTTATTGTCAAACATAAAATCATAATGTTGCCGTTTTTGTTGTCCAATTTGACAAATAGTCTAGACCTTGGGAAAGACTATAGGCTACTCCTTACCACGTCGCTCGATATAACCGAATTTCACGCGGACGAAGCTGCGGGCGGAAAGCTAGTGGTTAATAAATGCAATTTAAGAACATTGAAGGAGAAGTGTCTTTTTGGAAAAGTTTTTATTCAAATAGGATGTGATCTGAATAATAAATCTAAAAATAATAGCTTAGATTAATATGAAAGACGGAGAACTAGAACATGTACTGATCGCAGCAAATGTTTGATGTCATTAATTGCTGTATTAACACTACAGTCCTTACAATTTAACTTCATTACTGTGACAGATGGCTATAAAACCAACCAAGTCACTTTGAACGAACGATTTTATTTTGTACTCGGTTTGTCTCCGGCTCCGTCCGCGTATCTGTCGGTTATCGCGGTAATTTTTTAAATCTAAATGTTTTTTATCTGTCAACCAATTGAAATAAAATACAGACTAAACGTTAACTGAAGCGTTAGTCGGTCCGATTCCGACACACCACCCCACCGTAAACCCCGGTAGGGTGACGGCCCGAGGGGGTTTCCACACGTTAAAAAAAAAGCATACCATAATATATGACATACTACTGATTAACGTGCGCAAAAAAAGACAAACAGATAAAAATCTTGAACTGTTGTTTGAAGTTTTGTTATTGTAATGAAGACCCTTGATAAGTTTTTCTTCAATATTTTTAATATATAGACATTGACCTCTTACAATTCTATTATGTAAATATATAGTACATCTATATTTTCATTCTTTACGAGACAGTTTTACCACAAAAGGAGTGCAATAAATTATGAACATAAAACTTCAGACTTAAATTATACCTCGTAAGTTTCAAAATGACACTAATGACAACTAAAACAGAGATCAAGTTATACTTTAAGGACAATGGTTGTGGACATATTTCGGGTACAGATAATAATGTGTGCTAATTTCCAAGAATATAATTACTGAAACACTTGTGAGTAGTGAGCCGTGAAGTGTGAGACCTCGGCTTGACAGGTCGTAGGTGGGGATTGAAGATGAGTACCGTCCTTAACAGCCTGCGACAACTTACAGAACAAGATAGACTATCGGCTATTATCGTGGCGACCACTCGCCACATGCGCGCGCCTTTCAAATTCACGTCCACGAACTGTATAGTGTAAGTGTACTTGCTATGAGGAATGTGCGCGGGAGAATGCTCGCGGTGGCGTTCTGCCTCCTCGGTGAGTACTAAGTGTGACAGTGTTGGAGTTACTCAAAGCTTGTTTATTTGTTATTTTTTACACTTAGGATCTAGTTAATTTTGATCACATGGGTGGTGTAACGGTTTATGGGTTCACCTCATCTTTTCCAATGGGAAAAGTGTAATAGCGCTGATTGTTATGAGTATGACATACCCCACGTGGGGCACCACTATGTGTCTAGTCATAAATAATTGTTCTAATTCTGGGATTCTGGGTATTCCTTGAGTGCGTTTCATGTATGTTTGTAAATTGCCACACGTCATAGGACATACTCCTACTACGGGGGATGTCCTTAAAAAAAATTAAATGGGTTGGTGTTGTTAGTAAAGGATAGTAACCCATGTTTTAACGTTTGGTTATTCTTGAAACCGAGATTAACTTTATTTAATATTAATACATGTTAATAAAAATTAGAATATAATTATTAAAAATTAATGCTTACCGAAGGTCATCTATAGATATAGTCACTTCTGAGTCATCAATGCCGAACCTAAATCACTGTGGTTTTAAAGTTCAAATTTTTGTAGCTACGAGTTTTTATGTTGTAAAGCATCCTTTATAAAAGAGGAAAACTTCACAATTAAGAGTAAAATAAGGATGCAATAGTTTTGTAAATTAAATTGGAATATATGTAGTTATGTTCAAAGTTAAAAATACAAATTACAAAATTATCAGTAAAGCAGTGATTAATAGTTATAGATTACAGTTTGTTGTCAATAAATATCTCATTTACCTATTATTATTATATATGATTTTCGCTAACGTATACTTAATATGGGATACTGGGTAAGTAGGTTATGGTCATTGTAAAATATAAATAGTTTCGGACATCCGACGCGTTACATCATAACTATAATGATTATAATTACAACCTAGCGATACAATTAATACTGTTTTGTTTATCTACTAATCACTTATAGCAAATTAAGATACTTGGGAGTGTTTAGAAAACATTGCCAAAAATATCATGTATATAAACGAATCCGGTTCACCTGAAAAGTCCCTTAGAAGTTTAGATATTACAAAAGATAACCTGAAAGAAAACTTGGTTTCGTTTGAATTAGTATATCATATGAAATATTATACATCTTTTTGTTATCATTTAATTTACGACTTTTATATCACATTTATCACAAAATTTTCGTACAAATTTGAATTTCTTGACTTCATGAAAAACTCAAATAACGAACTTGTGCTCGTGCTTTTTTGATTTAAGTTCAATATGCTATTGTTTGTACGTTTTAAAGGTAAACTTTCATTTTTTTAACGCAATGTTTCAAAAATAATTATAATAAATGATATTAAATAAAGCTTAATTGATTTAGTTTAATTATATAATATAAATTAATAGATTTTATTTCAATGTCTTTGAACTCTGACTGGTATCAGTAGAACCAAGGTTATTTCAATAGATACAGGTAATACAATAGAAAGGACAAACGGAGTGTGCGACCACTTTATCTATCAGTTGAAATTGAATTATATTGTATACATTATAAGGTTTTATTTTTTACCACCTTGTCTTGCTCAAATACGTTTTTGTCACTCGTGATGGCGCTCCTACCCTTTTATTAGTTTATGAAATGCAGCTGTGCGGGCCTATAACAAATAAGCTTCTAATAACTTAATAAATAAATTTCAACATACTTTATGGTCCTCGGTTTTCTTCTTGAAGTTAAATATTAACTAGTACCGCGAACATTTATTCAAAATTTAAATGTAGCTCAACTTATTTTTATTTGTGTGTATTACATAGACCTGTATGAGTTTTTTAATTGTAAATACGTGTTGTAAGTTTAGGGAACGAAATAAATAATATGCGAAGATATAAAAGGTTCCATTATGACCTTCTTTTAGCTTATTACAAGCCTATGATCACAAACTCTTATCTGTCACCTCTACAGAACAACTTTTAGAAACTAGAGAAGCTTAGTCAACAGGCTTGCTTATCAGATTAGCTCTAAGATCACGAGTTATAACGTTTTCATATAAATTACAGGCAATTACATTTAAAAAAATTATAAGTAGGTCAAAATTTACTTCTAAGATTTGATTACACACTTAGTTTATTACTTACAAATGAAATTAATAAAAAGACATGTTAAAAAAATTATCTTGTACACAACTCAATCAGGCTTCTTGCGTGTGACATTTAGTTGGAATTGTGTTCAAATACATTTACACAAACTTTGAAAGCAACAAGACTCGCATTATTTCTAACACGCAATGTGTTTTATACTACTGGACGAGGAAATTCTTTTCTACACGAATACTGTTTGCAGAACCTTTAATAATCATCAGTTATGTAAAACCGGACCTCAGTTTTTGCGACTATAGACTTATAAAATATATTACACAATACTATCTTATAGTCATATATCATAACGAATACAACCTTAGGGCAATTTATGCGTATTTGAGCAGACTCTAGATAATTGTGACAAGGTCAATTAAATGATGAAGCCTTTAACCATTGTTGATTATACTCGAAAGAATAGGAAAGAGTTACTTTCAGGGTTAAAATCTTCAGCCATTTAATTGTTTACTTCAATTTATTAGGGTTCTGTATTTGAAGCGTGAAATTAAAATGCATTTACTACGTCTCCATCTTCAATCTGAATTAGATTCTATTGCAACTCGTAGTCATCAATCATTTTTCTGCTTCCATTTAGCAGAGTTATTGAGATAGATACATCAACTTTTATAATTACATCAATGTGGATCCCACGAAGTGCTGTCCAATGTGCAGATCGAACCATCAACACTCGGCGTAGTAGGAAGTAGCGAGGTGTCTGCTTAAACTATCACAGAGGCCTTTGATAACTGAAACAACAAATAATGAACACTTCGTACCAGAGACAAGTTTTTTTCGTCGATTTGTTAAATGTTATACAAAGGAACGGAACCTTTAGAGTGCGAGTCTGGCTCGCATTTTAGCGGTTAGTTAAGCTATTGGACAGAGGTCAAAATTTGGTGGGTCCGAAGGCCAGTCTGTACATTGTTCTCTAACTAATATACCTTTACGCAAGGTGTAACAGAGAGGCGTAAACAAATTATAGAAGCTATAATACCTATTGTAATATAAAGAAATCGTTAGAAAGTGTTTTTTGCTGGTGTAAAAATATTGTTTTTTCGCACCATATGACTGTATGTGTACTACAATATTTCTATAACCATTATCTAACGAATTGTGGTGATGGATTAAGAATACGGAGCATCACCGGGTATTGGTAAGAGCCTACTAAACCAGAAAACTTTACAAAGCAAGCACTTCAAAGAGAAGTAAGGAAAACTTGAAACAAATCCTTTACCAACCCGTCTGGCCAGCGTGGTATAGTGGGTGGAAACTTGCCTTGTAAGGAGTAGTCCGTGTACAGCAGTGGACTGTTAAAGGCTATTGATATCATATGATATAATATGTATTATATGATTCAATTAATTAATCCGTCACAGTAGGTATAACGAGCTATTGAAAGACGGGTTCTTAGCTATTGGTTGCTAACTCGAAAACTCGTAAACAGGATACAAATGTGGATATTATTATTAATTCGTATGATTAATTTGACATTTGATAATTTTTATATTGAATATATTATGTTGTCTTTTATTAGTTTCACGTGTATATTATTTGTTTGCAACTGACTTTTGTTAGCTTTTTTCTTTAGTTTTCAAAATTAGATTTATAAGTTCATTTTATTTAGAACCAAACATCTTTTTTATGAGTACTTGTTAGTTATATCTATGTTACCTTGACTAAATAATCAGTTAAATATTAAGGGCTAAAACAACAACATAAAACTTTCATCAAGGTTACCATAAGAATACGAATAGTGTATTGTGAAATATACAGCCAAGCTACCCAACACTTTACAAAGCATTTTCAGTAACTGTATCCAAATATTGAAGACGACGGTAAATTAAAAATAACTAGAGTTATCAAACATTCGCAATACGTTATACATTTCCTATTTCAGTCTATAGCTGGACATAGACCTCTGCAATTGCACGTTAATCTAATCAAAATACTCAAATGATGTACACATGTAAAATTCGTGATATATATACAGGTGCAGTCCAAGTGATTTCAACAGCCTCCCTAAAGGACCACGAACACCGCCACCGTCAACACCTAGATCCAGTGCATCATCAGCAACACCAACAAAGTCCAGCACCGGACGTGCAGCGGCGTACACGAGGGGTCGAACAATGGCTATCACTAATCTCTGGTAAAAACTTTGAATTTGAAACCTGCCAAGTGTAGCTATAAAGTATACAGTTACAATTTTTGTTCTTGTTAGTCTATTTACGTTTAGAAAATAACGAGATATCGATCAAGTCCCACACTCTGAGCAATCAGGTTAAAATTTTTACAAAACGATAATTTCTTTGAATATGATTGATCACGGGATGGTATTCGCATTTCCTTAAAACGAACGGACTTACAATCAGAATTTAAATAAACCTGTTTGATTGATTTTATGTAAAAGTGTTAAAAGTTGCCATCAAAGATTTGCGATGGCATAAAAAAATATTTTTTGTCACATGAACTACTTCATTCTAAATAAATTTTAAAATAATTTTCAACTTTCCTTTATAACCGACACTCATATTTATGTAAGAATTCGAATATTGTTATAAACACAAACAATGAACATGGCATCAACATTAATGCCATTTTTAGGCTTGATATGAAAAGCGAACACATAATATTCAGTATCGGAAAATGCCCTAAAGCAAAGATAACCCATCGAAAAGTTATGGTACCATTTTGGTTTAGCTTTCTGATATCCCATGCGCAAATAACCAATGTGAATCTTGAACAAAGGCGCCAATCGTCTTAAAAATACAAGCTCTTTTGTCATGTTGGTCGTCTTTATACTGCGTCATCTTCCCACTTCAAACTGCCACAGAAAATAAAACTCTTTTAACAAAGCTGAACAAAATGGCCAACAACAAAAAACTTTGGTTGTCATAAACCCCTAAAGTTTTAATGAAATACCATGCGTGACTTCCCCGGAGATGACAAAAATATACAGGAAAAGGGGATAAATACTTTCATTAGTAAGTAGGTATACAATAATGAAAAGTTCTTCGCAGAAAAATGTTTGGATTTTTCAAATAATGTTTTAATATTATTTTTTCTGCGATTTTTGTACGCGTTTTATAAAACTGAACGAAATTATCTATGATTAAATTAAATGTGTTTTTGTGTCCAATCTAATACGAATTTATAATTATATCTGTTAAGCTTAAATGACGCGATACATAATCTGTTTTAAAGATTTATTTTATAAATATTTCCATCATTTTTCCTTTCTCTTCAATTCAACCTCGATGTGCTTGCATGGCATAATTCAGCTAATTATCAGCAAAAATACTATACCCCTAAGATGTTACATCGTTAGTAAATATGTATGTTAATAAAGATGATATATGTATTATATTATATTAAAAAGCCCTTTATTTACTAGTCACTGAAGAGTTCTACCATTAGCCTCTTGATTATACCATCAGATCCGCTCCAAGATAACAAACCAACTACATATAGGTATATTTAATAAAAAGTTTTATTTCGATAACCATTAAAAGTGACTTAAAATGAACTTTGTACATTTACATACAAATCTAGTTATTTCCAATTGAAACTGATAAAAACGTATTATCTTGGTTGCATTAACTTGATATTTATTTATGTCTAAGTGGCATAATATTAATTTGGTGTGTTTTATTATAGAAATTGCACGCGTCGGTGCAAACAGTGAGCTCTCGCGCAAAGGGAACGCGTTCAACAATGTATTCCTACCCTCACCGATAAAGTTGGGTAAGTGACACTTTTAAATAACTTAAGTTAACTAAGATAATCAATTAAGATAATCTTACTAATTATGTAAAAATTTGTATAGATTTATATTTCGTTATTTGTTTAAGTGAACTACATGTACAAGTATATTATAATAGTTACGGTGACACCCTTTTTTTCCCTGCGGAGAAATGCCCACGAATCCACTCTATCTTGGACTGCCTCGAATCTACGATTTGTAACAGCAAAAATGGACGCGTACAGACTACATTTTCACAAATCAGAATACTTAAAAGACCACTACTACTATACTACAACACTATATATATATATATAGTATATATATATATATATATATATATATATATATAGTATTGTCAAGTCAAGTCTGACCAGCATGGTATAGTAGGTCAAAACCTCCTTGCTAAGGAGAGGCCTATGTCCAGCAGTGGATTGTAAAAGGCTGTTGATGATGATGATGATGATATACGTTATGTACATACATCTCATCTCATCATCTAATCTCAGCCAATAGACGTCCACTGCATGACATATGCCTCCCCCAACTTTCTCCACAACAGCCTGTCCTGTGCCACCAGCATCCTCCAGCTTCCCGCGACCTTCACCAGGTAGTGGGACCACCTTGTGGAGGACCTACCAACGCTGCATTTCCCAGTACTCGGTAGCCACTCCAAAACTTTATGGCACCATCGGCTATCGTTTCTGTGTGTAATGTGCCCCGCCCACTGTCACTTAAGCTTAGCAATTTTACTGGATGTCCTTGGTTCGTCTGCAGATGTCTTCGTTGCTGATTTGATCACGCAAAGAAGCTCTGAACACTACCCTCTCTATTGTTCTTTTGGTGACTTTGAGCCTTCTTATCAGGCCAATAGTGAGCGACCCCGTCATCAATGGCAACACACACTGGTCAAAGATTGTATCTTGAGACTGTGCGATATTACATACATGAAATTCCAAAATGACTCTGTTCTTCACTTAATAATATAACTAGCTGCGTCCTGCAATGTTATCCGCTGTTGTTGTACTTTACTCTTCCCATGAGAATATTTTCTTTCACAGAATAAAGAATAGCCTATGTGCTATTCTAGATCATAATTCATCTGTGCCAAATTTAATGCTGATCCATTTATTGGCTTTCGTGAAAGAGCAACAAACATTCATACATTACTATGCTTAATATTATGTTGTTTTAGTTTTTAATTTCTTTTATATATATATATATATATATATATATATATATACGTAGACATAATTGGGAATCACTGAGTGAAAACTGTTATTCTGTTGCAGCTGGACAAAACACCACGTTGCAATTAGTACTGATTCCTGTGCCGGGGGTGCCCTCACGTAAGTTCGACTTCGTCCGTTTTATGATATCAATATCTACTCTGATTTCCAATGTTCCATGAAATTCAAAATCTAAACTGAAATTGTTAAACTGTGGTTTTATAAATGATAAATTGTAATATATTTTTTCTATCAATGTCCTTCCGTAAGAAGTTGACATAAACTTTGAATCATATAAAACAATATATTTTACAGTTTTGGACAGATTACAACTGAGATTTGAAAATGACTTGACTTAAGGTAATTGTAGTGAATTAATTAACATTAGACAACAAAGATATCACAAGGCCGTATTGTGTGTACTCGACATGTTTGTAGCCGCTTTGCCAGATATCTGTCCCAACCTTAGTAAATTTTAAGGACTATAACGCCACTATTGTACAATTAAATACAAGTACATATAAACTACACATTAACACATTCACTTTGTTACAGAATATAGGGAAACTCTGCACCTTGATACTATTGCACCCAACTTGGCATCAGAATTCACCTTCAACGTGTCCCCACCAAACATTGAGCAATCTATAATTACTAGCAACATCCCTAATACTCAAGAAACAAACTTCCGCGGTCCCAACTTTTACCCCGAGTATCAGTCGACCTCTTCCCCAGACAGAAAATTAAAAACTCAGCCCCCGCAGGTTGATAAGTATGAGGTGAAAAACCTTCCTGTTGACAACGTGAAGAAAGTCCAAGAAACTGTGACAAGCGATGAGCGTCGAGCACAAAATTCTATAATCTTCTTACCAGTCGGTAAGCTAAAATAAAATCCATATGTGTGATCCTCATAATTATGGTTTACATATCATTTTCACTTGTGTTCACTCTTCAGAGGACTCGCAGCAACTACTTTTGCAGTTCCGCGCCCAGCTGCCTAGGACACCTTCTCTACCACCCATCGTTATAGAGCCTTTGGTAGTCAATACCGCAGACGATGAAGTGGTGGAAGTGCCAGAACCTGGTCAAGAACACGAGTCCACATCCTCTAACGGAAACAGTCCCTTTGGACCTTCTAATTCCACGGAAAGTTGTCGTACCACATGTCAAGAAAACGCGAGCAACTACGGTAGAGGACCACACCATGTGAACGATGAAGAAACGGCACAATCACCGCCACTGCCACGCTTTGAGCGTTCCATGATGATTGAAGCTGTTCTCACTGTATTCAGAGCCGATTACTCTGAACCTTACACTCTGTGGTATGTTTTGACAGACGTATTGACAATTTTATAAAAAGTTAATTCTGTTCAAGTTTAAACGTGGTATACTGTTTATTTTTATTTAAGATGTAAATATAAATCGAGCAAAATATAAAAAAATGTTTACTGTACTATGTAACATAATTATATATAGTCGTAAGGAGGCAAATCGCGCCCCAGGCTCATAGACTGCCCCAATTCGTTTTATTTTTTTAGTTGACTGTTTGTATTTTTCGATTATTATCAAAATTTCTTAAAACTACCAGTATTAGTTCTAACAAATGCTATAGAACTAATGTTAAAGAATTAGTTATAATTTACGCTTACCCTGTCACAAAAATATTATAGAATTTACATGTTTTTAAAAGTGTAACTGAATTTAATACGCCTTAATTATGACAAATTATAATAAATTCCATGCTTCATTTTCTAATATTTAAAGTACACGCTCTCAATCAAAAGAAAAACAAAATCGGTTCATAAATTATAAAATTCTAAGTTTAAATATAAAACAAAAAAAAACACGAACTTATTAAAATATTTCTCATTTTTGAAGCCGTTTGGTAAAAAAATACTAACAAGACAACGTTCGTCTAGAAAAAAACACAGAAAGCTCAGGTAACATAACACAGCGGTCGATGTGAAGAGCTTTAGGGAGGCCTATGTATAGCCGTGGACATCTTTCGGTATCTATATTCAACGATAATTTCAAACTTCAGTTGTTATGTCATAACATGGTCCAAGAATATAAACTTAGCAACAACACCCATGCGAGGAACCTTCTTACCTTCAACGAATTGTTATTGAACTGTCTACTGTAATACTTTGCAAATCATAATGGCGCCACTGGAACGAATCGCTTCTATACTTGAATTGAAACTGGGGTCAATACTATGATTGGAAATCATAAATACATTCCTTTGGTAATTTTGTTGGTTTACTGACTTTCTTTGTATACAGGTGGGATGCAGCGAGCGGTGCATCCCGTATTGAACACCACGGAGGTACTGCCTCTACTTATCGTATCATGCGTCTTGATGGGCGCGTACAGTCAGTTCACGTAAGTAACATTTTCTGACTCATTTCAACATAGATCCAGTTCACTTAACCTAATTATAACCATGTTTGTTAGATGATATTCTTCAAATAACCCAGAAATATAGTTTTAAAAACAATATTTCATAAAAGCTAGACTGAAACTGGTGTAAAAAAGTTTCGGCTGGGAAAAGAAATACTTCTTTTTTTTTCATATACATATATATACCATAGCATAAGATTCTTTACCAACTGTACAATTTACATTATGAGAGCAATAAATTATTGAGTACTTATCTTTTCAATAATTTTGAAACTTGTGACGTGTGTGACAACTACCGCTTCCTAATTCCCAGTTTTCATATGACAAAGAAGATCAAATTAATTAAAACCGGTCTTATTAGTTGGAATCAAGTATAACTGTGTCTGTTTGCAGATACGTCTAGACCGCACGGGTGAATCAAACGTGCGACGCTGCACTCTCTTGGAGCCCCGTCGTGTTACGCTAGCCGAGCGCGCAATACCTGTGTTACCTGATCTCTCAGGATTTAAGTTTGCTGGTGAGATATACAAGACTATGTATAAACAGTTATTGATTTTTGTTGCTCATTATATGAAAGTGTGTACATTTACTTGTCTCTTATTAAATCTAGAGAAAGTATCAGTACAAGAGAGTAACATGATACTCTCCAGTCTTAACTCTCTCTATATTTCAATAGACTGTATGAGAGAGAATCTTAAATTTGTGCCATTTCACTAATATTTTGATCAATTTTATGAAACATACTACATTTATTAAAACAAATATTAATTAATACACAGGGTATATCGAGGTAAAGCCAATACCAGGAGCCGCGCTGTCACGTGTGGAACGTTGGATTAACACAGTGTCTGCACCGACTGGAGCAAGTGGGGCGTCGCGTGGGGAGGTGCTTACCTATCGCCATGAACTTCTCGTGGCACGAGCTCAAGATAATCTGACCACCACACCACTCCGGTACGCCGTTGCAGTTGATAGCTCCGTACTCGGAGAAAATTGCGACTCATATGTACATCGCTTCTTGAAAGTTTACACACGTCACCACGATTCCTCCACATTCAGCTTCGATATAGGTAAGTATACGATTGCTACTGATCTAAGTTACACATCTACACCGATACAACCTGACAACTCAATTTGTTATTTTAGCTGACTCGTGTGATCACCTTGAAAGGACTGATGCTATGGAATTAGTGGAGCCTTTGCGCGAGTTTTCGCAACTACAGCGAGATCCAAAGTATGATGGGGTGCTTACAAGGTGAGTTTGAACGTTTGCGTCTTGAACTTATCAGTAAATTATGTTATATTTAAGTTATGTTGTATTTTTTCCAGGTTCAAGAGGCTAAACAAACGTCAATATGCTGATGACTTAGAAGAGACGATACGTAAAAATATTCTGATACAGAACTCTAGATTCGCATCCTCTGGTAATCGAAAAGGTTCTGGTTTAGAACTGGGGACAAACTTCCTAGCTGACCGCTTGCAAGAAGAAAGGAAGTCATTGTATGGCATTGATACCTCTGTTATTGCCAATGGTGATACGTTCCCTCATAGCGAAACAGAGTTGCGCCGCATGAGCAGTCGTTTGCCTCAGAAATTTGACTGGAGAGAACGTGGAGGTGTCACTCACGTGCGTAGTAAGTTCTTAAAACTCGTTGAGTTATTATTTTACAGGCGAATGTTCTTTGTGTGATTTTAGAAAAAACACAATGTAAACAAGGATTAACAAGGATTATAAAAAAAAATTAGGTCACCAATAAACTAGACATAAAACATTTTTTTTAGGAACCACTATCAAGAAGCATTAACCGACCAATATAAATTTAACTTGCAGATCAAAGTACATGTGCTTCGTGCTGGGCTTTTGCAGTAGTAGGCGCTGTGGAAGGAGCACTGTTTGTAAATACCGGCCGCCTGGTACCACTCAGCGAACAGGTCCTCGTGGATTGCGGCCATAGGTCAGTATTCTGACATAGAGCTTAATGAACCCCCGACCAATTTCTGATGTAGATGTTTCATTGATTGTTATTTCACAGATCCGGGGCTAAAGGATGTAAACCTACTTGGCCATGGTTTGCTTACGACTATGTTCGAGACCATGGGCTGCAAGCGCTTGATGAATATGACTCTTACGTTGCCAAGGTAAATTGACTTCAATGACTGTTAATATAGACTAATAAATGTACGACGATAGTTAAATTGGATTTAAAAATAGAAATATTTATTTATAACGAAACATCGACTATAACTCTTGTAGCGTTGTTACTAAACCAAGACCTTCGATATAGTTTATAGTCATCAGTCGACATCTTTTAGTAATATATCGAATGCTTCACAAATTATCAAATTTGGTAAATATGTCTATATCAGTTTTCCTCTTTACAAAAATGCTCATCAGTCTACTTAGTAAAAGTAATTAGGGTTATTAAAAGTACAAAATATAAAAACAGCCTGATTTCTATAGGTCCAGGATTGTAATGCAGATCGCGTAACACCCGTGACTCGCATTACTAGCCACGTCATGGTTACCAGTAAGAACTTACTCGCACTCAAGGTAAGCACCTCGCCCTCCTGTGTCAAAATCTGTGCTTGGGGATATTTCTCACCTGTATTGTATTTGTGTACAGTTAGCGATTCGGAAGAACGGGCCCACTGTCGTACTCCTGGATGCAGATACGTCTAGCTTTACATTATACAGTAAAGGTTTCTATCATGACGCTAAATGGTAAGTCCTTAATGACATTTCTTAATAAAAATTATAAATGATTGACGCTCTGTGATTGTCTTGAACCGTGGGAAAATAAATATTAAACAGCTAAGAAATTTCATTGAGATATTTATTTATAGAAATATAAATACATAGATTGTGATGGATGTTATCGTCTTTATCCACCTATGACTTTAATAGGCAGAGTTTTATCATACAAAACTAAATTTTGTTAACCATGATTCAGTCCTTCAGAGGTAATATGAACACTATGGGAATTCAATAGGAGATCTATTGAATGAACGGATATAAAAACGAGAATGCAATGGAAGGAAAATGTATTAATACGGCTGGTTTCGAGAGTATGAGTAATAATTCCAGTTATATACAAATAAATTGAAGATTTTTTGCCGAAGAAATATTTTCAGATCACATATATTATTTCTCCACTGACAAAAAACTTATATCGCTTACTGGTTTAAGTAGCGATCAAATAAGCACCTAAAGCGTTGTGAAGTTTCATTAATTATACGTAATGTTTTCAGTAAAAAAAATATGTCATCCCATGCAATGTTGGCTGTGGGATGGACGGTCCACCGAGGTGAAACTTACTTCATTCTAAAGAACTCGTGGAGTGTTGCCTGGGGTGAAGAAGGTTACATTTATGTCCGCGGTGCAACAAACACGTGTGGTCTGTTGCGAATGCCCTCATACCCTGTTCTGCAGCCATCAAACGTGCTTCGGATACCCGCCTCAGCGCGTTCAGCCATAGCACCAGTGAAAGCTCCTTGAATGAGCAACAACTACCAAGTTATCGTTAGTACTATTTGTTATGCGGTTTGTATTGGACTGAAATAAAAATATTGTTACAATTAAACTGTATTTTTATTAATCTGTATATATTCCCTCGTTACGGACAGAATTTTGTTAAAATTTCTATTTTGAATTGTGAATCTCTTCCGTTCACAATTTAAATGAATATACACATCAATTCATAGAATAAGTTCAATACTTTTAATTAATTTTTCAGTAACAGGTTTAGGAATAAGTGAAGGTTTTAAAATAACATAATCAGTGATGGAACTTACAGTTTATTACTACTTTTTACTAGTCAGAATTCTAGTCGTGGATAAGTTTTGTAACATACGAGTTCACACGTACGTAAAATCACGCCTGTTCCCCGAGAGCGGTAGGGGCACTTTTCGCCAATGTTTTGGTTCACGTAATAAGTGGAGAGTCTATTACCGTTAATCGGGATGTTTTGTTTGCCTCGTCCGTCGATCAGCAGGTTCACCACTGGCAGCTGCGGTTAATTTCGGGCCCTAAGTTTTTAGTGGGCATCCTATGCATAAGTTTTTAAGAGATAATTATAAAGGCGCCATTAAGACTCAATTGAAATTTATTTAAAATTAATCAAAATACATATCTTAAATTTAATCATTTACATTTTATCAAATGAAAGAATTGATCATAGAATAATATTGCTTCAATGTGAACGGTGTCTTAAAAGTGTTTACTAACAAATTAGAGTTGGAGTTGGCGTCATTGGATGGAACTTTAAAAGTAGTATGTCCAACTTAAATACAACATAAAAAATGTGTTCCTATAAAAATAGTGGAAAATAAAATGGCAGGCAACGTGAAATAATATCTAATTACAAATTTTAGCAGCGCAAGTTTCTTCATTTCTATTCAGTTGTTTCTTTCTAAATTTATTTAAGCTAAGTAAAGTTTATGTGTAATTGTGAAAAATCATTCTATTCAAGTAGTAATTAAATATTACCGACATATCTTTTCTTTTGACTTTGTGTGAAAAGAGAAATTTAAAAGGTGATTAATGTAAGTTTATAGACTTTTACAAAGAAATAGATTTCCATACTGCTTAGTTGTAGTATTTTGAATAATAGATTTGTTGTTTTGAGTAATTTGAATCATCCCTAATTTTTACATTTTTGAGTTTGTTAAAACCTATCAGAACACGACACACTTAAACGAATATTTAGATAACTGTAAAAAAATAGATGAAAACAAAAGTAAACCTAAATATACGTCATTACTGATATGCCATTTATATGTTTATTGCTTCGTCGTTTATTTGTTTTAATAATGTCAATTAAATTTTGTTAATACATTTATTTAAGAATGGATTTACTTAAAAGTTATATGTTATATAAAGTTATATATATGTCATTTAATTGAATTTCTCGACTTAGTATTGGACGAAGTCATAACTTTACTATTTAGTTATTCCGATGCCACTAGTATAATTGTGTCATTGATAATTTAGAACAGTATTACTTTAGTACCGGTCGTACCAAGCAAGATGACCTTGACTATCCAAAGGCATTAAGTAAGAGCGTCTTTACATGATTCCATATCTGGTCTTTACCTTATACTTACTGGGTTAACAACATTACTTACATAATAATGTAATATTATAAGCGTTAATGAACTGAATTATGTATAATCGTACCTAGTGACCAGTGAGCTGATGCTCGTGTTCTAGTGACTTCTTCAATCATCACAATACTTCATAAAGTTTCAGTTCTCAGTCAACTTTCTTATCCAAGATGTGAGGCATTTCTCTCAAGACTCTAAACGAGCTGATAGGTAATCTGACGATTTGTTACTACCATCGAACAGGAGTATATGCAACTCAAGAGTCATAAATGAGATATCACCCTTTGAATGCCCTTCCCTGAGAGTTAGAGATTTACATACAGTGAAATGTTTCCAAATAGTTGTTTGTTATGCAAAAGTGAAGTAGTGAGAGGTCGTTGTATCACTATGTTCCAGTCGGCCTAAATATTCCCACGTTAATGGTTGTTTGGTAAACAAAAAAGTAGAACGCAACCAAAAACTTCAACATACTTGACCATGACTTTTCAAAGTTATCAATATTATGGATTTGTCAAGGTTTATTTACGCATCTCTGCAATCGACGTGACTTTACAGCTTAACTAAAGCAAGTTTAAGTTCAATTGTTTGCAGGAAATGAATAAATTAAGACGTCTTAGAAAAACAGATGACATAACATTGACTCATTTTTTCATTAAATAGTAACAAAAACAAATATAACTTTTTTTATCATTCACTGTAGGTAAATGCCCTGTAAAATATGTTATTAGAAAACATAAATTCAAACCATAGACACCACTGAACCTTTATAACTTGCAGCATAAACTAAACATTGGATGCTCTCGTATAGACTTTTAAATCCCCAAAAAGAAATTAATTCATTCAATCCAATTGAAACAAAACTCAAACTCATACTGAGGCAACTTTGGCTACAGTAACCCATTGCTTTTGCAAAGTTTTCTGCCACTAAATGTGGACAAAACTAAGTGTCTCACTTTCTTTCCAGACTTCGTTTAACTTGGTTCTTTCTCTGTTAACCTGATGACTCATGTAAACACATGTGAAAGAAAACAAATCTGCAACTGTTTGCAAATCGACTAATTTTAAAACGGTGACTTCTAAAGCCAGTGTTATTCTGTAGAGGAAAGAAGAAGGTGGGATAAGTTGAAGAGCTTGTCAGAACACTTCCATAGAAGTGACATCTCTTCAAACTGTAGAGGCTCAAGGGATTCATTAATAATCATTTATTTAGGCTCCATAACTTAGAAGGACTCACTAAGATTTTAAAAGTTTGTGAGACAGTTTGTCGAAGCCCGAGCTTTAAGCCAAGCTTTAAACTTTTACTGATAAATAAGAATTTATTGAAAATCAAAAAACATATCGCGTAAAATGGTGTACTTAAAATTCACCGTATAGTTAGAAACTACTACATATGTTTTAAAATATATGTTATATACATGCATTGAATAATATCACACACACCCTCACTCAGAGCACACTTACACACATATACACACACAAACATGTCTAACTAAACATACTGAACTAATGGTGTTGAATATTATATCTATCAATTTGTTCCTTTTGTCTTTGGGCAGGAGTTCACTCATAACACACAGTTCTGCTATTGTGGGAATCAGAGTTATACAATATATTGTAATCGACTTATTGTTTCGGTGAAGAATTGTTATTTTACACTCGAAAAGTACTTTATCGAATAAAAATATGATGTATTTTATAACCAAATTACTTAGTTATGCAATATGTATCAAGCAATAACTACAATTATCTTATTTAAAAATAGTAACAACCGACTACTAATAGAACTAAAAGTAAAATACTAATTAGTTATCGTCACTTCACTATTCGCCCTCAGATCTGACATTAAGTTACAATATTTTTATACAAAAGAAAATACCATAAAAGTTTCAAATGGCATCACAACGTCATCGTTTAGTGATGACGTCGGTTAAAAATTGAAAATGAACTTGATACTGCCACTCCCAGCCGCTATCTTTTACCACGAAATAACTCAGTAACTATATTAAGTAAACCAACGACTGAGGTAATGAACTTACCAAAAACCATTTCATGTAGATCTCTCGATCATCCCTTTAACTTCGTAGATAAGTTGAGATGGGGATTTATCAGAGGTCTCACTATTTCGGTCCGTATGCTGAAGGCTACGGGGTGCGATACGCTCATTTACGGTAATACTTCTCCCCCATCAAGCCTTTTTGATGTGCTAAGAAGGTAAATCAGGTGCTTTTGATCCGAGATTGTATGCTAACGATGGCGCGACTGTGTAATTATTAAATTTTGAGGGTAGCTCCAATTTTTATACAGCTCTGATAGATTTCGCTTGCCGACAATCAAATTAATTTATGATCTTTTATATTTAGCATTGATTTTTACTTACACTAACTTTTTTTAGATTTATTTATGTTCGTGGCTTTGCTAACACGTAAATTATTTCTTTCTTAAAGAGAAGTATATTTCTAGGACGAATGATATTACCATTTTTGCGTAGAAATAAAAATTTAAAGCATTTTGTCGTTATAGTGATAAGGCTACGTCCTTTCCACCTACTACCTTTGTAAACTGTAACAATTCTATGACAAAGTTAACGTGTACAATATTTCTTCTTTTCGTGTAAAATGTACAACCTTATACAATATACACTAAACCTTAATGTAAGTACATTAACAATCTCTAATAGTCCATTGTACAAGCATCACTTATAAAAAGAAATATATGTACATATATATTTCAGATACAGCAATATATATGTATACCACCAAACATATGATTTTATGAGGTTATTTATTTATATCTAAAATAGACAATACAATAAAGATGGCGGATGGATGGATTTATTTTTGCTAAATAAAGTAGATAATCTCAGGAACATTAGTTTTACCTTACAATTGAATTAAAAGGAATGCTTTAGACAATAGGAGTTGAATATGTATGGAAATTGTTGCAAAACATATATAAAGTAATTTTATAATTAGTATAAACGTACCTACCAGCCCTCATGATCCTCAAGTAGTACAATAACATTGCCACTAATCTCGGTTTCTTGGTACTTGTCGCTCTAAATGTCAAGGTACGCTGTGAAGTATGCGTCTCATTTAAGTGGTCATCTTCACGTCACAAATGTTAAGGTCGAGGTTATGTCACAACACGTTCTGTTTGACGATCGATGGATTTTAAATTGTAACTTAGTTTATATATGTCAGTACCGAGGAATTTCAAGTATCAATTTTAATTTATTAGTATATTTCGTAATGGCAACATTAATTATCTCGTAAGTGTGTTAAGCTGTCATCCGACAACAGTTAATGTGAGTCTGTTGGCCGACTGCGCTCGTGAAGGACGGAAGAATTGGTTATTTTAATTTGAAAGTAATATATACAGTATATCCTATCACTACATCTATAATTTTAAGTAATTTTGAGCATTATTGACAATTTTGTTAAGGTATATTACACCATTAATATAATTATCTAAATCATTGTACTTGATATTGCCGTGGTTTAATTTCAGTAATACCATCATGAACTTGAGTCAGTGTTGGTGCATATTTATTTAAAACATTACTAGTAGCTTAGAAGTAACATATGAACTTTTATAAATTAATTTCAAATTAAAATTAAAACATCGTAGCGGAAAAAGAAAATAAAAACGAAGTGAAAACGTAGAACGAGTTATCACGAACTGACTTTATCTATGGAAATCTATGCGAAGCGCAAATGAAATCTACTTTTAATTAAAAACTTTCTTATAACCAACTATTTTGTTTTTTTTTAACCTTTTACGATTTGTGAGTTCGTTTTGTTTTATGATTGTAAGAAAATTAAATGCGGTGTTCTGTTTGAAGCTTTTGGGAACTAGATTTCTAGCGTTTATGTTGTTAGTACAAATAACAGTATAAATAGAACCAATAGACACAAATATTTTAACTAAGTGTGATCATGTACTAATGAACGCACGTTTGGGTTGCCAAAGAAAGTGTTCGAACTAAGAAAGTAATAAAGCTAAAATATTAAACCAAAAAAAGGATAATTTTGTACTTTTTCTGAATTATCATAATGACAACATTGAGTTTGTTAGTTCGTCATCACAAGAACTGATGTCAGGGATAGAGAAAATACAAAAAGCACCATTTATCCAGACAGAATTAGTATTCTCGAAATGTACATATTGACTAAATCTACATCTGAGAGCAGCCGCAGGCGAAAGTTAATCTTACTACTAAAATAAATTTGAAAATTTGGATGGACGTCTGTCACTTAATCACGTTAGAATAGATAACTAGGTCTGGATACAATTTAACAGTCCTACCTACAGTCTGGAATAGTTCGTGTTGATTTTAATCGTATGTAAATGTATTAATCAGTGAAATTTATTAACAAGTAACGTATAATCTCGCAAAATGAATAAAAATTCAAATTATAATCAACGTTATTGATCTTGTGGTTGTCTAATAACACACGATCCGGTATGGGCGGTGGAAGTAGTCCCACGGGTGTCGTGCCGGTGACCGATAGAGAAGTCGATTTATAGAACGTTAAAAGTAGACGCCAACTGTGTGTGTATGTGTGATCTAGAACATAAATAACGGACTTAAAATTATTAAGATGAACCTCAAATAACGTCATAAATTTTGGAGTTTCTACAATGTATATATACTATGTAATTTACTGTTTTAATTGGAATCATTAGAAAAACCATTTTTTGCCTTTGAATAAGTGCCTCTGCTTAGTAAAAATGATGATGCATAGAGGCCTATACTATAAGCTTACTCAGAAGACTTATTTCCAATACAGTTAAATAATTAGTTATGATAATTAACCAGGAATAAACACATAGTTATTTTTTTCATGGAATTTGGCTGACTTGAACTATAAAGAACTCGTTAAGAGATTTTTTTCCTTTAGAAGTAAAGAGATATAAATCAGGGGTATAATTTCAAAAACCGTGTTGGTAACGTGAAAAGTTAAAAAAGTTAAAATTTGCCGAGTATAACCTAACGTCAAAGGACACCTGATGCTACACTCGACCGTTCCAATTTATGTTTACACCTTAAACGAAATCATGACACTAACTGAAGTACGGAACATGAACATAGAACGAGTTTAAATTTAAGTAATAAACACTTACACTTGCATAAATTTAATTCCAACAAATTAGATGAGAATACTATAATCGATAAAAGTACTATCGGTATGATAGATTAAGAGTACAGCGTCACTACTCCTATTTATGCTGTGGATGTTGTTGTGTCGATTAACAGACAAGCTGTGCAAGACAATAACACTCCAAAGAGGAGGAGAAATTGACACATACTATACTTAGTCTGGCCATAAATACTGTTACACTTAATTATAAAAAAATATTACATTTGAATTTCGAATCTGTCATTTTTATACGATTGTTCATTGTGTTTTCTCATTTTGGCGCCAATACATTGTAAAATATTTTGCGATATTAAAATGGTGTGGGGTGATAAAGAGAACCGAATCGCTGTGATAGCATTACACAAAGTAGGTATGGAGCCAAATGCAATTTTTAAAACTCTCCATACACTTGGTATTAGTAAAATGTTTGTGTACCGGGCTATTAATAGGTACAATGAGACCTCCTCTGTTTGTGACAGAAAAAGATCTGGCCGTCCACGTAGTGTTCGTACGAAAAAGGTGGTCAAAGCAGTAAGGGAAAGAATTCGAAGAAATCCTGTCCGAAAGCAAAAGATTTTATCTCGGGAAATGAAGATAGCACCTAGAACCATGTCGCGTATTTTAAAAGATGACTTAGGACTTGCAGCCTATAAGAGACGCACTGGCCATTTCTTAACTGATAATTTAAAGAAGAATAGGGTGGTAAAATCGAAACAACTACTGAAGCGGTACGCAAAGGGAGGTCACAGAAAAATTTTGTTTACGGATGAGAAAATTTTTACAATTGAGCAACATTTTAACAAACAAAATGACCGTATTTATGCTCAAAGCTCTAAGGAAGCTTCCCAATTAGTCGACAGAGTGCAACGTGGACATTATCCGACTTCAGTGATGGTTTGGTGGGGTGTTAGCTATGAAGGAGTGACTGAGCCATATTTTTGTGAAAAAGGTATCAAAACATCGGCACAAGTGTATCAAGATACCATTCTTGAGAAGGTAGTTAAGCCCCTTAACATCACCATGTTCAATAACCAAGTATGGTCCTTCCAGCAAGACTCGGCGCCGGGTCATAAAGCTCGGTCCACGCAGTCTTGGTTGGAATCGAACGTTTCGGACTTCATCAGAGCTGAAGACTGGCCGTCGTCTAGTCCCGATCTTAATCCGCTGGATTATGATTTGTGGTCAGTTTTAGAGAGTACAGCTTGCTCTAAACGCCATGATAATTTGGAGTCCCTAAAACAATCTATACGATTGGCAGTGAAGAATTTTCCCATGGAAAGAGTGCGTGCTTCTATTGATAACTGGCCTCATCGTTTAAAGGACTGTATTGCAGCCAATGGAGACCACTTCGAATAAGCTTTTTATATTTTTAATTGTTTTATATTTATGTATTAAACTGACACACTGTAAAAGTAATAAATGTTATTTGCAGTTAACAATTTTCTTTTTTCTTTATTACAATATTTATGGCAAGACTAGGTATATCACTCTGTCTGACCAGCATGTGGGTCGCCATATTGCACTGTCGTCATTCGTGGTGAGTATGGCGAGCACCGCTGTTGGATTCTAAAATTATAAAAAAAAAAATGGCTTAGCAAGCTAAAATTTCCTTTATAAAGAAAGGTCTATGTCTAGCAGTTGCCTGTAAAAGGCACGGTCACCCGTCAGCCTCACCGTTGACATGTGTCGCGTTGCCGTTGACGTCAGAATTAGCACTAACCTCAATGGAATTGCACACCTCAATGCTACTAAGATAATCAAGTGTTTAGCGTTCTTATTAACCTCTGAGTCGTACTGATTACTTTCAATCAATGTTAAACACAATTTTGTTGCATTTGTTGGTCCTGAACTTTCTGTATTATATTGAAGAAGCAAGGAAGTTTGAAGTAATGTTTGAGTTCAAGCATTCACGCTATCACGGCGACATTTAAAGTGATAAGAGTTATTCGAAATTTAGTTTAAAATATCTTGTCATAGGAAACGAGTTTCTAATTTTGATGGGTTACCCATTACCCACTCCACGTTTCCATTCAATATTCGTACTTATCTTTCAGAACTGTTTATGCTGTTGACAGTTAGCTTTTAGTAAAACTTACTTCACATATTGAAGTAAGACGCTAGCATTATTCTATAATATTTATTTTTCAATACCCTCTAAAAACGTCATGAGTTAAAACCGGCCAGGTTTAGTAAATGTATTTTATGAAGGAGTACTAAATTAGTTTGAATTCAATACCTATGTATATTTCAGAAACTTATTTGGCGCTTATATTCACTTACTTAGCTCTAGAATACTTAGATATACAATGACATCCTGTTTCTTCTTTGGATTATGTTGACATATAATAATATAAAATATTTACAGAATAAGACCTTGGATACATATTGTATGTATTTTACATCTCCGTATTATTATATTTTATTATGTATATAATTAAGGTTTATCACTAAGGGTATACAAAATTAATCTCTATAGCTATTGGGCAATATGCAAGACTGAATACAGAAAAGTAGAATTGAATGTTACAAATTCGTTTGCAATTTACCTGAGCTAGGTGTGTTTCAGGCATTCGCTTGGTACTGACTTTACATACAGGACATTAAATATTATAATTTTTGGTTTTAGTATGTTAATATAATGTAATTTACTTAAGACTGGTTTATATACGCGAAATATGTATTACTTACTGTTAATAACTTAATCGTAGTAAAGAATCGTATTTTAAAATAGCTAAGATATTTTCTGTTTCTTCATAATTAGGCTTACCTAAATATTCCGCCACTAGAGTTTGGCTATGATACTAAAGAATATGATAATATAGCAATACAGTGTATAAAACCAGACTTTTGCAATTTACAAGCATCAGAAGTCGTAAAATTGAAATCTGTTAAAAATAAATATACTACTATACAGAATGTGTTCAATTGAGGTGCGGGGCACGTGAGGCGGCACATCTACAGCTCGCTGCAATACGCCCTGATTGCCAAAGCGACAAATCGACGCTTGTCCTGACGTGGGCTCTGAAACCAGCGGAGCACTGGTTTGATTTTTCGTTACGTAGACAAGATATCCGAAACTTATAGAAATATATACGAAAGAAAAACTATCATTCATATTTGATCCCTTGCACTTTTCTTTTTTTTTTACAATAGAGTGGGTAAAGGAGCAGGCGGGTGACGTGACGAAGAGTGACGGCCGCCGCCCGTGAACACTTGCAACTGAAGAGGCACAAGTGGATGTATGTATTTTGTTTAAGAAAAAAAGTTGAACGTTTCATCTGTTAGACTAGAACATACAAGTGTTGAAAATTTTAGGTAAAAGAGATTCAGAATGCTTTAATAGTGTAACTTAATCGAGCTATCGATTACGAATGACTGACTAAATACACGAAGTGTGGTGATTCATGCGCAAAAGTCAGGCTTGTAGTTCCTAGAAATATTACTTTTGCTTCTCATAAATCTTAAACTGAATTTCGTGTGTTCTGAGAACTAGTGAATGGAAAGAAAAAAACATTTTTAGTCAGCACGGTAGGTTAATGGTTAAAATTACATTATTAAAAGTCTAATAAACTAAAATTAATTTACATTCTGACTAAAACTTATTTAATTTAATCATAATAACTTATGTTTTTATTATTATAGTTGTTGGTTAATTTTTATATTATACTGATGATATCATCAAAATGAAGATAGTTTAATACTTAAAACTCGCTATTTTTGGTGCGTCACAGCCCGAAGCATAGAATTTTCGAACGATACGCGTTTACTGGCATTTGTAACCTGTAGTACGAAAGCATCTCGGCGTGAACACGTCCGGTTCACCCATCTAATAGATTAATATGGAAATTGCACAATGGAAATGAAATGATTTTGTGTCGGTACGTAGGAAAAACGTGAATGTCCAAAACCGGGATGGTTGTCAGTTCTTGGGTGAACCAGGAAAGGGTAGTCATAAGACGTTGATATCAAAATTTAGTGGACATCAAATTTATTGCAGGTCACGTGAAAAGTTTTAAGAAATATTACGATTTTTAATATTATTATTGTTATTTAAGATTTTCCATGTGGTAACGGATCAAGAAAACGAAGTGTCACTACCCTTATTTATCCCATGGGTGTCGCAGGAGGTGGCTAAGGGAACAAATTATGCAGACACCAGCACTATGAAGAGAACAAAAATATAATACAAACTCTATTCCAATCCATCAGGCCAGTATGGTATAGTCGGCTAAAACCTCCTTTCTGAGGAGAAGTCTATGTCCAGCAGTGGACTATGAAAGGCTGTTAATGATGATGATGATTTAAGATTCCTTGGTACTTCATAAGCATGATTGCTGCAAAAAAACTAAACTGAAAAATGGAAAAATATAAACGGTTTTAATATTGTGAATTTATTTTCAATTCATTGGTTTAAACACGGTTCCGAGGATTTCATTCAATTTTAAAGATCTAACAAGATCATAGATTTTCTGTGAACTTTTGCTTTAGGCAAGAATTCTTCGAATTGATTTCTGTATTGCTTTGAACGTCTTTTAACACGAATACAACGTGAAAAGCTCAGACCGTACCCATCAGAAACAGAGGATGATTTTTATTCCTGACAATGGGTAGAGTTTTGAATGTTGCCTTTGGTATCACATTTCCTATATACACATTAAGTGATACTATAGCAGTTTGATTCGTTTAAACAAAAAAAATAGTATTGTTATATTTAACATGTATAAATTTATTATTTTTAATGGATTTATTTTACATACAGCCGTCTGATCTCAAACTAGATCGAGGCCATACTCTAGTAACCAGATAACTAATAAATATACTCATTTATAATACATTATACCCAGAGACAAAACGAATGCTCGTATTCATTATATAATTATTATTTGCCTTAGATGGGAGTCGAACCCACAACCAGCTTAGTAATAGGTTTGCGAGCCTGTCTTTACTGTATATTGTGTCTCAAAAATGAAATATTTGACAACCATTACGCAATATGCTACGAGTACAATGCTAAGAAATCGATTTTTCCTTTTTTCGTTAGTTACAATATAAATTTAAATAATAATCACTATTTACTTGTAACAACATACACTAACACTATGTTTTCAACTTATGTTACTAGTTAAATACACAGAGTTAATAAGAGTTATAAAGATAGACCAACATTGAAATATTCTCAAACACAGCAAGTAGTTGAAGCCAACTCGTAGCACCTGCACCTCAAAGAATTACCTTGCTTACAGCTATAATGGTACTGTACTTGTTTCATCTACAGTCGTACGAAAAAAATATATCCAATTCAAAAAATGTGATGTACAATAACTATATTAATAGTTAACTAAGTTAGCTTCTCGGAAAACCTAGGGTTTTGATTTCATTTCATAGTCTTAAAACTACATTAGGTATTAAATGTTATAATTACCCAATAAGTGTTAAATATACAACAGTATCAACTTAAATGCTCATATAAATAAATAGAGTTGTGTGTAAAGTATGAGCTGTATGTACAGCACATAATATTTGTTGTACTTTTTCGATTGGTATAAAAATTTAAACATTACATTACCAAGACAAAAATCGGCACTTACCTAAATTTGTATGCATAAGGAATACTGATAGTTTTATATTGTTAGTGAATATGTGTCATTATTTATTAAGTCCGACTACATTGGTATTAAAATACTTGGCTCGATATTTCAGTTTTTACTTTAACATTCAAAATAACTATAAGTACCCAATACTACCCATAGAAGACCAACCTAAAGCGTCAGCATCCGTGTTATCGTGTTTCGTTGGTTAGTGTGAGACCGGGGGCCCATTGTTGCAGGGGTGACAGTTATCGTGGTAACTGTGTAAGTCTTACACTACCACGATGACTGTCATGCCTTTTACGTCCCCAAGCGGGGTGTGAAAAAGCATCTCACTAGGCCACCAAACTGCATTGTGTGATTGCATCATTTGCAATATACTCATTGCAAATGATGAAATGATGCGGTGACCACAACTCTTGGATTCTATTCATGCTTTCCATCAGGCAGAGTAAAGTCACTTTAGCAGGCTCTTAATATAAAAAAAATACATTAAATTTGCTATGTTTTATTGTCGTTTGTAAAGTCGTTAAAATATTATCGACCGACTCAATAGTAATCTGAATATTACCAAAAACAATGCAACGGACTATTACAGGTGAGTTCACCCTACAACATCTTGTGCAGCAATTGTTGGCTCTCCACACAATATATGTTTTCTAGTCCATTCTCAGTTGTACTCGCATACTGTACTGAGCAATATCGATTTTGCAAATAAATTCCATGCAAGAGCGGCGTAACCATCTCGGAATTATTCTGAACCAACTACCGAAATGGTTTCTATTTTGTGGTTCACATGACAGTTTTTCTAGTTGTGTCTTTGTAGTTGTTTATAAAGAGCAACCGCTGGTAATAGAATTTTAAATATTTCTTTTTTTATTTCTTTCAATTCAATGTTCATGAAGTCTATTTGATTGTAAATTATTATCCGGAAAAGTTAAAGGCTATGCTTTCCTTAGGTATAGGTTCTTTTCTTATATATATATAAATTTAATATATATATATAAATATATATATATTAAATTTAACCACTACATTGGTACGCCAGTACAATTACGAACGAAAATGCAATTACGCAATCCTAAACTGAAGGTATACCTTACACTAATTCCCTGGTTTTGTGTAGTTTCTGTACCTTAATTGATTTTTTCATTAGTTTGAAAATGATTATATTTTTAATCAGTGCAAACAACCATGAATTTAGCCAGAAAAAGGGTATTACCTAAACATACTCAGCATAAAGACAAAAATAATAATGACTAATTAGGCAAACAAACACACCTGTGATGGTAAAATGGAGAAAAGGCTTTTAAACAATGATCAGGCATACATAATGACTGCAGAACTCATACATATTGCCATAAGAGAACTAATCTTCGGTTCTAGGATTTCCTCAACTGAAGAGAAACATCATGGCTTTAAATAAAACCGTCACTTAACAAATTTTTATTTGTTTTTAACCGATCGATGATGTTACAGGAGGCATAAGTCTCCTCTATTCTCTAAACTAAAAAGGTAAGGTACTCAAAAAGTGGCAATGCACTTGCACCTGTGTCTCGGCAACCCATCTGCCCGTTTAATCCTTAAACAATTAAATAAATAAGTAAAAATACTTGGTTCAAATATATGGCGTAAATTTCATCTCTACAAATTTAGTCGCTACCATCTAAATCATTATGGTCCAAGAGCCCGTGAGTGCCAGACCTTCGTCATTTTATAAAAGCTGAAAGTTCTTCTATGTGTGTCCCTAGTACAGGTAAGAATGATCCCCAAACATGAAGCTGAGGCAGCGGTGGCTTTGGCAGATAACAGGCAACAAAGGTATGTAAAATTCCATCTCAAATTCGTCATAATATAAAACTTGATTTTTTTATATTTGATTCATAATAATATCAAAACTCGCGTTACTCATTGCCAGACAGTTAGTATGGTTCCAACCCTCTGCCGGACACCCCTAAACTATTATAATTTATAATTATACTTGCGTTATATTATAAAACCTAAATTTAATATATAATTTTTTGGGAGCCTATTAAACTATGTTTATATAGTAGCCGGACAGTTTCGAAGGTTCTATCATCTTGCCAGACGCATTCAAAGTGAGCAATAATCGGGAGAGCAAGGAGCGAATACAGTAACTAAACGTTATATTATAAAACCTAAGTTTCATATATAATTTTTTGGGAGCCTATTAAACTATGTTTACATAGTAGCCGGACAGTTTCGAAGGTTCTATCATCTTGCCAGACGCATTCAAAGTGAGCAGTAATCGGGAGAGCAAGGAGCGAATACAGTAACTAAACGTTATATTATAAAACCTAAATTTTATATATAATTTTTTGGGAGCCTATTAAACTATGTTTATATAGTAGCCGGACAGTTTCGAAGGTTCTCTCATCTTACCAGACGCATTCAAAGTGAGCAATAATCGGGAGAGCAAGGAGCGAATACAGTAACTAAACGTTATATTATAAAGCCTAAGTTTTATATATAATTTTTTGGGAGCCTATTAAACTATGTTTACATAGTAGCCGGACAGTTTCGAAGGTTCTATCATCTTGCCAGACGCATTCAAAGTGAGCAGTAATCGGGAGAGCAAGGAGCGAATACAGTAACTAAACGTTATATTATAAAACCTAAATTTTATATATAATTTTTTGGGAGCCTATTAAACTATGTTTATATAGTAGCCGGACAGTTTCGAAGGTTCTCTCATCTTGCCAGACGCATTCAAAGTGAGCAATAATCGGGAGAGCAAGGAGCGAATACAGTAACTAAACGTTATATTATAAAACCTAAGTTTCATATATAATTTTTTGGGAGCCTATTAAACCATGTTTACATAGTAGCCGGACAGTTTCGAAGGTTCTATCATCTTGCCAGACGCATTCAAAGGCGGTCCGAATTGTACTCGCAGCACTTACGACGTTTGAACTGCTAACGTGTGGACCGATTTAGTGAGCGCGCGATAACGATGAAAATGATGAAAATATTTAGATTCAATTAAAATAAATTAATTTCTCTGTAAATTTCTTATCTTAAAAAAATGTGTCCTTTGGTATAATAAACACTAATATTTGATTTACTTTGTTTCATTGGCTTTATAATTTTAATAGCATTGACAATAATAAACTTCTTAAAAATGAAAAATAATATCAATTAAATTATTAGATTTTCGATATGATTGACATTGTATGAGAAACATTTTACTCAGTATTATTTTAAATATTTGTTATTGAAATTGTAAAAATTAATTAATGAAATTTCTGGATTAAGAAAAAAATAAACTGCAAAATTTGAAATTAATAACAATGGGTGCGCAGTGAAATCCCGCAATAGACTAAGCGCTCTGTTTCATTCGCACTAGTTACTGTATACGCTCCTTGCTCTCCTGATTACTGCTCACTTTGAATGCGCCTGGCAAGATGATAGAACCTTCGAAACTGTCCGGCTACTATGTAAACATAGTTTAATAGGCTCCCAAAAAATTATATATAAAACTTAGGTTTTATAATATAACGTTTAGTTACTGTATTCGCTCCTTGCTCTCCCGATTATTGCTCACTTTGAATGCGTCTGGCAAGATGAGAGAACCTTCGAAACTGTCCGGCTACTATATAAACATAGTTTAATAGGCTCCCAAAAAATTATATATAAAATTTAGGTTTTATAATATAACGCTTAGTTACTGTATTCGCTCCTTGCTCTCCCGATTACTGCTCACTTTGAATGCGTCTGGCAAGATGATAGAACCTTCGAAACTGTCCGGCTACTATGTAAACATAGTTTAATAGGCTCCCAAAAAATTATATATGAAACTTAGGTTTTATAATATAACGTTTAGTTACTGTATTCGCTCCTTGCTCTCCCGATTATTGCTCACTTTGAATGCGTCTGGCAAGATGAGAGAACCTTCGAAACTGTCCGGCTACTATATAAACATAGTTTAATAGGCTCCCAAAAAATTATATATAAAATTTAGGTTTTATAATATAACGCTTAGTTACTGTATTCGCTCCTTGCTCTCCCGATTACTGCTCACTTTGAATGCGTCTGGCAAGATGATAGAACCTTCGAAACTGTCCGGCTACTATGTAAACATAGTTTAATAGGCTCCCAAAAAATTATATATGAAACTTAGGTTTTATAATATAACGTTTAGTTACTGTATTCGCTCCTTGCTCTCCCGATTATTGCTTACTTTGAATGCGTCTGGCAAGGTGATAGAACCTCCGAAACTGTCCGGCTACTATATAAACATAGTTTAATAGGCTCCCAAAAAATTATATATTAAATTTAGGTTTTATAATATAACGTAAATATAATTATAAATTATAATAGTTTAGGGGTGTCCGGCAGAGGGTTGGAACCATACTAACTGTCTGGCAATGAGCAACGCGAGTTTTGATATTATTATGAATCAAATATAAAAAAATCAAGTTTTATATTATGACGAATTTGAGATGGAATTTTACATACCTTTGTTGCCTGTTATCTGCCAAAGCCACCGCTGCCTCAGCTTCATGTTTGGGGATCATTCTTACCTGTACTAGGGACACACATAGAAGAACTTTCAGCTTTTATAAAATGACGAATGTCTGGCACTCACGGGCTCTTGCTCTATTATACCCTCCCTGCCCTTAAGTATTTTATGACAACTTTGTCTATGGCCAGTCGCTGTAAAAAGCTCCGAATACCGACGAACAAAATAAAACTTAAACAGTAAATTTTTTATTATTATGTCTAGGCTAATATAAAGAAAGGCCTCGCTAACTTTATGTGAGCGATTTGGCTAACTTCGTGAAGAAAAACTGTCTAGATGTCTGCGTTTGGTCATCAATCCTAGTTGAGTTAATTTTTTGCAGTCATTTAACGATGAAAACTGAATCTAAATGTAAGTCAAATTGATGATGACATTACACTTAAAGACCGAAAGTTATTACTCAGTTTATAGGGACGGGAGTGCGCCGGCAAGTTCCTACAAAATTACATTGCTTTTTACTACTACAAGTACAAATTCGAAACGGTTTCAGGTTTTCTTTAACTCATGATTAGATAAATCTATTGAAACGAGTATTTGTTAACGCCATAAATGTTTTTTTAACTTTATGACAAACATCATCATCGTCAAGGAAAGTGCACTGCAGGACATAGGCCTCTCCCAAGGTTCTCCACAACAGCCGGTCCCGTGACGCCGCGCGCCAGCAGTTTCCTGCGACCTTCACCAGGTCGTCCGACCAATTTGTGGGGGTGCTACCAACACTACGTTTCCCAAAATGACAAGCAACGATTTCATAATATAATATTATGTACTAAATTGTAAATATTCGTTAATGTAATTGCAATTAAATTTGCACTGTTAGTCACATCTTGAAACATATTTCTGTAAACATTTAATATTTTTTGATGAAATTTGGATTGTCAACTTAACAGTATATTTTTGCATGTTTATAAAATCTACAAGCTACAAATAAATAGTATTGGAGGATTTAAACTTAGGACTGAGTCAGTCAATCAATACATAGTTAATCAGGAGACTATTTTTTTGTAGAAGACGTTCTGGTAAAAAAAATATTGCTGTCTTTTTACAGTATTGTCTATTTTACTTTATACTTTGGTTTTATTGAGGCAGATTTTCATAGCTGTAACTAATTGTATGCATGATTTGGGGATTTACTTTGCTATATAGGTACCATATCACGCGTGATGTGATCAACAAACCAATATAAAACTATGTGTATAGCTTGATAGAAATAAAGCAAAACACGCACATACGTAAAGTCGGGATAGGCGAAGACGTTAGACGTGCCCACAAATGGTAAATTTTGAAGTATTTTTATTATTTAAAACTCTACGTGTGAATAATTATTTATACTAATTAAAATCAACTTTATATATCTCAAAATTAAATATTAATTAAAGCTAAAAGAGAGCTACGCCTTACGCTTAACTTACTATCTTAAATCGGTCTTACGGGTATTCACAGCAATTCCTTAAACAAAATGGCAAATTGACCTTTGAAATTTAACAGAACTTCTAAATATAACTTTACGCAGAATTCCTCGGTAAATACATTTAACCAAGCTCGGCTACCTCCATACATTTGGTCGTGGAGTTCTCGGAGGCGGTGAGCTAAATCAACCCGAGTCACGGTCGCACTCCGCCTAATCACAGACCCTAATTGTGCAACTTTGTGAAACTCGGTGACTGAACACCGGCCCACGTGAAATGTGGAGTGTGCAGGATCTTACCGACGTGATGGACGGTTTGTTTTCATTGTTGCTCATACTAGTGATAAATAAAAAAAAAGTGAAGCACACGTCGGGCTACGTGTTAGTTTAAGTTCTGTAGTTTGTTATTGCCTGTTTTAAGTGTGCAGAACTGTATCTCTTTCCTGAAATGACAGACCGAATTTTGCTTCAATACTTTACTTTACACTTTAGGTAGGTACGTAATTCTGTATTAATGTGAACAGAGACCTAACATGAAACAAGATTATTTACAATGGGTGGTCTTTTAGCTATATACGTAAAATCGTAGTTGATAGCGTTATATTTTCTGAGTATTTTACGTATAGGTACAGTCAAGGGTCATAAGTGGAGTCGCAATACAATGTTCATATTCGCACGAACGGGTTCTGTGCTTGTCATGTGTGTGTGATGTTTCAATGTACACATACGATATAACAAGGTAATACAGCCGGATGATGTCGGTGGATTAGATGTGTGTGTACAATACTAGATAAAATACGCCTACTAAAGATATTTTCCTCGTATTGAACTCTCGGTGGGCGCTGGCGCTCATTTGAAACTGATACTTAATTTTGTCTTAGTAATCCTTATAATAAAAGCATAGGTAAGAACTTATGAACTGACTTCTACTATGTGATCACGAGAGGTGACGGTTCGAGTTTCAGAGCATGTTGAGCTTTCGATGTTTTTCTTTTCTTAATTATATATATATTTGATGTATACTATATATACATATACTTTAATATATGTATTTTAAGATTACTGTAGTTAATGAAAGTAAAAGATTTCGTATTAAATTTAACAAAAAAGTTATATTTTACTTGGTAATTTATTTGTAAAATTTTCAACTGTAGAAGAAACTAAATTTTGGAAATAAAAATATTTAAGTATGTTTAAATATATCATAACAGCAAGATTATATATATTATACATGGTAATATTATATGAAATATTAACTATATAATATTATCTTTTATTATAAGAACAAATCGTAAAGACCAGCAATTCTAGCCAGGTCCGTCTATGGATTGGTGTAAATTTCTTAACATTTACATTTTGTTACAATTGTTACATTCATATTCTTACAAATCTACACTTAAGTATGGTTTAAAATTTTGAATCAACGAATTTCTTTCTACATTCAATTAGTTTCTATTTACAGGCATGTATCCTATGTACATGCACAGGACACATACATATGTGTGATAAAAATTATTAAAAATAGTTCTAACCTAGTTCTAACTAAAATCTAACCTTATAAAAGTGAGACTAGACTTATGACCGTTGTTGTACACAGTTAGTGAGATGATTTTTTTAACGTATCCGTTTTATAGATAGGTATTATTAAATTATAAGTTGATTCAAAAATTAAGGCGTCAAACTTTCGAATCGTCGATACCACAATAGTTAAATACAATGTACACAACCATTGAGTCGTACTCGTAATTATTTATGGAGCCAAAATTTAGACACTCACTGCTGGACTGGTTCACAAATTGAAAGTAGCTCAGCGTTTGAAGGAGCGTGCGATTCTCGGTGTGTCTGCCGACGATAAAATTCGTAAGAAAGTCATTCGACAGCGATCTTGTTTTTTGTTTTTTTTTTTACGTGTGTAAACCCCCACGGGCCGTCACCCCACCGGAGTTTACGGCGGGGTGGTGTGTCGGAATCGGACCGACTAAAACCACACGGTGTGACACTCTGCGCCTGAGAGAGGAGGGATCCGGGAACAGCTGTTATTACGACATCCTAATCCCTCCTAGCGCCTGCCCGCTAAAGCGGGCGCCATCTGCGGATAAACTCTCCATTTAGGCGACGTCCGGCACACGCACACGTCACCTCCTCGCGGCTGGCCACTATAGCGGATGGAGGGGAAAACCCGTCCCGTCCATCCGCGGCCACACTCAAGGCGGCATGAGGCGCTGGTATGCGCGCCTCCGCCGCCCGGCTCGCCGACGGCGAATTGGGTCCGAGTGGATATCATCCTCTCGGGCCTTCTCCGCCGCCTCCGTCCGCGAAATTACGTCTTCGCAGAAGGTTGCGACCGCGGTAAAACAACTGTCGCTACCGGCCATGGAGCGTATGACGGCCGGTAGCGAGAGATCTCCTCCAATAACTGCAGTGAGGACCCCACGCTGCGCCGCCCAAGCGGAACAAACCGCTAGCGTGTGCTGAGCCGAGTCCTCACTGCAGTCGCAGTGGTGACAGGCGGGACTCAATTCCCTCCTGGCGACCGAGTGCAGATACTTCCCGAAGCAACCGTGCCCGGAAAGGACCTGCGTCAGTCGGAAGGAAAGGGTCCCGTGCTGCCGCCCTGCCCACTCGGCGATGACCGGCTGGAGAGCCTCCACGGCGGCAAAACCAGCACGTGGAGGCTCCAGCCGGGACGACCAACGAGCCATTGTGGCTCGACGAGCGGCCTCTCGCCACTCACGTATCTCTTCAGGCGGGGGCCGTATGCCGCTACGCGCCCAGAAGTCAGCCGTCCGCCGATAAACTTCGGCGAGCACTTCCGCCTCTAAATCCCACGGGGGAGTTCCGGCCAAGGCGCACGCCGCCTCCGTCGATACGGTGCGGTAACCGCGTATGGCTCTAACCGCCAATATCCTCTGAGGGCGCCAGAGGCGAGCCCTATTCTGGGCGGTCAGAGCCGCCGCCCACACCGGTGCACCATACAGCGCCATTGACCGGACAACCCCCGTGTATAGCCGTCTCGTCGCGACGCTAGCTCCACCCAGATTGGGCAAAAGTCGCCCAAGGGCAGAAGCAGCGCCGACCAGCTTTGGAGAAAGCTGTCGGAAGTGCTCGTCGAAGAGCCACCTGTCGTCGAAGATCAGGCCCAGATACTTCATCTGGGCCTGAACCGGTACGAGGACCGAATTGACCACGATGGAGGCGCCGGAGGGTGGACCACGACGGGGCCCATGGAACAAAAGGGCCTCCGTCTTGTCCAGGGCCACCCGCAAACCCAGCGCCTCAATTCGCCCGACCACCAGAGAGACACCCGTGGTGGCCAGGCGCGCCGCCATTCGACAGCGATCTAAGATAACCGACGTCACGCGGAGAATTAGTATACTAATGGTAGGCCAGTCATGTTCCCAGACGGACTGATGGTCGCTGAAGTCGACATGTGTTAAACTGGTAACCGTGATTAAGCAAACGTAGTGTAGGGTGCCATGTGGTATGATGGACTGCAGATTTGAAGAAAGTGGCTGAAAGCGGATGGATACAGACTACCTAAAACCAGAATGGTTGGCGCTCCTTAGGAGAGACTTTCGTTCAGCAGTGGGGCAATAGGTGATGGGAATAGATTAGCGTAGATAGTAGTTACTTGCCGTAGCCGCGGAACCCTATTACGTTCCTCCCCTTCCAAACTGGTTGGGTGACCGGGACGGTTCCGTGGCAGTCGTCGGCTCCACGGCGGCTGATTCCCTGCCCTTGTCGCTAAGAGACAAGGGTACTGGATATGTTGCTGCCGAGTGGGGGAGGATCACCGTATATGGTGTTTACTTCTCCCCCAACCGGAGTTTGAGCTACTTCGAGGTTTTCCTTAACAACTTGGAAACCTCGATGCGGCGTCTAACGTCTGGGCACGTCTTAGTGCTGGGGGACTTCAACGCGAAGTCCATTGCGTGGGGTTCCCCCAGGACGGACGCCAGGGGCGAGGCCGTAGAGGAGTGGGCGGCCTCGGTGGGCCTCTGTTTATTGAACAGGGGCTCCACCAACACGTGCGTGCGACAGCAGGGAGGGTCGATAGTGGACCTTTCGTTCGCTACCCCTGCCCTCGCCGCACGAGTAAGGAACTGGTGTGTCCTGGAAGAGGTTGAGACGCTCTCGGATCACCTCTACATTCGATTTGAGCTCTCCCGGACCCAGAACCCCAGTAGGGGTCACGCGGCGCGGCGTTCTTCTCGCTTGCCGCGGTGGGCTGTAGCCAAACTGAATAGGGACCTACTAGAGGAGGCAGCCATTATTTACTCCTGGCTGTCTCCGCAGGCTCCGACCGAGGAGGTCGACATGGGGGCTGGTCGTTTCCGCGATGCGATTACACAGATCTGCGATTACACAGATCTGCGATGCGGCCATGCCCCGCACCCGAGGTTGTCAGCCTCCACGGAAGGAGGTTTACTGGTGGTCCCAGGAGTTGGCGGACCTCCGCGCGGCCTGTACTCGTGCCCGGAGGTCCTACACCCGTAGTCGGCGGCGACACCGCGTAGACGGCGAGGAGGACCAGCTTCATGAGGAGTACCGAGAGGCGCGGAAAACTCTGAAGCTGGCCATTAGCCGTGCCAAAGAAGTGAAGAGGAAGGAGATGCTGGAGGGTCTCGATCATGACCCCTGGGGTCGCCCTTATCGTGCGGTGCGACAAAAGCTCCGCACGTCGGGCCCCCCCCTTACAGAGACACTCCAGCCCAGCTTCCTGCGGGAAGTGGTCGAGGGTCTTTTCCCGCAGCGGGCGGAGCACACACCCCCGTCGATGGCCTTCATGGTCGAAGACGACGGGGGACGGAACGAGGATAATGTTCCGCCCGTCAGGGATTCGGAGATAGGGGCGGTCGTTCTACGGATTCGCTCTAAGAACACCGCCCCTGGGCCAGATGGGATACCTGCCCGAGTGCTGGCGCGAACCCTCGACCACATGTCGGATCGCCTCGGGTAAGTTCTAAACGCCAGCTTGGCGTCCGGGCGCTTTCCTGAGGGTTGGAAGAGCGGGAAGCTGGTCCTACTACGGAAGCCGGGACGGCCGACCGATTCGGTCGCGGCCTATAGGCCCATCGTGTTGCTGGACGAGGCGGGTAAATTGTTTGAGAGGATACTCTCTGCCCGCATCGTCCGGCACCTCTGCGAGGTGGGCCCCGATCTGTCGGACGCCCAATACGGGTTTCGAGCCGGGCGTTCGACAGTCGATGCTGTGTTGCGCCTGAGGGCCGTGACCGAAAAGGCGGTGAGCTGTGGCGGCGTGCTGTTGGCGGTGTCGTTGGACATCGCCAACGCATTTAATAGTCTGCCATTTAGCTGCATCAAGGAAGCACTCCACTACCACGGGGTGCCAGAGTACCTGAGGCGGCTTGTGGCAGACTATCTTAGGGAGCGTACCGTCATGTACGAGGACCGAGATGGCATTCTGAGGCGGCGGCCCATGTCGTGCGGTGTTCCACAGGGGTCTGTCCTCGGACCACTCCTGTGGAATATGGGATACGACTGGGCCCTTCGAAGTCGTCTTCCCCCCGGGCTGGGCGTAATTTGTTACGCCGATGACACATTGGTCACGGCCCGGGGGGTGAACTTTCAAGAGGCGGCGCGCCTGCCCACCTTGGGAGCCTCTTTGGTGGTCGGGCGCATTGAGGCGCTGGGTTTACGAGTGGCCCTAGATAAGACGGAGGCCCTTTTGTTCCATGGGCCCCGTCGTGGTCCACCAGCCGGCGCCTCTATCGTAGTCAATTCGGTCCTCGTACCGGTTCAGGCCCAGATGAAATATCTGGGCCTGATCCTCGACGGCAGGTGGCTCTTCGACGAGCACTTCCGACAGCTTTCTCCAAAGCTGGTCGGCGCTGCTTCTGCCCTTGGGCGACTTTTGCCGAATTTGGGTGGAGCCAGCGTCGCGACGAGACGGCTATACACGGGGGTTGTCCGGTCAATGGCGCTGTATGGTGTACCGGTGCGGGCGGCGGCTCTGACTGCCCAGAATAGGGCTCGCCTCTGGGGCCTTTAGAGGATATTGCCGGTTAGAGCCATACGCGGTTACCGCACCGTATCGACGGAGGCGGCGTGCGCCTTGGCCGGAACTCCCCCGTGGGATTTTGAGGCGGAAGTGCTCGCTGAAGTTTATCGGCGGACGGCTGATTTCCGGGCGGGTAGCGGCATACGGCCCCCGCCCGAAGAGGTACGCGAGTGGCGTGAGGCCGCTCGTCGAGCCACAATGGCTCGTTGGTCGTCCCGGTTGCAGACTCCACGTGCTGGCTTTGCCCTCGTGGAGGCTCTCCAGCCGGTCATCGCCGAGTGGGCAGGGCGGCAGCATGGGACCCTTTCCTTCCGACTGACGCAGGTCCTTTCTGGGCACGGTTGCTTCGGGAAGTATCTGCACTCGGTCGCCAGGAGGGAATTGAGTCCCGCCTGTCACCACTGCGACTGCAGTGAGGACTCGGCTCAGCACACGCTAGCGGTTTGTTCCGCTTGGGCGGCGCAGCGTGGGGTCCTCACTGCAGTTATTGGAGGAGATCTCTCGCTACCGGCCGTCATACGCTCCATGGCCGGTAGCGACAGTTGTTTTACCGCGGTCGCAACCTTCTGCGAAGACGTAATTTCGCGGCAGGAGGCGGCGGAGAAGGCGCGGGAGGACGATATCCACTCGGACCCAATTCGCCGCCGGCGAGCCGGGCGGCGGAGGCGCGCATACCAGCGCCTCATGCCGCCTTGAGTGTGGCCGCGGGTGGACGGGACGGGTTTTCCCCTCCATCCGCTATAGTGGCCAGCCGCGAGGAGGTGACGTGCGCGTGTGCCGTACGTCGCCTAAATAGAGAGTTTATCCGCAGATGATGCCCGCTTTAGCGGGCAGGCGCTAGGAGGGATCTGGATGTCGTAATAGCAGCGGTTCCCGGATCCCTCCTATGTTAAGCGCAGAGTGGCACACCGTGTGGTTTTAGTCGGTCCGATTCCGACACACCGCCTCGCCGTAAACCCCGGTGGGGTGACGGCCCGAGGGGGTTTCCACACGTTAAAAAAAAAAAAAAAAAAGATAGTAGTTACTTAACAAAAGGAAGAATTTTTTTGCTAGGTTTACAGAACGCTAAAAATCATGGACGTCCATCAGAAATTATCCTTATATTGCCTATAAATAATTAATGTGCAGACAATAAATCTTCCTTGTTAATTTTTAGCATGATCATTATTGTTGTAGTAAGTTTTTGGTCTGAACAAATTACAAAGTGAAATCTAAATAATACGATGAATAATATTATCCTTAACAAAAGAACAGAAAACCACAGTAAAATCTAAACAGTAAATCAAACGGATCCCATTTTGTATCATAAATATTTAGGGCAAGTCTTCTGAGATGGTGCTCATTTTAGAATTAGATTCACTACATTCACTCGATATGGCATTTTGATGGCTTCCCGCGCAAATGTATCCCTCCCGGGTCCTGTAAACAGGGCGTGGAAATGTATCTCACTAGAGTGGGTCGCTTTACTTTATTGTCTGCATTCGCAATGAGTACAGCGACCATCACTCTTGCATTCTGTTCATGCTTTCCATCAGGCAGAGCAGAGTCAATTTGGTAGGTCCAGAATTAAAAACAAACGAACAGTACGAGTCGCCCGTAATGGTACTACCCTCTCCCAAAAAACCAACCTGAAGCGACAGCATTCTTGCTGTCGTCTTTCGTTGGTGAATGCGAGACAGGAGGCCCATTGATGAAGGGGTGACAATTATAGTGGTAAGCGTGTGACCCTGTCACGATGTCTGTCATGTCTTTAAGGTTTCCAAGCGGGACATGAAAAAGCATCTCACTAGGCCGCCCTAGTGTGGGTCGTTATACTGCATTATCTGCATTCGCAATGTGTAAGGTGACGACAGCTCATCGATTCTTTTCAAGCTTTCCTTCAGACGCATTAGATTCAATTTGGTAGGCCGTTATAGATAAATATATAAATATATATATTTATATATAAAATATCACTAAATTATCGTATTACCATAATAGAATACCATATTTCCATACGACCACCACATTACCATACTATATATTAAATTAACAAAAAAAAATACTTGCACAATTTCTAACTAAAATACAAATTATTACGTACACTTGAGTGTTGCAAAAGATCACGCCACCTTTGGCCTTAATCTTTAAATATAATATCAAACAGACGAGGTGTCGGTACACGTTGACAATTTCTCTTTATAAATAATGTATCAAGTTGAATTACTACATGCATTTTTTTATCGTGTTACAATGCTAAAAACATTAACCTATTACGGACAAATTGTAAGGTATTTTATCATCACTAAAACTGTGTACAGAATAAAATTACCAGAGGATTAATTTTTTTATAAATCGATTATCATTAATCATTACCTATAGATAACTATAAAACATGGTAAGTGACCACTAAGGCCCACGGACACGTATAAGTGACCCGTCCCTTCCCTAGAACGAGGGGAGGATTGGTTTCTGCTATAAGGTTAACGTGAGTGAGCATCAAGTGAGTAGGATTCGCTTGGTGAAATGCAACGGACGAGTTGCTTAACACAGATGTTCTACGAGGTCGTGGTATCACGTCAGCCAAATCGGCCCTTTTGCTATATGTTAAAGAAATATGGCCCCATAGTCAATAAAATGTAATGACTCAGCATATATTACCCATGTTGTTGACTATCCACAGTAACAAATAGACGCAGTGCACGGTATACTTCAGTTACGTAACATGTAACATTCAAGTTTAGTAAATGGCCATCATTGTATTTAATCGATTTAAAAAGCTACGTTGAGCAAGTGGGTTGTATGGAGAAATAACTGCAAAGGTCAATGGTTAGTTTTCTAGCAAAATATGTGTAATTAAAAAAATATTAGTTTCACAATGTGTGTGCTTAGCTTATCTCCCACTAAACGGTATTATTGTCATTTACTTGTAGGTTGAGGTGATCGAAATAGATCTTGAGTAACATTGTGTCTCGTTGCAGGGTGGGTCGGGTTTCTTACTATATTGATTTGCACAACAATAATTTATTTTGAGATTAGGAAACGTTGCCACTACTCCGAAGGATAGTGACAATATTTATTTAATCTTCAACTTGACGTAATATATTGTGCAAAGTCTAAACTTTCCACATTATAGTAGCTATTTAGCATCAACGGTGCTAAATATGCTATAATTATAAAATTTAAAGTTGCAGTAGAACTACAATAAAATTCAAAATATATGATCAGTGGTACGTAACGAGGGCAAATTCAATTAAAACTATTAAGTTTTAAACACAATGAAATCGTTAGTGACAACCCTATTTGGCCAATGTGGGCACGTCAAAGCAACGCAAAATAAACGACTTCTTTGTCCTGTCATCAAAATTATTTAAATGTTATCGATTAGTTCCTTATTTAGGTCTTTTGAACGTATTATTTACTAACCAACTCGGTATAATAATATTTTATAATATACATATATTATATAATAGAGATAACAATCCTTTTTACATTACATAGAGTTTTTTTTGAGGTAGTTAATACTATGCTGCAGCTGTTAGAGGCGGAGAAGAGGTCGTACCGTACAGTACCGCATGTTTAAACAAAATTCATTCAAGTTTAATACGATAATAAAATGATCAATCATGCTCAATGTCCTGGTAGTGCGTACAACTTTTGCGATCAAGCGATTTTGGATTAGCGCTGATGTAAATATCTGCTTTGCTGTGACTGTGTAATGTGTAATATTAAACAATTGAACAAGCCAGTTTATGTAATGTTTTCTAAAAACCATAAATTTAGATAAAAAAAATAAAAAACACGCTAAAAACAGTCGATTAGAAACAAAAAACAAATATGTAGATTAAACTAATAAAAGTGTGCTAAAGAGCACTAAAAACATACCTTACCTCATTTATCTACCTAATATATTATTATAACATGGGAATAACATTTAACCAACTTGTTTCTTAATAATATTTAATTCTGTGTTTTATTAAAACTAGCTACTTTACGAATTTTAATTAATTTTATCTCGAAATACGACCACTTCAAGAAATGGTCACACGCTTTTTGTAGCAAAAGAAGGTAGTTTTAAGATCTGTCCACGACATTAATAAATAAACAAGCAACGAAAAGCAGACAATGACAGATGAAGTGTACCAACGCACCTAAACAACGGGGTCTGACCTGAACTAAACTGGAACCAAAACAAAACTGCTGCCGCTAAACGATTTGAACTTTACGAATAACGCAATTTCTTTGTAATTTAAAATTATTAAAAAAATCATGTATATTGGATATTGGAGATATTGTGCATTGATTTAACAACACCTAATAACCAATTTAGTAATACCACATAGATTATTAAACATTTGAGAAACGAAGTTATAAAAACACTTTTCTGTCAATACTTTAAAAATATCGAATGTAATTCATATTCTTCCTGCTTCTCTTCTTAACATGTATCCGATTGTTTTGTAACTATTATAAATGGATGCCTAAAACAAATAATATTAAAAATAACTTTGAGAGCCGAGACTGTCTTAGAAATGAAAACATTTTGGTGTCCCTCGTTTTGGGGAAACAGTTAGTTGCGCAGAAAGTTGGTACAAACAGACATTAGCGCGTATCTCAACAGGCAGCCAGTTTGTCTTCCTCACCGCTGAGTAGGACACTACTCAACTATCAGGTCACTTCACTTCGCTCCAACTTGTGTTCAGAGGTGTTATTTAAATATTGACGAGTTTGTTGGTTCAGTGGTAAGTGATCATGACTGCTAAGCTCCAGGTATAATTTATCTGCAAATGTACCTATTTAAAATGATGTCCGTTTACTCAGAAATATATGTGAACGTTGATGGTAATAAGCTTACCTTCTATTATGAAGTTGAGCTACCAGGATAGTCGGTAAAATGGAGACGTTCAATGCGCCTCTGTCTATCCCTTTGAGGATAAAAATTTGAGGACAGTATACAGTATTTGAGACAAACACATTTTGTTTTGTATAGAAATCTCTACGGGCATAAAACTAGATGGTGTATCGGAATAGAACAACCCAAAATCAAACTCTTACTGGGGCCATAGGTGTAACTGGAGAAAGAATCAATTCATCAAAGAAAGGATTCTGAGGACACTACAAACTCAACTGTTTAGTATAACATGCAACATGTGTCGTATTTCTACACAAATAATAAATTCAACGAATAAATTATAATATCGACAAGGAATTCAAAAGAAACAATATAACCGGTCCCATTATTACTGTACACTATCTTCATCTATCAATTTAGTGAAACATCAAAACAAGGAAAACAACCGCTTGTTGGAAACACAAAGGAAATGATTTCCATTATCTCAACATACGCTCCGATGGATTCGGAGCATATATTTCGACATAATTTAATATTCATATAGAACCTTCCTATTACGTCGTAACGAACATTGACAGGTGGGCTATGTTTTTATTGTTATTGTATTTTTCTTAGAGGCTCTATATTTGTACACGTTCCGTAGCACTGTAGCGTGAGCGGATGGGGTTTTCCTTTTCTTGATTGTATTTCTAACTGGATTCGGCAAACTGACCTCTCTCTGAAACATTGACCTCTATTATTATTTTTGTATGTTATTAAAACTCATCTTTAGAGGACAAAATATTTATGTAGGAGTCAAATTAACAGACTTTCTGACGGATAGTTGTTACGACACTTACAAAGACCTCTATTATAGGACCTATAATAGAAAGAATGACAATAAATAGTAGGTGTTTTCAAATTATCAACGCACGTTTTTTTATAATTGCATTTCAGTAAAAGTTTAAGTAAACAAAATGTTTGCCAATCGAATAGTTTTTAAATAACTATATTAATCATCTACTAGCACAAACTCATACTACACACACATAAACATAATCTTATCAAAGAATCTAAGGTAGATTAAGATTCGTCTGAAACAGATTCCAGAAGAAAGCCAACGACCAGCAATAAGGTACACAAGACACTGATTGAACGCTGTTTTAGACAAGACAACAAAATAAGTTCATTCGTTACAGCTATAGGTATCTAGTATTTAACTTCTCGAGTCTTTGTTGTTACTTATTATTGTGTATCGATGAGAATAAGAAATAATTCATTCAATTGTCAACATTAACATCGCATGAGAAACTGTTAGTATTTTTAAATAAAGTGGTTTCATGTAACAAGCTAACGCGTCTATTCAAAAGCAACCATTTAAAGTTCAAGAAGTTGGTGTTGCTGGTATTTGCTTGTTAGAAAGTTCGCTCCCTTCATCAATCAAAAATCGCCGCAGGCTAAATTTACTCAAATCATGCGTTACCCTTTTAAAAAATGGAACAAGTTTTCTTGAGTTGCCTCATTATATTTATAATGTATATGTTTTCTTGGCAAACTCCAATCAGTTTATTTAATGTAGAAAATACTTTAAATAATTGGCGAATAGGCAGTTTAGAACGACATTTAACGCAGAACACTAGCCTATAATAGGAGGAAAAGAATTAGAAGCTACTAGATTCCCATGCGCGAACTACTCTGGACTATCTTGATGGTAAGACTGGACTCTTACATTAAGAGGTTTACTGTGAATGTGATTTATTATTTCTTTTGTATTAGTTTTTTCTCAATGTCATTTAGCTTCAAACTAAATAGCTCATACTGTGAGAGTTAGATCGATTGTTGAATACTTATATACTTTTTTAAATTAATACATACATTATACATAGAAAACACCCAAACTCTGAAACAAATATTTACATGTCATACAAGTATTTTGTCCGACCAGGGAATCGAACCTGAGATCTCAGCACGGTAGTCGCATATGCGCCACTGAGACATTCAAGGCAGTTTTCTTTGTTATTTATTTTTGAAGTCCTTGCTGTGACAGCACCTTTTCTGTTTGGGTAATAAATTCTCAAGTAATGATTATACACTACATAAACGTTTTGTATATAGGTGTGTGATACAAATACCAATAAACAAAACGCACACAAGCAAGTATTACAAGATAAATTTCACTCTTGCACAAAACAAGCGATCGTCCTTACCACACCACAATTTTTTTGTACAGATTAAAAATGAAATCCTCGACCTACGGCTCCATAGTCAGGCACATTAACTGTTAGTGTTCCAGGTCCGGCAAATAAATGAACAAAAATTTTCTTCTGACTATCATTCACCAATTTTACCACCTTCGCGAACAAAACTCGTGTGTTTCGTAAGTAAGCCGTAAGTTGTGCTCATGTCGACTGCAACTTTTATTATTCATTAGAAGCAATAGCGTTTGGTAATAAGACCGTTTATATTCACAAAACGCCTCTCGAATGTGTTGCTACACAACGGAATTTAGTCCACTGATTTTGGGAGATTGTTTTTAAAAACTCTTTTAGAACTGTACTAAACTGTTTTTTTTTTATTTTCGCGCTTTGAGTTTTAATATTTCGATACTGAATAAAGAGATGAGTAAAACTGTTAGTTTTCGATAAATATGTATTGTATTTTGGACCACCGAAATTGAATGCAGGACCCATTCTTACAGAAAAGGTAAAAATAAATAAAACAAGAACTAGAAGGAAATACTTTACGACCTAATAAGGGTTCCCTCAGTGTTTGGTCGATTTCGGCTTCAGAACTATTCACACACACATACAGATTTCAGGCAGTTTAGTTTAGAATAAAAATCAACAGACTAGACTCTAAAAGGTATACCATTGGGGAGAATTTTTAAAACTGGTTTAGTGGTTTAGGCGTGAACTTGTAACAAACAAATAAACCTATATTCACATTTGTAATATAAATTTAGAGTCTAAAAATATTTACCGCAGGAAGTTGTATTTCACCAAAAAATTACCAGTTCGACCCAAGTGATTTTTTTTTTTTAACCTGTGGAAACCCTCTCGTGCCGTCACCCCACCGAGGTTTGCGGCGGGGTGTTGTGTCGGAATCGGACCGACTAAAATCATACGGTGTGCCACTCTGCGCCTGACATAGGAGGACATCTGGGAACAGCTGCTATTACGACATCTAGATCACGACCCAAGTGATACCACAGCCTGACCGAAAATCGAGTTCAGCAGTTTCTCTTTTGGCACTTGTCTCCGTGTCTACGTGTGATGACGGTATTCTTATACAGAGTGTCACCATGTCTGTTCTTCCTATGGGTGTCGTAAGAGACGACTAAGAGAACAAAATTTGCAAGACAACATCACAGTAAAAAGAAGGAAAATTTGAAACAAACTCACACCAACCCGTCTGGCCAACGTGGCATGCTAGGCCAAAACCTCCTGGCTAAGGATAGACCTATGTCCAGCACTGGACTGTTAAAGGCTGTTGATAATTAATTGATAATGATGAGCAGTTCCTATATCACTTTTCTTCGAGTGAGTGAGACTATCGTAACTCACACATATGTCTCAATAGGTAGTAACGTTTGAGTCGGAGGTAGTCAAAGGAGTGGTGGTGGTCTCTTACCCCTTTATAGCATAAAAAATAAATTTAGTGCACAGGAGACTATAGCGTTACGTATGGCAACACCACGGTCGTCTTATCACTATGTTTTAACGGCGGCCCAACGAGGAATGGGATGGCTATTGTAATTTGTTAGTGTTCTTACTGTTTTATAGTTGTTCTTTTATTCATGTCAATGTGTGGTGGAAGTATCGTGCTTACATTGTACTATAGAGGAATACATTGCTTCAATTATGTATAGACTGTTTGAGGGTAAAAAGATAGAATTGGTTGTAGGGCTCTGTAGCTTTCTCAGCCTTTGCTAAAATTTAGGACTTTAAAAAATAAATATATAGGTTTTAATTTTAACACATAGATGATACAAATGTTACTCACAGCCTTATCTGCTAGGGGTTAGATAGAGGTGTAACGAAAACTCACACTCTTTTTTTTTTTAATACGAGCCTGCCAAAGTAACTCTACTCTGCCTGATGGAAAGCATGAATAGAATCCAAGAGTTGTGGTCACCATACTCATTGCCAATGCAGACAATGTAGTATGGTGACCCACACTATGGCGGCCTTGTCAGATGCTTTTTCATACCCCGCTTGGGGACGTAAAACGCATGACAGTCATCGTGACAGTGTTAGGCTTATACAGTTACCACGATAACTTTCATCCCTGCATCAATGGGCCCCCGGACTGCACTTTCCAGACTATAATTATTAAATAATAGTTGACGAACCTTACTCATATAATATATGTAAATACTCAATACTTTCAACTGTCTCAGTGGTGCAGTGATAGCGTATGCGACCGCTGTGCGTGAGGTCTCAAGTTTGATTTCCACGTCGGCCAGATTGTTTGTATGATCAGCAAAGATTTGTATCGAAGTTTGGTTGATTTCGATGTTTAGTATTTCTTATTAACAAGAAAGTACATATGTACGTATATCAGTTGTCCCGTAACCCATAGTTCAGGATTTCCTTATTCTCCTGGATATTGTTGTTATTCTCCTTATTTCATTAAAATACATATAAATCACATTTTAAATATAATTACGTACACATAAAAATATATTTAAAAATAAAAAAGTAGACCACCGACGTCGGGGACAGATAACTGGAGGTCTCCAAAGGCAGGAACTTTCTCACTTTACGAGTCATGTTGAGGACTACGTTCAGCGCTCTTGACAGCCTTCATATTATGTTGCTCGAAGGTCTTGGCTATCATTCCGTGAACATATACGACCATCACAACAATGATCACCGAATTACCGAAGAAAAACACTAAATACGAACTAACATTACAAACCAAACTGCTTTACATTACGTTACACAAAAAAATTACAAATACCAATTCCTCAAACCCAAAATTTATGAAAAGAAAAGGAAAAAATAATAAACAAATAACGAAAATACGAAATGTAACAATAAATTAAATGTCACTTTCAAACACAGCAAACATAAATGCGGCAGTGAGCAGCATCAATTCCAAGCAAACCGTCAAATCAGTAATCTAAATCCATGTAGTAATTCTTTTCATATAGTTTTTACTTTCTTATGAGCTTATGAGTTATATATTCTTGAAATTTGCTTAGAACTTTATTGTATAATCGTACACCTTGCCATCGATTAGATTTGCTTATGTTTTGCTGTCTAGTCGTTGGCAACACCAGTTTATTTTATTATTATTAATTTATTATTATTATTCTTCATTTCAAGTATTGATATCATGGATGTTGTTCAACTTTGTAAATAAATGAATATTTTTCTTTACATAGACCTAATTTTTATTGTATCAATCTTGTTCTGAGATCGGACTGTCATTATATATGGTAGTAGAGCCACGCTGATTTCAGCACAAACAGGCCGGCTCGACCGGGGCAGTAGTACCCTTCCACAGAAGACCAACCTAAAGCGACAGCATCCGCGATGTCGTGTTTCGTTGGTGAGTGCGAGACCGAAGGTCCATTGATGCAGGGGTGACAGTTATCGTGATAGCTGTGTGAGCCTTACACTCCTACGACGACTGTCATGCCTTTTGTATCCCCAAGCGGGGCGTGAATAACATCTCACTAAGCCGCCATAGCGTGGGTCACCATATCGCATTGTCTGCATTTGCAATGAGTATGGTGACAGTAACTCTTCGATTCTATTCATGCTTTCCATTAGGCAGAAAAGAGTCACTTTGGCAGGCTCTAAATATAGAAAAAAAAATGTTTTCACCAATTAGCTGAGATTATAAAGCATTATGGTAGAAATGTAATTTTTACTAGTACATAATTTATCATAAATCTTTTGAAGTAATTTAAATTAAAAACTGATGAATATTAAATTAAAAATTTTAAATCCCCGACACAAAATAATACTTCTAAAAAGTAAACAAGAAATACTTGTTAGCCCTTATAGTTTAAATAAGTAAAACTTTTATCCAGATATCCTCGTCACGTCGGGGGGAACGGGGGACGGGGCTGCCTACCCTCTCGCCCCTCTTACTTAGACAAACCGAAGTTGCTGTTGACTTGCTATTTACTGCGCTAAATCAATCAGTGCAGTAGAAGTGTACTAAAAGTCCATTAAATAAATGATTACTTCTACATCATGTTGGCAAAGACCTAATGACCTTTGACTTTCATAAAACGTAGCTAAGAACACTCTCGATTAAGTCACCTTTCTAACTAAAAACGAATTATCCCAATATTATTAATAAATAAAAAACAAAAATAATTATAGACTTCTATTTTGATATTATAAAATAGAATGGGAGCTATGATGCCACAGACAGAATGACACAGATACACACACACACACACGCACATACGTCAAACTTGTAACACCCCTCTTTTTTCTTCGGGGGCTAAAAATAGTGATACACAGAATTTTACAAAAGTTTTTAAATCCAAACCAGTTAAAATCAAAACGGTTTTATTTCGTGGCCCTCCACTCCAAAGCTCCACGGTTCCACTACGTAATCCTGTTGTGCGGGTTCGAGCCCGCGCCGGCCATAAATCACTCGTAAGTCTTGAAACTCGCGGAGAAATAAAATTATTTCATTTATCACCGCTTACACACACTCAATGCACTTGCGAACTTTCTAGAAGGCATTGAACTAAATGTAGCGAGCCCACTGCTCTGTAGGATCCGGGATTAGATGTGTTTTGTATAGTGTACTATATTTTATGAGCAAATACATTTAAGAAGTAAGTATCTATGAATAACATTTGAGATTTTAAATGGGTAATGTTTTTATTTTATACATGCTTACACCCAGCTGGGTAGGTCAAATTTCGAAAAAGAGGTCAATCGTCGAATCCAGCTAGGTTGGGCAGCATTTCAGAAGCTACGTAACGTTTACTCGTCACAAATACCGCAGTGTCTCGAGACAAAAGTCTTTGACCGGTGTGTGTTGCCAGTAAAGACTTATGGCAAAGGAACGTGGCCGCTCACTAAGGGCTTGTTAAGAAGGCTCAAATTTACCCAAAGAGCAATGAAGAGGGCAATGCTCGGAGTTTCTTTGTGTGATTGAATCAGGAATGAGGAGATCCACAGAAGAACCAAGGTCACCGATATTACCAGTAAAATTGCTAAACTTAAGTGGCAGTGGGCGGGAGCACATTACACGCAGAAACGATGGCCGATGGGGCCTTAAAGTTCTGGAGTGGCGACCGCGTACTAGGAAATGTAGCGTTGATAGGTCCCCCATAAGGTGGTCTGACGACCTGGTGAAGGTCGCGGGTAGCTGCTGGATGCGAGCGGCACGGGATCGGCTGTTGTGTTGTGGAGAACCTTGGGTAGGTCTGTATTCAGCAGTGAGCGTCTTTTGGCTAAGAAGAAGAAGATACATGCTGACATGATAAATATATCATATTTCTTATCTTATTCACAGGTTTAATGTGTGAAATTGTCAACTATCAGTTATTTGAATAACTATTGTAATCACAAAATATATTTTCTCTTTTACAAAATCACTGTTACAAAAACAAGTCTTGGTACTTAGAAAATTAAAGAGATAACGGTATAACACACATCTCACTAGAATTTTGACATCTGAACAGATCAACACTTTATATCGTCTGCTAACACTCTCCAGAATAGACTTTCTACCAAGAAAAAAATAAATCTAAGTAGTATTGCCATGGCTTATTTAGGTGCTGAATTTTTGAATAAATCTTTGATATTTTTTTTCTATATATAAACCATGGCCAATTTTGTTCAAATAATATGTATGTCTAGTACAATCGCCATAACCTTTTTCGAATGAATGAAAACTTCAAAGTTCACGTATCAATGTACTTTTTATCTTGAGCCACGTTTGTCAAGCAAATTCATAAAACACAATTTAAGATGTATACGTCAGAATATTCAACCATGTAACTTTAAATAGCTTAAGGCAGTTGCCTGAGTCTGTCATATCATTAGACAGGTCTGTACAATCGTTTAAAGACGTGAATATGACATGCTCTAAGGTTAGTAGGTACAACTTGTCGTTTATTAATTAAGCTTTACGACTCTAGACCTTATTTGATCCCCGGCAAGGCCTCGTCCTAACCAAATACTCAAAATTGTTTAATTATGGCTCGTAAATGTGGGTACAAATCTAGGTGAGCACTGTTTTGTTTATGTTAATTGTTCGTAAACACTTGAGGGGCTAGTGTGAGTTTGTTTCATTTCAACTCGGTTTCGACGGCGAGCGCGTTCGGCGTTGCGATTGGTGTAGACTTCATCCAACACTAATTGATCTTATCTTAACACCGAAGTTGATGTGAATAAATTTATACGAGACTCTCTGATAGCTACGCATACGGTGAGATCGTATTTAATTTAGTTGTTATATCTTATTCACATGTTTAGAGAGACTTAATGTGTTTGTGAGTTAGTTGTTTGTTGCTCTACTTTTAGACAATTTTTCGTTATATGTAGGTATAGCTGTTTACATGAGTAACGTATCAACTTAATTGTAAGGTTTTATATGAGACAACACTTGGATTGGGTTTTGCCCCTAAATCCAGTGTACCGTCTGAAAACATTTTCATTACTTAGTATTATTATTTTATATATTATTTCTTAATTAATCTAATTTTAGTAATTATTATTGCTTGTGATTTCACTCGTGTAGTTATTTATTATTTGTAACTTCCAAAATAAAAAATATAATATATGTTTTATATTATTTTTGCAGATACTTGCATTAGCTGTCAAAATTTAACGTTTGTAACCTCAAAGATTGTGTTGATGAATCAGTCACGGCAAGTATTTTATATGCATAATCTATGTACAAATATTTTTCCAATTAATATGTACGCATTATAAACTGAATAAAAATATAAAAATTCAAAAATTAAGTGATTAAGCTGGTAATGTTATGATAATTCAACACAAAGTCAATAGAATTTACGAATACTCAACTGAACCAGAGAGCGAAACGCAATATTGAATGTAACAAATAAACTGTTGGAGTTTCTATAGCCTTTGTCTCGCCAACATTAACCCGCGAACTATTCAGATGTCGCTCTATTAATCATCACACAATGATATCGAGTGAAAAATGAACTGATTTAATTGAAACATCGCGTGCGCGTGCTTTTATGGCGCCAGAATTGTGATTGTGTGCTTCGTTGTATTGCTACTGATGCTTTGTGCAAGTTTTGAAATATGTGCGATTGATTTGTAAAGAATGTATTCAAATTGTTTGAATTGGAGTTCCAACTTCCGTATATGGGAAAAACTCCCTTTGCTAATATAATAATAACCCTACACTACTTTAAATAGATAATAACAAAATTTCAGATACACACAACGCCGTCTAGTCCCAAACTAAGTAGAGTCTGCACTATAGAATAGACGATGAATATAAATATATGTATACTTATTTTTTTGTAAACACACACATATTGTACGTAGTAAACACCACATACTATGTTTCCTACGGGATTTTAAATCTCAAAATCTCTATATACTCAGTTAAAATTTCTATCACTATCACTGTCATAATTGAGACGACTTAAACGATACTTTGCAAACCAGAATCTATTACACCGTATAAATTGCAATGCATACCAAAGATGTATAGATAGGCACACTCAAAAAACATAGCTCTCCTTCCGGCGTAGTCACGTATTCTAGGTACACTAGGTATGTGGTACTTCATATCCAGTTCTTCGTGTTTCCAGCGAACAACGAACAATGTATATTTGGAATTTGTAGCAAAACGAAGACTTATTTTATCTAAGACAGATATGTTGCAGGAAGAACTTAGTTTTACAGAATTTAGTTTTATTTTACCTACTGTATAGGGATCGATACGGAATTGATTATACGATAGGTATAACTGCTAAAATGATAATATTATATATAAACAATTAGACACAGGAGACTTATGCTCAGCACTAACAGGTCGGCTCGCACGGGGCGACACCACAGCTGCACAATAAAACGGTTGTAAGCAGTTTCTCTCACCTTGTCACTTATTCGCGTTAGATTCACGTGACCCTGAAGATGGCAACGTGATTATGATAACAAGAACGATTTGGCCTACGCAAAGGAAAGGATTACTTGATGATAAAATACCTACAGGTTAAGTGAACCAAATTTGAAAACAAAAAATGTAACGCACTAATTTAAAACATCAAAGTTTTCAAATAAACACTCATCATTGTGTGAGTTACGATGGCTTAAAATAAACACAGTTCACAGTCGTGAATAGACGCAGTGATCAAAAGAGAAATGAAACCATCCGCTCGAACTGTCGTCCTGACATTTGGACGTATTTAGAATAGTTCCAAATAAATATGTCTGTTTGTAAGTGACATGAGATTATATATAGTATAGAGTGTATATTATAGACTTTAGAGAAAGAATTTTGGGCTCCTCTTTTCAAATAGGAAATATGTCAGTATTTTTTTTTTAGTCTTTACTAATTATGATGTTACCAAAATTAATCATTAAGCAAAAAATATACATTAAAGTCACTATTATTTTCAGAAAATTTGAACGCGGCGATTTTGCCGCGCTTTTTCTGTTATGTCAAATCACTCTCTGTCAGTCATGACGAGTATGATTTAAAAAATTTACAAACACACAGTGGTAAAAACAACTCATTGGCATTGAAATAATAATTATAAATATTTTAGTTTCTATGTAGTGTATAGTAAAAGTGACATGAGGTAATGAGAAGATTACCTCATGTCACTACATGTCATACTTGTTTTGTTGAAGAAAACGCAACCTAACCTATGGCAATTTCATAAAGGTATTCTCAATATCTAATACATAGGTACTCGTATTTATCTATCCACATTTCACCTATAGATGAAAATAATACGCTTATTAGAAAACAAATAATCACCAGAAACAATACCAACCAATTTGTTGACAGAAGACGTCGATTACATATTGACGTCACGTTTAGTTCCACCAATAGCATTTTGTTGCCAAAATTTGAGAGGGAATTTCAAAAAGTCAGTTTTAGATGATTAAATGTCACTATTACATTACGATTAATTTAAAAAATATTTATATGGGCATGTTTTTTTCTTGGAATAAAACTTGCGAATAAAAATATGTCGGTAATTTTTGTTTTACGTGTATATTCCCTATTATTCCGTAATTAATAAATAGTAAATATTTTATAACATTTTCTTTATTTTTACATTTAGAAATATTTAATAAATTAATATAGTTTTTTGAGTTTATCTTAATAGAAACAAACACAAAAAAGGAAAACCGTAACATGTCAAAAGTCAAAACAAAATTAGCTTTCCTGTTCTAAAATGAATAATGATATATTTTTTGAAGATAACTCCTTCCTTAGAAATATATCTTGCGTTGCAAGGAATTTTACAACAATACACATGAAATGGACACAAGAAATACCCAGACTCAGAACAACAATTAGTAGATTACACAAAGTGTTGTCTCATGTCCGGTTTAAGCCCACAATACTTGGTGCAGTATGAAACGTGCGTTTCAGCTACTGAAATCACTACGCCATTCGTGCAATTTTGCAAGCGCTGAATTTGCGTTTGTCATCACAAAATACCTTTTCTGTGCAATTATGATGATTCCAGGTTGTAAATTTCAATAATTTATTATGTTCAAATAGGTTAGTTGTTTGTTTTAAAAGTAAGTACATAAGCGATATCACGCTATAGCGATGATATGCTACTAACGACCAAGATTCCCTATTAGTATGTGCATATTAGAACAAGTTATCTAAATTATAATTATCACTACTCGGTGCTACTAATTATTTCGATACCAACTATTGTCACACACACACGTTAGCGATCGTAGTAACGTCTCACTGACTTACTGAATTTCAACATACACACATACATACACGCCGGCTACAGTTACTCTAAAGTGGTAGATTCAAGAAAGTTGTCTGCACTATTCTGTCCAGTAATATATAACAAAAATTAGCACACATACATAAACATAATTTTATTGGTTATGTTTCCGATTGCAACAGTTAAGAGATCGTAAAAAAAATAACGATGATTTTGTCAGATCTGACTTAAATAAAATTGCTTTCTCTTTATACCTTTGAAGTAACTTAATCTTGACAACTGCTGACTATACACTTGTAAATACCTAGCTGTTACCTGTAGCTTCACCCGCATTAATTTCGATTTCTTCTTTATACACTCCAGACGGATCCATCTTTGTCGAATTTTGTCAAGATCCGTTTAGTCATTTTAGCATTATTAAGTACAAACACCATTCATGCAATCACATTCATAAATTTTTGAGTTTATAATATAAATATGTTAAGTGTACTCGTGTAGTTGAGAAGAGAACGTGTAGTACTTCCAGCTGGATTGAGTACGATGTGAGAAGTTTTAACTTATTCATAAGATCCTATTAACCTCTCTGAAGTTCGATTGTAAGGGATGTGCGGTGCACCTTTGTGTATCTAAGTTCATGCTAAATTGGTTGTATTAGATAGCGAAGTTAGTTATACCAAGTACTTTATTCCAGCAACAAGAAACTTAACAAAGACAGGATAAGGTTTTCCATTAATTAATTCTGTGTAAGAAGTAATATATAGCACAACTTCACATATACAACACAAAGGTGTAGTTTTACAGCTTAATTAAATACATACTCGTATGAGAGCAAACAATCCTATGACTGCACGATTGGCCTAGTGGTTTAAGCGGTCGCCACGTCGCCCTCCACTTCGCTGAGTGTTGTGGGTTCAAATCCTACATGGGACAACACTTGTGTGATCCACAAATTGTTGTTCTGAGCCTGGGTGTTCTTTGTGTCCGTTTCTTGTATGTTTGTAAAGTCCCCCGCGACAGAGGATTTATTCCTAATGTGGGCGTTGTCTTTTTTCAAAAGAAAAGAAAAGAAAAGCAAACCAAATCTTAGAAGCTATAAGTGAAATAAACTCAATATACGATTAAACACTTCTTGCCTAGCTACATCCTATTACTTACCCTACTCACTTAAAACCAGTAGTAATTATAAGTAAATTCTTAACCCCTAAACACTACCTTTACGAGATCATACTACCTGATAGCAGTTAACGACAAACGTATTAGTGAGTGGTAAGCAAGCCGACTGATTGAGCATTCGCGTGAGGCTCTCGTTCATTCGTTCATTTTTATTTTTGGCAATCGTACACATCGATGCCTGACAATAATTTTTTTCAATATATAGTATTGGTTCATTGGATCAAGTGAATCAATATTGTATTGGTTCGTTTGTGGTACTTATAAAAAACAAGTTTAGTTTTTCGTATATGTTATAAATAGATATCTACTCGTAAATAATGATTTCGAATTCAAACGATGAATACAATAATTTAAAGACTAATGAATAAATCAAAAACTGTACTTCATTCACCCGGTGATATCATCCAGGTAAACATATTCCAATAAATCTATAGGTACTGTTTAGTTATATACACACCGTGTCAACAATTTTTAATATTTTAAAGTTACTGAATATTGCGATAATTCTGTTTGTAAGTCCTAATTTGTCCTGCGTGACAATTGAACTCAAGAGCACTGGCTCAGCAGGATCGCTTACCACTAGATCAATCGACCCGTCAAATGTAATACCCACTAGTCACGGCAGTACCCAAACTAATAATTATGTAATGCAATTAAGATATCACATGAAACATTTAGTTCGATTATTATTCAGAAATACTTAGTTTAGTCATACAAGACTTAATCACTGTTTTCTGATAATTAGACGTACACGTGTTTAGTATATATTTGTGTCTTCATGATCGGTAATTAAGCTTCTTTCTTTCTGTCTATTAATATCAGACGATGATTTATTGTACAATAATTATGTTTTATGTCATATCTATCTGTAGATTTAGTCTAACAAATTATTTTTCTATTTTGTAATTTGATACTGATAAGTTTAGTATGAGGTGAGCAGTTATAGTAACTTAAGCCGATATTTAAGAGATTCATTTCAAAAACTCTAAGTGGATATTATGGTCAACCTTATTTTTTTAAATTTGTAAACATGCATTTATTTTTATTAAATCTTGGAATAAAATAAATTTTAAAATCCTCATTCATTATTACCAATGTGAGAGTTGGCAGCAAATCTAGGTAACTGTATCATAAGATTACTATTTAAGTGACAGTACGCCAAATTTACGTACGTACATAAACTAAGAAATGAGATGATTATGTTTATAAAATTATAGCTACCATTTCGATCACGTCAAATTTCAAACAGTATCATAATCGAGGCACTCGTTTAAGAGTTCGATAGACCATTTGGTGATCTCAGGGCATACATTTTGGAGAAATTTGTCACTTGAGCAGTTGTAGACCTGAGAAGGTGCACACCATGTTATATGTGCGCATGTAGAGAACTGCGACCGATGGGTGATGTCTTGGGTGAGACGAGTCTATTGGGAGTAGCGAAAGAATGTAATTGTGATACTTACTTATTTATTTAGTTCATATATTTATAAAAATATAATCATATATTTAAAAAAAAACACTATTGTTGTTTTAGTGCGGTGTGACTATTAACCTAACAGCCTACGAAAAGTCGCCTCAAAAAATCATTTTGTTTTTTAAACCACTGAAAATCACCTAGAACGCGACAAGTAAGGCAATTTTTCAACTTACCCTAATTTGAGTCGAACCTCGAAGTTAAACAATAATGAAATTATTTAAAAACTTCGCACCTAATGGGAGTTTCCACATTCAGAATGATTTCCTAGTTGTCGGTTTGGCACAATTGATATGTATATGTCGTTGTTGTTTAGAATTTCTATATATTAGTTAAATTAGTTACACTAATGAATACCAACTATATCGCTGTCTGTAAAGTTGATTGGCAAACTGTCTTCAAAGTACTTAAACGTTCAATCTATACTTAATTATCGTTTGAAAATAACTTTTGTTCCACATGAAGCAATTTCCATTACAGGATTTTTCTAATATCAAATTTCAATACAATAATTTTAGATTTAATAATTTCAATACTTGATATTATAAATATCAAAAAAAACACTGGAAATAATTTATAGGTTATTTTAAATCCTCTCTAGAATTAGGCCTTTTGATTCAGGAGAACCTTAATAAAATATGGTCTGGGTTCTTCTCATAGTTAAATTTTTCTTCATGCAAGATAATGTAGGTACTAATTTATAACAAGTTTCCCTTTAAACATTATGATCACAATACGAATATACCTATAACCACCTACATATCTTCTAACATATGTACTTTTGTTCGTGTATCGAATGTAGTTTGTCTGAAAGAATGTGAGTACTCGTATCTATAAAATGTTTTGTTACGATATTTATGTCACAGAAATGACATCAAACACCAATATCTAATAATACTAACTCCGTTAGTAACATTCTTATTTTGTTCAGACAAAAAAGCAAGTGTGATACATTTTGTGTTCAGGTTGTTTCATTAATTTACAAACAATAGAGGTAATATTTTAGTCTTATATTATTTTATATTTATACCATGCAATATAAGTGGAAGACCCTGGTATAAATGTCACTAATGAATCATTATCATCCTCTACGCCTTTAACAGTGCGCTTCTGGTAAAGGCTTTAGAAAAGAGATTTGATTTTGACTGACATTTATTATATTAAAGTAAAATAAAATATTGTTATGACTAAAACAAAATATAGTATTAAATCTTACTTTGCATCCATTAATAATTTATTGATATAAAGTATTAAAAGTAAGATTCATTTTAAAGACTTCATAAATAACTGAAACATCATTATCGTGCTTAAAATAGTTCTGATCTAAAAATTTTAAAGCAGACTTTTGAATAAATTTCGCAGAAACATTAACATTAAAATATTTCAGTTTTTTATAGGGCCAATCAGACGTTCTCACTCTCATTCGAATTCTAATTTTATGAAACATAAAATCCTCAAACAACCGTGACAAATATGGCGATTAGGAAGCCCGGTTCATTTGTTCTATAATCGTGCTTCGAGGCCTTTGATCCAAACTCGTTAGTTGCACTTTATGGAGCGACGCACGATGCCGCTTTTGAAGTGCTTTGATGTATTTTAAGCGTGATCGCTTTTCAAGAGTTAAATAATGGTTATTATGATTGTAATTAAAATCCTGTTTCTTGCAGACTAATTATTACATTGTTAGATAGTGTGTTTAAATTTCAAGTCATTGCATCATGAAAGTTTATTTTTCCTTTTTATTTATTGTGATTAAGTCGACTTCTTTAATAAACCGTATTTATGGATAAAGTTACACATTGCTACTTTACATTGGACATTCTCTGACATAGCTCTTCAACTGATCACACTTACTTTGTCAAGTATCCTTTGAGGCGATACCGGAGGTTCTCAAGTTAAACAAAGAAAAGTACACGTAAACTCATTGTAGCGCACTGTTCCGCCTTTAGGGATAAAAGAACTTCATCAATTGCTCTGAAGCTCTTTTTACTTTTATTACCTTATCTATTAACTAGTTTTGATTTAGATTTATACTAGTAAACAACAGGCAAGTGATACGAAATTTAACGAAATATAGAAATTGTCATAGCAAATTTGCAGCGCGTTTGTAGGTAGACTTTATCCGTCACATGTGTTTTTGATTTATCTAAATTTTCTATAGTAATTAATTTTTAAATATTTCGAAAATATAATGGTAATTTTATGAAATAATATTTTATTGTTTAATAGATTACAGAAGATAGTCAATATCGGTACTACACGCCTCTAGCAAGGATAGCCTAGACATCTCGTACAGATAGGCAACCTCAGCTTTTTTGAGCTACTGCAATTAAGGTCCGTTATCCCATATCTGACTTGTGGTATACTTAATCCTATTTTTTTCTTTTCTACGAGTTATAACATGGGTCGAAAGATAATAAACACACAACACACAATTTTAAGTGTGTTAGATTAGAACTCAATTTCATTTCTATTTGATATATATATTGATATGGTAGCAAGAACGCTTATAAATAAACTTCAATCATTTTAATATGTCGTATCGAGCATTAAATTTATATTGTAACACATATTTGCTACTGACGTCTGCCTACGACTACAAATATACAGAAAATAAAACACACATACAAAATGGCAATAAAACACAAGCACGCAAATTTAAAGCGAGAGCGATTATTTCAAACAATTATATTATATGAAAATGAATTTCATACAAAAAATAACGCAATAGCTTAATAAAGTTAAACGCCGCAATCCATCAAGTTAATAAAATGAAAAAGACACGGACAGAGCAATTATTCATATCACCTTTATTTAGCACCTTTTAAGGGCTCTATCCATCAAGCAATTATAGGCCATTGGACCTTCAATTAAAGTTAATAATCCCTCGTAAGCTGGTGGCCACATAAGCCATGTAAATGTTCGATGAATCTGACGGCCTAAGTCCCACTTAGCGAAGCCCACAATGTATCTTGCCCGTATTCAAATAATTACTCATGTCACTTTCACGCGATCATATTACAACATGGCGACTACCGGTTGCTAATACAAATGTTATACCTATTATATTTAATTAAAATATCGGTCAATCACAACCGGTATGTGGACGCAGTCGGTTGGTGATTAATTACTTCCTTTAATAAAAAATAATTCCTCCCACATTAGGCCTTGTCTTTTGTTGATATATTTTAACATTCTATTTATCATTATTCTTTCAGTTTAAGATTCCATTTTCTATTTTTCGCTTAACATTAAATATTTCATACTATCATCATTATAAAATCACGCCACTTACCCGGAGAGGTAGGCAGAAGCATATTCAACACTTTCTTTTCATCGGTGCTTTGGTCCTATCAAACAACTAGCGAACCTATAGCTGTTAATCGTGATATTTCGTTTACCAGAGCTTGGTCCGTCGAAAAGCAGGCGTTGTTCACCATTCACTATTAATTTGTTTACGACACGTCATTTTTGGAAAGGGACTATTGCTTACTCTGTTAGTGACTAGTATCAGAAATATGACTAGGTTAACTACTTTCAAGTTTCCTGTAAAGATATTAAACAAGTCGACTATGGCTGCGGTCCGAATTATGCTCACAGCACTTACAACGTTTAAACTGCTAACGAGTGGGCCGATTTAGTGAGCGTGCCAACGTCTGTTAGCAGTATTAATAATTCGGACCACTTGTGAGTGTGTTTACGAATTCAAAAAGTTAAACATAACCTAACAGAGCACTTTTTGTCATAAACATGAGTGGAGTATGTGGTGTAACCGATGAAGATGGTAAAATGCTTGTATTTCAAGCATTTTCCACAATCATAGATTCATAGATTCAAATAAATGATGCGAAATAACGTCAATGCTCACAATGCTAACGATCCAATCCATCAGTACTGTAAGCACTATGTAGTGACGTCATGACGCTAACGGTGAGCGTGAAAAGCACGAATCGAACCGCACGTTGGTACGCTATGAGCTCTGTGAGCGTGATTTGGACTACGGCCTATGTCTTGTTTCACACCGGACTATGACTAAACTTTTAAGTTTACTTACTGATCCTGATGGATATAATAGACAGGAACTCCTGTCGACGAATATTTTTAAACGTTAATAAAAAACAAACCTACTTGCCCAGTTCTTTCTTAGCTAAGAAGACGAATTTCATTTGAACTTTACATCCCGTATATAGCCAGTCATATTTTATTTTCAATAGTTCCACTAAATATTAAGACATCTTTTTAAATTAGTTTGATTATATACAAATAAAAAAGTTGTGTCTTCAATTCTCTTTGTTAGTTAAACATTGTTTGTCGTGTTGATAATTCCATTAGACGGGACCGTCTCTTTAGACTTACGATCATCCTAATTGAATTCCACAGTTAGCTTTAGAGGATCCACACTTAGTTGAATCTGTGAGTTTCATAATCTACTAAAGTAATTAATGTCGGCAAACATCGTGAGTGCATGAAGACTGCTTTCAATGCTAAATTTCATGTACATGTGTGCATAACTCAGTTCATGGCTTCAACATTGTTTGTTGTTAGCTCGTTTATTATGCACTTTAGATTATTATTTTGTTATTTTATATTACTTAAGATAAGTATACATAAATTATACAGACCTAAAATTGTATACACACATATGTATCATAGATAATGATTGTATGTATGTATATTTTTAGGTCAAATAATATCGTAACATGGGGTCAGCTCTAAATTCTCGCTAAATTCAAAAAACTAAAAAGAAAAACATAAAAAAATCCTCTAATATATTTTAGTTCCGCATTTACAAAAAGGGTATTAAATATATGTATTAAGCGAAGGTTACTAAATCATCCTGAAATTTTAAAATCAGTTAGACCAAAAAATATTGCACAATGTAGTCAGGTGGTCCCAACACTGTCGCCGCCGGGCTTGGCCCACTCCAAACCCTATATATTACAACACGAGGGTGCATATTTTACTCTACTTATCATGAAACCTCTCGTTTTTTTTTTACCTTTTTTCTCGTATAATTTCTCGTCTGTCATTCGCTCGTTCACGCCTATTGAGTTTCGAATAAAAAGCGTATCTTTTTAAGCGAATTCGTCAAGTATTTTTATTACGCACAATTATTCAGAACAGTTTATTTCAATAATTACACTCAATGAAGCTGATAGCCATTATAGAGGTCCTTTTGTAATGAGTTTGGTGTTTTTTCTTTGGTTCTTTGGCAGTATCTGGTAATGAGATTTCAATTAGAAGCTTTATATTCTCGACCATTTGTTTCAATGCCAAGGCAACCAATCTTTATTGTTGATTTTGTAGTTTGAAAATGATTTAATCAAAAACTATAGGTACAAATGTTTTTTCGAAAACCTAAATAAATATTAAACTGCAAAATTAGGATATTGTACGTGAATTTAGAGATAGCATTTCTAACTCAATCCAAGTAGTTGTATTCACGAACATCAATTGTCATTACTGTATGTAATACATAATGATATGTAGATACGAGTATATATCTAAGCATCTACCCTCGTAAGTCTACACTTTTAGTATACAGCATTTGATTTGTGTCTACATAGCTCCCTATTTCCCAAATTACGACTACACTGATACAATTAACTTTTTAGATCTGCACACCAATACAAATTAAATAAATTTCAGATTAATTTAAACTAGAGAGGTTTTTAAACCAATATTTAATACACATACGTCACACATTTGCATATTTCTTAGTATACTGTTTAATATTACTATTGGATTTGTGCGTTAAATCTAAAGTAAGTTTCAAGTGAGTACATAATGAAGTTCCAACACACTACTAATCTGATTATGCGTTTTGTTTTGGCTTTGTAGAGCTTATCTAGAAGATTTGCCACTTGTTAGAATAACAAAGTGCTTTTCTAAAACAAAGCCAATATAATACATGTAGTATCATCTAAAATTTACGCCTGTTTTAAACAAGACGACCTCCTAATACTTGAAATTTTTCGGCGAAGGACATACGGACGCAAGATCGTTTGGTATCCGGAGCATTTAGCCGCGCGACCCACAGGACAATGTATCCGACTTCAATCTCTGTCACCGAGAAATGTGAAGCGATGTTGGATTTAAAGCGGGTGTGATCGGAATGTGTGTTAAGAGCTTGCTATTTCACTCATTTTAATGTATCAGACAGAGATGGTTAGGTACACATATAATACTCAATTAACTTACTGTTAACATAAGCAAACGCGAATATTGCAAGAATTTTACATATATGATACAGGGAGAAATAAGAGAAGAAGTAACTTAAGATAAATGAGTAGGGCTGTCCTTGGACACCGTCACAAGTGTGTTGTTGATCAGAGAGGTGCGAGTACACTCTTTTGTTGAAAGTCTGAACGTCTTATGGCTTGGAATTCCGGTAGGTGTTATAACAAAAATATTTTTCCTGAGTGTTCGTCGAACCCAAAACTTCTAACTTAATAGTCCTGATTGTCCAACTAGATCAACACAAACGCTAAGTAAAACCAAAGCGCCAAACATCGATGCGGCGGCAGGGTGCTTCTCCCTTGACAGTAGCCCATTTAGTAAGAAGCCCGAAAATAGTCAGCCATATCCAATATACACGCTTACGTCATAATACCTATATACAAGAGATCAGTCATTCAGTCACTGTATTCTTTTATACACAATACACGGAGCAAAATCTTTTACATAACATAAATGTTTCCACAAAAAGTATGTGCCATCACTTGTTTCAGAATATTTTGGATAAAAACGAAACCACACATGGAAATAATATATTATCATTTTTATTGCAAGAATACGAAGTAAGCTCGAAATATCTTAAAGCGTTGTCTCCCGCGGGACTGGCAGTCTTCTTAATATTAAACGAAACCGTGCCGCGAGTTCTAATTTTCCACCGTTGAATATTATTCAAATGTTTTCAGATTAAACCATTAATATTGAGTCGTAGTTGTGTCTCAAGTGTTTTTATTTATCCCTTTTTTATTGAAATAGACCTTAGAATATAATTTAAAGCCTACTGAATTATTCCACGACATATGTAGATCTTTCAAATAAAGAGTAACTTATGTAAAAATGGTATTAGACTAATGTTACTTAGCTTGTAACTTCAAAAATTAAAGCTCAAATTGGTCACTAAGTTAGTTTTCGGTGTCGCCGTGTGTAACAAACAATATCATAATAACTATTGAACAATATAATAAAGTTGGACCGTTTATTTATGTTGGTTTGTAGTGCGGCACTTCGTCTAGACATACATATATATCGTTTTAGGTCTACTACTTGAAATTAACATACGAATTTGAACGAAAACTGATATGTACGAGTATATAAGCTATCATATAAGTTAAATGTAAGGCCGTAAATTGCACAGAAGTTGTGGGAGAGACATGTTTATGTATCCAAGTATAGAGAGGCTAGATCAGAGTGATCATTTTCATTACTTTTTATCGAGTTAGTGGAGATTCGGAGAATAAATCTTCTCATTCCCTGACTCTAGTGTGAGAAGACTCAAAGAGCAACATATACGAACGTTAACTATAAGAGAAAAAAGCAAAGTAATGTATGGAAGCAATTAAAAAGTCCTCCTTAAACCTTGACCTAACGCCATTGTCGCAAGTTTTATTATCATTTAATTACCTTTTGCCGCGGGATATATATTTTATTTTAAAAAGAAAAATCTCTTTGTACGCGGGCTTTTAATAAAAACTTCGGGACAGTCTAATACTCATTACTCATTTTCGGACGTTTTAATGATTGCTATACACCCATATATAAGGTCTAAAAGGTTTTGTTGGTTATTTTTTCTCTGTTATTAAGTATATATATATAATAGTAGAGTAGGTACTTTATATTTATAACATATTTTATAAAGAGAGTGTGTTTTATTTTCAAACTTTAAATATATATTCACGTTACATCAATGTTTGCGTTTTATATTTTCTTTTTTTAATTAAAGAGTAGCATTAGCTTTAGGTAAGTTAGATAATACGCATATAAAATATAGATATAGTCGTAGGCTAATGTAACACACAATAAAGTATCTGATATATCTTTTTGTGAATTTACTTTTAAAAATTTACGACGTTCGTGTCTTTTTGTAGCTGGAATTAAGTTTCTAACGTGACAGTTGATAACTTCATGTCTAACAATTTGTGTTATTTAATCAAAAAAGAATCGTTCAGTAAAAGTTCGCTTAAAGAAAGAAAACTTCATTTCCCTTTAAGCAAAACAATGTATTCGTGTAATAAATCCTTCAAAATGGCATAAAAGCGTTTCATGACCAAAGTAAATTAACAACAGTTTCAAAGATATTCTCATTAATGACTGTAAATAAATAACACCATAAGCATCAAAGAAATGAACACAACAAATTGCAAAGGACATTAAACTGACCGATAAACAACGAAGTGATTCACTGTAGTGTGCTTCAGTGTAAACAATGTAGTCACACTCACGTGTGCAAGTGTAAACAATGTATTCCATCAACGTTATGTGTTTGCTACGGAAATAGCCGTCCGCGCTGACGCTCCGTAAATATCAACCATCTTTTAGTTGGGGTTAGCACTACGACCGTCGTCTCGCATACATAGAAATTTAGATAATTAGCAGTGGCTAGAAAAAAAATTTGAACGAAAACTGAGATGGAAAAACTTTGAGCTACTAGTAGTGTCGAGGAATACATAGAAATGCAAAGACAGAGACGCTAAGTAGATATAGTAAGGAAATAATAAAAGTAGTGTTAATAAATACATAACTCTTCTGTGTAATTAAGCCATTTTAATATATAAAAGACATAGATACTTTTTTTTTTTTTTTTAACGTGTGGGAACCCCCTCGGGCCGTCACCCCACCGGGATTTACGGCGGGGTGGTGTGTCGGAATCAGACCGACTAAAACCACACGGTGTGCCACTCTGCGCCTGAGATAGGAGGGATCCGGGAACCGCTGCTATTACGACATCCAGATCCCTCCTAGCGCCCGCACGCTACCTCGGGCACCATCTGCGGATAAACTCTCTATTTTAGGCGACGTACGGCACACACGGACGTCGCCTCCTCGCGGCTGACCATTGTGGCGGATGGAGGGGAAAACCCGTCCCGTCCACCCGCGGCCACACTCAAGGCGGCATGAGGCGCTGGTATGCGTGCCTTCGCCGCTTGGCTCGCCGGCGGCGAATTGGGTCCGAGTGGATATTGTCCTCCCGGGCCTTCTCCGCCGCCTCCTTCCGCGAAATTACGTCTTCGCAGAAGGTTGCGACCGCGGTAAAACAACTGTCGCTACCGACCATGGAGCGTATTACGGCCGGTAACGAGAGATCTCCTCCAATAACTGCAGTGAGGACCCCACGCTGCGCCGCCCAGGCAGAACAAACCGCCAGCGTGTGCTGAGCCGAGTCCTCACTGCAGTCGCAGTGGTGACAGGCGGGACTCAATTCCCTCCTGGCGACCGAGTGCAGATACTTCCCGAAGCAACCGTGCCCGGAAAGAATCTGCGTCAGTCGGAAGGAAAGGGTCCCGTGCTGCTGCCCTGTCCACTCGGCGATGACCGGCTGGAGAGCCTCCACGGCGGCAAAGCCAGCACGTGGAGCCTCCAGCCGGGACGACCAACGAGCCATCGTGGCTCGACGAGCGGCCTCTCGCCACTCGCGTATCTCTTCGGGCGGGGGCCGAATGCTGCTACCCACCCGAAAGTCTGCCGTTCGCCGATAAACTTCAGCGAGCACTGCCGCCTCCAAATCCCACGGGGGAGTTCCGGCTAACGCGCACGCCGCCTCCGTCGATACGGTGCGGTAACCGCGTATGGCTCTAACCGCCAATATCCTGGGCGGACAGAGCCGCAGCCCACACCGGTGCACCATACAGTGCCATTGACCGAACAACCCCCGTGTCTAGCCGTCTCGTCGCGACGCTGGCTCCACCTAAATTGGGCAAAAGTCGCCCAAGAGCAGAAGCAGCGCCGACCAGCTTTGGAGTAAGCTGTCGGAAGTGCTCGTCGAAGAGCCACCTGCCGTCGAGGATCAGGCCCAGATACTTCATCTGGGCCTTAATCGGTACGAGGACCCAATTGACTACGATAGAGGCACCGGGGGGTGGACCACGACGGGGCTCATGAAACAAAAGGGCTTCCGTCTTATCTAGGGCCACGCGTAAACCCAGCGCCTCAATGCGCCCGACCACCAAAGAGACTCCCACGGTGGCCAGGCGCGCCGCCTCTTGAAAGTTCACCCCCCGGGCCGTGACCAATGTGTCATCGGCGTAACAAATTACGCCCAGCCCGGGGGTAAGACGACCTCGAAGGGCCCAGTCGTATCCCATATTCCACAGGAGTGGTCCGACGACGGACCCCTGTGGAACACCGCACGACATGGGCCGCCGCCTCAGAATACCATCTCGGTCCTCGTACACGACGGTACGCTCCTCAAGATAGTCTGCCACAAGCCGCCTCAGGTACTCTGGCACCCCGTGGTAGTGGAGTGCTTCCCTGATGCAGCTAAATGGCAGACTATTAAATGTGTTGGCGATGTCCAACGACACCGCCAACAACACGCCGCCACAGCTCACCGCCTCTTCGGTAACGGTCCTCAGGCGCAACACAGCATCAATTGTCGAACGTCCCGCTCGAAAACCGAATTGGCGTCAGACAGATCGGGGCCCACTTCGCAGAGGTGCCGGACGATGCGGGCAGAGAGTATCCTCTCAAACAGTTTACCCGCCTCGTCCAGCAACACGGTGGGCCTATAGGCCGCTACCGAATCGGCAGGCCGTCCCGGCTTCTTTAATAGGACCAGCTGCCCGCTTTTCCAGCACTCAGGGAAGCGTCCGGACGCCAGGCTAGCGTCCAGGACCTCCCTGAAAAGACATAGATACTAGAACAGCTATTTAAATAGTTTTCATTTTTTTTATTTTACGTTAATTACAATGATTCCAGTGTTTTTATTCAAAGAAAACATTAGGACACATATCTAGGAAGGCACTAATACTCATGCAATCAAATTAAAACACTGAATATTCACAAGAACAGAAAAGTACTAAACTATTAAAAACTTAAACTGTTATTGTACTTATTCATTTTCAACCCATTATGTAGTCTACATTGTACTCGCGTTGGACATGAGCCGCAGCGACAGGGCGACAACGACAGGCGGCAGGGCGAGCGGGACGTGTCACTGTACAAACACGTCACACACAACACGTCCTAGAGACAAACACAGGCGTGACGCGACGGCGCTAAAAATGGCAGCGAACAAGGGTTTGTGGTTTTCTGTTAAGTATATATATAATACATTAATTTTGTTCCTCGTTTATAATTGAGACAAAAATTTATGATATATTGTGTTCTGAGTGTTTTCGTAAACGGTTAACTAGGCGTGTAAGTGGGCTCATCTAGATAAAACCAACAGCGTTATGTGTGTTGTGTTATGGTGATACAGTGCTAAAAAAGAACGTACTGCCACCTCAAAGACCATCAATGGATTTGTTCGAGTAACAGGCGTCCATTTGTGACGGTAATCACTGTCCTACAGGTCACTCGTCTGCTCCATACTGCTGTTACATAAGAAAAATGGTGACTATTACTCATTATCAAAACTAATGTAGCTAACTTAGGTGTTACACATTTTTCTATTTTAGACATTTATATTGAAAAGAAATCAATTTTACTTATTTAAGATGGGATAGATATTTAAGTCACATCTATGGAACCCTGGTAACCGGTTTTTGTATATAATAATATATATACGGTTTTCAACGACTCCAGACTAGTTATGAATTCACATCATGTCTACTATTCGATGCATACACTTATGCAATGTTATATAACTTTACCGCACCCTAAAAACGAGCAATCGTAGCTTTATTATAATATTTAAATATTTCAAATTAAAACTTCAAAAAGGTAAAATATTAATTTAATAAAGTAAAAGTGATGTCTTAGATAAATGACATAAAAAATTCAAAAAAATTTACATTAAGTAACAGTTAAAGACACTTTATTTTGCTTATATTTTATTTCAATTGAGAAAATGTACATTAGACAAATTGGGACATAAAGCACACCATAAGCAATTTACGTTTAGTATTTAGACGTCACATTTGTATTCGGTTCACATCCTGAAACATGTATAAAAATTCAAATGACACAGTAGATACAAAAAAGAAAGTTGTAATCATCCTGATCAGACTATCCCATACCACTACTGGCCATACTGGACACAAGCCTCTCCAATCACACGCCACTTGGTTAGATCCTCGGCTTCTCACACCCAGGCCAGCCAGCCATCTTGCCTAGATTGTCACTCCACCTGACCTGCAGACGTCCCACAGGCCAGGCCAGACTTGTCGAGATGTGGTCTTTACTCAAGAACACGTTTACCCGACCAGTTATCGGTTCTGTAGGCAAATCGATTACGTCAGGTAAAAATGAAGACACACGAGAGATCCTATAAAGGTTTTTATTTTGTAACACAAAAATCTAAAAGCCTTAAACATAGATGAAGAAGAAATGTCTCACTATCTTTCTGTCAAGTGCGTAATTCATAATGTGAATGATCATTCCCGCGAGTGCTTGAGACAAATAAGGTAAAGAGCCCTCTAAGGAATAGTTCACTAAATTCAAAATTAATTTTGCCTGTCAAACTGTCAGGGATCGTAATATCACTTACGGGTAATGTATAGCACAAGATATTACCTTATACTACATACTAAAGATGAAAGACTAAAATTATTATATTAGTTGCGCAAGTAACTGATAGCAGTTAACATATTACTTATATGAAGGCTGAGACTTTGCTCAGACTACAGGCATCTGATGTTAAACTGCTGGAGCTACTCCACACACTCTAAAACATCATTTTCCTTCTAGAAACTTCTTACGTAAAGGGCAAAGGTTCTTTTAGTGTTATAAATTTTCCATTTGCTTAGCTCATGGCAATGGGCTTGCTTACTATTATTTCTTGAGACCATTTTATATTTAATAAAATCCAAATACTTTTCACGCTTCTGTTTTCAAGGGTACGTGTTTATCAAATTTATAATATTACGAACATTTTTTTCTTTGCAAATACAACTTTTCAGAAATTATTTCTAATCGTTTTAAATATGTATGTAATAATTTCGTCCAAGCTTACTATTTTATTTGCAAGCTGATTAATTAAGAGACTCAACATTCTGATAGAGTCGGTAATCAAGTAACTCAGTCACATCTTAGAGAGCTCCTCGACTCTAATCAATCCTGCACCGCTATCAAATATTTGAAATTCACAATAAAGTACTAAAAACTTCCAGATTCTTATAAAAGTTAGCCTAGATATCACTATTCCAAATGACACTATTATTTAGAAACATAATGAATGGTATCAAAATCATTATATTCGGTATAGGGTAATAGTTATCGTGGTAAGTGTAACTGCTACATGACTGTTACGCCTTTTACGTCCCCGAGCGGGGTATGAAAAAGTATCTCACTAGGCCACCATAGTTTGGGTCACAACACTGCATTGTTACTATTTAGAATAAATATGGTGACCACAACTCTTAGATTCTATTCATGTTTTCCATCAGGTAGTGTAGAGTCACTTTGGCAAGCTTTTACAAAAAAAAAAACTATTATGGACATAATTATTTTAAAAAATTCTACGTGAATAAATTAAAGCAACTATCCTAAGTATTTTAATCATGTGTATGATTTTCGTCTGTGTAATGTGCTTTACAACATAGTTTCTGTTTGATTAAAGTTTAATATTTGTTTGAGCTCAGATGTTATACATTGCTTTAGGATTTTGTTGTTGGAGCGTATTAATTTAGCATTTAATTTAGTTATAATTTTTTTAGAGGCGTCACTGGCCGCTGAAGTATGTTATTTATTCTAATGTTAATGTTATATACGAAACTAGAACAAGAGTAACAACATTCGTTTGAAGTCCTTTTCTTCGCTCACCTTTTTATCGATGTATTTGTCTTCAATCTTTCATATTTATTCTTTCATTTATTAAGGGTTAATTGAATATATTGTGTGATAAAATCAGGCAGTTTCATATTGCACTGCAATTCTACATTAAACGTTAAATACAGTTGTTGATGCTTGATACAATATTCTGTGTAATATAATATTTGATACATCATATTCTGTACAAATAGATAGATAGACAATGTCGTTCACATCTAAATTACAATGAATTTTAAGTGATGATAAACAAAAATTATCGAAAATATTCAAAAATTCAAACAGATCAAAATAGCAATGGTCGTAGCCATCTATTGTCGGTAAACTGATAATTGATGGTACAATTTCATTCGTTGATGGTGCAATCTTTGGGATTAGTCTGTACTGGCGTGTCATGGTTAGGAGCATATATTGGCTACTTAGTATTTAGTGCCATTCGCCGAATGCCGCCATTGTGTACATGTGAGGCCCACAATCGATCGGATTGGCATACATTGGGAGAGACCTATGTCTGTGAGAATCTGATCTGATGTTCATTGATCCGTATAGTGATAAGTATCGACTCCTCAAAACCTTAGGCTATATATTTAATAATAACCATTAAATTGTTAATTGTTTTAATTTTTTTTTGTAGGAATTTTGAAGATTTAAAACAAATCTCTGATGATACAAGTCTTGGAATGGTTGTTAATGCAGGAATAGTTCAAGTATTTTGGGTATTTTACCAGTAGACATAATGAAGAGTTATTTGATATTTGAACCTGCTGGCAAGCATACTTCTGTCTGGATGGTGATTACGTGTGCATTTAAAAACTGACTACCAACGTACGGTCTTTTGTTGAATAGTAGTTCTTGCTTAACTTAGACAATTTGGACCTGAATGCAGACCTCCTCAACAAACTAGATCGCCTTCTTAATAACTGCATTCGATTCGTTCACAATCTTCGCAAGTATGATCATGTGCCTGCTTTACGTTCCCAGCCACAATGGCCCCCAATTCGACAGCGCCGTAGTTTGTGTGCACTCACTTTTCTTTTTTCATTCTTCAACTCTCCATCGCTACCTGAATACCTTGTTCCCCACTTCCGTCTCTTATGTTCCACCCATGATCGAAACCTTCGGTCAAAAAACATGCTTCTTCTATGCCTCCCTCACATCTCCAACTTCATTAATTCCTCCTTCTTTGTGCAGTCAGTTCTTCTGTGGAATGCACTGCCCGCCGATATCAGGATGTCCACAAATCGCCACACAATTAAGGTGAAAGTATGTGATCTACTTAGAGATAATTTGGTGATGTATGTCAACTTTATTACTTTACCTTTGCACCTACCGCATCATGTTTCTGCATCACCTAAAGGTTGACTGGGAGAGAATGTCCCATGGCATTAAGTCCGCCTTTGTACAACATGTGCATCAAGTATAAATAAATAAAGAAAAAACAATTGAATCCAAAAAAGTCAATTAATTCCTGTTTGCTATAAATCAAGTTTTTTTTTATTATATAGAGAGGAAATAAACACTAATGTCAGCTAACGGTAAACGAGTATCGCCGCCAGGTAATTTCAGGGTCACAAATATGAATAATCGAAAAACTCACTCAAATACCTACACAAAAAAATCATCTAATCCGATCTAACAGTTCAAGACCTTCAGGACACACAAATAAAGGAAGTCTACATATATTTTCCTTAAATTTATACGTAACATACACACAATACAATTTTACCAATGATTCATTTAAGTGACGAAAAAAACCCTCTACCCAACTCGAGCCACTTGAGCTGTTACTAAGTCCATAACACGTCTATTTGTCATCCCCTAACACAATACACACACAACTTTGCTGAGCAGAACCAGATCACGTCCCACAGAACCCTCCGAGAACTTCACAAATTGATAAAGTCAATTTAGATCTAAAGTTTCCTCAGCTCTCGCTAATTCTTGCAAAATAAATACAATAAAATAAAATAATATGGCAACATTCAAATTGATGTTGATAAATGGGGAAATAGTCGCTCAACTTTGTAACATATTCTTAAACCTTTTTTTTTTAAATTGTATATGATATGATACAACCGATGTATTAATTGTAATTAATTTCGAATTGTAACGTATAATTTGTGATTATCTCATATAACTATGGCATGTAAACTATTATAGTAATGTTAGTATAATTTAACCCAATATAACTAAACCAAAAAGAGTCTCCATTTCTTTTAGACGTATTCAATTGTTAAAAAAGTTTGATCGTTTGTTGTTAACACGGTGTTTAGTTTATCTTGTCTCTGGCTAAAGGCTCTTAAAGGTGAGTTGACTTTTGAAATTAACAACAGTTAGATTTCAATTTTTGTTTTAAATTTTAATACTAATTTGACTCAATGATGACAACACAGTTGATGACATTACTTTAACCCAGAGTGTAAATTAAATTATTCAATGAAGATTGCAGATTTTACTTTGAATACTCTTCTCCTCGCAATGTCGTATATTTTGGAGGTGTTTATTGAATGTTTAAGAAGTTCATGACCTTATAAATAAAATGTAGAGGTACATATATAATGATATACTCACAACATCTCACAAAACTAGGTTTAGTGTAACCTCACGTACATATATCACACTGACCTTGTGTGATATTCGTGTCTGATTCCAAATTAGACAAAACCTGTACTATAGTAACCAGATTGCTGATTAACATAATTATGTATTTCTAAACACATACATGTTATAGATAAATTATACCTAGACATAGAACAAATGATCGCGTTCGTTCTCGTTAGTGTAGGGTTTGTTTCAAGTTTTCCTTCTTTTTTTTAAGAGCCACCTACCAAAGTGACTCTATTCTGCCTGATGCAAAGCATTAATAGAATCCAAAAACAGTGGTCGCCATACTCACTGCGGATGAAGACAGTGCAGTATGGCAACCCACGCTATGGCGGCTCCTCCTAAGGAGAAGGCTCCTTGTAGTCATGTGTTTATGTGTACCCATGGGTTGAATGGGGTTGGTGACGCTCTGTATTTTTAATCTGTTACAATATGGACACATAGAGGTGTAAAATGAATAAAATTAGAAGATGACAGAACACACTCTGCTATGACTACTTGCAGACATTTTTTTATAATAAACCATATCATCAATCTTGACACATTTAAGGAAATACGTCATATATAAAATAGTGGTCTTTTAAACACGTCCTTCACGAGTATTAACAAAGCTGACTCGGTCGAACGGAAGTCAGCTTGGTGAGAAGAAAGTTGTCAACCAACGTAGTTGTGGCGAACTACTTCGTCTAAACCAGAAAGTTCAACACGTATAAAATAAAAGTAGAGAAAAACTGTATATCAAACTTTACTTCAGAACATTTATGAATGAAAAACAAAAAATAAAAAGTGTCAGAGTGATTTTATATTTTTTTTTACTTCAGTGTTCAACTTCGCACAGCTCCTGCGTCATCCCAGTACATAGGAAATGTATGTATTACTTAATAAATAGGATACATTTCTATAAAAATTACAACTAAACATGGCAAAAGTGACTAAGTTCGTCACAAAATATCGTCATAGAATGTATCCTGAGTTGTAAATTAAATTCCCAATCTCCATTTTATTTATAGTGTGGTGGGCATTCCAATTGTAGAGATTCCTGTTTGGCCTTTGGAATACAAGATGTGTACTCGTACATCCACAAAGTTCTCATTCCCTCTCAAATAAACCATTTTACTGATGATATTAGTAGGTTTGTTTCAGTTAAGTATACAAAAGTTACAACCGTTACCAACGACACAAATTATAACCCTTAAATATACGGATATATATGTACAATGCAGTACTTGGTGTCAATTGGGCTAACAAACTAAGTAGGCCAATTGAAACTATTGAGACTAAGTACAAAATTATCAAAGTTTACCTTTTCCAACACCTTTCATCCCGAGTCCTCGGTATAAAGCGTTCCTGAACCGACCATATAATATAAGGGCAGTTTATTATTTTATAAATTCGCTTGCACAAAGGTCCGAATCGAACCCAATTTACGCCTCGCGGGACATGAAGGGACTTTGGAAAACACATTTTGGTTTGCATTTTAAAAAATATTTCCTGCATCTTTATATCAAATGCAGCAGAGTCGAAAACTGGTTGGCCTGAATGACCCGTGGTTGTAAGTATAAAGTTGTGTGCAAGGCGACGTTCTGTAGACGACAAGATCACGCCTCGACTTCGTTAAGTTCGTTTTATTTATTGATTTCTCCGTGTTTATGGTACATTTTGGTAACGGTTGGTGACAGATTTGTGGCCACTGTGCCACTGTGAGAAGTTAAGTAGGTGATGACTGATAGATGATAAAATCATAATAAAACTATTTCACTTTTACTCTTTTCCTTTAAAACTTAATCTATATAATATATAAAATTCTCGTGTCACAGTTTTCGTTGCCATACTTCTCCGAAACGGCTTAACCGATTTTGATGAAATTTTTTGTGCTTATCTGGTATCTATGAGAATCGGCCAACATCTATTTTTCATCCCCCTAAATGTTAGGGGTAGTACAACCCTAAATTTTTTTTTTATTTTTTAGACAAAATTTTTAATTTCTATTTTTTTATGATACAACATATAAAAATACATACAATCCTCAATTTTCACCCTTCTACGATCAACCCTTATTTTTTAATAGCCATTTTAGTAAAAATGGCAAAACAACGTTTGCCAGGTCAGCTAGTACTAATATATATTCTTAATTTCAATAAAAGATATTCTTTTTTCCACCATCCGAATGCCTGGAACTGGCCACCAACCAGTGAACATCAACGAGTGTTTAAACAGGGTTGCAGACTGGACACAAAAGACTTCTTTGGTATTAAATCCAGATAAATTCAAATATATTGCCCTGGGTACTAAATGTATGTTTGAGAAGATAGGTCAGTCTTAACAAGACATAAAGTTAAAGCTGTCCGAGTCTTGAAGCTGTACTGAAGGAACAGTTTTGTCGGTTGGTATGAAATCCTCATTTTGGAAGTTGTCTGAAACTGTGTCTACAGGCTAATGGTACAGTTAAGAATACGTCAAAAGTCGACGACAGCATAAGAATGTATATCACTTCGTATATAAATTCAACTGTGCAGACACTGTGTATGGAAGTTGTCTTCTTAAGAGAACCAAAAAGTTCATACAGCATACGCAAAATGCCTGTGTTCGGTTCTGTTTTGAAATACCCCCTCGGTCACATGTGATACCTCTTCTTAATGAAGGCAATAAAATAAAAATGCATTAGTGGAGAGAATTTCATCTTATCACACTGTTCTTTGGTGTGGTATTTACTCAAAGACCGCAATAATTGCACAACAAACTTTCCTGGGCAAAAGATTTGGATAAATGTGCCACTAGGAGTCCATTGTACCTCATGCTAATAACCAATCATAGAACCATTACGTATCGGAACAGCTTTAAGCTCGCTATTTTTTTTTTTCTATATTAAGAGCCTGCCAAAGTGGCTCTACTCTGCCTGGTGGAAAGCTTGAATGGAATTCTAGAGTTGTGGTTATCATACTCATTACAAATGCAGCCAATGCAGTATGGTGACCAACACAATGGCGGCCTTGTGAGATGCTCTTTCACACCCCGCTTGGGGACGTAAAAGGCATGACAGTCATTGTGACAGTGTAAGGCTTACTCAGTTACCACGGTAACTATCACCCCTGAATCAATGGGCCTCTGGTCTCACACTCACTAACGAAACACGACAAAATAGATGAGTTGAGTTGAGTGAATTGAGTACATAATATAACCGTAGTGTTACGTAATCCTTTGTAATAAGTGTATGTAATCGGCCAAGACTTGTAAGTGGCGCGCGAGCTCAGATAATCACTAAGACAACAATTGTTATAAATTGACGATTTCACTGTGCGATGCGGTTGGTCTGTGGTTGTACTTAAATGTAAAGTACTAATTTTTGGGTGATGCTCCGCTTGTATGTATATGAGTTATCGCAGTAAAGAGTCCTTGTCAATTTCATTGAAATCGGTGCAGCGATTTAGTTGTGAAAGCGTAACAGACAGAGTTACTTTCAAATTTGTAATGTTAGGAAGGATACGCATTTGCAGGTTGCTGTGTAGTTTATGGTATTATTTGCATTCTTAGATTTACTAATTTTTTTTTTCTTTAATAACACTACAATGCTAACATAGTGTATGTGATTGGTTAAAAACTCTTGACTACAATAAAACTGAAAATTTACTCACCGTTTTAGCATAACAATGAAATAATATAAATGTAAATTAGTACTGGAATAATAATAATTGCACACACACGCACACGCACACACACGCACACGCACACGCACGCGCATACGCACACGCACACTCACACACACACTAACGACTGTAATGTTCAAGTGAATGCTTAATTTTAATTTTGCTCCTTCTACAGCTTGTATATCGCTGTCTAAAATGTTAACTTAAGTGGTGTGGGGACCTGGTGACCTGTAACACAGGTATCTTGTACTTATCACAGGCACCAGTTTCTCAAAAATGTGATGTCTGACTCGAATGTATTATTATAAAAAGAACCATTTTTGTGAAGAGAAATAAATTAATATAATTATTATTTAAAAACTAGCACTGCACAGACACCGATTAGCATTGAGCTGATGATATTGGTAATAATTTTTTTAACAGCAAATGAAAAAGATTAAAAACAATTCTAGTAACATATGAATTTACATTTTTTAATGTAACTTTATCTTTTACTTTAGTTCTACTTTTAACTTTTGATTTTTTGTAATTAATGGACAGTCTTGACATTTTCATTTACTTTAATTCAAAAAGTTTGTATACTTATCAAAAATATTAATTTGAAAGCAATCCTTAACTTTGATGCAGCTTATGAGTGCGTCAGTGCATAGACAATTCCGATTGTGTTACTATAATGTTTAATTTAACTGCCTCGGTGGCCCATCGGTAGTGAATGCGACTACTGTACTTGAGGTCTCGGGTTCGATTCAGGGTCGGACAAAATGTTTGTATGATCTGCAAATATCTGTTTCGAAGTTTGGGTGTTTTCTATGTATAGTATACTATGTATGTATTTACAAAAAAAGCACATAAGTGTTCTATCAGCTAGTCTAGTTATCATAGCACAAGCTCTGCTTAGTTTGAAACTAGATGACGTGTGTCAAATGTCCAAAATATTTATTTATTAATTCCATTCTTATCATGTTCTTCTTCAAACTCAATGTTTATACGAGTGATTCCTTAAATATTGATTTATTATTATTATTTATTGTCTGAATATGGATTTATTAACAAAACATAATGAATCCTAAAGAGACATCTTTTCAGGAACAATAAAAGTGTTTCCACTCATTGAACAAAGGAATTAACAAGCTCTCGATACTCGGTGTTTGTTAAACAAAACAGTGACGAATCAAAACCGGCTCCGATACAGACAATACAAATAAAAGCCTAAACAAGTAATTTATTTAGGGAACAATAAACTTATCGTCCGATCGATCCGACAACAAACAGAAACTGTTTGTATTTGTCTAAAAAGACTAACACTGAATTATCGTTCTCCTTATGTCCTTAAGGGCCTTTTACTTTGGCGCTTTGTTTTTTGTAGCCCCATTACAGGGGCGGTATTAGTGAAATCTCGTTTCAGATCTACGCGTAGTGGACAAAGTGGTTTCATTTAGTCAATACTGTTTAAATGTTAACTATTAACATAATGAATTGATAGACAATAATGTAATTTACAAATGAATAACTGATTATATATATCAATCAATCAATCGTTAAGCTATTCGCATACATCCGCTGCCAGCCACCTCCTTCAAGTCGCCGGTCCATCGCGCTGCAGGGCGCCCTACGTTTGCCCAATCGTGGTATCCACTCTAGTGCACTTCGGCTCCAGTGACCATCGGTTCATCTGGAGACATGGCTGGCCCACTTCCACTTCAGCATACTGATTCTCACTGATTGATATATAAGTATTAGATATATATATCATAGATATATATAATAGATATTTACACGTTGACATTTAAAGGTAAGTACTGAATATCTTCGTATAATTATGTAATAATTCTTAATTCTTTCAGTTGCTACCCCAAGAACTGATCATTCCTTTAAAATTGAGTCGATTAGAAAATGAATTAAATTTATATTTGAATGTCCTAAGCACCTCTAATTAGTTAATTTTGACGTTTATCATTTTATGAAACCCTTAATATTTTTTATTCTTAATCAGTTTTGACGTTCGGTGAGAGATGCCTCTAATTGAAAAGGGGTTTTCTACGTAGCAATGATGGTGCTTGTCAAAGAAGAAAGTCAGTACGAAATCAGTAGAGAAAGCCATTTGATGTAGAATACGAGAGTCTCTCATTGTTTTAACTCTATCCTAGTCATCTGAATATTTACCATTTATGAATTCATTTAACACTGTCTGTCTGTCGTTATTTATATTATTTACATGCTTACAATTATCTATTTATAAAACTATATTGTCGTGTGAAGTCCTTAATATTATGTATTATTTGTTACACGCTATGACCTTACATCATATTCGTTTTATAATAATATTTTTATTAAAAATGAATTCGATTGACTTATGCATTGTTTTGTAAGCTTACGTATTCGAATAATGATGTGATTACATATATATTTATTTATGATTACATAGCCCTTAGATAATAAAGTAAGATTATAAACAATGCATTAGTTAGTCGAATCTTATATACGAGTAGATATTATAAAACTTGTTCTTCTCTTTTCTGCTCATGACTTCTCTAGCAGTCTCATTTTTTGTTTTATCTATATATTAATACGTGATGCAAAAACTTTAATCCTCTTTTTATGAAAATTGCGCGGACGCAGGAGCATAAAATTTGGCACACTTATAGTTTATGTGTTGGAGAAATGCAGAACGCTAATATTTTTCAATAATAATGCTTATAAAGTACATTAAATCAATAAACAAAACATTACACACACTACCATACATTTCACACACACATACATACACAAGTATTTGTACACGCATACTTTCATTTTGTCCATAGACATAGAGTACTGACATAGACATATCAAAAAGAAAAGTTTTATTTGCCTCATTTAATATAAAAAAGATTTTAATAATAATGCATTATAAGTACAATAAATCAATAAATAAAACATTACACAAACCAGATTACTTTTGACACACGCATACACAAGTATTTGTACACGTATGCATACTCTATGGTCAAATTGTTTCTTTTGTTTATTATAGACATAGTTGAATGTCAAACAGAAAAGTTTTATTTGACGAATTCTACGTGAAATACTGAGCGCTTATACAAATTTATGTTATAAGTTGTGTATCAGCAACATACATTTAAATGTACACAGACTATCATTATATGCATAAAGAAAATTCTGTAGCAGCAATCTGCAATAACAACATTCAGGTACAAAAAAAATATAATTTGTTATTGCTGGTTCTTAATGAAAGAACTTTAATTATGCCTCGATATAGAACATTAACGGCTCGGAGTGAGAGACAAAGAAGGAATATTTCTCTAAGAGGAAGGAATAATTCCCCATCAGTAGTATTCGATAGTAATATGATTTTGAGAGATACATTTAAATGTGCTCTAAATGTCATTTAATGGATTTAGAGTGCAGGTTTTGCAATGCGAAACATTTTGAATCTAAAGTGATTTTAGGCGACCGAACTGCATTCACTTCATGTTGTCACAAAGGTAAAGCATTATTACCACCCTTAAGTCAAAATGAATATTTTAAATCATCGTATCATGGACTTACTTCAAATGAACTTTCAATAAAAAGTAAATCAAAAAATTATTTTGAAAATATTAGGAAATATAATTCATGTTTAGCTATGGTTAGCTCAGAAGCCAAAGTTGCTGAGGCAAGGGCAGTGTATCATTTCAAAATACATGATGTTTTTTATCACAGATCAGGCCCAATGATTGCCGCTTATAATCGCTCACCATGTTATGCACAATTATATTTTTATGATTAATTATTAATTATAGGTTACAAGAACGTATTAATCAAACATGTAACAACAACATAATGCGTAAAATTTCACTGGAATTGGACAAAACATGCCAAATAATTGGAGTTTTATTAAATCGGCCAGTTTTTACACATGGGCAATTGTATGTCCCAGCAAGTAGAGTTCGTTCATTCGATGGTTTAAGGTATTATATATCCAAATATAACGGCCCAAGACATTTAGCAAACAATGAAAGAGTTTTTACAAAAAACATTGTTTTCAGAAAAGTTTTAAATCATTAATTAAATTATTGCAATATGCGATGAAAAATGCTCTAAATGGATAGTATTTTTAATGCATGATTTTTTTGTTTTGCATCTTATAGCATGTTTTGTTTTAATAAACATTTTTTTAAATAGGTATTCTTTATTTAATTTCATATAATTTGTTCAAAAAAGAGATTGGCAAATAACAGTCTTGGTCAAATCTGTGGTTATAGTAGTTTACTTTTCGACAGTAGAACCTTAATAATGTTTGAATATTATATTTTAATAATGTATATTAAGTCACTTACAATTTAAATTTATTATGGTCGAATTTCGACCACTGGGCGACCACTAGTTATAATAATTTTATTTCGGAATTTTTGGTTTACTAACCGATTTAGTGTAAATAAGTAGTTGTAATTCATTCATTCTTAACTTAAATATGTTATTTCTATTTCATTCTAATACATTCTTATTCTTATAAAATGTTACTTCGAAAGCGCTTTCTGAAAAAATATGTTAAAACAGTAATAAAAAAAGTGATATAACTACCTTATTTTTGAAAATGGTCTTTTCACGACTTTTCTATTGAAATACATATTGCTTAGAGAAAAAAATTAACAAACTCATCCATCTTTTTCTCATTAGCGGACGCCATTTTGAAAATTTATATAGTCTATGTCATTATCATAAATTTGATGAATTGAAAGACAACTAAACCGTCCAGCCGTATGCGTAAAGGAATTGACATCCGTACATACACATATATACATACGCTCAGTGAACATTAACCTCCTCCTGGCGCAGTCGGGTAAAAAGAGACGTAAAAATGTAACATGAAGCGCACTCTAATTAATACAAACGCATGTGGTTCCAGAGCTAACCGTAAATGCTAAGGATATGGCAGATGTTATTCATTACCGTAAGATTCTTACCTTCTTGCTTAAACATTATTACAATATTTTAATCCTGCGCATTCTTAATGCCACTTATCATCAAGTAAATACCCCTAACCTTGCACATTACACTGTATAAAAATATATAGAATACCAACTATTTAAAGATATCTTTGAATGTGACACGTGCGAAAATAGAGCGCAGTATTTAGCTGGTGCACGTCTCCCGGCGACATCAAAGGAAGCCATTTATCCCTGTAATGCTTCATTCCGATCGCAAAGCGCAGGACACGAAACGGAGCTTTTTGTATTGAAATATTTTAGTAACCCGCATAGGTGTTCTGTGTTTTACTATAACGCTTTGAACCATTAATGTCTATATGGCATACAAAGAGACTATGTGGTCGAAAGGAAACGAAAATAATTTGTACTACATTAGCATTCAGATACCTTTATGTACTTGGTCTTTATTATGAGATAAGAGACAAATAAGCAAGAGGGTCGTCGTAGATGGTTTCACCACATCCACCAATAGACCTGTCATTTAAGAGACGCGATTGTTATTACCTTTGTTTGAAAAGTTAGAAATTCGAAGTAAGAAATAACCATGCGAGTTAAGTCGCATGTGATAGCTAGTTATACATATATTTAAGTTCACAAAGTTTTTGTTGTGTAATGCGAGTTTCCATCATCACAATGTATAAAGGAAAACATTTATTTAGGCGAAATTCATATAGAACAAACTTATAATGGAACAAACAAGTGGCAAACTCAAAGTTGTTTTGGCGTAAATTTTGTATTTTATACTTTTGATTATATTTAATATATATTAGACGAGTAAATAGCTAACATTCACTGCGTTGAAAGTTCAAATTCAAACCATAAAAAGTGTTCAAAACGCATCTGCTAAGTGTTCATCATCATCATCAACCTACAGCAATTCACTGCTGAACAAAGACGTCTCGATTTTTGACTTCCCATATCCAACAGCTGCCAGTCACCTGTCGGATGTCCTACACTAGGTTTGCCAAGATGCGGTCTGCTCTCTAGAATTCTTTCACCACAGCTGTTGTTTGCGGCTATACGTCTATTAGTACTCGCATTTTATCTGCAAAAACCATGAATATTCGTTATTAAAAAGGGTTTCTTTATTTGTTTCTTTTAGTTGAAAGTGTTGTACAAACCCTCATAGGTGACTGTGAAAGAAAGAGGGTTATATTTTTCTAGTGTATTTTGTGTATCATGTAATATAGAAATGCACGATATGTCTTTGTTCCACCACAAAGTCTAAATATTTGAATGTATTTTTAGATTCTATTTAATATTTGATTGTCTTAATAGTAAGAGTGATACAGATTATAAGACTTTAGGATGATGTTTACCATCTACCGAAGACACATCGAACTCCTGAGTAATGAACTACAGAGCAACTACGAAACCTGTATCGCGATAATGAAATTCTGACGGCGATTGGTGTATACACAACAATTCAATCTTAAACGTTGCGTCGCGGCACACTAGGCATGATTATTTCACCAGCTCGGAGGATTCTCCTTTTATGTTGGAGGAACATGATAGCCACTAGTCTCCATAGGTTATAGTGTGCCAACCTTAAAAGAAATATTCTAAAGGGGAATTATTCGTTTATACACAATTTATCTGAAACTTTAATTCCATACGCAGTGCATGCAATGTAAGCTTTTGAAAAACTTTTCGTTAATACTCAGCGCTTTTTGGTCACAGCGTAATGATATATAACCTCTACCCTTTTCGATAACTGGGCTCTCTAAAACTGAAACGTTTTTTTTTTTAAATCGAACGTACTTCTTAAGATAAGCGCGTTCAACTAAACAAACAAATTCTTTAGCTTTATAATATTAGTAGAGGTGTTTATGTTCAGAAAAATATAAGTATATTTAGAGGTGCCACCTATTATGTTAGCGGGATAATGTTATACGCTTTTGTCTAATTCTTCACGATAAGGACGGGAGATAGGGTTGTATATGTTTGACAACAAAACAGTCGTTTTCATTGACTTACAAATATACAACAATCAATGAGTATGATGCAATAGTTCCGTCTGAATATATCTACTACTGCCCCTATGGAAAATTCGTGCAAAAAGATTAATGACGTCACCCCACTCCGCTTTACTCCTTCCATAAACACTCGCCCCTGCATCAATCACTTAGCCCTTTGATGTATTATTTACTTGGTAAAGTTATTTTTGTGTCTCTTCTGTTTTTGAAGGGGAATAAATATTTTTCAACCGCAGCTGTCATTGTCATTATTTTAGATGATGGAAACTGTATCGGATGGGTAAGGGGGGCATATAGTGTTTCTTTCTAAGTTTCATACAAGAAAATAAATTGATGCACATTTAACAACAGTTGATATTATAGTTTAAATTTTGGCTCGTATATTAGAGAATTTCTGATATAGATAGATATTTGTCACACGTTTCAGGCAATGGTATTAGAGCTATCAAAATGCTAAGCGTAAATAATTCTTTCAAATTAAAAGAGTTTTCTGAGCACGTAAGTAAGCTGATACATAATCAGACAATCATATAATTTGAAAATGAGTTAATTTTAGTTTAAGTGGTTTAATTTTGAAACGTTTACAAGGCGCAGAAATAAATTCATTGGTGAAACTGATACGCTCAAGGAAATACAATTGCAGTACACGAACATCGTGTATTTCTTAAATTCAGCAAAAATAAAACTCCGAAATACCAGGTAGTCAACATTTTTCTGGCACGGAAAGTCCAAGCCTTACTTTCATATTCCAAGTATTACAGGAAAATACGCAATGATCGACAATATAAAGTAAAGTTATATTCAAGTTACAAAAATGTTTCAATTGACCGGATACGGTATTCATGAGATTCTGCGAACCCCTTTTTTCTTATTTAACAGGCAACATTAATATATTTGTGTGATGTAGAAAAGGAAAAAAAAATGAGAAAAAAACAACCGCATCGGCTAGGTCATGCTTCACTAAAGGACCTATACTGTTGAACTATTGAACTTTAAAACTATGTATAAACACAACATAATGTACAGTCTTATACAATAAATAATAAATAATCTCACATATGTCACATACGGCTGTCTGATTCACATTTTAAATAAATTAGGATAATTAGGTATTATATTTATTAGGCCTATGTGCAGCAATAGACGTAATTTGGCTGAAATGATGACGACGATGATGATAGATAAATTACACCCAGACACGGATCAAATAATTGTTGTTGTATTGTTAATTGTTGTGTTGTAATATTTGTTCTGGGTGGGCATCGAACCCATGACACCCGGCTTAGTAGTTAGGGCCACTAACCACTAGACCTTCAGGCCCGTCAAAAATTATCATAGCTTAACCGGTATTTTTTAGGTCATTGCGACAACCTCATCACATCTTATCAACACTCTTTAGATAGTCGTTTAATGCTGGGGAGATATTTCTTTTAGGAAGGAACTTTTAGTTTACTTTATCACGATGACCAGATGAGTTGGTATAGGGTTTGTTTCAAGCTTCTCTTCTTTTTGCAGTGCTCCTAGTACGTTGTATAATTTGCTCCCTCAGTCGACTCCAACGACAGCTAGATGAATGTGGGTAGAGGCTTTCCGTATTCTTAATCCGTCCCCAGATATCTTAATCGTCATACCTAAACAAGTTCTTTCGAGATCTCTGTGTCAACTTTTTTAAATAAAATAAACACATGATGAATCAAAGAATGGAACATGTAGATCCCCGAGGTGATTACCCGAAATGCTCTCAATAAATCCTACACATTTTTTTCTCAGTACAAAAAATAAATATCGCGTGTTGAATTAGCAGTGACTCATTTTAGTAAAAACTATCGAAGGCCATATTGAGGTTGTCTAAATACCACTCTTTGTTTCATTTCGTGCGCGACCGCCAATTGACTGTGATTTCAAGGAACCGTTAGATAATACATACTTTTTCCTGGAGTATTTTAGCCAGAGATGCAGGAAATGTCAATTTCTTACTAACTATGTAATTAAAAGAGATCCTTAAATGACAATCAATTTTATTGCGCAAGTTTATTGGACATAAAGCACTCTAAGATTTAGATGCGGTCAGTACACAGCCGGTTGCAAAAATTTGGAGAAACCTATGTCCATTAGTGGACATCTCATCAGAAAGCACTCATGGCTTCACTACACTAAAACAATGTTTCATTTGCGTATAATTTTAAAATTTAAAAGACAACAATAAAATAATTGCAACCAAAGAAAAGTAGTGTTTTTAAATATACATAATTGCTCATAACTGTTACTATTGTTAAACTTACTTGTAAATGTACATTCTAAAATACAATAAATTGAATTAAATTCGTAATGAGAAATAGTTTTAATATTTTTGTAAATTGGAAATGGAGTAAATATTCGTAAATGAAACAGGATTGACACAACAGGCCATGTATTGCCGATTACCGTTAAATAACTCACTGAAACAAAAGTATTTTGTTGTTCATTGAAGTTTCATTACCGAATATCAATTAGGCTTTACAAGTTATTACGTTACAGGTATATAATAGAGTAGCGAACTAGAGCCAAAAATGTTTTACTGAGAAACATTTAGAAACTTCGAAGAACATAGTTCCTAAGCTGAAATTGATTTAAGTCTTCGCAGAAGATAATAGTTTGCCATGTTTCTATTTGGGCTACAGAGAGAACTACATTAGCGTTTAAGACGATCGATTCAAGAAGTTTAAAACAGTTCAAAATTTAAAAACACACTATCAGTTTTAGCTAACCTGCGTCTTGACTTGCTCTTCTGCGTCCTACCTGAATGTTAAATAAATCTCTCAGTCTTGTATCGTTTTCTTTAATAACCAGTTTATCCTATTTATTCAGTATTCTTCCAAAGGCCTACCATTATTCATCTTCTACATCCACAGTGAAAGTAATGCAAAAATAACTTTAAGTCATCGTTTATCATCTTTCCCTCCTTTGACGTTAAAAAAGAAACCAAATCGACTGTTTTCGGAACTATGAAACTATAATTGTCTCTTTATAAAGGTATCACTACTTTAAAAGGTACGTCTGAAGGAAGATAGTCGTTAGCTGTATCCTCCGTTCACCCATTAGAGTTGAAATATTTTTATATAATTTCGTTCACCTTGAGTAAAACTAATTCAACTACAACAATTATTATCAAAGTCGGTTTTTGAAGTCGGTTTAACATTTAAATTGCGTTAATTATCTCTATTTCTGAGTTTGATACCGTGTTTGAGGAAGAAATATTTAAATTCTTAGGTTACCTAGACCAAGAGTAACGGAGAAAATTGGAAGAAATAAATGGAGTTGATTCCACTTAATCTTGAAGGTCAACAGTCCTGGGTAAACATTGGTATTTAGCCTCCAATTATATAACCTACAGGTAGGGTTCAAGCTTCCTTTTAAATTATCTCGGTCTTTGTGCCTCTTCTTAGAATAATCTCTCAAGCATACGATACTGTTAATCAGGTAACAGATCAATCAAATTTAATCATACTTATTTTTAAATCAATTCTGAACTACAAAACCAGTTTTAAATATCGGCACGTGCACAAGGTTATTCATGCGGAACTAGTAGTTAAATCACAAATAATTTTTATTAAGTGCAAATAAATTATACATATGTTTTGATTGTTTGCAAAAAACAACTCATACAAAAAACTAAAGATCCTCTTTGTATCAAGTACAGAAAAATCAATATTGACTACTGACTGTACGTTACTATTTGTACAATCCTTACGGGTCGCATTCACTTCCATACTAGGAAGGCTATAAAGCCTTCCTAATAAATATTTAAATCAGATAAACTCTAATCACTGTAAAAATCTCAATCCAAATCAGTTACTAACGCAGAATGAGTTTATATAATATTATATTTACATCACAATGTAAACTTGACCGTTTGTATAAAATATTATCTAATATAACAAATGAGTGGGCCCTTTCTTCTGAGGGATGTCGTGATGGTGTGCTATTAGGCTATTATTCACGGGTATAGTGTCACAGACATGTGTCATGGTGTCACAACATGTCTTGGGACCTTTCACAGTGACTTATTGTTTTTTATTTGTACAGCTGTAATGAATCTATGAATACATCCAACCCACCTGCGCTAAGACACAAATTTAACTGTTTATTGTTCTGGATAAGTTCGTTGCTTATAGCAGGAATATTGGCATAGTGTGTTGACTGACTCGTTAGTATAGTGAGAGTCATCTGATCGCTAAGTTTGAATCCGTGAGTTCATTTTGAATTGTGTGACGTATGATTATTTGTTTTAAATCTGGTTGTAATATATCCTAATTTGTTGATTTAAGTTTTTCTTTATTTGAACTTTAACGATGTGTTAGTATAGGTCAAAGCTTACTAGCTAAATTCTGGTCTATTCATCATTGTATAAATATGTATGTATTTATGTCTGTATGTATGTATGTAGGTATGTGTTTCCTTTTATATATATATTTATATATCATTATGTATTACATGCAATATTTATACGCAAATTAAAAAATCAACACTACTAGCTCTAATGTTACACCTGCTACATACATCTCTGCATCACCCAAAGTCCACCTTTTGCAATGTAACTTATTTGCAGAAATAATAAATAAATAAATAAATTACAACCACTTTAACGTCTCATGCTTCGGAATTGAAATTTAGTACTTTTTTGATTGTCTGTACTATATTTTATTATGACTTGGTTAGGTCAATGATTGATTTCAAGTGAAATCTCTACGATCATAATCATAGACTTTAAATTCAATAAATGAATTAAATTAACTGAAGGTATTTTAGTTCACAATGAAACGCTGCTGTTATAATCAGAATTGACCGACGAAGAAACTCTTCAGCAATCAACAGCACACAGGCGCACATTTAATTTAGTGCATTTCATCATTACAATTAAATTAAATATAAAACTAATACATGGATACATTTTTTTTTTAATTTTTTTATTTAAAACCTACCAAAGTGACTCTATTCTGCCTGATGGAAAGCATAAATAGAATCCAAGGGCGGTGGTCGCCATACTCACTGCGAATCACGACAGTGTAATATGGTGACCTACGCTATGGAGGCCTAATGAGATGCTTTTTCACGCCCCGCTTAAAGGACCCGGGATCGTAGTGGGAGGGAAACACGTGTGCTGGTAATTAATTTCAGGTTTTAACTGATTTGCACAGGAGGGAAGAGCCGAACCGTTTAGTTCGGGAGAGTATGTCTACCATTCTGAAACGGTGATTTCTAAGGCCAGCACGAGTTGTCCTGTAGAGGAACGGAGAAAATGGGATCAGTTGGAAGAGCAATTAATTTACATTGCATAAGAAGAACTAATTGCAATTAATTTACATCTAATTTAAATCAAAAGTCAAATATAATTAATTTATTAAATTTCAGATTAAAAAAAAAGTCATAAATTACCTGGGCATTTAAATAACGCTAGAATCGAAATACTGCAGATATGTAAGTAGTTCCAGCACTTTATACTTATAATTCAAGGTCAAAAATACGAGCATCCTTTATATTACTTGTTATGTAAGATGAGTAATACTTCGTTTTTTATTTGATGTTACTATGTCAACAGCAGTATCTTCCTAATTTTGTGCCAACTTCTTTGACGTGAATATTACCCCTTTTGACACATTGAGTATTATTGTAACCAACACTTAGACTATGGTCTTGTAAAAACTCACATTCATATTCGGATTCTTGTTGCTGCCGTGTTCTCTTTGTAATCCCTACTATTATTTTAAATACGAAAGTAACTTTGTCTCTCTATTACACTCACGGCCAAACTAGTGAACTAATTTTATTGAAATTTGGCTTGAGATATTTTTTTTATTTTTTTTTTTTTTTAAATACAACATCCGCATTAGGAATAAATTCTGTGTCGCGGGGGACTTTACAAATATACAAGAAACGGACACAAAGAACACCCAGACTCGGAACAACAATTTGTGGATCACACGAAGTGTTGTCCCATGTAGGATTTGAACCCACAACACTCAGCGAAGTGTAAAGTGGCGTGGCGACCGCTTAAACCACTAGGCCAATCGTGCAGTCGTTTTGATTCTAGAGGAATAATATAAACTTCTTTTTACTGCAATAGACGACACACATGGGTAGAGCTACGTCTAAAATATATTCTTTTACATTATAACATGTCAAAGAATGTGTAGAATTTAAAACAGGTGAAGAATATGCATATTGTATTATTTGTTATTGAGACAACTTGAAGTTCATGACTAAAATGTTTCAACTTTATAAGACTAAAAAAAAGCCAAAGTGAATATTGAAGAAACATAGTTTGCAAGCAGCCTGGAAATTGTTTTAATGTGAAACTTATCATCGTTGGATAAAATTATAAAACCATTTAGCATGGTATTATATAAAATGTAAATAAATGTTGCACAAACTCGTACCGGCGACGAACGTAACCAGAGTAATTTCCTACAACTTTCACGGATAAGTTTTCTCAGATAGAGTCGCCTCGTGCTGAGCAAAATGAGGCGTAAACCTTTGGCAGTCCGTTGCGAGGTGCCGCGGTCCAAGTAAACCGATTACTCGATGCGCTCCATGTAGCCCGGGAGCTTACTTTGTTACTATTGTAATTTGTAACAGTATTTTTTTTGTAGGACAAAGAGAGCAAACGAGCAGTTAGTATTAAGTTAGTTACGAGCAGTTAATTAGTAGTTACTGTTGCTCGGAGTGTCAGGTGACTAATTGAGCAATTTATATAGAACAACATCATTACAAAAAAAAGGAAAACCTGATGCAATCCTTTTACCAACCCGGTTAGCGAGGTATAATAGGCCAAAACCTCCTTCCTTAGAGGCCTATGTCCAGCAGTGGACTGTCAAAAGCTGTTAATGATGATGATGATGACTGGTACTCATTGACCCAAGGTTTTTAGGAACCATACTCTTGCAGATCTTCCAAGTTGAATCAATCCAGAAATACCTCCATATTCACTATACCTTAACGTAATTTGAAGGATCTTGGCAATCGATGCTTCAAATCACTTTACATAAGTGAATGAAGTCTAGAAGGAGAACCAGATACAGTAGCGCCCTATAAAAAAGTGAGAACAGTATTCTGTAGGAAGTAATCACTTCCCATTAGATACTCCCATCGACTCGTTTCCTTTCCTTAACCATAAAAATGGTTCGTAATAGGTGACATTACATTATCCAAGTATAAAATACTACACATTTAATAACTCCTTACTCACAAGGTAAATTCACCGTCGGGAGCACAGTGCTGATTTAGCCGTTATAATACTATGATTTACTAGACTTTGATTTGGTTTAACGCTTACATTTTGGTGGCTATAATTATAAATGTCTATTTGCTAAACTTTTCTATCAAAAGGTTACGAGAAGGTCTATGTAGTGATTCTTGATATTAATTTTGCTCACCTAACAGGCACATTGTCAAAGTAACCAAGATATAATATTAATATGAAAAGAAAAATATTAAATACAAATTGGCTTACAATATTTGCCTAAAAGCATATTTAGACTATATGTGACTGCTATGTGTACTATATTTGTTTAAAATACAAAATATGTTAGAAAATTTTACCCATACTGGACACGTAATTATTTTTGAATCTCTTTGTAAAAAAATATACTTGTTTTAATATTTTTGTGAAACATCAGACTCATTAAGGCTACAGATCTCATTATTAGTAACATACAAAAGTAGACCTCGACTGAACATCTGAAGGTGAACTGCTTAATCTATTATACAGGAGCAATAGCGAGTTATATAAACATATTACACATATATGTATATACGTAAGTTATACATTTCAGACTTCCTAATAATAGATAATAAATATGCCTAACTCAGTATTCACTTTTATGTAATTTTGTCAAAGATACTTATTTAATTTCATAATTCTGCTTCATTTTATCGTAAGAGGTGACTAAAGGAGCAAACTATGCCGGACCATGTCACTCCAACGAGGAGGATAACTTGAAACAAACTCTACCGCAATTCGCCTAGCCGGTGGTATGTTACGCCAAAACTTTTTTCTAATAAGAAGCTTATGTCCAGTTGTACACTGTTAAAAGCTGCTGATGATGAATTAATTTGATCAAAAGTGCACATAATTATATTCTTGTTTTACCTATGTGTGTATTGTAAGGATTTGTAACTTTATGGTTTCTGACCCGAAATACTCTCGGGTTAAGCTACATAAAACTTAAGGGGCTAAAGCACATTGCCATTTCACAGAGTTACGGGAGAGGGGGTAGCCTCATTGACTCGATTAAAATTAATAAAAGAATCCCTTAAAACCAGTTTCCTGTAAGGCCATGGTTTTTTATATATATTTTATATAAAAAGTCTAGCTAGTTTTATATTGGCACCGTGGAATGAAGATCGAAAATAAGCTGACAAGAACAAGATCAATAAACTCTATTTAACTATATGTGTAAGGCACCTACTTTTTAAGTGTTTAGCTTCATTTTTTAAGGTACTTTAATACCTCAGGTAATCTTCTCTTCTAAGGAGTTCTCAGGAACTCTGCTTATATAAAATATTGTACATTGATTTTTCACCAATACATTATAATGTTCCCTCTCCTCTGAAATTTTCATTATTTTATAATGAAATTTCAATTAATAACGTCAATAATTAAGTAATGCTGGTCATATAAATATTAACAAGTAATGTGGAATTAATTTTGTCACAACTAATATCGACGTAGTGCACGCTGTAAATATTATATTAATATTCAGTAGATGTTATCTCCGGATATCAAATTAATTATGTGCGAGATAAATCCACAGTGATACTATAATTCATTCAATGATTAACACTTTGACATTTCTTGTAAAATATAAAGTCATTGTTAGTGAAATAAAATAATATATTTAAATAGCATTCATGAATAAAAAAAAAATCGTAGGCAACCGGTAGTATTCCCGGAAGGCAAACAGTTACAACATTAGCATTACTAATTCTCTGTTACAAAAAACTTGTCACAAGAAGTATCATTCACAGTAAGGAATAAGTAGTTATGACTACTACGACTGATTAACAATCTGACGTTAGTAAGCTAAATTACCTGCAAGAAGAATGCCTTCTTCAAAAAAGATTAGATTTTACCGAAATAAACAATTAAACGCAAAGAAATAAGACTTCTGGACGGTTTGGGACTGCGGTCCACTCTGTATTTTGAAAGGAATCTAGGAGTATTAAACGTATTTAAAAGTAAAAGTAATAAAATGAAACGATAAAAACTTTTCGCAAAGCTAAATCTAAAGCAAATCATTATTCCTAAATATCTCTCATTTAGGATGTTCAGGCAGAGATCTCTGTTAAAGTATATGGTCTTATGCAAGAGTAAAACTCAACAAAGTATACAATACCTCTTGATCTTGATTTTTATTTATATATTTGTCTATGTTACAAAAAACACAGATGATTTTTGTCTAAACGAGATAAAGAAGAAGGAGCAGCGCACGTTGTCGTTCAATAACCTGACAGATTTCAAGTCAGGTGTACAAGAAACGGAAAAAGCAAGAAGTTGGTGTAATATTCTCTAAAATAATGACTAGATATGAGAATGCGTGATTTCTCTACACAAAACTCGACTTGGGTCTTTGAATACTATTTGTAGCTGGAATGTATGCTGCCGACACATTGAAGCCGATCGAAGGGCAAGAAATTCTCGGGAAAGTTAAGTGAGTCTGTCTCAAAACGAGAAGAGAGAGAATTTACTTGATGATTTTAAAATTCATGAGTTGGTGTCAAGCTTGATGGGTATGAGACGTTGGCAGCATTGTGTTCTTATGTCTAAACTTCAAAGAGTAGAATTGCAAGTGTTAAAGGAAGAAAGAAGAATTTGAGAAAAACATTAAAGAGAATCTTGACAGTATATTAAAGAAGCCCGAATGTGAAGACTAATTGAGTCAACCATCTAAGTAAATATGTGGGGGGCAGTAGAACAACGAAATGTAAAAAGCTTACACCAGAATGGTGAGATAAGGATGTCAATAGAGTGTTTAAAATATTAATTGGCATAGAATAAAATAACGTGGTTGGATGTACTGATCAGAAAAGCTAAACAAAAATGAATCAGTTGGATATGAATGATCATGTGCAAAAAAGAAAGGTCTTGTATAAGATAAAAACGAGTGAACTAAAAGAACTGATTGCAAGGAAAAGAGAGGAATATAAGAAAATATATGATAAGCAGTTCTTCAACAATTTCCGGATCAATGTGAAGCTATTTTTGAAGCTTATTAGGTCGGCCCGGATAAAATCGGATAAAACTGATTTAGAAGATATTAGATATATAGATGATAATATTCTTAAGGAAAACAGATCGTTAGAAGAATTATATATTAAAAATTTATTTGAATGTCGGTAAGTGATATTAGTATATATGAAATATTAAGAGCAATGAAGGGTATGAAGGCCGATAAAGCTTCAGGATATGACAACGTGTCGAGTGAGATGCTGAGAAGGGGGCACCTCAGTATGGAGCCGTGCTGCAGCACGACTGAGAGAAGGTGTTAAGGCAAGAGTGCCCTAGTTACAGAGAAATTAGTCTTTTTAATATCATTTTCTATCCACCCCTCCGGAATATGATTTTATATGTATAAAATCACATATTTAAATATTCTAAAATACACAAATATACAAATACTTCCTAATAATAGAACATTTTTTGTCATAGTGTTCCTGCGAAGGCGGCCTTGACTTCCACCAACGTATATTTCCTATATTGTGCAAATATTCGATAGATGAGGTGCTATATGCTTAAAAAAACTGTACCAAAATATTACGAGTAGCTGTTGCTTAAAACCAAGTTAATTTATAAATAAAATAGGAAGGGTTTGTCTCAAGCGTTTCTTTTTTATACAGTGCTATTAGTCTGCGTAGCTTGTTCCCTTAGTCCTCTCTTACAACACCTACGGGATGAATAGGGGGTAATCACACTCCATATTCGTAATCCTACATTATACATACAGTTTAAAATAACGTCTTAGTTTTTGAGTCTCCCGGCTCCTGGCTTATCCAATGCGCGTGTCTCTTATCCAGACCGAGAAATTGGACTGAGCGTGAAGTGTAAGTACACGGAGCTGGGTAAACACGGTGCTTATTTTATTTCTCCGCTGAACCTACTAATGAACTGTTAGCGCTGAACTGGAAACATACATTTCTGTAAAACAATTTTCATTTTCTTTAATTATAATTATATATTTCAAGATATTATTACACGAGTATATGTGAAACCTAAACTGAGCATTAAACTGTAGTAAATACTTTAGACTTTAGACGTTTTTTAGTGAGAAAATAATGTCCTCGAAAGAAGACCAGGTACTGGTGAACGTAGGATGGTCACAGCTCTCCATGATCGCCTGGACGTAACACCAGAATCAGGCCTGAGATGGTTACGCAACATGTTATAATATAATATATATATGAACATATATGATGAGTACATCATATACATATACTATATTATGCAAATTAAAATATCTAGATAAGTAATACAATATAGTACCAAATATATCGCTGTAAATTTAATTTGTTGAAGTTAGACATGGTTATCAAGTAGTTTGAACCTTGACATTTTATTTGTCCTTGGTTTAGTTATGATATTAATATGTTGTGGTAAAATCTATAAAAATTAATTTTAAAGCTAGAGTAATAATTTAGCTGCCGGAAGTAGAGGATCATCGCGTCTCAAGCGGAGTAACGTCACAGCGTTCACTGAACATCGCTATTCGATGTTAATAATTGCTTTTCCTCAATATCCATTATAATAGAATCCAAAGTCAATATTGAAACATATTATATCTAAAACCAACAGTAATTTGATAATTATATTTGTGAGCGTTAATAACGAATTCGTGCAATTACAGGCTTAGCTTTAATTGAATTACTTACACTTAATAAATTTAAGTAATTAAACCCGCACCGCTAAATCTATTTATTTATAATATTTTGATGTAAGATGAAATATTAGTTGCTTCTATGTCTAGCAATGGTTAAATTAAAACTAATTAATAACAATACTTTATCGTTTGTAAAAGGAAAAGTCTATGAATACTATATACAGTCATGTCTTTTCGGCGAAGCGGCAGATCCATATTAACGCTCGCGTTTTGAATATACCTTATTCAATAAAAGAGCGTAATAGTAGTAGAATTTTGGAATGAGAGTGTAGAAAAGGACGACAGTCAGACGTCCTTGTGACTTATGAGCAGTAGGCGTTCATGAGCGGAGTAGTTCTTTTTCAGTAGGTGACCGTTTTGTTATCCACTTATATAAGTAACAAAAAGAAAATGTTCTGTTCTTCAAGGTATGTGACAATGTTTAAATATTTAAATTAGCACAAATAGATAGATTAATGCACCGGATCTTAGCAATTCAATTCTTCAAGTCCACATCAAATAGTTACAAAACATTTCTTTTATTACGCTAATAAAACACAAACAAACTATTTTTTATTTAATTGGTATAGAATCAGTGGCGATATTATCGTATAGTAGATAAGTATCTATATTCAATAATAATGCCTGTGGCATGTTCAAACTTCCAAACTAAGTTCAAAGAATGTTGTATCTGTCAGCAAGGCTCACGTGCGACTGTGTGACATGCTCTGACAATAGGTCCGCGACGGAGAAGGCTGTTCCGGTATTACAGCCTTCTCAGAACTTCAGACATTCCTTTCCGGTATGTTTGTGTACAAATTTACTAATTTTAATATATTTATACTTATTATATTTCATTATATTGTACATATTTTAGCTATGTTTAATTTTTAATTTGCGCAGCAAAGAGGAAGATCTAAAACTTAGTACTGAGATTTTTTTTACATATTTTAGAAATAAAGCTTTTGTATTTCTCCATTTAACGGTTCATAGCTCCGTCATAGGCATTTTTATTTAATTGTGTTATGAAATATATTTCTATTTATCTATTTATAACATAACACAATTAAATATTTAGTAGTTTGTATTCAACACACCCATGCTAAAATTAAATTCTTAAATCTTTTCTGGACGTTTTCTAGTGCATCATTGTTCATTCAATAGCCAATTTTGTATCCAACAAAACAGACCCAGTATTTGATGGACTTTCGGTGATGTACTCATATATTGGTAGACGGAGTTGCAATACGTGAATCAAGCTCGTCGTACAATATTTTTACAACAGTTCATATGATATTTTCATGTCTGTCTAATTTTTTTATTATCGATGAACTTAATTGACTTTTTAAATTCTTTTTGTAGAAATATTTTGTAGCTCTGTAAAACTCAGTAATATAAAATTTAATATAGACCTTGGTTTCGATTTCTTGGATATTAAAAAAAGTAAATCAAATAAACTATAAACAAATTGGTTACTTCATAGTAATGGAAGTCAAAAAAATATCAGGCGAGAAAGTGGAAAAAAGTGCGGGTAGTCATATAAAATAAAATAATTCTCACAATATGGTCGCCGGCACTTACGATAGCATTGTGAACACCTGCCTGCCCATTACTTATAGTAGGGGTCGCTACCGCTCATGTCGTTTATGCCGCTCCACTACCTGAGTTTGTATTAGTAAGTACGCTTAGAAATTTAAGACTCGTTAAAGTGGCGCTTAGACGTGTTTCAACTTTTATTTGTCGGGATTATATTTAAATATTTAATTTTTTCATTCAATGTTATCTTCAAAGTAGGCAGTGTATCATTTAACTCAAATTATGACAAAATCATATTTTTGAATCATTTTCCTGAATGGTTTTATACCAACCTTGGAGCTTTATGAAGGGATAAGGCGATCTTTCACGTTGGTGACCTAAAGGAACACGTAATTATTCTATTGTTGTAGATATAAAAACCACTCACTAAAAAACAGTTACTAATGCATTCTTGCACGCTAAAACGATAAAATTTCTCTGTGTAGAGTAAGACTAAGATTAGTAACTACACATGACATAAAATAATATCACAAGCAATAATCGGTTTGGACGCTTTCGAATAGCTTCTCAAGACTACCAACGGATATTATTCCCAACTGACTGCTGGTAATAAAACTCTAAATAACAAAATATATCTTAAGAAAAGATGTTCAGGTCACGTAAAGAGTCGATCAAATGTTTTGCCAATTCTTTATAAAGTGTACGGGCACTCGGACGTCAGCCCTGGTCTCTCGACGCCAGACGCGGCTGAAATATACCACAAAATAAAACAAACCAATACGTTTAATCTTAGATTACTCAGAATTATTGAGCTTTCATATTTTTTCATCTTGAAATCCCACCCAGGACAAATTAATAATCGTACGATTAGCAGCAGTCTTCATGTTTCTGGGTGTGCTTTATCTATGATCTACCTATCATATACATCTTTAGATATAAATACTTAATAATCTGTATCAATAGTCTAATAACTATAGTATTGACCTTGTAGTATCAAGATCAAACGGTCGTGTGTACGAAATACGTATGTTTATTATGAGACTTTATTTCATAGCGTCATCGATTAATCCTGACAAAAATATTTTCTTAAGCAATCTTACATTAATATATATCGAAATCGATTCTGTCATTTCAACGCCTGATCTTGTCGTGATTGCAAAACTAATCAGCGTCTGATAGGCATCGACATTATTGATATGTCTGATAATATTTGCAAAATTGACTGTTGTCTGTTTTCCAATAAAAAAAAGCCTGAAAACACAACATTTCCCAACTTTTATCCTTTACTTTTCTGTCATGCACAAGTACCGAAAAACGAAACAAAATTTTGTTTATTTAAGTAACACAATTTTACTTACTATTATTTTTAAAAGTTTATCAAAATTTATATTTATTTGAGAATTTTCAAATCGGGCTATTACAGGCGTCTTCATTACTATTACATTAATTGATATAATCTGTCCTACAACGTCAGATCACTTTCATCATACGAACGTTAGGTGGACAAAAAGAGTGAAGAGGAGCGGGCCAGTGGACAAAACAAACAAAGGGAGACCTTGCAATAGATGGGAAGACGAAATTAAACGCATAGCGGGTCCAAATTGAATACAAACAGCGCAATCTAGAGAAAACTGGCACTTTTTGGAGGAGGCCCTTACCTGCAGAGGGGTTCTTACAGAATAACCACACTATATATAATTTAAAATTCTTTTATAAAATCAGTACCTACTAACTACTGTAATAATAAACTACTAAATGTTATCATTTGATACTTATCAAAACTAACCAAAATTGTAAACTTGCATTTCTGTAAGAAATAAACTGCTTTTTTTATTTTATTATTTATTTGAAATAATCTTGCTTTTAAATTAAAGATTTACCATATTACAAGCTTATACTGAACTCTTGTGTTTATAATTTTAATAGTCTACAATAAACATTAAAATGATCAATATCTACAATTTGAATGGTATATTAAGATTAAAAGATTTAGAATAATATTTTACACATGTCAATGATTACACAAAGTGATGAATCGTAGTGTTTACAGTTTTATAAGATCTCAAGTGTTAAATACCTTTAACATTTCGTGAACATTTCAGGCAAAATGTAGATACGAGTACTGTCGTAGAGAATATTAACTCATTTCAAAAGGACATTTTGATATGATAAATTGAAATGGCAACTTTATTACATTCTTGACATTTTCGATTATCAACATAAAAGGAAAAAAATCTATTTTCTCCACCCCTACTTAACCGAAACACCTTATACTCACTTATAAATAAAATGTCATTTGATTTCTCCCCGGGCTTTTCTCAACAAATTCATCGTGATAATGCCAGGAATAGGAGAAAAAAACAAAGGGTATCAAGTGCTTATATGTCCCTTAAGTTGTTAAGAGCCCTTTAAGGAAAATGGGTCAGTACTGTGGCCGTTCCCGAAGGTCTTCGCGTAATTTTGACTCAAGTTAAGAGAATATGTTGCTTTAGTTACTTTGATATAACAAGATTTGTGCTTCAAGTAATTCAGTTATTTCACGAGCTCGGCACTTGGTTCTAAGAATTCCAAAGCAGTATGATTTTGTTAATTTGGAAATGAAAGAGAAAAATGTATATCCTTTTCTTTGATGGTTCACCGTTAATGTAATTTTGAAACAGAGTTTGGGGTTTCCTTAGTATACCGTTTTAAATTTTGTTTTTGAAAATATTATTTACCTAATAAGAGTTGTGTCAAACTATAAATATTAATTAAAATTTTACTTTCAAAAAATTGGCAACATTTTCAAAGCTATTTTAATCATTTTATGCTACATATTAAGGTATACGAAGTACATCTTAATATAGAAAGAAGAAGAAGCATAACGCAAATTCAAATTATTCAAGAACTTAGCTATTTAAAACTACATAAATAAGTAACTACTAAAGGTTGATATACTGTTATAGTGATGAAAGTTATAATTCTAATGGCACAACCTACAGTATCAATTACAAGTTGACATTAAATAGATCGTTTGAAACAATAGACTTTATTGTTTTCACTACATATACTTCGAAGCCTACCCACTATGGTCCATTAAAAAATAAATCATTAACCTTTAACGAAAGGTTAGATCTTGACATATTTTCGACAACCACTAATCAAATAATCGACTAAATACTTATGTTTGTATCGATTTATGTAAAAGTGAAATAAATTACCTAATCTTTTAAAAATCTACCCTATCCGAAATAATAATGGCCCAGCACTCCAATATAGATTTAGTGTGTGTAAAACTGTAAATTAAATATAATATACCACTTTTCTAAAAAATAATTATTTATTCTATTCTAATTCTATGGCACGACGAGCGAAAACTATAACGACTATAAAAAAGAATTTTTTGAAACACGAACTAAATTTAACCTAAGGTCTGCTTAATTCAGTCAGATACAGTCAGAAGGTTTATCATATTGATCAGTGGGCAATCGAAAAATCCTGAAACCAAGGAAAACACCTATGTTTATTTAGGGCACAGGTAAACAGATAGGAACATAAAAACTTTGCTATCACGTTACATTTTCTGTATAAAATACGCTTACGTCGAGTGCAAAATGGGCAACGTAAAGCCATATGAGAAAGAGCCCGGCAATAATAATTAGTCTTTTAAAAACGGTAAAAGCTCATTGCTTCGTAACTAATGGCACTTTACACTTTAAACTTCGTTACCCATTTCTTCTACCTTCAAGAAGAGAGGTTTTTTATTTTTGAAAGATCACTTTGTTTATATGATAAAGAATATATATTAGAACAATGTTGCTTTAATAATTAAGAGGCACTGATAGTATATATTAATCAATAGCTATGAATTCAATATTACAAAGAGACGAAATATTACAAGGTACAGCAGGACCTCTTTAATCCGAACGCCGAAAATTCACCCTCCGTTCGGATTCGTGGAGCGTTCGGATTATAGTATGTTAAGAACTATAAATAGGTATATGTATATGGTAAATATTTTCCTGAAATAAAACAAATAGTATTGCAAAATTTTAATTAGTATACACTTATTCAAAAACATATAAACAGTAACATTTATTAAACTTTTTTGAAGTAACCCTTTATTTCAGTTTGTCGGGAGGTATTCAATGAGCAACTGGCGAGAAAAGCGAGCTGGTATGAGCCGTTCGGATTATAGAGGGGTTCGGATTAGAAGTGGTTCGGATTAAAGAGGTCCTGCTGTAGTAGATCCACACTGATTGTAGCACGAACGGGCACGCTCAACAGGGGTGTCTAATACTCTTACACAGAAGATCAACCTAAAGTGACAGCATCCGTGCTGTCACATTTTATTGGTGAGTGTGAGACGGGAGGCCCACTGATACAGGGGTAACAATTATCGTAATAAGTCTGTTAGCCTTACACCGCCACGATGACTTTCATGCCTTTTACGTCCCTAAGCGGAACGTGAAAAAGCATCTCACTAATATCGTCATACTGAGGATCGCCGTACATACTATATATATTGTTATATCAGACATATTGTCTGCATTCGCAATTAGCATGGGGACTAGAGTAGTAGTAGATTTACTATGACGGACTCTTAAATAAACGAAAAAAACAGGAAATAAAAATTGAAATTTTTTCAAACACACATCTTTGCTTTTGGAGGGATAAGCAGAGACGTGAGGCAGTCCTATTTTGTCGACTATTACAATATTTTTATTAAGTCCTAATTCATATTCTGCGTTTTAAACGTATTTCGTTATTGTCTCGTTGGTTTTTTTTCCTTGATTTTGCAACTAGTGAAACAGCAGACTTAAGGACAAGTATTTAAGAGTCACACAAATTGTAACCTGGTTTGAATATTGAAATCACATCATCAATGCATTTCAACGGTGAGCGATCGCTTTAGAACTTACGACATTTTAATATTTTTCCCACGTTTAAGTGAGACCGTAAAAAAGAATGCAAAAAGAAAGAAAAAAGCCATAAAATAAAAATAAAAGACAACGAGCAACAGGTTTCCATTCCTCAGCATCATCACGTAATCGTCAGTTGTACCTCTCGCAATAAGATTATTCTTAGCAGTATGTTTCAATTTATTTAGGAGATAGATTTATGATGCTAACAGGTATTATATTATAGAAGCGTACATCTTGAGAATGAATTATGGCTCTATATAATTGACAGCATGTTCTTCGTAAATTGTTTGTTCATTTACATGTTGTCAGTTTTGTTTAGTATACTCCTGAATGTTTTGTACAGCAAGCTATTACTATATATTTTGTATTCATTAGAGTTGTGATAAACGACAAAATATGTGTATCTCCTGACTTGCAGGTGGCTATGAGCGGCGGTGTTTACTTACTATTAGGATACTTGTCTATTTACCAAAGTCTTTACCGATAATAGAATACGATTCCATTGATATTTTACGTTACATTAGAATTTGCTAGGTAGTAGAGCCACGCTGACTTCAGCACGAGTCAGCCGACTCGACCGGGGCAGTACTACCCTCCCACAGAAGACCAAACTAAAGCGCCAGCATCCGTGTTGTCGTGTTTCGTTGGTGAGTGTGAGACCAGAGGCCCTTTGATGCAGGGGTGACAGTTATCGTGGTAACTGTGTAAGCCTTACACTGTCACGATGACTCTCATGTCTTTTACGTCCCCAAGCGGGGTGTGAAAAAGCATCTCACTAGACCGCCATAATGTGGGTCACCATACTGCATTGTCCGTATTTGCAATGAGTATGGTGACCACAACTCTTGGATTCTATTCATGTTTTCCATCAAGCAGAGTAGACTCACTTTGGCAGACTCTTAATATAGAAAACAAAATGACTAAAGTAGGCAAATACTAGTTCGTAGTTTTGTTATAAGTGACTAATGGGTACAATTCAAGCATCACACTACATTGTACATACAGAACTGTTTAAATTTGTTCTATAAATTTGCCCTTTTTATTAAAATACATTTATCTGAATTGAAATCTATTATTCTGACGAACCAATTAGCGGCGTATCCCAACACGAGTTATACATCAGTTTGTGTGATGAAGCGAACAGTTTGACTACCACAGACGTCAAATTAGGTTGTAACGACAAATTGGTGGTTTCTTGTTAGTTGACTTGGCTGTAGTTTGTCAAAGGTAAAACATTTTACCTTTACGTGATAGACAAATTTCCACACTGTTCATATTTATTATTATGGAAATTTCGACATGAGAAATATCACATATAAAATTCAACCTTAGCTGACCTGATTAACTTGAATAAATATGGTTTCACTACGTTGTAAAATAACTTATTCCTCGGAAGCTCCCTAACATACAAAATTTCAACGAAATTTACGTTAGGTTTATTTTACGTTACCTAAAAAAACTAATAGCTAGGTATATGGAATAATTGTAGAGCAACGAACGAACAAAATGGTTCTCTTTGAGAATATGATTATCATAATTTAGAAAATATTAGACCCCTAAGATTAACACGGTTTTTGATAATTACCGCGACCGCGGTAAAACAACTGTCGCTACCGACCATGGAGCGTATGACAGCCGGTAGCGAGAGATCTCCTCCAATAACTGCAGTGAAGACCCCACGCTGCGCCGCCCAGGCGGAACAAACCGCCAGCGTATGCTGAGCCGAGCCCTCACTGCAGTCGCAGTGGTGACAGGCGGGACTCAATTCCCTACTGGCGACCGAGTGCAGATACTTCCCGAAGCAACCATGCCCGGAAAGGATCTGCGTCAGTCGGAAGGAAAGGGTCCCGTGCTGTCGCCCTGTCCACTCGGCGACGACCGGCTGGAGAGCCTCCACGGCGGCAAAGCCAGCACGCGAAGCCTCCAGCCGGGACGACCAACGAGCCATCGTTGCTCGACGAGCGGCCTCTCGCCACTCGCCTATCTCTTCGGGCGGGGGCCGTATGCCGCTACTCGTCCGAAAGTCAGCCGTTCGCTGATAAACTTCGGCGAGCACTTCCGCCTCCAAATTCCACGGAAGAGTTCCGGCCAAGACGCACGCCGCCTCCATCGATACGGTGCGGTAACCGCGTATGCCTCTAACCACCAATATCCTCTGAGGGCGCCAGAGGCGAACCCTATTCTGGGCGGTCAAAGCCGCCGCTCACACCGGTGCACCATACAGCGCCATTGACCGGACAACCCCCGTGTATAGCCGTCTCGTTGCGATGCTGGCTCCACCCAAATTGGGCAAAAGTCGCCCAAGGGCAGAAGCAGAGCCAACCAGCTTTTGGAGAAAGCAATCGGAAGTGCTCGTCGAAGAGCCACCTACCGTTGAGAATCAGGTCAGTGCCTCAATACACCCGACCACCAGAGAGACACCCGTGGTGGCCAGGCGTGCCACCTCTTGAAAGTTCATCCCCCGGGTTGTAACCAGTGTGTCATCTGCGTAACAAATTACGCCCAGCCCGAAGGGAAGACGACTTCGAAGAGCCCAGTCGTATCCCATATTCTACAGGAGTGGCTCCAGGACAGACCCCTGCAGAACACCGCACGACATGAGCCGGCGACCTGGGAACAACTGTAACCTACATAGATCAGCTATGAACATCAGCTACAATAGCTTATAATTGTTCATTGCTGGACATAGACCTCATCTTTGACAGGCAATTTTGACCTGCTATACCACTGCTGGTCTAACGAGTGGGTAAAGGGTTTATTTTAAGTTATATGCTTATTATCTATATCCCAGTTTTCATGTTAATAAATGTAACAATAAATTGAATATTATCTATTAAATTTTCGACGTTTAATTTCATCTTCAGTATGTAAACACAACAAAAATAAACATATTCTCTAAAATCAACACCACTGCCACAATTTAATATCCAGCCAACGTTTCATACACAATTATTAATAAACATATAAAGGTATTTTATTCAATAGTAAAATATAAGTAACGCAAAGATCGCTATGAATAGCAAATAATATTATGCCGCATAAATGAAATGAACAGTTTATTTTCCACCGTACCACGATATCATGAAGTACAATAACGGCAACTAATATTATATTCGTCTTATTGCACTATAGTGATAATATCTATGAACTGCGAATAGCATAGTGAAGTGTAGATGAGGCACGGTGATGAAAAAGACATGAAACAAAATTTTGTGAAAAATATTTTAAAGGTCACGGTATCGTATTAAGCTAAATTTGATTAACAAAAGGATATATACTGCGAAGTGTGAATTAAGAGCTTGTAACTTCGCACTTTAATCAAATCTTTTATATTACAACTTCGACATGAGTTTATCAATATTTGCTGTTAAATAATTTGACCACTCGACTACACCTGTCATTTATTAATGATCACAGAAGTCCTGGAAGCGAATATCAGTCTCAATTCGTTTTACAAATAATTCAAAGAAGTATTTTAGCCAGGGTCGAACCTGGTCCCTAAACTTTCTACACTTAAATAAATTGCAACGTGATCTTAATTCTTTACCAGAAGCCCACACTCTATTGTAGGTCTAATGTCTTTTTAATTCTTGATCATCGTATATATGTGTTGTTTATCACAGTATATGTGAGTGTCAATCGATAAATAAGTAACAAAGTCTCATGACACGATGGCGGGTCAATAAAGTAGGCATACACGGTCACGTCAACAAAATTTGCATTGTTTACTGTCATGGGTTGATTTTATTGTTTGGATGTAGGCCATGGATATTGTTAGATTTGTGTATAGTAATAAAATACTTCCATTGATGAAGTTTCGATGTTGATCAAAGCAGTAAAAGTCTTTGGAGGTAAATCACATCATATTGAAATATTAGTACGACGATTTAATTAAGAGTTTAAATTCGGAATTACCTAAAACTCTGTAGATTATACTCAATGAAGTAAAAATTATTTTCATTTGACATGTTTTGCAGAAATGAGTCTTGCATCAAGGTGATCGCATACAACCGATTCAAACTTATAAGAATATGAAAAAAACTGAGGATGTATTGTGTACCTGTCATATTATACTACATATTAGAAAGTTCAAGCAGTTAAAGGTCGAAATATCCTACAGTGACAGCATAAAACGTCGCAATAAAAAGGGGCCTTGTTAGGTTCAAAACAAGTCGTCCATTGTTGAAATACACAGATTAGTAGAACCGTTAATGTTTCATAATGCTTAAATTCTTCAAAACATCTCAATATGTAATATCCTTTTCCTCAAACTATTTCCCTTTCTTATCTACCTTTTCCATTCAATACACTTCAAATTTGCCAACCTATAATTTCAAAGTACCCAAATAATAGCAACAGGTTTAAGCCCTCTTATGTGAGTAATCCATTCACTATGTCAAAAATATGGCAATCGCCCCAGGAAACCAAATAATTAACACTTGTCTCAAACAAAGGAAGTTTTTTAGAACATTGACAAAAAGATGAGGCAGACAGATAATTAATTATAATAAAATGAAATGGCTATTATATTATGAAATATAATGATATAAGTAAATAAATATAATGGGTCGTGGCCCACCAGGTATGAACACCTCGCCTGGTCGTAGGATTCTCCCTTTGTGTCGGAGGGTCATGACACCCGTTCCCTCCACAAGTATATAAGTATTCTGTTAGTCTGTCTAGTTATCATAGCACAAGCTCTGCTTAGTTTGAAACTAGATGAAGTTATGTGTCAAATGTCCAAAATATTTATTTATTTATAATTATTTATAATATTGAGCTAAATAACTCAAATCCATTTTATTTCTGAAACTCTTTCCATTACTCGTTTCACAATATTGAAGAAACTATCTGTAACGAACCCGTTTGAATATAAAGTAACATGCAGTTAAATCGATTTAAACTGAACATTAACATAAAATGTTGATTTTTTTTCCCATGACGTTTTAAATTATCAGGAAAGTTTTTTTCATTCGATAGTCTAATGTTTTCACTATAAAACGACATCCTAATAAAGAAAATCAGTTGAGTGTTTATCGATTAAATCCAACTTGAACAAAATAGAAGCTACAACCTGGATTGCTTTATCTGGCGTCCATCGTATTGTAGTAAAAGTTATGCAATTTATAGAGTTGTGTATCGGTGGTCAGTCTAATGTGCAGCTAAAAATAAATGTAGGAATTTGGTCTTTTCACGTGTGCAATCGCATCGAGCAATTTTTGTTTGAATTTATTTATTCTGTCAGAATTTATTCGAAAAAAAAAACCAAAACAGTTTAAATGAATCGAACGAACCTACATTATTATTTCTGTATATCAATGGTGTTTTAGCATACGTCAATATACATTGCTATGTAGACGATTGCATAGTTCATGGATGATATTTTAGTAACCTTACTGTCAAGCTTTTTTTTCTATATTAAGAGCTTGCCAATGGACTCTACTCTGCCTGATGGAAAGCATGAATAGAATCCAAGAGTTGTGGTTACCATACTTATTGCAAATGCAGACAATGCAGTATGGTGACCCACACTATGGCGGCTTAGTAGGATGTTTTTTCACGCCAAGCATGGGGACGTAAAAGGAATGACAGTCGTGCAGTGTAAGGTAGTTGCATCGTGGCAGTGTAAGGCTCACACAGCTATCACGATAACTGTCACTTCTTCATCAATGGGCCTCCGGTCTCGCTCTCACCAACGAAACATGACAGTACGGATGCTGGTGATTTAGGTTGGTCTTCTGTGGGAGGGTAGGACTACCCCGGTCGAGCCGGCCCGTTCGTACTGAAATCAGCGTGGCTCTACTACCTGAAGTTACAGAGGTTGAGGAAAAATGCCAGGAGCGTCACTGAGCTCGACTTGCTGCTAATCTACATTTCTCAATGGGGTTATCTGGTCGAATTCAACGCCACAAAAAAACAGATGTTCGCACTCTGTACCATAAAAACTCCACTGAGCAATAGTCACATACGAAGCATAATATCTAACATATCACCATCTGACGACCAACTCAAGTACTGCGCACAGTCATTGAATCAAATGAAACAGCTTACACTTTCCCACATTACTGCCACATACTTCTGTCACTTTTTAAGAAATACTCTCTCACATATTGTAGGAATCAGAGAAAATAATTATTTGTTTATTTTTGTAAGTAAGCTAAGTAGCAATTTTCTATCTAAAACCACGAGGTTTATCGTAACTGAGATATCCACTTACCTAATTATCTATTTTATAGCTCTTTGCTGTAGCCACAACCAAGCAAAAAAATCATATTATTCTTTATTTACTGAAAAGAATATTCTAATCAAAAAGGAATATTGTGCCATTTTCCAATTATTCGTTTTCTTGGAATTTCTATATGTACACGAAAATTATTTACTCTATGGTGAATGAAATTTATGGGGTCAAAGTATGGACTTCATGGAATTTATAAATATAGTTATGTTTGCATGAGGAATTGCTGGTTCTTGGAAATAAATGTAACAGTTTATAATTATGTTGTTCTTAAAATAGGAACTATTCACTTGCTATTTTAGAAATCAAGTAGTATCAATTTTTTTGTAACACAAAATAATTAATTCTCTGTGTTGTAATTCGCTTGTTTTGCAGGTAGTCAGTTAAAGAAACTTTGTCTAATATTTGTATTTGTAGCGTAGGATTTTCTTTTTCTTGTACTCTCTAAAAATACAGATATAATTTTTTTATTCTTTATATTAAAGTTGGTATTCTTTACGCTACGTAAAAAATATTAACGACTCAAATTTTCAATCGAATTAAGAACATTAGTGCTACTGCTTCTCATGAAAATGAGGTTAAAATAAAGCAACCTCAAACTAAAACGAAGCTTAAACAATTAAACGCTTTTCATTGAAATAAAAACAGTGCACTCAGAGTTTGCATTTTAAACTGAATTACGAAGATTACTTTCGTGTTGCATGACTGTAGTAAAATTGTAGTCTGCTACGTCCGTGAGTCGCATGACAATATGACTGTATTGAATATTATCGCCCACGTCACGTCGCCGTCGCCTCGTCGTCGCCTTGTCGCTTGCCACACTAAACTGAATGTATAATGTGCCATTCGAAGCTGATTTTATAATAAAACTAAGTCATCGTGAAACGATAGCAGATTTGGATGTTAGATTGTGTTTGAAAATCATTAAAAAAGTACTAATCTTAGAATTTAAATTTTCTGAAGGGTTTCGAAAATTCTCCAAGTATAGATTAATTGCAAATAGTTAGCCATGGCTTTGGATATGATTATGAAGACATCGATTCCGTGAAGATAACATATAAATGCTACTTTATCGACTCAAGTTTCTAAGTTATCACATATTGAAACTTAAAAATGGATCGATAATACACTTTTAAGTTTCAACAATTCAATAATCATTAAAGTCTAGACATCCTAATCTCTAATGTAATAAACTATTAATTGGTTCTCGTTTATGTAACATATTAGGAACTAGATGTTGCTTGCAGTTTCACACGCAATCGTTTATCCCCTATTTTATAACATGAAAAGCATAACAGTCATCGTGACAGTGTTGGGTTCACACACTTACCACGATTACTGTCACTCCTGCACTAATGGGCTTCCTGTCTCGTCATTATCACCGAAAGACGATAGATGGCAAGGATGTTATCGCTTATAGTTGGTCTTCTGTGAGACGGTTACATTACTCCGGTCGAGTCGACTCGTTTGTTCTAAAATCAACGTGGCTCTATTACCTTATGAGACGTACGTGCATACAATATTACAAGTATCCGCTACATTTTTCTAAGTTTGTAGCACCAGCAATCAAATTATAAAATCAAATTATAAAAAATCTTTAGGTAGAGAGAATCATCAATTCCTGTTCTAATGCAAATTGTTTTGAAATTATTCAACTCATAATTACTTAACTAAATTGGTAACGGAGTTTCTACGTAAATATGTATATATTTAAGTTTTAATGCAAGGGTCGTTAGTTTAAATTATGAGCTTATAAATGTACTCGTATTAACTGCAGTCTATTTGAGACGTGGGAAATAAGAGTTATGACACACATGAGTGGTGTAAAGTGGATAGCATTTTAGATATTTTTTGAATTGAATTTACATTTTAAAACCAATTTCTTAGTAGTATCCAACGTAACTTAATATTAATAAATCGCTCGACCCTTATGCGAAATATGTTCAAGGTGTAAATTGAATAAACTTATAAAATAGATCTTATTTAAAGCATCCAATATTTTTGTCGTAAAAGGTAGTACCTAAATGGCAAATCATATTCATGAAGCCTTCATACCAATATAGAGCTGTAATAAAACAGTCGATATCTGTATCGAAGGCTATATAAATTCTGTTTAAAAACAAACAGGGGATTGCTAAAACACTTCGCGCGGAGACATAAAGCGCAACTCTATCAGGAGCGCTATAAATCCTTCTGTCGTATATACATGTGTGTACGTAGAGCGTGTAGCCAGAGGCGCTAGCGAGCGGCTGGCAGAATGACGTTGTAGGGAGAGTAGTGTACCATCACTTGAGAAATTTTAAATAAGATTGATATGTAGCACAAGTGTGGCAAAAGGGAGATAGAATGGACAACAAAATTACTCAGGCGCTTTGAGAAAAAGCTCATGAAGTTATCCGTTGATTCTCCTATATTGTACACTACACAAACTGTGTTTAGTGGTGATTTTTTTTTAATCTGGTGTCTAAAAAATTTAGTCACATATTTCGGTAAATTAGTTCTCCGCCGAGAAAGCTAGTTTCACTTTAGTGGCCACAAAATATTTAATATTATTGTTATAAAAGCATTATTGCTAAATTCGTTCATTTTTAGATAACCTTCTGATGAATTGTACTAAATTAGAAATCAACTAAGTATTTATGAATTATATATATATATAAAATGGAGTTCTTAAACTGTATGTTATTCGAACAGTATAAGGAGTATCTTCATAGCTCTCTCCTACCCTCACGGCTCAGTCCCGCTCCGTTGAACTTATGTCCCTCTCGGGACTCGCTCCTGTGTCGCTGAACCAACTTTTTTTAACTCTCATTACGTATTTACGACCGTCTCATATTAAAAACTTTTAAATAAAAAGATTTATTACAACTTTGTGAGATTTAAACTTTCACATTTGATTGCTTAAATAACTCCTCGTTATGTCTATGTGTGTCGACATTACTTGAAGAGCTAATATTAGGACAAATATCTTTGTAACTTTAAAAGACCTGATGGTGTAGCGGCTAGTGGCCCTGATTACTAAGCTGAAGGTGAGTTCCATTCCTACCATAGACAAATGCTTGTGTGCTATATATTTAAAAAGATTTAAGTGTTTATGAGCAGTCTAGTTACCACAGCTTATTTATAGAATTGGATATTTGTTATTTAAAACTTTAATTCACTTTAAATTAAATTTTATACAATTCTCTTTCGATCTAAAGAATTTAAATGCCAATTTTTTAACTGTAAAGCTTTCTATTAGCAGATTTAATAGTAAATACATCTCATAACATGATTTATGTGAAAGAAAAGTACTTGAAAAAGATTAAATGCTTAAGTTACAGTTTGCAGACTAGAAGTCTATTTTCTAACAAAAGTGAGTTGTAAGCATTGTCACAAGATTCGTAGAAAAATATTTTGAAAATAAACATGTTGTACTTTGTCTTTTTTTATGGACAAGACAGTTTGATTTTTTTTTATAAAGTAAGAAACTTGTTGTTATATGAGTGGGCTCAAATTGAACAAGAACACTTATCTTTAGCAATTTGATTACGGATACAGTAATTAGTTTCACAGTTCTAGATGATGGTATTCAGGAACTGACATCGCAGATTATGTTTATTGAGTAATAGATGTCTATAAACGATGCACAAATATTTTCATAAATAAATATGAGTAACAGCGTACACAAAATGAATTCTACATTTTAATTTATTTTAGGTATCATTGCAAAAAGCGAAGTGTAGATTCGGGGAGGATCTAAAATCCGGGTCTTTCCAGAGTAAAACGCCTGAGGCTGACCGCCGGGGTGCTTTAGTGAAACTACCATATACTCCCGATTTTTGCTTCTTCGGGGCACTCTTCAGTCCCCAAGAAGCATAAGATTCAAAAGGCCTCAGATAGGATTGCAACCGTACAACATCGTCCGTTTATATCTCATCATTTATGACTTACGTGAATAAGATCTTTCTTGTAACACATTTGCGTTACAAGACTCGAGGCGCTGACAGGCATAACATCTCTAAATTAACGTATTTCCGTAAACATTTGCAGTGTCTATCTCTTTGTGGATCAATTCACTTTAATCTTACTTAAGCTAGCAACTAAATACAATAGAAGTCGTACCAATTGAACAAGTGCTGTCTAAACATCGTTAACCCACTAGGTGTTAAAAGATCATAAAGAGTCAGCTTACTTTTCTAGTTTTTTAGACGACATCAAAGGGCCAATGTTGATTATGTATAGCCCTGAGCTCGTTTAGAGTTATGATGTTACGCAGAAAATATTTCTTGAACAATAAGTCAAATGAGTAAAACTGTAGGAGAAACATGCTTCGGCACGTTTGAGCTGCCGTGACCGGAGTAGTATCAAGGGCTTACAGAAAACTAGTATAAAGTAATTTCTTTGAATCCTCACAGAATTTATTAACATTTGAATGTAACATCCCGCGCAAAAATGTTACGGGCGTTCTTGGGACCAAATACTGGAATTTGCTACCTACAATCGTAACACATGGTTTCAATAAAATGGAAGCACTTATTACACACCCAACGAGTCAATGCCGGTTGTCAAAGATATTTTTTCGGAAAAGCTATTTCCAGACGAGGCGACATTCCATGGCAACCAGAAATTCAGATTTATCCCACGCAGACTGCTTTCTATGGAATTATTTGAAGAATCGTGTCTACATTAATAAATCAAATACACTAGGTCAACTAGAAGAAAAATCAGCGAAGAGATGCCGGCGATCTCACGGTCTCTTTGCCGACGAGTATTCAAAAATATTAGTGCTCGTTTAAAAGAGTGCAAACTTCGAAACGGTGGTCATTTAGACGATGTATTTTTTAAAAAATAAATTCAAACTAATTAGCCTTCTTGTAATTAAATAATTTTGATAATCAAAAGGTTTTTACACTTTTTTTAAGTTTAACTAATTTTTTTTAATTTATCTTTTTTCTTTTGTCGTGGTCCACCCTATATAATAACGATAAAGGTACGAGTATTTTGAGTAGAAAGATCATCACAACACTTATTTATATATTTCACTTGACATATTAATTAACCATGTAAATATGTATAAAGTTGATGAATAAAGACTATTTATATCAAACGTATGCTCTGTAAAGAGTTTACACAAGAAACTACGACTAAAACTAAAATGTCAGTTTTTTTTATATTAAGAGCCTACCAAAGTGACTCTACTCTGCTTGATGGAAAGCATGAATAGAATCCAAGAGTTGTAGTCACCATACTCATTGCAAATGGAGACAATGCAGTATGGTGACCCACAATATGGCGGCCTAGTGAGATACTTTTTCACACCCTGCTTGGGGACGTAAAAGGCATGGCAGTCATCGTGACAGTGTAAGGCTTACACAGTTAGCACGATAACTGTCACTCCTGCATCAATGGGCCTCCGGTCTCACACTCACCAACGAAACACGCCAGCACGGATGTTGGCGCTTTAGATTGGTCTTCTGTGGGAGGGCAGTACTGCCCCGGTCCAGCCGGTCCGCTTGTGCTGCAATCACCGTGGCTCTACTACCTACCAAGGAGTAACGGTAAAATATAAAATGTGAAAGCAAAAATTATCTATATAGCTACATGTGTATATACTAACATGAAAGGCGTTAGAAGAGATTAATGACGCACCTCAAAATAATATGTCAATAGAAAATAATTTAAAAAATCTCCCTCCTACTTTATGCAACAATGAACCATTTAAACCCTGAACTATATAATTTACGTCTGCAAATTACGAGTTGAAATACTAACTCGTATATAAAGGGCCCCTTGAACAAGTTTAGTTGAAATAAATTGGGGTCCGCGAGAATGTTTATTTGTTTTTATTAAACACCAGCGAATCGTGAACACTCTAATAACTTAACGTTGTAATATAATTTCGAGAGAGTTGGTTCAGTTGGTTTTGTAAAAATATTGGTGTTGTCTTAATGTGTACCATATTATGCCTGAATTTAGAAATTACAATGTAACATTATGATAAACAGATGTATAGATAATTTTCTATTTCATGTAAAATGTTAATGTGTATATAAAGTGAACTTAAAGTCCAACAGTGTACTTTCTTTAAGAAACTCTTGCAGAGATTCTGCTTCAGAAGTCGGCAAAATCTGAAGTTTTCAAGAGCCCTGCTATAGTCTCCAATCTCTTCCAGGTATTTGGATATTTTAACAGACACAATATGCAATTCTTGACATATTATTTAGGAAGTGCCGATTGTTGATGACCGTAGGGTCAACTCTACAGTTCTTCGATACTGGTTCAAGACCAGATCCTCAAGATCAATATTAGCACCAGCAGCATTAGCAAGCATATAAAATTAGACTGAAAATTTTATCGAAAAGAAAAATAAAAGTGAATAATGCGGTCCAACTAAGGGATAAACATTAATTTGCAAAGACAAGTAGCAGTCGCACCGCAGTTGCCACGTTGTTGTGCCGCAGTTGCACCGCATCCGCACGTGGATTGACGTCAGCGGTAATTAACGGGATTTAACAATTAATGTTGTTTTGGTGTGTCGCGGTCGCCGGCGCGCGTGATGAGCGCTCCGCTCGTGGGAAACGATTAAATTACTTGGCAAATGAAAATGTCTACATAAATAGATACACGTTAAGTTCGCGGCTGCTTTAAGGTTTTCTGAATAATGTATACGAATTTACGTCTTAGTTAGATCTTAAAACCGTGCTCATTAATAAGTAAAAGTGGTGGAAAGAGACTGTGAGTTCGAATTAGTATAGTTTACGAAGGTACTTAACATGATCCTTGTGTCGTGCCTATAAATTGTGGTGACTAGTCCGGGGCTCGGTTACTTAATATTGATATAGGTAAATTGTGACTTATTCGAGTTAACCTAAATTTCTGAGGATTTATTAAGTATAGATAGGTATTGTTAACATCATGACAAACACCACTCTCGGAATCAAATTGTGTACAATCCTAAATACTTGGAAAAAAATTGGAATATTTGCGTGACAATATAGCAGATATGCAATTATTTTCCAGGTCCGAAGAAGTTACTTCATTGCAGGTTGAAGTATCCTGTCGCACCGTGATTACACATCTCACAGTATATTGTAATACAATTTCTCTTATGACAATTGCACCTGCTAGATAAAGCAAGAACATTACTATACTAAAGGCTTAGTTTGTATTATTAAAGTCAGACACCTAAAATATCATAGAGAAAGCTCAGGCATAAGAGTCCTTTGTAGACGTTCATCGTTTAAACCATCTATTATTAATTTCTAATACTCACATAAACTACGAAGAGAGAGACACGTGCCTGGGGTTATGAACTTAGACGTCGCTGCGGGACACAAACTTTTAAACTTACCTACATAAAGAAGCGTTATCTGTATTGACATATCAAGCATTTTGGCACATCATAAATACTATAGTATAGCAAAAATTGCTTTTCGTTTTTTTAGTTGAAGTACAAATATTCTAAAAATTGACTATTAGCCTTCCATGAAATATTTGAAGAAACATTGACATTCTATTAAAACCAAAGATCTTTTATCTGTTCCATTAAAAGTCTGTGTAACTGAGACCTTGATTACGTGATTACAACTCCGAGCAAACAAACACAAAGTAAGAGCTCTTTTGTCTATCCAGTGTCTGCAATCAACCCACCATAGATAAAACACTAACTTTCAAAGAAACAATATATTTCTAAAGCAGAACTGAAATTATTAAAGAGTAATTTTGAGATTTTCTTTTTGTTTTTATTATAAGCAACACACAATTTGTTTGAAGGTAAGGACTTTCCGGTGACTACAGACATTATCCTGAGAAAATGGCCAGCAGCGAATGGATACGACGACAAAAACAAAAAGAGTTGGCGCTTCTTGAAATGTCATAGATTCTAGTGTTGAGCAATAATCATCCGTATCTGTGTGTGTTCCCTCCCCTGTTCATAATCTTTATTGAATAATTTCATAATAATGTTATCATTGTACCCGTGTATTATTTGTGTAAACAAACCTGTTTGTGTAATTATTTGATGTTTAATAATGAGTACATTAATGAGATTATGTGAATGTTTACTCATTGTATATCCATATCTAAAATAAGTAATGTAGCAAGCGATATTCATAAACATAGACATTGAAAATAGAAGGTTATATTTCTGGAAGGCCCAACGAATTTCATGCTCGATGAGCAGTGGCCCACTAATTTTATCCTCGTAAGTATATACGTTATATTATATTGTTTAGTAAACATGGCCAAATTATCACATACTTAGTGCATCTGTTAACTGTTTACAGATTTTAGAGATCAACTACATCAACCACCGATTCAAGTGACAAGTACATAACTCTCATTAACATCATCATGACAGCTTTTGATATGCTGTTGCGAGGCATAATCCTCTTCTTAGAAAGGCCTATGAAATCACTTTAACTTTTCTTCTCTTCATAGTGTCGTTGTCCTATGTTTGCTGCCTTAGTCGACTTTTACGACATTTATGAGTTGAATAATTTCTTAATCTGTAACTAGTGATCCTTGTATAAGGAGACTCATCAATAGATCCGCATAAACCTTTTGCTTTTTCTTTTTCTTCTTTTTAAATATCACTTATTTTGCTAAACGAAAATTCGTGCGGTGAATGCAGCCACACTAGGCAAATGATTGTCGAGTCGTTTGACGCGAGCGACAACTTACTCGAGCTAAATGTACACAGATTATCTGTTCACACTCCAGTAGACTACGAGACGTATTTACGCGTTTAAATATTAGCGGTTCTCTATAATATCCTGAGTATGTAACCAAACATTATCTGCGGGCAACTTTAGAGAAATAAGTATACGAGATATGGTACGTTCGTAAATTTTTGAATTACAATTTTCTTTTTTTATGTGAATCAATAATTTCCGGTGATTGTCAGTTCGAGACAGATATTACAAAAATAATAAATTCACACATTTCACGTTCGTCCGTATTATCCGAATCATGTTAATTAAAATGGGTATATACTTCTAAAAACACATTTATGATGGATAAATTACATTAAATTCAAAGAGTAAAAGTGATAGTTCTTATCACACAATAATTTGACTTTGGTGGGCATCAAACTCATGAACTTTAGCGTAGCAGTTAGCGTCACTAGTCATTAGACCAAGACGCCTGTGAAAGCAATTTTTCTTTCAATATACTCTACTTTTCCTAATATTTTATTCACAAAACGCCCAGTCAGTAGCAATTGGCTTGACCCCTATTATGATAGTGTGATCAAATTATGGTTGGGGTAATATGAACGTTCAATATAGTCAATATAGTTCAATATCTCTACGGGGATAGAAGTGTAAGTATATGTGTGTTGGTAAATATTAGCAGGGAATTTTGTAATATGTAGACTACGTTTTTGAAAGTTCAGCGAAAACGTTTGTATGATCTGCAGATATTTGTCTGAGACTTAGAGTGTTTTCTGTGCATGATATGTGTTTATTTTCATAAAAGGTGTATTAATATTCTATCAGTCAATCTAGTTTGAGCTTAGATAGTGATGTGTCAAATGTCTAAAATATTTATTTGTTATTTCAGTCCTTCAGTGCCCTCAAATATGTATACTGACAACTAGTTTAACCTTCGAATTTAGTTCACCCTCAGGGTTGTGGAGGTCCGATGCCAGTCGCTACGTGGCACAACTTATATTCAGGTGAAACCAGGTGAATTAGTAGCCGATCTCAAAGAATCTTGGGAATAATAAAGACTTGGAAGATATATTTTATAGTAAATCTTGTTTGCTCTGTTTCAAAAGTTTATTTTCTTTTATCCATATGCTATCTTGTTATTGTTTTTATCTTTTTTATATTTTTTTAAAGTACAGTAGGCCAAAACCTTGTTCAATGGACTATTAACAGCGTTTGATGATAACGTTGCTTTTTTCATGTAGTCTACACTCACCACAAAATTGTATCTTCGAACTTTGAAAAACGAAACGAGCTCACCTTAACATAGGGAGAGAGGTGTGACGTCATTGCGTGCTAATAATAGAAGCTCATAAACTCCGCGCTATAAGCGTTGATTATGGAGTTATGAACGGATGACGGCACAACATTATCAACGGTATTACTATTAAATATACCTTCGCAGAACGCTCAGTGAGCTGCCAGTCACTTGTGAAGATGTTTGTTCGTGAGACGTGATTAATGGTGCGTTAGTGATATTTGCACACGATTTGATTTCCTACTTCAATACGATTATTGCTATTGCGATTAATTAAGGTTTCACTAGGTTATCGAAATCAGATTGCCAGAATTTATATAATTTTTAACAGTATTATATATACCTCCGCAGAACGCTCAGTGAGCTGCCAGTCACTTGTGAAGATGTTTGCTCGTGAGACGTGATTAATGGTGCGTTAGTGATATTTGCACACGATTTGATTTCCTACTTCAATACGATTATTGCTATTGCGATTAATTAAGGTTTCACTAGGTTATCGAAATCAGATTGCCAGAATTTATATAATTTTTAACAGTATTTCTTAAGATTTCTTATACTGGAAATTTATTAAGTTCCAGATTTAACCTTATTGACATATATATATATATATATATATATATATATATATATATATATTTTATATATATATATATATATATATATATATATATATATATATAAATCAAACCACTATATATATATATATATATATATAGTGGTTTGATTTATCTTTATAACGGATACAGTGAGTTGAATATTCTTCCTTCTCCATTTTGCTAATATCCACATTTGGAATAGACAAATTAAATTTACTCCATTTTTTAATTTTACATATAACGCTAATGCTTTCATATATTACATGTGTAATTAATACGCGAAGAAAATTCCTTAAGAAGAATAATGTTTATATAAATAGGAACGCACAGATTTAACATTCATTAGTAATTAAAACAAATCAAGACACTGAACACATTTGGAATTCGGCTGCTAAGCGGTCCTTATATATAGTAACAGCTAAAGTACCGCTACAATTAGCCAAAGTTAAATTAGCAAAAAATATTCCATGTTTAAAAGTGGGCTAAACTTGGCAAATTATTAATAGTCATGAAGAATACAGCTCATTACACTTTACCATGATTAAGGCTCATTTAAGATAGTTATACATTTAGTTTTAGCTTAGTAGTTACACGAGTATCGTTCATTTCATAGTGAGGCACGATCTCTGTCAGTCTTTCAAGGGTAGTAGTGAACCTATGATAATCTTGAGAAATTGAAATATGAAATGCTATATGAATATTTATTCGATCAAACCATCGTTGCAATAATTGTTCTAAAGTATACCAATATAATAAAGTTGAAAAGGTTATTTTACATTTTTTAACATAATAATGTCTAGAACTATCCAGATGATTTGAATCATTTTTTTTGTTTTAAATAGATTAGATTTTGTATTTCTGAGGAGTAATATTGGTAATAAAGTGTCACACAACAGCCTTTAGAAGTGGAGCAGTTAACATTAATGCAGATGAAACATCGTGAATTGGTTAGTAATGAATACATTGTTGTATTTATTGGTTGCACATTGATTACAAGTTGTAAATGATGTTCTGTGTGTACTGTTTGTTCGTATAATAAAACGACGAGTGAAATGCTGTTGAAAGCCAGAGGTGTGTTGTCTCAATATTATTCGTAGGATAATCAGTTAACGGACAGTATTTTACAGCATTCATAGAGACCCTTAGCGGGGAATGGCTGACAGAGAGACCTTTAACACTACTCTCTGAATTCGTTCTATGTCTTTGATGTGCACAAAATAAACCTTTGTAAGTACATCTGGATTTGCAACAGTCTTAGATATTTTGAAAACAAATATCAACTTACGGACTCATCTCGTCAGAAACACGTCTTTGTGGAATATGAAACTTAGTCTCTCGTCTAGGATAATACCTAAGTACCTTATAACGTAAGAATTCTCTATTTCCAGGCAGATATTTGTAAGATGAGTAAAGTGAGTATTTGTGGTATGGTTACCGTGATATTTGTTCCTATTCAAAGTAATTGTCGGTTTTTTAATGTAAAATGTAATATATTTTGTTCTTTTTTACATTACTTGACACTGAGTTCAGTGTAAGCCAGTGGGTTAGCTTATTTAAGCCAATTTGTGCTGTGTTAAATTATTTTCTCATATTTCACATCTAAAAATGATAATTGTATCATCGACAAATGCAAATAGCTTATCATGCTCTAATTTAATTTTGCACGTCTCATCAGGAAGCCTAGAGCCAAGTACGGAACGCTCGATGTAAATATACTTTCATGGTCGCCTATCTTAATTTATTTTTGATATTTGGGATTCTATCGCAAACCTTAAATATCCACGAGCGCAGCCCTTTAAACTGTATGTAAGTGTTATATTCTATCAGTTAATGTAGATGTCAGAGTATCAGATCTGCTTAGTTAGAAGTTAAATGACATTTTTGACAGATGTCCAATTATTCCTTTATTCATTTATATTCAACTGATTTCTCAACTCAAAAAAGTATGAATTTCAATACTTTGTAAAATTTCTTACAGTTAACTATTTGTCGTAATACATTAGTAAGTGCATTATTTTGTAACAAATTATTTACCGAAAAAAAATGGAATTACGAATGCAATAAGTATAGTAATGGTATACTAGTACATGAATTATCCATCTATTTTACCATAGAGATCAAACAGATCCTTAAATACATATCACTACTTATTTGAATAAATTCTCCAAACTCCAACCAACTTCTTCATTAATGTTCTGTATCAAAATATTATCAAAATCAAACTGGCTACCAGAACTTTTGGTAGTTAGGTACTTATCTGATTATTCTTCTCGTAGACCGATGGTTGTAAGGTATTGCTGCTATTTCAATATTAGTTGGTGTGTGAAAAGGCGTGTAAACGACGATTGAACAGGGCTGAATCTCCGGTACCTCGATTTCACTAGAATAGTCCAAATGTCACAAATTCCAATGTAGTGACTATCACGACACATGGAGAAGTTTCCTTTTACTCTGACGCGAGCCACTGAATGACGTGAAAAAGAATCAAAGAATCTTAGATACGAATTCCAACGTGGACACTATCGTGATACGCAAATAGGAACTGAGCGCTATATTCATAGCCTAAGGCTAAACCTACACGCAGAGAGGCCGTTTAAAGCAATGGCCACGCCCAATCGACTGCCGATGGCAACGTGGTAAACTACCCATACTCCACGACCGACATTCCATTCAAAATTACCAAACAATGGGCTAATTAATAATTTAGACGATTTTGTAGTTGCACTGTACGATATATTTCAGAAGTATGAGACTATTGGTGTAATTTGTTTCACCTAACACAACATGATCACATTAGATGCCAATTACGTGTCCTTTCATAGTTACACCTTAACTTCAGATTTTACGCGATAAACTAGACATGGCGGACATTAAATTCAAAGTTATAGACAGCATTTCAAAATGTAATGTATCAACTATATTCGAAAAGTGTGAGATCGTAATATGATGTGAACTGTGAGTATAGAGCTAACAGAATACAATACAGTCATAATCTGTATTAATCAAAAAGCAAAAATATTAAAAGCAAAATTAAATATTTTTGGGAAAATTTACTAAAAACAAATAGAAAAATATTAATATATATCCTGACAATTTCTATATTAATCTACTTAAAAAATCTAATTACAGTAATCAGATCAAACATCCTAAGGGATTTAATTTAAATGGCAAGTAAACAAAACAACTCCACTGTATTGCGGATCATGCATAGACAATATAATTTATAATATACAAGGATGTAAGAGAGAAATATTGAAACTTGCATTCTTTGCGACAATCTTAAACTTTCAAAAAGTCATGTTGCTTCGATGATTGGTTTTATATAAAAAGAGAATATTATAAATGTTACTTATATATATATGTATAATCTTAAGAATTCTTCTAAGAAAATGATGATTTGAAGTGTTTCAACAGTCTCATTTCATCTCGTCTCATCTCAGCCAATAGACTGCTGGACATAGCCCTCCCCCAAGGTTCTCTACAACAGCCGATCCCGTGCTGCCCGCATTCAGCAGTTTAGAAGCTTGAAGACGTCTTCCAGCGTTACGGTGAACAGTTTCGGAGATATTACAGCTCCATGTCTTTTTCAACAGTATCTCAACCTATTTAAATTGTTTTATGAATTTCGTTTCCCTGAAATAAAAGTTAAGGTTTTTATATCCCTTTTTCATGTAGTCAAGTTTTAGTTTATAACTTTCCTGTTGTTTCAGTAAGTATTTTTTTCTATCTTAAGAGCCTGCCAAAGTAACTCTCAGACAAAGCAGTGTAGCGACCCACACTATGGCGGCCTAGTGAGATACTTTTTCACATCCAGCTTGGGGACATAAAAGGCATGACAGTCATTATGACAGTGTAAGACTTTCACAGTTACCACGATAACTGTCACCCCTGTATCAATGGGCCTTCAGTCTCCCACTCACCAACGAAATACGACACCACGGATGCTGGCGCTTTAGGTTGGTTTTCTGTGGGAGGGTAGTACTGACCCGGTCGAGCCGGCCCGTTCGTGCTGAAATCAGCGTGGCTCTACTACCTAGAGGATCATGAATAAATAATCTAAAAGCTAATTTTAATAAAACAAAATTAGATTATGCATTGAATTTGAATGAACAGATTCACAAAATATTTGATAATTAGCATCAAGGTTCTTGTGTCCTATACATGCTTAGATATTTAATCTATGTAACTATCTCGTTGGTCTAATGGTTAGCGTATGGAATTGCTATTTATTTCGCCCCGATCTGTCGGACGCCCAATTTGGTTTTCGGGCGGGGCGTTCGACGGTCGATGCCGTGTTGCGCCTGAGGGCCGTTACCGAAGAGGCGGTGAGCTGTGGCGGCGTGCTGTTGGCGGTGTCGTTGGACATCGCCAACGCATTTAATAGTCTGCCATTTAGCTGCATCAGGGAAGCACTTCACTACCATGGGGTGCCAAAGTACCTGAGGCGGCTTGTGGCAGACTATCTTGAGGAGCGTACCGTCATGTAAGAGGACCGAGACGGTGTTCTAAGGCGGCGGCTCATGTCGTGCGGTGTTCCGCAGGGGTCTGTCCTCGGACCACTCCTGTGGAACATGGGATACGACTGGGCCCTTCGAGGTCGTCTTCCCCCCGGGCTGGGCGTAATTTGTTACGCAGATGACACATTGGTCACGGCCCGGGGCATGAACTTTCAGGAGGCGGCGCGCCTGGCCACCACGGGTGTCTCTCTGGTGGTCGGGAGAATTGAGGCGCTGGGTTTGCGGGTGGCCCTGGACAAGACGGGGGCCCTTTTGTTCCATGGGCCCCGTGGTGGTCCACCCTCCGGCGCCTCTATCGTGGTCAATTCGGTCCTCGTACCGGTTCAGGCCCAGATGAAGTATCTGGGCCTGATCCTCGACGGCAGGTGGCTCTTCGACGAGCACTTCCGACAGCTTTCTCCAAAGCTGGTCGGCGCTGCTTCTGCCCTTGGCCGACTTTTGCCCAATCTGGGTGGAGCTAGCGTCGCGACGAGACGGCTATACACGGGGGTTGTCCGGTCAATGGCGCTGTATGGTGCACCGGCGTGGGCGGCGGCTCTGACCGCCCAGAATAGGGCTCGCCTCTGGCGCCCTCAGAGGATATTGGCGGTTAGAGCCATACGCGGTTACCGCACCGTATCGACGGAGGCGGCGTGCGCCTTGGCCGGAACTCCCCCGTGGGATTTGGAGGCGGAAGTGCTCGCCGAAGTTTATAGGCGGACGGTTGACTTCCGGGCGGGTAGCGGCATACGGCCCCCGCCCGAAGAGATACGCGAGTGGCGAGAAGCCGCTTGTCGAGCCACAATGGCTCGTTGGTCGTCCCGGCTGGAGGCTCCACGTGCTGGCTTTGCCGCCGTGGAGGCTCTCCAGCCGGTCATCGCCGAGTGGGCAGGGCAGCAGCACGGGACCCTTTCCTTCCGACTGACGCAGGTCCTTTCCGGGCACGGTTGCTTCGGGAAGTATCTGCACTCGGTCGCCAGGAGGGAATTGAGTCCCGCCTGTCACCACTGCGACTGCAGTGAGGACTCGGCTCAGCACACGCTAGCGGTTTGTTCCGCCTGGGCGGCGCAGCGTGGGGTCCTCACTGCAGTTATTGGAGGAGATCTCTCGCTACCGGCCGTAATACGCTCCATGGCCGGTAGCGACAGTTGTTTTACCGCGGTCGCAACCTTCTGCGAAGACGTAATTTTGCGGAAGGAGGCGGCGGAGAGGGCCCGGGAGGACGATTTCCATTCGGACCCAATTCGCCGCCGGCGAACCGGGCGGCGGAGGCGCGCATATCAGCGCCTCATGCCGCCTTGAGTGTGGCCGCGGGTGGACGGGATGGGTTTTCCCCTCCATCCGCTACAATGGCCAGCCGCGAGGAGGCGACGTGCATGTGTGCCGTACGTCGCCTGAATAGAGAGTTTGTCCGCAGATGGTGCCCGCGTTGGCGGGCAGGCCCTAGGAGGGATCTGGATGTCGTAATAGCAGCGGTTCCCGGATCCCTCCTATCTCAGGGGCAGAGTGGCACACCGTGTGGTTTTAGTCGGTCCGATTCTGACACACCACCTCGCCGTAAACCCCGGTGGGGTGACGGCTCGAGGGGGTTTCCACACGTTAAAAAAAAAAAAAAAAAAAAAAAAATTGGAATTGCTATTTAAGAGGTCTTGGGTTTGTGGAGGGAACGGGTCTTGTGTCCCTCCGACACAAAGGAAGGATCCCTCCTCCGACCAGGCGAGGTGATCATGCCTGGTGAGCCGCGGCCCAACGGTTGATGTTGGGATGTTGTATATATGCTAATTGACACGCGAATCTATATTTCGCGATACAGCATTAGTAATTATTTCATACTTCATAGTTCGATGTTTCTTCGCTATTCGTAGTTTGATATATCTGCGCTAGATGGCGCTGTGGTATACTTTTGTTTGTACTGTATAACAGCCCAGAGTTAAGAAGTCACCTCTTCCTGATCGTGTCGGAAAACCGTCCGATCGGATCGGATTGCGAGAGTAAGAGAATAGAGAGTACACTATATAATATCTACGGCGTAGTTGGTTGGTCATCGTTGAGACTAGCCGTAGTGGTCAAGATCGGCTAGGAGTTACATCATCATCGTTATCATAAGCTTAGAAAAGTGTGACCTGAACTACTCTAGTTACAATCTATCATGGTCTCATTATTGCTTCTCTTGCAACTAGAAAAGCGAGAGGTTCTATAGAATGAAAGCGTTATATAAATACTAGTAGAATGTAAATGGGCCCTATTATCATATAACATCATGCTCTATAAACGTACCTTCTGACAAATAGATTATTATGATTATGGGTAGAACTGATAGCTACTAATGTTATTTTAAAAATAAAAAATCTTACATTACTTTTTCATATCTACGAAGCTGCCATGTTTGCCATGTTTGCTGCCATATATAAAACTATCTCGTCGTCCACTGCTGAACGAAGGTCTTGCCCAAGAAGCGTCAACCATCCCGGTCTTGGGCAATTCGCATACATCCGCTACCAGCCACCTTGTTCAAGTCTCGTTTTTGATATATATATCGTAATATTAATAAATTCTCTAAAGTTACTAATCCACATAGATCTGACATTACACTCAGAAGTGAGTAGAACTGCTTTACACCATTACAGTATTTTTGTTATGGCACCAAAAGTCTACAATGAATTACCAAAACGCGTAAGATTTGTTGGAAATATAAATCTGTTCAGGAAACAACTGTTATCATTTTTAATTAATAAATCGTGTTACCCACTTTCAAATTTATTAAGTTACTCAGCGTGATAATTAACTTATAGTCAATTGAATAATATTATGTAATCTAAATCTTTCATTATTGTATAAGTTCCTAAATTTAATTTTAATTAAAAAAACACTTTTGGACGCCAATACCTGGCAGGTCATAGAGAAACTGCATTTATTATGTAACAATTTGTACACTTATAATCACAAATGAAGATTGATTGACATTCTCGTTAAGTGAAGTCTTGATACGACTACATCTAACACTACATTTATATCTACGAAACTTTATAGTTATTACGCGTACACTATTCAGGATTATGAATGCAATAAATTACACATTTATATTACATTACACATTTGACACAGTTCTGAAAATTCTATACTATTTTTATTTGTTTTAAACTAAGTTTACTTCACAGAAATCACCAATTTTTTTAATCTCATCGTAGTAAAACTTTAAGTAATTTGTCAAGTTGCAAATTAACGAATTTCCAATAACACAAAACTTTTCTCCAGTGAAATTGCTATCATAAAGATTGTATTATGTGATAATAGTTAAGTAGTCAGTTATATGTTACGACCGACTAAGCATAATGCTACATAACAACATTAACAATATATCATTACATTAACCTAACTAATCATTTTTTGTGCATTTTCTCACACCTGTCTCAGGCATTTTTTGAGATCACCGCTAATGGACACTTCCAACGCAAGGGTCTCTTGTGGCTCTATTAGGCAGAGGGATTTTTTTTTCACTTTCTCATTGAAAGAGAACTAAGAAATTATAAACCGATGATCTTCTGAGAGGTTTCGATAACACTCCGATCGAACTGGCCTATTTGGCTTTAGAATTGGTCCTCCTTTCTTCCATAACCAAAGGACTATCCATGTGGCGAACGATTTATTTTTATGGTTGAAATCTAGTTTTACTATGAATGTATTCTCTAGGTGACTGCACTGTTTGGCTGATGTACAACAGACGTGGACGTTGCCCCCTCACGGCTGGCCACTGTACTCATCATCATCATCATCAACAGTATCATTTTACAGTCCACTGCTGGACATAGGCCTCTCCTTAGCAAGGAGGTTTTGGCCTATTATACCACTATGGTCAGACGGGTTGGAATAGGGTTTGTTTCAAGGGGTGCTGGGCTAGAAAACCTCCACGTGGTGCACCCTGGTAACGTTGGCGATGGTGTTCATCACTGCCAACGGCTAACGCACGAAGAGGAAGCCATTTTCTTCGGCGATTCGGCCGAGACTTGGTCCAACAGAGCGGGCGGGTCTGTCGGATCCTCTGTTGGTTCTTCGCTCTTCGGAGCAATGAGGAGGAAAACCTCGGTAAAAAACACGATGGTGGGACCCTTTCTAGGGTCAGATTTCCTCTGCTCAGCGGTGGAAAAGTTAGGTCGGGCTCGGTGTGCACTTACACTGCCACCGTGCAGGCATCAGGAGACATAGTCTCCCTGCCGCCGTCGACATATCGTAGTCCCGAGTTGGAGTCTCGTGACTCCAATCGGGGGCGAGGGTCTTGGCTTAGCCGCCCGGGCTGCGAGGAAGAAAATTACTATAAAAAATTACCCCGAATCCCGTGTTCTGGTGCGTGGCCAGGGGATGCATGGCTGATGGGCAGTTCAGTCGTAAGCGCACTCCCAGCCGAGGCACCTGCGGACCCCTCGGTTGGGCATAAATATACGCTTGCCCGGGTATTGGGGATCTCTGCCCGGGTCGACCTTTGTTCTCCCCATCTCGTGGGTTCAAATATGGAATCATTAATAAATAAAAACAAAACTACAGACGAAAAGAAGGAGAAGAAAACCAGAGGGGAAAAGAGTGCAAGAACGGACGACTTCTCTTCCAAGGAAGAGGAGACATTGGTTAGCACGCCTATCTCGGTGGGGCTCCCAGAAGTCATTATGGCTGCTGGGAGCCGTAGAACATCGGAACGATTACGTTCCAAATCCGCCGCGGGTGGTAACTCTAGTGCGAAGGAGGACACACTGGAGCTTATGGCAACGGAACTTTGTGACATCCGGAAACGCGTACGCTCCAGGGATGACGGCAGCGATACGTCTCAGGAGATGTTGCCTCCCAAGGTTGCAAGCAGTCATAGGGGGAGATCACGAACTCCGACCTCGGTTCCGTCAGGCTCCGTTTTCTGCAAGGCAGGAGCCTACAGAAGAGTCAGGGCGGACGGCAAAGCATTAGCGGAAGAGGAGGTCGCAAATCTCCTGCTTAAAGTTAAGGAGCCGATGGAAGGGAGTTCTGTTCTCCAAACACCATCATCCATGCAGGAGAGAGCAAATGCGGCGGTGGCCATCATCCACAAAGTGGCCACCAAGTCTAGCAATCTTAAGGGCTGTTTTGTGAAGGCCCTTAAGGACTCCTCTGCCGCTATTGCGGGGGTCGTGGAGAGCCTTATCGGAGACATGACTCGTCTCCAGGCAGCCAACGAGCGTCTGACGGGGCAGGTGACTGAGCTCAGTGCTCAGTTTGCTCAATTCCGGGCAGGTCGCCCCGAACGAGAGGGCTCGCCTCCGTCACAACCCAGGAATACCCCCTCTTCCAACCTCGGGGGTATTCCTGATGCCCACCTGCGCCAAATCACGGACGCAGTGTGGCGCATGATGGACGGGCGTCTCGCTGGCCTAGAGGCGCGGCTGCCTCCGGCTCCTGTTGTCCGACCGCCGCTCGCGGCAAATAGACTGAAGACCGTATCGGTGCCATCAACGCCTACCGTTACGGGCGGTCATGTGTCCTATGCGGCGGTGGCGTCTGTGTCTGCCGCTCCTGCGGTTGCTCCGAGGGCACGACAGGCGGCTAAAGCAACAACCAAGACAAGTGCACCGAGGTCAGGGCCCAAAACGGCGGCCAAGCCTAGAGCAGAATTCCCTCCGCTCTCCACTCCAGCCGCTGTACCTGGCACCTCCACGCCTGCTCCCCCCATATCTGCCCCTTCCGCGAATGGTTGGCAGATAGTCGGAGGGACTAAGAAGTCCCGAAAGCGAGGTAAAAAGGCTGCTCTAAAAGCAGCCTCTACCCCGCAGTCGTTGTCGGTGGCAGTGGCCACTACGAAGAGGCCGCGCAAGCTGCAGGTACCCAAAACCGCGGCGGTAGTGGTCACCGTGTCACCGGAAGCGGTTAACGGCGGACTGTCTTACGCGGCCATCTTCCAGAGGCCCCAGGCTAGTCTCGCCAATGACATCGGGACGGATGGAGTCAGGTTGCGCCTCGCTCAGACGGGAGCTCAAGTCCTCGAGTTCCCGGGAGCCGAAGGCGCAAAGACTGCAGATGCCTTTGCCGAGAAGTTGCGGGGCATGTTTGCGGCCACGGATGGTGTTAAGATCGCCAAGCCTACTAAGTGTACAGAGTTGCGCATTTCGGGCCTGGACGACTCTATAACGGCCGAAGATGTCCGCGTTGCAATAAGAGAGAAGACAGAGTGCAACGTGGACAACATTAGGGCCGGCACCATCCGCCCCCGTCCAGGAGGGCTTGGCGCGGTGTGGGTCAGCTGTCCCGTAGCGTCACCAAAATTTTAGGCGACGCCGGTAGATTGCTCATCGGTCTCGTCAGCGCTAGGATCACAGTCCTGGCGGCGAGACCGATGAGGTGTTCTAAGTGTCTGGCATCGGGACACACACGCGCCAAGTGTGTTAGCTGTTTCGACTGTAGCGGACTATGTTTCCGCTGCGGTCGACCGGGGCACAAGGCGGCAGAGTGCTCTGCCGCCCCACACTGCCCAACGTGTGCGGCGGGTAACAAGCCCGCCGATCATCAGATTGGGCAGAGAGGCTGTAAACCTCCCTACAATTCTCGGCAAGCGTCGGGGGCTAGCCAATCGACCCAGGCTGCCTCTGATGTCGTTCGCATGTCGGCATCGTTGCCCATGGAGGAGGTTGTAGAGACGGTCGAGTAATGACCCAAGTCTCCAACCTCCTGGTCCAGACGAACCCGAAACACTGTGCCGTGGCGCAGGACCTTTTCCTGCAAACCATGGCACAGTGGTCGATCGGTGATGCCATAGCCGCGGAACCCTATTATGTTCCTCCCCGTCCAAACTGGTTGGGTGACCGGGACGGTTCCGTGGCAGTCGTCGGCTCCACGGCGGCTCAATCTCCGCCCTTGTCGCTAAGAGACAAGGGCACTGGATATGTTGCTGCCGAGTGGGGGAGGATCACTGTGTATGGTGTATACTTCTCCCTCAACCGGAGTTTGAACGACTTCGAGGTTTTCCTTAACAACTTGGAAACCTCGATGCGGCGTCTAACGTCTGGGCACGTCTTAGTGCTGGGGGACTTCAACGCAAAGTCCATTGTGTGGGGTTCCCCCAGGACGGACGCTAGGGGCGAGGCCGTAGAGGAGTGGGCGGCCTCGGTGGGCCTCTGTTTACTAAACAGGGGCTCCACCAACACGTGCGTGCGACAGCAGGGAGGGTCGATAGTGGACTTTTCGTTCGCTACCCCTGTCCTCGCCGCACGAGTAAGGAACTGGCGTGTCCTGGAAGAGGTTGAGACGCTCTCGGACCATCTTTATATCCGATTTGAGCTTTCCCGATCCCAGGACGCCAGTAGGGGTCACGCGGCGCGGCGTTCTTCTCGCTTTCCGCGGTGGGCTGTAGCCAAATTAAATAGGGACTTACTAGAGGAGGCGGCCATTATTCACTCTTGGCTGTCTCCGCAGGCCCCGACCGAGGAGGTCGTCATGGCGGCTGGTCGCTTCTGCGAAGCGATTACACAAATCTGTGATGCGGCCATGCCCCGCATCCGAGGTTGCCGGCCTCCACGGAAGGTGGTCCTAGGAGTTGGCGGTCCTCCGTGCGGCCTGTACTCGTGCCCGGAGGTCCTACACCGGCAATCGGCGGCGACACCGCGAAGAAGGCGGGGAGGACCAGCTTCATGAGGAGTACCGAGAGGCGCGGAAAACTCTGAAGCTGGCCATAAGCCGCGCCAAAGAAATTAAGAGAAAGGAGATGCTGGAGGGTCTCCATCGTGATCCCTGGGGTCGCCTTTATCGTGCGGCGCGACAGAAGCTCCGCACGTCGGGCCCCCCCCTTACAGAGACACTCCAGCCCAGCTTCCTGCGGGAAGTGGTCGAGGGCCTTTTCCCGCAGCGGGTGGAGCACACACCCCCGTCGATCGCCTTCATGGTCGGAGACGACGGGGGGAACGAGGATGATGTTCCGCCCGTCAGGGAATCGGAGGTAGGGGCGGTTGTTCTACGGATCCGCTCTAAGAACACCGCCCCCGGGCCGGACGGGATACCTGCCCGAGTGCTGGCCCGAGCCCTCGAACACATGTCGGACCGCCTCAGGGAGGTCCTGATCGCTAGCTTGGCGTGCTGGAAAAGCGGGAAGCTGGTCCTATTGAGGAAGCCGGGACGGCCAGCCGAATCGGTAGCGGCCTATAGGCCCATCGTGCTGCTGGACGAGGCGGGTAAACTGTTTGAGAGGATACTCTCTGCCCGCATCGTCCAGCACCTCTGCGAGGTGAGCCCCGATCTGTCGGACGCCCAATTTGGTTTTCGGGCGGGGCGTTCGACGGTCGATGCCGTGCTGCGCCTGAGGGCCGTAACCGAAGAGGCGGTGAGCTGTGGCGGCGTGCTGTTGGCGGTGTCGTTGGACATCGCCAATGCATTCAATAGTCTGCCATTTAGCTGCATCAGGGAAGCACTCCACTACCACGGGGTGCCAAAGTACCTGAGGCGGCTTGTGGCAGACTATCTTGAGGAGCGTACCGTCATGTACGAGGACCGAGACGGTGTTCTAAGGCGGCGGCTCATGTCGTGCGGTGTTCCGCAGGGGTCTGTCCTCGGACCACTCCTGTGGAACATGGGATACGACTGGGCCCTTCGAAGTCGTCTTCCCCCCGGGCTGAGCGTACTTTGTTACGCCGATGACACATTGGTCACGGCCCGGGGCATGAACTTTCAAGAGGCGGCGCGCCTGGCCACCACCGGTGTGTCACTGGTGGTCGGGTGAATTGAGGCGCTGGGTTTGCAGGTGGCCCTGGACAAGACGGAGGCCCTTTTGTTCCATGGGCCCCGTCGTGGTCCACCCTCCGGCGCCTCCATCGTGGTCAATTCAGTCCTCGTACCGGTTCAGGCCCAGATGAAGTATCTGGGCCTGATCCTCGACGGCAGGTGGCTCTTCGACGAGCACTTCCGACAGCTTTCTCCAAAGCTGGTCGGCGCTGCTTCTGCCTTTGGGCGACTTTTGCCCAACCTGGGTGGAGCTAGCGTCGCGACGAGACGGCTATACACGGGGGTTGTCCGGTCAATGGCGCTGTATGGTGCACCGGTGTGGGCGGCGGCTCTGACCGCCCAGAATAGGGCTCGCCTCTGGCGCCCTCAGAGGATATTGGCGGTTAGAGCCATACGTGGTTACCGCACCGTATCGACGGAGGCGGCGTGCGCCTTGGCCGGAACTCCCCCGTGGGATTTGGAGGCGGAAGTGCTCGCCGAAGTTTATCGGCGGACGGCTGACTTCTGGGCGCGTAGCGGCATACGGCCCCCGCCCGAAGAGATACGCGCCCGAAGAGATAGGCCGCTCGTCGAGCCACAATGGCTCGTTGGTCGTCCCGGCTGGAGGCTCCACGTGCTGGTTTTGCCGCCGTGGAGGCTCTCCAGACGGTCATCGCCGAGTGGGCAGGGCGGCAGCACGGGACCCTTTCCTTCCGACTGACGCAGGTCCTTTCCGGGCACGGTTGCTTCGGCAAGTATCTGCACTCGGTCGCCAGGACGGAATTGGGTCCCGCCTGTCACCACTGCGACTGCAGTGAGGACTCGGCTCAGCACACGCTAGCGGTTTGTTCCGCTTGGGCGGCGCAGCGTGGGGTCCTCACTGCAGTTATTGGAGGAGATCTCTCGCTACCGGCCGTCATACGCTACATGGCCGGTAGCGACAGTTGTTTTACCGCGGTCGCAACCTTCTGCGAAGACGTAATTTCGCGGAAGGAGGCGGCGGAGAAGGCCCGGGAGGACGATATCCACTCGGACCCAATTCGCCGTCGGCGAACCGGGCGGCGGAGGCGCGCATACCAGCGCCTCATGCCGCCTTGAGTGTGGCCGCGGATGGACGGGACGGGTTTTCCCCTCCATCCGCTATAGTGCCCAGCCGCGAGGAGGTGACGTGTGCGTGTGCCGGACATCACCTAAATGGAGAGTTTATCCGCAGATGGTGCCCGCGAAAGCGGGCAGGCGCTAGGATGGATTAGGATGTCGTAATAACAGCTGTTCTCGAATCCCTCCTCTCTCAGGCGCAGAGTGGCACACTGTGTGGTTTTAGTCGGTCCGATTCCGACACACCGCCCCGCCGTAAACCCCGGTGGGGTGACGGACCATGGGGGTTTCCACACGTTAAAAAAAAAAAAAAAAGGCTTTGTTTCAAGTTTTCCTTCTGTTTGTAATGATGTTGTGTTGCGTACTTTTATGGAGGCACGATGTGTCATGTCCCTCCAACATAAAGAAAGGATCCTCCGACCAGGCGAGGTGATCATGTAGGTAGGCGAGGTCACTGTAGTGGATGGACCGGAAAATCTGTTCCGTCATAATTAGGGTGGCATGAGGCTAATATACCAACCCCTGTGACCAGCATGGTGTAGTAGGCCAAAATTTCATTTCTATAATGTACTTGTAATGTTATAATACAACTTTCTAAAGTATATACAGTGGTAACTGTAGCGAAAGTTCACTTGTGTAAATGCTCTTTTGTGAGTTTGGTGTTAACAGAACGCCTGTAATGAGGTTACAGTTTTATTTTATTGTCATTCTCGGTACGTCACGTGGAGCAAACAAACGCTCGCCGCCCGTGTGTACACAACGGGAACATATACTAGTAAAATAACAGAATGAACATTCGTTTGAAACTACCTGTTATATACTTATTAGGAATATTTTTTTTTTGCTTACATTATGAAAAAGGCGAAATAGATGCTTACAAAAAGTCACGTTCACCTTTCAATGCATGGTAGCTTTAAATTTACCTTTGATAATAGATTTATGAAATCGTGTGTGGGGAACTTTTTTAGTCCTCATCACAAAATAATTTTATCTTGTTTTGTTTTGTTAAATGTTCCTAATGTTTAAATAGTGTCATGATCTACTCAAGATAGTATATCAGTTGTCTAAGTATATTAATTAGTGGTCTAATTATATGCTATAAGCACTTGTGTCTTCGATAGCGCTGTGTAATATATGTGCAAAATATACGAATTTCTCAGAAATGTTAAAAAATACTGGTAACACGGATTACCAAGAAAAAATTCAAGTTCCCTCTGTCACTTCTATCTCATACGTAATCTATGCCGCATCGCCGTATTCCTGTAATTCACAGAGTGATGAATAATTCACCGTCCGAAAGACCAATTGTTTACCTCTGCTCCGGCGGTTGCGTACGTCACTATCTGCATTTATATTAAAGCATCATCACAATTGACGCAGCTGTGCTCGCTGTACTGTCGTCTGCCTATCAAATTATAATTCATGTGTGTTCAGAAAATAAACAGATAAGTTGTTTATTCTTTTATTTGCGTTGTGTTCAGTAGAATGTTGTTGTGTGTACGATCGACTCGAATTTTCACGAGGAGGGAGTACGATATAAAAGAAATCTTACAAGTTTTTTGGTATCAAAACATATTTCGGAGATTTCTAAGTTTTAAAGAAAAGTAACAGTTGATTTTTTACACGTAGTATCACATTTTGTCTTTTTTATTGTTATTTACAAAACTTATGTGATTGTACAAATACACATTAAACACGAGTACAAAAATATTCTAATTGACATCTCCTGAATGTGAACCCTGCAAGCTTATTGATAGTAAGACATATATCTTAAATTATATCATTCGATCATAGCCCGTATATATTTCTTAAAAAAATCAGTTATTTTTAATTATTGTTCACTATCAAAATACTAAGATCTTAACCAACTTTAAAAAAGAGAAACTCAATATTTTTTTTATTCCATGAAATGTTTTTTTGTGTTTACGCAATATCTTCACCAAGTACGACAGCTTCTGAATAAATAATTAATTAACATAATTAAAAATACTAAATAGTCTCATAAAAATGATAATAATTCCCAAGGATTTAAATGTTATAATTATGATGTAGTGTCATTTATTCATATTCGTTATGGATTTGTCTACTAATATATATTATCTTATTTATTTAAATTAAATGTACCACACAAAATACTTGATTAGTAGATATAAATTTGTTGTCATCGGCCGGTGTAGTTCTAACGCGTCTATTGTCTATCGACCGGTCGGCCGGCAACGGCACAAGAGCCAGGCGCGTGTGGGCGAGGCGCTGGTATTGTTGCGCTTGCGCACACGCACCGCGCCAGCACGATATATGAAGGTAGGCAGTACCTTGCCGGTCCTACCGCCGATACTATCTAACTCGTGGTGCTATTGCATTTGATATACTCTGTCTATATTTTATTTCTGTCATTCTTTCATTTCCATCACTCCTTCTATTGTCGTGCTGAACTTGTGTAGTGTGTAATTTTGATATAATAAACTTTTATTTCATCTCTTGTGCACTTTGGATTCACTTATTTATGATACTACCTACTACTACATTTCATTATACACTACAATTATGTGACATCCTCTCACGTTGTTTTCCTAAATTGTCAGTTCCTAGCACATAAACTGCTAGTATAAGTGTAGTGGATTCATCTTAGAATTAATGTAGTGAAGTAATCCAGCACAAAGCGCGATAACACTGACTCGGGCAGGCACAAGTATCGCTCTCACTACTGCCAACGCTAACTAACTTGTCGGTCCTTATCACCTGTATTTATTACCAAGGGACAATTATCGCTTAGATTTATTCACTGGAACAGAGAACCTATTTACGGTTTGGCAAATTGAAAATACAACACATTCTTACTTTTAGATTAGTTATTGACTTTCAAGGTAGCGACGCGAATGTTTTATAAACAAATTTGAATTTGGAAGAAATACCAGTACATAGAAAGAAATATTGGTGTAGTTATGTACACGTGTGTGCGTATGAAACGTGTGTATTGTGACAAAAAATTGAAAGATATGACATTCACTCTTTTTTATTCCTTTTATTTAAAACGACAGCGTCGTCATTAGGTATATATCCTGTGTCACGGGGAACTTTATAAAAATACAAAAAACGGTCACAAAGTACATCCAGACTCAGAATAACAATTTGTGAATCCCAAAAAGTTATTACAACTACCGCCTTAACCACTTCGCCGTCCGTGCAGTTACATATACCACTTCTCAGGTAGATTACTAAGTTATTATTATTTTTAACTTGACTGACTAAGACCAGGATAGTCGGCGCTCCTTGAGGGAGACCATCGTACAACAGAGAACGGCGATATTTTAATAGAAAAAGAATAAATAACAATTTTCACGTGTTTTTTATTAGATATATACATATGTTATAAATTATTTTATGCTATAATTATTATGAGCTATCCTCTGTTTCGTCTTCTTTTTAAGGGGCAAAATCCAGGCACCTTTGGAAAAGGGAAGCACCCTGATGCTCTGGAAAAGACCAAGAAAAGCCCCACTACAGAGACAACAGTAGAGAGTGTGGAAATGAACAACAATGGTGCTCAAACAGTGAGTGTTGGGACAATTTCTCTTATAGTGTAAAGATTAGAACCTCTTATATTTAAATATTGTGGAAACAAAATCGCCTTTCAATAGATTACTAAGACTTTGTTACAATTGCGTTATCTTTAGAATGATAGTAAAATTTCCTAGAATGTAGTTACGATATGTCCTGTATGTTAACAACGTCGTGGAGTAAATTAAAGAAAATTCAACAGATTACATTTAACAAAGGGATTTGGCATTATATGCTGATTTTAAAACGAAATCCATAATCGTTTAAACACTAAGCAGGTTTTAACTTAAAGCTTAGCCGAATGCCAACCTAACCTGGCGAGGTGATAAGATACCCATATAAAACCAGCGCTCGTTTGTCGCGAAACTCTCAAAGACTCTCCGTCTTTCCTTCATTTACATATTACATACTCCATCGAGTAGACAAGGAACGCTACATTACACAGATACACACATGGCCCTAAAGTCAGTTTCAACTTCGAACTCAGTCGTGTAGTATCATGAATTTTACAGTAGTTATTGAAAGTTGAATAGAGAGTGGTGACGTATCGTCAATTTTGACCGAATATGTTTTTATTCCTGTAATTTTATTCGAAACTGACGTGGGCAAGATAAGCTTTAGTTCAAAGATCAATAAGAATGATGCCTCAGCTACACAGAAAACAAATGTTGAACAAGTCGTTCGCCTTTTCACTGAATGAGTGAGTCTACTAGAACCTAAACGCACTCCCCCAGCATCAATGGACGATGCTAAGTGGAATCTGCATCATAGTATATCGTAAACATCTCCAATTAATTTGGTATACATTTTAAGTATTTAGGTTAATTACAATATATGTACAAATTTGAAATATAAATCACAAAATTACTCTTTTTTGATATGGTAAACATCTCTGTAAAATAAAACGCTTAAGTAGATACAGCTTTGGGGAATACTATGTTTGAACAAAGTTATATGGTAATGTGCGCCGGCTTTTAATAGGTTTTGAAAAATTTCCAAATTACAATTCCAAATTAATCCTGAATGTTGTTGGTATATCACGTAATACGTCCATTGCTTGTATAGAAAGGCTCTATTGGACACTGTTAACGACTGACTGAGCAATGGGACACACGTTTAGAAATCCACCGTTTCACATCAGTATCTGTATTTGCAGTCCTTTAATAAACTGAAGGCTTTTTATAACGTGTACTTAGGGCGGGTTGGTTCGCTCGCCCTGGACTGGAGCTTCCCAAATGTTAGTCTTTGCGGGCGTCGCCTGACATATACAACGACCTATTTTCGCTATTCAGGCATCCACAAGCCCGTGAAACATCCTTTTTTAAAGAAATAAATACTTTTATTATATTCTTATGCTACTTTTCAAAATGTCACAATTGACTGAAAAATTTTTAGAGCAAGGTTATTTGAACTCAATTAAAATATAGCATAATTAACTTTGCAAAATAAATTTTCGATTCCAATGAAAAACTCCTATTTATGTTGTGATGAATTTAATTAACTTTATTCTTATTTTTTTAATTCTCTAATATTAGGGTGTATTATTTTCAATGTCAGTACAATAAAGTGGTACTAAATTGATTTATACATAATAGAGCACTGAATTAAAAACATAGAAAAATATAACCTAATTAACAACTCTTTCTTTCAAAACAGTTAAAATCCTTGACAGTTTTCTAAACGAACCGGAATAAAAGTTTTTATGTATATTTTTATTCCGTTGCTGTTTTAACGTATAAATTTGGTTTTACGGAAACGTTTGATACATTCAATGTACATCTAAATGACTTTCCAGGGAGGTGGAGGCAGGTAAAATGCGTAAGCAAATGAATCAGCAATGAGTTATGGCTCGATATAAATCAGGACAAGAACGCGTGAAACCGTTATTGTAGGGCTGTATGCCGAGGGCCGCGGTATCGACGGAGGACGCCCCGAAGATGCTATTGTATTGCCAAATATATCTGTTTGTCGTGTTTATTTTATATTCTATATTTTTCGAGTTAGTTTCCTTTCCAGCCTTTGTTAACTGTTTTGACTCGTTATCATGTACTTTCATGATTTTTAAAATTAATAAAATTTCAGACAATGTACAATTTTTGTTACATATTCTTTATAAGCTATTGTTGAAATTTAACGATATTATTTGTGAAGGACTTGTTTATGGTCATAAAGTTTTTGTGAAAACTTTTTATTTCTATAACAGCGATGTCAGTAAATTTCTCTTACTTTTATGGAAAGTACTTGTTATAACTTACTATTTAAGAAAAGCATAATTAATAGACAAATGTATTATCAGCAATATATGGTCTGGAGATATGGAAACCCGGCGCAATTTAACCAAAATGATTTTACAATTGCTGTCTATTCCGCATTAGAAAATGATTATTTACTTATGAATTATCTACATTATACAACAGGAAATTCGTCGTGATGCATTCACTTCCTTTATAACATGGCGAATAATAGAAGATATGGCTCAGGCGCTGAACAAATATATTTAATGATGAATCATTCACATTATTCAAAGTATCTAAACAATTAATCAGGTATTACTGTGGTTATGTAAGATGAATTGAGCTTCAATCTTATAACTTGAGATCGAGCTGCGCCTTCATTTGCTGTAACAAAATGTTAGAAATTCTATGTATTATATTCTATGTATATTTATATGTATAACTATTTAGTAAGTGATTAATAGAGATACTATTAATCACTTACTAAATAGTTATTAAAGTTGAAGATACTCATGAAATATGACAAATGATTTGTTTGACGAAACATATGTCATTTTTCGAAATAAGAACTAATTAATAAATTAATGAGTTTTATTTTTGTTATATGTAAGTGAATTTCTTGATTCGACAATGAGCGCGATAGACAATGACACATATTATTATACGTACTACTGCTGTAAGACACGTCCGTTTGCTTTTTTGTTTCACGGACCACTATATGATTTACTTATTTATGGTCTTTATGCACTACATTTGTGCATCGGTCAACTTAATTTCCAGGCCATTCTCTTCCTAGCAACCTTCGGATGGTGTAGAAATTTTATAAGGTAGAAAGTGCACAGAGATAGGGATAAATACATTTATACGAACTCATCATAAATTCAAATATATATATACATAAAAGAATGTATACAGATAGACATACACATACATACATATATATATATGTATAAACTATGCTATGAATTGGATAGTTATGAAAGGGACATAACGTTACATTTCACATTTGCTAGGTAGTAAAGCCACGCTGATTTCAGCACGAGTGGGCCGGCTCGACCGGGGCAGTACTACCCTCCCACAGAAGACCAACCTAAAGCGCCAGCATCCGTGTTTTCATGTTTCGTTGGTGAGTGTGAGACCGGAAGCCCATTGATGCAGGGGTGACAGTTATCGTGGTAACTGTGTAAGCTTTACACTGTCACGATGACTGTATTGCCTTTTACGTCTCCAAGTAGGGTGTGAAAAAGCATCTTACTAGGCCACCATAGTGTGAGTCACCATACTGCATTTTCTGCATTTGCAATGAGTATTGTGACCACAACTCTTAGATTCTATTCATGCTTTCTATCAGGCAGAGTAAAATCACTTTGGCAGGCTCTTAAAATAGAATAGAATAACCACATACGTACAGGTAACGGAAATATGGAGCAAGATTAGGATATTGAGTTGAGAATTTATGTTTTATGACAGATTAATATACACATGCTAGAGACATGTATGTCAGTATATTAGACGAGAGAGATATGTAACTCACTTGCAAAATTAAAAAAAAATGCGACACAAAGAATTCTCGCTGCGTATTGACATATTAATTAAGTTTAACATCGCAGTATGCTAGTCCTGTGTAACTTTCCCCTTATTATAAAATTGAATTCATGCGCCAGGTAAATTATTAATCTCGCATCTGCAGCCTCCCCGTAATGTTCTATTTCTTTTAAAATGGGATTTTTTTATTCAATCCATATATTTTGGTTTGCAATATTCACAATAGTAAAAGAATACCAAAGTGCTAGTGGTAAGTCCCTGGCAGACTTTCAGCTATATAGTAATAACAATAAAATGTTATACAAAAACAATGCATGTCAGACATGTATCACCGAGTCCTGTAAAAGTAAACTACTATCGAGTTTGTGTAAGTATACCAAATTATCCAACTCGGACGATACAACTTTGCTCGAGATACGTCAAGGCTGAACAGCGCATTGGAAACTGCATCATATCTTCTAGTCACCGATACCACAATTATTAAAAACTAAAGTATACAACCAGTGCATCCTATCCGTAAAGACAAACGTTAGACGTAGATACTCACCACTGGACTGGTCCACAAGATCAAAGTAGCTCAACTTATGATGGAGCGTGCAATTTTCGGTGTCTCTCTCTGCTATGAAATTCGTAACAAACTTATTCAACAGAGGACTAGAGTCGCCTATTTCGCATGGACAATCATTACGCTGAAGTGGCAGCGAGCCGGTCATGACTGCAGACGAATTGATGGTTGCTGAAGCCGAAATACGCTAGAGTGAAGATCGCGATTAGGTAGGGCGCCCTGTGAGATGATAGACCAACGATTTGAAGAAAGTGGCTGGCAGCGGATGGGTGCGTATCTCCAAAGACCAGGATAGTTAGCACTTCTTGTGGAAGCCCTTTGTTTAGCAGTGGACAGTGATAGGTTAATTAAGTTCAACTGGTAGAACTGGTTCTTAGACTTGGTTAGTCTAAAACGGAAAGGTGCAATAAAAATAACAGTACCATCTAAACTTTGACAAAAATTGATTAATTAATAACAAAAAAATGTGTGCGTATACTAGCGTACACTCGTAAGAAGTGAAACTTCTTTATGACGTTATTTTTCAAAAAAATAATTTAAACCCGTCCGAAGTCGATGCAATCGCCACCTGGATTTCAAAGTCAAAGTCAAAGTCAAAGTCAAATTCATTTATTCATTTAGGTCACAAAAGACACTTATGAACGTCATAAAAAAAAAACAATAAAAGATGAAAGATGAACAATCTGTCGATTAAAATTATAGCTAGCTGGGTTCGCAGATTGTTCATGGTAGAGTGGTGAGAAAAGAACCCAGGAAAGAAACTCACCACCACTCTTTTAACTCAAAATCTTTTAAATATTAAAATAGCAGTTATATTCACAATCATAGGTCTTAAAAAAAGAGCAATTCATTTCCAAACATCTAAATCTGTGACATAGTCTGAAACTGAGTAATAAGCCTTTTTGGACAACCTCAGCTTAACAAATTTCTTAAATTTACTAATAGATAATAATACTATGTTGTTTGGTAATTTGTTATAAAATTGTATACATTGACCCACAAACGAATTCGATATTTTATGGAGCCTAGTAGTGTGCAAGGCAAGTTTATTTTTATTTCTTAAATTAAATTGATGGAGATCACTATTTTTCTTAAATTTACACAGATTTTTATGAACATACAAAAGATTCTCGTAAATGTATTGTGAGTGTAGTGTGAGAATGTTAATTTTTTTGAATCTGTTTCTTAGTGACTCACAAGGGCCCATCTTATAGATAGCCCTAATAGCTCGTTTCTGGAGCACAAAGATTGAATCGATATCAGAGGCACTGCCCCAAAGCAATAAACCATAGGACATAATGCTGTGAAAGTAACTGAAATAAACTAATCGCGCAGTATCAACATCCGTCAATTGACGAATCTTTCTCACAGCATAAGCTGCAGAACTAAGTCTACCAGATAACGTTTCTATATGTGGGCCCCATTGTAACCGTGAATCTAAAGTTATACCTAGGAAGACAGCCTTGTCTGTCAATTCCAGTTCCTCCTCGTTCATCAAAACACTAGTTTTTACTTGTTTAACATTCCTAGTATAAAATTTAACACATTTGGTTTTACTCCTGTTTAATAACAAGTTATTAGCGCAAAACCAAAGTACCATTTTAGAGAGAGCATTGTTTACATCGTCAATTACCGATTGCTGTCTGTTAACTTTAAATACTAAGGATGTGTCATCTGCAAACAACACTATCTCATGGTTATCCCTCACAAGATGAGGCAAGTCGTTGATGTACACAAGGAACAGAAATGGACCCAGAATAGACCCCTGGGGCACCCCCACCGCCACAGCTGATCCCTGGGATAATTTACCATTAACATCTACTCTTTGAATCCTATCACTCAAATAAGAAGTAAGAAGATCCAAAGCACTGCCTCTTATTCCATAGTGGTGTAATTTCCTGACAAGTGTTTCATGCTGCACACAATCAAATGCTTTAGATAAGTCACAAAACACCCCGTAGGCGTCACGTGACTCCTCCCAAGCCTCAAATATATACTCTAATAATTTAACCCCAGCATCACATGTTGACCGACCATGAGTGAAACCAAATTGTTTAGTATGCAGCAATTGATTTTCATTAAAATAATTAAGCAACTGAGTAAGTATCAGCTTTTCAAAAACTTTACTAAATGTTGGTAGGACCGAAATTGGTCTAAAATTTGTGGGGTCTAATGGACTACCTGATTTAAACAAAGGAGTTATCTTGCTATACTTCATCAGGTCAGGAAACACACCATAATCTATACATCTATTACACATACACAAACGAATTCGACACACACACACACACACACTCACAATACATTTACGAGAATCTTTTGTATGTGCATAAAAATCTGTGTAAATTTAAGAAAAATAGTGATCTCCATCAATTTAATTTAAGAAATAAAAATAAACTTGCCTTGCACACTACTAGGCTCCATAAAATATCGAATTCGTTTGTGGGTCAATGTATACAATTTTATAACAAATTACCAAACAACATAGTATTATTATCTATTAGTAAATTTAAGAAATTTGTTAAGCTGAGGTTGTCCAAAAAGGCTTATTACTCAGTTTCAGACTATGTCACAGATTTAGATGTTTGGAAATGAATTGCTCTTTTTTTAAGACCTATGATTGTGAATGTAACTGCTAGTTTAATATTTAAAAGATTTTGAGTTAAAAGAGTGGTGGTGAGTTTCTTTCCTGGGTTCTTTTCTCACCACTCTACCATGAACAATCTGCGAACCCAGCTAGCTGTAATTTTAATCGACAGATTGTTCATCTTTCATCTTTTATTGTTTTTTTTATGACGTTCATAAGTGTCTTTTGTGACCTAAATGAATAAATGAATTTGACTTTGACTTTGACTTTGACTTTATTAAATATAATAACTAAGTCAGGTACAATAATGTCAATTATTGAGTGAACGACACTTACAGAAATTCCCCAAAGATCAGCTGTCTTTTTTATATTAATAGATTTGAAGGCAGCTGAAACATTAAGTTGATTTATATACTGAAAAGTAAAATTATTAAAAAATTCTGGTACATTTTCTCTGATCAATGATTCTGCAGTGGAGGTGGAAGAGCCTAAATTACCTGTAAGTGCGACTGGGAAAGTGGAAAAAAATTTTTCAAATGTGTTGGCCACTTCCATGTCATTCTTGGTAATGTGACCATCAAAATTTAATTTAAAATCAGACTCCTTTGTTCCACTTCTCCCAGTCTCAGCATTAATAACTTTCCAAGTTGCTTTAATTTTATTACTACTGTTTCTGATTTTAGACTTAATAAACAAAGATTTGGCTAATTTACAGACACTTTTAAAAATCTTTGAATAGCATTTTACATATTGCTTAAAGTCCTCACTAGTATTATATTGTCTTTCATGATACAGCCTATACAATGTTTCCCTACTCTTATAAATTCCTACTGTTGCCCAGTTACTAAATATAGGACAATCAGTAACAGTAACCGTCTTGGAGGTAAATATTGAATTAAATAGACTAAGGAACGAATTAAAAAAGGAACAATATAGTGCATTAGGGTCTAATTTGTTATTTAAGGAAGGTAAATTATTAATTAAGTTAATTCTCATACGTTCCAGGCGATCAACTGTTACTGGTACAAGAGTAATGTTTTTTTTAAGCACTGTTTTCTTTTTACTTACAAAACTAACTAACTGACCAGAGTGATCAGAATCTAACTTATTAATAATAGATTTATGTCTAGGAACAATATCTGTATAGATGTTGTCCAGGCAAGTAGCTGTAGTAGCGGTTATTCTAGTAGGCTCCATAAACAAATTTAGCAAGTTGTGGGACTTAAAAAGACTAAGAACTTTAAGGGTGGAATTTGATTTATCAAGAATGTTAATATTAAAGTCACCACAGACTAGTACGCTCTTACCTGAGATGGCAAGTTTGCTTAGGGCTTCATCCATTATTTCTAAAAATAGTTTCAAATCCGCGGAGGGAGGTTTATATACACCTATAACAATGAATTGCTCTAATTGCACACATGCGAATTCTATAGAACATTCTATAGAGAGGGACACAATATCTTTCCGTTCCTTAAACTTAAGGTTTTTATGTAATAGAATAAGCGACCCACCATGTATTGTGTTGACTCTACAGAATGAACTTCCAACTTGGTGGTTGCTGAAATTAAACATGAGTTGATGCCCCTTTAACCAATGCTCAGTAATACACATAATATTAATATTCTCTGAATTCATGAATAATTCCAGCTCAAGTTGCTTGCCCTCCGTCAAGCAACAAATGTTTTGATGAACCAGATTAATTACATTACATTTATTTAAATTATTATTTTGTTGATATTTTGTGTAGCATGTGTTATAGTGTTCATTTGACTGTACTGCTAACTTAATTAAAGGTGAGTTTAAAAAATTGGAGCTAGAGGTTGCTACCTCTATTGTCTCACAATTCAATTTAAATTATTAGAAATGTCAATAAGAATGTTATTAGAACAAGACTGCTCAATAGAAGCAGGTCTTGTAGTCAAATCTTTGGTCAAAGTTTGTAAAAAAAAGGATAGCGAAGATGCTATCTGTCTAGTAAAACTAGGAGTGAGGTAATGCTTACCCTTTGTCTGATAAAAAGACTTACTAACACAGTTAGTATCTATCAAATGAAATTTGTCATTGTAAGTGCATATGGTATGCAGTGTAACATTAAGCTTATACCTAAGTCTATTTTCTACATCTGGCAACATTTTAGAGTAGGGGAATGTAAACAATATAATTTTATTAACACTTAAAGATAACAGAGACTCACAATATTTAATTAAAGCTTTTTTGTTAACATTACCCCTGTTCCCTGTTAAAATTATAAGATTATTGCAATCAGTGAAATCATAATTTACAATCCTTTGCATAATAACATCAAAGGGTGCAGCTGGTAGGCAAATATTTAAAACAGAAATGTAACTACTCAAAACGGGCCGCAAAATACATTGCAGACATTTACCAATCCCTACTCCGCTGGAGAAAGTATACTTCGAATCACGCGTGGTAGGGATAAGAAAAAGATGGCGCGTAACGAAAAAATGTTACACTAAATTTTTTTCCAACCCCGATAAGGAAGTTTCACTTCAATAATCAAGACTGAAATGTATGACGTCGATAAGTAAATCTATAATGTTGTTGTTTACCTATATTTGTTTCTAACCGAGATCTTAAATATTATTATTTAATCGCTTCTCGGGCCTGGCAGTAACATTATATCTGAAGTTATGATATCTTGTTGACCGGCTTTGCGATGAAATTGTCCTCGTTATTGTTATTATAGGGTTTAATATACCTTAATATACTTTCTTGTGATTTATTTGTGTGCCATTGGAAATTGGGTGCACAATTGTCAATACGTTTTACACATTTAAGTCGTATTTTAAGTGTAACGATGTCGACTAAATGACGTTGTGGTTCTAAAGCATGCAAAGAATTTGAACCAGACAGCTGACAAACATACGTATATGTTTCTAAATAAGTAATTCATATGTTGCAGATAACAATTATGGTCGATTTTCCTCGGGTAACCGTAGACGGACGTAGACTCGTTTGACAATTATGTCATAACCTAAAAAATAACTACAAATTATACTCGTACTCAGATACATAACCGTACGATCACATTAGACTTATCTTATATCTTTTTAGTGTATGAGATGGCCAGTGTAAAATAAACTACAAGGTAATTCTAAAAGTTCAATTAAATATGTTTCTAAATTGAATAAATTTCCAGATAAAATACCTAATGGCTTCGAATGAAAACATCACACTGAGAATGAATCTGTAAAGACTCTGAGAGTATACATGTATATACATGTGTGTACACACACATGTACGTACACATCAGGTATTCAAAGTAGGTGGCGTCTGACGTCGCTAGCGTTCGATTTAAAATGGCAAGATTGGACTCATATTTGTTATTTGTCTTATCTTCAACGACATCTCTGCCTTCATACAGGTACATTTTATATTTTGTTTCTTACACGACACAAACCTATGGACTTATTTATATCTATCGATATAATTTATAAACCTAATGTAATGTAATAATGTCTTTGGAATCTAATAATTTGACTAGTATTCACAACGACAATAATACGAGTACACTATAGTCTTTAATATTTAACTGTATCTCTATAGAATCTTCATTTGTCAGTCTTATTTAGTTTTGATATGACTAAAGTTTACATCAAGATTGTTTTATAGCACAAGATAACACTTAATATAAAAAAACAAAATAATATGTACTTCTAACTATTGTTGTTATATAAAAACCGACCACACAATTGCGTGGCAAAAAATTGGGACGAACAAAACGATCGTAAAGTTTTACAACCACTGCGATTATAATAAAACTATAAGCATCTCCCAACACTTGTCCCAAAAGCTAATATAAGAGGAAAGCATTACTCCCGGATCAACAATCGTACAACCGGCGATCTCCCACTATCTGTTCAAAAATATCGTTTGAGAAACGCTCGTTTAGAGGCGCGAGGAACGCAACCGGGAGGTGCGGACAGGGAGCCATCCTTACCGTATCGATGCCTCTATTTATATTTATCGGAGGGATACGGTTCAGCTGTACGATTGAACGTGATTTACGGCTCTGTTGTAGCTACACTCGATCAGATACGGTTATCGTAATGCCTGTTTTACTCGTTATTTTGACTAATGTCATAAATCTATGTTTCTTCGACATTTTCGTATGGTGAGGAAATAAATAAAATACTTCTATATTAAATTTGAATTTCTCATCATTCAGCTATCAAGTAGAAAAAAATCTTATCAACATTGTCTTCGACGAATTAAACTATTACGACGAATTAAATTTAAAAAAATACCCCAGAGCATTATTCTCTTTTTTTCAAACCTGAAGATAGATAAAAATTTAATTACGAGTAGAACTAACATCGTAAAGTCTAATTTTCACACGATAAGCTCTGTTTTCTTGGTATTTTTGCTATCTTAAACGAATATCATGACGTTAAATACTCACGTAACCCAGTTGACATTAGAACCAACGAAAGAAAAAAAGACATTTATCAACCAATAAACAGTGAGGTGGTTATACATTGGAGGCCAATGGGGACAAGGAAAACTTTAAATTATAAGTAAATATGAATATATGTAATGTAAATATAAATGTAGTATAATATTCTTTCTTACGAAATCACTAACATTAATATTAGTGACTTCGCAAGAGAAGAATAGTAGTTGTAGTAGTGGGTCTTAGCAATGGTCCAGAACCTAGTACAGAAGTTTTAAAATCACACATTGGTAATAAGTAAATGTTATGGTTAATAATAATAACCTCACACATTTCGCAAAGGGCTGACTGATTCCAAATCCAAAATAAATGCTTAGTATTTACAACATTTTCGTAAATATTTACCTACATATTAAAGTGCAAATCGATAAAACTAATAAATAGTTTAAGTAAAATAAGCAGATCCTGCTTCATAACTTCAGCGATATTACAATAGTTCGTCGTCGTAATGATGTCGTCGTCGTCGCAACGTGATATTCAGATTCATAAAATATGTCCATTTCAATATAGTGTACCTTATTGTAAAGCTTAGACGGGAAGATATATGAATGACTGTAAGATGGAATGAAAGGCAATTCTTGGGAAAATTTTGGAAATATTTATTTTTTTAAAACTGAGCATCTAAATTGTTCATGTATTAATTTACTTTGTGATAGGTGTTTAAATGAAAAGACCAAACGAATAAACGTTTGACACTTATAAGTATCGAAGCAAGTAAGGTTAATGGTATAAACTAACCGATGCCCAATACATACGCATCTAAGGATACTACATAATTTACTGTGCTCAAATGTAACGTACGTACGTTTTAACACGAATGATGCCGGAATTTTTATCCAAAATTAAAACAGACCACTAGGGCAAGACTGCAATTGCTGACTCTGCGACAATTTAGCAGCGAGTTTTGCTCGCAAGGGGAATGCGAATAAGACAATATTGTCTGGCGAACGTTTGACCCAAGATAAATATCGCTATTAAGGCTCCCTCTCTCACTAATGGTACTTGCATAACTCCGTTCCTCTCTCTCACACACCTTGTCCCTATGCTTAATGGAGAGGAATGTGGTGTACGAGACTTACTTAAACGACGTAAATAAAGTATTGACAGTTGAACTCTTTCCCGTAACCCGAGATTTCATTTTCCATTTAAAAGATTTATTTTGTATCAAAATAAGCGTTAGACCGCATGGTGTTTGTTATAAATGGTTATATAATTTTGGTTTAAAGAGAATTTTAATCGATGAAAGTTTGTATAGGGAAACCTTGGTAAAGAAATAGTTCAGTGAATAGGGATGCGACCGCAGGATAGGAAAGTTATTGATGGACTGGCGCTCGACAGTTTGTGGCGATTAATTAGTTTTATGTCGATGAAAGTTAAAGATGGTGTAGGCTAATAACAAAATAAACTAGCTCCTGTAGCGACTTCACTCTCCTAATCTTTTTCATAACAAAGATAGCCTTATTCGCAAAAGTGATTTTTGATACAATACATATTTATTTTAAACCAAAGTAAAAATCAACGCTCACACATACTCCGATGAACTTTGTTAATTTTGTATGTTACTTGTACCAATTACGTTTAAAAATACAAAATCCAAACACTTCTCGCAACCTTAACAAATTACTAAGTAATACAGAATGTAATATTCACTATACTCTGTCGATGCACAGTTACATAGTGTACTCAACCAATTCACGTCATAGAAGTCCTTATATCGCTAATTTTCATTAGGTTCAAGAGACTCCCCCTTAAGAGAAGGACGCCTGAGACCGACCGCCGGGGCGGCTTCTAGCGGAAACACCACATACTCTAGTCTCCTGCGTCCCCGAGGAGTCGGAGATCCGAAGGGATTTTCCACCCTGACAGGAAAAAAAAAGGTTCAAGAGACTCAACATGGAATACAACATAAGGTGCTATATCATTGTCTGCAGATAGTTAATAATAGTTTTTACATTCCGGTAAAGCCTTCTTAGGTCTTGTACTAAAATACAACGTATAAAATTGTATTACTTGGTTGAAGAAGACAAGTTGGATCTAATAGACCTAATGATATTGAAAGCCTTAACGGGGTATAAACATTTAGCTGTTTTTGTATCGTTTCAAGTCATGATAATTTTGTATAATTTTGTCCAACAGCGGACTGTGATGGGGTGATGAAGATGGTGATGTATCAGGACAACGAACTGACACCTCACCGAATGGTAACTCACTTGGTAAAAAACAGGAGAAGAATTGCTTACTTCGTAGTTTCTTCATCGGTCTATGAATCACATCATTCTATCCACAGACTTTAAATTCCAGTTTTGAAAATAAGCCTGTCCTTAGAAAGAAGATTTTGGCCTACTATGCCAGACCAGACCAAAGGGTTTTTATAGTATTCGTAGTAAGCTTTCCCTCTCTTTTCAATACTGTTATCCTGTATAATTTGCTCCTCAGTCGACTCTTGCGATATCCACAGAATAAATAGCGATAGTGACACTGCGTATTCTTAATCTGTCACCACAGAAATACTCGTAGTAGCACAACTGAACAATATAATGTTACAATTTCATTCTTCTATACCATATTAACATTTGACGTGAAAGTTTTCACAATATAGGCCTATTATTGATTACAGATTGGCGCAATAACTTCCTCTACAGTAACGTCATCCACACAAAAGCTAGGATCGGTAAAAACGCAAACGGTAACCTTTGTGCTTACATCACGCGTCAGCATCAGGTTCTGTCGTCACGTGCTTCGGCGTGTTACCGTTATAACTGCTTTGTATGGTTTCGCCTCGGTTGTGAACTAAATAAGGGTAGAGGCAGACAGTAGGTGTTAAAACACCCACATTTTGTTTTAGTCTCGTGTACACAGTAATAGTAAGGTTTTATGTTAAGATGGACAGGTGGCTTGAGAATTTAAAGAAAATAAATTATTATCATCAACAGTTGATCAACTGTTATCTACTCTATAATTATGTTTTGTATTTCAAATTTCCATGTGATGACGGACTAAAAATACTAAGTGTCACTACTACTATTCATTCAGTAGGTGTCGTAACAGCCGACTAAGGCAACAAATTACGCAGGATAACAGCCCAAAAAAGGAAAAAAACTTGAAGGAAGATCTGTGACAATTCATCTGGTCAGCATAACATAGTAGACAAAAAATCTTCTTTCTAAGGAGAGGCTTATGTCCAACAGTTGACCATCGATGACTGTTGATGTTGGTGATTTATTTTATATACAGGTGTGTACATACATTTTAAGCTACATATTAATATTTGGTACTGTTTCATTAAGTCAAGTCCAATTTCTTTATTCTAGTGAACTCCAACTACGATAAATTAAGTTATTAAGAGTAAAACAAATCATAGATTAAAAGTAATATATTAATACATTTTTTTGGTGTAAGATTGATATCTGGCTATTTTCAAGTCGATGAACTCTTAAAATAAACTTACGATTATACTTTTATGTCGTTTGACACCAGCTTAACAACATTCGACAAAAATAAAAAATAAAGTAAAAGTGTTTTAACAAAACAAAAAACGAGAAAAAAAGTAAGAAAGCGACGATTAATATAAAAAATAAGAAAATAAAAAATTATACATATATTTTTAGTAATCTTCAAATCACAATCGTTATTGATCTGTACATAATGCAAGAGTGCCCTTGAGGCACAGCTGTTCTTTTACTCTGGATTTAAACTTGTTTTGATTTGACAGTGTTGACTTATCTTCAAATGGCTTCTTCATTTTTCAAACATGTTGCAAAGAGGGTGAAGGGAAGACAGGGCTTAAAAAAAGTGCTTTTACCAAAGGATGGAAATATTAGTTTTTGGCACGCAAACCCGCGGCCTGAAATATGGAAGTTGTTATGAACATTGGCGATGGTTTATAACATTTACTAAATCCGTCACTTTCAGGTATTCCATTAAATTTTGCCTGACAAAGATTTCTGTTTTGTTTGCTTTTATTAATGTATAACACTTTATAAGGGCTGAACAATTGTTCTCAGGCCATTATAGAACTCTCCCGGGCGAGAAGACCTACACAATGGGCGAAATAATGAGCCAGTGCCTAGTCCTGGCGCCTGTTTATAAATCGGAACGGAAGTTTTTAGACGGGTTAACACTTAGACTAAGAGTTTCTTTAAACTTTTTAAAGATAAAATATACTTGCTTAAATTGTATCTAGGTAAACGTTATTTACTCACAGTGAACTAAATACCTAATTATATTTATATGTGAGTGTTATTACGTTAAATGCATTACATTAGTGTAAACATGTGTGTAAATTAGAAATAGCTCGTTTCCTTGCAAATTATTAGTATAAAATTATTCTAAAATTTCACGTTGTTAATCAGTTTCAACTTCTGTAGAAACAATTTCCTATTCTTTCTTCTTTATAGTAACTGTCAACTTCAATACATAAAACTCTATCATGTATCACTCCATTACATAATAATCAAAGTACATCTAGCAGGTACTGTTACTGCACTTGATATCGCGGCAATCGTGGGGATTATTTTGTAATCATACACGAACGTCCTTATTTAGACAACCCTTACTCGAATCACTTGAACTCAGAGAGATTATAGGGTCAATCCAAGTCAGGTCAAAGCTTTATTAGTACGCTCTCGACATAACATTGACTCTACCAATCGATGTCAATTGAAAGTCACTTTTTGTATTTAAATTCATTAAACCTTATTATCATTCTAACTAATGATATATAGCATCATCATCATTATCACAGTCGAAAGATACTTCTTTGAAAGCCTTCAGGAACAGCTTCGGAAATAAGTGTCCCTGTCTCACTCCTCGGTGGAACTGGATGGGTTTCGAGTTCTGATCCTGGAGATCGACTGACGTCATAACGTTCTCGTGTAAGCACTTCAACACTTCGATACCGATTTAGCGATTTGACACCGCTGGAGAATCTAAAGCACAGTCCAGGTTTTAATGGAATTGAATTCATTTTCTAAGTCTATTAATACCAAGCACAGTGGTAGGTTATATTCTTCGGACTTTTGTATAATATAACCTGCCGCAGAGTAAGTAGTAAAGCCACGCTGATTTCTGCACGAGCGGACCGGCTCGACCGAGGCAGTACTACCCTCCCACAGAAGATCAACCTAAAGCGCCATCATCCGTGTTGTCGAGTTTCGTTGGTGAGTGTGAGACCGGAGGCCCATTGATAGAGGGGTGACAGTTATCGTGGTAACTGTGTGAGCCTTGCACTGTCGCGATAACTGTCATGCCTTTTACGTCCCCAAGCGGGGTGTGAAAAAGCATCTCACAAGGCCACCATAGTGTGGGTCCCCATACTGCATTGTCTGCATTTGTAATGAGTATGGTGACCACAATTCTTGGATTCTATTCATGCTTTCCATCAGGCAGAGTAGATTCACTTTATCAGGCTCTTAATATAGAAAAAAAAAGTATTTCGGAAACTGGTCTATTCGGGAAACTGAAAGTCGTCAACTCTGAGTTCGAGACGATTCATAATTAATTGCGAGAATAATTTTTAGATATGCCTCAGAAGAGACATGTCTATAATTCTTTTGCAACGTATGGTCGATCTTTTTGAAGTAAAGTTACGACCCTCAGGCGACTTTCCGATGATATTGACTTTTAAGACCGGCCTTCTCCTCACCTTAAAATCTTAGCATTTTGGTTAATTTGAGTATAATCAGATCGTTAATTGACCATCCCCTGATGATCAACCTCCCGAAAACAGAATACGTTACTAGATTGTTATACAATTATTCTTCTTAGACTCAACTAGACTCCTCCCCCTCTCTTAGGACTTCAGATATTCCTGGAATGTCCCAAAGTAACCTGCTCATTTCATTAGCCCACTGAGTGCGCCTGTTTCAAAAAGTATAAACAGCTTAAAACTAACAATACTCATATATCGGAATTAACCTTCTTCAATTAGGCTATAAAAAAATAAAGACATACGAAAAATCAACAACTGTAGTGTGTCCGATATAGTACTAAATATCTTTTCTCCTCCTCCTCTAATGCTGTAGTGTGAAGACATTTATTTTTCACAAAGCGTTTAAGACTTTATTTCAATTACTTAGTCGTTGCATACCGCTTAGTCCTTATTTCCATATTTCTTGCCGCTCTGCTCAACATATTGTATCTTTGGATAAAATTGCTTATCTTAGTGTTGTTTGTTATGTAATTGTGGCTGCTGGGTGTATGGATTAGCTAAATCTTATGATCTTTATTTTTGTTAAATGTTTTTTTGTACTGATGAGGTGTGTATGTCATAACAGGTAACTGCAAATCTAATTCGCGCATCAAAAGCTTCGTAAGAAATTGTTTGCACTTCATTCGATACTGGAAGAGTTTCTTGCATTTTTTCCTTAAATGTCTTGAGATACACTTAACTTTGTCGTACTAAAAACACACTTCATCAATACAAAATAGGTTTGTTAACAAGCAAAATAAAAATTTGCCCTGCCAGAAAATATTTTTATTTATGAAACATGAAATTAACAACTTTCGGACTTTAGCTTTATGACTGCTGTAAAAACTTTTTCCCAAATGTTGTGTTTCTAGTTAAAGAAAACGTTATTTAATTTATTCCTTTCATAGTTGTTACTTAAAAGGTTCAGATTTAATGAAAAATATATAAAAAAAATATTAGTATTTATATTCTATATTTATTTTAAAATATAAAACCATAATCATCAGCTGTATTGGTTTAATATCAAATATTTATCAATATTACTACCGAGCAAGTGACATAATAAACAGATTTACAATTTTTTGAGTTATTAAAACAAATTACAAACAGTAACTAAAATGCGATTGACTATCAGAAAATACTGCAAGCTCCTATTAAAGTGATATTTATGAAATCTATAATAGGACAAAACACTCTTAGAAGTATTGCGTATTGCAGTATTTTTATTTCATTTCTAATTATTTGACGAGCTTGCAGTTTTAGTTGACCCTTGATCCTGACTGCTGGACTCGAGGTCGTGGGTTAGATTCTCGCCCAGGACAAAATTACGTCTGATGAAGACAATCATTTGTTCTGTGTCTCGATATAATTTATATTTAATATGTATGTTTTTAAAAATATAGGTATGCTTATACCGTCTCGTTACCATAGTACAGGCATTGTCTAGTTTGGGATCAGACGGTCGTATGTGAGATGTGTGAGAAATTTGAGGATATTTATTAAATCTATTGATCATTACTACACGAGAGAAAACCTCTAACGTTAATGTTATGTTGTGTCAAGATTTCAAAGGACGAATAACGAATAACGAATTTCAAAGGATACAAATCTGACTGGGCATAATCGTGGAATAAATACAGTATCATAAAGAGGCGAATAGTGTCCCGACGACGGTATCTATTCCATCTACAGCTTAGTGAATGTATGCCATGTAAATATCGAAATTTCACCGAACACTACAAACATTGTGTGCATCTGGTTGTAATTGTAATATACTGATTGTGCTCTGAATTGTTACACTCATTTGAGAGCCAATAAATCTCGGTTTTCGTGTTTTAATAATGAATTGGCCGCATATGGTACACATATTTCATTTTTGCTTACTATCTACCTTCACAGTTTAATCATTCTTATGACATTACCATGAACATATGTTTCATATCTCTTTCATTACTCTGCATATCGATTTGCGACCGACCTATTACCTGAAAGGGAATATCTACTTATTTATTATATTATTAAGCTTTTCTCTCAATTGATATCCTCGTTCTAATGGACATCCATCCGTTCTGCACAAGTATTCAAAATTCTGTACCCACTGCATCTCTAGATATAGCTAGCAGCAAGCAAGTGTCATTATCGTTGTGCCGGTCTCACTCATACTGAATCAAATAATTTTGCAAATCATCCATTTGATGATTTGCTCCTATATAATAACAAAAAACAATTCAGAGAAATAATGTCCGAGGTAAGAATCTGAAAGTAACTATATTCTTTAAAATATTCTAATTTAATGTTACGTAAAATTTATAACATAAATTAATTTAGGATTATATGTTAATGTGTAGAGTGTAAGTGAGTGACGTGATCAAAGCGAATGGATGCGTCTTACATTCATTGAATTTAAATAAGAGCTTTGAATAACATCATACGTTCACTATACGTTTGTATAATATACCCTGTATACTATACACTCCTGGCACAAGAGCGACATTTATTATTTACCATCAGCACCGATAATCAGTGCCATTACCCGATTTCTTTCATTGGGGTAGCGTCCTCAAGCATCTTAATTTCAATTCAAAGTAATTTCTATGGTGACTTGATAAAGTTCAATTTCATTTGAACAAGTGGGTTTTGCTCTAGTTTTATTTGCAATAAATAATAACTTTAACCCATTGACTTACGGTTTAATTCAGTTTGTTCGAAATATGTCATTTTTATAAGTATTTTTATCGTGACGTATAAAGGTTGGACTGGACGCATCGGGCCCGCTGGGAGCCAACGCATCTGGTGCTGAAATTCGCTTGATATATTGTTTCATGTTCGCACGCTGTCCCGAAGGGGAGCGATGGCAGATTTTGTGTAGCTCTTAATTGTCTCCAGAGTTAAAGAATAGGTGGAATGGCGCGTAATGCAACTTATAGTAGGCGATGCGACAGTGATTTACTGACAGCATATTTGTACTACGAGTATGACGTCATTAAAAGTGCTGTAGCGCAAACAAAGAGAAACCTGAGCTGTTGTGAAGTTTTGAACAAATTTTATTTAATATAACATTTCAAGCTTAGATATGCTCTCTGGTGTTAATTTATGTACTTTTTATTTATCTTCGGAATTATGAATACCAAACCGAAGCACCAAACCTAGTAAAGAGGACAAATATCATCTTTACTAGGGTTTTTCTGTGTTATTGTAATAGATGAATGATTATTGGAAAAAAATGTATTATGAAAAGAGTAATTACTAACAATACAACATGTACAAACGAAGGAAATTTTATACCTATATACAATTTAATATTACGATTAATAATATACTTGATTTAATGAAGTTCAGATTAAGATAATAAAATCTAATAAAAATGGCGTTCATTAAATCAATCAGGAAAGGAATCAAAGGAATGAAAACAATAAAACCTCGAACAAGCCAATTTGAACGCGATAAAAGTCAAATATTTAATGAAAACGATATCTTTATATCACGATATGTCACCAGCCTTACCACCCAATTGGGCGCAGTGTGTCACTACCCTTACCACCCCTTTGTTGGGGTGAGTAAATATGAAAACTCAACGAGTTGTTTGTAAAAAATAAAACAATAAAACTGTGTTATCGAGATTTGGATTTATTGCGCACCATTTTACAAATATTGGGTGACTTGGTTTATGTGGTACCAGGAGGTTAGGAGGTGTTGCGGAGAATAATGATGAATGTAATTTATATAAGTGTTACGTTAAGGTTTTGTTTATGGGTTGCCATGCAGACACGCCACCATGCTGTTACAACTACCTTTGTTTCAATGTTATAGTTAATACTTACATATTATAACATAAAAAATGTGATTTTCTTTCATCATGTTAGATTTTATTGAATTATAATGATGATAAAATTTAGATGCATGTTGTTAAACATATAAACAACATTACTTGATCTCATCTTTCTTGGGCTAATTTCCTTATTTTATACATGTATTCAAAAACACTAAACTTAGCTAAGTGTATATAATTATTCATTCACCTTATTTTATATTCACAATATTAAGAAATCGCGGATTCGATTTTCTGGTTACAAAAATATTTAGTATCAGCCCGGAGTTTGGAAGTTGGGGACTTAACCCCCGTGCCTTGGAGAGTACGTAAAACCAGTCCTGCACCTAATCTCTTCTCGATCTTGTCGGATAACTGTCCTGTCGGATTGTTAGAGTGAGAGTACAGAGCGTGCACTTTTGTTTACTATGCTTATCTATTGCGTAGTTGGTTAAACTCCTTTGAGACTAGCCGTCGTGGTCGGAATCAGCTAGGAGTACATTACCATGCTTATATGTTGTATAAAATATAATGTCATGCTTTAAAAAAATTAACTCAATTTTCTTCATTATTCTTTTACATCAGCAGATGGGGCTCGTGGCTCAGTGGTAACCACTTAGGTTAACATATTACAAAGTTAGGCAGTGTTAGCCAGGTCAGTCTATGATGGGTGATCATTTTTAATATAATGAGATCCCTTAACGGTCCCTGTTACCATATGAACATTTTACACAATCATTACTTTCTACAGAAATTCGAGTACTTGGTTTGTGGAATTTTGATATTAGTCGCTCCAGAAGTTGAGGCACATCATAGTAGGCTTTCGAGATCAACATAATTTGGGCAAAAGTCTCGCAGTGAGAAAAAGAATCGAATATTAGGAAGGCTTTTAAAAAATAAAAGTTCATCTTTCTCAGTGGTCCAACCACTGTCGCAGATCCTATCTACTTCAGTTTTATATCCAACTCGACTCTTAATACCTTAAGATAAGCTTGTAAATCAGAAGCCATGCCCATAAACTGGACGGGGAGCGTAAAAATAACACTAAAACAATTTATAGGTTGGCTGTGACAGAGCTGTCCCATTGCCTAAAAGTCTTCAGTAAAACCTATCTCTCAAGATAATCTCACGAAGTGGTAAGAAATACACGTTGAACGTATAATGAAACGTAGATTTTTATTGCTTTCAGCTTAAACTAGTAAGTTTAACTTAAGGTACGTAGAGTAGTGGTATTTGGAAAGGCGCAGAGATTTAAGCAAGATATATACAGTTCTGAATAGATGATTAGAAGGCTAGAAAAACACAAATACTGTTATTTGAATGAACATGAAATGGTCTAAACAAATTCCTGTTTTTGTACATTCCATAACTGATATCGCTATATTTGCATTGGTCAGCTGAATTCAGTGAGTTTCTTCGCCATATTTTAGTTTAATTTTATTTCACCATGTATCGTCAGACATGGAATATCGCGATTCTATAATATATTACTTATAATCAAGAACCGATTGTGTGCAAAAAGTAAGAATTCATTTTCTTAATTTCTATCTGTTTATTTATAATCAAAACAACGTTCGGTAGGAATTTGACTGCAATATAATTCGTACCAGTATTTAACTCGATTTTGCATAAGTTTTCTGCAATATATGATTTTCTAGGCTGATAGTTATTCTCGTTCTTATTTTATAGCTTCTAATAGGACTGGCAAAGTTTAGAAATAAATGAAGAATAATTTGATTGACGTTGTTACAAAGATACAGCAATAAAAGCAATAGGTCTATTCTTAAATTACGTTTCATATTAACTCTAATATTAACCGATGGTATTTGTAGATTTCAAGTACTGTGAAGTTTTCAAACCATTGTTTGTATCTTATTTTCCTCAATAAATGATTATTTCATTTCTTTCAACTAGTGCACGCACTTGAAGCATGCTAGTCCCATCGATCTGCGGACTACTACATCGATTGACCTAATTGATGTGCGATTGTATGGCGGACGACTAATGACTTCGACATCAATACAAATGATATTTACTTCAAAAGCTTTTGTCGAATTATTAGAGTTAGTTTTGTTTGATAAGAAAACAATCAAAATTGAGACAATATATTTAACAATCTTTGCATCGGTTTGGACAAAGGCTTTTACTAAGATATACATATCTACTAATAAGACATGTTCAAATTTCTTACGAAAACATTTTAAATAATATTCTTCTTAAATTCAGTCATAAACTCATTTTTCTGAATAGGCTTGGATTTTTTTATTAAATGAAGCCAGAACGGCTGAACGAGATCGTTTCAGCCATTCATGCAAGTACAAGTGTGTATACACCATGAGCAATGACAACTCAAGAGTCAAAAGCGTATAACCACATTACTAATCATTTTCACATTTCACATCGTGATGATACTAAAAAACGACTTTTTATCACGATTGAGGGGTAATTTATCTATCAAAACTATCTAAATGTACGTGCCCTACGCCTGGCCAAGACCCTACTAATTTGTTTAGGTTCGTTTGAATATGATCAGAGCCACTACAAGTCCTATCTGTTACCCAACATCGCCCAGCATCTGTGGCAGAGGACAGTGGCCCTTTTCACAACCATTTAGAACTAATACGCCATTCATATGCGCGTGTGCTCTCTATGTGGGCTTTCACGTTTAATCTTATGGACTCTATATTTAGTTTGAATTACCCAATTAGTGGAAATTCGGTTTTATATAGAGTAAATAATGTACCTTAACGATACAATATTAGTGTACCGAGCGACATACGTAGTGTAGCTTGATATTAGCAGGATACTAACTAATTCCTAGTAGTGACGTAACGCTACAATTGTGACTGCTTGAATATTATATTATACTTGTTTGTTAATTTAATGTTTTTGGCAAGTAAAGTTAAAAGTTATTGTTCAATACTCAGGTCATTAAGAAGGGCGATGTGATAGCAATATGTGTAAAAAACTTGATAGATTAAATTAACAACTTGATACGTGCTACAGTATTAAAGACAATATCTTTAATATTTAAAGTCATGTCTCATGTCCTTTTATGTAATTCAATTCACATTTAGCTTTCTGTTTTTTTTCCTTCTTCAAATATTTCAATATGAGGTTAAAAATAATTATTTATTTCTTCCAAAAGTCGTATATTTCGTAAAATTAATGCATAACTTCATTACGAAATATTGTATCTGAATAGAAACCAATAAATACAGTCCCACACATGCTGATAATATACATACGTTATTACGCGTAATGTTCACCATAAGCAACTTCACCACTCCGAGTAACTAATTTCCACATAACTAAGACAAGGTTCATTTAGAGTTCTAAATTGTCTCAGATAGTGTATAATGTGGTTCCGGGAGACAATGTCCTCAATGTGTCAAATATATTCAGTTTAATAATTATAGCGTTTATGCACAAGGCGTGCCTCCGGGCGTTCTAGTACGGGAATATATGTATAGTGGGTTACACTCGAGTCCTGTACGCCCCTACAGTCTGAGTGAGAGAATAACATATGTTAAACAAAATGTTTGGCTTTTATCCAATGATTAAAGATCTTGTAATTATTAAAATATCGCTCGTTGCTTGCTCTCTGTTGTCTTGGTGTTAGTTAGCATCAATGAGCGTTTATCCGATGAGTCCAACAGTTAACATGGTTAGTGTTGTTTTTCCTAAAGAATTTCAAAGCAAGCAAGCTAGATCACCCGAGGTATCACGTAAACTGTATTTAAATTAACGGTAGTCTATGATCTCCCTAAGTTAAGACCGTTGCAAAGTCCGTTCCATTTTGAACTGTCATAAGCCACCTGTAAGGTTTAAAAGTTCACAGAGCTATTGTTATTATCTCTCGTTTATTGGACGTCGAAGCAAATGAAACGCAATGAAGTTCAATATTTGGCTGAATTCGACGTATTAGTTAACTTATCTCCTCGTAGACAATGGTTTAAAGAATACAATATTTAATTAATTTTGGACAATCAATCAAATTTGCTAATTTTGTTTTGTCACTTCTTTTTGGATTTCGATATTATCACCATTTCAGCAAAAAGAGGTATATACGCTTCCGCCACGGCTTTGCACAATAACCTGCCCTGGCTATTCATGTATGTAACACTGATACACAAATACATATACTTACAGTTAACACAATAACTGTATATATAGAAACATATCATTAAAGCCGTAACTCCCAAATTGCAGTCTTTTACAACAACAGTAGTATAAGCAATACATCACCGTGATACCGACTTAACGTGAAATATGAAACACTCATACCATTTATTTCTAATGAATACGTTATGACCGTACAATATGCTTGGATAGGCCACAAGACACATTCATCTAGCATTCGCTCAATGACAAGAGTACCTATGCTTGATGTAGGGCTATCCTTAAAATTTTTGTAATAATATATTTATACCTCCTTACTGACTACCGCAACGTTATAAATGAGAAACGTCACTAGTTTTTTTAAATATGTTCGTATAATTTCAATTTTAATAGAAACTCTCAGTAAAATCAAGTTTTTTTTTGCAAGTTTCTTTTATTTTATAACAAATTCAACAAAAATATTATTTTGCTTGAAAATTTCGATCTTAGTATTTTTTTTTATTTGTTAATATAGTATTTTTAAACCGTTTCTCAGAAAACGCGCCTGCTAAATAACAAATCAGTAGCAATTCAACCGCTGTGTAAAGGTCGGAGGAACCTCTAGACAAAAGGGTCTAGCCTTCATTAGAAACGAAGTGATATCAGGTGTTTTGATTTTAGAATCACAATCGATCTTTTTCATAACATATGCATGCTATGAATTCTGTAGCGAATTGCTATTGGTAGGGAGCTCTAATATGCGATGTTAGAAAATTTTTCAGTAGTAGCATAAAGCACACTTACGATCGAGCTGTATTCAATTCGAGCTCAAGTCGCTAATAAGCTAGCAACTTCTGTTTGAGTAAAGAGTTAATATAATAATATATATAATAATAAATTCTTTATTCAAAAAAAAAAAAATATATATACAATTTTACTTATAATAAACAGCAAACATTCAAGTAATTGGTATTTGAACTCTGGCACCCATGATAAGATTTAACTTGTGTTATGTGGTGCCAGGGCTCCCCTTTTTCAGTTTTTTGTGTTTTTTTCAAAGTAGTCTCCTATTAGGCTTACCCACCTCTTCCAATGTTTCTTCTACTTCTGTGACCCCTCCAAAAAATTATCTTTTTTAAACTCTGTAAAATAGGCTTCTGTTTCTGTGGTAACTCTTCATTTAATGAGAATATTTTTCCTCCTTGCCAGGTTTTCATATTGAGGAGAAAAAACAGAACAACATACAGAAAAAAGTCACAAGATGTCAAGTAGGATGAGCTAGGTGGATGCGGAAGTAATTCGCAGCGCAAGTTCTGCAATTTTGCTGCCACAATCGGAAATGAATGCAATAATGCATTGTCATGGCAAAGCAACACCTTTTTTGGACAATTGGGGGCGTTTCTACTTCAATTTACTAATAAATATATCTAGCAACTCACTGTAGTACTGGCCTGTAACCATTCGAATCCCTGTAAAAACTAATTATGGATTGAACGAAATGGCTCTAAAAACACAAGCTAATAAAATAACCTTAAATTAAAAACACTGACATTTAATAGACTATAGATTCCTTCTGAAATTCTAGTAACTTAAATACAAATGTTAGAAGAAATTTTTTTCTTAAAATGTTTTTACGATCTATAAGTATTATCATTAGATTGACAACTTTTTTAGATATTACACTCACTGACAAACAATATTTTCTGTATATGTATGATCATAATTATAAATTCCGAAAACAATAATAAAAACAAAGTAGAAAAAGACATTTGGGAACACATTTTCCTCGTACAACATTACATTGTATCTGTTATTATTTGACTAATGGACTCACGTACGAGCCGCAGTGCTAGCTACAATAATCTTAACTACAATCTAATATATCATGTAAATTGAACTTGAAACTTAACTATATTTGGTATGTCATTGAACCATATGAATTGTACAGTTAGTAAAACTATTGCTATGGCGATTTCTGGGGGTAAAGGTAAAGATTTGTTTACTTTTCTTTTAATTGAACAATATTTTATAATGATAAATTAATTTGTAAAAGTCTGTTTTGTAGTGGACGCCAAAATAAAATAACACTACTTTACTAATTTTTTACAATAACAGATACTATGTTTTGGTGTATGTATTTTTATATTTGTACTCTGATATTTCCATCGCCTAAAGAATTTTTTTTTTCTGTATGGAAGTACCTATATTCAATGGTGGTTTAATCGTTGCTAAGTTCCGATCTAACGATGATATCTGAGGATCAATGAAAAATTTCAGCAGACTTTAAAGTTTTCTGTCGTGTTCTTTGTGGATGATTTTTAAATTTATTTATAACCACACCCACATTTGACATAAAGGAACTTTATATAAGCGGTATAAAGATTTCTTCGTTTTCATTTATGGCCATGGATTATTTGTATTCTTCTTCATTATATGGATTTTTGTAATCTTCAGGTAGATATCTAGATGTATATTTTTTGTTCTAAAACGAAGTAGTTAAAGAAGCCGTAAAGTTTTGGTTTTGTTTTCAAAAGAACGGAGTTTTACCATACGGTAAAACGATTTAACTAGTATAAAAACTACTTGCCAAGAGATTAGATGAAAAATTCTTGTCGTTTATCAAGGGACTTTAGCATAGTTAAAGAAAAAACGTACGGTGCCGAGACGTGGCAAATGACTGAAAGACGAAATTCAGACAGAGAACCAAAGTGACCGATATTGGTCTGAAAGTTAGTAAGTTGAAGTGGTAATGAGCCGGTCACATATGACGCAGAACCGATAAAAGTAAGCTTGTTCTGCAAGGTAACCTGTGTCTTAGCGAACGTAGTGTAGGACGTCCTCTGGCCAGATGGTTAGACGACTTGCGTAAGAGGGTTGGCACGGACTGAATACAAAAAGCCTTGGAAGTGGCAAAACACTATGTCTGATTACGACCTCAAAGAAACTTATTAGGAACTATTTATCTATGGTAGGTTCAACCCAGAAAGTAAGAAAAGAATCGTTTAAACCAGTTCTTTGTGAGATTGTGGCATTAGCAATGTCGAGTGCACTTTTGTACCGAATCAAGGCTCTGCTACGAAAGTTTAAAAAATAGAATACTGGCGAATTTTAAAATTTCTCAGCAGCTGTCTTCCTATCGTGCTCAAACAGTGAAGTATTTACAGTTTTAGTTTTCACACGGCGCGTGAATCGTGTGAGTGTTATATCAGCCATAATATCGGTGTGACATCCTCTAAATCGACCAGCAAGTCCGGTTCAACGTGTAACAGGATAACAGTAGTTTGCAATTGAATCAGTGCGCATCCGACTGTGTTATTCCTGGGTTCCACATTTGCTTCTACTAGAAATTGTGCATTCGTAACTGCAACTGTGAATCTTATTTCAAATACCGTATTGTGTAGATGTTTCATTTGTAATGATAATGAAATATCTGATAATTATCTTTTTCAAGCTTTGGGAACAAGTTTCGTTGTGTTATTTTACCACCAAAAATAATTTACAACTAATTGACCTATCGACCACTTGCTGTAGCTAATTTTCAAAGGCAAATGTATAGTTATATACCAAAACGAACGATATTTTCTTGTAAATTAATGTATATGTATGTGTGTACAAACATTTAAGTGCATAATATAAATGTAACAACCATCTAAAATCAAATAATATAATAAATGACTGAAACTAGTGTCTTTAGACTTTCGCGAATTTTACAGGTATACATAGTTTTGTCGTACAGCGGGTCTACCACACACGTGATCACGAGCGTTCCAAACGGCGGGAAATAAAAGTTATCGTAGCCTTTTTAAATAATTTTATCCCGAATAAGTCCCGCTGTAAAAAGAAACTATGTGTAGTCTAATAAAGGTATCTTTTTGAAAACTATTGCGGTTTGCATTTATAGTATCTTGCGTCGTTCGAGGTATGGTACAATCGATGCATTAACATAAAACGGTATTGAATGTTATAAATATTAAATCTTATCAATCTGAATCTTATTTACATTTTAATGTAAATTATTATAAGCATAAATTTAATAATAAATTTAACGAGAAGTTTATTTACACGTACTGATAATTATATTTTAAATTGTAACCTCGACATTAGTCGACGCATTCATTAGTATTTTCATGATTGACAATACTAAATAATTATTTCATTGTATAGGGAATGAACAATGGTAGCCAATTAAATTCATATCACAAGGAACAAGATACAATAGAGAGCGAATAAAGATCTACCACCAATGTTTCTTTTGTTCTTTATTTGTATTATTAGTGAAAACATTTGTTTGGGCATTAGATTTCTTTATAGAGCAGCGTAAGAATTTTTTTAAATACAAAGAAATATTTTAACATTTATTTTAAAGGATATTCTTTTACTTTGCCACTTTTGAGGTTTTATATAAAGACAAAGTTCGAATGCTGAAGTTTTTTGCAAGTTATGTTTATTCTTAACTTTAGTGATTGAAATTCTAAATTACATTAAGTAAATGCCAATATAGGTATCATAACACTCATTACATGCGAGAGCTATAAGTAAACCACACCACAGACGTTGATGCAACCTTTGACCATAACCATTTTAAGAGCTATCATCTTATGTCATGCCTTTTACGTCCCCAAGCGCGGTGTGAAAAAGCATCTCACAAGGCCGCCATAATGTGGGTCACCATACTGCATTGTCTGCATTTGCAATGAGTATGGTGACGACAACTCTTGGATTCTATTCATACTTTCCATCAGACAGAGTAGAGGCACTTTGGCAGGCTCTTAATATAGAAAAATGGTTGTGGTTAATGGTTGTGTGGTCTAGGTACTGTCGTTACCCAATTCACATCCATTTCTTATACCTGACAAGTAATGTTATGCCAGAGGGATGGCATTCTTTAGCAGAATTTTAGAAATACGAAAAAAATAGTGAAGAATAAGGCGAGGTCAAACGTGAGATCATTTATCCCAATGTTCGTTAGGATTCAACAATACAGTTACTATTCAAATGTTATTCTAAAGTCAACAATCGAAAGTACACTCAAGCAGTACGCATTTAATGTCGCACAATTCACTGGAAGTTTACTCGTGACTCTCCCCGTGCTTACAGTTAAAGCACAGGCGATTCGAATGTATATTTTTACTGTCACTCAAACTTGTTGTACAGAAAATGAACCGAGTTGTTCGCATCTAAATAACGAATAACTTCCACTTCTATTAACTTTATTAGTCAAACATGGGCATAAAGATTTTCTTTTTACTACCTTATCATCGCCCGCAAGCGAGGCAAGCAAGTATTTTTATTTTGCATACCTAGACGAGATGGTTATGGCTTGGTGTGTAACGAGCCTAAAATATTCATGTCTTGCCCCGTAATTTGTAGGCGTAAACGAAAATATTGATCTACGTCCAGATACTCAATGTTTTATAGCCATCATTTATTTACTCAAATATTGGTTAAATTGGTAAGTATCAGAATTATTAATGTGCACTTATTATTTTGTGTAGATTCTTTATTATAAACTTCAACTCAAGGAGAATTTTAATTAATATTTTACCCTTTTTAACTTCATTATGTTTGAAATTAAAGACGGTAAAGTGTAAAACTAAGATAAAAATAAGCATTACGCTTCGTGTCTAAGTGTTATTTATTATTATGGGAGCTTTGTCTCGTAATTGGTTATTCGCTGAAAAGCATTTACGTGTATTTGGTAAGGAGTAAATTTAAGATATCATTATAAGTGAAGGCATTACCATTATCCTACTTTTCTCCCAATTCTACATTCCATATGTAGTAAGCTTTCATGGGGTTTGGCTCATGTGTACGGTCGGCCACTTACCTAAGACTCGTAGATGGGACAAAGAGGAAAGGTAAATTGGGAAGGGAAATGGGAGTAATAATGACGTAGCTCGGAGAGGTCCCAGCTTCACGACGATCCCTAAAATTGAAACAGTGGTATTAACTGACCATAGCATAATATTAATAAACTATAATATTATACATGTCGAGATAAACAAACGTGAAATAAATAATTAAGTGAATAGGTAACATTATTTCAAACATACAATATGATGATTGTACTATTAATTGTGATTGGTGCACACAAGTCATGTTGTCTACTTTTGTGGCGTCGAACACTTTCAATGAAATAAACTATCGTTTACATACATATTTACATACATACATATACATGTAAACGATAGTTTACTTAAACATATATATATATATATATATATATATGTTTAAGTGGCTTTTTATTATTAAATAAGGTTTAAATTGTAATCGGTAAATAAAAGTATGTAAATATATCACTTAAACATATACACCGTGAGAGAGCCATGCTTCGGACAATTGGACCGATGTTTTATACTTTATGTTAATATTTCTTTTAAGTTCAGCTGCAGAACGAACAGGCGTGTCAACTGATAGAAAGTGACTATCACCGCTAATTACGTATATAAATGAAAAATACTATTTTTCGGTATATTTTTAATAAAATCAAGTTAACTAATCAATGAATTAAAACAAAACATTTGAAATCGAATGTCAGGCGATCTCTAGTATTTACTGAATAGGACATTTAATAGTTAATTGTATCGAACATATCTTATTTTGAAGTTAATTGATATGAAGTAACGCATTTGAATGCGGGTGGAGTACAGGCCGCGTGCCGATACAACAGATATTCCAATAACGTTTTGATCAACATCTCGACGCGTCCCATGTTTCTAAATATTTAATTTAACAGAAAATCTCCGGAGTTTATCTAGCGGTAGCGCGTACAGAAACTGATTTGTATCAATCCCTCCATACTTTCATCTTGTACGCACTTCGGCTTGTATTCTATTTGGTGAGTCTTTCCTCAATTCCGCGTTATACAGCCGGGCCTATCTCATCTCTTTTAAATGAATATTTGCTGTAGATATAAATGTGTACGTATTTGTAAGATAAGCGGAGTTTCAATCTAATAAATCTTGTGAAATTTCGCCTTATAACATTGTTATATTTGTTTGTGCGAATACAAATCTGTTTCACATATAAACGTATACCTAGCAGTTCTATTTTGTTTGTTAACCAATTGTTTTTTTTTTTATTTGAACATCTTAAACATAGCATTCTGGTCAAAAACTTCGCAAAATATTCTAACTTAAAAGTATTTATATATTACTAAACATATTTATATGTACGAGTATGTGGGTGGACATGGAATGTAACTTCACCCTTCCATTCCTAAGGACAAATACGAGTGTTTGTACTGAGCATGATTATTTATACTATATGTGGGTGTCATTTATCTAAGTAATAAATGTATATTTAAAAATATTTAAGTATATTTAGCAGCAGTCTAGACCAACAGGCCTGTCAGGTGTATCACTCGCATAAAATTCGTTAGTTATATTCTTAACTTTCTTCCCAGCTGAGTAGAAGTTACTGCGTGGCCTAAATATTTCGGTTGCCTATTGATGTCGTAGTATCCATAGTGACTATAAAATACTATAAAGCTTAACATGATATGTCTCGCACTAAGCGGGAAGTAGAGACATCAAATCTCTACCAAGAAGTAAAGCAATATTTTCAAAACCACGTGACGGTATAAACGTTGTAAGTTTGCATGAACATTGTCTTGTTAGACGTCTTACCTAGATTGTATGAATTTATTGTTATAATTAAATACCTAATTTTATCACAATAAATCAATCAACAAATAATTAATATATTAAACTGTGATTTCGGCCGTTAACTATACAGTTTTATATTTTTAATGGATAATTGGAAAGATATTTTAATGGGATAGTACTTACTTGTGTAAGTGCAAAATAACTTTCATAATTAGTCATCTTTATGAAAAGACTTTCCAAAATTTTCTTCGTTTACAGGTTGAAAAATATGTTTTAATATCTTAAGTCTACAGGTATAAGGTATTGTTTGGTGATTATATTTGGCATAAGTAATAGGATTAGTCGACATACATTTTAGATTCAATAAATAATAGAAACCCATATCAAAAATAATTCTTGTATCAAATAATGCTTGTTATGAGTTTATACATGTGAAGGGAAGGTGTACCATTTGTCATTATTTCAACTATTAGACAATTACTTTCGTTGACCACAATCACTTCTATACACTTATTGCTATTTTAAAATATATATGTAATTATGGTGATATGATCAATAAAAAGTAAAATATTTTTATATATTAAGAGCCTGCCAAAATTATTGTACCCTACCTCATGGAAAGTATGAATAGAATCCAAGATCAGTGATCACCAAAATCATTGGGAGTGCAGACATGCAGTATGGTGACCCACACTATAGCAACTTAGGGAAAGATTTTTTCAAATCGCACGTATAGGACCTGGAATCAATCAATCAGTGGGAAGAAAACACGTGCGCTTGTAGTGAATTTCAGGTTTTGACTAATTTGCACAGAAAGAAAGAACCGCACTATTAAGTTCGACAGCGTATATATTTCACTCTACAATAGTGGTTGCCAACCAACACATGTTGTCGTGTAAAGAAATGAAGAAAGTGGGACCAATCGGAAGAGCTTGTCAGAACACTCTTCATGATAAAGGCGATAGAGAACTGCTGTAGAAGTGACATCTCTTTCCAACTGAAGGAGTTTAAGATACTCAATGTCTTTAGGACTATTAATAATCTGGTCTGCTGCCACTACAACCGATTAGGAGCATATATAATATATAATAGTTACGCACATCCATCGTAAAAGTGAGAACACGATCACAGAAGACACAGATGCGAGTAGATGTACTCACGTGAGTTGAGATCCTGACAAATATCCATACTCAGGAAACCGAGCTTGTCTTATAGTTATATTTAATAAAAGGATATTTAATAAAACTCTTATGGTTGTAAAACAAAATTAAGTATATTATATTTATATACTTATTTATTAACAAAATTTCATGAATTTTGACAACGCTGCATGATAAGAAACTTAACTACATAAATAGTGGAGATTGGAGTACCCCCCAGTGGCTAATTCTAAAAAACAAAAGTGAAAAGTCTGCAAATCCAAGCAAATAAATAAATTTAAATATTAAAATTTCAAGAAAACCTAATTGATAACTTGCACTAAGATAACCTTCTCTAATTATGAAATAAATAGCAAAACCCTACAACAATTAAAAGCAGTAAAGATGTTCGATTTAAGCTTAAGCACTTGACTTAAACTTTTGTCGAGCGTCTCCTTCACCAATATAAATAAATTAAGGTCTAGACATCCACTCTTCTTATTTAACTAGTCCCATTATCAGATTAATCTCTATTCAGTATCGTCGCCACACAAACTTTATTTGTACATTAAGTAAAGGTTCACATCTACGTATTTATTAATAAAAAATGAAGAATTGAAATAATTTAAGAAATATTTTTTAAGTAAAAACCACTGCGATATTGTGACCAAATATTTTGACACTTTAAGGTTAACTGAATCTTATTGAAAAAGTGAAACTTTGATGATATTTAGATAGATTTCAAATTCCAAAAAATGTGTGTTCAATTTATAATAATATTGCTTCTCACTATTAGTATAAACTTCCAAATATATTTAGGCGTTAGGTAAAAAGCAGTGGTGAAATATACACAGGAACTTTAAACGCATAACATTCCCTTTTAAAATAGCGTTGCAAAAATATACCTCATCAATCATCAATCAACCTATCGCCGTCCACTGTTGAACGAAGGTCTCCCCCAAGGAACGCCAACTATCCTGGTCTTGGGCAATTTGCATCCATCCACTGCCAGCCATCTTCTTCAAGTCGTCAGTCCATCGTGCCACAGGGTGCCCTACACTACGTTCGCCCAATACCTGCTATAATAATATTGACTACGTGGATGCCATAGTAGTTTAAGCAGTCACCTTGCCGTTTTCTACTGCGCTAAATGTTGTGGTTGCAAAATACACATGGGCCTGCACTTTACGTGATCTACAAATGATTTTTTTAATTTGGATGTTCTCTGTGTCTGTTTTATGTATATTTTTTAAAGCTCCCCGTTATACGAAATAACCCTAGTGCGGGTGTTGGTCAAAAGGAAATGAAAACCTTTTTTTAAGAAAAGTGAAATAGAGACGTTACTTTAAATATTGACACTTTGCCGAATACAATTTTAGTCAAGTATTTTAAGTCAACATATTGTCATTAGATAAGTATTAGATCCAATTAGGAGTCAGATCACAAAAGTAGGAAAGCTAACAAGACTATGGCAGAACGTAAACAAGCATTATCTTTTACATTACTATCGCTATGCATTGTTTTAGCAGGAATTTGGATGGATTTAGGTTTTGCGAGTAATGTTTGCAAGCTCAAGCAATACCTGGAAGTAAAAGCGGCAATTGACTTTAATTGATAAATGGAGAAAATGCATAGTTTTAGTGCGACTTTAACAGAAAGTCCGCAAATATTTTCGTTACTGTTCAGAAGCTGTCCTATCATCCGTCCTTTGTTCCAGGAATATCAGAAATGGAATCGGAGTGTTCAATATTGTTAAATTATAATTTTGATACGTTAACGTTTGATATGTTCAACTTTGATCGTTAGCGAGTGAACATGAGCTCTATAAACTGTTATCGTAGTCGTTTGGCTCGCGAATTTATGAGAGCATCATATCAATATGACAGATTCATATTTGTGCCAAACTTTGAATTAATTTCTGTAAAACAGAACGTTATATTTACCACAAGATTGTGACTAAGTATATATTTATTACGTAATAGAATATTAATGCATAATACTTTTCCAGTTCTAATAACTATGAGTCTGTTGCCAAAGTACACTTTTCAGTACCCTCGCCCGATCCCACCAGGGGTTTCGGTGGGACAGTGGATTTGAATAAAACTGAAGCTTCTTCTTGGAACTTGAACTTGGACTTCTTCTTTCCTTCTAGTCATCGAATGCAAACACTACCTGAGGCACCACTCTCGTAAAGAATTAATTACTCTTCTGGAGTAGAATCCCAAACACCCGCCCTGTGGACTCAACAATTGAATTATTAATGATTTACTTATTGACACAGTGACAACCAGCACTAAAATAAAACAAAGAGTTTTTCATATAGACTTAACAGATCACCTTATTTCTGTAGGGTATTACTTTTCAGGCGTATCTCATCACGTATCAGCAAAATGTTGAGGTCTACCTTTTCACAAGTATGACGTCGTCTTGCGACATATTTCGAACGCAAGTAGCCAACACGCAGAATTGGTTTTATCAAAGCAGCCTTACCTAAATCTATCGCAGATACTCACAAATGTTTGCTTTTATCTAGAATCTAAAACGGTTTATGTAGACTCCCAAAGCTGACAACATGCGAAGATTTGTTTATCGTAGAGTAAAGTGAAAATGTAAATGTATATAAAGGTACTTGAAGAAAAACGATTTTCAGGTCCACTGATAAAGAGTCTAAACCTGTTTACAGATTATATTAGTGGCAACCGTATTCATTTGTAGAGCCTATCAACGAAGGTGCGCATTATCAAAACCCTGTGGCGTAAAATTATATTCACAAAATATATTTTATCCATTTTCGTGACTGCTCTAGTGTCGTTGTTGTATGAATTATTTTGTATGCCAATCGCGCTTACAATAGAATCGAAACAACAATAGTATCAATTACAAAAAGTCCTGAAGAATGTATATTGTATATTGATTTCACAAAAGAGAGTTTTAAATTCGGTTGATGGTACACGCACTTTGCTTTACTTTGAAAGCTGAAGTCTCCGCATGTAATAGAGAGATTGTTAATAATAAAAAATAGGTAGGGAATAGGGAAATAATTAAAAAAAAGTATAATTCCTTTGACAAGATTAACAAATGATAAAAACAATAAAAAAGTTTAAAAACAGACAAGATTCTTGTCAGTTGAACTTAACTCTTCAACTGCAGCTATGTACGTAAAGGTGTTATCGAGATTGTAAGCGACTGAGACTGAAACTAAAAACGCGGTCCTGGTCACCTGAGTACGATTTTATGAAGTCTTGAAATTAAAATAGAAGACTAGAAAAATATCTTTAGAAAAATGTAATATCAAAAAAACACTATGTTGTTACTTCTATGATGCTTTGAAATCAAATCCTTTTCTATTTGTGTTTTTATCTTTCTGCTATTACTAAATCCTTTTAATCAAAAGGAAATTGGATTTGAGACGAAATTATTTTTATATATTCATGTTTACCATGGCACATAATATTTGTGATTATATTAACGAGACTATAAATACTTTTAATTTGAAAATTTCATGTTTGAATCAGACGATAATGACCGCGGTCAAACGTATTTGCAGTCATAACTAGTAAAAATCAACAAAAAATCAAATAATTATATTTATCCTTTTTGCTACTTAAGGTGAGTTGTAAAAGTAAATCAACCAAAAAAAAATGAACGCTATTGTATCGTGAGTTAATCACAGTACAGATCAATGTACAAATAAACATTCTAACTAAATAAACCTCGTAAGTTGGAAGTTTCTTCTCCCTACTGAGTAGTAAGTAGCATTTCTCAGGCACTGCGGACATAACACTAAGCCTTTATCACTAACATAAGCGCACTCGATAACCGTGATTTTGGTTGTACTAATTTACTGTAATTGTGCTTCCTATGGTGAAACTTGTCAACGAATAGGGCTGCCAATAATACACTTCACACACAATGTTTGTTAATAATTTATTGAGCAAGATAAATTTCCATAGATTGTAATGACATCTAAAATAATTAGGAATTCAAGAAAAATGGTAACTACGAACACATCTAAAGGCTTTATTCAGGACACCATATTTTCTTATACAGTAGTGTGTACACAGACAATAAAAACATAGGGGCTAAATGCATCGGGAGCGCACACTCTAGTGAGGTGGCGCCGCGATGGATTATGATTATAACTTTAGCCGTACATTACAACAGGGGTAAAGAAAATAGATGAGTGAGGAATATGGAATAAGAGATACTGGAACGGCAAAAGAGCTGACTTATCACCTGACGTATAGTGACTGCCGTTGCCTATGGACTCCTGAAACACAAGAGTCTAAAGAACTTTGGGGAGGGAGGTGAGGTCAGGCTCCAGTAGCAAGATCAACTGTTTTTAAATGAAATCACTTTTTTACGAGCTTTGTTTTGAACTCATGTTGAACGTAATTAAATATAGAAACGACATTTAACTCAAAATACTTTAATTGTATACCTTGTACTTATATTATCAAAGTGTGTTTTTGTATCAGAGATTAAGATCGACAGTGAAAAATATCATAAGAAAATAACAAATGGATTTATATATTTTTGGATACCGAGAGTAGTGTGAGCTCACGCAATAGTTGTAAATATAAATCTAAGCGCATGGGAGTGCGGGATCGATTTCTTAACCGTATAATTGTAAACATGATGATTAAAAGGTAATTATGAAAATAGTTGCACAAAGCAAAGCCAGCACAAGGTGTCAACGGCTGAGGAAGGCTACTTGCCGTCAATGCTCCTATACCATAAAAAATGCAATTAAACACAATTATTTGCTAGGTATTAGAGCCACGCTGATTTCAGCACGAGTGGGCCGGCTCGACCGGGGCAGTACCCTCCCACAGAAGACCAACCTAAAGCGCCAGCATCCATGCTATCGTGTTTCGTTGGTGAGTGTGAGACCGGAGGTCCATTGATGCAGGGGTGACAGTTATCGTGGTAACTGTGTAAGTCTTACACTGTCACGATGACTGTCATGCCTTTTACTTCCCCAAGCGGGGTGTGAAAAAGCATCTAACAAGGCCGCCATAGTGTGGGTCACCATACTGCATTGTCTGCATTTGTAATGAGTATGGTGACCATAATTCTTAGATTCTATTCATGCTTTCCATCAGGCAGAGTAGAGTCACTTTGGCAGGCTCTTAATATAGAAAAAAAAACTATACTTTAAATATTAAAAACAAATCATTTTTTGTCTTATCTACTCACAAAAAAAATCTTTTTATAATAAATACTCCACTTTACAGTTAAGTACAATTAGATTGTCTTTGTTGTGAATAGATGCTTCCTCTATAATATCTTTAATTCCATATACAGATTTCCTTGTTTTAGGAAAGATCAGTATGAAGACAAGTGGACCCTTTAATAGGCTGGCAGGAATGGTACAACCAGGGGATGGCGAACGCTAACCACCGACACATTCTTTAAAAATATAGTCTTCTTCTTCTTCGTTTTTGATACATTAAGTATTGGCAAACAACAACATTTCGAGTTCAAAATTATTATTAGTTTGAAAGATATTAACTGTCATTTCTCATCTACGACTGCACTGGATCTTCAAATTAAGTGTCGCTTAACTTTAAATCTAGGCTAATCAGTCAGTGAATTTTCTCCAGTACCGTCTGAGCACATTAAAATATTATCCTATTTATTACGTGGGGCATGATTGTAACCATTCTGGACCACATCTTCCTCTTAGTAACTATCCACAAAATCAACTTCTCCCTCGACGCCGGAACTTCTATACTGACGTGAGTCAGAAGGTAACTAGAAATCTGCGAATACTATGTCACCTCAAGAATTTCCTGTCTCTTAAAAACAAAACTTTGCTTATGTGCTTATCCATACATGGATATTGATATGTATATTTCTGTATAACCTTTCTATGCAATTAACATATTAGTTGTTTGCCCAACAACTTCACACAAATGTTGATTTTCGATGATACTTCACCTCTACATTGGTATTTTTTGATACTGACTGTTAAATATAACTTTTCGTAAAGATACTTCGGTTTATATGGAGTTTTAGAAATTACTTATTGAAAATATTCTTCAAAATTCATTTTTAAAACATGAAACTGCCATAAGTAATTAATGATAATAATACTAGGTAGAGATATGAAACGTTACATTAAAATCGAAAATTAACTTCTTACCATTGCATTTCAGTCTTAAATTTTCTTCTTTATGATTATCTAAGAATTTCAAATGTGAGATAAACATAAGAAAAGTGATATGTGATAGTAATAGTGATATATGACAATTGATGATGATGACTGGTGTTAATATCAAGCTTTTCTTCATTCATAGCCATTCTTAGTGTTAGTCACTTATACTATCATACGGTGATACTTTGTACAGAATTCATGAAAATATATTTTTATATAAACATTTGCTTATATTTTCACGTAATATAAAGCTTATATCTTGCTTCTAGCAATCTTTAAACGAAATATTAAATTATTTCGTTCTGAAGAGATGACCTTAGGCGTCACGTGGCATTTAAATTGTTTGTAAGCTACATTCCCTATACAAAAAAAAATATAAGTTTTAACAGTAGTCAATCATCTTTAATATGCTGTATCGAAACAACAGAATATATATTTGAACTGCAGTAGCACAGAACTACGCAACATCCCTGCCGGTTACGGGCCCCCGAAGTAGCATTACTCGTGCACGAAAACTTCGGCCCTCGGCCGAACGCTTTTGTCATGACGGACGGGTAATTCTGCGTCCGAATTATGTGCACTACGACGGCCAAGGTAAGTTTATCGGGATTAAAGTAATTCACCTTAAATATACATTTCTTGAAACTTCTTTTTTTGCCAGCACCTCGGATTAATCCATGAAAATACATTAGTTACCGTATTCAGAGTGTATTGATACGATATATATGTGCATCTATTTGGAAACCCTAGAACTTAGATTCAATCAGAATCTCAGATTTAATCTAGTAATAATTAATAAAGTAACTGTAAGTTAAGTAACTGTCGAACACCAATCTCATCTGCCAATTCAACAGAAAAACTTCACAAATATAACCAAAAAAGTTTTTAAACAATGGCTTAACTAATGAAATTAATGTATTAAATAAAGAAACATGGATAAGTGTATCATAAATATAACAATAGAAAATTTGAAATAAAAACATCAATTATCAATGACCGTGTCAATTGTCACTTTTAAGTTTCTCACATTAGAAATTTAAAAGAAAGTATAATTACCTCCGTCTTGAGGTTTTCTAATTACTTATATCATTGCCCATCTTAGCTTACAATATGTTAAAATATTACCCTTTTTCCATTGTTGAAGGTTTCATGTTACTGGCATAGTTACACTGAATTATATAATCTAATTTAATATCAGCAATCTTCGTGACTTGAATGGACACAGATTTTGAACTAAGAACATGAAATTGTTCACAAACAATCTTAGACTTAATTAATTAAATTAACAGTTTTAACTAGAAGCAACTATTATGTCAGAGATTAAAACTAACGCTCCAGATACAAGTGAGTAGTAAAAATTCGAGTGATTGCGTGTTAACGAGATTTTGAAAAAAATAACTATAGACATAATATTATACATTTTCTGCTTCCTAGAGTAAATGAAAAAAGGTAATCAAAAATACTGAAATTTAATAATAAAAGCAATTCTTTCAGTGTAACACATAAGTCAATCGTATAAAAATGAAAAAATAAAATACTTGCAATCAGAAACCGTTAACTTCTCATGATTAAAGTGTTTGTTTCTCATTTTCTTCGGTAGCTACATCATAATTTAGATATTTAATCTTATTAGTGTGTTAAAAGCCTGCAGTAGCGGGTACGTGAGCGTAGTGCAGCTTCAGTAATTAACCCATATATACAACGCAAGCTCTGCAACTCCGCTGTTTGATCGCAACCTAACGTGGTATAAGTGTCAAAGGACATCCACCATTTTGTATGGGTTCCTAATGTGGCATGGATAATTTGAAATTACAACATTATTTTTCAGCGGCCTGTTATTACTCAAGAGAAAATATAATTTTTGGAATTTTAGTATCAAGCCAGTTATATATACTATATTTTTAAAAGGTCAAAACAGAAAAGGAAACACAAAAGTCACATTCACGGTACGAGCGAGCGCATGTAAAACGAATTGACTGGTGGGCTCAGGCAGGCAAGATAGATTGACGTTATTGAAATGTTGCTAAGATAGGAAAAAAATACTTTATACTCGTAGTCATTAGTAGGTAGGTTATAGTTATTTTTTATTTAAGAATACACAAGGTTTTTACGTTACTTAGGTTAAACAAAATTAGGATTTTAAAGAAAAATACATATGTTAAGGTAGTTTTTGGAAACACATTCGTAAGTTGTTAAGTTTTTGGCCCTTGAGTGGTTTTCACGTAAATTAACAATCAAATGCAGTAGATTTGACGTGACGACACGAACGATTGGTACTACCCTCAATCAAAGAAAGATATTATGAAATTAATTTTTAATACATATTATTTTGATACTACTGGACTGTGACCATAATTTATTAAATAATCAGACCTTGAATAAACTCTCGCTGTTTTTTTCGCTTAAAAAATATATTGAAAATATGAAGTCTCTTTACTCAAAGTATTGTCCATCATTAGAGATTACTTTCTTCCTCTTTCTGTCAGTAATCGAATTCCTCACCGAGAAAACGAATCATCCTTAGACGTAATGATGAAATGATCCATTTTTCGGTTTCTGCGAAACAATGGAAGCGGTGCTCGCTTAAATTGTACATCATCGAACGAAGCAATGTTGGCGAGCACTTGACGTAAGTTAGTAGTTCTAAATAAAAAAGCTATGGCGCCCACACAGACTTATACACACAGACTCACACACGCACATACACATATACACACACACACACACATAGTATTAACCTTCTTTTAAGATGTTTATATATTGCGTTATTTTTATTTTCTTTACATTAATAATACTACATAGCTAACATACGATTACGTAGGCTTACGTTTAATAATACAGGGGCGCTGTCTGTCTGAAATACAGGTATTTAAACCTAGTTCTGTAGAAGTGCATATTTCTAAGCCTTATGAAGTTGCAATTGAGGAAACATTTGTTTTTTCCCTAATTAAAAAATATTATTATTTTTTATTATTATAGTAAACCCATTCAACTTTTCTTGGTTTCAACTTATGGCACCTAATGTCCTTACTTTTGGATCATTCCTAACGCTTTTAAACGTTTTTAAACTGTTGAAGCGTCTACTTGCAATGTTTTCTCGAGTTCTACTAGCTGACATGGTTCTTGATTAAGTAATACCTCCAAGTCTCTATCTTCAAACTTTATCAGTGCTCCAGAACGTTCTTCATCTTCAAGGTCAAAGTTATTATTTTTAAAACGGCTAAACCAGTCTCTGGTATTCATATTCGACAGTGCATTGTTACCATATGTTTAAATAAAAATTTTGTGTGGTTCAGCTGCAGATTTCTTTGAAATAAAGCAAAGCATTAAAATCTCCACAAACGCACTTTATTTGCCATAAAAGTAAACATTTTCACAATAGGTAAATAAACACGTGGTTGGCACTGTGGTACACTATATTTACTAGAATTGGACATTTTATGTGATACTACTTAGCCTTACCGTACGAAATCCCATGCACAGAGTGCCATCGGCACTCACATCAGCAATCATCACAAATCGGCTGTCCATGTTAAGACCAAGATTGTTTAATGTCCTTTAGAACATTTTGGTACTAATTTTATTTTTTGACATTTGTAGTGACAAAATCTATCGGTAGTGTGTAATTTATTTTTAAACCAGCAGAGCAAAGCTACTATGCCAACATGTAGCCACTAAACAACCATAAGTAACAAACAGAGCGTCACGTCCCAACCCAACCATACTTCTGTGGACAGCGTCCTTTAAATACTGCCACTTGTGTCTTCCATGGACGTCGATCATCATTTAAAACAAAGTTAAATGTTTACTCCATTGTCTCCACATCATAAAAAGAATTGATTTTTGTTCACATATTTTGAAGTGTAGCTTCTTGCACAGCACTTGTGAAAGGGGATGATAACCAAAATCGTATCTTAGGATATTCCATTTCACGAACCTGTTGCTGTATTCGAGAATCACAAAGATGACATATTCTTATAAACCGTAACACACTTCATCTTGGTAGGTATGACAGGCAACTTGACCAAGGTATCAGATGTAGATGTTGCTTCATAAATACTTAATGTGAATATTATTATCTTTTACTGTTTAAGCGTAAAATCAATAACAAAAAAAATATTAAATTTTCATAAAAAAGTACAGTGTAAACGATTTATGCTAAAGCAAAACGAGTTCTCTAAGGACATTTCGAAATTGAGCTTCTAGTAATGCTAGTATAACTGCATAAATGTGGAAATATTATATTATATTAAACATAGTTTTAAATAAGGCAATTTACTTTCACACTATTTAGTATTTTTTTTAAGTATTGGTGGAGTTTTATAGACATTTTTTCTAGTTAACCACCATTTTACACAGAATAAAAATATATCTTCTTTTTACTCCTAGTCTAAAGCTATTTCTCCTTTATAAATCAAATATTTCCATCAGGTAAGACAATAACTTCATTTATCCGTCCAATTTTGAGTACAAACATTATTTGAAAATCAGTGAAATTGCCCCCGTTTCGAATAAAACGGGCAGTATTGAAACAACTTTTAAAGATAGTGATTTACATAAAAGAACCATCAGTGATCTTGATGTAGACAGAGGCTTTGGTCAAATCCAGTGTAACACCGAGCCGGTCCGCCTCCGGCCCGATCAGCCTGCGGCAGTACACGAGACATAAATTCGCACTATGCGGTAGCGTGGGCTTTCACACTCAACTTACTTTAATTCAAATAAAATTCTACCAAGATGTATATTAAAATTGGTTACTCATTCTTTATACTACTGCCTAAACCCCGTAGTTAGCTGATTTGGCGGAATTTGATATGCGTCAAATAGTTTATAAATTTTGACACGATAAGCACGTCGAAAATTTTATTACAAGATCTTAATGACCGAGTCTGAGATAGATATGACTTCAGAATTTATCATAATAAATCTGAAACAATTGCAACTTATTATATCCTATGCCTCATTGTGTTCAAAACCAGTTTCCAGTCAGTATCAATTAATTTCTAGGAAATTACAGTCATATAGCAATCTTAAGTTTTAAATTAATATGAGGTTTAATAATTGAGAAAAATATCAATTTTTGTAATATACCAAATGGATTTTTATACAATTTTTCAAATGTTAACTAATTCGGGGCCCAGCCTATATAACAATATGAATATAAACCAAACCAACTATAGATTAGATGATTCTGCAACCTCATTAAGAAAAAAATTAAGTACTTTCTTTTTGAATGTAAACGGTTTGCAGACGTCCTAATTTCGAGCGGGAGCGCATTCCAGAGCAATACTGAACAAAGAAGGAAGAGTTCACGAAGTCTGAGTTGTTAGGGGGATATGAGAAAAGCAGTTTATTTTCTGAGCGAAGGTTTCTTTTGGTGTTATACTTAAGGTGCTGTTATGCTTTCGAAGTTTAAAAATGTATCGAAGTCAGTCTAGTTTAATAGTTACTATAAAGGTCACTTATTTATCAGGTTTGTGACCTACCTTTAAAACAACTTTAATTTAAAATTCCTGCCTGTTATCACAATAAGTTCGATGCATGGATTGTTTATGTCAGTTAGATATTACTTCATAAATAGACGATTGTATTGTATTTCAATGTTTTGTTAGTTATCGTCCTTCACTATATCAAGACATCAATTATCTGGTATTCGAACTTCTAAATATGGCACTGCTAAGTAATTACATGCCCATCAAACTTGAGCAACAACAAACACCTAATCTCCTACAAAATTATACACAGAATTCAAACAACTAACAACTGAATACTAAATCTCTTAATGCCATGCTAATCTCTGTTCTCTCATCGGGTTATCTAACAATATCAAACTCTAAACTTTAATTCTAATAATGCACGAGTGATCTACATTTATCTCGATGACCCATTTGACCCCAGTGACCTTATCGTCCTTAATATTTCCCTGCATCATCAGTCGAGGCTTTCAAGGATTGAGCACTTGTTTATGTTTATCCTGCTGAGTTACAATCATTGAACCTACAATCACCGCTCGGAATTTCGGACTGTACATAATTACATTCATATAAGCTTCAGACGTATGTACAACATTGCCATACGCTAGGGTGAAATCTGAATTGTTGCTACAATGAATCTGGGTTATGAGTTACAGAGCTTATTGTTTCTAAGATTAACTTCTTAATAATACAATAACAATAAACAATACTTGAAATGTGGACATTTTGTGTTCAATAAACTTTTGACAATAATAAGCACACTTGGAAACAAAGACACAAGTTTTTCAAACACTAACATATCGACAGCGTCAACAAATTGAGTACGGCAAAATTAAATGACATAGAGCTGGGTAACTCTAACCACTACTTGCATACTATATTTGTATATATAACAATAATTCTTTAAATTCGTCCTCTAAATCACATTACTATTCTAACTACGATATGAAGGCTAACAGCTGGGTCGGTCAGAACAGCTAATAAAATACCTTTCCCTGGACATTAGGCTACGGCACGAAAGCTGATCAGCTGGGCCAGCCGACATACCTGTCCGAGGTACTTACTAACATCAGCCGGCTACCAGTTAGGGCCTACACATACAAAACGTGTTTGAGTCTCTTTTGAGTTGCAAATGTCGGTGAGCAGCGATTGTCGCTTACCATCAGATGACTCAACAGTTCCATTATCTTCTATATGATAAAAAAAGTGACCAACACCAATGCAACCAGCCCCTTGTTTAAGATGTAAATGGATCTAACTGCTCTATTTTCTCATATTATTGGCTAATGTTTTATTTTGACCACGTGACTTAGCGTTGTGATATGTCATTCTCATACATTGATTAGTTTTAAATATCAATTTGGTTAGGGGGCTATTTAGAATGTCAGATCAGATCGCGTTAATCACCGTACGTATATCTACAAATTTATGTTAATATGTTGTTATCGAACTTTTGAATGGCCGAAGTTTTGATTCACCAACTTAGCACATCGTCAAAATTTTTGTAACAAGCAATTAACTTTATGAGGGTGATGATATTGGTTAAAATGTAGCAAATAGAGAGTTACACATTTAACATTTTGAAATTTTAACGAAACGACACACCGGTGTATTAGACATCGTTGCGATAGAATATGAACGTGCCCTAGCTGTGGTCATCTATTGAAAAAGGAATTTATTATTAAAACTAGACGAAAGAGGTTTAATTACCATTATAATTTGTACTGTCATTAAATTACATTACAATACTTTCTGTATCAATATAGGTCAAGGTTTAATTGGTTTTCACATAATTTGCGTTTGAAAATATTGTAACTCTTCTACACACAAATTTAAGTATTACTATCAATTATATTTTAATAGGTTACGAGCTTACCGAAGGACACAGAGGTCTATAAAGTGATTATGTACTATATAAACGAAAATTTGGCAACCTTTTATAAGTGATAACGCTAGATGTTGCGTGACATGTTGTGTCATATGTCACGCAACATGTACAAACATAATATTGGCAAACACGCGACCGATATAAAACACGGGCAGGTTGAGAATATTTCAGTTGAAGGAAGTTTGAAATGAATGCTTGTAAAACAACCTTCCAACAGGCTGAATATTTTTGTGACCTCTGCAAGAAAAACTAGATTATTTATTTTAGTTATAATTTACATTAATGTTATATACCTCACCATCATCATTATTTAGTAGTCCACTACTGGACATAGGCTTTTCCTTTGATAGAAGTTTTTGGTCTACTTTATCACTCTTGTCAGAGATTAAACACCTACCTAGTTGGAGGAAAATGTGAAATCGAATACAATCATAAAAAACAATTAACTATTTCCCAATAGTGTTCACCATTAAGTAACTGTAAACAATTGCAGAATGACACTGGTCCTGCAAAAGCTTTTCGTATTAGACGCTAATAAGTCGACTGTGTTGCCCACGGAGCCCATTTGTTTTTTTTTTTTTTTTTTTTTTTAAAAAGGACAACGCCCGCATTAGGAATAAATCCTGTGTCGCGGGGGACTTTACAAACATATAAGAAACGGACACAAAAACACCCAGACTCAGAACAACAAGTTATGGATCACACAAGTGTTGTGCCATGTAGGATTTGAACCCACAACACTCAGCGAAGTGGAAAGTGGCATGGCGACCGCTTAAACCACTAGGCCAATCGTGCAGTCAATTTGTGATCGGAAACCCACGTGCAGTCCTCTCTAATTGTACTCAGTGCACTGCTTTTGTTCCTCACATTTATTTATTCATTGGATATTATGTGTCGCATTGTTTAGATATTTTCTTTTGTCCTAAGCTAAGTTACGTCTCAGAGAAACATATTGTACATGAGTTAATCAATCTGTTTGCTTACTTTATTACAACATTGCCAATATGTATTGTTTTTATTAATGGTATTTATTTGTGTATTTATAGTTACAGACTTCTTTAGAAATGTAATATGGACAAGTGTGTACATTTCTTCTATAAAGAGTTGTGTTTGTATATCTACTTTAATATTGCAGACACAGATGCAGCGTATCTATAAATAAGATGATAGTAGCTAATTCAATAATAAGAAGCACATATACAAGCTACAAAGGGTGTGTAGTGCTTTATGTGTGTAGCGGGTATTCGGAAAGGTTGGCTCCTCGTACTGAAAATTGCAGTGAAAACCTTTTTTTTGGATACGAATATTTTTGATTCGACTACTGTGCGTCTCACAAAGGTATTCTCTCACTGCTAGTTGATAAACGACCGCTAATCTACGATGTTGCCCCGTCCAATTTCAGAGCCAAAAGCAACGATAGCAAAGATACATATTAAATTATACTTTACACAATTTCACCGTGTTTAGTTCTCAAACGATCTGGTTGGCTTTAACAGGCTTATAATTGACCAAATTCATACTGCCTCAGTAAGAACAATTTGTTACGCCTTCAATTTCTTATTATGAGTACCGTAGTGTTTTTTTTCACGTGTGTCTAGAAAAACAGTATCACATTCTTAATCTGTAATCCATATAAAATAATTACATTGCTAAATCATTACAGTCCGTGATTGGATTGAATTACAATTGCTTTGGCTTCACGTTTGGGCTCACTACTATCACATTCCTATGACTTCCATGCTCGCTAAACGCTCTCTCTTGCCTATAAAATAGCATTCCCTATCTCTTTCATACAAAGGGTGTAATAAGGAATGGGAAACGGATTTAGAATTGGATTATTTGATTTGTATCTGTTACAAATGTATGTGGGTAATGAAACCTAACGACTATTTTAGGTGATTATAGTATTGTACATAGCTGGGATTTGATTAGGTGGTCAGTTTTGTAACGTGATGAGAGATATAAGTCGTGAAAATCTGATTAGTGATTATGCTCCAATTATTTCGTTTAACGTTTATACAATACTGGAAAGTCGTTTTGTGTTACAAGATTTCGTAAGGATTAAAAAGGATTTCGTTTCAAATACAATCAATGATTACATTGACGAATAATAGTGGAGTATCAAAATCTTATTTTACTTAGTCAAATTACCAAACGTCTGTTTTTAAAGCAACAGATGTTTGGTATAATATATAACTAAGGTATCAGTAATGGTTGCCCAATTCGATGGTAGAAAATTTGATTTTTGTGCCAATAAAACATATAAACGATATTCATTTGTTAATAAAATAATTCAAATTTGCACATTGTATGATTCTTTTTGTTGATCAGGACCAGGGTCCAGAACAGAATTATTTTAAGTAGTGTAAGCTCCAAGAGTAAAGGAAATGTGGTTACTAAGCAATATTAACTGCTAACACTAATGGACCATGACGATACACCACCGATTCCCTTTGTACTGAAACAGCTACTATGTACTCAAAGCGTAGTTTGACACTACGTGGTGATAATGTGTCACAGCAGCCGAGATTATTGAGACATTGCACCGAACTGACAGCACCTTTGTGATCAAACGGGACTTACATTAAGGAACAAAGGAAGACACAGTATATTCTTTTTTTTTCAATTACATTAAATGTCAAAGGATAAAGCTTAAGGAGTTAGTTGACAAAAGTATGAATTTGAAAGTTTTCCATGTTTATTGAGAGATAGAGAAGTGCAACCAGTTAGAAATGTGAGTGATTGCATTTTATACACTGATTGGTTATATCCCTAACTGTAAAATGTATATGAAGTGTCATTTGTTTTCGAAACCAAAACTGTTTTATGTTTGTGAAGCCAAAGAAACATTTAAATTAACATAAAAAAATAAGTAAATAAAATCGTCAATTAAAATAATTTCATTTTTAATCTAAGCCCCAAGAACAACATATAAGAATAACATCTTAACATATAAAAAAACCATATTCTGATCATACAGACAATTTGTTACAAAATCCATATACTTATTTTATTCCAGTGACACAATCAGATGTACTATCACATACTCCCAAACTATTTATCACAAAGGAACCACAACGTCAAGTAACGGAACAAGTTACCCGAAAGGATACTATTAGCGGGCACTTTGAAAGTTGAAGTTTGAGGTGTCGCCGAGACGAATACCGCAGGGCAAACACATCAACTGTTTGCAATATCTACAAAAAGGTTCTTCGATATATCGATATTCTTATCAGTAATATAAAGCAAACTTTTTATCTTTAAAATCACCGTAAAAACTTAGCGACCACCAGCTTTTAGTAGTCCGGTATTGGACATAGGTTTAGTAACTTCAAAGTGTTAAACATGGATATTGTAATCTACAGACATAAATTTCGTTGTATTGTTTATAATTTTAGTGATAACTTTACTTTAAGTAATAAAAACTAATTGATATAATTAGGAAGTTACAAATCGGTGAAAACGAAACGGGGAATCTTGCTAATGCTAAGTTAATCTACGAATATGTTTTAGTGACTGATGTTAGATACTTATGTTAGATATGTTAGTTATAAATGTATCTACTTCATTTCTTTACTCACTAGATTCAAATCATTATAAGTTTTTAGACAGGTATAAAAATTTTCTTCTGTTTTTTCATTGAGTTTTATAAAAATATTTACGTTCCTCCTTTTCCCTTTAGAGTTATGACTTATTTAATTATAGCAATAGAATTTTTTTTTTGAAGACTTCTTTCAATATATTTCTTAGCATGACTAGATACACACATTCCATCAATATTTTATATTTCAATTGCTGCAATATCCGTCGCACTATTTGATTGTGTATCGGCAATATTTTTAAAGAAAGAAATATACACGTTACTAGACCAGTTTTACAAGGCAAGTTCGTATAAGCATATTAACACAATAATTTTGAGATATTTAAAATTTACTTAAACTTGTGTGCGTCAAACCAAACTGTTGTTTTAATCACAATCAAACAAAAATAATAACACTAGCTTGAATGTTTCAGTGACAGCCGTCTGATCTTAAATTAGTCCTCGTAACCTGAGCGGTATCGAATCTCTAACTTTGCAGCCAGAACCACTAACTACAAGACCAACAGTCCTTTAAAAACAACAGAATAACATGATTGAAAATTATAAATGTATAACTGAAATAACAGAATTGATGCTCAAAGTATCTCAATATTATATTTGGCACTTGTGGTGGTTTTTGATAAGGTATAAGAACCATATATCAACAGCCATTTACAGTTCACTGTTGGGCATAGACCTCTTCTTAGCAAGAATAATAGGAGGAACAATGGAGAACAATTTTACTTGGATATTAGAATAATAGAGTACAAAACACAACATACCTGATGTCCATTGAATGTTTAATTAATTAGTACATACGTACCCTTATTAAGAGCTGTTACAATTTAGGAGAGATAATTACAGGAAATGATGTCCTCCCAGACGTATCCGTCGACGGTGACACGTGTTATTGCCAGTCATCTGCGTGGGAATATGTTATGGTACGTAAGTGTCTACGGAAACACAGACGCACTCTCTAGTCCACTCGCTTCTTATGGAATGGAATACCAATACGATCAGAGGAACGATTGGATGCAGGGTCTGGCCGACGGTACCTGCACGCGCCCTCACCTTGCCTTGTTAGGTCGCCAACTCTGCCAGCCCCTTTTGCACTATATGCGTTGGACTGTCATCTTCGCCGCTGAAACAGACTTTTATGTTAAGCAGGAAGGAACTACTAAAAAGAAGAAAAATAGGGATGGGATGGAAAGGAATGTTGTAAGAGTGGGAAAGGATATAAAGGGAATAGGATACTATTGCCTGGAAGTTTGAGAAGTAAAGACGCTCTGGAAGCCGGGGTCGTGTACCTGTGTACCACACCGTAGCTTTTGGTCCAAAAGCTGAGATGGATACACCCCTGACATAGAAACATAGGACATTACAGGAAGTATAAACGTAAAGACCATTACAATCCACTGCGGGACAAAATATTTTATTTACATTCAATTTCTTTTATGCAGTTAGAATAACGCTGTCAATTCGTTGTTCACTTTAAAATAAAAGATTAACACACTATTTAACACTTACCAAATGTCATATTATACATAGACAAGAGTTCTAGCCGTTTATACATGTGTGTATATTTCTGAAATTATATTAAAGAATAAATAATTGACTTGCTCGTTGCACAACTCATAGCGGTACATAACTGATAGGTATAATGCGTTGATTATACTCATAATAATTTACTATTATTGATTAAGTAACTCACGTTTAAGTAACACTCAAGTACAAGACGTAACATTCAAGAATTTTCATAACTTTCAGCTCAACGTTAAAAATTTATTAAATTATTTTTTTATTTCTTTCTAAAAGAGTTTATTGTTTGACTGGAGAGAGGTGTATTCTATTGATAATATCATCAAAAGTAAACAAAATAGTGATCTCAGTGATCTGACACTAAAATATTTTCTTTTTCATATCTCATAATTATTCTAATAGTTTTAACTAACTTAGCCTCATAGAGTATTTTCTTCATGAAGATCTTGTTTTTATATTATATCATTATGTAAAATGAAAGAAAATGATGAAGCTGTCACTTTGTAACCTGCTGTAATTGTTTATGTGAATATTCAACTTTCTAGTCTAAATAAAACTATTGTTTTTTGAATATTTTTCATCACATTATTTTGTATATTACAATCTATGGTATGATCTTTTTGGCTTAAAACTCACCTTAATTTTAATAGATTCAGCAAAAACTTATTAACTTTTCAATTTAAAATAGGTTCTAAATCCTAATTTCTTCCAAAAGCCTCTCGTGCCAAAAAAAAAACGTTAATTAGGCAAGAAATCTCGAGCGCGGACGACACTGACTTATCATACTTGTGAATAAAGCAGGCTTTGGAGCAAAGGCCGCAATAAAGCCGCAAGATACCGTAAAGTGGGATTAAGTCATTTCAAAAATGTAATGGTGACCGGCGAATGCAAATAGCGACATCTCTCGGCGGCCAGCGGTTATTAAGTACGAACATTAATTTATTCGCGTCTCGTTCATCTTAATTAAACTCTTGCACTTTTCAACTCCTCCCCCTGCCTCTCCCCCTGCTGTGGACGAGCGACACTTCAACAGCCCTAAGAAGCCACATAACTGTACAGTGTTTGCGTTATTCATTGTGTTCTAAGAATAATAGTTACATTATAAAAGTAACTCGTCTCGTACCAATGTCGGCAGTCTATAAAAATAATCTAAGTTTCTCAACATGATTGAATAGCTGAAATGCATCAGGGAACTGCGATCACCTCATCTCAGTCATACGACGCTACTGCTCATATGTAGGTTTCTTTTGAAACCTTCCAAACAAATAGTTGGAAGCGACATGTTGTTACCATTGACCTGTGAGCCTTATAATATCATCTTTTATCTTATTGGTGCTAATCCTACAATGTGCATTACATAAAATTTAATTGTTATCATATTGGAAACACTTACAAGTGTAATGTCTAACGGTGTGTCTCGCGTAAGCGACGAATACCACGCTACGCACGCTGCGAACGCGACGAACGCGGTTGATATAACGGCATACCCTGCATGTGGCCTGTATGGCAGTCTGCGCCGAGACGCTACGTAACGCGCCGTAATTTGTTAGTTTCATTTAAAATTAAGACTTAATAGCAGCAACTATGTAATCAAAAGTAGACAGTAATGTTCCACAATATTATTAAAGCATTTCAGAATAATTTCTTAATTTTGGACATAAATAATGAAAGACGTCAAAGCTAAGTAGTAGAGCCACGCTGATTTCAGCACGAGCGGGCAAGTTCGACCGGAGCAGTACTATCCTCCCACAGAAGACCAACCTAAAACGCCAGTATCCGTGTTGTCGTGTTTCATTGGTGAGTGTGAGACCGGTGGCCCATGCAAATAGCGGGGGTGACAGTTGTCGTGGTAGCTGTGTAAGCCTTACACTGTCACGATGACTGTTATGCCTTATACATCCCCAAGCAGGCTGTGCAAAGCATCTCACAAGGCCGCCATATTGTGGGTCACCATACTGCATTGTCTGTATTTGCAATGCGTATGGTGACCACAACTCTTGGATTATATTCATGCTTTCCATCAGGCAGAGTAGTCACTTTGGCAGGCTCTTAATATAGAAATAAAAACTGTTTTCTCGTAAAAAATATTATTTTTATATTCTTTCGGTTTTTTAAAGTTCATTTTTTGCAGTACACATACTTTAACTATGAAATTTTAGGCAAAATAAGTGAAATTCTCCGTGAACCGAACTAACGTACGACATTTGTCGCGTGAAGCATCACGTCGCATTGCATCTTGCCGTAACGTGTCGTGTCGCGTCGTGTCACTTCGCGTCTTACTCATCGCTTACGTAGGACACCATGTAAGAATATAGTAATAAATAAACATATTTAGAATTTCATATAATCTATTCAATATGATATTCAAGAAACATAAACATAGTATACGTGTAAAGGCAAAATGGTGAGTTCCAAGTGTTGTTGACACAAAGCTTTTTGAAAACAAACTATGATATATAATAGTAAAGGAGTAACGAAGCGACAGCACGAGGTGATCTGAGGGTTTATTTATTAGAATACGTGTTGATGCAAGACTGCACATTAAACGCTTCGTTAGCGAAAGAATATTCCGCAGCTCACACCGGCGCTTGATTTAATTTCATGTCCAATAAAACGTCGGGTCTCGGAGGGGGCGAGGCGGTCGGCGTGCGGTGTGAGGCAGGGAGTACATGGGCACTCGTAGGCTAATCTCATTTGAACCGAGTCGCTCTGTACGCGCACCGATTTTGTTAAGAGAAACTGTTTTTATTGCTCGAATCACTATCAACTATGTATAGAAGAGTAGAACCTTCCAGTTTACGACTCATTGTACAATATTACAGTCATAGTGAGAGTTATATGTATGTGTTTGTGAACGGTTGATGGGTTCGTTGATTGCCTCTTATACGAGGTTTATGATAAGCATCAATAGGGATTACGATTATCACCCTTGCGAACGAAATGGGAGAAATAAAAAACTAATAAAACGTCAGTAAAAATGCTTGGTTCTTTTACAAGCAACACAAAGAAAGGATATGTAGATCATCTGATATAAAAGAGAGTTCAGTCATAAGTTTATTACTTTCATTTCTTTGTTTTTGTAATTACAAGTTGCATGGCAGATGAGATTACGAGATTTTTCTCTAATTTATTTTAATAAGGGCCCAAGGTGCGCTCTACATAATTAGGTTTTCTTCTAACCGCTGTAATTAAGTTTATTGCTCTCAGTGCCTCGAAATAACTTCACCCGCTATGTATGTAAGTTTAGTGCTTGCAGAAGGTACTGGTGCTCATATACAACTAGTAGTTTAACTGCTCCACCGGGTAATATTTAGTTCGTGTGAAGTCGTGCGGTCTGCCGCTTTAAATAGAGATTTAGGAATATATGTATTTTAGATACACTCAAAAAATTTGAAACAAACCCTATACTAATCCATCTGGCTAGGATGATACAGTAGTAGTAACCAAATCCTCCTTTGTAAGGCGAGGTCCATGTTCAGCAGTGAACTGTTAACGTCAGATGATGTGACGTGAAATACACTCTTATGGTGCAGGAAACCACGAAAAATGTTATCTTAAATTTGACTGTGTGACTATTGCATAAATCAGTCACGCCTATTTCCCAGACTGCATTAATTTATTTCTACCCACTACCGTCCTGACACACCTCTTTCGCTTCGACCATATTCATCAATCGCTGCATGCATTCTTGTGGTACTTTTCATATGACCCTTCTTTCTACTAATGCTACATCACGAAATAGAGATTCACGGGTGATTAACATATACATTAAATCCCAACATTAACCGTTGGGCTGCAGCCCGCCAGGCATGATTTCCTCACCTGGTCGGAGGATCCTCCCTTTGTGTCGGAAGGATACGAAGGACCCGTCCCTCCAAACACTTCCAAACACTTTCAATTTGTTTTTCAGATTTGTCAGATTGGTCAAACCATCGAAGCATGCCCATTTCAATTTTTGTCACTACATCTTTCAGCCGCAATCTTCTTTTATTACTACATTTGTGACTCCGTCACTAACATTCACGCCACACATACTTCTTATGGAATGCATCTCTATAGCATTCCTTCCACTTTCGTGCGTCTTCTGTCTTATCTTTAATTTGATACCATACGATAGGGGTGGGATCAGCACAGAATTGTGGAGAGAAAGGAGTGCAGAGCGTCATTCACCATATTGCCCGCTTTCTCACTCTCTTTTCTATACCATCTTTAAATATTTCACTCCTCGTAAACATAAAAAGTAAATAAACAAGCTCCCGCACTTATGCAAATCATGCATCTACTTTTAATTCTGTGTAACAGTATCGTAATATCAATATATGTATTAAGAAGTCAACGTCAAAGTAAAGTCAAAGATGTACAACATTTATACATTAGCATTCCTATTTTTAGTAGAGCTTGAAAGCGATCACATTTTGAAGCAAAATATGTGCATTGGCGCTAGTTTTGTGCTCATAAAGTGAGTAGCAGTAAAAGATTACTTGCTTTCAGATTTCTCTAACGATAAACAGAAACTACAGTTGGCTATTCGTGTACATGATCGGTATGTTTCACTGGGATATGGATCTGAAATCCTGAACAATATTGTTTGGAGATCGACATAAAAAGTATATCGCAGCGCTGTGCGCGCCGACGGCATAGGGAGGCCTCGTTTAAGCAGTCATAATAATTTATAGGGGACATATTGGCGATGATAACGGAAAGAAACGTTAGTATCAGGCCGTCAAACTGATTGATTGGATCGTTTCCTTGGGCCCAACACTGATAACGGCAACACCGACCCAGGTCGCGATGGACATGATTTTCCTAATATTATCAACCATTTAGAAATCATTATTCAGATTAAAATAAATCATAGCAATATTTAAAATATGAAAGTAACTTTGCATGTCTTTTATATATCTACACACTTGAACCAACTTTGATATTTTTTTAATATTCGAAACATCAGAACGCTTAAAAAAAATATAGCTGTCCATGAAATTCACATTTGTGATGATGATAAAAGAACTCAGGGAAGAACTTAAAAGAAGGTGAGAATATCGACACTCTGACATTGTCTCTATCACTTACTTTAGTAACTATAACATTATTTCTTTTCAAATTTGAATTTCAGTCCTATTAAAAACTTAATCTTTTTTCCTGAATAAATCGAACAGTACCCAGCTCGCCTACAAAGTTTATATAAGTTATGGAAAGGCGTAAAAGTTAAGGAAAAATGAACTCTTAATTTCATACTGTACATGTTTTATTACGGAACCTTTGACATTAAGTCACAGCTAAGAATAGAATACCCTGTCATGTTGCTGTTAGCAACAAAAGGACGAAGTCGGGTCAGTGGGCAGGTATATTGACCTATTTATGAATGAACACACCGCTTACTACAACCATAAATAAAACATATTTTAGTAAATTTCTTGACTTGAAGTCACAGTAAAAATAGCCTTAAGTCTCTTTACAACACTTATTGAATTCAAATTTATTAAAATACAAGCTTATACTTCTGAGGTATCAAAGTGCGTTTAAGCACGATAGAGATCCACTTTTGAGGGGTTAAGTGACATGTCACTTCGGACGGTTCTATTCTAGCAGATACTAGATTGTTGATATTTTTCGAGTATTTAATTTCATATTCTTATTATTTCTTTGTATGTTTCCGTGTGTTCCAAAATTTTTTGTATGAATAAAGTAAATAGATTTTTGACACCTATTTACGTCATATCCACACTATTCGTAAGTCCTGTGAACCCTGCGGCTACGGGACCTCGTGCTACCCCTCTCCTCGTTCACCAGCGCTACTTCACCTCCTCGCTCGCCTGTCGCAATGACGGCTATATTTCACAAGAGGACCAGATGGATCATCCACATATATGACGAGCATCTACCGACATTTTAAAATATGAGTTTTTTAACTTTTTATGGATTCAATTGAATATGTTTTGAAAATTATCAACGAGATAAGGCTTTAATATACTTTGTAGGAATATTAGTTCTACTTGCTAAAAACATTTAATTGTAATATTATGTAAATTTCTCATGGATTCTAAGTCTTTTATACAATAATTTAAAAAGTAGATGCGGCACAGGTAGTTTAGAAAGATTATAAATCATTCTAAGAAGCATTACATTTAACAGAGAAACAATAGCTTAAACTTTAATGGATTGCTTGAAGGAGAACTTTCACCCAACACAATTTTAACCATAGACGATGTGTTATGTACTACTGAGATTGTCAAACAGTAACCACTAGAATCTGGGTGAAATGTCAGGTAGTTCAAAAACATATGCTTCCTTTTTTCTTTTTCTTTTTTCTCTCTCGGGGGCTTCTCGGGGACGCAGGAGCCATGGAGTATGTATATAAGTGCACCAAGCACTTCTTCTCGCGGGGCTATGTTAGGCAACAGCCTCTGTAGGGAGTCCGCCACCCCCCGAACTCGTAGGATCATCCGCTCGAAATGCTCCTCGAAGCTCCAGCGACTGTCCAGGGTAAGGCTGAGGTACTTGATGTGTCGACCGACCTCGACCTCCGTTCCTTCCACTCTTATAAGCGAGCTGGTAGGAACGGCACAAACATATGCTACCTACTGATGACATTCATTCTCACATCATTCAAGCTTTAACTTGGCACGACACATTGCCACATTTTTAGATTTACAACATCGCACATGAAAATTTATATATTTTTTACGGAGCTATATCTTAAATTTAGGAACCCGTAAGAAGATTGAATCGTTCTAAATTTGTATTCCATTAATTTGGAGTAACTAAATATAGATTTAACTACGTCAAGTCTCAGAATAAATTTAAACAGTATTAATAGTTTAATAACAAACATCAATTACTCTTCATTCCGTTGCAAAGCGGCCATCAATAATACGGAATGGCCACGAAAACCGAAAAAGACCTTGACGAAGGTCACGAGCTGACGACCGACAATCAGTCATCATTTGCAATGTCACTCGCTCTCGCTGCTGTCGATTGATGACAGCCCAATGGCCCTAATACTGTAAAGTGGCACAGAGACAAACTTACTTTACTCATCTTGATTTAGTTTATACACAAGTAACTGAATTTTTTGATATAGTCCGTACGGATTATTTCAGTTAGAATGGAGAATATAGTGTTAATTTGAACTGGTCAAGAAATTGTTTACTTTTCATGAGTCTGAATTCTATCTAGCTATTAAAATCTACGGATTATCATTTCACCAGAGTTTAACGTAAAATAATCTTTCACAGTACTTTTCACATTACTTTTCTTTATTTTCTTCACACATTTGTGTAACGTTATCCAATAACGTTAGATCATTATTTTTAATTGCATATACCATTGTAATAGAAAAGAAAGGAAAAAATTATCTATTTGAACATTGACAGGACAACACATGGTTAAAAAGAATAAATGAAATAGAAGAGAGTCCCACAAGCACTCTTAATGCCCTGTGCAACGCAAGAAAAGGCGCCTATCTCAGCATATAGCTGTAGTCTAAGAGGCTAAAATAAAATGAAAAAACAAAAACAATGGACATTGAAATTGAATTTCTAACCACTTCCAGTTAGTGATTTCATTTAAATATCGAACGTATACCAAAACTCTCATGTATATATCATAAAGCTACAGAAAATGTAGTGGATATCCACATCTTTAAATATGATAATATTTTAGTAAAGAGTTCTAATACTGCATTTATTATATATATATAGATATATATATTTGTATGCATTAATAGCCTGCCAAAGTGACTCTACCATACTCTGCCTGATGGAAAGCACGAATAGAATCCAAGAGTTGTGGTCACCATACTTATTGCAAATGGAGACAATGCAGTATGGTGACCAACACTGTGGCGGCCTAGTGAGATGCTTTTTCACACCCCGCTTGGGGACGTGAAAGGCATGACACACACAGTTACAGTTTTTTTTTTTTTTTTTCCTTTTTTCCTATTGCAATCTGTCTATGGAGACGTTCACTTGAAACATTTGAAACCTTTGTAGAATTTCCAGGTTAGAGTTTGCAGTTGTGCCCCACAGTTGCACACCATATGTGCATATTGGCTTTAAAATAGCTTTATATAATAAAAGTTTATTTTCCATTGACAAGGGACTTGTTCTATTTAGTAACCAGTACATCTTGCGTACTTGTGAACCCATTGCATGGCATTTAGTAAAGATGTCACATCTTACACAGTTACCATGATAACTGTCATCCCTGCATCAATGGGCATATTAAATAATATTATTGTTATGTATACACTAGTTAGGCTTGTATAAGGCAGTTTTCAATTGTAAAACTTTTGGTAGGTTCGAATAATTTAAATTTAGTGACAGGTAGTAAAAATCTCCCATTCAACACTGTTAAATGCTCGTGTATAGAGGTCGTTCGGCTAGCAATTCGCGTCCATTGTTATAGCGCACACAAGTCCACGTAATTGGTGCCAATGTGCGAGATTGTTCATAGAGTAATTTAATTATTTGTTTTGGAAGTGGGGCAGACTTGTCGCCGCCCGACGCCGCACAGTTACATAAATATAATTTAGCCAATAAAAGCAAAGAATTATATTATTTTTGTAAGCGATACAACTAATGTTGGACCTTTTCTGTTATTTTTTATTAATCACAGTTATATTTGTTTGCATTTCTTCATGTTTCAGTAGTACCATAATGAATTTTTACAGGCAGTACAGCCACGCTGATTTCAGCACGAGCGGGCCGGCTCGACCGGGGCCGTACTACCCTCCCACAGAAGACCAAACTAAAGCACCAGTATCCGTGTTGTCGTATTTCGTTGGTGAGTGTGAGACCGGAGGCCCATCGATGCAGGGATGATAGTTATCGTGGTAACTGTCATGCCTTTTACGTCCCCAAGCAGGGTGTAAAAAAGTATCTCACAAGGCCGCCATAGTGTAAGTCACCATACTGCATTGTCAGCATTTGCAATGGGTATGGTGACCACAACTCTTGGATTCTGTTCATGCTTTCCATCACGCAGAGTAGTCACTTTGGCAGGCTCGTAAGACAAAAAAAAAAAGAAATTTAGGAGAAGACTTTGCCGAAATCTACTATCACACCACCAAGGAAATTCTTGAGAAAAGACAATTTCTGTGGAGGACCGCTTAAGGCGCTAGAAAATTTGTCGTTAAATAAATTCCACAATAAAAAACCTACTGCAAATTTAACAACTCTCAGAATAGTCAATCTAAGTCAATACATAAGTATTCTATTTGACAATGTTAACCAATATCGTGTATAATATGTATATAATTGACAAAATTATGAGTATCTAACGAAATACTAACCAAACTTATCAGCAAAACATTAATTCGTGATGAGTATGAGTCATCAGTAGATATGTGCAGCAACACGTAGCCATCGGTCATACTGTTTGTTACTTCCATTATTTATATTCAGCCTTTAACTTATGGCACTAAAATTACTAATAATGTTAGTTCATAGACAGTAAAAAACTACATAAATAAACGCAATTGTCGTATCCGCTGCGATTCAACGTGTACTAGTAAGTAAGTAGGGAACGCGATATTTCTGTTTTACAATTGAGTATTAATTGACTTAAAATACTTCTCCAGCCGATTCCGAGTTGTTGCGGAAATAAAATGAACGCGCTGAATGCGCAGCGTGATTGTGATATACATATATATTAGTAGAATTGTATGTCGGTATATTTCTTTATTTATTACTTTATTCACAAATACATACACTAGTGGACTTAATGCCTAAGGCATTCTTTCCCAGTCGTCGTGCAAATATAATGTAAATTATTTGCGTAAGTTGAGATTTTGACCTTGATTCTTGGACTTTTTTACTTCAGTTAATTGAAAATTGTGTACGATATATGAAAAATTAGTTTAAAATATCAGACAGGTAATTTTAATATTCAAATTGCGATTTAGTAAACATTTTCTAAGAATTTACACGATCTTATGTAACCTAGCATAGAAAAGTAATTACTCTTTGGCAAACAGACTACAATATTACAGTAACTATGTTTTTTTTACATTTGTTGGATAGCTCTGAAATCGTATAACACACTACACTTAGACCCTTAACAGTTTTAATCCACAACCTTATTAATCAACTTAAATCTTCAACGAGCTGGTTCCAGGCATCTCGTATCCTCTCGTCTTTAATCCCATTACGCTAGCAACACATTCATTAGAAAGAGTGAGGACACAAAAATGTAATCCAAATGTGGAGGGCCAGAGAGAAGGAAGAAAGCAAGAGTAATGTGAAGCTATTATTTACGACGAACTCTCTCAGAGAGCAATAGTTTTTTAAAGGAACTAAAGTGGATACAATGCTGAGAGCGATTACAGTAGGCACTTGTGGAAATATTTAAGCTACGGTTAGTTCAGTAGAAAGAAAAATTTACATCTAACGATAAAATATTTTAAGTAAACTATACAGCTGTTTCGAAACGCGTAATCTCTTTAATCATGGTTGAAATAGCTTAGTAAAGAAAAATTTGTGGAAGCTTTTATTAAAATTAACTCTTTGTATTGTATATTATAAATGACCAACATTGAACGATCAACATTGTTACACAGAGCATTGACTAGCGGAGAGCAATGACAATCCTTTACTTACTACAAATTAGATGGCGCCACAAGTATGATTTAATTACAAAGATTTTGATATTTGCATTAAGCAACAATCATACCTCATTTTAGTGGTATTGATTGGGAGGTACTGAATCTACAAAATTATTTCAGGTATAAATTTCACTTTTGTACTTTTGTTAAGTTTCAGTATAACGTACATAAAGGAACAGATTGCATAGATTTGAATAAATCTGTCACTGCCTACATTGTACTAGAAAACTAGTTTTAATAACTAAAAGTATAGTAATGTTAGAATGAAAAAATAGACATTGTCAGTTTTCAGCTGAAACTGTCATTAAAAGTTTATGATTTGCCCGCAACTCAGTGCAGGACTTCATACATATTGCATTAATTTTAAGCAAATGATTCAAGTTGTGTCTGCTTTTACCGGTATCAATGTTAAACATATGAGTTTTTCAGTCTTCATTAAATAGAATTACGAGACAAACAGATTTTTTAGCTCAAGTTTTTGATATAAGCCCAAGTTGGTTAAAATGTAACTCAGTATAGGATTTAAAAATGAAAAAATAAATGGCCTAGTGGCTTAAACGGTCACCTCACCGCTAACTACTGCTCTGAGCGTTATTGGTGACAATCCCATATGGAACAATACTTGGTGTGACTCACAAATAGTTGTTCTGGGTCTGTGTGTTCTTTGTGTCTATTTCACGTATGTTTCGAAAGTTCCATGCGATATAGAAATATTTTTGGTGCAGGAGTTGTCTTTTACAAAAGAAAACAAAAGGAAGTCTTTGTTTTAGTAAAATGACAAAAGTAGGGTACTTATCTTTTAAATAAAAACAAACTAGCATACGTCAAGATGAAGATACATAGGATAAATAGCGTTAATTAGCTCTTGTATAGTAAGTCCAAAACATAATTCAATAACTACTTACATCTAAAGTAAAATGTACCTTACGATTAGCAGTAACTGCAAACAATCTTTTTCAAAGGTAGACTTTTAAAGTCCGCACTCCATACGCGTTACAAAGTTCATTGTATAGAATGTATAATGCAATTGTTAAAACGGTAAGAAACACACAGGAGCACGTACACTACATGGAGAATACACGAACGCGTTACATCATATAAATAACTACATTTAATGATATTATACTGCCTATATATGTACTTAAGTAAAAATATTAAGTTGGTTTGAGCATGTTTCAAAAGCTCAAAAAGATTTGCACGGTTCAAATTTTGACACGGCAATCAACACTCTTCAAATATAGTTTTTATCACAGAACAGAGAGTGAAGTAGAAATACAATGCAGGCGTGTCAAAATTGTTTGAAAGTGATCGTACTTGGACCGTTATAACCTGAGTGAGTTAGTTGTATTTTCTGCAGGAACATTTCGAAATATTTGACCATAAACTTCTTTGTCTTTCTACACTTCCGTGCGATCATTAGTAATAAGTTACTATAGGTTTGCGCCAATTCTTTTAAGATCTGGTAGTTCCAAGGACTGTGAAAAGCTAGATACTTATAGGTATTATCATTATAGTTGTGTCTGATAAAAAATAACTAGAATACGGTGTCATTTCGAAATTAAAAGTACAAATAATGACTTGGTTAAGGCTGGACCATATAACATAATGTGATTTTACTACTTTTCAATAAAATCCAAACACCTTTTTTTAATAAGATTGGTGAAAATAGCAAACATAACGAATTATCAAAACTTGAACTACATTTCTTAATATCAAAAATTTACTTAAGGCGCGGTAACTTTAAACGATATTAAGTGTTCAGTCAGCAATCAATTTGCCATTGTTGAGTAAAGCACGTACCTTAGAAGCTTCAGACATCGCTAATTCAATAGAAGGCAGCTTGCAGAAATACTTGCCAACACTAACTGCCAACTGAGCCCACCGTACTTGATATTTTGTAAACTGGTTCCAGATAAAACATCAGCAATTTTTAACCCCCGACGCAAACAGAAGGGTGTTATAAGTTTGACATGAGTGTGTGTGTCATTCTGTCTGTGGCATCATAGCTCCCAAATAGGTGAATCGATTCAGATAATTGTTGTTTTATTAGAAAAGTGACTTAATCGAGAATGTTCTTAGCTATGTTTTATGAACATCTGTGCAGTCATTTAAAGGTCATCATCTGTTTTCCGACATGATGTAGAGGTAATCGTTCATTTAATGGACTCTTAGTAAACTTCTACTGCACTGATTGAGTTGAAACTTGATACATGTAGCAAATCATATAGCATGATAATAATATGGTGTCCTTGACCTGATGCAGAAGGCAGGACAGTCTGTAGATTACCTAAATCCTCGACGACTAAAGGCAAATATATCATGTGTAGCCTCATTTAAAAAAAAACTCGATGAGTCGATAAACGTATTGTTAGTAACAAAAACCGAGCTACATAGAGACCTGATGCTGCAGCAAAGCTAAACTACTCGTAATACAGTTAAAAAAGAGTGAAACAAAAATTAAAAATCTAAAAAACCCGGACGCAATATAACACTTCCAAAAAATAAACAATAAATACGGGATTTCTTAATTTTAAATTTTATTTACAACAGTTTTCCATAAATGTGTTGTGTATTGAATCAATAAAATGTTATAACAGAACACTGCAAGCGGACTTCAACAATATGTTGTCACTGTAAGCTTGTGAAAATATTTCTTTCAATTCATGTTCTTCAGCTCAAAGATTTTCGTTTTTCACTTCAAAAAGTACTGTAATGTGGTACAAAAGTATTTTATTTATTACTTAAAACTGTTGTACATGTAATTATATTCCTGGCAACCGAGGTATAACATGTAAAAATATAAAAACGAACAAATGAATTAGGATAAATATCTTTAAACGTCCGTCAATAAATTCTTCGTAGGTGACTATTTGTTTTGGGGTGACAAAGTATCCGGATAACATGATATAAGAAATTACGGCTGCCAAAAAAAATTATGTATATAATTACATCAATTGTTTTGTTTGTGTTTCATATATGCTCTCCTTTGGAGAAGGAAAAAATATGCAGGATAATATGATCCCCAAATGAGTGATTCTTCAACTGTCAGAGTTGAGCAATAATGCCACAAGTTATGGCGGCCCTATTGGTTTAACGGTAAGCAAGTCTGACTACGAAGTTAGAGGAAGTGGCTTCAATTCCCACCCAGGAATAATAGCGTTACACCCACAATAAGAACGTATTTAACTTGCTCTCTTGTGATCCGGAAGATCATTTATCACTTGTGTAGTTTAATGACAGATTACAGTTTGAGTAAAAAATACTGCCAAAAAAGTGAAACGTACTGATTTAACAATTTCCCTTATTTTCGAGTGAGTTTCATGAAGTAAAAAGCAAACAGTGTTTAATCATTGGGTGTATCGTGACGCAGGTCCTCCGTGAGTGAGGTTTGGCGTTATCAGTTCTGACTTGATTACCTTCCCTGTACTTTATAACCCCGCCCCTGTCAACCCCTGAAAAGTGACTAAAACAATGGCTAAAGCTCCGTGACGCTGAATATGATTGTTTGCTGTACAAAAGTAATTAACAAGACTTTACTGAAATTATCGATTAACCAGTCTAAAAGAGACCTTTCTAAAATAGTTATAACTTCTGACACAGTTAAATGTACATAACCATTAGTAAATAGTAAGTATAAAGGTTCATTCAAAATAATTTTTTCAAGCAATTCAATTATTTTATGAAATACCACTATTTTTTTGAACGAAAAGACTATTCCAGAGGACGTAGTGTCAATTTTATATCACATGTTCTCAATCGTGAGTGTGATAACGTTTGACGTTGGGATTATCGTTTTCTAAACTAATCGCAACGCCGAACCCGTGGGAGTAAGTTTATGTGAAATAAACTCACACTAGCCTCGTCGTCAGAGCCACAAAATTTAAAAATTGAACGTAGCTTGATCTGGAGTTTGAGTTTTTGTGATTATCAATTGAGTGACTAGCTAAAAACAGAAAAGAATAATTAAACATCAAGTTAAATTAATCTAAAGTGTGGCTGACATTATTTCTACTTATAGTACCAGTTAGAAAGTTATAAATCCTTACAAGCATTGCTGCCGAGACCGACTGAGAGCTCATTGAGTTTGTCCGGAATCCAGATATAAGATCCACTAATTACAAGTAGCATGCATACATCTTGATGGCTCTTAATCCCGTTAAGAGTTTCTTCTCGTTGCCATGACGATTGCTTTCATTGTGATAGCCTTAGAATAGTTTCAGAAAGTATACTATTAGTGTTTTGAAAATTACAGTGTGCTATCAGAAACTGTGTCAGAATAAATACTTACGTGAGGTACTGCCCTGGTTTTTCTTGTCACAGGCCAACGGTTGTGTAGTGTCGGTACTATTTGAATGTAGTAAAGTGTTTTGGAAGAGTGAGTCCATGATGATCGAGCCAGGGTGAATTGCCGTGACCCAGACGTCACTCGAACAGTCCAAAACTCGCATAACTTGTATAACAAGCCGTGAAACGTCCAAACGGCTGTAAACACACTTCATACAAGTCACAAATTCCCACGTAGCCAATATCACAACACCAGAGAAAGTTACCGCTATACCAATGGCGCGACGACTTGTAGGCAAGTTGCACAAGTTACTTATTCCGACGTGGGCCACTATCACGACACGAGAAAAAAAAGATGACCACTGCATCGACAGAGCGATGCTGAACTACGTGAGTGAGTAGTCTGGTACAGCAGTACCAGGGTATATTGGGTTGGCATGTGTAGTAACACAGGCATGTGTAGTAACACATGGCAACCGATACCCGCGGTGCTCATGGCTAAATCACTCACCACTTTGTTGGGGAGGGCTGATATTCAGTTAAAGATTACTGGACAATTAGTTTTCTGTAAATGTTATATTTTATCATCAATGTTTATTAACAAAGTATTTTATGGAGTAAGATGAAACGGGCAGAGCAGTTACCAGATGGTAAATGCCAACAGTCGTCCACGGACACCTGTAGCACAAGAGACATAAATGCAAGCTTGACTTTGAGTCTTGACCGTTGACATAGAATTACGGGGACATTCAAGAAAAAAGAAAAAAGGCTTGATTTTTTTGTGCTGCCTTCCGTCGAGTCGACCCACCCATGTAATATGTTATTTTCGTATAATTGAAGTAATTTATACAGTTAACACACCATAATTAATATGTAATTGCAAGTTGTTTACCAATAAGTTAAAGTTGTGTATCATTAATAAGTAAATATTTCGATAATGAATACGATACGAGCTTACGTCATATGAAACAGTGATCTGGTAACCTGCGTTTACACATTCGCGGTAATAAAAGAACGAGATTAATTAAAAGCCTGCTGCGTCGAGTAATCAACAACTTTTCCAATATCTATCAAAATAATTTGCTTATTACGAGCAAAGTGTGCAAGTTTTGTAATGAAATAAAACTTTTGTAATTAATACCGTGAACTGTCTGTCAAATAAATGCTCAGTTTTTTTCAGCCAATGCGAATGAATTGTAACTTTCAACAGTAACTTTTTCGTCAGTTTAACAGAATCAGGTCACGACGCGCCTTTTTAAAAATTATAAACATGACATTATGAGTAAAGATAGGCTACACTGATGCTACCGCTGGAACTGCCAGCTTGTTACGTGATCTTAGCGTCGCCACCACAGAAATGTCTACAACAAACAAAGCAATTTATATACGTGAACGACAATTTAATACTTACTCTTACCTTGCCATGACAGTTTTCAACCTTTGTACGTGAAATTCAACTTCAGGTGCGTTTTGTCTGTAAAAAAATTTAACTTATAATAATAATGTTAAAAGAAAGAATCTAGATGCTGTTTTCATTTAGTTTTTGTGTAGTGTCAGCAAACGGTTATTTAGCGCCAGGAAAAGGTTCTTATGTGGACCATAGATTCTAAAACCGTAAAATATTATAGTATTTGTAAACAAGACTATTTAAGTATGTACCAATAAAAGAAATATAAAAAATAATATGACAAACAGTTCCCTTACTGCCATTGCTTTGAAAACTATTCCTGCTTGCTTAGTGCCAATTGATTGCTACTCATATTGTTATGTTTTTAGATCTCTTCACACGTTTCATTAATCCACATAACAAAGTCGATGAGCTATATTTAGAAAACAACTATTGAAAACTCGGAACTCTGCATTCATTGTATATTTTAAACAGGGGACCTTCGCTGTTTCACTTTGTGGTATGCATTCTACAGGTGTGTGTATAAAACGGATCGTTGTCCGGATATTCTGGAGCGTTCGGGTGTAGAGCGAAGAAATCGGATACCTTTGTGTTAGCATGGGATATCGGTTTACATTGTGTGGTGTCCGCAATGTGACCTTCTTTGATACACGAACTGTTCCTTTGTCACCGTCGTCAGACGTCGCTGTCATCTCGGCTGTTACGTTTGCATAAAGACGTAGTACAATGTTTGTGTTACAACACTATCCATGTAAGTAAGTGTTCAGTTTGACAATCAAAGTCTTCTAATACTCTTAGAAAGAGGGAAAAGATAAGATAGAGTCATCAATGCGTATTGATATACATTTAAGAATGATAACGTATCATAACTTGTATCTTTTACGTTGAAGGTGCTCGTGGGTAAGGTTTGCTTGTTCGCCCCCTATCATAAAAATAAAAAAATAATATAGTGAACGTGCTATTAACCCGCCAGCGTGTGTGAAAAAATAGTGTTTACGTTTAAATATGAACAATAAAAGTGATATTCCCAGCTGTATAAACACTGTACTTCCATATTGGATTTAACTCGAACTAACTCTGCGAAGAATTTATACTTTTAAGCCTTATTAAGGATTGTAATGTGAATTGTTGTTTACTCACTTTAAGCTCATTGCACACTTTTCATTTCAATAACAAATATTAGAGATATCAGATCATTAGTAACCTGTTTAGTCGGATATAAAAGTAGTATAGAAGATCCTGATTGAGTTATATGAGATAGATTTTTAGATGAGGTATGCTCTAACGGTAAAGGAGGATATGATGACGTGACTGCTGTTGAGCTAATGGTACTGACGAATTTCCGTGCATTTCATTTGTATCTTTTATATTTTGATTAATCTAAACTTTATTGAACAGAACTAAAACAAACGAATTAGTTTTTACTTAAAGAATAAAGAATTTCAGTAAATGCAACAGTAAAAGGTAAGCATAATGAAATAAAATTAGTGACACAGTTTTAAAATTAGTCTTGAAAACATTATTACTGAGCTTATAATAATTCTTTTCATATACATATATTTCATATTAAATGTGAAGGCTTAAGACTGTTTTGTTGAAATTTTCAAGAAAAGTTACGTATTATGAAAAACGTTTAGATTAGTGTTAAATTGAAATATCTACGGTAGTTCTAATCCATTAACAGCACAAAGGGGATTTGTTATTTTAAATTATTGTTTTGCAGTCAAACTGGCTACCAAACGATCCCTCATAATAAATGAATAATTTACATCTCAGTTTTGTGTGCAACGCTTTTAATGTTCTTGACTGAAATAAAAATGTATATTAACAATAACATTTCAGAGTGCTAACCGGACCACTTTATGAAGTTAACTGTACTTGTGTTTATCAGTAGGTAGAATTTCGCTTACAGTAATTATCAAATAATAATAACAAACTAGCAACACTAAACGCTGTTAGGATTTCTTCAATATATTTACAATACATTTTTTTTTTCAATATATTTAAAGTAATACAAATTGACCACAATAATTGAATACATTTGAAATGAATAATTACCATTAAAACAAGCTCAAATTGCAATAAAAAGTAAGGTTTACAAGAAAATATCTGTAACGTGAAATGTGTTACGTGACGTTTAAACGGCATGTCATACAATGTTTTCATTTGAGAAATTCCAGCAAATATCGTTACAAGAACTATATTGAAAGCAGAACTATCATCCCTGGATTCGTAACTGCACCCCGTCTCCGGCGTCGAGCTCTACTTCCAGCGCCGAGTTTTGCTCTTCACCAACGTCACCAACAACAGCTTGGGATGCCGAGGACCACTACCTGCTACGACGGTGATATACACCACATAAAGTGGATACGTTCTATAAATGAAAATATCATGCAGACATATTTTCAGGCCACAGAGCTGAGAATGAAGGGTTTATTCCCAGCTCTGTGGCCTCTATTAAATATAAAAAATACTGTTTCGTGTGTCATGAATAAGTACGTGTTGTTTAAGGATTGTAGCCTGCACCAACAACTACCTCACTGTAGCCACTTGACAACTTTCACGGAACTTCTTGGTAGAACAGCAAACCTTGAGTACCACACTCGGGGCGTACTCTAGAAACATTTTATGAGTTTCAGCCGTATCGCCTCATGTGGTAATACAATAATTTAAGATAGATTGATGAAGTGATTAATAAACAATTTTAATTATTTGAATATGAACACTTAGAATATAGGTACAAATTCTACCTAACAGTAATTATAAGTTAATTATGTTTACTGATTGCCCTCTGATAGGATAAGGTAATGTCAAACAAATTTGACAGCATGCATAAACTGAGATGAACGAATGAATAGAATGATAACTCATTTGTCACGAGCGGGCGAGCGGTTTACGACCAAATTACGAATGTACGAATTTACGCGCCAATATCAACTTTTTTACGTCGCCATGTTGAATTAGCACCCTGTTTTTTACAGATAAAATCAAATAATATCATTCGGCACACATAATACCGTTATTTTTGGTTACATACTTTTTATTATCATTTGAATGAAGGGAGATATTTGAAGCTTTATTTATTAGAGACGTTTTCTTTTGAAATGTGAGTTGTAAAGGGTTAGCAATAGAGAGACGTTTATTGGACACTTTTATGGTATTCTTCATAATCATAACGTCAAAGATTCAAAATTGCACTCTACAGCTCATGACGCAAAGATCTTAAAAGTTTAACCTTGTCCTGTATTTATATTTGTTAAACCTGTTTTGTACGAAAACACTCAAAGTTCTACTGTAAAAGGGCAAACATACAAACTAAAATGACACTCAGACACAAAGATAGACTTCTTGCCAGCTTCCCGGTTCATAATCCATTGATCAAGTCTATTATTAATGTCCTATAACTACTACTAATAACTATATAATAAGTATGTCAAAATCGTTAAACAAGAAGATAACTTTAATTGATTCACAACAAACTCTTTCCATTAAATAAAAGTTTTCACATTATAAATTACTTTTTGAAACATAAAAATGTTTGGAGTTGGTACATTGGTACTGTTACGGATATTGTATATTAAAAATATTTATAATATCTATACGTTTGTAAGACTGAAATATTAGCTACACTGTCAAATAAATATTAGATATAGAAGACATAAGAATACTTTAAATATGTTACAAAAGAAAATATTAATATTTAAATAATAAATTTGTAAAAAGTGCTTATTTTTATAAATAAGTCCTCTTCCTCTCTACTACTAAAGTTCCGTTGCTGTGCCCGACAGGGTTCACAAGTGTTACTATTTATTGGCAGTATATATTTGTTATCTGTACACATTATGAAATGATAAAAATTGAGAATTGAGAATTAAATATGTGGAACGTATGCTAATGTAAGTATACATAACTCATTACTAACATTTTTTAAATAAAAAAATTTGAATTATATGCTTATGTGTGCTTAATGTACCCGTCAATAGATGAGCGCACAATCTTCGCGATAATACCCATACTCGTTTTGATAAAATTCTGCACAGCAATCCAATTTAATACCTCAAAATAAAATGGTAACAGTTCTTTTTACGTTTGGATAATATTAACCAGAACTTAATAGATAAAGTATTAATAAACATGGGACATTACAAATGGGTAGCAATATTGTTTGGTACGATTTAGCGGATATAATAATAAAGAGTATTGTAGGTCCGGGATGGCCGGTGTCCGTGGCGCTCGGCCGCATTGCGACAAAACCGTTATTGGGATCGCGAGCTCTTCACGGCCAATATGAGACCACACGCACACATACACAGAGAAATAATAATGATAGCATAAATAATACTGAAATCTGAAACTATTCAAGGTCTGTCCTCTAAATAAATTGCAATTTAAGATACTTGTTGGAAGCAAATAATCTTCTGTCGTTCTATTTTCACTTGAAGTTCTTTAATAACTGTTAGTCTGAATGGTAATTAAGTTACTATATCAATATATTAATTATATAAAACAATTGTTCCAAAAAAATAGTATTTCAGTACTGCTTAAGGGTACTAATTGATGTAGAGATCGCGAGACGTCCAGCGAGCTGTGACTGTGTTGGAGATTGCCGCTTCCAGTGGCAGGCTGCCAGGCTATCGGCAAACCTTCGTCTTCGGTAACTGCCATTATCTATTAGCTGATATGCTGCTACTTTTACTTTCTGTTAAATAGATTGGTAGGTCTAACGGATTGCTGGGGTCCATCGTGTAACTTTCATTATGAAGATTTAGAAACGAATTACTTTAACATCACAATGTACTGTGGTACACAGTAGCAGATCGTTGCGAACTCACTAAAATTAGATATATCAATTTTGAATTCTTGTATTGGTTTGAAAGTTTCTATTTAACTTCTAAATTTATTTTAGTGCGGGGCAACAATAAATTTGTATATATCTCTTGAGTTGAATGGATGCGTTGGTGAAGGTAGTCGCTTACCTAGCGAGACACGTCTGTTTGTTCGCTCCCATATAATATACAGTTCGTGTATTGATATAGTAACCGAATCTGTTTCTGTATTACTATATTAAATTATATTATTGTTGTTATACTTTCCGTTATCGCTACTTATAACAATAGCAACCGCTTGCAAGAAGAGTAGGAATTGTACGATTCGTATATATTTGAAGTTGGTGTGCGCCAGTGGCTGGAGCGGGACAATAATATTAAGAGTTCAAAGGCTATTTATATAGACTATGCTCATCGCTTTCGATTTGAAACTTTTGTGGAAACTGTTGTTATTAAGCCACTAGTTTTATCATTGTTTTTTCAGAGTTCCTCGTTTGCATTTTTAGTAAATTGGAATATCAAATAGTGGTGTAGACGTAAATGTTTTTTTTTTTAATTTTTGTACTTCAAATCTTAAAACACTTCAGACGTATTAGGATTGTGTAAGATTATTAATATTATTATTCTTCGTGTTTGGGCCTTGTGGTCTAGTATTTTGAATCTACAGTTTGTCTCTTCAGCAGATATTAAATATTTTTTACTATAATTTTAACTCATTTATACGTTAAAATCATAGAATTCAAAATATAGCACAATGAAGCTTATTTTTTGTCGTCTTTTTGGTAAGATTCTTTGAAGTAAAAAGACCACCCACTTGGATACAGTTTTCGTTCTAAAGGACTATTGAGAAAATATTCTACTGAGGAACGATTCATTAATATTCAGAACATCTGAAAAAAACTTCGGCTTATTTTATAAGTAACACAATTATACTATACAACTATTAGTTACATAATAAGTACGAATATTTTTAACATTACATGCAAGAATGCCTTCACTCAGTACTACAAACTCTTGCATGCAACAACACATGATACATTACATGCAAGAATTTGTAGTACTGAGTGAAGGACGTGTGACGTATTTTAAATGAGCAAATCGTAAATCTTATTAAACCATTATCTTTAAAATCAGTAGGTAGTGAGGAATGCAATAAATCTAAGATCTGAGTATGGGGTGTTAATACGTATCCAATCAGAGCGGGTGAGGGAGAGTGATCAATCAGCTGCTTCCCTCTCGGTTTATTTCTACGTGTAATGCTACATTATACTTGAACCTTTCCACTTTACACTCGTGGTAAAAATTAATTAAGTATTAAAATAAATTATTTACAATTCGTTTTACTGTAAATAACATACATACTCGTACATATATAAAATCACGCCTGTTGCTCCGTAGGGATAGGCAGAGGCATGTTATATGCCCACTTTTCGGCAGTGTGGGTCCCACGGAATAGGTGACGAGTCTACTAACGGTAACCAGAATGTTTTGTTCGTCAGAGCCCAGCCCATCAATTAACAGGTGCACCACTTGCAGATGAAGTGGACTTGAGGCCCTAAGCTCTTGGTGGGCACCCTATCCAAACCTATAACTATAAATTACGAACATGAAATAACTTATAAATAGTATATATGTATTTATCAAATTGTAAGCTCTAGTGAATCTCAAAGTGTTGTCCAAATTCCGGTAACGTAGTGGTTTAAACCGTTTTCTCGCTGCTTCCTGCTGCGCTGAGTGTTGTGGGGCTGACTCCCACGAGGGACGACACTTTGTGTGATCCACAAGTAGTTGTTCGGAGTTTGGTTGTTCTTTGTGTTCATTTTGTGTCTATTTACAAAGTCCCCCGCAACATAAAATTTATTTCTGGGGCGAGAGATGTTGAAATAAATAAAAAAAGAATTACATAATTATTTTATTTTAAACAATACAATTGAATAGTTTGACCACTTGAAGTTGTTCTGTGAGTATTTAGAATAAGGGCTAAAAGTCGATTTGGGTAATAAAAACTCGTTTGAAATTCAGTTTCGATCTAATCTTGTTCTCACAAATGTCATAACAGGTTTTCTCCTAGTAAAATGCTGTTAAGACTAGCAGAATTTCGATTCTACTTTTAGTCAGAATACGATATGATGACATCACATTGAACGTTAGGTCTTTAACACTTTAATACTGGAAAATAATTTCTTTATTTTCTTGCTGGCGGGGTGGACAGTTCTTTCGGATTGCCAGCTCCTCAAGGATAAAGGAGCTATAAGTGCGTGGTGTTTCCACTAAAAATCACCACAATGACCAATCTCAGGTGTCTTACTCTGAAGGGGAGTCGGACTGGATATTGTTTCAAGTCCCCTCCAGGATCAAGGCCGCACCTAGTCAGACCCTATCCTCGGCAAGTCTTAGAGGCTTCCCCGACTACTGGAACACCCATTGTGGCATTTCTGAGATGTCGATCTTGATGTAAATCAGACATGAACTTAAAAAAAAATATTTTTAACCTTTTCACTATTTTCACATTTCTAGTATAAGTTCTTATCTATGACAGTAGGAATAATTTAGCAAGAACATCAAATCTCATAAAGGTTTATCATTTTTTTATAGTTTGAATTCATTTATAAGTACATATGCGTATATATTTATCCTTAAAATATATAATATACTTTCTACACAATTCTCAGAAATTTTATTCGGATTTATATGTATGATGTATGAATTGGTAACACTCATCCAAAAGTCTCAGCGTCATAATACTTAAACTATTTTCACCCTCGGCTACTGTGAATTAGATCAGCGGGAAGCTTTTTCAAATCTGCCCGAGACAGGTTACCGTGTTTAAACACGTGAACAGATCAATTCCTAACTTTAGGTATTATATTTGATATTTTAGTAAACTATTCCTCTTTCACAACTGTCAACTTAATAATAAAAGCCAATTTATATAGTTTATTTTACGAACAATAGGTTAAAACAACGACTAATCAGTTTTACTAGCCTCGTGTTAGCTTCTGGATTTTAAAGACACGTTTGGTACAAGTTATTTTTGAAACCAAGACTTTATGAAACGCTATTAAATCTACGTGTAATAATTTCACTTATCAATTACCAAGTTATACTGTATTGAGTTTTCTTGAACCGAAGTAACTAATAGTTCTTGCAAAAAGCAAACCATACTTACATACCACGTAACTGAAGCTGCTTGAGAGCCACTGAGTATACCTGACTCGGTAGTCACTGACTTAATTCGATGTCTGATTTTGTTTTGCACATTAGGTTGATTTAACAAAATTTATCAATCCAAAAATTTGCTAAATTCTATATTCATGTGATTTTCTCAATTAAAATGTAGTCAGCAATTTTCTTTGCTGACGGTATTATCCATTTAAAAGGTTCACAGGAGAACAATCAAAAGCTTCATCAATACAATCACAGCGCCGATTTCTGTGGTAATTACGTACCAGGGCAATATCGGTCCGTACTGGCGAGCAGTAATGCTGAACTAATAGCATGTCGATCGGCACTTCCCGATCGATTGCCACGTGGAAACTCTGGATATAATCTAAATAATATGTTACGAATGTTTAATTGTTGGCTTATTGTGATCAAACTTTATATTATTGTAATGCCTTTGTATGTAAATGACCGTGGTGAAATCATTTGCGATAGGTTGCGCTGAATTAGACTGATAATAATTCAGAAGATAAGCATTCAATTTAAAACTCTTTAGTTGAAAAGTTCCAGGAAAAATAATTTTAGTAAAACTTGTTACTGATTGACCTGATACAATATATACATAATATTTAATAATGTCATTTTAAAAGTAGTAATATATTTTTATATGTAAATATTAGGAAATATGTTTACTTTAATTAACCATTGTATAAGATTTGAAGTAATAACTGGTTGATATTCTTACCTTTTGTTGTCTGTCCAATCACAGAAATGTGAGAGAGAAAGAATTTTTGTTCATTTATTTATCCATTGCAACACCTTAGGCAAATCAGGTTTGGTGTAGAATAAGTCCTTGTCGAAATTGTAACATGTTCTAAACTTTTTATAAAATAAAAAAAGAGAATCGTTAATACTCCTTACATTTTAAAGAGCGGCGAGGCATCAATAGTTTGGCAATAAAGTACCTGTGAAACACAAAAAAAAAACATAATAATTTTGTGTTTACATCACCTGCTCACCGTGTTAATCGTATTACACAACTCGGCGAAGTAACAGAGCTCTGAGTAAATATTGATAGTAATTATATACCAACTGACCTTTACAGTAATCGAATAGATTCCGCACGGACTGGGCTGGAATGAAAACAAATAATGATGTTTATAAGGTGTATTAAAAGGCAACAGAAATGTTATAAGAAAAACATAAAAATTACACAGATATACGAGTATATTTTTAATTCTTTAATTTTTACAGAAACACGAATTCTTTTTGTTAACAATATGTTTTTCTTAACTCATAGGTTTTTAGGCAGAGAATTCCATTATCCGTGCGGTGACGAGTTACAAATATGGTGTGCCACCATCCGTATTTATCGCGTGGGTGTTGAAGAAGCGACTAAGGGAGTAAACTATGCAGGATAAGATCACTGAAAAAATAAAGAAAACTTGAAACAAACCTTATACTAATCCGTCTGGCCAGTGTGATATAGTAGGTCAAAAATTATGGTATAGTAGATAATAAATTCAACTGGGGTAAACTTGCCTCGGTGCACACTATTCTCCTTGTGTATAAAATAATACTTTAATGAAATGAAGTGATCTCTATTAGAGAAGGCAAACAAAAATAAAATATTTTTCTGCCAATCCTCTACCTCACCATAATACACTTAAGCCACCAACTGCCATTTGTAGATAATTGTTAGCGATGTAACGAAAGCCTCAAGTATTTTATAAAGTTATTATTAAGTGTGGTTGGGGTGACACTAATATTCAAATGTGGACATTAGCATCGAATATTATTGTTCGTGTTCCTACAGGCGACCCGTATACGTGTGATTTGTGTAATAGACTTGTTATTGAATCACTGTTTACGCCACTTATCGCTGTTTTTATGTTTTTTTTAATATTAAAAAGAAATATCTTACTTTTTAAATGCTTGTCAACAGTTTTTATTTATACGTATTATATATTATAAGTTGCACAGTTAAAATTTCATAGACGAATAAAAATGCCTGAATAAATGAGTAAAAATATTAGTTTCGAGTTCTTGAAGTATCTATTATATGATACATCTGTCCGATTGATGACTCTATCATCGCAATTAGAAAAAGAACTCATCTAACGAAGACGCCCCGAACTGCGGACTAACTACCGATCTTGCATCACAAAATCAACGTGCTCAGTTAGCATGCATCAGCAACTTCACAAAATCAATTCTTGGACCACGGTCCGCCCGATATGATCTGACCTGCTTGGGAAATTTTCCTTTTTCTCTTAGAGGATGCATTCGTATACCCAACATAGCGATATATCACCTTCTTCTAGTTACTGTAGTATCAATCTAGTTTCTGTTTGTCATTTTTAATGCCAAAAGAGGCAAATAAGGCCACAGGTCACCTGACACACGTGCCGAAACTTGACTCTTCTGCAGCAAATTTTTTTGTAATAATTATTCATATTCCTTCGAATAATTTATGGACTTATGCAACTAAGTTATATATCTGCATGATTGTTTACCGCATCGTTTAAGTTAAAGAATGAAAGATATTTGACGTTAAATGATTTTCAATGATGATTTTCGTGCGGTGCCGGATTAAGAATACAAAGTGTCACCAGCCCTATTCATCTCATGGGTTTCGTAAGAGGCGACTAAGGGAACAAATGATGCAGAACAACAGCACTGTGAATAGAAAGAAAACTTGATATAAATTCTATACCAACCCGTCTGGTCAGCATGATAATAGCAAGCTATAACTTTCTTGCTAAAGGGAGGCCTATGTCCAGCAGTAGACTATATAGCTGTTTCATTTGGGTAATCTTTATAAAATGGCCGCTAAAACCGAATATGAATTAAAACATTATAAGACACAGTGTTAGTTGCCGGTCTACTTAAACTTAGTTCTAACTAAAAACATTTCAATTTTATTTTTATATAAAATTGTATAATAATAATAATTTATTTATTATTGTATTTCATAGTTGAAAAGAGGTTATATGTGTGTCATTTCAAACCACTGATGGAAAGCTTTATTTGCATTGAGTACGAGCTCGTAATTCAACAAACAGAAGCGACCAGAAAGGATCTCTGTACATTACGTTTCGGTACATTTTCAGACATATAATATAATCATTAACAATTGTATACATAATATTTGTATAAGAGAATATTTATTTAAATTTTATTACGTGTATTTAAATGATAAAAAAAACATTTCAGACAAACACATTTTAATTATCATACTTTAAAATCTCTTTTTCATCACAAGTAATTTTGTTTCTCCCAATAAAAAATGCATTCATGTTATCAAAGCACCATTTTTACTACCGAGATGACTTCAATATATAAAAATTAAAACAGAATGCTAACTCAGGGAGGAGATAATTGAGTTAGCCGTTGTACAATTTAAGTGTTCTACCTGTCTGTAAAATTAACGCGCTTGAATTATGGACGACAGTTAAAATGTAGCATAAATATTTGCTTTGGCGAGTCAGACTGCGCGCAGGCGGGTGTCGCCGCACTCCTGCACTGCCGGGAGGTTTTGTGAAAGTTAATTAGTTGCTCCTCATCTTTCTAACTTTGCCCGATTGATTTCAATGTGATTTTCTGAAAAAATAAGTCTCAAAAATAAACACGGTTTATTTTTATTTCGTTTCTTTTTTAAATAGATATCCTGTGATGTTACCATATGATAGGCATTTTAAAATATTCTTCATTGTTAAAGTTTGTGTATATGTCTTCATTAACAATATATATTTTAATTACTGGATCTAGGCAAAGCAAAACATAAAACTATACTAATTATAGGATATTGAAGCAGGTAAGAAGAAAAATGAAAAGTCACTTACGAAATGTACTCACTAAAAATTGGTTGACTTAAAAAGAAATTCAACGATTGTAAAGAAGTGCTTATCTAGAGACTACATATATTTCATTAAGTAAATACTTATAAAACTTTGGGTTAAATCACCATGAAATATTAAATATGTACAGTTCGTGTGAGCCACAAACTAACACGTAGTCAATTACGGTACATTTCACCCACCTCTTTATAATACATCCTTAGAATTATGTTAGGGCTAAAAAAATAATTAAGAATTTTATTAAAGATTCTTAAGCATGAGTAAACATACCCTTAGTTATAATATATAATGTGATGTTTGACAATTAAATACATTCATACATTATTCTGATCAATGCCAATGTGCACGCATTCTTTGTGCAAATATTTGAACTGATTATAAACATATTTATTTAACATATAGCAATGTACATAAAGGTTGTCCTTATTAAAAACATATAATAGCGTGTGTGCGTATGAAGTACACAATTGTAAATATGGCATTATATTTACGCGACCGTATATGGACCCGTGTCAGTAACGGCCTATCAAACATTTTTAGAGGCCTTTGTTGTTTTACGGCCAAACGGATGTTTACAAACATAAATTTACAAAATATATATAATTTTGTAACTCCGAAAGAATAAGTTACAAAGAGAAATAAAAGTAATTTGATGCATTCTTTGTAAATTGCGCTACAATAGAGGTAGGCCGAGCATTCGACATATGTATACGCTTAAGTTCGAATATTTTTTAATGAGTATAATTCCTTTCACGTCATAACCTCAACATGAACAACAACATTCACAAATCCAGTCATTAGCAATTTATGTTAAGTAAATTGTTTAATAACAAGATTGGCTTACTTATTTATATTCTACGCATTTCTAAGTATTTTCTTTTCAAGTGTATAAAAAGAACCGACTACATTTATTTTGACAGTATTAAATTTAGTGCTATGTAGTTTTAGTTTTGATATTTTCATTTTCTTGTCGAGTACAGTTTCATGTGGCATGTCAATGAATGAATCCACATAGAATTAAAGAGATTTATTCATACATTAGTTCATGCTTGTTTAGTAGAACTAAAGTTTATTGTTTACAGCACAAAGTTCTAAAGATAACAGCTGTCTTAAAGCTTTGAATATCACACTAATAATTATGTTCTTTGGTTGCTCTACATGACTGAATCCTCTCTTTCACCATCAATGAGAGTAATAAAATAATCAGTATTCAGTAGGATCTGATTCTATTATTTTATTTAAAATTAAAACAGAGCAAGAACATTAACGAAATTTACAATAGTGACGTGAAATCCAAATTAAATTTAACAGCATTGTTATTAATTTTACGTAAATACACAAACCACAAATAACCGCTTAGCCAAAAAATATTTGAGTACTTTTCAACAAAAATATGGAGCCAATATTAACTGGAGCAAGTCAATCGATCATTTCATTGTATAGTTAACGAAATTCAATTGTGATTTATAGAGAACATGAAGAGCACATTCAAAATAAGTTTATTCATAGTAACAAACGCATTAGAAAACATGGTCTTAATCTACCTCTAGAGTCTTGCCAATCTTATCCCGATCATTCTTATTAGAATATAATATTTTATACCAATAACATTTGCCAAGTGAAACTGCGTACAAATTACGATAAAAAAAGTATAACTTTTAATAGGGCACAAATTTTTAATAAACTACCAAATGTAACAAAATTAGCTGAAGGTTTTCACTGTTGGTTTTCACTCCTCCAAGGAGCGCCAACCATCCCAGCCTGAGCAATTCGCATCTATCTGCTGCCAGCCACCTTCTTCAAATCGTCGGTCCGTCGCATCACAGGGCGCCCTACACTACGTTTACCCAATCGTGGTCTCTACTCTAGCACACTTTGGCTCCAGCGATCATCGGTTCATCTGGAGACATGACCGGCCCACTTTCACTTCAACGTACTGATTCACTGAAAGTTTTAATATTCTTAAGAAAAAACTTAAACAGTCCATTAGTAATAAAATCTAAATTCAGCATTGGACACGGTTGCATATTCAACTCAGTTTTTATTAATTATCTGAATCTCTTATTGCTACCTTCTATATTCAGCTTATTGAGTAATATCGTTGGAATGCATCAATACATGTTAAATGTGATTTTGTGCTTATAATAATGTTATTTATTCTCAAACAAAGTGTTAATTTTTTTGTGAGTCCTAATTTTAAGCACTGATGCATTTGCTGAAGCTGCTGATTTTTCGAGCAATGTTAGTGACATAAAGATATAGGCATGTGCTAATGCTTTCTTATCTACAAACTTAAGCAAGTATTATTTAATGAAAATGAACGTCTGTTCCACTCACTACTGTGCTAGTTATTTCTGTAAAATGTTCTCAGAAAGTGTAATTTATTATGAATTTCTTTTGAGAAAATAAAAGTTCTTTAACCATAACCATAAATATCAACTACACCAAACGCTTAAAATCATTTCGCAACCCTATTTAGCATTAGAAATGCAATCTTGTACTGTAAGAAGTAACATTGCTGCATAAACATAATCTCGTCAAACCGAGCAAAATTACAGACAGGCAGTGCTGCAATGTACGATATTTTGTTTACCAATGCTCCTCTCTTATTAACTTTCTACAAACTTAAAATAATCGGTCATGACTGATGATTACAGACTCAAGTCATTCCCAGAAGACTAGTAATTTAAAACTTTTGGGTTAATCTGATCTAAATTAGACGCAGAAATATCTCAAACAGTTTACTGAATTATACTTGTCCCACGATGATGTATTATATTACCGAGAGAGGGTGTCTTATACCGTGCTAATTAAAGAGGAATACATAATGGAGTTTTTGACCGAACAGAAGTGATAAAGGTCCGTCAACCCCCTAAAATGAATGAATGTTAAATGTGAAACGTCAGGTAATCATGCTGTTATAACCTGTGTGGTTGAGTCTCAGTGATCTCGTATTGCTTGGGTTCATTGGGTTACAATAAATATGTAAACAGGTTTAGTTCACATGTTTCCTTTTATTTATTTGTCTTCGGTTATTTTAATCCAAGTTTCTCCGGTTCCGACCGTCAAAGTGTGAACATCAATGTCAATAAAGTGGGGCTAAAATTAAAAATTTAAAATATTATAAACACCATAACCTTCAAACTAATACTGTGAAACAAAAAAAGGGGCCTTGAAAGGGTTAAAGATATCAACTAAAGTGAAATTTGCACATTACACTACAGCAAAGAAGAAAGTATGTCGACAACAGTTTTGAAGTTAGACCATAGACCATTTTATAAACAACATTTCTTTAACTCTGACATTTCTAGTGAAGTTACTGATAACTTACCATAGATAAAAAATAAATAGTAAATTTGCAAATAACTAACTTCTGACATATATACTCGTACGTCAGGGTTGCCAGTGGTGAAAAACATTCCATCGTTTTATCGTTTCAAGTAAACTTAACAGAATGGTTGCACAATGCCAACTTTTCTTCGATAAAATGAAACTAGACATGCAATAACGGTCTGAAAAAATAACTGAACTTATTACAAACAACATAATGCTCAAAATGGATGAAAAATTAAATCAAGATTTCAGAAGAAAAAAAAGCTTAAAGTTAAAAGTAGGAACTCGGGAGAAAGGATGGAATATTTGAAAAGAAATAACAGAAATAGAGTATAATAATATTTCGAGTGGTTGAAATAAAAAAAAGAACACCAGAATTAATAGATATGACAAAGGAAACATTTAAAAGCAACATGAATATTGATATCGAAGAAAATACAATAAACAACATATACCTATATTTCTTTTTATGGAGACTTTTGACGGAAACTTTAGGAAAAGAAATATAGAAGGTAACAAACAGAGGTCACTCTTCTGTTCTTTTGTAAATGGATGGAAAACGAATGAAATAATGAGAAATAAGAAAGCTCTTATTATATGCAGATATATGTCACTGAAGACTATCCAAAAGGAAGGTGTTATAGGCACAGCTAATAGGAGAAAGGAAAAACGGGAAAATAGCGTTGTTGAAATATGATAAGCTCATAGTGAAGGAAAATGAAACAAAAACCGAGAAGAGAAAAAGAAAAATCTCTTCTTCGCGGCATTCATCAGATTCTCAGTCTAAAAAACAGCAAATCAACGTACCCATAAAGACCAATAGAACACACGCATTCGACGTGTTGAGAATGAGATCTAACTCTCTCACTAACGTTCCTACAAACAAGCAACAATAGTAACTAACTATCAGCAATCTGAAAATACAACAAAAAACAAAACAAAAATACACTCAATAGGAAAACCACCCAATCGGTTTGGTGTAGGCCCAAGCTGACAAAACAGACAAAAAACAGACAAACAAACAAGGAAACAAGGAATAAGACCTGCGAAAAGCCATAACCCCTGAGCAACTTAATGAAATAGAATCAGCGATCAACGAAATCAAATGGGACATTATAGGAATAAGTGAAGTGAGAAGATTAGGAGAAGGAATAGAGGACCATGGGAAGTATATTGGGAAGATGATTTCAAACAAGTAGCTGATTCAAAATGGACACGTACGGCAAAGGACAAAAATAAACCGAAATCCTAAGAGGAGGCCTTTGTCCAAAGACAAGCTGTTAAGAGGGCAGATAAACCGAATGCCAAATAACGAGAATATGTGTTTAGTTTAAATTTTTTTTTCACCTCTATAGTTATAATCTTATATAATGTTTGTTCAAATAAGTTAACAGCAATAAAGACTTATTTATTTATTATTTATTATTTTAATCCAATAAAATTGTATTTGATGTCGAATAGGTGACGATATCCTTTTTGTAAAAGTAACCGTGTGTTTATTTTTTGATGTTATATTATGTTAATAATAATTACGACGACCTAATTGTTGTACAATCGCAAAATTAAAAAGAAAACTCGAAATTAGAAACAATTATTCTTATCATATTTATTTAAAAACACTTTTCCCTTATTATAGTCACCTAAGAGAAGTACATTGCGATTTAGATGTTATTGTGGACTAAAACTAGATTTTTACAAAATAAATATCGAAATTGTATACACTCATAATATTTACTTAAATGTAGCGCGTAAAATGTCATCACAGAAATAAAAACATGCACTCATGAACAAAGTGTTTAGTTTTATTTTTCGACTAAACAGTTTAAATGCTAAACTTTAAACAATGATGAAGTACCAAAACTTTTCAGTTTCAGTACTACGTGCAGACGATCTATTAATAAAGACAGCCCCAAACTTGCTGTTGAATGTACTCAGATCTATTTTTTATTTAAGAAATTTTAACTAAACCTCAGGAACTTTCATAATAACTAAAGCAAATAGTGAGCAACTCCAAGTAGTTGTTGAATAGATATTATATTTATATCGATATTGGAGTAACTGTTAATAGGGTGCGATGTGATTATTTAAAAAAAAAAACATAATTAATCCTTATCCGAAAAGCTAATAACTACTGCTGTTTCATATAGAAAATAATTTAGAATATATTGACTGACAGTACATCGACAAAGAATCAAAGCAATTTACAAATGTACTACACATATGTCAATTGACGCCTCACGTTCACGATTCACAAAATACAATAAAGTTAGATTAAACAAAAAGTAAATACTGGAACAATTGCGAGCTCCGACACATTCGCACACAATTAAAATGTGTCCCAATTTAACCTTGTATTATTTATCAGACGAGGTACAGCATTAACTAATTAGAAAGGATCGTAAACTCCACGCTAAAAGTTTCATTATTTTCTTTTATGTTCCACAACAATTCGTGGCGACCGAATTAAAAGGTCGCATCTCTAATTTAATTCTTTAACGATTGCCTCGCAGGTGGGCACTGTACTCTCTTTACTCTGTTATTATCTTTGGACTGTACTTGTATGCGTGTTTTAGAGCCAGCGTCTTTACGACCAGGGCCTTGCAGTCTTATTGTCTTACTCGTCTGGTCGGCAGATATTTTATAAGTTACGTAAAAACACCAGCTGAGTTTCTCGTCTCACGTCCGAAAATTCGACCTATATCTAAAATGGAAATGCTGTAATACTGCTCTCTTTCACGTCACTAATTCGTGTACAGGTTTCATAAAAGAGTTATACTCGTATATACTTACTTATACATACGAGTATCGTGGGACTAGTATAGTTGCTTTGAAGTTCTTATTTTGCTTATATTAATGCAAAATGCTCTTTGAAATGTAAGTGAAATAAGTGGACTTTTAAACTTAGTATTTAGAGTTCTATGCTATCAATAGCTACAACAATACAAATTCTTCTTTGGCATGTTTAGAAACTTTAAAATATGTTTGATTCATGTAACGCCATGTAAGGGACTCACAACGTCATAATTCTATAAACAGCTTAGGACAATATTTAGGGTGGGAGATATTTTTCACATTGGTGATTTTCTTTAAAAGACTACCGTCGCCCGGTCACGCGGGTGCTAATAAAAAATGATAAATTACTCGCATTATCAATACGAATCTAAACTATAATATTATTATATGAAGAGGAAAGATTTGTGTTTTAGTTTTTATTAAATAAACTCAAAAGTACTGGACCGATTTTGAAACTTTTTAGAGTGATATAGATTATATTTATGGATAACAAAAATTAAGGACTTCTACTATAATTACAATAATGTAAACCAAAATATAAGAAAATGCTATGCAATGAATTTCATTGCATACGTTACGATAACTGTTGCTGATAAAATAAAAAAAGGTTTTACAATATTAGAAATCATATGAATATTTACAAAAAACTTTGGAATAGGTACTATATCTCCAATTATTGTATATCGAGCAACATAAGACGGTGTTACCTATGTCTTTGGATTTATCTTTATCTAAATAACTCATTTTGCATTTAAGAGTGCTTCAAATACCTGTATTTCATTCAAAACATATTAGAAATTTTAAAAAAAGCAATGTGATCCTAGCAACAATCGTCAACGGCACCGCGGTCGGACAGCTCGCTCACATTGTGCAAACCCGGATGATACTGATGGATTTGTCTATTTCTTTCGGAAACTTACAGATTACTGCAAAGATATCGATTGCCCTGACAGTAAGTAAATCCCAGGGAAAAACTTTTACGATGGTTAGCATCGATCTAACAACAGGATGCTCTAGGGTAGGATGTTGTTGCTGTGATGTAGGTACATATTAATTTATAATTGTTCATATACTGTTAGTAGGTAGCATTGCATTTCTGTCGAGAAATATACTGTGTGTTCAACAGACGTGTCTTTGATTAAGCTGCATACCTTCAATATAACAATTTGGCGACGAAGTTTATTAGAACCGTGCGTGAAAAAGTATTTATTTTAGAATCATGTCGATAGGCAAAATAAGTGAATTTAACGTAAGAACCGACAATTGGCGGTTGTATACAGAAAGACTGGAACAATATTTTAAAGTTAATAAAATCGAGGCCGACATGCAGGTACCGACATTGATAACGGTTATAGGAGCGGAGTGCTATGAATTATTAGTCAATTTATGCACACCACAAAAGCCCAGTGAGAAAAATTTTCAAGAATTGAAAGAAATTTTGGAAAAACATTTACAACCAAAACCCAGTATACTGGCAGAAAGATATAAATTTCGTAACAGGAAACAATATATCAACGAAGGTATAGCTGACTATGTGGCTGCACTAAAGAAGATATCTGCGATGTGCGATTTTAAAACTACCTTAGAGGAAAATCTACGGGATCAGTTCGCATGTAACATCATAAGCGACACAATACGACAGCGGTTGTTCGCAGAGGATGACCTGACTTTCAACAAGGCCTATACGTTGGCGGTTAATTTAGAGGCGGCAGAAAAAGATGCAGCAACGGTATGCCAAGGTCGAGCGGGCGTAGCCGCTGACCATATTGAGTGTCCAGCGATGTACAGCCGTGAAAAATTCGCGGCGCGGTCGCCGCAAACACCATCACGGCCACCGGTAGCGGTGGCGACGGCGGCGGGGTACCGCGGGAGGCTGTCGGCGAACGGCGCGCGACGCGACGGGCGGTCACAGGTCGCGGCCGGTTGGCGGGAGCGTCGGCACCAACAGCAGTGCGGAGTATGCGGTGCTACACACGAGGAAGCGTCGTGTCGGTTTGCGGCCTACGTGTGTCGGGTTTATAACCGGCAAGGACACCTCAAGCGAATGTGTCCATATGTGTCCGGGCATCATAACGTAAGTGCAGTGAGCGAGCCCGTTCAATCTCACAAGGAGTTACGAGGAGAGGATGGTGACAAGGTAATTATTAATATAAATAAATTGTCTTTAAATCAATGCAAACCAATCTTGATTACGCTAAATGTAAATGGTCACAATATTTCGATGGAATGTGATACAGGTAGTGCAATAACATGTATAAGTGAGGATCTTTATCAGAAATTGTTTAAAAATTTAAGAGTCTATCCATGTAATGTAATATTACGATACTATACAGGGGAACTAGTACGCCCATTAGGAGTAATAAGGCCGAGAGTTATTTATAAAGACACGATTAAAGCATTGGATATGTATGTATTAAAAAATGGCAAAACATTATTGTTAGGACGACAGTGGTTGTTAGAATTAAAAATACCGATTTCAATTCATCAGGAAAATGTTAATAATGTGAAAAATGAGTTATTTAATTTAAGTGAATTCAGTTCCAGGTATAGTGAGGTGTTCGCGGACGGCCTCGGGCGCTTCACCGGCGGCCAGGTGACGGTGCGGGTACGAGAGGGCGCGCAGCCCGTGTATATGAAAGCGCGACGAAAACGTACGCGCTGCGCGAGCCGGTCGAGCGGGCGCTGGAGCAGTTGGTGCGCGACGACATCCTCGAGCCGGTGGAACGCTCAGACTGGGCCACGCCGATCGTGCCGGTCGTAAAAAAGGACGGCACGATCAGAATCTGCGCTGATTACAAACTAACGCTAAACAAGGTACTCGATATTGACCGTTATCCCTTGCCAAAAGTGGAAGACTTACTAGTTAGACTACACGGAGGGCAGCGCTTTAGTAAAATAGATTTATCACAGGCGTATGCCCAACTCGAATTGGACGAGTCGAGGAAATACACCGTAATCAATACGCATAAGGGGCTATTTATGTACAAACGATTAGTCTATGGCTTGGCATCGAGTCCTGGGATTTTTCAGAGACTGCTAGAACAATTATTCGCAGATATGCCACATGTTGGGGTATTCTTAGATGATATAATTATAACGGGAAAAGATACAGTCCAACATATAGACAATTTAGATAAGGTATTTCAACGATTGCGAGCACGTGGGTTGAAGGTAAAGAAAGAAAAATGCACCTTCTTCGCGGAGTCGGTTAGCTACTTAGGTCATGTAATTAGTAAGGATGGAGTTCACACTTGCCCGGACAAGGTGGACGCGATAGTGAATGCCCCGGCGCCGTTAAATATGTCAGAGTTGAGAGCCTTTATAGGCTTAGTTATGTATTATGCTAAGTTTATAAAAAACGTCAGTACTATATTATCGCCACTATATAAGTTACTGAAAATAGGTAATAAATACGTATGGAGTATAGAATGTCAGCGTGCATTCGAGGCCGTGAAGTGTGTACTGAAGAGTAGTGAAGTGTTGTGTCATTACTCCACCAACTTACCGTTAGTGTTAACAGCGGACGCCAGCACAGCCGGGGTGGGGGCCGTCATTTCTCACCTCACACCGGAGGGGGAGCGTCCGATCGCGTACGCCTCTCGTACACTTACGGCGGCCGAACGGGCTTATGCCCAAATAGATAGGGAGGCGCTAGCTATTGTTTTTGGAATCAAAAAGTTCCACCAGTATTTATATGGTCGTAAATTTATTCTGCGAACGGATCATAAGCCATTAACGTACATATTCGGAGATAGAGTAGGTATACCGGTGATGGCGGCATCACGATTACAAAGATGGGCTATTCTATTATCGGGTTATGATTATAAAATAGAATATGTAACCTCCACGAAAAATGGTGCAGATGCATTATCTAGACTACCTCAGTCGGCAATCAATTCGCGCCCGGCGAGTGACGAAAACGAAGTAACATATTTTAATTTTGTAGAGAAATTTTTACCAATAACAAACAGTGATATTAAAGTAGCTACGTCGAAAGATGTTTTAGTGAGCAGAGTGAAGGCTTACGTCCAGTCCGGCTGGCCTAGTTCGTGCAATGACGATGACCTTCAACCCTATTTTCTTAGACGACGGGAATTATACATAGAAAAGGGTTGTCTTATGTGGGGGTACAGAATAATAATACCATCCACGTTACGGGGTTCAGTCTTAGAACAGCTCCACATTAGCCACATGGGTATTGTAAAGACAAAAAGTTTGGCTCGTAGCTATGTGTGGTGGCCGGGGATAGACGCCGACGTGGAAGACACCTGTCGGCGATGCGAGACGTGTGCGATAGAGGCGCAAGCACCGCCGCGAGCGACGCCGAAGCCTTGGCCGTATTTAGATCAGCCATGGAGTAGGTTACACGTGGATTTTTTAGGTCCAATTTATGGGAAGACTTTTCTTATTGTAATTGATGCGACAACGAAATGGTTAGAAGTATTTGAAATGCCGCGAACAACTGCTTCCAGTGTAATTAAGGTGTTAAGATCGACCTTCGCTCGTTTTGGGTTGCCTTTAGAAGTGGTTTCGGATCAGGGCCCACCATTTACAAGCTCCGAATTCAGAGATTTCCTAAAGAGCAATGGCATACGTCAGTCACATTCGCCGATATATCACCCCTCATCGAACGGTGCAGCGGAAAACGCGGTGAATTTGTGTAAACGGGTAATAAAAAAAGCTTACAGAGACTCTATTGATATCGAAACAGCACTACAGATATTTTTAATAACCTATAGAAATAGCATTCATAGTACGACCGGTGAAAGTCCGTCCATGTTACTCCAGCGCCGGCCGCTACGGTCACGATTGGACTTGCTGCGGAACGACGGGGCTCTCGAGGACCGCGTGCGGCGCGCGCAACAGTGCCAGGTAGCCAATAGCGGGGGACAGGAACGTATATTTTCCGAAGGGGACGCAGTCTGGGCTCGGGAGTACAACAACCGGGACAAGTGGGTAAAAGGCGCGGTTGTGGACAGAGAGGGTTCACGTAGGTATATACTAGAAAGGGATGACGGTCAATTGGTAAAGAGGCATATTGACCAAATCAGACGCAGATCCACTAATATTTTTCCCCACATGAAAAAAGAAGGTGTGGAGGAACTCGAGGATGTCGTGGAGCAACAACCAGAGTCGGGCCTGGTGGAGGAGAGGGCGGAGATTGAGAGGGAGGAAAAGGATACTAATACGTTGGCTGGAGATCAATCTCAGTGTCTGCAATCACCGACCTCTCACTCTCCAGGCTCCCCTAAGCAACTGACACAGCAGTCACCTGTGCGGTCGCCGGTGAGGCGTCTGATGCGAACACGCAGACCCCCAATCAGATTTGGGTATGAAAATTAAGTAAGATTACTATTTAGAATAAATAAAATACTACTAGAATAATTAATTAGCATTATATAAGTTAAACGGCCACATTTCGATAGCATTAAGTGATGAAATATTGTACTACACCTTACTGTGATTTGGTTATGTAAATCATGTACGTAGGGGGGTTTAGGTGGGGAGGTGTGATGTAGGTACATATTAATTTATAATTGTTCATATACTGTTAGTAGGTAGCATTGCATTTCTGTCGAGAAATATACTGTGTGTTCAACAGACGTGTCTTTGATTAAGCTGCATACCTTCAATATAACAGTTGCCACTTGAAAACACTAGTGTACACTAAGGCTTCAAGGTAAATATTGTTAAATAAAAAAGGAAAACCTAAAAAATTATGAGAACTTATCATTACTCTTAGCTGATTTCGGCCACATTGACCGTTCTCAAGAGAGACCCAAAGTACGCAGGAGATATTAAAGTGCACAAGTATCTGCACAAACACTTGTGCATTCTCTGTTCCCTCACTTTTATAATCCGAGGGGGCGGTTATCCGACGCGATTGAGGAGAGTTCAGGCGCACAACTGAGGACTTTGCATTCTCTCCGAGGCACGGGGGCTAAGACCCCAACGTACAAATACCAGACTGTTATTAAACATTTCTATAAACAGAAAAATTCAATAATATCTTCTTTGGTTCGACCAGTGAATTGAACCCTGGCCTCCGTTATCTACGATCTGTTAGGAAATTAGGGAATTCGTAATAAAAGACTTAAGGAATAAAAATAAGTCTTTCTACGAATAAAGTGTTGTAAATAATACAAGAAAATGTAATTTTTTGTTACAGCTCTTTGTTTCCAATTTTGAATAATTGAGAAATTAGTAATTATAGTTTTAATTAGTATATTTTTGAATGATAGTAAGTATTTAGTTTTATTTATATCAAAATGTTAAAAAAATGTATTGAAATCTTATGCTTACATTTGTTTATTTAATTTAGTTTAATTTTTTAATCTAACTACAGAAATGTTAAATAAAGATATTTAATAATAATTAATTAATAATTAATTAAAATTATAAGATTAAGTTAGAAAATATTCAAAATTCTTAAAAATAAAAAATAAAATACATAAAAGTAAAAAAAGATTAAAGAAAAGAAAAATAAAATGTTGTAAACAAAACATAAATTGTTATTTTAAAATAAAATTATTTATGATCAGCATAAAGATACCCCACGTTTATTCCAAAACGTTTAAAAATTAACGTTCACTCGTGTGAAGACGGGGCGGGCCGCTAGTGTAGATATGTTTTTCCTTTTACATTCGCTAAGATGGTCGTGATAATTGATGATGGCCTAGCCCCAGGGGCTGTTTGTATAATATGTGAAGCTTAGAGCATGTCTAGTTAGTAGTAACAGTGTATTAATTGTCAGGGGACATCACCGAGACCGGCCCCAGATTGGCGTGATTAATGCCCCACTGCGGCAGCGTGTCTACGCTTCTCATTGTGTGTTTTGTGTGTTGCGTTATTTGTCATACAGCGTAACACCTAAAATCTTGTTATTATCTGCGACTTCATCCGCGTGGTATTTAACAAAAAGGATTTGTTTTTTTTTTAAATAAAAGTAGCCTGAGTTGTTCCGTATAACATCAGTTATCAGCCAGCAAAAGTCAAGTTTAAAGGTTAACAGACCGATAAATTCTCAATTATATATATGTTTTTATGGAGGTACCGTATATACTTTCAAATACCTTTAGTGAAAAGCAGCTAATTTGAAATTACAAACGTATATATATATATACGCATAGTTGTGACTTGCATTTTATTATACAATTATTGTAAATTATAAACATTTAATGTTTATAATTTAATGATGCAAATGCTTCTATCACAAAACGTCGCAATCATGGACGTATAAAAAAGTCTGACAGAACGCTCGCTAAAAACACCAACACATTTGAGGCACCATTTTGGAAGCATTATGCGTGACTTAGTTGCCAAGTGCCAAATTTTGTCTTAAAAACACAGATAATGAATAAAAGAATATATATATTTGTTTTACTGATTTACAGCCTAAGTGAGGAATATGTTTTTTCTAAGACTGCCTTTTACTTTGTGTTGTTCTTGAGATTTTTTTTATTTAGAGATGTGGTGAAACCGAATTGTTAAAAATTTTTCCCGCTAAATGTTTTGTAAGACTTATTTTATATCCTGTTAGGACGAAACTGTGTTCGGATCCAACTTTAAAAAGTTATTTCGTTGCCCACAATTTTCTCTAAAAATTGTGTTGAGTAATGTGATATCTTTTCTAGAATCTTTCGTATAACTAATGTACAAATGCAGTTGATATCAAATACACTTTTTGTTTTGGAGTTTAAATAACACATTAATCTGCGAAAATATATAATAGTTTTTTCTTAGATCACAAAATGTCTAGTAGTAATATGGTATACATTTCCAAACAATGTTATTTAACTAATAAGAAATAATAAACTATATATTTCCCTATATTTCCGGTAATTTACGCAAGTAAATGTTAGTAACACCGAACTAATAATGATTTCTTTTGTTCTAGTAAGTAAATAACTTAATTATTCATTTACGTATGAAACGTCTCGTAATCCCTGTCGCTATCTCGATGTTTACATAAATTTCATCTTTTGTCATTTCTAATTCATGATGATTTATCTTTCAATTTGGTAAAAATAATAATAAGAATAATTAAACCTGTAGTACTTAGTAACCTGTAGTACTTAGTACTACTGATCGCAAGGAAGTATGGAAGGGTAAAGAGCTTCATGGTCGATTTTATCGGGCCCTACACGGGTCTGATATAGACTTTAAAGCGTCGACGTCTTGGCTACGGTTTGGTGACCTCTTCGGAGAAACTGAAGGTTTTGTTTGTGCAATTATGGACGAAGTTATCATGACGAATAACTACCGGAAATATATCCTGAAAGATAGTACGGCTGACATCTGTCGGGCGTGCCACCGTCCTGGAGAATCTATTAGGCATATTATTTCCGGTTGTTCTCGTCTTGCTAACGGTGAGTATTTGCACAGGCACAACCAAGTAGCCAGGATCGTACACCAACAACTTGCCCTTAAATACCAACTTATCAATTTCGAAGTACCTTACTACAGGTATGTGCCCGACCCAGTTCTCGAGAACGGTCGTGCTACGTTATATTGGGATCGATCTATTATCACAGATAGGACTATTGTTGCCAATAAGCCTGATATTGTGGTAGTAGATCGATTAGAGCGCCGCGCAATGATTGTCGATATCGCCGTTCCTCATGACGAGAATCTCGTGAAAGTTGAAAAAGAAAAACAATTGAAGTATTTGGATCTGTCTCACGAGATTGCCGACATGTGGAATGTGGATTCGGTGATTATTGTTCCGATAATCATATCTGCTCATGGATTGATAGCGAAGAGCCTTTTTTTTTTTTTTTTTAACGTGTGGGAACCCCCACGGGCCGTCACCCCACCGGGGTTTACGGCGGGGCGGTGTGTCGGAATCGGACCGACTAAAACCACACGGTGTGCCACTCTGCGCCTGAGAGAGGAGGGATCCGGGAACAGCTGTTATTACGACATCCTAATCCCTCCTTGCGCCTGCCCACTTTCGCGGGCGCCATCTGCGGATAAACTCTCCATTTAGGCGACGTCTGGCACACGCACACGTCACCTCCTCGCGGCTGGCCACTATAGCGGATGGAGGGGAAAACCCGTCCCGTCCATCCGCGGCCACACTCAAGGCGGCATGTAATAGCAGCGGTTCCCGGATCCCTCCTATCTCAGGCGCAGAGTGGCACACCGTGTGGTTTTAGTCGGTCCGATTCCGACACACCACCCCGCCGTAAACCCCGGTGGGGTGACGGCTCGAGGGGGTTTCCACACGTTAAAAAAAAAAAAAAAAAAAAGGGTCTGATGCAGAAGGCAGTCCTCCTTGACACGGCCCGTATTGTGAGGAGATTCCTGTCTTTGGAGCCCTAACCACCGGTGTCTTGGTCCCTGTACCCGATGTCGGTGGTCTACTACTATTTTTTTATATTTTTAAATGTGTATTTTTTGTTTTTTATATATATTTAAAAATGTAACAAATATGTGTATATCACGAAATAAAGAGAATAATTATAATAATTCTGATGGTTGGACCTTTGATGTACTTAGATGGACTCAAACCGAATTAGATGCCCTTGAAAGGAGAGTCCGTATATTGCTAACTGCATTCCGCATGCACCACCCACGTTCATCGGTTATGAGGTTGTATATTCGGTGATCATTGTTCCGATAATCATATCTGTTCACAGATTGATAGCGAAGAGCCTCGATCAACACCTTAAGAGGCTCACTTTGGAAGGTTGGATCAAGGATCTGATGCAGAAGGCAGTCCTCCTTGACACGGCCCGTATAGTGAGGAGGTTCCTGTCTTTGGAGCCCTAACTACCGGTGTCTTGGTCCCTGTACCCGATGTCGGTGGTCTAATATTTTTAATATTAAATTTTTAAATATGTATTTTTGTATTCCTTTTATATGTATTTAAAAATTTACACAATATGTATATATAAACGTATAAAGAGAATTATTAAATACTACAAGTAATAGTTTCACCCTTCCGGAGTGTAGTTGATAATATAAAAAGGTGTCTGATCATTAGTACAGAACATTCGTTGTACAGAAGATTGGTGTCGTATCTTCGCAGTTTACTCAGTATCACCTTCAATATCGCGCATTGTGAACGTCTCGGAGGAAGTAGTGCGGTCTTGCCAATATCACGTCATACCGTAACACAGTATTGTAGTATGCACTAAGCAAATGCATAATAAACAATAAACATATAGAAGTGTTTCAATATCGGCAGATGCTTTGAGTCTTCGAAGAATTATGATCAATCGCCTACACGGGCTGTTGATATGAAGTAACGAATTTAGTGAGCTATCTATTATGAGACCTAGATATTTCAATGTTCAGCTTATGTTAGTTAAGGACAAGCGTACAAAATCCAGTGTCGGCTGAGCGTTAGTGCGGAGTGTAAACGTAATGTTATTTGTTTTATTTACATTTAAAGTCAAAAGATTATAGATCAACCACACCGTTACCTTCCGAAGCGCTTTTCTGAATGGCGTCGAGTCTCAGTCCAGTCGCTGCTATACACAATCAATGCAATGTCGTCAGCGTAAGTTAGGCACCAACTTGGTACTAAAACTGTTTATGTACAGATAAAATAGAGTCGATCCAAGCACGCTACCCTGCAGCATACAAAAGGAAAATGACTGCTGAGAGCTTGTGAAGTTGCCCACTGTAACATGTTGGGTTATATTTAAGAGGTAATAAGAAAATAGTTCCAACACAATACCGATACCAATATAGAAAGCCGTCGAAGGACAGTGCCAAAGACCTTAGAGAATTCAAAAATTTGCTGATATTTTTATGAGTAAAAAGTAGTAACTTTTCAAAGATTCACTTTTAATAAAACCGAATTCGTTTACTGCTATGATAATATTTTTTATAGAAATTTCAATATCCAGTAATTTCTCAGTTATCCAACATTATTGAAATAACAGTAGTGATATAAACCTACAGTTCTTAACACTATTCCTGTTACCACTCTTATTTTTTTATTTTTCTTTTGTTCTATCTTAAGAGCCTGACAAAGTGTCTCTACTCTGCCTGATGGAAAGCATGAATAGAATCCAAGATTTGTGGTCACCATACTCTTTGCAAATGCTGACAGCGCAGTATGGTGACCTACTGCGCTGTCAGCATTTGCGGCTATGGCGGCCTTGTGAGATGCTTTTTCACACCCCGCTTGGGGATATAAAAGGCATGACGGTCATTGTGACAGTGTAAGGCTTACACAGTTACCACGATTACTGTCACCCCTGCATCAATAGGCCTGCGGTCTCACACTCACCAACGAAACACGACAACACGGATGCTGTCGCTTTAGGTTGATCTTCTGTGGGAGGGTAGTACTGCCCCGGTCGAGCCGGCTCGCTCGTGCTGAAATCAGCATGGCTCTACTACCTACGGATCTCCTCTCTTATTAGGTTGTACAAGTGCACCGTTTATAATACCCAGTTAACTACCTGTGTACAACCATCGAGTAAGAATTACCCTACTCTTTGAACTTGAACGGTGGTAAAGGTAGAATATATCTGTTAAGATATTTGGTGTGCTAGCAGCATGGTTATTTGAAATTACATTTGAATAGGTTGATAATGTTATTGGCAGAAAAGCGAAGACGCGATGTCTACCAGCACTTATAATAAACTAAAAATACAAAAGGAATTAGATAACTTAGTTAATAGTGGCGCATAATTGACGAGGTCTATGTCTAACAGTGGACTGTGATAGGCTGATGATGAACAAGTAGCTTTACTTTAGAAATAACGGTTAAGTGTGGTTGCTTCGTCACATTCCTAGGTACAATAAACACGGCTTATTATTGTAAGAGTTTAGGGGTGAAAAGTACCACTTACAAATATATAGTCATTGTATTAATTTGAAAACTATCCCTATGTAAAGTAATTTTCAGTATATTAGACAGTACTTATAACTTTTATGACTTTTCATAAACAACAATGTTCTTATTAATTAAGTACATAGTATAAGTACATAGACAATATTCATTGTTCTCGAATTGAAGAAATCGAACTTATCAATAAAAAAGTATGATGCTCTGCATTATAATAATTCTAAACTTAAAATAAAATACAAGTATAAACATATTATATTTGTATTTTATATATTATATTGATATTTTATCAATTGTAAGTGATGTTGTGCACAAAACAACTTGTTCTCTTATAATTTGGCCCACAAAAGTGACCTCAAAACGTCATTTTCAAAACTCTACTTTGGTCAATATAATAGACAATTGTAAAAAAGTAACATACACGACTAGTGCTATGATGGCTGGACGATCTAACGTAGGTTCCATTTCATCATTCGGATGTATGGAACCGTAGAGTTAAAGACTTTTTGTGTCAATATTTAAGGCAGTCGTCACACAATACCTAACAGCCATTCCTAGTCTTTTACAAATACTACGTTAGAACTCTTCAAACATTACCTACTAACAAATATGCGTGATAATAGCAACGATTGCCAGCTACACCTATCACGAAAGTAATTTCAAGCTTTCAACACACCATATTACCAAGACCTCTACGTACATTAATAATTTAAACAGCCTCGGTTTCCGTTATATTGGTGTATTGACGTAATCGTATAAACTTTATATGACCTTTCACCAACAATATTGTTCAGGCGTACATGGGTCTTGGTAAATTGGGCCTTGAGATAATCCCGCTGATGCCGTCAGGTCGTGGTTCTCAATCGGTAGCAGATTAAATGCCTGATTGCGCTCCTTATACTGGAGCGACGCCGGATAGAACACGTTTTTCTATAATTGCACACGAATATCAGCTAAAGTGCAATCTCCAGTGACTCTTAAACGTTTTTATCTCCTGGTAAGATTAATACGAACGAATATTGGTACTGTTATAACCAAATATGCACAGATAACGAATTATAAAAATTAAATTAAAAATTTAAAAGAATCCCCGACACAATATAACGCTTCAATAAAAATTTTACTAATTAAAACTATAAGGGCTAACACGTGTTTATTGTTTTCTTTTTAGAAGCATTATACTCATAATATGTCGGGGCTTCTTTTAATTTTTCATTTAATTTTTATTTCACCCTTTTAAGACTGTATTTCTACTTAGTAATACGCTCGACTTACGACGTTTTGAAATTGAAATTGATGTTATTCTTGACGACATCGGTGTCCTTCGACATTGCCAATGCGTTCAATACTTTGCCCTGGAGTTGTATCAGGACAGCGCTTATATATTATCGAGTGTCTCTCTACCGCCATCGAATAGTCGGGGCATATTTGTCGGAAAGAGCCGTCATCTACCCGAGTAAGATCGATCTCGGTAGACGTGAAATGTGATGCGATGTTCCGCAAGGTTCGGTCTTAGACCGCTCCTATGGAACATTGGAACGATCTTGTCGTACTTCGCGGTGTTTTCTGAGATTTTGTCGTTGTCACATGTGACAGATGCACCGTGAGAAAACCCTGAGGGCCACGGCCAGGGTTGCCCAAGTCGTAGAGCATATCCAGTGGCTGGGTCTTGAGATGGCTTTGGACAAATTCGACGCCTTGTTCTTTCATAGGCCTCGGAACAAACCGCCTGATCGATCCAATCCCATAGTAGGAGGTACTCGCATAGGTATTGACCCCTCCATGAGGGACTTGGAAACTCATTGTGCGATGTCAAGTCTCAAAGCTGTTAGGAACAGTGCGAGCATCTGCACATCTGTTACTTAAAATCAGGGGACCTGATGACTCCTGCAGAAGAATTCACGCAGAAGTTGTGCGGTCAATGGTCTTTTACGGAGCCTAAGTGTGGGCAGAGACACTCAAGGCCAGCTACGTCGCGATACTGCAATGACCGCAGCGAGTGCTGGCCATCAGGGTCATAAGAGGATATCATACAGTCTCCTGACCAGACCTCCACCATGAGACCTGGAGGCGAAACCCTTTGCTGTTCTTTATCAGTGGCGCAGGGTGGCGCGAGAGTTGGGGCGCAGGCCTGAAACTTGGGCAATTGAAAATCAAAAAACTCAACTCCACCAGGTCCTGGTGGAGGAGTGGAAGGAACGACTTGGCTATCAAGCGCCTGGCACGTCATCATTGCAACGGTAAGACCCGTTATGGAGGATTGGCTCGAGAGGAATCAACTGGAGGACCGTGGATACAGTGCTCCACATGCTGGCATCAGCCGTAAGTAGAGGCCCGAGGTACATCGGTGCTCCAGAGATTTCCTTTCTAGGGTATGCCTGGTTCCTCAGTAGGGTAACTGAAACAGCGTGCAGTTTCTGGTCGGTTCGAGTCCGATATAACCACCAGTAGGTGGTATTTGGACGAATTTCTACACATAAAAAAAGGTAATTGAAACTTCTTATAAATTAATGTAAATACATATGTTAGTTATAAATTAAATCAGAAACAGTTTGTATCTGAATTGAAAATTTTCATGTAAGACGAAGGAGCTAGAAAGTTGTTTAATAATCCCCATGACGGATCGGTTCTAGTTGAATTACAAAGACTAAGAAGCGGTTCAATACTATGAAAAGTAATTTTCATTAAATTGTTATTTACAACAGAATTACATAAGTGTTTACAAAACCTTTTAAAATCTTCAATAATTTTGAAGAAAATTCATTGATTATTAAAAAAAATAAGTTATAATATTTATCAACTAATCCCTGAATCGTCACTTAGACATTAACAGTTAATTTGTTTATATGTTTAGTTTTGATGTTTTGTACATTGTATAGCGTTATCTATGTACCTCGGTCTTTGTCACTAACAGTACGTTTATCCACTCATCGAGCCCTTTTCAATAAGGCTAAACACAATAGATCTGCTGTTAGTTCTCGAGGAATTAAGCACTATGCAGATTATCCTGGCTGCAGCATCGGGTCAAGATCACCATGTTATTATCGTGTTATATGATTTGCTGTATGTATCAAGTTTCATCTCAATCAGTACAATAGAAGTGTACCAAGAGTACATTCAATGAATGATTACCTCTACATCACGTTGGAAAAGAGCTGATGACATTTAAATGGCCGCACAGATTTTCATAAAGCAGCTAGGAAGTCTCGCGATTAAGTCACCTTTCTAACAAAAAAAGAATTATCCAAATCGATTCACTCGTTCGGGAGCTACACACACACACACACACGTCAAACTTATAACACCCCTCTTTTTGCGTTTGGGGCTAAAAATAATTTACATTAACATTATACATATTGCTTTTGTGTCCAATTTGTAAACCTGAGAACACTATTTCTGTTTCCTCTGAAATAGAGATTTATTCTAGATAAATGCGTCTATGGAACTACCATACCAACATTTTTACTGGTTAAAAAACAAAAGCATAATTTGTAAATGCAAAGAAAATGTTTTTAAATGATCATCATTAGATACTAGTGACTTAACTTTTAGGTGATCATTATTCTCGACAGTTAATAAATTCAATATTTGACTACTGTAATCAGAAATATTTTTCTTTAATACGTCGAATGACACATAACATCCGATTGTTGGACTACTCGTACTTCGGTCGGACGCAGTCTTAGAGTAAATTTGCCTGTTTGATACTGTGATTACTCTTTGTTTCAACACTTCGTAAGCTACTTCTAGCTATTAAAAAAAGTAAATCCATTTAATTGTTATTTGTGAACTTAGTTTAGCATTTTATGTTTATTGCTTTAAAATATACATCATGTTGCGTACAGTTATCTCCTCCCAAGTTAATTTGTCCCAAATCAAAAAAAAAATAGTAAAATAATTGATATCTGAAACTGTTGAAATTAACGACTAATTAGCATAGACTATAACAATATTAAATAATAGGAATAATTATATACTTGTAAATATTGTAATACAAATACCAAAACTCATAAGTTACAAACTCAATAGTCTAAAGTTAATTGAATTACCTAGAAAATAACAAAAATCTCCATTTTAAATTTATGTCGTCTGAAAGCAATGCAGAAAAGTAAAAGGTAGTTTAAAAACAAAACTACATACGGCGCCCTAGTTGGCAGTTGTGTGACATACTGTCAACAGGAGCGACCGCATTTGTGTCTTGTCGATCGAGTGCATTTTTTGTCTGACTTGCGGCTAATTGGGTGCGGTTGTTGCGGTCTACTGCGACCCGATACGGCGAAGTACACCCGCAACTTGTGGTCGTTTTTTAAATTTATCACTTTGTAAATTACTGGATTAACTATCGAATATACGTACAGTAACGATTGGATAGTTACTTTTTTAATTTATGGTATATTCACGTAAGCTTTAAGCAAAATTGATTTCAACTTAATAGTCATTTTATAATAATTTATTAATCAACAGCCTTTAAAAGTCCACTACTGGGCATAGGCCTCTCTTGGACAATGAAGTTTTTTAAGTTTTCTTCTCTTTCAGTAATGTTGTCTTGCATATTTTGTTTTCTTAGTCGTCTCTTACGACACCCTGGCAAAGAATAGGGAACACTCTGTAGTCTTAATCCGTCAACACACAGAGTAATAAATAATTTAATATTATTTTTAACATTATATTTTTGGGAATTTAGAGTAACTTATAAAAATATAAAGTATATGTTGTAGTGTATGCCACGATGACTGTCATGCCTTTTACGTCCCGTATGTATGGATCAAGATACTGCATTGTGTGCATTCGCTTTGAGTATGCTGACCAGAAATCTGCATTCTATTGGTGGTGGGTGGAGTCACAATAACAAGCTCTTAAAAAAATGTAGAGTGCGACGACTGGATGCAAAAGCAACAAACTAGGCTCTGTGATGTATCTTGGAAGAAACCTATGTCCAGCAGTAGACTGCAACGAGCTGATGATGACGATGATATAACAATAAAATTTAAAAATATTTTTAACTTACACTCTTCAAATATTACACCCAGAAATAAAAGAATACAAATAAATTTTCAGACAGTCACTCTAACCAGTCCTAAAGTACAAATGTAACGAAAATATGGAAGGAAAAATAAAGTCATGCCTCGAGTTCGGTACACGCTCGGTACACTAACAGTAAGTGCACAATGCGAATGTGTGTATCGAGTGTAAAAAAATATTTGTGCTTCGACTCAGACGTATTAAAAGCGTTATGTTAAATTTAATATAAAGTTATATCTGGGTTATTTTAAAAGTTTTTACTAGCGCTGAGTGCGTTATTGAAGAATTGAAGCAACTAAAATCAACACAATATACTCTATAATTATTTTTTGCCATATTAAGTAAATACTTGTACTTATTTCAATCAAACATTCACAAATCGTACGCTTACTGCTGAGACAATCATCACATCGTCCATTCGTCACTGTGGCGCTTTCGCGGATCGTTATATATCGAGTGTGTACGGAACTCGAGGTGCCTAGGTACAACTCGCATTACGGGCGGTTTATATACAGACAAAATTTACTCTATCATTGCTTTTGCCAAAGCAGCCGTGGTCACTTAGAAATGTCTCCGTCTGTGGTAGAGGCGGACAAAATTCTCTGTTCAGTTACCCGCCATATCTCCCTGTTCACAGACTATCGGTTACAGTCAGACACGCGAGGATCCCTTCCACCTTTTCCTACGCTACCAGTTGCTCTATAAAGTCACTATTCCGTTTATAAATATGACTAAAGTACCAAAATATATACAACTGTACTGTTGACAAACGCTGTATAATTCCGAGCTCCAGAAATATGGACACGTATGTGCGGCACTCCGTCCACGATACCCGAAGACGGAATAATGTTACATAACATTACCGTGACAATACTATACAGATAATATTATCGTGATAGAGATTATTGAATTTATTCAAATTTTAACATTAATCAAGCTTTGAAAGTGTTTACAAATGTATTGCACAATTAATTGACACGCCATCCTGATTGCAGCGTAATTAATGTGATTTACAATTAACGCCGTTTCAAATGATGTTTAATACTTACACAAGTACTGGTATACTCGTACATAGTTAGAGGCCTTAATATTTCATATTTTAATGTAATTTATCAATCATTATTCTTCCTATACCCGCACGTGTGTCTGAGAGACCGACAGAATTATTTTTTGAAATTATTTATAGAAAGGGTAATGCTAGTTGAATGAGCTTTGTAGTACTTGCCTAATTCGGTACGACCTTGAAATTGGTGTGAAGTGTGACCTTGCGCGGGGGCCGTATTTGGGTGAACTACGCCTCATTCGGTGCGAGAGACCGGCGTGGTTATATGTACGTGTTACTATTTTTGGTAAGTATGTAATATTTTTTTTCATTTTTGCGACTTCATTAGTTTTTATAATGTTGATTGCATTTATTTATAAATAAGTATATTTCTAGATATTTGTAGATTCATTTATTATAGTTTTTTTTAATATTTTAAAATATTTTTATTATACTATAACCTATATTTCAAAGTATTTTATTTTAGTACTTTTATGAATTCATATGAGTTATTTCTGTTTCAGAGATTCGTTTATCGGCGTGATAATGAACGAGGAGCAGATTAGACTCATGTCAGAAGGGAGGCGTTGCTACCGTTGACAAAATGTGCGAAACCTATAATGTTGCTAGAGGTACTTTTTTATAGACTAATGAATGTAGTAGGAATTAATTCATATATTATTTACTCTTAAAATAATCCTGACAAAAAAGTTGAAAGAAGACTTTTTCTTGAAAAATTGTCTTATGAACTCATTGACGCACAGTTGAAAAGACGGGCAGCAACTACTTGTTTATCGAGAATCATACGACAGAGATGTGCTAAAATTTACAAAATAGATAATCCTGAATCATCAGGTACCGCTAACAATCTCGGCCAAGGACGTTGTAGTTTTTGTTCCTTGAAAAAAATCGTAAAACACGTTACAACTGTCTTATTTGCAAAAATACTTTTGTTTAGAACACGCGGTTATGGTTTGCTCTGATTGCTATACTAATCAATCTTAAGATGATTTGATTTTAATTTTTATTAGTATGTTTATTAACTATAATATTAATGCAGATTATTATGTTTTTTATTGGAAGAATTTTTATTTTGATTAACTTTATCGTAGTATATAAGAATTACTGATTTTTTTCAAAGGCTGTTTCTTAAGACTGTAAAACAATAGTAAATACAAAAAATGAATAAAATATTGTTTTATTTAATTAATAATATCTTAAACTTTAAATAACATATGAGTTTATACTAGATTTTTTCGAAAAAAATCAAAGCTTCGGCTTTTAAAATGTCGTGAGACCGTGCGCGGGTATAAGTGTTACACTAATTGACGCGGGTACAGCAAGGTTAATATGAACTAAATATGTTTATGTGAAAAGTTAAAGTTAGTTAGTAGTAGTAGTAGTAGCAGTTAGTTAAAGTAGAACGGGGAAAAATTTACTTATAAAACTACCGTTTAAGTGGTACCACTTTTTTCAGCGCTGAGCGGTGTGTTTTAGATCTCACATAATTTTGTGTAATTCATAAATTTTTGTGCCGAATCTGTGTGTTCTTTATATAAACGTCATGTACATATATGTCTGTAATGTCCACCGCAATATAATATATATTTCCAGTGCGAGAGTTTAAAAAAGATATCAATCAAAACCATTTAAAGAATCTTTCTCAGTGAGCGAATCTAAAAAAAACAGTACACTTGCAGTGTCGCGTCATAAAAACACACGTCAAGCTCCACCGTCATAAACTCGAACATCATTAAGCGTATTTCAAAAAAGTATTCGCCCCATCTGCAAAGGAACTTGAGTAAAAATAGTTGAGTTCTATTTTGACTAGGGCCGTCAAGGGGCTCACAACGGGGCGAGAAAGTAACCCTCACAATTATACTGATATATTTGTACGCGAACGGGATGCGAGCAGAAAATCTACAACACCGTACACACGGCGAAAAAGAACGACATACATGCATTAATAACAGTCTGTAATACAAAAAGTACAGCTGTACAGCACAATTGCATTTGAATTACATTGAAATGAGGCTGGTATTCGCAGAAAATAAAGTAACATGCCAACAAAGTTTTCGTTTCTTTTCACCGATTGAGTGAAGATACCGGATAACATCAGGTATTTTGTCTATGGGTGGCTCTTATTTTACCATCAGAAGATCTGTCTACTCATTTGTCACCTATTTTATAAAAATACTATGTTTTTGTTTATGGTCTAGGTTTATGTTGGAGGTCACGTCTGTAGTGTTATCACATAAGTGGGATCCAAATCAGGAATCACTCGATCACAAAGGCATAGTTTCCTTAAATAATTTATTTTATACTCTCTTTTCTATGCACTTCATATGTATTAAAGCTGTCAAATGTAAACAAGTACCTAATATTAATTTTTAAAAGGTGTTTAGGTGTATGAGTACATGGGAGATGTGAGTTAAGCACGTACACGAAATATAAAAACAACAGCATATTTTCGGACACTTTAAATAAAGTTAACATTGGTTAGTTACACTAAGAAGGAGAATCTAAGATATGCACAAAAGATAATAATAGTATAGTACAAATATTTAGCGAGTGGAATACAGTTTTAAAGAAGACAAAAATAAAAGCAAAACGAGTAGATTCAAATCGAAGCGGCGTCCGCACCTCCGATTAAGCTCGATAATTACTGATGGTCACGGTTCGTCTAGACAGCTGCTACGCACGAACAGGTATTTTAAAATTCCTTAAAATCCTCGCTAAATATTACAATGACACATATTTATCGAAATTCACAATTCTCAATGAAGCACGCTTAAATAAATAACTGTGTGTTTGAAATAAGGTGTGCAATACTTCGCGGAAGACAACTCAATTTGCTGCTGCACCCTCGCAGGATGCACGCCCCCCGCGCCCTCCACTCGTCACCTTTCCTTGATTAATATAAACAAAGTTTATACGCGACACCCGAGATACACTTTGTATCTTATAACTCCTTTATATTGTAATAATAAAGTATCATTGTCTGAGCGACGTTATTTCACTTCTAATAGAAATGCCTCAACGGACTAAGTTCAAAGTTTACCAATGTCATCGACCTCTAAACCACATTTTGTTTTACTCAGACTAATTTATTTGACACTCACAGAAGTCGTCTCGGTATAATTTGTATTTTCCTTTCAGTATTAAGTTCTTGATTAAATGTTTTGTATTTCATCTATTGACTTTTGTAATTGAGATTAAGTCAATCTTTCAATTAAAATTAGGATATCCTCACGAAATAGAGAAATTATCTAATCTGTAAACTTACACTCTGAAACAAAGAGTAATATGTAAATTCGGTATTGCATAACTAATTAATACACAAAAAATAATTGACTTTTTTGTGTTCTTAATATTGGTACTATTATAATTTACATCATCATCATCATCATCATAAGGCTATCTCAGTCCACTGCTGGACATAGGCCTTTCTCATCATAGGGCACTCTGATTGATTTTGGGCTTCTCACATTGGTTGGTTTACCTGACCTGTGGACCCCTACACTATGTTTACCGAAACGTGGTGTCCACTCTAGAACTCGTTCATCCCAATGGTTGATGTTGTATATCCGGCAGTTAATATGGAAAGCCCACTGTCACTTCAGCTTGCTTATTTACATAAAATCTTAAAACTAACCACTACTTATTAAATTGCTCAGAAGTTTCCAAGAACTTCAATGTTGTTTATCTAAATGACCAAAGCATTCTGGCACATTTCGTCGTACTGGCATTACCAATGTAGTATAGCGCTCGCTATTAGGTTTTGAGTTGATAAGAAATGATCGTATATGTGGAAATGGCGATGGAGTTGCCATGTCCATTCCATCCCACGTTCCTATCTCCATAATAAATATGTCATCACAATCCCCACCTGCAGATGCTGGCGAGCATTTATTCATTGAAACACTACTCTAAAACACAAAAATATTTCTCAGCGTATATGATTAGTCTCTCATTACGAGTAGACAATTTTTTTCTCTTGAAGTGCTTTAAGAAAACCTAACCCCTGCGTGTAGTCATAATATAGTCATGGGTGACTTGGGAGAAAAATGATTCTCGTTTTATCACCCTTAAATTTGTTATTGAAACCAATAACCTTTCTATTCTCATTGTAAATCCTGCACACATTCTACCAAATCATAATTCATCACTCCTTGAACTCATCTTTGTATACTTCTGTTTGGTCTGTTGCCAAATATGGCCTATGCCATATAGATTCATTTTTCTATCACGATCTCCTCTTTCTTTCCTATTTCATTTACACTCCTAAACCTAAAGCTATCTTATCAGGTAGATATACAACATCGACTGTAGTTTGCTTTTTAATTTTCAACGGAGTGATGAAAGCAAATAACTTCTGTACAAATAATCTTATGTACTTATTAGACAAGCTTGTACCAATATGCCAATTAGAAGTATAACTTCTAGTTGCACCTTGGGTCACATGAGAAATAGTTGTGGTACAAAGAAAGAAAGCAAGAGCTCAGTCTATTTAAACTGGGCAAAAATTGGAATTCATTAAAAATCACTGCAGCAATATGTGTAGCAATGCTCGAAAACCGACAAATCTACAAATCTGTTGAAGAAGCTGACCTAGCTAGGAGAGCTAGAGTTTGAAAGTTGTTTAGGTCATTTGGTGTTAACAAGCTACGTCTTAATTGCTTTTTAAAAGAGGTTGATATTGAGTTCGTTAATTCTTTTTTCTGTTTTCTCTCATTAAGGAGATGTGTAATGTGCTCCAGTGTGGATGAAACAAAATTTGTAATTGTTCTACAATAGATCTCCTCACCACTGAACTGATTTTCTATTCTCAATGCTGAACAATTTCTTCTGTTGTATTGCCCATGAAATAAACTTGCAAGCATTTTCAATCTCCGTCTGTCATTGGCAACAGCGAACCTGCTTTATGAAATATTTACCGGTGGTCAAAAACACGATTCCGGAAAAGCTGATTTCCAGTTGAGGCGACATTCTATGGCCACCCAGAAGTCCAGATCTATCCCCAGCAGACATCTTTTTATGAAGTTATTTGAAAAATTGTGTTTACATTAATAAATCAAGTACATAATCATATACACTACGACATCTAAAAGAAAAAATCAGCGAAGAGATTTCGACGATCTCGCCGTCTCTTTGCTGACGAGTATTCGAAAATATCGGTGCTAACTTAGAAGAGTGCTTGTGTGCCTGAATGAAATTGTGGCCCAACCTATACAAGGTATTGTTTGCAGTGACTTGATTGTCCCATGCAGTGAGAAAGTAAGAAGTTTTGGTATACATATATTAGGATAGGAGCCTATCCTGGTGCTCTCAGTTTTTGAAGTAAATGGTAAACTATTTGTAGCAGCGGGGTCTCTGCGAGGGTAAAAAAGTTCCTTATACTAAAAATTAAATTTGCGCTCGTATAATCTCTTTTTCTATTCATCCTTGACACGGTGATGTCAACTTTTCTCATTTGGAAGAGAAGGTCAAGCTGGCATCAAAAAAACTTGGTGTTCTGAATAGAGCGAAGCGATACTTCACACCGGCACAAAGGCTACTACTTTACAAAACACAAGTTCGACCTCACATGGAGTATTGCTGTCATCTCTGGGCGGGAGCACCGAAGTACCAGCTTGAGCCTTTCGATTCAGTTCAGAGACGTGCTGTGAGAATAGCCGACGATCCTGATCTCACAGACGGTATCGAGCCACTAAGTCTTAGGAGAGACTTTGCCTCCTTGTGTGTGCTCTATCGTCTCTACAATGGGCTGTGTTCTGAAGAATTGTTTGATATGATGCCCACAGCCACTTTCTACCACCGCACCGCTCACCATCGTCAGGGAGCTCATCCACATACATTGGAACCTAAATGGTCGCGCACAGTGCGGTTTCAGAGAAATTTTCTCCCGCGAACAATCCCGTTATGGAATGAGCTCCCTGCCGAGGTTTTCCCTGGAAACTACAGTATGGGGCTCTTCAAGAAGGGGGTAAATAGGTTTTTAAAGGGTCGGCAACGCGCACGTGATGCCCCTGGTGCCGCAGGCGTTCATAGGCTGCGGTAACCGCTTACCATCAGGCGGGCCGTATGCTTGTTTGCCACCGTCGTGGTATAAAAAAAAAAAAAAAAAAAAAAACTATCTAGATCTCATCAACGACCAACTAATATTTGACCTAACGCATATTTGATCATATCTTAGTTTCATTCTAAACTCCAAACTTTAGCCGAAATGTTCATATTCTTTCTCTGTTATTCAGTATTCTGTTTTATTTTATTTAAACTAAAGAAGCTGTTCAGTTCTTAACAACACTCATTGAAGGAACCACCTAGTTTGCAGACAAATTCTTTACTATGTAAAGTGTAAGACTCTGGAATAATTTGCCTGAAACAATCCTTCAAGCTAAAGCCTTGCCTGTATTTAAAAAAATTAAAAAATTAGTGAAAATTTTTGCCAATCAAATCAAAACTCTTGTATACTTTAATCTGTATCTATATATGTGTATATATATATATATACAGATACACGATACATATCTATATATATATATATATATATATATCTATATATTACATGTTATTATATGTATTATATAATATGAAAAGATGTATATTAATATTTGAATGTTATGCATTTAGAATTTAGTGATTGTTTTTATTGTTCATATCATAAGTAAATTTAAGATTTGTACACCCTACCATTACTAATCTTATTATTACTACTTATTATAATATCCATATAAAAGTTGTCTAACCGTCCATCGTTACGTTTGTATTTTGTATCTCTTTTTTATTTGTTTGTATTTGTACACTGATAATAAAAGAAATAAATGATGGTTGCTCTGTAGTAGCCACACCATAAAAAAGTTAAATTATTTAACAATTTTTTTAGAGAATTGATAAATGAAACTTTTGTGATGAAATACATATTTATTGTTATTAATAACTTAATAAATTATAAACAAATATTGAATTTTGAGCGAAAAATATAGCCACCTGACATACGAGTACACTTCATTAAGTATCTCATAAAAGAAAGGCAATCACAATCTGATATGTTTAGCATTAAATTTGCCGAGGATCTAGCAAAAAACACATTGGATCGCGGACGCTGGTAAATTAGTGTCGAGGAAAGTCGGATGAGATCGCAAGCTAGCTATAAATATAAATTTAATGAATTGTAGCAAAGTAAAAATACGAGTAAATACTAACACCAGAAAACTATTTGAGTAACCTTGTGAGCTGTAATTAATTGGGTTTAGGGGGTGAAACTACCTTTCTATTTATGTTATCGTAGAGGGGTGAGCGCACGTTTCGGCGATGAATTGATACAGCCTTATGAAACGAGACATGAATAAAAGAATCAAGACGATTGTGATGCAATTTTGAAAACAATATAAAGGGAAGAATAGCACAACGTATAATACATTGTATTACTGAATATTTCGTTACGCTCGAGTACTTTTTACGCATTACCTAACATCCACTCGCTATTTAAAGAGTATTTCATCTTTTGAATAATTTCCATAACGACTAAGCATTTTCCTCATTGTATAGAGGAATTTCCGTATGGCGCTTACAAAAAGAGAAAATCTTTAATTTCTTCAGATTGTAACTTCTTGTCTTGAAATGGTTTCCTACACTGTTCAAACAAATAAACAAATTTTACTGCTTTAAAGTTTTTAAGACATAAAACTAAGAATAGTTTGTAATATAAATTTTAGTAAAAGATTAATTTATTCATCTAGCGTTACCAATATTTGTTTACAACAATATAATAATCGTAATTATCACCGAAACAACAGCCCAATGCTAGACATAGGCCTCAGAATGGAGGTTTTGGCCTACTGTGCGACGCAGACGGTTTGGGGTAGGGTTCGTTTCAAGTTTACGCGGATGACACGTTGATCACAGCCCGGGGGATGAATTTTCAAGAGGTTGCGCGCCTGTCCACCTTGGGAGTCTCTCTGGTGGTCGGGCGTATTGAGGTGCTGCGTTTCTCCTCCGTGGGATTTGGAGATGGAAGTGCTTACCGAAGTTTACCGAAGGACGGCTGACTTCCGGGCGGGTAACGGTATACGGCACCCACCTGAAGTGAGTGAACGTGAATGTCGTGAGGCCGCTCGTCGAGCTACGATGGCACGTTGGTCGTCCCGGTGGGAGGCTCCACGTGCTGGCTTTGCTGCCGTGGAGGCTCTTCAGTTGGTCAACATCGAGTGGGTGGGGCAGCAGCACGGCACCCTTTCCTTCCGACTGACGCAGTTCTGGGCATGGTTGCTTCGGGAAGTATCTGCACTCGGTCGCTAGGAGGGAATTGAGTCCCGCCTGTCGCCACTGGTAGTGCACACACACCACGACTGCAGTGAGGACTCGGCTCAGCACACGCTGATGGTTTGTTCTGCCTGGGCGGCGCATCATGAGGTCCTCACTGCAGTTATTGGCTGAGATATCTCGCTACCGGCTATCGTATCATATACGTTTTACCGTACGTTTAGGAGGCTGGAGATTGATATAGACTATGTTTTACCGCGGTAAAACATGTCATGCCAATGGGTTGATCCATTATAATGCTCTTTTAAATCACTCCAAATTTTATAAATTTCTATAGATGGACTTTTTCGCTCGATAACATTACTATACAAAATCTGTCATTAGACTTTATAAAAGAATATCCACGGCGCTATATTGAATAACGAATTTAATTTCCTTATCGATAAAGGTTTTAATATTTTTTTAAACTTTGAATATCATAAGTGCGACAATTTAAAAGGATGTATAGATGTTTGTTACTCGTTCACGCAAAGACCTCTGCACAGATTTAGATGAAACTTAATAGTCATACGGTTTATACACCAGAATAACCCATATGCTACTATTTACAACGATAACTAACATTCATGCGGGTGAAAACGTGAGTGGTAGTGTGTCCAAAAGCTAGTATATATAAATATACCATATATATAAAATATAGTACATATAAAGATACAATACCTCTATGCTTTTCGTCAGCTATCATTTCTAATAGTCGTAACGGTCTCGTAACTCATAAATGGTGTCGATGGGCTTATGTAGGTGGGAGAGATACGTAAGCCCTTCAACACAATTACGAGTGTCGCCACAAAAAAGTAGTAGCCCTAATCTTAAGGAAACCACATGGTGAAATAAAACCAAACATAAAACAAATATAAGGACAATGAAAACCAATTTTACGAGGAATATGCCAAGAGTTTATGATGCGTTACACTACAGCGTACAAATGATATGGTGCAACAAGCAACAAATAAATGCCCGATATTATCTACACCACAGCGTCTCTGTGTATGTGTGTTGTTGTAGCCCTTTATTTCTCCAATCAAACACACTCCCCTTTAGCTGATTCCCGTTAGCACTCTATTCCCTATGCATTTCTATTTATCGAATAGAGTGTCATCATACATCCAATTAAAATCACCTGTATATTGCTTTGTTTGTGTTCACAAACATTGTTTAAAAATACTAGGTTTTAAAATATATTTATTTACGATAATTTTATCGTTTCCTGTAAAATCCTGTCACTATCCCTAAATGTCGCGCTCATTCTATTTCTAACTATTGTAATCCACCGCTAGGAGTGTCTGGGCGCCGCTAAATCTCTACGTGAGATACAATTTATCTGCATCTCTGTTACGAAAATAAATTTGTTTCACAAAAGAGAATTCATTTTATTTATTGAAGTCACTTTAGAGTTCACATTCATCGGTGATTTTAGGTGTTTTGTAATCTCACTGAAAAACAACATACTGTATTTTATTATACAAATTAATATTGGAAGCACAAAGCGATTACTAAAATTGTAAAAATAAAGATCCTCCCACTCGATATTCGAATACTTTCACCCCTAGTTAACTGTTGTTTACCCTCGTAATAAGGGGAAAAATCAAGCTTCGCGTGTAGACAGAGGTGTATTATAGTATGCGTCGTCACGTTTAATCAAAGGACCTCCCTTCGACATGAATCAGCTCCTCGAGCCACCCGCACTGGCTGAACGAGTCCCAAGGGCACCGTACACATATTATATCACACATGGACATCTAATATTTCAATTATGCAAACGACTTCGGCCAATTCGTTCTTAGAAAACAACCAAAGTTATTATTTCAATGTTATTATAAATATAGCTTATAAGGTAAATTCAGTAATATAATGTAGTTTTGTGCTTTTAATTTTGCTTATATAAGTGTTTTGTGTTTGACACGGGAAGTTAGTTCATTCAGAAAGGTTGTAAACATGGAGGTTAGTAGTTAAAATACTCAGTAATTAAATTTTTATGCAGACCGTTTCAATTACCATAATTTATTTTTGTAAAATAGTCATGGTAAATAATAAATTTTAAGTTTTATTTATGTTTACTTGGCTGTGCCTTCTTTGGGGGAAAATATAGAAAGTATATGGAATAGGTATCCAAGAATTGCATCATTGAAAATATGTTACAATTAAAGTGAACAATTTTAACATGATATTAAATTTTAGTTTACAAATCATAGTTTTCCATACAAGAGTACGTTTATTTAATTTCTTATTACCAACATGGAGATTTTAGTTCCTGTACTTACATATATTGATAATCCTTTGGTAACTTTTCTAATGACCTCAAATTAGTAGAAATTTATTTCACTCACAAGAGTGGGGACAGAGACTGTAACTATAAATCAATTGCCTAACGTTTTAGAGAATTCGGGCAAGGATCATCAATTATCGTCTCATTATGCATTTAGAATCAACCTCATTATTGTCGCCCTCATGATATGTATTTCTATGCGGCCTATCAACTAGTGATGCTGTTCACGACCTAACTGACGTTATAATAACAAATTAGACAACAACAATGAAACCTTATTGCAATGTTTATAGACCTACGTAGTTGAAGCTTTCGACACGGCTTCTGTTCCAATATACTTTGACCTACTCTGTTTTTGAGATATATAAATTACCTCCGTGATTTAAGCCAACTAGTGAGAGGATTGTCACTTTTATTTGAAGCAGATGATTCTTTTATTTAAAACAGAATCTTGATCAAATATCTTCAGTCAAGCGCAAATAGGACACAATTTGCTATTAATATGGTTTAGATACAATAAATTGAGACTCAATGTTGAAAAAATCAAAGCGCTCCTCACTCTGTCGTCTTATTGGATACTTACAAATATAACTTCATTCTTAATTTTTCTTTTTTCATTACTTCGTCAACATTTTTATTAAACGATGCCAACTGAGGTGTACCATTGGCTACCCTAATGTGTAATGAAGAAAGGATAGCTAAGCTTTTATTATATAATTTATAAGTACACTACTGGAAAAAATTAAAGGATCAAAAAAAAATTCCAAATTTTTGGGCAGTTTTCAACAGGCCGTAACCTCGAGAGAAATAGTCTTACAGAAAATAAAAAAAAAGAAAATTGTAGCTCCAAGTGTCTAGTTTTTGGATTTGAATTTTAAAATTTTATAGCCTCCGTGGTTTTTGAATAATCGTAGAAAAACCAGCAACAAAAAAATTTTTAATTTTTTTTAAATTTTTTTTTTTGGTCCACGGACGTGGAAAAAATTTTTTTAGCTTAACCACTATAAAGATCGGATACCTTATTTACTTAGCTTTAATTTGTTTTTTTATACACTCTGATACGCCCACTTCTCGCCCAGATATCGGTTTTCAAATGGAAAAAGATCCTTTTGTCTTTGATTATCGATATCTCAGCAACCAATGATTGCACAGAAATTTAAAGGTAGGTTTCAAGAACATGAATAGATGTTGCTTAACAACTGGCCGTTGTTTTTTCGAAAAAGTTTTTTTCTTTTTGTCACATGAATTTGAAAATGCAACAAAAAAAGGACTTTTAGTGGTTTTTTGGAAAATCAAGCGCTGGATCAAAAATATTGAGGAAACCACTAATGTTAAGTATGCCTTTTACAGTTCAATATGTCCACAAAAACCCCACAAAAAACCAAATTAATCTAGCTAGCTGTGTTTTTGTTTCACTCGATCGAATTTTTGAAAAAATGAAAGGATCACGTTTTTTGCTCTGAATGTTCATAATTTTTAAAATGAGAGAAAAAAACTTGTTTTTCCGAGCTTTCCCCACATTTTTGTTCCAGAAAGTGCTTAAATTGAAAAAAAAGGAAATTCAAATAAAAAAAAAATTCTTTTGAGAAGTTTAATAAAATAATTATAATTATCGCCGGTATTAGCGCTATCCAAAACGTACCACGTAGAGGTAGCGCGGTCGAAGAATTTACGCTTCTGTGTGTGTGTGTGTGTGTGTGTGTATGTATGTGTGTGTGTGTGTGTGTGTGTGTGTGTGTGTGTGTGTGTGTGTGTGTGTGTGCGTGTGTAGTATTTCAGGAGAATTGAGAACCGGTGGCTGGTCAGTTCCACCGTATTTAAAGACTCCAAACTCATGTTCCGAAGATTTTTGTTTATTTAATACGGGGTGTTACCACCTCTGTTTTCAATAACGGCTTTCAAACGTTCAGCCATGTTAATGCAGATGGAATTGAATTGAATTTCCTTTTTTTTCAATTTAAGCACTTTCTGGAACAAAAATGTGGGGAAAGCTCGGAAAAACAAGTCTTTTCTCTCATTTTAAAAATTATGAGCATTCAGAGCAAAAAACGTGATCCTTTCATTTTTTCAAAAATTCGATCGAGTAAAACAAAAACACAGCTAGCTAGATTAATTTGGTTTTTTGTGAGGTTTTTGTGGACATATTGAACTGTAAAAGGCACACTTAACATTAGTGGTTTCCTCAATATTTTCGGTCCAGCGCTTGATTTTCCAAAAAATCACTAAAAGCCCTTTTTTTGTTGCATTTTCAAATTCATGTGACAAAAAGAAAAAAATTTTTTTCGAAAAAACAACGGCCAGTTGTTAAGCAATATCTATTCATGTTCTTGAAACCTACCTTTAAATTTCTGTGCAATCATTGGTTGCTGAGATATCGATAATCAAAGACAAAAGGATCTTTTTCCATTTGAAAACCGATATCTGGGCGAGAAGTGGGCGTATCAGAGTGTATAAAAAAACAAATTAAAGCTAAGTAAATAAGGTATCCGATCTTTATAGTGGTTAAGCTAAAAAAATTTTTTCCACGTCCGTAGACCAAAAAAAAAAATTTAAAAAAAATTAAAAATTTTTTTGTTGCTGGTTTTTCTACGATTATTCAAAAACCACGGAGGCTATAAAATTTTTAAATTCAAATCCAAAAACTAGACACTTGGAGCTACAATTTTCTTTTTTTTTATTTTCTGTAAGACTATTTCTCTCGAAGTTACGGCCTGTTGAAAACTGCCCAAAAATTTGGAATTTTTTTTTGATCCTTTAATTTTTTCCAGTAGTGTATTTCAGAGCGTATTCTCCCAAGTACTGCATCATCTGTACTGTACTGTATAGCTCGTACTTGATCCGACTGTTGTGGTGCCGATACGTTGATCACTGGCTCAAATTTCTGAAATAGAAAGGCTGGTTGAACACAGTACGTAACAAATTTCGTTCTCAGCTCTGTAGCCCGAAAATATACCCGCATGACATTCTTATTTGCGAATGTGTCCACTTCAAGCGGTGCACATCACCACCGATTACTGTTCGAGGTCAGCACTCGAGAAATTCCAACTGGTAGGCAGCCAGGCATACTGGAGTAATTTTTTTTTGCTTTCTACAAATAGAAGTTATTGTCACCCTCCTTTTGTTTTTATACAATTTAATCGTAATCGGTTGATATGTGTCTTTTAACATCCTTACGCAAATCTTTCTTGAAGATCAAGAAATTGTATGTGGAAGAAAATCAACACGGAAAGCAAGAAAGCAAGCAAACAAGGGTAAAAATACCACAACTCTTCAATGGGAAAAGAAAGTATGAGATTGTGGAAACTGCAAAAGTAGGTAATAGCAAGAAGAGGCTAATCTCGAGAATCCCTAAGCCTCTCTATAGTTAAAGTGACGTCCAAGAAGATGTTAACGGGTCTGGAAAACAGTTACAACAAATGTTACTATTAAATTACTACTAACGTTTATTTAAATAAACAATCAAAAGTATAAAATTTTAAAATTTTATTAAATGTAATCATAACAAAAATTATGTTTTCAGATCAATACTTATGTTATTCATATACCTTTAGAAAGTTACTTGTGGCAAATGAATAATACTTTTTTTAAAAAAAGAGCGCCCTCTTCACAAATAAAACCTATGTCGTGGGAGACTTTACAAACATACAAGAAATGGATACAAAGAACCCCCAGATTCAGAACAACAATTTGTAGATCACACGAATTGTTATCCCATGTGGGTTTGCACCCACAATTTCTAGTCTAAATTATTTCTTAAAACAGTAAATTTCAACAGAAAATACGTTTTAATATAGTTGTAAGTAAATTGAGCATACATAATTATTTTTAAACTAGACGGTAACTTTGGTATGGTGAAAAAATACGAGGACTCCTTGATTCTTCTTGCGGTGCCTCGCGATATTACAGTGACGGTTGTGTGTAATAAGTAAATATTCCTAATAATAAATGTAATAATTAAATTGTTTTAAATGAACGTAGCAAGCAAGCTGTCATGGAGAAGGATATTTGAATCTCACAGTTATACTCTACACACCGCAACCAGTAGATACAAAAGTACAGACCAATATGCGTATTGCAGTCTCCAATATTCCAGTCCAGTTCTAGTTTCTCAGTATTCTATGTGTTTTGTTTAGAGACATAATACGACAACAGCTACAGTGTAAAGTTGGAGCGCTAACAGTACCTACAAACAAACTGAAAGGGTTACTACCACTACAAGTTTGGTAAATTTGTTTATTATATTTTGTGTTGTGGAACCTGTTTAAAGATTCTAGACTTCTTTATATAGTATTCTACAAATTCAATAGTAATATTAAGAGAACAAAATCTGAATATAAGCCAGGATCTGATCGACTGATCAGTAAAACAGATCCTACTACTTGACTGGTAAAAAGTAGGTGTAGTTACTATATAAATAAAGTATTCATATTCGAACGAAAATACTTTCCTGAAAAGTATAAATGACCAGCATGAACAAGCTACTAAGCCTGAGAAACTTTAAAATAACGTATCTCAATGCAGTAAATATTCAATAAGATTGTGTGTATGTAACAAATATACGTTAATTGTAACAGTGTAACACACATGTACATTGTATCTATATAATTGAACCCAATTCCACATCGCACTGATGTTGTCCGAGTAATGTATGTGTGAGGTTTACGTCACACTCAGCTTAAGAAGGCTTTAGTCCCAGACAAATTGAATTTAATTCCTACCAGATTGCTCGTGCATTCCTATCGAACACCACAACTTGTTCCGAACGTCGTGTACAAAGCTCGTTTGAAACTTAAATCACGATGATTATTTCATCCAAAATAATCCAGCGTAAAAACGATGGCCCAGTTGGGTTTCAGTCCTTCCGAAATAGATTCATTGAAAACCATTGAATAATTTGTCGTTTACTGAACTTACTAAATTAATGATAAAGATTTTGGTGTTTTAATTGAATCAAATTATGTTATGAATGTTTTAAGAATATGGATGCCAAAAGTACCAAGAATGCTAAATCTAGCGTTCACTGCCAGAATTAAACATTCTACTATGCAATAATCGTTTCTGTTCATTTTGTTTTCCAAATATTTCTTGAAGTGAAAACTTCTTTAGGCGCGTTGAGCGTTTTGGTAGAGGGTAAAATCCTCGGTTCGCGTCACCGACATGCTAATGATAATAGTATATCTATAGCTATGGAGAATATGATATTATATATTATATATGAAATTTATTATTATTATATATTATATATGATATTATATATTATATATAGCTATATATGAAACATAAAAAATTTCATATAATTTTTGCATATAGTTTTAATTACTCTCAACTTAATAGTTCCGTTTTCACTTCTATCGGCAGTCCCACGACTGCTATTTTTGATTTGTATTACAAGTCATTTACATAACATAGTTTGGGTATATCTGCAACTTAAGATCATTATTCTGAGACAATTAAATCTGTGGCTGATAAACTATCATAAAATCTACTTTGAAGAAGTTCTCCACCCTATGTTAAACATAAGCCTAGTTCTCAAATAGACATAATAAGACTAGGACTCACAAGGTATAACGTGGATCACAATAATAGCCTGTCATTTATCTCTTGGATACGGAGCGTTACAAAGAAGCATATTTCATTGCTCCAACGTGCTTTATTATTTTAAATATGGTAAGAATTCTGTTTTGAAATTTAGGGAAGGTTCTGAAAAGAGTCTGACAAACGAAAATGAGGGATTTATCTTTTTCTTAAAATAAACCGGAAAACTGTTCTTGAATAAAAATTTACGACACATATTTTTATTCATGATTCAATATTTTAGATCCACTTGAGTGTCTGTTTTTATCCTCTACTAGAGTCGAAACCAAGCTAATACAAATATTTAATTTTATCGCAATGAAATTTCTACGTCTAGGACAATGTTAACAGGAATGATCTAGAGACCAGTCAGAATGAAACCGTAACAAAGCTCTATGTTTGTGCATATACTAAGTAAGCGCATTTTTGTGAAACCCTACAAATTTGGAGCTACAGCAGACAAGATAATTTCTTCTGTTAACATTGACGCTACGGGTTTCTATTGTTAAATAAGATCGTGAATTACATTGCAATAGAAAAATCCGTTATAATAATTAATGAAATTTTGTTCGGGATGCCATATTTTCTTATTATATACTAGTGTCTCTACAGAAAATAAAACACAGGGACTAGATGCATCGAGAGCGCACATTCTAGTGAGGTGGCGCTGCGATGGATTATGATTATAACTAGCTTTTATTACAACAACTACCACATTGATTATCAGATTGAAATTTTTTGGGCTCATTAAACATACGCTTGTGAAGATAATCAAATATTCTATTTTATTAATGTTAATATTATTTAACACTATGTTCAACGAGATTTTCATTTGTTTATTGTTCTATGTATTGTACTCTTTTTATTTTAATTTACTGTTACATACTTGTGTGTATTTATTTTTAGTGTGTGTGAAACCAGTAGTTTAGTAGTAGTAATAGAAAGATAGGATTTTTAGGAGTCTCATCATAATTTATACGGGTACATTTTTACTCAAATTTATATTGGGAAACATATTATTTTAGCAGTTAAAGAATATGCAAAATGTAGGTAATTAGATAAATATCATAACATGGACTGAACATCTTAAATGTCATAACAACAAACCGTCATCAATAAATTGTAAAAATTTGCATAATTGCGTACCGAAATATAACACTTTTTTTATTTATCATATGTAAGCACTGTTAAATTCTACTAAGGTTTCTTAACCTAAGGACAAGTAATTATGGAACTTACAAAGGATCATTAACTCATCCCGTAGTTAGTAAATATGATTATCCTGTAGGAATGTTATTGCTTGTCACAACAGATCGCATTCAGCTTCATACTTTATATTTCCAAGATTGTTACAGATATTACCCGATATAACAACTTTACCCACAATTACATAATAGCTGACCACTAAAACAAAATCTCTGGCAATACAGTCTACGCTCATTAGCAGTTGGGGCGCGTGTCGTACGACGCTCAATCGACACACTGCCTCTACTCGAACATTATCGAACATACTACGACGTGGAGTAACGCATTATTACTTACCAATTTGTCGGCCCATAACTTATAATTGATAATATAGAAAATATGCTGACTCTTTCCTTTAGTAAGAGTGTTTATTAAACAACTTATATTTTTTCCTGTAGGGTCGACCCAGGATCAAAGAACTCACCCTTTGAAAATTAAAAAAAGAAATTCTCATTATACTACACCGCCTACACTTATTCTGTCTATTAATAGTAGTTCCGTTAAGAATCACTATGAATTTATCAATGGCTTTATTACTGTTAGATAAGGAAATAATTGTGTTTTGTAACATTTTATAATGCAATAAATCAATATACATATAATACATACTCGTACTTAATATATAGTTACGGTATAATATTGTTGTCATTCTACTTTTCCAAGTAACCCTTACGTAAGACACAGAGTTTGTCACAAATTCGGTGATAAATTCTTTATTATTTTTGTAATCATCTGGAAATTATATTTCGTTTAGGGTTTCAGAAAATGCAATTTATTTCATGCGTCAACAGAAAACAGTTAAATTCGTTAGAGGTACGCACAGTATAGAGTTCTCGTTTAAACAATGTACCACGTCGATACATGTTATGAATTGGCGAGTATAACTTGTCTTTCTTAGTCCAACAGAATTATATACTACTAAACACTAACTTTAACAAGAACTAGTATGACTAGTGTAATGTGTTCTATAACGTTTTCAATATTAAACCACAGATTTTTATTAGTAATTATTAGGTTTAACACAAAAAGTAAACTTTTAGTAGAATAAACGGATATTGTATGCGGACGAGGGACAGATTGATTTGGAGCTAGGTACTATGAGAGTAACACATTAGGACTACAGAATATTTAAAAATGTAATTTAAAATAAAATAGCTACAAAAAGTAAGTAAAATAATAAAGAATGTGCTCAAAGAGTTTAATATATTACCACAAGTAATTACCGATGGATGGGCTGAAAGAGAGCCGAACCGTTAATATTGTGGGATTTTAATCAATGTCTTTATTTATTTTGTATGGTTTGCGTGCTCAAAAGAATTCAGATTATTTTTATTTTCTTTATAATTTATCTTTATATCATTAAAAAATTAATATAAAGTACAGAGTACCAATGACTGCGCCAAACACGTTCTGTGACTCAAATAATTTCGATCAATTGCGTGTGTTTCTCCGTCTCTGTTTTAAATGATTTGAGATTAAATAAATTGCTTTATATCAGAATCACACATTAGTCATTAATGATAACGTCAATTACCAAAGAAAGTTTACTCCAATCAAGCAGGCATTATGTAAATATTTTTTAACAAATAAGAAAAATTGTATGTGCGATAGCTTGCGTAACTTAGAAGTTATTTAGTGACTTATTTTAGTAAACCTTCTGAATATTCAGTAGGGAGCAATCTCGTTGGAATATGGCAATCAGAATTTAATCTATCTTTTTATTATTATATCTGAAATCACTGACAATCTATATGTGTTTTTTGGGTGTCGGGTCACTTATATTTGAGTTAATACAGTTTCACATGAATGTGCAAAGTTAGATTTAAACTTTTTATATTAACATTTCCATTGCAGATTGATACTATAATGATCAATTTACATTCGAAATGACAAACCCAAATTAAAATTTGTTCATAATCTGTATCCAACGGTCAATGTTTGACACCCGAAGAGGTGGTTCGATGTTAAACTTATTAGAAAATGGGCCAAAGTGTCATCAGTTAACTGCCTCTTAAGACCAATTTACGTCCTATTAGAAGTTACTCCCTTATAATTGAAACACAGTATCTTTATTCTATGAATATAAACAAAATATGTATTAATAAGTTTGCTTTCCGTTATAATGTGTATCACAAAGAAGCTGCTGTTCAAAAGCGTTGTGGCCGTGTTCCCAAGTTGTCACCCGCGGGCACCTGTTTCACCCAATTCTGTAGAGAACCGCCTCCTAACGTTTTGCATTGAACTGGTTAATTTCAGTTCGTTGCCAGTCTTTGAGTAATTGCTGGAGTGTTGAGTAAATCATATCGTGCGTTGTATGCAACTAATGTTGCCGCACAATCGCCTTGATAATATTAAATGAAGTACCAATTAAGATTTTCAGCGTGTCTCGGGACACCGTGTGCTAGATATGCAACGGAACAGTAGCCAAGTGAATGAAATGCTTCGTACTGAGTAATAATCCACATTTAGAGTTTGTATAATTGTATTAATTAGATATCTTTTTAAATTTAAGACCCTCAGGACATTAAGAAAGATGTTACACACGTAACACTTCAACAAGAGTGGAATTGTAATTAAGAAAAGGAGGATAATATCTTTACATGTTGCCAACAACAACGGCCCGCCTCGCTCAACAAAGCCGAACAAGTCTTATAGCAATCAGCGTCCTCTGCGGCGAGAGTGCGCCGCCGCCACCGCCGCAGATAATGAAAGGCGGATAGATGAACGTTTAATATTTCCGAAACAAATTGACCAATAAAACAAAAAGTTGGCAAGTCTTGATTTCCTCGGAGCTCGAACTTGTTCAAAGTTCCAATTGTAGTCGGATTGTTTTTTAAAGTATTCTGCGAGTCCGTCCCGGGAGGGCGCGGGGCGTGCGGGGCGTGGAGGGGCGCGTCACGAGGAAGAAGGCGAGTGAGACGAGGCATGGAGGCGCCCGTTTCACTCAGTAAAAAATCAGCACGGCGTTGGTTACGGGAACGTTTTCATTCGCTAATCTCCGGCGAGGCGCGAGCCGGCGACTAATCCTACGTGACGGACGGGCCTATGTTTATTTTATTCCCTTTCAAAATTTATTTAAGCCGAAGAATTCCGTTCGGACGCGAGCTAAGTTTTTAATAGAATTTACTAAAGTTGGAATAAGTTAGTATTATTGTTGGAGAACTAACGTCGCGGCAGTATTTTGTCAATATTAGATCATTGTGTTGAGTTAATAACGAAATCTCGTAACAAACACGCACCAAATCAAGTTTAAGCGAATTCAAAGACCCTTAACATTTTATGTTCAATAGTTATTCTAGGTATACCTACTGCCGAAGGACGACTCCGTCAGTCGAGTCAACCACATCGAGTTTACTTGAATACGAGCACATTTTAGCTCACCTCGCTATGATATTAAATATTTTAGCTATTACTATTTTAATAAAAGTCCTCTCATTATTGAAACAATAATAGCATCACTCTCCTCCTATGATATTATCTACCACAAAAATGTCTGATTTTGTGATCATTAAGTAGAGCCAGATCATTAGGTGGTATAACCACACCATTACGAGAATCACTAAACTTCAATCCTGGTGACGGGCAGCAGGGCCATCAGATAAATAATTCCCGCCACTGCCATCACTAGCGCGCCTGTCAAGCGTGGTGACTAAGGTACATAGCCCATGGACCATAATTAAACTCCGCGGCCCCCAGTTCCCACCAGCCGCACTATTCTTGGCCATGGTACCGGACATGGTAACGGTGTGGCGGGGGTGCTAGGAATCTCCAGGATACGGCAGGGTACCACCGACAACTATACCTGGCGACATATAATGGACGCACGTTGCCGCTGGACGATCACCTTTCCGAATTAGAAGCAGAGGTAAACTATTTAAATTAACATATTTTGAGGCTATCAGAAGTCCTAGGACAAGGTGAGGATATGATAACCTTAGATTCCGATTACCTCCTCTATTTCCGACAGGGAGACCAACCATCCCAAGGCGGTGCCGCATTTATGGTTCATAAGTCATTCAAAGGCAATGTGGAGGAAGTTGGCAGTGTACCGTCAAAGGTAGTGTACCTCATCTCAAAAATAACAAAGAGGTATTCCCTGAAGGTTATACAAGCGTACGCACCCACGTCCACAGATACTGACGATGAGGTTGAAGCCACGTACGAAGACATAGCTAAAGAGCTGTCTCGTACCAATACTTCTTTCACAGTTCATAGGCGATTTCAAAGCGAAAGCGGGAGTACAAGATTATGGCGAAACCATGGTAGGATTGTTCGGCTATGGGCCCAGGAATTGGCGGGGTCAAATGCTAGTAAACTTCCTCGAGACCCAGGGGATCTATCTGATGAATTCATTCTTTCAGAAGAAGCCTCAAAGGAAGTGGAGCTGGTTAAAGTCCGATGGAGCTACATAGGACGAGATCAACTTCATCATCACAAACGAACGCCATATACTCTCATTTAAAGATGTCTTTGTGATCAACAGGTTCAACACAAGAAGCAATCACCGATTTATTAGAGATATTCTAAATCTATGCATAAAAACGTAACGGGCGCTTCTGATTAAGTCGACTCTTTGACCAACTCTGCAGCAGATCGAAGCTGGGTGCGAAAGTTGTCAGCTAAAGCTTCAGAACCAGTTCGCCTTGTTGGAAAGTGTGTAGGGCGTAAACGACGACACCAACAGCCTGGTACATGTCATCTGCGAGGTAGGTTCAAACCACTTTCAACCGAAAAGCGAGCTTCAATTTGTATACAATGCGTACACAAATTGAAGCTCACAACTAAGACCTTAGATCTTCTGAGGAAAAGACGAGAGACAACAAACACTACTCCATCTGAGCTTCAGGAACTTAATAGGTAGGTAAAGAGGCTGGTAAGACGAGAGAGAGAAAAAATACTTGAGCGAATGAGGACACAAGTCTTTACCAAGCCAAAAACCTTATGTTGTCACCTGACTAAACTATAAACAGTACAAGGCACCACCATCACCTCTAAGTCACAGATTCTCACTGCATTTGTAAAGTTTTATAAGGACCTTTACACCTGACAACGAAATATTATCAGCCTCTCTGTCTAGCGTATATGGACTGCGAGAAAACCTTCGATATCGTCGTGGAATCCATGTAGAGGTACCTGTTTGACTACCGATATGTCCAAGTGATGAGATGCCTCTATGAAACTGCGACAATTACCGTCCAAGTATAAGAAAAGAACAAAAGACCAATCCAATTGCATTGTTGGGTAAGACAGGAAGATGTCAGGTATTTCCCCGAAACTATTTACCAATGTATTGAAAGACGTCTTCAAAACACTCGATTGGAACGACCTGGGAATCAATATCAATGGCCGATACCTCTCACATCTGCGATTTGCAGACGACATAGTCATCCTGGCGGAATCTCAGCATGACCTGGAAAAAATGCCTAACACTCTGGATGATTCTTCAAAACGAGTGGAACTGGGGCTGAACATTGAAAACACGAAAATCGTGCCTAATAGGCATGTCTCCCCATAACCGTAAATGACACTGCTAACGGAGTTGTGCAGGAATACATCTACCTTGGGCAAACTATTAAACTTGGCCGGCGCAACTTCAATCGGGAGGCCGATAGCAGGATTCGTCTGGGCTGGGCTACATACATACGGGAAGCTGCGTTAGATCTTCGAGTCACTGATTCCACAATCATTAAAGACTAATGTAGTTAACTAGTGCTTCCTACTCGTAATGGCATACGAAGCCAAGACGATACTCACCATTGGACTGGTCCACAAGTTTAAAGTGACTCAGCGTAAGTTGTATCGAGCGATGCTGGGTGTTTCGCTTGCTGATAAAATTCGTAACGAGGCTATTCGACAGAGTACGGGAATGACTGACATTGCACGGGAATCAGTACACTGAAGTAAATGCGGGCCGGTCATGTCTCCAGATGAACTGATGGTTGCTGGAGCCGAGGTGTGCTAGAGTAGAGACCACGGTTGAGTAACCGTAATGTAGGGCTGTGGCACGATGGACCGACGACTTGAAGAAGGTGGTTGGCAGTGGATTGGTGCAGATTTGTTCAAGACCGGGATGGTTGGCGCTCCTTGAGGATTAAGGTAGAGCCTGTGTGGCATGGTAACTAGACAGATGTCAAAGGCACTTAAATATATATTTCGAAACACACATTATACTAAGTTATATTATACTGGTACTATCTAATTTTATGAATGTGAAAGTTTACATGAGGGGAAAACTGTTTCCTATCTAATCACGCCAAAACGGCTAAAAGGAATTGAATAAAATATATGACAAAGATACTTTATAGTCTGCAATACGACGAGGTAGTTCTGCTTACGATAAACTTAAAAATACTTCATATTCACTTAATCAATAGAGGACGTTGCGTTAATTTTAAATTGAGAAGCAATTTGACATTGTTATTTATTTCTGTGAAGTACAGTTAAACGAGAACCTATTAAAAACTACAAGAGATTTACTTTTTATTTTTGTACCATACATTACACTGTGTTATTATTTTATTTATTTATATACATGTGTATATATTTGACTACTTGTTATTTTAGGTTTTTTTTTCGAAAAAATATAAGAAAATGTATTATTTTTATATTTTATTTCATAATTGTAGACTCTTTCTACAGTAGTTAGTATTTTTGGCGGTAAGTGCGTGAGAAATAAACTGTTGTTTGATTTGAAAAATTGCATTAGTTAACACAAATCTGTGTATAATTTACAGAATTATGAACTTTGAACTTAGTAGCTCTGCGGGTAATGGCAGATGAAGGGCAAATTTTGCAGAGGGCCAGAGATCTATAAGGATCTAAAGGCCCGGATGATTCTTTAAGAATTTTATAGTTTTTTTTTTGGACGAATAGAACCCTAAAAAGTTTTGTTCCCACAGGATATCAGAACTGTGTCAGTGTGCGGACAAAAGCTACAAGTGAAACCACGGACAAATTAAATTAAAATATATATCGGAATAAACACAGTAAGAATGAAAAAAACTTTGTTAATAATCTTTTTTCTGTCATTTTTTAATTACAACTGCCCCTATATACAATCGTGCGATATGTAATCTCTGACATTGAAGTCGTTTGACATTTATTTAGGATACTGGAGGTAAATGAAAATTTAGATACCAGTAATATTGTATAGGGTGGGCCACGAATTAGTTGACATTTGAAAAAATCTAATTATAAAATTATTGTATTATTTTTACTTTTGAGGTGAATAACAATTTTTCAACATTTTTTATTTTTTCTTTGAAAATCAACGCTAGCATTAAGAAAACATCTTGTGTCGCAATGGATTTTATAAACATGCAAGAAACGGTTATAAAGAAAACTCAGATTCAAAACAACAATTTGTGGATCACACAAAGTGTTTTCCCACGTGGAGTTTGAATCCAGAACTCTCAGTGCAGTAGACAACGACATGGCAACCGCTTAAACCACTACGCCATCCATGCAGTCTAATTGAAAACTAATTGAAAACACGGACAATATTTATTTCAATTAAGAATACTAGTTTGTCCTCTTTGAGTTTGTTCTCTCACTGTTGTAACAGTCTATGTTCTGAGATAATTGTGATTAAATTATCAGCCCCCGTCTATCGCTGTTCCGCTCACCACCTTGAGGGATTCACCCTCGTACTCCCAAACTTCAAAACATCAAAAGAAATGCCGTCGGCAAATACCGTGGGATACGCCTGATGTTGCAAGCATCTGTAGGGTGCTGAGCTTCGAGCGACTCGAGAGTTTTAGGATTATTTTAGTTTGATAAAAAAAATTAACTCTACGTTTTAAATCTAAAAATACATCCAGAATGACTTCAGGAACGTCCTGTTATATACTCGTAGTTAAACGTCTTCGTTAATTATCTATTGATTTTCTTATAAGTATACCGTTAAGCATAAGTACAAAATAGTCAATTAATTGGTACAAAGAAAATGAAATTGCTAATATAATACACATACTATAATACAAAAATGTCGAAATTAGCGAACATGAAACACAACTACATAGATCGTATTTGACATAATTTTCGACAAAAGAATGTTAACCTCCCTTAGAAAGAATAAGGTGGGGTTGTTTGTTTAAGACGTTTTATTTATCATAATTATTATTTAGTTTGGTTATAAAATTGCCAGGATAAACTGCCAAGAATCAATTTTCATACACATCAAATTTATCTTTAAAAAACTTGAAAATCTTCGATTACTCCGCAACCATTCAATCGAATACAGTATTAAATGAAATTTGAAGCCGGCAATTATTAAATGTTAACGTTATCACCGGTCGTCCATTATAACGCTGAGCGCATATTACTAAAATCCGAACCCAAAAGCAAAAATAATGGTGCTCAAATATATGGTTTTCATTGTACCCGCAATTACATCACAATAGAGTTGAATTGAAAAGCACTCGAGCGGTGATAGGACAGGCCTGCTCGTCCCGCAGGACACCGCTTAACCCTTTTTACTCCCATCCAACTTCATAAGGTCATCATGCGTTTTGTGTAACTGGTTACCTAAGTTTAATGTATTATAGTACTACATTTTTTTTTTTAAATAAAGAAAGAAGATTAATGTCAGCACCTTGTTACAGGGTAAAGTGCGGTCACAAATTCTTAAAATATATGGGAAAGAGTTGAAGAAACACGATGAATTAAATTCTAAACCACAGCCATTCGTTGTGGGTCGCGGGGCTACGAACAGCCGCGAACTCGCGCTACGGCTCGGGGACAAGCTACGACAGGCTACGCAGAGTACCGAGATTTCCGATGGTGCAAGTTCTACTGCACGTTGAAAGTTTGTCTTGGGCGCATATACGGTTTCTTAAACTTTGTCAATAAACCGTTAACATTGTGAAAATAGTGAAATATCTATAATAACATGGTTTATGTTACTCCATATAGAATTATTTGTTTAGGCGCAAATTGGGTTTGAAACGATACTTTACACCGACTTAGTTACGCTTGATTTATTTTAAATTCGATAATAAATTATCCATCAACCATTCGTTTTGAATATATGGGTAGATTTTAGTACAATGACATAGATCGAGTAGTAAGTATTCAGTTCTATAACAACATCTATCAATAATCGTTATCGGGGAATCGGTGGCATATCAATAAATTTTCAAAATAATTATCGAAGCTCAACAAAGGAAACCCTCGTCGAATCGAATAATTTTCGTGCCCCCGACAAAAATTCCGATTCTCGTTATTCAAATACGAAACCGGAACACGATTCCGGAACTCATTCGAAGCTCGCGCCGCCACGTCGTCGAAGGCCGCTCAATCGAAAATTGAATTTCAATGTCACAACAGTGCAGATGTAAAAATCGTCGGAGGCTCGAGCGCGATCGTTGGGGCGGAGGTGCGCGCGCAGGGCGGAGCGGAGGGGCGCCGGGTGGGGGATGGTGGGGCACGGGGGTGCGCGCGCCGGCCCGCGGCGCCGGCGGCAGTGTCCCGGGCGGCCCGCGTCCGCCGCACGTGTACCGTGATGCGACCCCTCTACCCGCGCCCCGCGACCCCGCCGACTCGCGCGTGATCGTGCTGTGACCGCAGTGAGTGCTTATGTGGACGCCTGCCCTCGGCGCGACTGTGGCGCGATGCTCGCGCGACCAGTCGCCCACTGATGCGATTTGTCGCATTCGCGAATTTCTGTACCTACAGTAAGTGTCAGCGTTGTGGCCTGCCCGACGGATGCACGTATAGTGTTTAAAAACTTTTGAGTTATCTTTGACAAAGCGGTTGCCTGTGAAACGTTTAAAGTGACAACGAGGACGGTCGCACAAAGCCTATCAAAGTTTTATCTGTGATCTCGCCTTGTCCGAGCGGGCTGTCTCTAGAGAGACCGGAGGCCGGACTTTCTGGAGCCCCTGTCGGCTGTCGCCAGTGTTCCTAGGTACCATACAATTTTGTAAAAGTTAAAAATGAACTATCACTAGTTCTTGAAAATATCAATCGCTAATTTAACACTACGCGCTTAGAAGTGTTTATCTCAATTAAGACTTTTGAGTAACTCATTAATCGTAACTCATAAAAGACATGAGACAAATATTTATGTAGACTAAAGTAGACTTATGTAGGACTCATTGTGAGACTAGCAGATGCTGCAGCGGTAATTTAATTTACCGCGCTGCACGGCACAGCGTCGTACCGAGCCGCGCCACCGCTACCCGCGTAAAACTTTATGAGCGGTTTAAAATGAACATTAGCCGCCGAGCACTCGGCACAGATAACACCGATCTCTGAATAAAACATTCAATCTACGAGAGGAACCACTCTATTTGATTAACGTCGTAATTACTTATATAACTTTACAGACGGTTCGAATCTAGCAATACTGCAAAATGTAAAGCCCTTCGCAATAATAAAATAACCGACCCTTTTTAACGAAAGTTCAAAAATACCTTAGAATCAATTTCATCCAGAACTTTTAAAAGCGGCAAAACTAGTGCCGACGGTATAGCACCACAAACTAGCGATATGTAAAGGAGCCGACGAAAATGGCACAAACTGGGTAAAGAGGATTCCCCTTTTAATCCGTCACGATGCCTGAATAGTAAAGTTTGAATAGCGAGAGGGCGAACCCGAGAAATAGTTGTAACCTTATTGCAGGATGAGCGGCCGCCATTGAGACCGTTCCAGGCAGCGGCTACGGAATCGCTTTAGCGAGGGTTCAATGGGATTAGCCCTTTCGAGGGAACGCGATAAACTAATATAAGGGCCAAGATTGGCTTCAAATACCCGTACGTAAAGCGCAGTCCAAGCCTGTAGCCGACAATATAACACAATTTTTTCGCACCGTCAGGTAACAACAGCGTCTACACTGACCAGTGACCACAACGTATAAAAGCACTTCTTATTTATAACTAACTAACTGACTTACCTTAACCCCATGCAATTTATTTTACAAATCAATAAGTATTCCTAAAGTAGGAAAGTAACATCAAAACAAAGAAATCCAATTACCTATGGAAAAAAATAGCTACAACGAAACAGATTTCATAAAGAACTTTTTTACCATAACGTGAACTCGTAAAAACGAGATCAAAAGCGCGCTGAAAGTGACGTCGCGAATAGTAATGGGACTGGCTATAACCAAGCGACGCACGATTAATTAATCTATAATTTAGAAACACTACACCGAGGCGACACCTGCAATGAATTGTTGAGAATTACCATGTGCAGAAATCGCAAATCTAACAATTTTTATTTTTAACACAAGTTTCCACACGACGTTGTAGTTCACAAGTTATTTTACGCTCACAATGCTTTTACACACACACACACACACACTTGTGTTACTGCGAATGTCGTGAATAAATAATGAACACTTAATGCGTGCTCCCAAGTGTATAAAAGTTTAAGAGTCTTTGAGACTAATCTCATTTGCTACTGTTTTCATTAGCTACACTACACGTGTACTTTATTTAATCACTCGAAATACATTTTTGAACAACTTTAGTAACAAATTGTTCACATACACAATATATCTTATTATTTACACTCGTTTTTGTTGGAAAAAATACTGTTAAGCAAATGGTTTAAATATTTCAAAGTAAAACAGCATGTTCACTTAATTATTTGAAATATAGTGACGCAGTTACGTTTATGTTTATTTAGATTAAAATGCACATATCAGAAAGTCCATTACATATATGTGTAACATTCCAATAAATAATTACCACCGATTCCCGCTTGAAGCGATTTTTGTCGGCTCGCTTACCGTAAATTTGTTCGAGCCTTGTTTCATCCAAACTCATTGACGTGTTAATGAGTATATGGCTATTAGCACTTGAGGCTTTTGTACATTGTGAATAATGTAGTGAAGCGGTGGCACATTTAGCTACGGGACCGTCTCAATCGCATCGCTCCCCCGGGTATAGATAAGCCAATCCCGCTGCGTTACATAAACCTTCACTATTTTATGACGACATTTAACGCCACCGAGTCTCGGGACAAAGTTATGTTTGTTGTTCTCTCTATCTCGCCTTTCACGAGCCTTCATCCTCGTCAAACTCGATATCTGCCAACTTGGGCGATCCAATTATTTATGTGTCACTGTAAGCCATTCCGTGAGCCTGTGATGTAACTGTTCCTTTCATTCCAGGACACCGTACTGTAAACAATCTTTCCTATATTTTCTATCTAATTATGGTTTTCTGATTGAGCTCTCTCAACTTCCCTAATCAGATATCTTAGTTTATGGTTTTTATATCCATTCTGAATAGTTGACTGAGATTTTTTTGTTTTTTTTTAAAAAGACAACGCCCGCATTAGGAATAAATCCTGTGTCGCGGGGGACTTTACAAACATACAAGAAACGGACACAAAGAACACCCAGACTCAGAACAACAATTTGTGGATTACACAAAGTGTTGTCCCATGTAGGATTTGAACCCACAACACAGCGAAGCGGAGAGCGGCGTGGCGACCGCTTAAACCACTAGGCCAATCGTGCAGTCAAGAAATATAAAATCATTTTTTTGTTACAGTCCTTAGAGCATGGATGTGGGCGATTTTTAAAAAATAATCCACTTTTAAGTGGTCTTCATGCGTCTTTTTTATTGCAATTGACTTGAGCTCAATGTGCCTGGTGTATTAATTTACTTATGTTTTATGGTAGGCCGTTAACATGCTTCAATATTCTTTGTTTTGAAGTGGGTGGCGTGTCGATAATTCTTCACTTAGTGAGTTCATTAGACGTGAACAAACATTTACTTGTCGTGAGTAGGTTTCTCACTATCCACGAGAACAAATAGCTGTGAAGATAAAAAGGGTTTAACAGTATTATCTAAGGCTTTTATTGTTCCGCTTGCTTCCGTTTCAAATAGTTTGTTTCACGTTAGAAGTTTTACTATTCATATCATTGTAATGTTGTATTACCTTCTTTAGAACAAACAATAAGCATCATATGTACTAGCCAGAGACTGCAAGTCACCTTTATTTCTAAACCAGGTGTGAATCTTATAATGTAATCAAATTATATTTTTTAATGTTGACGTATATACTTTATTGATTTATAGTAGCGTAATTAAACTAAGTTTCAATTACAGTCCATGCATTTTCATAGCATTTACACTATAGCTAATGAGTCATCTTAACCTACACTAATTCTACTTTTCATTGTGGACGAGAATTGTTAAATTGAGTAAAATTGACACCACTGTGTAGTATAAAGTGAAATATTTAACAAGTCGTTATTAATCTTAATGGCACTGCTAATTGGAGCGCGACAGGGCGACTTCAAAGTACCCGTTTACGTTGAGTTTGACAAAAGTAATCAATTTATATAATTAATTAATTACTTAGGCCTTCCTTATTTCATCAACAATCCAGCGATTGACGATTTAATGCTATTATGAGTGTCACTATGCTATCGTATGAGTACTGACAGTAATATCAGCTGCTTTGCTTTGTAAGAGCTGTAAGACTTTATTTCTTGTTATTGATGCATAAAAATGTGTGCTAATTACATTAATAAATTACAAAAATATTATTGTTATTTTAACTCCATTGCCTGACTATTTTAATGACATGCAATGATTAACAAACTCGTGTATGACATGTGAAAAACTTTAACCTCAGCAAAAGGAATGATGAAAAATGAGTACTTTTGTACACCTTAACATGAAACTAACTAAATCATATTGATGTATATTGGGTATTAACTTAAAATCTATTAATCATTAGCAGTCAGTCCACAACCAAGACCAGTGCTAGTTGATCGAACCGTCAGGTTAAGCAAAGATATGTAATACATTAATTCCTGTCCAGATAATTATCTGATATAGTACTTGTGTGTTTAGAAGTTAACATGACATGAACGTACTTCATTTCACTTATCGGTTGTAAGTATTATCATTAACAAAGCTTAACTTATAGCTAAAACAACATGTTGTATTACATGTGTCTGCAGATACAGTGTACACTGGAGCTAGTGAACATAACACAATACATTAACTGTAGCAGATATTAGATCACCGTGAAAGTATTCCTGTATTATCATTGTCTACATTTGGAACTTCGCCCAATAGGTCATAAGGTGCCTCCATGTTGCCACTGCCACCTTACAGCTTTCTATATTTTATATAACCACTTTTATTTGTACATATAATTATATATCTATGAGGTAGTCTTTACACTTAAAGTCCTTGAATGAATGTTAAGTTACCGTTTTAATTGTGAATGAATGTAGGAAGTATTTTTTGTTCAGTTGTTGCACAAAATAACACCAATAATATGACCGTTATATAATGAACATGGCTGATTATCATAAGCTTATATATTTACATACAATTATAGACATTAGTATATAGTATCGCCTCCAGTTCACCAGCCTAGTTTATGTGTTATCTTCTTCTGTACTCGCAGTTCAACTGAATAAAGAGTCAATTGCAGTATACTCACGATTGTTTCACATTTAATTAGTAAAATGAAAGTCTATATGTAAAATACTATCAATCAACCTATCGCTGTCTACTGCTGAACGAAGGTCTACCCCAAGGAACGCCAAGGATCCCGGTCTTGGGCAATTCGCATCCATCCGCTGCCAGCCACCTTCTTCAATCCGTTGGTCCATCGCGCCGCAGGGCGTTTGCCCAATCGTGGTATCCACTCTAGTACACTTCACTTCCAACGACCATCGGTTCGTCTGGACACATGGCCGGCCCACTTTCACTTCAGCATACTGATTCTCTGTGCGATGTCAGTTACTCTAGTTCTCTATCGAATAACCTCGTTACGAATTTTATCAGCCAGAGGAGCGCTCAGCATCGCACGCTCCATCGCACGCTGAGCTACTTTAAACTTAAACTTATTTATGTAAAATACTATAAGAAGTAAAATAATAATATATTAATTTTTACAATAAAAAGACAATCCCACATGTAGGTTTCTTTACTTGATCGTACGAAGTGCGCTACACGAGTACGACTCCTCAGTACTTCTCAGTACATTTTCTCATCTAATTTCCTCACGTATATTATGTTGACTGTTATCGAATACTGGAATACGTTCACTCTGCGACTCGTGATGGATCGTCGTCCATCGCGCGCCAAACGCCACTTTATTGGACATTAATCGTTCTCGTGTAGCCATGGTCACGCGACACGGAGAAATGGTGTCCGGTTTATATGTCAACAGTATATTGTGTACGCAGATAAGATCTATCATCATGATTACTTATGTGTGTGTACGTGTTTGTCATCTACTTACTTATGTATATTTTATCATTTATGTGTTACGATGAATCGAAAGTATCATTGACAATATTCACACGGTGGCAAATATCAGTAATATGTGATTCGTAAACCTTTATATTAAAAAAAAGTATATATAATAATTGATCGTGTCTATCGCGCGATTTCCGCGTCGTAAGTACCTTCTACGCATCCTTATTTACCTATTGGCTTTAATAAAATGAAAAGATCAATTAAAGTTACAGTCACTTCAATGTGGGTGACGTTTTGCAACAGATTACTTATTACTCCTCACTCCTCCTCACTTATATAATCAGAATCAGTCTATTGCCATCGGTCTAGCACCTCTAGAAACTGAAAGGAAATGTTGGGCGTTTAATAAGAGAAAAATTAAATAAGAAAGAAAAGAAATTGTAAGAAGTTGTTGATCGCTGGGATAGATTACAGAAAAGTGTGAGTCTGAACCTAACCAAAAGATCTGATTAAAAACAGGTACTTGTAAGCACTAACGAAATCTTGACAGTGTGAACCAATTCCATTTTCGAAACTGAAACAAAAACTAGGGCAACCAAAGGTGCAAGTTTGAATAGTAGTAATGTAAGGTACATTTAAGAACATATCTCGGAATAATATATTTAGTTTGAATGTTAATAACCGTTACAAAGTATATAATATTTTTTACAAAACTCACAAAGTGCTAGCAAAGCCAGAAAATTGTGATCTTTCATCTGTCATGGTGTGATAATGAGATAAGATACGAGCACTGCTTAAACTATGCAGTTGTTTTTTTTATAAAACCAATACATAACAGAAATAAAAAGAAAATCTATTTAATAACGAATCCTTCCTGTACTAAATGATAATTCGTTCTATATATTTTGTATTTATTTATCAGTTATGTTTTGATTGCATTGAGTAAAACAGGCAAATAAGTGTATTCTTTTATTTGGCTTTCAATGCCTCAAAGATGATTTGCGCAAACTAATTCAGAGACAGTTAAATCTACAAAATTTACATATGGTTATATCACTGCGGTCACAACAGTTATCTTTTAAGCATTCGGTATCTATCGGTTGCAACCTTTCTGTACGAAAGAACTAGAAATACTTACATTTCTTTACTTTATTATGAAACAGATACTTATCTAATAAATAATATAGCCTTTACTCTACAAAGCTACGACTTAAATGTTCCTTAATCCCTTGTTAACTAAACATGTATCAGTTGTGTCCATATTTCATCCAAATCCCCACGATAAATCTTTTACTAATCACCTTTTTTTAGTCCACAAAATAAATTACAGACCATAAAAAGTGTAATGTTGAGCAAGACGTATTGAGGTGTATTTTGAGTTATAATAGATTTGGTAATTAAAGTTTAATAAATAGCTGATTGTTAGGTGAACAATAGCGGTGTAATCAGCACACTATTAATAATAATGAACACAGTTAAAGCGCGTTTTGTATTGGTGCGATTCGGTGCGGTGTGGTGGGGCGTGTGTCGGCCAAAGTTGTACGAGTATATAGCTTTTTCTGTCGTCTAACTAATAACTCTCTGTGCATTCTATATGATGAGGTTCTCGATTCCGCTGTACGTTTATTTTTTATTTTTTTTGCGTTTGTTCTGTCATAACTTATTACAAAATCGGTAGGCTTACGTACCAATTTTGATGATTCTCTTATATTCATTCAACTATAAATATATTTCAAAATAAATATAATTCGTCTTGTCATGTGGTCCTATTTTAATTTGAATGAGTAGTTTTTAATTTGTCCGAAATAACGTGTATTTAATAGGAAACATCGTCCATGTAGTCAACATTGATGATGCTTTCTATTTCTCAAACTATACGTGGTTTAGAACAGTATCGTAGTATTTCTTGGAGCATTCTTTATACTTTGATGAAGCTCATTGGAGACATACAATGGAACTTTTTCCTTGGCTGTAACCGACTCCAAAAATAAAAACAATAATTAAACCGACACAAGAATACGTAATTATGTTATTTTCATACACACTTTAAGATTTTCTGTTAGAAGTTGATTTTTGTTTGTTATTCTTTTTACAAATTTAATTATTATTTTTAATTATTTTTAATCATAAATGTATAAGGGAAAGGACCACTTAGCAATGGTTACCCTTATAAATATAATAAGTACAAAAGTCATTTTATTTGTTTACGATAGTAGTACGAAACAATATCTCTGGTCCTTACTCCTTATAAAGTCGACCATTTTTAATTAAAATTCGATGATTTTGAACATTTTGTTTTATTTTTATACCGATGTAACTTGATCTATAAACTTGAGTCTATGGACTTTTATATAATAAAAATTAGAATTTTATACAGAATCCATACAGTTGTTTGTAGCGGTTTCCACTTTTTTATCAAGTATTTTGACGACTACTATAACCTTCTGCATTTCCTCTACGTATAAAGGCTAAGTGTTGAAATATAATTTCTTATCTATGCCATATATGTTTGAAAAACTACAAAGATTTTCTTGGCGTTAAATTTAAACTGAATTAAAAGGTTAAATTGATGTCAAAAGTTCCACTAATACCGTTGCATTTTAGAAATTTACGATGGGATTTTAAAAATTTCACTATTTGATTATTAAATTTCATTAATAAATTGTAATAAATTTCAAGAGTAACTACTTAAATATGTATTTTTAGTGGCAAAAGTTCAGAAATAAAAATATTTTGTCCATTTTGGAGTCTCGTGCATGTGCTCTATTAGGTATTAACAAATTGAAGTTCTTAATAAAACAAAAAATATGTGACAAGACTTAGTTCACAGTTTAAAATTATTTAAATGACAAGTTTGTTGGGATTAATGCTGCTTACTCCCGCATTTACGTTTGTTGTGTTTAAAAATTATTTACATTTAGTTTATTGTTGTATTTTCTATTTTGTTTTTGTATTTTTTTTTATATACTATTATTTGTTTTTTTTTCTGATATGGCCGTCAAATTGTCATTGTATTTTTTTATCTATGTAAAAGTGAGTTTAGTCTAAATTTGCAATATTATATTCGTTATTTTTTCTGTTCATATTTAGTATTTTTCTGGTGGTTTTGAGTGTTCCCACGGCCTACCTAAATGTCCAGCTGGCAGAAGTGTCGCGTTGTGAGTCGTTAATCTTGACTAGTACTGGTTCGGTAAACGATAGCTGGAGATCGTATACCGTCCATATGAACAGTTAACTTATAACTATAGTCCTTTCTTCAAAAAGTCAACCCAGACTTGATGCTATACTCGCTTAATATTCATTTAATCAATGTTCACAGACTTATGAAAAGATACCTCTGTGGTTTCTTTCGGTATTTCTTCTCAAAGTGAGTCTTGGAAAATGCCGGCGCCTTACAATAGTAAAGTCCGACGTGTACAAATATCAGGTTAAGATTTACTTGCAGAAATAAATACCATGAATCACTTCTGTGAGTAAATTTATATATCTGAAGAATGTTTTCATCGCGGTACTATTAATAGGCAAGATTTTTTTACTATCATCACATCACAGTCCTCAATAGTCCACTGCTGGACATAGGCTTCGTTTTGCAATGATGTCCTACGTAATTTGCACTCTTAGTCGACTCTTACGACATCCACGGAATGAACAGGGTTAGTGACACTCTGACTTAATCCGTCACCACACGGAATTTTATTACCATACGTATGATATAAAACATACAGTCACACTTATAACCCGGAGCGGTCTCGACATCTCGTTACAAATCGTAAAGCATAAATTCTGTAATTAGTCTGTAAAGAGCATTTGAGCAAACATTTAATTACATTAACTCTATTTTCAGCTGTCGTTTCATGTAATATATTTGAAAAAAATATCGAAAAACATTACCAACACTCGGTACTTGTAAAAAGATTGAAATTCAATCGCGTCGTAGTAGACTGAAAGGCGACCCAATCGTAGTTTTACCAAAGACTATGTAATATACATACAAACATACATATAAAGACGATAATTACCAATGCTCGGTGCTAACAATAAATCCAAAGTCCAATGTTGTTAGTTTGTTAGATTTTATTTATATTTACGGACATTGCATTTATTACTCCTCTTGTGACATTCTCCTGATTGATATATTTACAAGCCATTTGTAAGCTAAGCTGGCCATGATTAACAAATAGTTTTCAGACAAATCGCTAGTCATTCAACTAAATCACCTATGTAACTAATAAAAGATAAAAATGCATTGAAATAACCAGAGTGAGTGATTGCGTCCATATTTCAAGTGATACTCATAGCGTAAACCTATTCGTTAAAGTCTTTGTTCGAATTAAATGTCTCATTAATTGGACATGAGTAGACGTATTTTATTACATCGATAAACTTCGGTTTCAAATCGAAATTTTAAATAAAACCAGTGTTTTTAAGAAATTCCACAAAGTTTTATGAGAAATCGTTCTCAGTGCAAGCTGGAGTAAGGAACTATCCGAAAGGCATAGGCACTAACTAGTACCGGTACTATAGCGTCATGATTTATAGATAATGTACAAATTAATACACATATTAAGATGAAATAAGATCACATGCGGCAATGAAACTGCTCCTTCTACTGTTGATATATTTCTAGGTTACATTACATTGTTGAATATATCTATTATTTATTTATCTATATATTACAATGAATTCACTCTAATATTTTATCTCGTAACTACCTCGTTGGTCAAGCGGTTAGTGTATATGATTGCTGATCAAGAGGTCTTAGGTTCGATTCTCGGGTTGGGTAAAAGTGTTATTGAGTTTTCCTGTTTATTGAAATGCTGAACAATAACCTATAATTTAGAGATTGGTGCTTTAACCCCTGTGCCTCGGTGAACATGTAAAGACGCCATCCGGACGGATAGCTATCCCGTCCCCTCGGGTTATGGAAGTGAAGAAACGAAGAGTACACCTATATTGCAATGTAACCTCTGTGTACATCCCTTACAATATTTCTATACCACCCTAAGGTTGATCGGAAGAGAATGCCTTAGTCATTAAGTCCGCCAATGTATAAAGTGTAAATAAATAAATAAATATAATCCCGCACACACTACACTATAATATCTCGTATGTAGTTGGCTGGCCTCCGTTGAGACTCAGCTCAGCAGATCAGCTAGGAAAACATCAATACAGCATGTTTTATATTTAAAAAGTTCATCAGAGATTCGTTGGAAAAAGAGCAAACACAGATCGTATTTAAAAAAGATTGTTTGCATTATATGATTGTCACTGTTTATAAATAAAATGTAATTGGAGCAAATGATATAATCAGCGCGACCGTTCCCTCATTACTTTGAATGAATGTCAAATATATGACACGTGAACGTCCAATACGACGATATAATCGCGTTTCCGCTGATTATCCCCCGGGTTTTGTTTATGAACGTTAATTTATTTCGCTCATTATTTATTTACCGCCCGCCCCAACTTTCGTTCGTCCCTAAAATTGAATATGTTGTATGATTACTTTGTATTTGTGTTTATTAAGTAATAAAAGGTTAGGACTTGTGTGTTTATTTACACTTATCTTTATTGCTTTCTATATCTTTGTTCTCTATGTTACTTATAAAATTGATCTTATTTTTATATACTTTCTATATTAAGAGCCTGCCAAAGTAACTCTACTCTGCCTGATGGAAAGCTTGAATAGAATTCAAGAGTGGTGGTCACCATACTCGTTGTAAATGCAGACAGTGCAGTATGGTGGCCCACACTTTGGCAAATTACTAAAATGTAATACACACTATGTCCACTTTGTATAATATTTCAGTAATTAGTGCATCTTTCTTTATACATATATAATTATCTGCTTAAGTCTCAGTCTTGGAAAATATTTACCATATTTAGAATCTAGTTATTATTTCAAACGTATCACAAAGTATCCTGTCTAAAAACTTTACTCACAACAATATTTTAAATGGAGATATCATTACATCACTCGCACTGTGTAACAAACGTCAAGCGTCGCCTCAATTTATAATGGCGCTCTTTCAAATTTTCAAATAATTCAGACAACTCCGACGCAAGCACTGTCACAAATCAAACAGTCAAAATAAACATCTAGAGAATACATTGTGTGAAGAACTCATGAAGTAAGAAAAAAATAAGAAATTGTTCATTTTTGTAGCGTTGTTGATATTATTTTAACAAAGTTTAATGTTATGATAGGACAGGAACAGGCTGCGTAAGTTTAAAGAGACGCGTTATTTTCTCAAAGGAATGTTATTACTGGGTATAATTTTACTTATTTATGGCACTATGAATTACATTCAAACAAGATATATAAAACTAAGTTAAGGCTTTTTAAGCTGGTGACGAATCTGACAATATTCATTATACTTAGTACTAAAGTAAATTAATCATGACGATTACTCCTTTTACTTCTGCCAAGTATTATGCTTCTGATGTTTTTAAATAAAATACTATATTATTAATTTAATTACATAAAACTAATTAATAAATCAACAAAACATACAAACATGACGACACATTTCTGGTACAGACTTGTATAAAGTATATTTCGGTTAAAATATACATGTCGGAGGAAACATAGTTATAATTGCAAGTAGATGATAGAATTAGTTAAAGAAACTATATTTTTATACGAGTATATGGCAATACTTATAGCGTTACTTTGTCACTGTTAATATCTCACGGGCCAAGAACTTACCGCTGTTTATATTTTTCCTTACTTAATTAGAATTATTTATAGAAGTTACAGATTTCAATTGAAAATTATCTAAGAAAGCTCCATGATTTGGTTTGCTGCGGACAAAAAAGTAGAGAATGGCGCATTCCAACCCTTAAGGGCGTTGCGTCTTCGGCTCACAAACAGTGCTGGGAAACTGTTTACAATTATGATCTACCGTTTAAGCTATTTTTACTCTAAATGAAACTGTAGTAGTAGTGGTGTGGATACTTTGCTAGGTATTACACAAATTTGAACTTGTAGCGGAATAAACAGTGCGCGTCGTGTTACAACTGCCGCTAAGTAGGATTTCGTGTATCATATGCTCATCCTATCAGCTACATAACATAAAGTCACGTTCATCTTCCAGAGGGGTAGGCAGAGACGATTGATCTCTACTTACTACACTCCTGAGATGGTCCTATCAGTTATTCAGCGTTCATGAACATTAACGACTAAAGAAGAATACGTTCTGAGAGTTATGCAGCGGTCGGATGTGGCTGATCGGTGCCCTCTGGCAATGAATGAATTTACTAATTGCATGGAAATGACAAATGGATGGTTGGTTCATTAACAGATGTAAATTCTTTGGCTTCAGACATGACTATTACCTTCATAAGATACTCTTCTACAGATACTAAACTACAAATATTACAAGTTTAACAGTGAATATGTAACTGTGTTAGCAAACATTAGCTAGTCTCTATTAAAAATTATTATCCAAAATATTATAATAAATTATTTGCTGACCAATGAATCGTTTTACCCATTTTTTGTAAAAATGTTTTACCAAAATATTAATAAAATTAAATAAACCAGAAAACTTTGCATGGCAAATATCTTAACAACTATTATGGATTGTGGGTAATGTAAAACCCATTTTGTTTGCAAGTTGACGGCAACTTTGTCTTAATATCCGGACATGTACTCGAGTCAGTCGTGGATTTTTTCAAACTGTTGCCAAAATTTACAAATTTATTTCCTTCTACATTTGAACGAATGGCACATTTTGATATCCTCGCCTTAAATATTCACAATGAATAAATTGAATCCGTGTAGAAATCTCGTTGGTTCGTTTCAGGCACTTCCTCCTTAAGATTTGCCCAGGTCAATAGACTAACATCACCGAATACTTTGTCACTTAAATTTTGGGGATTTAGATATCACCATACCACTTCAATGTGAACCTCGACGAAGATACGACCCGTGACAGTTTCTATATGATAACCTAAAACGTGATATACTCTCTGATCTAGTTGTTGTAGGTTTTAGGTATGTTAATTTATTCGTCGTGAAACCCACAGTGCAAGCAAACATTAGCAAGATATTATTATATGAGTCTAACATACATTATTAACAAAATTATATGTTCTTAATCCTAAATCTCTATTTAAATTTGGTTCTCAAGTAATTTATTTGCCTTTTATTACTAAAAATATAATAATGCTGAGGGTTTTGTTCTAAAACTAAGAGATATAAAACATTGAACAACTAAGTTTATCGCCGAGTTCAATTAGATTACGTTCTTCTATTAAAGGCAGTTTCATCGACAGCCGTACAACTCAATAATCCTGCAATGAAATCAATTGAAAGCATTTCAAAACCATTGCTAAGTTGATTATTTGCGCCGTCGTCAGCCATTACTTTTATTCATTTCTCGGCAGTTCCATCGTTGGCTGAATCCGTTTATAGTCTGAGTAAAAGATCCATCGACTCAGATCCGACTATTGCCATTTGCGAGCCACAAATACCAATTTATTATATCCGCTCCGTTTAGCCTTCATTGATATCTATATTTATTTATAATCGATATTTAAGAAAATTTATAATAGACAGTCATGAACATGAATAATTGATATCATAAATTTACTGTGTGCACTTATTATTTATAAAAAGTAAATGAAACTGATAGTAGTTAAATAGTCGGATATCGAGTCACCTAAACTTCTATTACAAAAGAAATTCGTCTTTGTGACCATAGTAAAAATTATTTGACAAATAGTTTTTGTAAAGCACAAATAACTAACGATCACGCAATTGGTCTGATATAGTTATTTTCATAAATACAAGCTCGGGTAAAGTCACAGCATTCAATCATTGTACAATTTGTCGTAAGTTGAAAAAGATATAAAAATGACTACATTTTAGCTCTATTGACATAACAACGCCAATTTAGTCGTATTTAACATCTACAGTAGATTAAACTCATTTTATTTCAAAACATAAAAGTGAAGTTAGCTGTTTCACTTAAATATTAACTAGACTTGAAATAGAGAAGAAGAAGATTAACTGAAAAGCTTTAAAAAAAATTTAACCTTTCTGAAAATTCATAGTAAATAATGAGAAAACAGCCTACACCAAACGTGTCTAATAATAGGCATGTTTTTACACAAAAACACCCATTACTTTCGAGAGCCACCAAATTCACTTATCTCACAGACATCTCATTAGATTGAACCGACTGAGAACGATCAAGCTTTATTTTAATCTGGTATCTTTAGATTAAAGGTTAATCCTTCACGTGTGCGAGGACAATCGAGTATTTCTAACAGAGGACTGACAGAGAACTATATATTGCTTCAGTGCTTTTAGGGTTTCTAAAAATAAATTATACAATTAGTAACACACATTAAGCAAAATAGATGATTGAACAGAATTATAGTTTTGAAAAATAGATTTCATGTTGAAGGTTACATTTTGACAATACGTCAAAGGACTTTGGGATATTTTGTATTACTAAAACTTTTCCCTACACTATATTTCACCAACAGATTATCAAAATAATAAACCGACCCACCCGTGAAATCTCTAACCGGGGAGAATGATTCTTCAGTGATGTACGCAAGAGATAAGCGGCTGTCAAACCCCGTGTTATCCGCAGATCAGCAGAAATAAGTAACGGAGTGTTTGCGCTATCTACACGAGGTGTGCGAGGTGACGGGATGGCTCGCGTCACGCCCCCTCACGCCTAAACACGTTTTAAATGTATAAGGCAGTTGTTCGTATTATTTTATCGACTCGTTGGCAAGGCACGTACCGCCACTTTGTTCTGTTGGAGGGCGGGGACGAGCGAAGGTCCTCTTAACTTTGACTAAGAGAGGCAACCTCTTAGTTGTCAAAATTAAGAATGACGCAGGTGCCTCGTGGAAATCATTATGTAGTACTCGATTGGCCCTCTCGAGCAACAGCGAGCCTGAGAGGAGCGAAAGTAAAGTAGTCGAAGTGACATTTAAGTGTAACGTCTCATTGTTATCTCATCGCTCGGCACATTATTCAAGTTGGACAAGTACAAATTGTCCTTGTTACGGTTATTAAGTGCGGCTACAAACAAACGTTCGCATTGTGCGCTCTAGATTTATTTATTTTATTTTCAAAGTTTTTACGACTGCTACAGAACAACGGGCGAAACAAATATTTATTAGAACAATTGCAAGCAAATTTTATTTCATGATAAATAGTAAAAGTTACAATTCCCTTATTTAAATGATTACTTTTATATATATTTACTTATTCATTGCAAACCGCTTTATCTCAAAGCTTCTAAAACGGTAGTATTATTCATATGGTACGTCTTATGCACAAAATGGAAAATAAAAAGGCGAATATTAACAAAATACATTATTAATTGTATACTCAGCATCATATTTATTTCTAACAACTATATCCAAAGTTTTTTATGGAACAGTGGGCATGGCTAGCGTCACTACCGGACACCTATAGTAAGAGTCACAGCCCGTTCAACCCCCTTTGAGGAGAATTTGAGCTCTGGTTATCTCACTCGTTTAGGAAAAAGTAAGGAAACTGTAAAGATATATAATAATATATAATAATAATAATATAAAAAATCCTTAAATACACGACACGAACGCAAGTATTTTCATCAATAGATTCGACGCAATATTCCTGTTTAAATCTTCGTTACAAAACAACAAGGCTAATAACGGACCTTGGTCGGACTGCACACAGGACATACATACTCGTGAGGCATATGGAACGAGCGCGTCACTGGATCGTAATCTTAGTGCAAGACACATTAGTCAAATTTAAATTACAAAAAATATTCCACCCGTCGAAGTCGATTTTTCCTTTTCAAATTCTTCTCCACATTGCCGTTTTAATAAAACGAGTTTAGAAATGTACCGAAACTTTATTTTTCTTAAAGATTGTTTTCTATCCCATACATGATTCATCATAGACTTGAACCTATCTTATACGTCCCAATGCGGCTTATGCGTCCTCGTACCCATCGTATACATATATAGTCTACGACATAAATATTTATCAGATGGGATCGAACCTGCAGCGATTAGCATATAAGGTGAGGATTTCTCCACATCATTTAGACAATGACTTTTTAAAACTATTCTAATAATGGTGGCTCCTATTGGATCTGGGGTAGACAGCGGGGAGAACGGAAATTTTAAAACTTCTAGCAACTTAATGTGTAATGATCTAGTTGCAATAACTAAATTTTTCTAATAAAATTTCACCAATAAGAAACCTATATTAGTGACAAGTGAATAAAACCTTAAAAACCGTATCTATTTCTTTTGTTGGTGAATAACGCAGTCCAATAAATTTTGCTAGATTCCAGTGTTCACAGTACTTTATCTTTTGGTAGAAATTTCGTTATTCATGATATTTCGTGAAATTTTTATGAGCAATAAATTACGAGAGAAGAGAGATTCGCAAATTAATATTTGAGTTGATCAAACTGAGGTAAGATTAGAAATGTTCTGACTGTAATGTGAAACATTAAACAGCCTTAAAATTTACGTTTATTATTGCCTTCAGGTGTGTGTATAGAGGGCATGTTAATATATTCCTTGTGTCCTTGTAAGGTTGGCAATCATTGTGTACTAACTTTGAACTGTGGTTAGGCTTGCGTAAAAGTAAAATCATTTCTAGAAAAAAATGCTGAAGGGACGGTGGACTATTTCAAATCTCTTTTACGAACATACTATCGCTCACAAACAAGAAGTGCGAAAGAAGGGTGCTCCCACTCTTTTAGGCTAACTCAATTGTATTACGCCAGTTCAATTAGCCAGTTTTAAAGAAAGATGTTAACGAATAGAATAATTACTTGACGATAACATACATCGACTGTACTACAGCACTGTCTTCATGTATATTCATTATATTACAATAATTTTCTTTCCAAACGTCAGCAGAGAAACATTGTTCTAGTATATTGCTTAAGTTGTAAAAAATCTAAACGCAAAGATTTAGCTTAGGCTTAAAACGGCTCTTCTCTCGTATTAACATTTAAAAAGTATTATATATCGCTATTGAAACTCATCTACACCAACTAAACTATCTACATTTAAAGCTCGATCGATACGAGGTAGTTCACGGGGCTCCAGCTAAAAATATACGGAGCATAAATTCTTAAGAATACGTATAGCCGATTACTAATAATAGATGTTTAGACGACGATTAGTTATTAACAACCACTACACTTGTGACGAGCTCCTTCCTCGATGTTGGGCGCATTATTACCGAGCGACTTATGACATGTCGGTTTATTTACAATCTTTTGTTATACTTTGTTCGGTTGTATCTGTTGCTACTTTTATATATTTATTTTGAAATTTTAGTGTTCTAGTTATCTATCTTGGAACCACACCTTGATAAAAGCCTGCCTTACGTAATATTTTAAATTAACATCTTGTATTATTACCACGTGTAGTGCCGGCTAAGAATAGCACCACCCCATCACCTCCCGTGGGTGTTGTAAAAGTCGACTAAGGAATAGTACACAGAGGAAGGTCCTACTGAGTACCCAACTGTGTACACTATCTCACTGTGATCGCCAACCCGCATGGTCTAGAAAGTGACAGGGCAGAGGGTGCAAAGAATCCTCGGGTGAGATCGGGCTACGACAAACGATGACTTGACCTGGCAACATATAACACGTGCTCATTGCGGTCCAACGAGAAAATATTCGAATTGGAGGAGGAATTAAGCGGGTTGCGGTGGGATATTTTGGGCTTATCTGAAATCTGTAGACAGGAGGAGGATTCAATATACTGCAGTCCCTCAATTTGTTTCATTTCTGGGAGAGCGATCATCAGTCCCAAGGCGGTGTCAGGTTCTTGGTACATAAGCTCCTAGTAAATAACGTGGTCAAGATCGAAAGCATGTCGTCGAGAGTTGCGTACCTTATACACAGGACAACTTAGAGGTGTTCGCTGAAGGTTATACAGGTATACGCTCCGACCGCGATACACTCCGATAATGAGATAGAGACTATGTATGAGGACATTACTGGTAGTAGGACCATACATATGTGTAAAAGTTACTACACCACTGTTATGGGGGACATCAACGCAAGGTTGGGTAAACGAAACGGAGATGAACTACGGGTGGGACAATTTGGAATTGATCAACGAAATCACAGGGGTCAACAACTGATTGATTTCATGGAGACGGAGGGCCTTTACATAATGAACTCCTTTTTCCAGAAGCATGAACACAAAAAATGGACTCGGCTGAGCCCAGATGGTTTTACCAAAAATGAGATCGACTTCATCATGTCGATGAAGAAGTAAATATTTAATGACGTCTCTGTGGTCAATATAGTTAAAACTGGAAGTGATCACCGACTGATTAGAGGCACATTGAATATCAACACAACACAAGATCGCGACTGATGAAGTCAACGCTCCGACCGTCACCTGTTCATATGCAAAACCCCGAAAGTTTTCGGCTCGAACTTCAGAATCATTTCAAAGCCCTCGAGGTCTGTATTGATACAAACGAACTCAGTAACTGGCTAGTGGAAACTCTCCGAACGGTCGGGTGTCAGTTACTCAAAACCCGTCCCACAAACAGAATGAAGAGGATTTCTGACTGCACTCTCAAGTTCATGCTGGAAAGGCGAAACATGACTCTGCAGTCTTTAGTCGATGCATTTAAATACCCGTAGCTCAACAGACAGATATCTAAGTGTCAGGGAAAAGACCTACGTCAACTTAATACTTTCCATATTCAAGAGGCTATAGAGCGAAATCAGGGGACAAAAAATATTTGCACGGGCACTGTCTATTGTTCAGAGCCAGTTGACAAAACTGAGGACCGATGATAGCCGAATTTTAACGTCGAAATCCGAGCTTCTCAGTGAGGTGGAGAGATTCTATTGCCAGTTTTACACGGCAACACGGGATCCTGTTACTGACTTACCGAAAGATCCAAGGGCTAAGTTAACCTGACGCAATACCGAAGACATACTGGACGTTAGTCTGTGTGAGATTGACTTTGCTCTCAGACATCTTAAAAACAACAAGGTACTTGATGAACACCGAGTTACAACTGGGCAGGTAGAAAACTGGTTTTGAAAATCCTTTAGGAAATATTTAATTTCGTCATACTCAAAGAGAAAACATCTCAGGCATGGCACAGGGCTGTGGTTGTGCTTTTCTTCAAAAAGGGTGGCAATACCCTGCTAAAAAACTATAGGCCTTTCTCTCTTCTGTGGCATGTCTATAAACTGTTCTCGAGAGTCATCAAGAACCATTTCGCATGCAGATTTGACGACTTCCAGCCTCCCAAACAAACCGGGTTTCAAAAAGGCAGTACACTAGACCACATTCATACGCTGCGGCAGGTTATACAGAAGTCCGAAGAATATAACCTTCCACTATACTTGGCATTTGTAGACTATGAGAAAGCTTTTGATTTGATCGAAACTTGGGTTGCGCTATAATCTCTCCAACGGTAACAAATGGACTATCAATACATCGAAGTGTAAAAGTGTTCATATGAAAACGCTAGTATGTCAGTCCGTTTACAAGATCAGAGCTCGAAACCTATCAAACTACAGCGAGGTATAAGACAGGGAGTTGTAATATATCCGAAACTGTTTACTTCAGCACTGGAAGACGTTTTCAAGCTTCCAGACTGGAATAGACTTGGTATTAACATCAATGGTGAGTATATCACCTCCCACCCTTAATTAGCTGATGATATAGTTGTCATGGCTGAAACCGTAGCAGTTCTTAGCACAATGCTTGATGACTTCCCTATGGGGGAGAACCTTGGGGGAGACCTATGTCCAGCAGTGGATGTCTTTTGAATGCGATAATGATGATGACGATGCATTTAAATTTAAAGAATAATATTAAAAATTAATACTAAAACATTACGTTTAATTAAAGAAACCTTTAAATAAAGAGAAGACGAAAGGCGTAAGAACACATATGTCTTGTAATATTTCAAACTACTGCGTTGTGTTTAGTTGTGACTTATAAAACAAGTGCAAGTTACCAGCAAACTGTTGACGATAATAAAGTTGTAGCCAGTGTAGCGTGTGCTGTCGAAGCTGTTTGAGTTGCAAATACACATTGTTGCATACGAGATGTACGTCAACTTTCTATCGAGCCTAAAACTCTACGACGAAAACCAACATCCTACTTAACCGTCCTAAATGTCTTCATGAGTAGTAGTAATTTGAAAGATCAATAAGCAATCATTTACCTAAAATTTATTTCGGAATCTTATTGTTTGCTAAACTTGATTTTCGTTCATCACGCTTTAGATTGTCTAGACTGATTCATTAACATCGATCAAGAAGCATTATTGTGATGGATGACATAGTAATTTCCTCCTCATCCACCCACTTCATATGAAGTAGTGAGATGACGGCATAATGACGATCCGTTGGAAGGAGCGGCTACTTATTTAGTGGACACTCCTTGCAGTTGTAGTTACTGTTCTTTTAAAGAGGTACGAAATATAATATAATATAATATCATATTATAACGCCATCCTTTGGATCATAGGTACTTGACAAAGTAAGAAGATTTCTCTATACTTTAGCCGCCATGAAACTGCTTCATAATATACAATGAACAAAGTTTGCTTATTTTACTATAATAAAAGGAGACTACACTAAGTAATCACATACATTGAAGAAACAACTATCAGAATAATAAGACCATCACATCGTAGATCGAAGTAGGAATATAAATAGGGCACATTTAATTAAATACGTAAAATGAACGAAAGCTAACTAGTTAATAACAGAAGGTCACAATGAAAGTAATTGATGGTGGTTTTTTGTCCTTAATAATCATGAATATGAGGTTCTGAAGCTTCCTTGAATAACGCGTTATAAATAAGCCACTCTACTCACAGAGCTAGAAAACCTCTGCAATAAAGCTTAGTGAACAAACACGACAGTTCAGCAAGTTAATGTATATGTTGACAGCTAACGACACGTGGTGTTCGTGTCGTGCTATCTCTTGCTGCAGTGAACAGCACTTTAGCAAAAACCTGGTTAAATATAAATAGTTGCCCGGCTCACGTGAACTTAAGTTTTATAGAGTGTCGGACATTGTGGATTGTTGGTGTGTCGCGACGGTCAAAACTAGGGTTGTCAACTCCGAAAACAACTATCAGACATTACAGGCAATCATTCATAAATTTCTTGTCTGGTTATTTTTCTCAATTAAAATTTGCAATATAAAAGTATTACTCCACTTGTATCTGTTAATGTACTTTAATTGTTTTGTAAGACTTGCACTAGTGTATTATTTGTAAATTAAAAATCACAATAAAAAATTACAATTGACGCTAATATATTAATGACAAAGACGTTATTATGTATATTAATGAATATGCTTTTTATTTATATACGCATTACGAGTATAACCAAGTATAATAAGGAAACCCCTACTTATGTCGTGTAAGGGAGACAATAGCCAACAAAAACTTTTTCAAATCCTTTATATTGTGATGTGGTTGCTATTGTGAACTTTATTTATATCTACAAATGGGGCTTTAAGTTTAGGCTCTGACCTTTCACCACCTCGCCACACTACTATTCACCATCATATTGTATATTTTAGGTATTCCTTTTCTGGGATATATTTTCTCCGAGTTTCAATATCTGGGAAGCTATATTTTATTTTTTAACACACAAATAAGGTATTTGTGCAGGTATAAAATTATAATTACAGTATTATAATCTCAAATTTCTACTCAAACACAATTCCTACGCAAGTACTATAATAATTTTGACTTTAAAATCATGCTATTCTCTAGTCAAATCACGTTTACATTTACATTTTTCCTTTATTTTTTTTTATATTAGGTCATTTGGCTTACAAAGATGATTATAACACTTAAACCTTCAGAAAACATCACGATTGTAATTTTAATACAATGATTTACTGAAGTGTCCAGCTAAAAACACCCCGTAAGTAATTACTTGCACCTGCAGAAAACTAAAAGATAAATATAGTCTACGTTTACTATTCAATTGTAATATTAAAATTGAACAGAAAGTTTGCAATTGTTATATTAGATACGTGTCACCTGTCATATGGATATTTCTCTATAGAAATTAAGTCAAAAATAACAAAAAAGCTGCGTCACAATGAGTTTTGCTTCTGCTTCGGTAAATTAATTCATAATAGCATTAATACTCACAACGTAATATTCAGGATTAAAATTAAACATTCAATATCTGCAATGTATTACAAGAGCCAAAGAGCCATCTGGTGATAGGCTCAATCCTAAAAAACCTTAGCCAATATGTACTCGTTAAACAATCTTGATGAACTATAAATTAATTTAATTGAATACACGAACGAGGAAGTGCAGTTAACTTGTTACTTTGAACAGAAATCTTTAGCGGTTTCAACAGGTTTCATTGAAAGTGCATACATGCCTTAGGATTGACTGATCTATTAGTTTGGTGGGTAGTGATACTGGTTGTAAAATCAGTGGCCGGGATTTCAATTTTCACTAAAGATGATTAGGTGATGAGCACGTTTGTTTCTTCTGAGTATGTTTATAATTTACGCATACTTTGTTTGCTTCGAAATACATAAATATATATATTAGCAGTCTGTTAACCACAAGCTCTACCTAGTTTGAAATCAGAACACCGTATGTGAAATGTGTATAAAACAAAAAGAAAAAAACAATTCGAAACTGTGGTAACCCTAATTATAACGTGTAACGAGCGCATTATGTCAAACCGAATCACTAACATCACACGCCCACCTCCACGGCCTGGCTTATCTCTTTGTGACACGTCTGTAGCAACGATGGCTGTGACACTTTCAAAGGCTTCGTATGAAAGAACCTTAGGGGTTTCAACCACTTTATTGTAATTTGTCAAAAATTGCTAGGAAAACAAATAATATTAAGACCCAAATAATATTGTCAATCTGTAACAGATTATCACATCTTATTTTTTAGGCCTGGTTGTACCAGTAGCGATACCGTTTTGTAAGCTTACGAGTGAAACACAAAAAAAAAGTAGTTACAACGATTTCATGTCGAGCAAATAGTCAGTCACATACAATATTTTTCACTCTTTCATCAATGGCTTCATTACAGATCTCATAACATATTATATACTAGTTTAAGCATAAAGTCAAATACCTAGTGTTTTTTGATTTTTTAAACTGTTACATAACTAAGTGAGAGACCGAGACCTTAATGATCTTAAAATTCAAAGCAAAAAATGTATATTAATTGCGTGAGTTAAGTCTCGTACTAAATCTACGATAACACTAAATACATTTGACATTCACGTGATACAAATCGAAACATATTATGTGACGTACAGCTCGCAGCGGTTCCCTAGAAATTGTGGGTGTCGACTTACATACGACGCGTATAAAGGGAAATATGGTAACTTATTCATGTTACTTAAAATGTAGCTGGTGAACTTGTCTTTGGTGTCAACCTTGTTAGTATTTTATACTCTCTCTCCAGTCTCTAGTTTGCTTTAGAATTTTATACTCAACGATGACGATAACGCTGCACGGTAAAAATAGTCTAGTTTATTTCACTAAACACTAGTTTTCATGATTCATAAAACAGAATAGAATTATGTAAGATATTTAAACTCAAATTTGGTTGCAATACATCTAACTTCGTAACGCATAAATTTCGATGCGGTCAGCCTCGACGGAGAACGGCCACCTGCGCAGGGGATGTTACGAGTATAGTGCACAACTGTGGCCGCAAATACTCACACTCTTTGTTCCTTATTCTCACAATCCGATAGAAAGGTTATCCGACACGACTAGGAGAGATCAAGCGCAGGGCTGACGGTGTTACGTGCTCTCCGATGCACGGGAGCTGAGACCTCAACTTCCAATTTCCGGGCTGTTTTTGACCCGACACTGGAATCGAACCCGAGCCATCTTGATCGGCAGTCGCATACGTTAGGCCAACGAGGTTGTTAACGAGTTCAATGTTACATTTGTAAACGAATCGAATCGTTATCAAATGTATATTGTTCCTTCAATTTAAAGTTATGGTAATAAGAGATGTATATTAGAATGATCTATTCCTAAAATTGAATTACCTACATAAACTTATATTTTTTGCTTATAATATTTACAGTTCAAACATGAATAACAAAGATAAATTGGAAGATTCCTTTACAATACAGTGGAAATAGCAGGAGGTACAACCAAGTGATTTTCTGCATCATACCTATAAAATGTATACATGTTCCAATACACATGTAACAGAAGTATTTTACTATAAGCATAAAATAAATGAATGTAAGCTAGAGAAGTGCTCCAATTAAGTATTTAGATATAAAAGTAAAGTTTTACATTCAAAGCGAGTCATAAAATTGAGCTAGTCTTAATGAATGGCATGCCGCAGAGCGGTGCGAGCGGACTCGAGTTATGATTGAAGCAACTGTCTCTGCCTCCTCTGAATCGTTATTGCCACCTATCAAATGTGATGCACGACTAAATATTTTATAATTCTATGAGAAAGTTGATTTGGTTATTACGTCTGCAAAAAGATTTTATGTGATTAACACACACATGTAAATAACCCGTACTTAACATTCTAACTGTGAAAGTATGGCCCGCACCTATCCGGCAACACGCAATAGACATACTGCACTTTCGCGGCCAAGCCGCTAAACTGATCGTAATGAAATTTTGTAAGAAATTTTTGATTATTGAGAATGGAAATGTGCTACTTTTTGCTATGGTAACTGTCATACGTGCGGGCGGAGCCTTGGGCAGTATTTTATATATTAGACTGTCGTCAGCCAAGTCTCTATAGTAATAATTACACAAATAAATAATAAGTATTACTTGTTTTGAAGGATTAATTGTAGTCCATTTTCGATGAAACTTAGTAGTTTCATACATACTTGCCCATTGATGTGGTTAAATTCGGGTGGATTTATATAACTACTGAGAAATATATCATTATTTTGTTTTTTTTCATTCCATATCTGTGAGATAAATTAATATTGTAAAAAAGACTACTTATCATTATTTTACTAACTTAATAACTACACAAAACATATGCCACTATTAACACGGTCTAGCAATAACAAAACCTTTAACTAAACCGCTACATTGTCATAAAACTTAGTCCCATTATAAAATTTAATATTTTTATGCTCTCTGTATAAATATTTTTACGTAATACTTCCAGATGTTGATTTTCTCTTCATTCGAACATTGTTCTATAAATAATTTATTATCTTTATTCAATTAATAAGCCTTATTATATTTAAATTTCACAGATTTCTTCGTAGACTTGAGTCCGTTGAACCTTCAACTTCATTAAACCTCTACAGGAAATTTGAATTGAAAAAAAGTATATGTATTGTATGTAGAATCAAGGTAATTGTAGTTAATTTGATTCTTGCTTGATAGAAGATGAGATAGTACGTACTGTTCTTTTATCTGAAAAACGTCAGGAATGAAAATGAGAATGTTGAAATTAGAAATTGGGCAAGGTCAACCTTAAGTCTCACCACTGACGCAGACCTTGGAGCCCGAGTTTGTGGGGTGAGTAGTAGATATCCTCTACTCCAAGGACCAGGCTAGTTCCTCATAGCCTCCGTTACCATCGGATCCTATAACGTGGTCCGATGACATGGTGGAGGATGAGCTAAACCGAGCCGTGAAGTGACTAAACGCCCGCAACACCACCCCGGGACTGTGTACAGTTTTTACAAGTAGGCCCCGACTTCTCAGATAATCAATTTGGCTGCTGACACGGACGCTAAATGCTGGACGTGATCGAACGCGTCCGCCATGTGTCGGAGAAGGTTGCCTGTCGGCGGGGAATGGCGTTGGCCGCCGTTAACGTTTTTAACTCCCTCTTGTGGTGGAACATTAGAGAAGCACTGGTGTATCACCACTTACCTCACAGCCCGTAGGACTTCATCAAGGCCTATCCTCGCGATAGATCCAAATCCTATATGGGACGGGACGGTGAAAAACATCAAAGAGAGCGGGTAAGGCCAGGACGAGCTCGAAATGCGGCGAAACGCTCACCGACAGTCATTGGCATGTGCTGTTGGTGCTGTTCTGCTCAACCTCAAAGCTTGAATAGGTAGAGAGAGAGGTCGTAGCAAACTATAATAGCCAAATCATTGGGCCGGGCAGCCTCTGTGGCTTCCCCCAGGACATAGTTTGACTAAGCGCGGAGTTGATCCTGGAGGGATCTGAAACAATATGATCCGGGTCCCCTTAGGAGTAGGACGCCTGAGAACTGCCGCCGGGGTGTTTTTTAGTGGAAATACCATATACTAGGCTCCTAAAAACAAAACACCAAAGGGATTTTTCACCCCGTCAACAAAAAAAAAGGTGACTGTTTTATTGTGCTGGCCTGAGTGCTCACCGTTTTACAGTGTTACTTCATGTGCTAGTCAATCCAAACCTGGAACTCATTTGTTTCCTTGCATTTGTTTCCCACCACTTTAATCACGGATCCGCCCTTTAAGCGAGGTGTGACAAAATATCTTACCAGGCCACCACAGTGTGGGTTACCAAACTGCATTGTCCGTATTCGCAATGAGTATTTGAAATTTGAACTTAGAACCTTTTCCGGACATTCTATATTCCTTTAAGTTAAAAAATTTTTGTAAAAACTTTAAGTTAAAGATTTAATATACTGTACTGTGTAAAGTTTGTAGTATCAATAATCTTGAGAATTACCGGCTGCCGGTACCAACTCCCTGCAACTTACGTAACAAGAATAGGTACAGGGGGGGCCTGTCTACTCATAATGTACCTTCTTCTTAAAACTTTAGAGAAGAATAGAATAAAAGTTAATTGATTTCATCTGTTTTAATAAAAGCGTCATCTGATGCTTGGATTTCGCATGGATTACCAAGCACTGGTTTTCAATTTAAACCTTTGATTTTAAGTGCTTGACTTGAATCTGAGTTGAGTGATTTCAAATAGTATATGTAGCTGTAGAAACAAATGAAATTAGCTACTTTTATTAGTCGATCTGGTGGCTTCACTATACGAGATGGATCTGTTGTTGACACGTGGCCAAGACTCATACATAGGGTTCACATGAATAATATACGGCACATAATCGATTCGAACCAGTATAACCACAACTAATACTACTAATAAAATGCCACGACTCAAATAAAACAAAAGGTAATTTGAAGAAACTGGCAATTTGTTACTTAAATATGTGTGTGTGTGTGTGCTGTTGCCGAAGTACACTGCACACAATACAACTTCGGCGTGATTAAACATTAGTAATCAACAGAAACATTCCAATAATGCATTAACACAGCAGTAAGTAGTGACATGTCTCAAAGGCTGCGGGAGCACCATGTGCGCAATGGACTAAACACTAACCGGGTATTACATCTACAGAAACACACAACTAATACAACACAACTCCACGTCCACTCGCGACATAACCCGTTATGAGTTTTCATGATAATGGAAATCGCAGTATCGTCTAACGTGAATATTTGAATCTAGTTACGGTGTTAGCTATTCTTTTTGTGATTAAATACAAAGCTGTAAAAATATGTTAGGTTATATTCGGTAATAAATCGATAATTTGCTTTTAGTGACGCTGAATTGTATTTTTGGGCTATTTAAAGTATTAAGTTATCCATCCTCAGCGGTGAGAGTCCGTGAGTTTACCGTATTTATGTTTAAAGTTCTACACTTACATATGGTCCAAGAGCCCGTGAGTGCCAGACCTTCGTCATTTTATAAAAGCTGAAAGTTCTTCTATGTGTGTCCCTAGTACAGGTAAGAATGATCCCCAAACATGAAGCTGAGGCAGCGGTGGCTTTGGCAGATAACAGGCAACAAAGGTATGTAAAATTCCATCTCAAATTCGTCATAATATAAAACTTGATTTTTTTATATTTGATTCATAATAATATCAAAACTCGCGTTGCTCATTGCCAGACAGTTAGTATGGTTCCAACCCTCTGCCGGACACCCCTAAACTATTATAATTTATAATTATACTTACGTTATATTATAAAACCTAAATTTAATATATAATTTTTTGGGAGCCTATTAAACTATGTTTATATAGTAGCCGGACAGTTTCGAAGGTTCTATCATCTTGCCAGACGCATTCAAAGTGAGCAATAACGGGAGAGCAAGGAGCGAATACAGTAACTAAACGTTATATTATAAAACCTAAGTTTCATATATAATTTTTTGGGAGCCTATTAAACTATGTTTACATAGTAGCCGGACAGTTTCGAAGGTTCTATCATCTTGCCAGACGCATTCAAAGTGAGCAGTAATCGGGAGAGCAAGGAGCGAATACAGTAACTAAACGTTATATTATAAAACCTAAATTTTATATATAATTTTTTGGGAGCCTATTAAACTATGTTTATATAGTAGCCGGACAGTTTCGAAGGTTCTCTCATCTTGCCAGACGCATTCAAAGTGAGCAATAATCGGGAGAGCAAGGAGCGAATACAGTAACTAAACGTTATATTATAAAACCTAAGTTTCATATATAATATTTTGGGAGCCTATTAAACTATGTTTACATAGTAGCCGGACAGTTTCGAAGGTTCTATCATCTTGCCAGACGCATTCAAAGTGAGCAGTAGTCGGGAGAGCAAGGAACGAATACAGTAACTAAACGTTATATTATAAAACCTAAATTTTATATATAATTTTTTGGGAGCCTATTAAACTATGTTTATATAGTAGCCGGACAGTTTCGAAGGTTCTCTCATCTTGCCAGATGCATTCAAAGTGAGCAATAATCGGGAGAGCAAGGAGCGAATACAGTAACTAAACGTTATATTATAAAACCTAAGTTTCATATATAATTTTTTGGGAGCCTATTAAACCATGTTTACATAGTAGCCGGACAGTTTCGAAGGTTCTATCATCTTGCCAGACGCATTCAAAGGCGGTCCGAATTGTACTCGCAGCACTTACGACGTTTAAACTGCTAACGTGTGGACCGATTTAGTGAGCGCGCGATAACGATGAAAATGATGAAAATATTTAGATTCAATTAAAATAAATTAATTTCTCTGTAAATTTCTTATCTTAAAAAAATGTGTCCTTTGGTATAATAAACACTAATATTTTATTTACTTTGTTTCATTGGCTTTATAATTTTAATAGCATTGACAATAATAAACTTCTTAAAAATGAAAAATAATATCAATTAAATTATTAGATTTTCGATATAATTGACATTGTATGAGAAACATTTTACTCAGTATTATTTTAAATATTTGTTATTGAAATTGTAAAAATTAATTAATGAAATTTCTGGATTAAGAAAAAAATAAACTGCAAAATTTGAAATTAATAACAATGGGTGCGCAGTGAAATCCCGCAATAGACTAAGCGCTCTGTTTCATTCGCACTAGTTACTGTATACGCTCCTTGCTCTCCTGATTACTGCTCACTTTGAATGCGCCTGGCAAGATGATAGAACCTTCGAAACTGTCCGGCTACTATGTAAACATAGTTTAATAGGCTCCCAAAAAATTATATATAAAACTTAGGTTTTATAATATAACGTTTAGTTACTGTATTCGCTCCTTGCTCTCCCGATTATTGCTCACTTTGAATGCGTCTGGCAAGATGAGAGAACCTTCGAAACTGTCCGGCTACTATATAAACATAGTTTAATAGGCTCCCAAAAAATTATATATAAAATTTAGGTTTTATAATATAACCCTTAGTTACTGTATTCGCTCCTTGCTCTTCCGATTACTGCTCACTTTGAATGCGTCTGGCAAGATGATAGAACCTTCGAAACTGTCCAGCTACTATGTAAACATAGTTTAATAGGCTCCCAAAAAATTATATATAAAATTTAGGTTTTATAATATAACGCTTAGTTACTGTATTCGCTCCTTGCTCTCCCGATTACTGCTCACTTTGAATGCGTCTGGCAAGATGATAGAACCTTCGAAACTGTCCGGCTACTATATAAACATAGTTTAATAGGCTCCCAAAAAATTATATATTAAATTTAGGTTTTATAATATAACGTAAGTATAATTATAAATTATAATAGTTTAGGGGTGTCCGGCAGAGGGTTGGAACCATACTAACTGTCTGGCAATGAGCAACGCGAGTTTTGATATTATTATGAACCAAATATAAAAAAATCAAGTTTTATATTATGACGAATTTGAGATGGAATTTTACATACCTTTGTTGCCTGTTATCTGCCAAAGCCACCGCTGCCTCAGCTTCATATTTGGGGATCATTCTTACCTGTACTAGGGACACACATAGAAGAACTTTCAGCTTTTATAAAATGACGAAGGTCTGGCACTCACGGGCTCTTGCTCTAATACACGTGTGATGAAGCAAATTTTTCTATGATGCCTAAGATATACCAGTTTTTCTTCAAAAACTATAACGAACATGTACATAAAATACATGCAAAGTTTATATTTTTCATTTTTATTCAATCATGATATGTGCAAGACCCACTTAGTCTGATAGTCTTGATCATCATAATAAGAGAAATCAGCTACTCACGGCGTAGTAATGATTTTCTGTAAATGGGATGTTTATGTGATTCCCCTATCATATTCGTAAATTGTTACCATCTAATGACAACGTCACTCGTAGTATAAATTTTTTATATTAGCAGTAATTTTAGTCCCATTTAACATAGCTTATTATACAAGAGTTTTTCAAGAGCTGCTTAAAATTCATTGGTATTTTGCCTGAGTCATTTATGAAACACAAATTAACACGACAAGGTGTTCTCTCAAATATATTAAATATAAATGTGTCTGCTTTATTTCACACATTTTTTTCTAAAAAAATTTAAAATTTATTCATCTCTCTTTAACTCTTCTTCTCTTTAACTGCAAATATTTTTTAAACGTCTCATAGTTTGCACTTTCTTAATACAATATGTACACTCGGAGCTATTAGGACCGCCTGCATCGGAGGCCTGTCACCAACTAATTGGCTAACAAAGTTAATACTTTAAGAACCTGAATTATTTACACACATATTTTTGTAATAAACATGGAATTGTTCACTAAGTTTCAGTTAACTTTGACTTATTTTGATTGCTGTAATTATGTTGTTTTCGACAATCTAATTAGTACAAAGTTTTACAACTTTCTTTTACTTATTTGTTCGGCATATAGAATAAATATTTGATCACTCGATTGAACTAAAGTTTTGAACTAATTAGCGTCGGAATGTCATTCAAAGTGGCTGAGCAACATTTCCTCTTTGTAGTTAAATAGCTTTGTAATTGAGAGAAGAATTTAAAAAGTGGACTTTACAAGGCGGTTGTATTTCTTGAGCGAATTTCGTGCAAAAGCGACTCACCTGTCGGTTCCATCAAAGCGTACTATTTACGTAGATGTTCGGTATCGTTCTCCACTTCATATGTGTAAAAATGTCACAGAGAAACTCTCATATCACAGTTACGTCCTAGTGACATTCAAACTTGAGCGACACACCTACGCATTCGTACAGAAAGTCACGCGTTTGAATCATTTAGTGCTTCCTGGTACGATTGTTAAACTGCATTACACGATTGTTTCGGATGTGTCGCGTGAGTTCCGGCGGAATTGATATTATACCTATATGAGAAACATTCAAGTACATGGACACACAAACCTCTGTTCGATAAAATAGGTACACAACGCGTATAAAATAGTGAAACTGCAAGTCCTATATTCCAATTATAAGAACATCACAGTTGTATTGTTATATAGGTTAATTGATTTTCAAATAAGTAAATGGTTTATTATAAAAGTGCTTAAATTGTACTACACTGGTGAGTACGTATAGAAATTAGTAAAGGTATGACGTGACGGTTTTTCGTTTAAAAGACTATCCAAATAGCGGTGCTTTAATTTTTTTAATATTTTGAAATAAATCAATAAATATTTTGGATATTTCACACACAACGCTATTTAATCCAAAACTAAGCAGAGCTTCAGCAGAGCAGAGGTCATACAAACATTTAATTCGATCGAATCGAGCCTAAGACCTCAAGCACAGCAGCTGCATACACTACCACTGCCCAACCAACGCAGTCAAATAGCAAATATAGTTTTTGATATTATTAATAGTTATTTATTTTAGCTACTCGTACATTTAAAACGCCTTTACACATACTGTTTTTACTTTTCTAAGTTATATTTATAACAAATCAAAATTACGATATAATGAACTATGTATGCAAATAATATAGCAACGATCACCCAAGATCGTCCTGCGTGATACGGCCCACTATAAAATTATGTTAAATAACAAATGTCAATAAATACATGCCGAGGACAGGTCGATTTCAATTTAAATGGGCTCTAAGTCTATAAAAGACTGTTTTAAATCCGTCGGGTACCGCACAGAAATAACTTTAGCTATAAATATATACATACATATGTACCGAGTGGTATTGTGTGGAATCAGAAGGAAGGCTGCGGGGAAACTTTATTACTTTCTTCAACAATACGATAAGAAGCCTTCGGTGAGTACGGAGGCTTTAAACACGGGCCTATATTACTAATATTGCCAGCGTAGATAAACAATATCGATATCCATCGTAGGGCTACTTTAAATTCAGATGAATTTCTAGCTTCAACCATAATGTACACATATAAATTTTATAGCACAGCTTTCTTTGTCTCTTTAACGATATACTGGATATATATATATTCCATACTGTTATACGAGTATATACATTTATTTCCTGTAGGCGTAATATGTATATCTAATCGATTTGTAATGATACATTCAGTTGCTTCTTTATAAATAATCGAGGCTATGGTGTTTCCCTTCATTATCAGTGACGAGTCCATTGTCTTTAGATTTTGTTATTGGTTATGAAACTACGTTTGTTTACAGTGACATCGATACGACACGTACGGGTCACGCTTTTAATTAAATTTTTGGTGATCATTAATAGATATGAAATATAATAATGAGTAGGTCAATAGAGCAAAAGTTAGAGATGCCACAAGTCTGGGCAGAGAACTGAGATAACACTAGTTTAAAAAAGTGCGAGTCAGACTCGCCCATGAAGGGTTCCGTAGCAGCGATTTATGACGTACTAAAAAAAACTACTTACTAGATCTCGTTCAAATCAACTTTTGGTAGAAGTTTACATTGTAATGTACATCATATTTTTTTAAATTTCATCAATATCTCTTCTTTTAGAAGTTGCAGTGGGAGGGAGGACACATTTTCCCTATTTTGGAAGTGTCACTTACGCAAATTATTCAGTTATAAAAAATGATATTAGAAACCTCAATATCATTTTTGAAGACCTATCCGTAGATATACCACAAGTATAGATTTGATGAAAAAAACAAATCAGTTTCAGTTGTAAGTATGGGAGACCTCAAAAATGTTTTTTTTTTATGAAAATTTTAATGTGATTCACAGAATACATCTACGAGTACTTACCAAGTTTCAACAGTATAGTTCTTATAGTTACGGAAGATAGTGGCTGTGACATACGGACGGACAGACAGACAGACAAACATAATGAATCTATAAGGGTCCCATTTTTTGCCCTATGGTATATTACCATGGATATGGAACTGTAAAAACTGTGACTAACAAATTTTTTTTGTTTACGTTATTTCTAGTTCCATGTTTAATGCAATATGTATACAGGCGATTGCATAGGTGTTTAATTAAAACTACTACAAAAATGTTCACCTCCTCACTTAAAGCTATTGTTTCAGGTACTTTTTTTATTTCACTGAAAATTCAATTTGTACAGAAATAATATAGCCATAGTACTGTTCCATATAAATATTTTGATCTACAAATGAAACTGTTGGAGCACAAAATATTCTATAGTTCAACAACGGCCGTCACTCGGGACTGGGATATAGAGCTAGTAGGCATTAACTCTGAAACCAAACACTTCGTTTTGCGGTAGTGTTTAACAAAATAATAATATTGCGTTCTGCACACTACATTACACACAGACAAGATGAAATAATAAGACTGTGAAGACAGATTAAAATTTTTGAACGTTAATTATTTAGGAAAATACATCTTTTACGGCAGTTTTAATATTTGTTTTAGTATCTTTATTTAAATATCGTTTTTATTATTTTTTAATTTGAATAATATTATAGCTTTCCAAAAAGTAAGAGTTAGTGGTTTGTAAACAAAATCAGTTGTTGGTAACACAATACGTTTCGTGAACAGCTAATTTTGTGTTATAAATCGATGATGAATTGAGCTTTTGATGTCCCTCGATTATTGCCCCAGTCAGATGTCGGAGGAACTGCGACGGTTCAATATTTGTCGCTACTCTCGGTACTTAACAAATGTAAAATTTATCGGCTCGACGTGATATTTTTACAACTCATTAGCGATAGTGCGACAGTTTCCTTTTACAACTGAATTAATAACTGACGTTCCTTCACAAAGTCCACATTCGTGTTGTATATCAATTGGCTGTGATAATAACGCCGTTAATTCTAAGTAATTTACTATAAAGAAATCTAGTTCGATCTTAATATTTCAAAAACGGAATTACGTTTAATTGTTTCGTTTTCATTCTGTAACTTCTGAAGGCATCATGTATTTCTGCGTACACTTCGTCAAAGATTGGAACTCCATGTACATCAAAGCCAGTGAAACTGTAGACAATAGCTATTTTTTTTTAAAAAAAATTTCGTTCATTTGAACCACAACATCATCTAGTTTCAAACTAAGCCGAGCTTGTGCTATGATAACTAGACTGACTGATAGAATACTTATATAAACTATAATTATTACTGAATAGTTATGCATAACCATATTTACACATTCCCAAATTTATAACTCAATTCTCTTATGAATTCATTATCATTACTATTTGCGAAATGCACAGATTTTAATAACACCTGAAAAACTTGAATAAGTTAAGCGCTTTAATGACTTGTTACTTCTAGTATTTCCTGGCACTTTCCGAAACATGAGTTTCTAATGGTCATTGACTATTGATGGAGTTGAAGCAAATCTATCACCAAAGTGTGGAGATTAGAAGCTTGTGGATGCAATAGCATTGGAGGATTTTCTATTCTAGAGTGTCACACACAACACGAAGGAAAGGTTTAGTATACTCGTATAGATATTTGTTTTGAGCGTAGATAACATCGGTCAGTTTGGCAGGGCACGCACAACACCCGCTCTGCTTATAAAAGTAAAAACGTGTTTGAGAAATTATATTTGAAACTTCGTTTTATAGTAAGAAGCTAATCCTAACTTTACACAGGTACTCGTATACTCTTTTTACGACTACAGTAAAACCAGTTGCAAAAGTATTTTAATACTATGTTTATTTTTATTAAAGTTTAGTCGTTTACTTTAAGTTTCAATATTTGTTACAATATAAGTAACATCAAAACCATAATGCTCTTGGTATTGATTGTATCTCGATATATATTTATGAGTGTTAATGATAAAGGTTGCGCCTGGCTTCCTGGGTATGAAAAACAAACGGTCCATAATTCCGAAAGTGGAGTTGATCGGCACTCATATCTAACGTCTGCTTCGTCTCGGCCTGGCCCTCAATTCACTAAATGTTTACACACTATGTGACATGTGTACCCGAGATACCGTGAACAGAACCCATGCTGTTCTAGAGATGCTATATGTACAGAGCCCAACACTAGAGTATTTTGAGCAAATTTTGTGTTTTTTGGTGATTTTAAGCTAAATATATTATGTTTCCAGTGATATATAGTCATAATTTAAAAGATAAAAAATTACTTTTGCCGACTTAGTTTTATTTGTTTTACAATAATAACCAACAAGTCATACACTGATATATCCTTAATAGTATCTTGATTTCTCATAAAAAGGCTAATTATTGACTTAATTACAGGTAACCATGATGTGGAGTAAATAAGGAAATATGCACAGATAACCCACAAACTTGGTACTTTGTAAGATATTTACAGAATGACTAGTTCTACCAATATTTGTCAATAAAATATTTACAACATTTGATATTAAACACTTCACGTGTTTTCACAAATTCCTTTTTCTGGTAACCATACTATCCTTCTTTTAAATTTGTTGAAAATTATGCTTTACCGTTTAGTTTCATTCTCTATAAAAGCGTGTATATTTTAGTTTTTAAATTACAATTCATTATTTAGAAAATCTATTTGGTAGTAGGTATGTACATATCTTATGTATTGTGTAACGAATACTGACAACATTCATAGTAAGTACGTGTTGTTTATACTCGTACCTATAAAGAACAATTTTAAAGTATTGTTGATAAATTCAAAAGTTACTTAATAAGCAGTAGACTAAACCGTGCTCACTAACCTGCGTGCACAGAAAAGGGGTCTTTAAAATGGTGTTAAACTCCTAATTATTCATGCGCGAGTATAGTTGGTATTTAAGCACAGAGGGTAGTGATTCCGGTAGAGCAATGTCCTTCGCTAGTTTTACTTTTCTCTAAAACCAACACACGCGTTTGAATTTTAAATGAATCTCTCTATTTCAGGGCAGAAAACGTTTACACGTTACATATATAGCAGGGCCAGGATCGTAAGTATATTTACATTAGTATCGGTCTTTATTTACCAGTATATGAGATCAAAGCGAAGCTTAAAAATATTTTTAATTAGAAAAAGTAGTGTTGTAGGATATTTTTAAATATAAATTTGCTAATAAACCCTTTTTCTACAATTGTTCTCAATATACTTTTTAATGTCCACAAAAAGTCAACGTGCGTGATGCTCAGTAGAGCACGACGACTATACTATGTTTGACCATAATTTGGTTATTGACATTGCCTCATGGCAGTATAATAAGACAACAATGCTCTGACGTGCTTTTCTTAAGCTTTTTTTATTACATATTAAAGTGTCAAATCAAGAACATACGTTTCAAGAGTCAATACCTATACAATTTACGTACTAATTTTATTAAAAAAGTATAAATGATTAAATTGTTGTTGCTTTAATTGTGTAATAATATTATTTAATATGACTATTTGTTTTAAGTATAAACACTGATGTAATTTTGCACTTTTCGTAAACGGCTATCTTGGTACCGACAATATTCTTGAAAGCTATGTTTTGGTTCTAACATTCGATATGACATTGTGGGCTTCAATGTATGAAGCTGGAGCAGCGGTAAGCACTATTTTGCTAATTAGGTTTAAAGGGACATTACAGTCCGCTGTAAATGTACAACGTTTCCAACGTATGTACCTATATTATACAATCAAATTTTCCGCACATCGTTGTTGTATAAAATTACAAGATTTAAAGTAACTAAATGTAAAACTTAAATGTAAATATTTAAACAATAAATATAATTTAAAAACTAACAAACAGGCTTAGAGAAGTTGGCTACAAACAAACACAATTCAAACATACATATGAAGCTAATAAAAGCGTGTTAAAAACAAAATAGCGTGCTGTTGAATACTATTTTGCGATATGTAGGGTACAAATTATTTTAGTACGGCCATACAAACACATGCGACTGTCAAAGCTCTGACTGAAAAAAAATAATTTTTTTCGATTTAGCTTCAATCCGATATAGTACCAGCGCTGGACACAGAGGTTGTCACAAAATTGTCAGAACAAAATAAGTTTGGAATTTTAGTGCACGCAATGCTCCGGGTTTTGGTTCCCCGAAATGTCAGTCGTACAACTTTATAGGTAGAATTTTCGAAGCGAAAGTCACGGGCTCGTGTGCGGAGTTGGGACGTCCGGTACCAGGGGCGGCTTACGTGCACTTGAGCCTTTGTTTATTGCTCAAACTATGACAGTCCCTTTGAAATCTCATGTCGGAACTTGCGCGAGCTTCCACTTGCTCGTTATAGACATAAACGTACGTACATACATCGAGAGTACGTTCTTAGACTTAGTTTATTGGTCTGTAACAAAGCGTCGTTCGGCCTTCGCTGGCCCGGGTTATGTCCAGCGGCAGCTGCAAGACGAATATGATTCGTTATGGCCGACGATTACTATTCTGCGTGCGTGGCGCGGGATTGCCTTATACAATTTCAGGGCTATTTCGATCTACGACCGTAAAAGTGACCGCTATAACTCTTCGTCCACTAGTAGGGACACTCGGCCTATTTCGACTCATGTTTTAGTTTCTATGAATGTATGTTGCGTGTAAATTGTAGCTCTCGTCCATTTCTACAGTCACAGTCGCATCGCATTAAATATTACGAAATGAATTTCCCGAAACGGTATTCCATTTCGTAAAGGAGAATATTTTGAAATCATCGCAGTAGTAACACTACGTCAATAACGTGACGTGAGTCATTGTGCGCACCGCATCCACAGTCGTACATGTCCGCCATAGCGCGCTGCGTACACTTTATTTCGTACATTACTGTAATGAACTGTGAAATAGCGCCTTCTCTGAAATATAGCGCAATTATTTTTTTGCGAGGCGGTATGATTGCGCCGAGACGCGGTCCTATATCACGTTGAGCGACAAACTCGCTCCCCACGACACGCCATTCTTCCCCCGATTCTGCGCAACGTGCGTCCTCAGTGTTAACATATGCACCTATAACGTATATTAAATGACTCGGACGAGAGCCGTTTAGTTTCACAAATAAAATCCATGAGTTCTTTTATTAACGTTAGTTTACATTCTTCAGTAAGACGAGTGTTGAACGCAAACAAAAAACTATGAAACGATATGAGAGTTCTGCACAATACGAAAAGTTTTTGCCCTTTGTGTTTGGGAGGGTTCGAATCGCATCGAGTTCTGATCAAATAGTGGCTGCGGAGTTACACCCACAAAAACTATTCTCGCAAACGTCATCCGAGCCGCGGAGCTAGACGCGCCCAACGCTAGATATTCCCACTAAGTTATTTTTGATGGCCAGTGTCGTAGCAAGATTAATAGCGGCTTTTGTCACGACAGCGGGACCTTAACAGTGATGTGTCTCAATTTATATTCTTTTTATAGAGCTGAGTCGGAGAGTTGTAAAGTTTAGTGGGGAAACAAAAACAAGTTTCAGTCGGATGTGGGTCCGCTGAGGGTGTCGAGCTGCACCCGAATATGTCCACTCCCTTATCACTGACAACTCGAGGCGTAAACAAAACTTAGTTGTTAGGTACTTTACACCAGTCTGTATGTACAAAAGGGATCAACTTGACACGTATTGAAAATACGACTTTGAGCCTTGCTGACGCAGTGTGATATACGCAATAAAACATTAAGCTTAGCTTTTAATACAGCTGCCGACTTATGACTTTTTTATTTCGTCTTTTCATCTATAATGCAAAATTGTTGATTGAATTAAATACGTAGTTTGAATGTCAGTTGTGAGAGGGAAACGCTGCAAAGATGGATATATATTGATATTGATGATAAATATTCATATATATATTGATTGATTGATTGCTGATAACTCAAGTTACCATGTTTAAAGTTGCAGTCCATAAGTTAAGTGCAAACATTCTCTTACTTTTAATTAAGATAAAGACTTTATTTTCAGTATTTTTTGAAGTAAAATATCATTGTGCGAATAACATTAACGTTACTATTACGTTACTACGTACTATATTACGTTGTTTACGTTTGAGCACTTCTTTTAAGACACCTCAAACTCAACAATGTCTCAACGATTATAAAAGAGTTGATGGTATATACAGAGTTTCGTGAATAAGTGAAATAAATCATAACAGTCTCACTTTAGTTATCTTTTAAATAAAAATCTACATGAAAACCTTCTAAATACTTACAATAGACAATATAAAAAGAATATACATTGTTTGCGTTGGGGGTTACAACAAATGTCTTGTGTAAAATAAATTATTCCAAATACCTTATCTGTGGAGAACAAAGAATATACATAATAATAAGATAAATGATAAATAATAATAATAAATAATAATAATAATAAATGATACTCCGTGTAGTACAGACCATAGAGGATATAACTGTTGTCTAAAACCATTTTATGTTGCATAGAATTGCGAAAGTTAGCTTTGTCGCTGGTAGTGGGCAATTATATTCTCATTTCTTATTCATCATCTGAACAATTGCAATTGTATAAATGGTCTGATAAGTGATTAATTAAATGGTATTAACGTTTGATAGAATTAACATTAAACACAGGTCAACCCGTATCTGTAACTCTAAGTATTCTCACAAGTACGTTGAACTAATCATACTAATAAACTAAGCACTTTAACTACCAAACGATTGTATGACAACACTATGTTCATATAATTTATAAAAGTAATCTCTTTAGTACAATAAAATGTGAGACTATGAGCGAATTGGCTCAGACGTTGTGACTAATCTCCTTGTAGCTTTGTAAATCGATGTTCATGGCGATCTTAGCTTCCGCAACATCGAACTGTACTTAAGAAAACCAGTGGTGGAAGAGAAGGTGATATATGGAGTAAGTCATCCAGATCACACCTATTCATGTAATGCATAATTAATGTGATCCGAGTGTAGGCGTGACTCTACGACAGCTGTTGTGACTCTCACCCCATGACATTATTTAACTTGACATGTACGCTGAAAGGGTGTTTCTTTCCACATAAACAATAAGCTTATCTTCTAAGCATCCCGATCACATATACGACGATGGAGAATAAACTAGGCAACGTTCTACCTCAGATCAGTTCCGGAATGATTAGTGTACTGATTAGCTGCTATTTGCTTTAATTGGAGCCAAGCAAGACTATTAAAATAGTGTCAGTTCACTTAGTGCATTTATTCTCGGCAAAGATATAAAAGTGAAATAAATCAGGACACGAATTTAGTTGTATTTTAAACGTGATGCAGTGCTCAATGAAATCTCAAAGAAAGATGATCTGATTACCGGTAATGATTCTGGGATTTTTCTAATATACTTGTACTTCAGTGGAAACAAGTCAAGGCAAAAAAGAGGGTTCATTGCTAAGGTTAGCACAGACTGGTAGGTTTTTTATCGGTTTTCCATTCTCTAATTAAGATTGGGTAACACCTTAAATTATTTTATACATTAATTTTCCTCCTTCAATAGCTATTGATTGTGCAAAATTGTATCTTGTTTCGATAAATGTGGTCCATTAATGTGTCTTCAGAGAAAAGACGTTTAACTTTACCATTGTGTAGAAATATAACAACACGTGGAGGAGGAAACACCTGAGAGATAAGTAAATCGCTTTCTGATTGCATAGAGTTTTAACGGGTACTCTGTAGGAGTATTGACAACAGTGAGGTCAGAAGATGGTGTCCTGGCCTCTCGTACCTGACAACCCCGAATTACTTTAAAAAGTTTGCCTAAAGTGATGAAGAATGACCTGCATTATTATTTTTACAGTATCATGATATCACTCAACAATTGGTAAATATTGCAGAAAATTTTAACCAGACGATTAATTGTAATTTTACCTAACATTCCATAAATACGTGGAGACGATTCGCGAGAAGAATTCACATTTGAATGAAATTCTGAATTACAACCCACCGTCATATACAATGTTCATTTATACATGATATGCGTAAAAATAGTTTTTATGTTTTTGGGTTCATTTTTATTACAAGGAAGGGTACTTACAGAGAATATTAAACTTGCTTTGTCAATCTCAACCGACAGTTGATTCAAATGCTGCTCTAGCAATTTTTAATTGTTTTATTCAGTTAAAATACAGCAGAATATTCAAATTTTTAATTTTTACTAATTAAATAGCGTTATAAATTGTTTTACACATGTTTTTTTATAGATTTATACTTTTTTCATATCGTGACGGGTACCGGCAAGTAAATTTCAAACAATTGTTATAATTCAAAATTAAAGATAATAGCCATTAGGAACGTAAACAAAACCTTTATCTAGTTTTAAAAAGTAGAATGACCTTTGAAATAATTAATACTGAAACTGGGAAAGCAAACAACACATGTAATAATTACACCGTGATTACTTACATACCTATAATGCTATAGCTTTTGGATTTTTTTTTATGAACATTCCACTTTTGACAACAGAATCACTGAATTCGCCCCCCCCACTATTGTAGAATCTTTATTAAAAATATTTTTTTAACATTGTTACGAATCTATAATCTGCAGTATATTATATATGATAAATTTGCTTGGGAGTGTTGCTGTTCACTCCGTGTGTTTGAAAGTGTTTGTGATTCATGAATTCAAATTGAAGTAATTACTGAAGTAACTTTTTTATGTATATAAAAGTGAGTTTAGTCTATATTTGTAATATCCGTTCATATAAAATATCTTTCTGGTAGTTTTGAGTGTTTCCACGGCCCACCCAAATGTGCTATTGGCGATAGTGTCGCGCTTCGGGGTGTTAATATTGACTAACAGTGGTGAGGCGACACGATGGTCTTGGCTCGTAAACGGCCTCGGCTGTATGGGCAGACCGACACATAACTATGCTTCTTTCTTCAAAAGACTATCGAAGACCCTGTGCTATACTCACATAGTCTTTATTTAATCAATACTCATGGGCTAAAAAAGGTACCTCTGTGGTTTGTTTCGCCATTTCTTCACAGAGTGAGTCCTAGGAAGTACCGGCGCCATTTAGCTGTTACGCCTAACTTGTAAAAATATGTGTAAAAGATTTACTTACAAAAATAAATACTTATTTTGGGCTGCTTAGGTTTATTCTGGTTTCATTCTCTCACATATTTTCTCTCCGTCATTAATTTTCCCAAATATTTCAATTAATATTTAAAACATGAACTTTTCACAAAAGATAAAATAAATAAAATAAAAATTATTTATTACTGAAACAAACGAAAATTATACATATACGACAAAAATGTTTAATTTTTATTTGTGCTTAATTAGTTACAAAGAAAGTAAATAAGTCAATAGGGAAAGTTTTATTCTAACTAAAGTGAAGACTATTTCTTAATAACAAAATGCTATTCTAACTATATCCATTTATCAAAACATGTAGCACAATTGATTCAGCTCACGAGGTAGTTATTTATAAGCTCGTAATACAGCCGGGAGGCCCCACGAGCTGACGGCAGGCGGCGGACGCAGGTGCGCGCTACGACCTGCTGGACATAGTACCTATTCGCTAATATGCGGCGCGATTAAATGTCACGCACACACACACACACACATACACAGACTAAACCTGATCTGTAATATGTTAAATTAAATTAAATATGTTAAATTACTTCAATGTATGTTTGTATTTTCTGGTGACTTGGATTGAGCTTCTACTTTTGTATGACTATTGTTGTTGACTACTATGCTGAGGGTTCAATTCCCGGACTCAATGTCTGTATGATCTACATATATTTGTTGCAGAGTTTGAGCGTTTTCTGTGCATAATATGAATACAGATACAAAAAGTATGTAAGATTTTTATCGGCACTCGCAATCCAGCACGCGCTTTGGGGCTAGATGGCGTTATGTGTCAGGTCTGCATAATGTAAAAAAATCTCCTAAATGAGTGTTCGTTAATTAAATGATTGCTTCATAGATTATTACTTAAACATGTAACTCGATTGGTCAATGTATCATCTTCTATCTCTATGTTCAGTATTTTGAGAAATGCCAAAACCGTCAAAGTAAACAACGTACCTCACGATCACTGGATAAAATATTATTTTCAATTTTTCAACTGATATTTTTGATATACTAAGTCACTCCAGCTCCCGAGTACACCTGTAAACTCTGGGTGCACTTATTTTATAACACAGTATGTATTTCAAAGTTATACGTTTTAATACAGTCTCCGAGGATGACCCTCGGGAGCGCATAACAAAGTTCTGGCAGCACATCTCTACACACTATTCTAATGTATTCCTTTGAACGAATATAAATTAAGTCCTGATTTGAATAACAAACAAGGAGGTGGCTCACGACTTGTTACGTTAATCCCCGAGAGCAATAAATGTACACACAATTAATTATCGTTACATTCACCGAAATCGAACAAACGGAGACTTTTCTACTGTTTCATAGTTTGATTTGTTTGTATTCATGAGATGTGTCACGAGCGGTAATGTTCTAAGCCGCAGTGTGGAAATAAACAGAATTAGTTTTGAAGTAAGGAATAAAAATAGATGAGTTCATAATAAGCAAAGAGATATCTGTTTCTAATCGATTTCAAAACAAACGGGAGGTTCTATCTCCCCTTTTCTTTCTTTTCATGTTCGTTATTCGATATCTTCGACACGTGTTGATTTTCAAAATATTTTTGAAGTGAAACTTCTTTATCGGGGTTGGAAAAAAAGTTCACGTCACATTTTTTCGTTACGCGTCACATTTTTCCGTTACGCGCCATCTTTTTCTTATCCCTACCACGCGTGATTCGAAGTATACTTTCTCGAGCGGAGTAGGGATTGGTAAATGTCTCCAATGTATTTTATTATTTGTAACTAAGCTGTATCATCTATGTTACTTAGCTCTATTCACAACCTAAAAGTAAAGTTTATTTAATAACTGGTTACTGATTAGCTTTCGATTGCTACGTACTGTGATGTAACAATTATTGCGTCATTGATGTGTCAGGTGAATTACATCTGGTCGATATTATCACGTGGGTACAAGCATGAACAAGCTCTCACCAAAGGTGATTGAAAGATAATATTTATTCATTGATATTCAAGATACGTTTTTAAGATATAACAAACATTAACTCTATAAAAATATTTATGATACAATAGGCTAGATGACACCTTAGTCAAATTAGTTATTTTTATCATCTCTCAAAACGACAATTTTGTATGAAAAATATACTAAATACAAAATTGTGACGTCACTGTTCTAGATTACTCAATCGAACAATATGTTTCACGGTATATTTGATTGAAATTCATAATAATAATAAAAAGCCATGTTAATTATATTTGCCGAGATGCTTCGTGATATCAGTTTTAATAAAGTGGACATTGGTATTTATTGACGATACAGTCATCTACCCAATTATATCGAAAAGGATCTATTTCACCTTTCCCCAGTGTATAACATACCTATTATAAATTCCAGAATGTACTCTCCCGTCTTGTAGAGTACACACTAAACACCAGAGAGAGCGAAATGATTTCCAACGTCCTCAGAGGTTTACCGGAGGATAGCGGGCTAGTCTATGTCATGCCCTAGGAGAAACAGTTTAAGTCAGGCACGATGTGTTCCGCGCATGAGTTTCCGGTTCCGAATAACTTGACCTTAATCAATTCAGTCACTATTTATCTTTTGGGGTGCAGTGAGATAGTTATCACACAAAAAAAACAGCGAGAATGGAGCTTTGAATCAGCATCATCATTCGTTAATAACAGCTTTTAAAAAAACACTTCTAGACATAAGCTTCTCCTTAGAAAGAAAATCTTTTAAGAATGGTTGATGTAAAATGAGCATTTTGAAAAGATAGAGGTAGGTAAGTTAAAATTAAGCTTAGTGTTTATTTATTATCAATTTGTAGCGAAAGTATAACAGTTTTATTAGTTATTAAGTTTATTGTCTATGAACGTTTATCGTCTGCTACTGATTAACACGCCAAGTAGTATAAAATGAACTTCATAATAAAATAAATCCTATTAATAGCACACTTTCATAAAGTTGTGGCATTTTATTGTCGCCCGCGCCCGTTGAAACCCTTATCCAAGTCTATAAAGTAGAGATTCTATGCTCCGTTCAGCATGCTTGCTCGTGTTATTTGTAAATGTTGTAAGCCTTTTGCATGCAAATATTATATTACAAATTTCCAATAACCCAATAACCAATATTTAGACACACACAGTTTTACGTTTACGACAGTTTTTATTTTTTAACCTGCTTTTACATGAGCATTCTCAAAATAATAAACAAAAACAAATCAATATTTGCTCAAATGAAGATTTAAGGGCAACAAATGTAACATAAAAAAGAAAAAATGAAGAAAGTAATCACTATTAGTAGAACTAAGTAAGAACTTTTAATAAACTCTATTACGAATTGGACAAGAACTGTTAGAAACAACTAATGATTAACTTTGATTACGAGTACTGTCTATAATATTGAACGTTTGATGCTGCACAACACGCAAACGGGTTGTTCGACTGAACTAATGATCTAGAACCATACGATTAGACTAATCTAAAGTTGTTAGTTTAAAGCCTCCTGTGATACCTGACGAGCGTTCGTTTGGAAAATCTTTAGAGTCTATCAAAATATAAACAATGACCCAAGTGTAACCATTAGACAGTCTAACCGACTTGATACCCGCAACTTTATTTGTGTACAATTTGGGTTCTAATGAATAAAGGTATACTATAATAACTAAGGGACAATGTCAGATGTTTCTTGCGGCAATTGACACAACTCTCGTCTGAATGAATGGCTTGTCTTCTTTCATGGTCACTGAATTAATGGTTTCATGTAATGTAGTGTCTTTTGATCGACTTCTAAATATTACGATTTGCCGTAGGGTCGTATTTTTTATATCTTAACTCATTTATGAACTAATTAGACTTTGTTGTTTATTTGGTTCATACATACAATTTTCTTTTGTAAACTGTTTTAAGTCGGACTGTTTTAAGTTTTAATAATGCGGTAAGAGATTTTAGTTCATTGCATTTTGTAATTATTTGTATTAAATCATAAATTTTCTAGCTTTATACCATAACGAAGCGCACAACACTAGTTTAATGTATTATACTGTCACAGCTATTTCTTTGTATTTTATTAGTCTGTAATCTGTATATATAATAAGTATTATATAAAATAAATAAAATGTATATTTGAAATATTTTTAATAAAATATAACTACAAGACCCTTAACAGTAATAATAAATATTGACGCTTTATTGTGCTGAACGTATAAGCCATTGTACATTTCATCGTACACATATTTAAACAATAAAACAAAAGTTTCACAAAACGAGCACCACTAATCCCTTATGTAGTGTTATTTGTATTGCTTGCAAGAGAAAAACCGCGTCACGACGCAATTTCCATTGTTGTTACGCCGAATGGCGCCCAACGGGTCCTGCGCGTCACGTCCGCGGCAAGAGTTATCACGGCGCAGCACCGTTACGTGCCAACACCCACAGCGCACCATGTTGTGGGAACACGTTGTCGCCTGCCTTCTCGGTACAAGGAAATTGTTTGACACATTTAACATTCATAATTTGAATCTGTGTACAATCGTCTGCGTAGCATAATTATTTTGTTCCGTACTTTCATTTATATCTTAGTGAAACATAATCCGTATCTTGTTATCTATGATATGACAAACTGTTATATCACAAAATTGAGTAGTATTTTGGTCTCGTACAAACGTTCACCCTCATATTTTTTTCTTAACAAAAAGTGCTACAACTAATAGCAACCAGTTTTGACTTTGGTTCGTCCAAATAACCAGTGACAGTTTCTCTAGATAGTTACAATATTCCAACAGGAGAAATGTGCTTCGAAATCTTCTATAAATTTTCGTCTTGTACACATAACTTACTTTTAGTGGGTAATTCTGCGTAAATTTGCATTGCGCGTCTACGAAATGGTCTCGTTTGACTCAAGAACCAAGCGACGATAATTCTCTCAGACAACTAGGAATGGTTGTCATTTATGTTGGACTCGTGTTATTTGCTAGTAAATATTAATTTGCAATTGTATGTATCTCACTACATGTACATATATGTAGATCTTCTACTTTACTTATTATGCGAGTAGTTGCTTAATTTAAGCGAGATACTTACGTAGAATACATAAGTTAGTAAGGTCGCACTTTTAGCTACTTGTAGAGTGAGTAAAACAGGGGTAATTAAACCGTCAATCATAACATGTTATTATTTCGAACCAAAGATATACATTCGAGCATATTCCAAAATAAAATAATGAATAGTACCATTTAATAGTTAACGATGTATTGATCGGTGGTCAATCCAATATATTTGTTTGTTTGCCTCGAGGTAATATTTTAATGACGACTACGTTTGTTAACCGACGCGGGGCACATTAACGCGGAACAATACCTCCGTCGTTGGTGATATCAAATAACTTCGTTGTACGATATTCACTTATTGTGCAACACTTTCGTGCATAAATTGATATCGACACAAGTTTAAGCATAGATATTTTGTATCATTCCAATATACAGTATACCTTTGAGACATGGTCATACCGGACGCTCCGATGGAGGGATATTGGACATAGGCCTCTTCTTAAAAAGGAAATTTTGGCCTCTTTGGAGTAGAAACATGCTAATTTCAGCACGAGCGGGCCGGCTAGACTAGGGCAGTAAGAAGACCAACCTAATGCGTGCGACAGCATCCACGTTATCGTGTTCCGTTGGCACGTGTGTGAGATCGAAGGCCCATTGATACTGGGAGGGATAAAAGTTATCGTGGTAAGTGTGCGAGCCTTACACTGCAGTCATAGTGTGAGTCACCATACTGCCTTGTCTGCATTCATAATAGGTATGGTGACCACAACTCTTGTATTCTAGTCATGCTTTTCATCAAGCAGATTAAAGTCACTTTGATAGGATCTTGAAATGAAAAAAAAATAACTACACCACTTTGAGATTTTAACGTACAATACCAAACATATTCGAGTATACCACTTGTAAAATATTATATCTTTATAAAAAATACAACTTACAGTTTGCTTGGTCTATCTACTTGTATATAAGTTTATTTTGATTTTTAAGAAAATTGACGCAAACACATTGCATAACAAATGGAGTTTGTTATTGACATTTTAGCCTTCTACAGCAAGACAAATAGGAATATATCGGTGTATGTAACAAATAATGGATACGCAAAAAGCTGTCGAAAGTATCATAAATAAAGTGCACATTATGTTACACGTGATGATGTTTCTTTTTATTGTTTTAAGATGAAAATTAAAAGAGTAGCACGAAGCTCTCGCACTAATAACATAATGAGTGCTATTAGTGTTGGCACTTGGCGCGTGGCAAATTGATTTGTGATATACTAGTGTCGAAAGAAAGTTGAAAAAAGTTCGATTAGCATTAGCGCAAGTAACTTTTGTAATTTAGAATATTTTATTGAATTATTTGTAAACTGTATATATTAAATGTTTATTTACGAATATTTTGCAAATTATTAAAGGAATATTTCAACGAACGTATATTTCAACTATATGAGAACCGCGCAGATTCTGTTGCGAAGTGTCATGTACAAAATATATTTATATCCAATAACATGGCATAGTTTGAACAACAATTATGAGAGAGCTCGCAGCTTCAGTACGGACGGCCTCATTGATATCTCACGAACGTGTTTGCTTTTACAAAATATTTTGTATAAATGTTTAAAAAGCCTCAACAACTTTTCAGTTGCTGTGTAATCGTACTCCAATAAGCATTTTAATCAAAAACTGCAAAAATACATTGTAAGTGTCCACTTATATGCATGAAACCAATTAAAAGTAACACTCACATTGCCTCAATTCGATTATGGAGATGTTATAATAACCAAGTGGTGTGAAGTGGACAATATGGACCAGAGCCGGCGCGTTACTGCGTGATAAGTAACTACTGCACCGATTGAGTTGCACTAGCTGAACAGTAAACAGGTGATTCTCGTAAAATAATAATACATACGGCATGAAAATATTACAAAAGGCGAACTTTAAACATTGTAAAATTGAGGTTCACCCTCAAAGTTTGTGAGAATATAGACCAATAAAAGTAACGCAAAATTAAACTCTATCTTCTCAAGTAAAATAGTTAGCATAAAGTTTATAACAATGACAAGTACATGTGTAAAGAGACAAATGAGAGTAACAACGCAACATCAATATTATTATAACTTAAGGGATTATGTTACACAAGAGAGCGCCGTCAAAGCGTGGAATTTAATCTACAGCAACTGTGGCAAGCGCTTGAGATAAAATGGTTTACAAGCAACTCTCGCGGCCGGCCCCCATACTGACCCAAGTTTAGATTTCAAATTGTGTCACGAATTGCTAAATGAGTGTTACTGGTTTCAACGCTCTGCTAGTAAATTCTTATTGTAACGACTAATATTAGGGGATTTACCTGAATTGCTGAGTTCATTAATGAGTTATTTTTACTTGGTTGGGTTCATTATTGTTGATAATGTGACGTCTGATTGCTTATAACGTTTTTAGGCTGCAAAGTTTTAGCAGTGCATACATTTATGTAACACCATCGAAATTATAAATTGCACTTTGATTCTATAAATTTGTTTTATGTTATTTAGATTATGTTAACAAATACTGGTGTTGTACGAACCACATATTCTTAATCATTATTCACCCCTAAGGATCCGAGTTTGATGGGCAACATCAATAAAAGTCGGGATCTTGAATGAAGTAGTTTATTTTTAAGTATGACGTCATCATTAATTCTGTGTAGCATTCAGCAATTCACTTAAACATTGTTTCATACGCTAATTTAAAGCTCATTATAAACACAAACGTACTGAGACAATCGGGCAACCTCCGGCGCCATGAATACGATCTATTGTTAATATTGAATAATAAGAAATCCATGTTAAACGGTCGTTCGACCTGCAAATTGTATTGCTGACGTGTACCGCAATGTCTGTTTATTTAACACGTTTAAAACTAGAATATCTTAAAAGGGAAGTACACTAATAATCTTTCTAATATTGTACTCATTTATGAAAGTTTTATAAAATGTGCCTAAAATTTTGCTCAAAGTTGAAATTTACAGTGTAAACAGTGTTTTGTTTGTTTCAGTTTTGGTGAAAATAAAAACACAATATTTTAACTTGAAAAATACAGCAGTTCTTATAGTTACTTCTTTTGTTTTGTATTTAGTTTATTTGTTATCGAGAAATACCCCTAAAACCTATTTAAAAGTAACAAGTTTTTAAATACATTTTTACGACCCAATATTGTTATCCTGTACCAATTAGTGAGCCAACGCTTGGCGGTCTATTTTTAGTAAACTGCTATACAATATTTTCGCTTACATGAGTCGCACCTACAGTACACCTACCTACAGTATGTAGAGGCGTGTACAGATCTTAGCTGTGTTATTTATAACTGGAAAATAATTAAGCTTATCAGTTTATTTCTGAGAAAACATATGAATAGTGAACATCTCATTTACACAAAATTCATTTAAGTCCTTCACGGTGTCGTTCTTTACTTTAACACTTTAAGACTATCACTTGCTCTAACACTCTAAAACATACATGGTTTTAGAATGTTAGGGTAAATGTTAGTCTCAGCACTAACGCCAAGCGGCACGGTGTGTAAAGCATTTATCTGCCGTGTCGGGGTTCGGTTCAACTAACAAATATTATCGAAGTATGTATGTGCGTATTTATATTTTAAACGTCTGACACAGAGCGCTATCTAGTCACAAACTAATCGGGGCTTGTACTATGGGTACTAGACAACCGATAAAAAAGACATATATACTTTTTTTTGTAAATATTTAGTGTGTGTATGTATTTACAAATGTATGTGGTTTCTATTTTCAGAACACACTCACAGACACATAACACGATCTGTATTATGCAAAGCAAAAATTATGTCGTTATCCTTGGAGTAACAAAAACTATTATTCACAATGGTTTTATTTCGAACTTGTCACTGGCCGCCACTATTATATTCAATTAAAAGTAAAAACACAAATTCTCATAATAACATCCTTACCTATTGGAACATAACATATATTATTTTTGTATAAGTATTCTTTCAGCTAGTGGAGTGAACGAGCTGTAATATTCTCTGTGTACTAACTGAGCTTCTCTCACTGTTCACGTTACAATAGCACTTTTACTTCATAATTAACCATTCGAGATTATAAATTAAATGTAAAACGTCTTTGATCACGCAATTAAGGGCTCCACTGGAGTGATTGCACCGGAACACTAAGCGACGCCATTACTCAGCGGTACAACCTTGAATGTGCCCTTGACATTATTATCAACATGATCTAAGTGATTATCAGGGAATAATTAAGGAAATAAAAAATACTTTACAAGTAGAAATACTCTTATGCAGTAATAATTACATCACGGGAGCTCCATCTACACATCTGTCACTCACAGTTATCTGTGGCGTTGTGTGCGGTCCCGCTGCCGATTAAGGTTCTGTGCCAACAAGAGCGAACAACGCACAAATATTTCACGTTTAGTTTGAGGCGGATTGTTTTCTTATATAATTGTATTTAGACTTATTTATATTTGTGCTTTAGCAACATTTCTCTTCTTATCTTCTCGAACTCTTTTACATAAAGAAGCACTTAATTTGGACGATGTAAAGATAATTCAGAAATAAGAAACTTGATATCACTTTTCATAAAATGCTGAAAACTAATTATTCCGAGATAATCTCTTTTTTTATTTTAGCAGAAACCATTAGCCGTCATTTTAAACTTAATCTCTTTTTTGCATCTTGGTTTATACAAAATATCTACATTCAGAAGAACTTCTCACACAGCTGAGGGCCATCTACAAGCCATAGATGGCCCGAGGTAGTCGGGGTTCTAGAGATTTCCTTTCTGGGGCACACCTGGTTCCCTGGCTATTAGTACCTGAGACGGTGTGCAGTTTCTGGTCGGTTTGAGTTCCATATGACCACTAGCGGGTGCTATCCGGCGGATTACCGCTTAGACAAAAAAAAACGTTGTAGCTAAGTCAATAGTCTAACAGTTGTTCATGTATCATATTTACATGTGGAGGATATCAACATAAAGTAAGTTTTATGTTGGTGTAACAAACGCTACACAGAACGATACAGTACCGTATAATAATGTATAACACGAATAAGACAAATATCATGGAGACACAAACACAACTGAGAATATAACATACGTAAGCACGTATATGCTACACGTGTCTGGTAAGTTTATAGACCTTGCGTATATCAATCATTACGCGCCTACTTTATGAACCATGTACAAACCTAAAAAATATTTTAGCGGATATTATTACTATGAAAGGGGGTTTGTTTATTCCTTTGTTTGTTACACTATCAGGTCTCAATTGCTCAACTGAAATATTGTTAAAGGTATAAAAAAGATCAGTCCATCATTAAAGACATAGTATTTCTGAGCAACACTGACTTGAACAAAATCTACATCAAAACGATCGAATTCTCTGGTGATGTTAACATATTAATTTGGTAATGTTAACATTTGGTCATTTAGGTAATATAATCTGCGACAGTCTCGTGAACAGTTAATTGTGTAACTGTTATGTGTCAAACATAGTATACACGTTGGGTTTATTATTTATTTACACGTGTTACACGTTTTCCTAATAAATACGTAAGAATAAAATACAGAACATTATATGTTTCATAATTTTTTAATATCCTTAAAGCCTCACTTCAAGTTGACGTTTATCATCGTGAACCGTATACCTACATTCTTTGCATATATGTTGGGTTGTTCGTTTTTTTTACATACATGTTGGCAAAAGTATAGGAAAATACGTAGAGTACTTTTAATCTAAAAAAGTATAGACCTAGGGATTTATAAGAAGATGATTCATAGTCAAGCGAAATACCGACGAAATGAAAATAAAACATATTTATGAAACAAACAGAGCTGGTTGGTTTAGTTGATTCCTTTTGATGCTAACTTCTAGGCGTGACCCGGCTTCTATTTATATACTCGCAGCTATGTTATTGAGATAAACATTTCAAAGTTTTCGAAAGCCTTGTATTGTTGTTTCATATCTCCAATTATATTTTGGGTTCAACAAATTGTTTGTTTTAAAATTGATTGGAGTTTTGGCTGGTTTATTCTGTGTCCTCCTGCCAGATGTCAATAATCTTTGGATATTGTTTTCAAATAGAACTAGTGAAGACGAATGCTGCAAATGTCGGATGGGAAATGAGTTTAAAATTGTAATAGCTTAGAGAAATTGTGGTCGATTATCCGTATTTAAGTTCTATGGTTATCCACAAGAATCCACTCAAAATATTTTATAAATATGTCTATTCATAAGATCCCTATATTTTTTTAATGAATTTTCAATGATCAGTTCATTATTCAACATCTGAATTTCGAAAGAGCGCAAGTTTATAGAGAGCATTCACACAGTCACACGCATATACCGCCTCTTTTTTTTTTGTACTGTGCGGAAATCCCCAGCGATACCACCGAAGGGTGGTTATGTCGGACTCGAACCGACCAAAAACCGCACGCCGCCTCAGGTACCAATAGCCAGGCGACCAGGTGCACCCTAGTAAGGAAATCCCTGGAACCCCGACGTACCTCGGACCAACTACGGCTGCAGTGGCCCCCTCCTGTGTAGAAACCTCATGGTTTCTTTACTGCCCTCTTTCCCCCCGAAAGGGTGCACGCAGTCCGTAGTGCTCGCATTGCCCCCCCCAACCTGCTTCCTCTAGGGTGACAGATGGCCTCATCTGTCACCCCCAGGTCTGCACTTATCCCACCTGAGAATAAAGTTCTTTTTTCGTTGGCAAGATTCCCTTCCAGTGATGAACAATAGGACCCTTGTTAAAGTAATCGTAGTTAGGAGGTCTCTCAATATCTTGGCTCTCTGATTCAAATAATATCCGCTTTGTTTTGTTTGTAATGTCTATAGGCATAGTACTCAGTAACGCGAATAATATACATAACGGCATAACTGTACAGTAAAATAAAATGATATTCCGTAAACCGCTTTCGTTATTAGTCTAATCGTGACGTAATTAGATAGTGTGTAGTGTATAAAACACAATCTTATATCACCAATTCACCGTTACTAAACAATTCAAAAATACACCGACACTTTATATACTTTAAATCAAAATGAATCTGTGTGTGAGAAATTGTCAGGCGGCTGCAATCTGTTATTAACTCTTAAGCTGCCCACAAATTTTCGTGTCTGCTTGTATTTACGTTATGATTCATTCATTGCACAATATTAAGATGCTGGTGTGTGACACGCTACTAGCGTGGATGTAGTGAGAACTGAGCTATGTACACAGATGCAGCTTATAGATAACGCTTATACGCAATACGCACGGAAGAGACCTTGAACAAAACGTTACATTAGCAAGATCCCTTAACGTACGTTTAAGTTGACGCACTTTGTCACTAGTGCTTCAAGTTGCGGCGTTTTTGGGAAACAGAACATTGACTTCAACTGATTTTTAGAATGAAAAGTACCCCATATCCTTTTCTTTTCCATAATATTAGGTTGAGTAGTTAAACCATGAAAGTGAATAAACGAGAACCTTTCTTTCACGTGATTCACTTCGTGATTTTTTTTTGTTTTCTTTATTTGAGAGCCTGCCAAAGTGACTCCACCCTGCCTGATGGAAAGCATGAATAGAATTCAAAAGTTATAGTCACTATAGTCATTGCAAATGCTGACAATGTAGTATGGTGACCCACACTATGGCGGCCTATTAAGATGCTTTTTTACGCCTCACTTGGGGACGTAAAAGGCATAATAGTCATCGTATTACACACATTTACTACGACAACTGTCACCCCTGCATCAATTGGCCTTCCGTCTCGCACTCACCAACGAAACACGACAGCACGGATGTTGTCGCTTTAGGTTGATCTTCTGTGGGAGCGTAGTACTGCCCCGGTCGAGCCGGCCCGTTCATGCTGAAATCAGCGTGGCTCTACCTGGCCACCTGTCAAAAATAGTTTTTATAATAATATTTAAACAATAAACATAAGTTACATGATCGCAGTAGAGTATAAATGAGCAAACTGAATGGCGGCAAACATTACACGTCAACAGGGTAAAATTTAAAATAGTTCTTAAAAAGTAACTACAGCATGTGTTCAAAAGAACTCTTGTAGTGATGACAGCATGCTTTAACACAACCTATAAACGAACAATTTCACAACCGTTTTTCATCAGATATCTTTAAACGGACGCTATACTAACTATACGACCAAATTTAAAAATAAATAAACCAAAACATAGATATATGCCAAAATACGTAGTTAGATAGAGATAAATGAATTAGATAACAAAAGAATAGTTGACTAGATAATGATAGTCGAGGATGTAACAGAAGTTTATATGTAAAACAACAAACTAGAATGCTTGACGCTACTGTAGCGACACAACGTATCTAATTTACTTACTGTCATTGTATATGCAATGTGTGTAAACAAGTATACTTTTGTATAAAAGCAGCGGCACCCGCCGTTAGGGGTCGTTTCCTAGCTGCGCTGATTCTCCTTACCTTCAAACTCCTCGCTTGATTCTCTGCATTAAGTACTAATTAATCCACGTAATTAAAATACGTAATACGTGATGCCATATAATACCATCGAGTATCGATAACTTAGTAATAGTGTTAATAAACAGTATGTACATAGGTAACTTGACTTTAATTCAAAATACACGTATATTGCACTCGTGAATACTTACATTTTGAGATAGACCTATAAACTAAGGTTCTGTGGTGAAGTAGTTAAAGTGATTATCTATTCATATTTATACCAATATAACTACCACATCCATATTACTATAGTCACATAATGTACGTAAGTTGCAGATGGTTTTCACCGGAGTCTGATGCAATAAAGACACTATCTCGAATTAAGCGTGTCGTACGGACCCCTCGTGTATTATTTATACCAGTGACGAGACAAACTAATATATTGTTATCTGTAACCTCCCTGACCCATGATCCAATTATTCCTTTGCTTTTATGTAGAGGTGGCATTTGGTTTTGTATAAAAAGTATTTTTTATACATTCGATTTTGCCATGAATAAATTTACATATATGATCGAAATTTCTTGTTTATGAAAATTGTAAAGGTTATATTTTCAGTAGCCGAAATAAACACGAAGTATGGTTATCGTTAATATACATATATATGAACACTTGTTTATAAAACACACAACGATACTAACACTACAGAGACTAATTATGTAATACATATCCAGAGCTTTTTTATTAGTTAGACATTACAATAACGCATTAAGTATATGAACAATTTGATGTTACTAAATCTAATTCAAAAGTAAAATATACATATGATTTTATTGTGCAGCCAGACTTACTGGGCGCACAACAAAATTATTAATATATTTTTTTAAATTAGGTTACCTTCTATTTATACCTTCTATTTTCCGACGTTTCGAACGGTATTCCGTTCATGGTCGCAGGTAGACTGGTTTGAGCTTACCGATGCCTTCGTGATGCGCACCACTATCCGCCTTTGGTCGCGTTGATTGTTTGTACTTTTGGTATTTTCGTTGCGCTACACTTACATACAATGCCTTTGCACCTCGTATCTTCCCTTCGGTAGTAATGGCACTTGCTGAATACAGAATTCCATGATATTGATAGTCGAAATCCGGCTTTTCGATTAAAATTTTTATATACTATTTGACTGCAATCGCTTCACATACCTTTCTACTATAACAGTTATAATTTGTAGTGAGCACTTGTGATGCATGTAGTTGCTATCAATAACATTAGATCAACAACTTGAATAATTACATTTCAACGGAAACTAATATCTATTTCCTTACCAATGCAAACAATTTGTTGCTATCCAGTGAAGAATCAACAAGCCTACATACAATATCATTTCACTCAATGTCGAGTTTTAAAAGCTACTACTGTGGCTACCGGTTGGATTATTTGTACATCGCATTTTGGTTGAAACTCACTTATTTATTAGAGATAGCGTAGAATCGAGTAGATAATTAGAAAGTTATTATAAAAATAAATCGATTGTGAAATAACTTAACTAATAATCAGCTTATAAATTCAACACGGAAACATTAATTCAAAGGTTTGTCATGCATCGCTTTATTTATATAAATACTTGATATTAATGATCGCTAACAAACAAGTAGAAGATAGGCATAAGTTAAGTGTGATTACTGAACATACTTAAGTTTCAAATAAACTGGTGTGAAGTGAACGTTTAATACATTAAGTCGCACTTAGTGCTGCGCCAGGGGTCGCACTTAATGACTCGTAAGTGACTCAGTGCGTGTTGCTCAAGTGTCTCTCACACTTTATACATAATACAGGTTTTCTTACAATTTATTGAAAGTGATACTTTTAAATACTAATAAATTTAAGTACAATAAACGTAAGGGAAAGTAGGTAACAATAAAAATGGTTTTTAGTTAATTATAAATTATTAGTTATCAAAATCATTACAACAGTGGAATATAAATGAAACAAAATTTAAAAAAAAACTGTTTGTATACGTAGTGTAGCGTCATCAACAGTCTTATACAGTCTATTACAAAAGATAGGCTTCTCCTTAACAACAAGGTTTTGGGCTCCTATACCCAGCTGGCCAGATGGATTGGTATAGGGTTTGTGTCAAGACCTCCGTGTGGCTTGTATTCGTGCCCGGAGGTCCTACACCTGCAGTTAGTGGCGTCACCGCGAATATTATGAGGAGGATCAGTTTCATGAGGAGTACCGGAAGGCATGGAAAACTGTGAAGCTGACCATTAACCGCTCCAAGGAAATTAAGAGAAAGGTGATGCTGGAGGGTCTCGATCGAGACACTTGAGTACCCAACTTGGTAGGGGCCAGCATCGTGACTAGAGGGCTGAACACGGAGGTTGTCCAGTATTTGACACTGTATGGTGCACTGGTATGAACGACGACCCTGACCGTCCTGAATAACTTTACTACTGGCTCACTAGTGGCGCCCTCAGAGGATATTGGCGGTTCGAGTTATACGCGGTACTGCACCATGGACTAACTACGTTTAACTAGTACGCGACGAAGGCAGCGTACGCCTTGGCTGGAACTCCTCTGTAGGATTGGTTCATTAGTCGGCCCTTCTGGAGGCTACACATACAAGTTTTGCCGTCGTGGCGGTAGTGTAGGAGTCTTTCCGTCCGGCTGAAGCAGGTTCTTTTCGGGCACGATTACTTTGGCAAGTATCTGCACTCGTTGCTAGCAGTAAATTGAATCCCGCCTGTCGCAGCTGAGACTGCACTGAACATTCGGTTCAGCACACGCTGGCGTTTTGTTCCACTTGGGTGGCGAAGAGTGGAGCCCTCACTGCAGTTATTAGAGGAGATCTCTCGCTACCAGGCGCTATACGCTTCATGGCCATCGCTACAGCTACCGTTAGCGACAGCTATTTTCCGCGGTCGCAACCTTCAGCAAATACCTCATTTCGCAGGAGGTGCCAGAGTAGGCCTGGAAGTAGGATATTCACTTGCACGCAATTCACCGCCGACGAACCGGGTTTCGGACGCGCGTTCATCAACGCTTTATGCCACCCTTAGTGTGGCCTCGTATAGACGGGATAAGTTTTCAACTCCATTCGCTACAGTGACCTGCCACGAGGAAATGACGCCCACGTATGCCTAAATAGAGAGTGCCCACTTTAGTGTGGGCAGGTGCTGGGAGGGATCCAGATGGTTTAAAAATAGCATTTTCCAGATCACTCTTATTCCAGGCGTCGAGTGGCACACCTTATGGTCTCGGTGGTGTGACGGCACGTGGAAGTCTCCCCATCTAAAAAGAAAGGGTTTGTTTCAAGTTTCCTGTCTCTTTGCAGGGACCTTGTCTTGCAAATTTTGTTCCCTTAGTCACCACTTACAACACCTATGTAAATAACAGGGATGGTCACACTCTGTATTTTTAATTAATCTGTCACTACACGGAAAGTATAGTGTAGAAGTGCATAGTCAGAATATTTCTCTATCAAATACAAACAATAGCCACTCGTCTAGTATTGTTAAAACACGGTGCAAATTTGCAAAGTTTTTAAATACACGTTGCATTAAATACGAGTATAGTCTTTTAAAATATGGTATCCGAATTTAAAGTCAACTTTATTGTTACAGAGAGTGAGGTGGCGCGCGCAGGATGTGCGCGTGCGCGTGGCGCTTGCACGTCTTCACTGCCGCCATAGTGCTCGCCGCGCATCTCATTAAAGGTAGGCTTACTACTATTTCAATTATGATCCACATAATTTTAGAAATAAATAAATAATTTAATATTTCGGACATTTGACACACAACGCCATCTAAGCCCAAACTATGCTTATATTATAGGTACTAGACAACAGATATACATGTATATATTTTTTTAAATGGAGAGCCTGCCAAAGTGACTCTACTCTGTTTGATGGAAAGCGTGAAGAGAGTCCAAAGGTGATGGTCACTATACTCATTTTGAACGTAGACAATGCAGTATGGTGACTCACACTGTGGCAGCCTAGCAAGATGCTTTGGGATGTAAAAGGTATGACGACTGTCATTGCCACTGCCTTAGCAGTGCCTTAGCAGTAGCCTTAGCAGTGGCCATGACAGTCGTAAGTGGCAGTGTAAGGTACTTACCACGATAACTGTCACCCCTGCATCAATGGGCCTCCGGTCTCACACTCACCAACGAAACACGACAGCACGGATGGTGTCGCTTTAGGTTGACCTTCTGTGAGAGGGTAGTACTACACTGGTCGAGTCGGCCCGTTCGTGCTAAAAATCAACGTAGCTCTGCTCGTACTACCTTGGAAAATAAAAACATATATAGTTTTTTTTTGGAAATACATGCATATTATACATAAAATTATGTAATTATATATATTATACATATCATACATAGAAAACACCTAAACTCCGAAGAAAATATTTGCAGATGATGCAAATATCTAGCTCGACCCGGGAATCGAACCCGAGACCTCAAGCACAGCAGTCGCATACTGTGTCACCGAGGCAGTCAATGAATCGCTTAATTGAACTGCTCATTGCTAATAATTACACACAAGATTACTACAGCTAGTAACGCTTTCAACACTTTTGGTGTTGAATACCTACAAACGTATTTGGAAAATGACGATCAGAACACGAAATTTCATTGAACGATATGTTATTAACTACAAATATCAACGCCCTAGATCAAAATAACAGTCATAACTGTGTCCGCGAGAACATGCGGCAATAGCCACTGTTCCATTCTGCGTAGAAGGCCGCCCATTACCAGCATTTACGAGTATTGTACGTTATCAAAAGAAATGGCACAGTCGAGCTGTAATATCGGTCTTTGTGTCTTTTTTTTTTAACTTGTGCGAATTCCCTCACGCCGTCTCCCACCGGCGTTTATGGCGGCGTGGTGTGTCAGAATCGCACCGACTAAAATCTCTGAGCCTGAGATAGGAGGCATCCAGAAACAGCAGCGTATAACGGCCGGTAGCGAGAGACCTCCTCCAATAACTGCAGTGAGGACGCTATGCTGCGCCGCCTAGGTGGAACAATCTGTCAGCGTGTGCTGAGTCCTCACTGCAGTCGCAGTGTTGACAGGAGGGACTCAATTCCCTCATACTGACCGAGTGCAGATACTGCTCGAAATCGACGAAGCGTTAGACGACGGGAAAGCCTCACGCCACTCGCATATCTCTTCGGGCGGGGGTCGTATGCCGCTACCCGCCTGGAAGTCAGCCATCCGCCGATAAACTCCAGCGAGCGCTTCCGCCTCCAAATCCCACGGGGGAGTTCCGGCCAAGACGTACGTCGCCTCCGTCGACACGGTGCGGTAACGGCGTATGGCTCTAACCGCCAATATCCTCTGAGGGCGTCAGGGCTGAGCCTTATTCTGTTCAGTCAGGGCCGCCGCCCACACCAGTGCACCATTCAGCACCATTGACTGGACAACCCTCGTGTACAGTTATCTCGTCGCAACACTGCCTCCACCCGAATTGGCCAAAAGTTGCCCAAGGGCAGAAGCAGCACCGACCAGCTTTGAGGCAAGCTTTCAGAAGTGCTCGTCAAAGAGCCACCTGCCGTCGAGGATCAGGCCCTGATATTTCAGCTGAGCCTGAACCGGTACGAAGATCTATCTTGTGCCTGTCCTGACCTTAACATCAGATTTATTATAAATTTATATAATTCCTGTTACGTCACGTTCTACTACTGGATATTGTATTTGTAAAACATACACATTTCTGAATCATCATCAACAGCCTTTAACAGTCCATTGCAAGACATAAACCTCACCTTAGAAAGAAAGTGTTGAACTATACCATGTTGGCCAGACAGGTTAGTATAGGATTTGCTCGAGTTTTTCTTCTTTTTACAGCGATGCTGTCTTGCGTAGTTTGTTCCTTTAGTCGCCTCACCATCCCTATTCACACCACCCACGCGCGGTATAAATAGGGGTGGTGACACTCTGTATTCTTAACTCGTTACTCCACAGACTATACGGGAATAGCTATAAATTATTAAGATATAGGTCACCTACAAGCCAGGTGGAGTGACAATTTGCACAAGATGGCTGGTAGAATCTGTATGACAGCAGCTCAAAGTTATGAAAGTGGCGTGCAATAGGAGAGACCTGTGTCCACCAGTGGACCCAAATAGTCTGATGATGATGATATATTTTTAAATGAATATTGTTAATAGTTACTAGTTATCGTATCGGCCGAATATAGTTAGTGTTATTTGTGATTATAATGGACGTTAAATAGAATTATGTAATCAGCGTGAACAGCGCATACTTCCAAGACACAGGTGCGGCTTAGTGGCACTAGCACCACCTCAGTGTTGATCGACGTCACTCAGCAGCAACCGAGACACTCACTCGAGCGTGCCGCTAGTTTTAATAAATTATTAAATGTTCACAGAAACATCATTTAAACAGTGAAAATATGGCGCACTCGTTTAAAACTTGGTCTTTATTTCTTAACTTGTGACCAACATCATAAACAAGTTTTAATGGGAATAAAAGTAAAAGTTTCAAAGTAACGAGTAATGGTTTGTTCGCGGAGCGTCGATCTCGCCACAATGCTAACAAACGTACGGCGCTGCGTTAATGTAATTTTACCATTTTTTTACTAACAAGTCGGGTTTGTCGTCCATGTAGTGTTAACCGTTACTTATTAATATAACTACGAACAAACTTCAATAACTTGTGTATGTTCAGCATTCATAGCTTTAGAGTAAGTAGAGAGTAAGGTAGATGATATAATTATGGTATAAAATAATAGGATATGAGGGCCGACGAACAACTGTTAACAAATCAAATGAAGCGCTGAAGAGTACCGTGTTACTATCATCTCGGTTATTTATGTCGACATCACGTTATGGTGTACAATGTAAGTCAAATATCCCACCAGGCACTATATCTGTGCAGGGCCTTCCCATGTGATGTGTAAAATTGTGTTTAATTTAATGATTGTCGGTTAAGAGTTTAAATTTTGAAAGAAAATCTACCGATCTCAACTCAGCTATGTCAAAATGTTCATGTACCTTAAAGTAATTAGGCGTTCACGTCACTTAAATGAAATGCAAGTGAGTTTGAAAGTCAAGTAATAAACACAGGAAATAGTTAGTTGTCCATTAATTATGTTCATCGCTCGTTTTCAGCACGCTGTTTATTATGTGAACTTGCATAAATTTATTTATCTTCTATAGTAAAGTAGCATGTTGGGTAAACTGTATTTTTAAAATGATTTAGCTGTACTATTTTATAGTTAAGCAATATTTAGTTCTATGCTGCGAATTGTGAGAACTTAATTAAAAAAAATTGTGTGTGTCAGCTCCGACGCACGACTGGAGTTTACTCATTTGTTTACTTATTTGAACAAAATATTTTTTAGAACAGTGACATCTATGAAGTAAGGCCAATATTATTACAGAGCGTGATAAACAGTTACATTTTAAATTTAATGAATAAGGTACTGAATCATTAATATTACGCTAGACGGTGCTATTTTTGAATAACTATCTCATATCTTCTCTGCATCACCCAATCGGTTGACTGGCAGAAAATGCCTTAGGCATTAAGTCCGCCGATGCATGTATTTGTGCATAAAGTTTTAAATAAATAAATAAATTTAAACGCGACGATTACACTAAAATAATTGAACTTTTTAAATGTTAAGTAATTATTATTTAAATAAAATTGAAATCAGTTTACTTAATAGTTCGTTTTTATGTCAATAGAGGTGCTACAGTTGGATTAATTAAATACATTACAGTTATTTATACATCTTTATTTCTCTCTCATAGTTTTAACGTTCGAGTTGAAAAGAGACATACTCTATACACGTGTGTTAGGGTATTAAACACTCATTACCAGTGCAACCGCACCAAAAACGTAACGAGGTCATTCGTTCAGTAGACTTTACACTTCACATTTTTATCATACCGGGAGCCTTATATCAAAACCGATTCTTAAGGAATAAACTCCTAAAATAATTATCAAACAATCATTTGAACACGTTTACATCAATTCGTTGTAACCGACGTGTAAAATTACATATGGTATATGTAAAAGATTTACTTTAATAAATAAATATCCTTTATCATTAATCAAATGCCACAAGCTTGCTCGTTACCAACCACATATATTTACCAAGCTATTTTAGTAAAAATAATTAAAAAATTGAAAGAGCAATCAAATCGATTCGAACTCCTCCCTAGCACATTCTCCATACAAACATACGTGCTCGGTTCGACATCCGGTTGGACAGACGTCCTGCGAATGCAGTAGAATAACAAATTTAGAGATTGCATTTATCGTTCGTTTCAATAAACATAATGAGAACGTTTTGGAGTAATTTTTTAGCATAATTATTCAGGTAATTGAGTGCGCCTCTGTGTTGTGGGGAAATAGTTTTTAATGAACATTATTTGTGATTGGATTACAGCAAAACTGAACAAGCAGCAAAGACTCAGTACAACATTAGCAAGAATTGAATGTAACTGTAACTAAGTATCACAATTATATTTCCCTTTGCGCGATTACTATTATCGATGGGGTTACGAAAACTATGCGCATGAACTGTTTGCCGTATATTTGTAAACATTGCTTATTTAAATATGTATATCTATATACTAGAGATACTGGCAAAAAGAATCACATTCCTGTAAAATATAATACAAATGAACCACTAACAAATTGAGAGAGAAAATTTTATTAGTTAAATAATTACGAGTAATTGTCTCCCACTTAAGCTTACTATTGTTTGTTATCATGTAAGTTTTATACAGCTATATCTAATATCATGAAAAGTTTCACAAATGAGAGTAGTTGACTAAATGAGCTGTTTATAAGTTTAAAACTTTAAATGGTGCGTACATAACAAGGCGCACAGTTTTCACAACAAATAAACAGTTATAAAAATATTAAAAAAATGTTTTCCAATCACACTGAATAACTGTATTGCATTCGCAAAACGTTAGAAATATATTCGTTTAGGTTACTATTATGTTCTGTGCGAATATTTTACTCTGTGGCATCGTGAAAAAAATCAATATACAAAATTTGCTCATAAAGAGTCCGATAAAGCGCTTTAGAATATATGTGTTCCTCAAAAAATGACCCTTTCTTAAAGAATAGAACCGAACGTCACAATAAGATGCTTTGCAAGTTACTCACGAGGAGCTCACAAAAAAGCTTCTTCATAAATGTCGGCTTTTGACACGCGCCACTTTCTCATTGAAGTTCATTATATCCACGTGTAAATTAAGAGTATATAGAGGCTTAGCTTTGTTCCTCGGCTCTCGGGAGCGCTCCCCTCGCGGGCCCTCTCGCCGGATAAACACGAATCTTTTGATGTAACCTTTTAACTGTAGCTCTTTTAGGGACTCCCGGTTGTGTCCCCGAGCCTCCCTCCTGACCCCTGGTCACCACCCACTGATGTACGATATTGTATATTTCAGCTTTTTTTCGGCCCCGCAGAACACAAAAGAAAATTTTGTAACAAGCAAGTTATTAAAACATTTGCACAATACTAAAAGGTTCCTCAGCTTTTAATTAAGCGATGTGTGGCTATGTTTGTACAGCAGTTTGACGTACGCTTGTATTATTTATTGCTTTAATTTAATTGCTGAACGTAAATAGAAAACAGCTTATTAATGATATATTTAATTCTCCAACGACATTATCTCCGAGTGTAAGCTTAGCGTGAGTAATGAAGTAAACAATATCATATTTTAAATAGGTGATGATGACTGTGTAACAATATAAAATATTTTTAAATTAAAAATAAATATTTGTAAAACTTTGAAGTTGCACACATGACTGATAGTTTTTTTATGACATAAGAGATAATCAACGAATCATCAGGTACATCAATATTCTTTTCTGTTTCCACACTCTGTACTCCATAGTATTTATACTCCTTTATCCGATATTTCCATACAGATGGAAAATTTGGGTAAGATAGTTCAGCATGCTCACATATTATTGGAGCTCAACCCACTATAATCTTATAGTAATTAATCTTTATTTTTTTTCTTAATAAATTTGTTGGATAAGCGTTAATCTTTTTTTTTAAATATGAGAGAGTTCAGGCATTTTTTATAGCACTCACGAGCTTAAGCGTAATTAGTAAACGAAACAGTTATGATGAAGTCCAAAAAAGTATCAAAGTGTATAACTTGATATAACCAAAGTTGATTATTAAAATTATCATGAACGTTCAGAGAACAAATAATATAATTTGTCGCATGTACCATGCTCCAATGTTTCGAGTGGAGAAAAGTAGACAAAGTAAAAATAATCTATCTCAGCTCTTTAACTATTTGCCTTGCAATCAGTTATACATATCGGGCTTTTTCATTTTTCTGATAAATAAGGGTATGAAAAGATCGTTGGTTACCCTTCGGTATAGATATTTGCGCGCCTGAATGTTTAGCATTGATAACGCAGTGGTTTCGAGTGTGCGCTACCAACCAGAATTATAAGATATAATAGACTAATACATCCTTGATAAGGAAAGTTCTTTGCCTGGCAGTGAAGTATTAAAAATTGTTGATGATGTACTAGAAATACTTTCTCTTGTACCATTTCCTATCAACCTCAACTATTTTTAAGTGTATTTTACGTGTCTACTTTTAGCTAGTTTTGAAGTACCTTACCAGTCTAGCGTTTTTAATTCAATTCCACAAATTCTTTCACTCTAAGTAAAGAACTATAAAGTACCGAAGTGGTTCACTAGAATACTCATCAGTGTTCCAGCGAAGCGTTAGAGTGCAATATTTCATGAATCACTATTTTTTAATGAATATTTGTTTTTGTCCCAACGGTATTATCGTGGCATCGTTAATTTACTTCAGTGAGTCAGTCGCACTAACCTGCGATAATATTTACATCGAGCGGCGCGGCGCACGCAACCTTTACGCGAATTGTGGTTCAGTTAATTATCCCACACAATAAACACTGGATTAATGGTTATATGACTTTCTCACTGAGCTGTTGAGGTATAAAGTGTTCGAGTTGAGACACACTCCAACACTTTAAATGGGACAGAAGTAAACAAATCATTATATCATTATATCTTACTGTAACTGTACAACACCTAAAATATTTAACATTATTAATTTTGACAATCCTACTAATTGGTAAGTAGCTCCTAAAAATAAATTCACTTTCTATACATATACGGTGCATAAATGCATAGATTTTCTTTTATAATCGTGTTGTGATAACACAACATTTGTTTGCTATAAGTATGGCTGTTTGTGGTTTATATTGAATATTATATTATACTGAATTATAAAATTATGTAACTATAGAATGTTTCTTATAGAACAACGTCGGCACTGGCAGATCATCTTACTTATCACGTCATTAACCAAATGTACAATTTCCTTATCCAATAGCATAAACGAGTCAACGGGTCACCAGGAGAGAGAACGCCTACACCCATGAACACGTGAAACTAAGACTCAACTCGAAATCACATAAAATATAATATCCAAATACTTTTGCACTTTAATTTGCACTTAGTTCTCAGTATTTATTCCATTTACTTACAAAATTCAAATAGTTCATATAATTAACTTTTTTTTCAAAAAGTACATACAAAGTCATACTTTTCAAGGGTTCTTAATTTATTAAAGTTAATTGTACTTAAATAACCACTAAATAAAGTTAATTATTATATACTTTTTATAACACTTGCCGTTATATATAGCCTGGTTATATGTTAAGCTAAGAGTTTAAGCCACCTGCCAGCTTGTTTCATATATTTGCAATAATTTTTCATTTTTCAACTGCCTCTACAAATTTTCTATTACCTACAATGTCCCAACTTGCTGACATCTAAGTGGCTCAGAACAGTCTTAAAGAAAGTTTCTCCGAGAGGATGGCTCAGCTGGAGACTCAACTGCGTTCTGGGGGTAGCTTAAAGGAAACTGTTGCCCGCGTCTCGGAGAAGTTTAGAACATTCCAGGAGCTGCTCCTAATATTGGGTGTGCTTCGAAAACAAAACTGCGAGTGTGAAAAGATGGTGGAGGTCGTAAGAGTTTCTCCGAGTGCCTGAAGTAATAAAGGAAGATTATAGTAAGACCTTGCTTAGTGTAACAGTAATATTTAGTTTGAAATTAAATATTTTAAAAGTGTATCACTGAATCGAAAATTAGTCCTTATACTGCCTCAATATTCTTGCAAAGTTATTCAGCAATACTCCATAGCAAAGAATAAATGAGAAAAAAATTATTTTACGACTTTTTCGGCCACGATTTTCAGTAGAAACATTCTCTTAATTTAGATCAGATATACGTAGATAAATGAGGAAAATATAGAGTTTTCTTATTAGGACTACGGGATCCTAAAAGGGGTAAATATGTTTCAGGAACGGCTGAAATAACAAATAAAAGGCGATGGTCTCTTAGCTTAATATATAATGTTGTTATAGGACAGCGTAGCATTGTAAGGCGTTGTCCGGGGGAGCAAAGTAGACATGAATGAGGCAGTAATCTCTGCGATCAATCGCTTGCGGCGAGTAACGGAAGCGAGCCGTAACGCGCTCTCAGCACGCAATTCACCTCGCCTCGCCTTACCGCCTTGCTTCGTGTGCCACACGACCTAATGTGTATTTGTAGAAAAGAATAAGCTGTTTTTCATTACTTCTGTATAATTATATGTTTCAAAGGAGGTGTATGCCTAGGTGTATTTTAGTTACAATTTAAGTTATTCGATTGTTAGTTTTACAAACACTTAGCAAATATCGACTCTACAAAATAAGTGGATTAGCTCTAATTAAGACAATTTCACAACGTCACACAGTAAATACATCATAATACAATCGGACTTTTAATAATGGCAATAAGTCCTGGAACAGTTGTTAGCTACATTCGATGTGCTGTATGGTTTGTGATTATCTCGAGCGATTTTACCAGATATCATAATAATCTACGAAGAATACTGAGATTGACTTTAAAATGTCATAATAAAACATTTATGCTTTGAAACGATTTGCAGCTAAATTTATAAATAAAATTACATTTCAATACACAGATTATGTATTTGTTTTTTTTTTAAATGGTATGGAAACATAGGATTAGGTTGAATCAATAGCATATACGCATGGATAAGGAGTAGGCAAGATTTATTACAAATAAAAATAATAGGATAACACATAAGATCACATGTTTGTACACATACATCACAAGTATAAATTGACTGCACGGTTGGCTTAGTGGTTTAAGCGATCGCCACGCCGTTCTCTACTTCATCGAGTGTTGTGAGTTCAAACTTCACATGGGACAACACTTTGTCTGCTCTACAAATTGTTGTTCTGAGTCTGGGTATTCTGTTTAAATCATGCAAGACTTTAGGTCTTGTTCATTGATATTGATAGCTCAGAAGTCGTCATCGATAAACCACTTATTTGGCATTCATGAGCAAATAATAAAACTCAGAACACGTGATCATGATTGCCGTTGTAACCTTTAGAAATATAAAGAACCAATACGTGACAACGAAAGTCGAAATGGACATTTAAGACGACTGTTTGATTTCACAGAAAGACTGTTTTGAAAGTCTTTAAACAAAAAGTTTTGTTTATTACTGTCATTGTATTCGGTACTATAAGTCCCTCCCAGCAACAAACGGATGATTTACGAGCGACGTTCGAGACGGGCCCGCCCCGCATTGATCGTGAATAAAGCAAGAGAATACAAGCGAAATTAATATCTATATGATTGTTTCTCTTGGTGTGGATCATTTTATTCGGGGCGTTGTTTGTTAACAACAAACAAATCCATCTCGAATACAAAGAGATTCATAATCCTTTCCACAAAAATGCGCCTGTCCCTCCCACGGGTCGGCGTCAGACCGCACCAGAGACAGTGGCACACCAGGGATGTATTACGCATAGGCGGGTTCGTTTACATTCGACCTAAAGTTTGTATGAAAAGCACTAAGCTTTTACGATCAATGTTTCAGAGCATTATCTGTTACATCCTGCATTAATAGCCTCCCCACACGGTTGGAAAATTCACGAAGGTACCAAGTACAGCAGCCTATTTTAGATAATTACAGAAACAACAGTGAGTGGTTTTTATAGTCCCAGAGTCAGCGGCGCGGAGAGGCTGCGTCCGGGATTACCGCCTTTGTTCGCGAGTAGGCCCCGGGCGAGTTAGTGCCGAAGCAGAACCGAGCGGCCTCGCATTGTTTCTAATTAATCACGAGTCGAGGCTCTCGGCAAGTCCACATTACGTTTCTTTTGTACCACGTTTATAGCTCGAATAGATCAGGAGTATAGAAGTCAGGCGCGCTCTGCAAGCCACTGCGGCGGTAGCTAAAACCACCCCAGGATATTGAGTGTTATTTGAGTGTAAACACGAGCTGGTCAGTCAGCGCTACTGACATGTTTATAATTTCTTGAATATATGAAGGTAGTTAACTCGACAGGTATCGTCGCTGTTCACTTATGTGGTATTTATATCATACACTAAAACCCGCTCTAATTGTGAATTATTATGAAAAACCTTTAACCATCGAAGTAAAACACACTGCAATTTTTAGTAGCGTGGATTCCATGAATATGCGTATATAGAATTTTAGAAACGGTCGACACGTAATAAAATGCCGGCAAAAGATATCTTTGATACCTGTAACATTTGTGTTAGGTAAATTGCAGAACAAGAGTAGTGGAGGGTGGGGGTTAGTCCAGGACAGTATCTGTGATAGTCTGCGCGCGCGGTAGCTAATTTATTTTACTTCCTGTGTCGTTCACCCGCTGGTATTACAATACAAGGGACAACTTTTTTCATGTATTGTGATAGTGCGCTCGTTGAAACAGTACCTAAGATACGCACGCTAAGTATCCAATCTATAAAATCTATCTCTACTTTTTTTCTTACGTCATTCGTGGTCGAGTCGGGATAACGGAATTCTTCGTGACTCGTGATAAAGCCACTGTGTCAGTAGTTGTGACTTGTATTTGAAGTGGTTACCATGAAGTTTAGAACTGCTCGAGTGAGATCGGGGGCCCGGAATGTCACCCTGGCTTCAATCGTCATGTACTCACACACTAACATAAGTTCAAATAGCATCAACACTTTACAACCGTCAGTCTATGACATGAATGATCAGGTGCCTTACGGTAGCCAGCGATTTACTATACAACCAGATCTCAATAATTATGATAAAATACGATTACTTTCACAACTAAAGTGGAGGTGAAATAATTGTCGCTTATGTTCAAAGTCTTCTAATATAGAAGTTCAAATATGATATCCCAAACAGAGTAAAAGGTACAACATACACAAGGCAGGTTGTAGAATGCTGTCGACCTTGAAAAATTTATTTTCTTGTGTTTGCTGCACAGTATGCATACAAAGATGTCAACAACTTCATATTATGTTGTATTCAACGAACAACTAAATTTTTTTAAACAAATATGTCCAGGTTTTCAGTCAGGTTAATCAGATCTCTTTCCGAGAAATTATTTACCTGTGCTAGTAATTAGTGAGTTACCGTTGAGATCTGTGCTCTCGTCAAAACATCATCATAAGTCTTTCTCAGTATGGCTGCTAGATTTCCACTCCTTCTTATCAAAACAATAACAAGAAATATGCATTTTCTATAAATTTGGGCTTGTATCGTATGAACGATATTATAATAAAAACTGACAATAGTTACGATTACTATCAACAAGATTGACTAGTAGCCAGTACAGGCTAGTTTCGTTGAAAGTTATAAACTTACCATAAAAATACAGCTTACAGATCTTAAAGGTAAAATGTCATACAATTTAATTCTTAATAGTTACAGTACTAAGGCTTATCAAAACTAACAGCAATTATAGTTACACGAGCTTGTGGACGGAGCCTTAATCCCACTAGTGTGGCAAGTACGACAGTATAAGATAACGTCAGTTGCGAACATCACGCCATTCCGCTCGCACCGGGATTAACTTGATTCACACAAAACTATTAAAAGTAAAGTCACCTACTACTAGCACCTCTCTCTTCTCACTCACTTACTCTCTGCTCTTCTCACAAACATACTGATTCAAGTACATTCGATGACACAAATTTCGGCCAAATTCATACAAAATTGGCCTTAACTGCGAAGTGACTGTTTGAAACGCATTTATTGCTGGTATTTGTGCCTCCGCAATAGAATACTGATAACGTGAGGTTTAAAGGCTGAACGTTGGACGATATAGATAAAGTTAGAACACTGTTCATTTACGTTGCTACAGTCACTTCACTTCTTTGAGCGATATGACCGTGGCGACTTCCACATACAGCATAAACAAAATATATAACAGCGCCATCTAGCGAAAATACGTCGAACTACGGAGTATAATAAACTACGAAACTACGAAAATCACTAAAATATCACACAAAGATTACTAAAATATCAGTTCTTCCTGAACCTGAATCCTTGATGCAGTATTGCATATTGAATTTGTATGCGTATGCGTATGTATTTTATTCGTTTTTGTATGCGTCATTTTAAATTTTTATGTCGCTATATAATTCATAGGGGGCACATTATATGGATCACTTTGCTGTTAATCAAAAGGCAATAACTTTAAAACGGTTAATTTATTGTCAATGAGTGCGGGAGTAAGTACGTATATAGACCAATTTATATTGATACTGCTATTAAGGACCTGGTCTGTTAAGTGCTGTCGTGACTGTTCAGAAAAAGCATATTCCTTCGTTTCCGTGGCACATACTGTAGAAGTTTATGATATCTAACATTTTCTTCTAATAAACAGACGACGAAGTCATGCCTACGTATTTAATAAAGATATTATTTAATGATTATCTTCATGCTCTTTACAGTATCAAATTTGAAATTCTTGTATCACTGAAGTGGTCAACAATTGTATATTCTGCCGGTGTAAGCGATCATTGCACCCTCGGGACATTTATGATAAAAAAGAAATTTATTAAAATCGTTTTTGCAATTTTAGAATGTAAACCAAGTTATAATTATGTATAATTACACCTCGGTTGACTTGACGATACCACGGAAACACTACTTAGTTATGAAATTAATGCAAACTATTTAATATTCGCTCTATGTTTGATATTGACGTAGCTCTCCTAGACTAATTAAGTATGTGGTTGCCTACGAAACCACTACGTTTCGCTACGATGGGCTACGGCACGTAGCATTCTAAAAAGGTGTTACATTGGATCACACACTTGAAACAATGTGCGTTGAAAACAGCTCGAGGCATAAGTACGGTATCCGTGGGGTGCCGGTTTAACCGTGTGGTGCTGGCTAAGAATAGCACCACCCCATCTCCTCCTGTGGGTGTTTTAAAAGTCGACTAAGCGATAGTATACCAAGGGATGGACAGCAACGTTCTACTGAGTACACCATCTCATTGCGATTGCCAATCCGCATGCCAAGCGTGGCAATTATGGCAAAACTCTCTCATTATGGCAACCACAAGAAAAAAACGGTCCGTAGTTCCCGGCGGTCCTGCTATTCCTAGCTACGGTAGCGGTCTAAGAAATAGCAGGGTAGGGGGATGCAAAGTATTCCCGGCCAAGATCAGGTTACCACAAACGATGACTTAAACTGGCAACCTATAACACGCGCACATTGTGGACCAAAGAGAAAATCTTCGAACTGGATAAGGAATTGAGCGGGTTGGGGTGGGATATTTTGAGTTTATCTGAAGTCCGTAGACAGGGAGAGGACTCAATAATACTGCAATCCGTCAACTTGATTTAATTCAATCATCAGTCCCAAGGCAGTATCGGTTTCTTGGTACATAAGTCCCTCGTAAACAACGTGGTCAAGATCGAGAGCGTATCATAGAGGGTTCCAAACCTTATACTCAGAATAAGCAAGAGCTATTCGCTGAAGGTTATACAGGTATACACTCCGACCGCAACACACCCCGATAATAAGGTAGAGACTACGTATGAGGACATTAGTAGGGTTATATGTATGTGTTAAACTCACTACACCGTTGTTATGTGAGCAGTGACGCAATTTGTAGCTGGTCAACGAAATTACAAGAGTCAGCTATTGGTCGATTTCATGGAGAGAGAGGGCCTTTATATGATAAACTTCTTCTTCCAGAAGCATGAACACAGAAAATTAACTTGAATGGTACCAGATGGTCTTACCAAAAATGAGATCAACTGCATCATGTCGACGAAGAAGCAAATAATCAATGATGTCTCTGTGGTCAATACGATTAAAACCGGAAGCGATTACCGACTGGATATAGGCACATTGAATATCAACACCAAGCTTTGAAAGATGATGGCTGATGAAGTCTATGCTCCGATGGTCACCTGTCCATATGCAAAATTCCAAAAAGTTTCAGTTCGAACTTCAGAATCGCTTCGAAGCCCTCGAGGCCTGCGTTGATACGAACTAACTCGGCTTGTGAAAACTGTCTTTGCGGTCGGGTGTCAGCTACTCTAAATCCGTTCCACAAATAGAATAAAGAGGTTCTCTGACTGCACTCATAAGTTCATGGAAGAAAGGCGCAACATGACTCTACATTCTTTAATCGATGCGTCTAAATATCTTACAGCTTTACAGACAAATATCTAAATGTCAGAGAAAAGACCTGCGCCAATTTAATACCTTGTGTATTCAAGAGGCTACAGAGCGGCGAAATCAAGAGACCTAAATATTTGTACAGAAACTGTCTGTTGGGCAGAGTCAGTTGACAAAACTGAAGATCGATAATAGAACAATTTTAACGTAGAGATCCGAGCGTGAGATGAAAAGATTCTATGGCTAGTTATACACGGTAATACTGGATCTGGTTACTGACTTACCGAAAGTTTCAAGGGCTAACTTAACCCGACACTATACCGAAGATATACCGGACGTTAGTCGTTTATGGGGGGAACTCACAAAACACATCTCCTGAAACTAGAGCGCGCTCAAAAAGCGGTACTAAGAGTAGGTTGGAGACTCTCGTACCAATTTTATACCACTGAATTTTACGGAACGTGTGGTGTGTTATCGGTGTGAAGATTGTTCATTTTGAACCTTATTCTTATAACCCACGTAAATATTATCCTACGACTATTCGATATTTGGCAACGTTTGTCGGAAATACAACGTTTGCCCCTCGATCTCAGTCAGAACTAGTCTATTTGATAGATGTTTTTACTACCTGCGGGATTATGTATGTATATAATACTCACTAACTAAAATTTTACACTTACTAAATAAAATTTTAAACTTCCACTCAATGACTAAGTATGAGTGTAAAAAGAAAGTTACTCATTGGCTGTGTGAATTAGACTACGATGGTACTGAAAGTATAATTTGCACAATAGATGGACGATAGGTACGGATTGCTTGTGATTATTTTGCATTACATATAACATATAAACGCACACACCCACAGATACATACACACACACACACGCACGGGTACATGCACACAAATACACACATACCATTAACGTTAATAAACTATCTCTCTTATTGATTCTTGTGACATTGTATGATAGTTGTAGCCATTAGGATACGTCTACTTTGTTCAAAGACAAGGACTGGAGGTCTGTCACACAGGTTTCGAACCTAGTTCAAGCTCCAGCTCTCAACAAGGTTCTGTTAATGTTATATCTATACATATATGTAAGAATATTATTATACCTTTTAGAGAGAAATAAATCATATTTATTTATTATTATTATAGACTATGCGAGATTGACTTGCCTCTAAGTCAGTTTAAAAACAACAAGGCACAAGATGAATACTGAATTACGCCTGATCTTCTGAAGGCAGGTTGCAAGCTGGTTCTAAAAATCCTTTAGAAAATATTTAATTCCGTCATACTCAATGGGAAACCACCTCAGGCATGGCTCAAGGTTGTGATTGTCCTTTTCTTCAAAAAAGGATAACAATACCCTGTTGAGTAACCATAGTTCCTCACCTATCCTTCCATAGCAACTCATCTCTCTTCAGAGCCATGTCTATAACTGTTCTCGAGAGTCATCACGAACCGTCTCGCACGCAGATTTAATGACTTTCAGCCTCCCGAGCAATCCAGATTTCGAAAAGGCTTTATTACCAGAGACTATATTCATACGTTCTGGCAGGCTCTACAGAAGTCCGAAAAGTATAACCTTCCACTATGCTTTGCGCTTGTGGACTATGAGAGAGTTTTTGATTCGATCGAAACTTGGGCTGTGCTACAGTCTCACTAGCGGTAACAAATTGGCTATCGAAACATTGAAGTATTGAAGTGTTTATATGTAAACGCGAGATTTATAGGTAAACTACTGCGAGGTGTAAGATAGAGAGATGTAATATTTACTAAACTGTTCACCGCAGCACTAGAAGACGTCTTCAAGCTTCTGGATTGGAATGGTCTTGGCATTAACATCAACGTTGAGTATATCACTCACTTTACATTTGCTGATGATATAATTATCACGGCTGAAACCGTGGCAGATCTTGGCACAATGGTTGATGACCTCAGTAGACTATTTAAACGAGTGGGTCTAAAAATGAATACGGATAAGACTAAAATTATGTTGAATACCCATGTCACACCCAGTCTAGTGAAAATTAGAGAATCTACCTTCGACGTTGTTGACAACTACGTGTACCTGAGACAAATTATCCAGCTAGGTAGGTCCAATCTCCAAAAAGAGGTCAATCATCGAGTCCAGCTCTGTTGAGCAGCGTTCGAGAAGCTAAGTAACGTTTCTCCGTCACAAATACGGCAGTGTCTCAAGACAAAAGTCTTTGACCAGTATTTGTTGCCAGTGATGACTTACGGCACAGAGACGTGGTCGCTTGCTATGGACCCCCGATAGAAGACTCAAAGTCACCCAAAGAGCAATGGAGAGAAACTCCAAGTTTCTTTGCGTGATCAAATCAGGAAGGATAAGATCCACAGATGAACCGACCGTGTATTGGGAGACAAAGCATTTGTAGGTTCCCCACAAGGTACTCCAACGACCTGGTGAGGTCACCAGAAGCATTTGTATGCGGGTGGCATGGGGCTGGTTGTTGTGGAGAGTCTTGGGGGAGACCTATGTCCAGCAGTGGACATCTTTTGGTTGAGACGATGATGATGATGATGATGATAGGTACGATCCTGGCCTGCTCAAGCTATGTATTGCTTGTTACTCTCCAGCCATTTCCTGCTGTCTTCATTTTCTACTTATAAGGAAAACTGATAATATTTTAAATTGCCGCTATTTTAATTAATGATACGGCTGGTATTCTTAATTAAAGGAGAGGGACAGAAATTGTATTTTATAAAATATACTGGTTTTACTCTTGTTTAACACTTGAGGATGTGAGGTGTGTGTGCATGAAAGTTATTAAATATGTACGGTTGAGTTCTAGACAAAATTTGTATTGTATTTACGTCATGATTTGGCGAGGACATGAAAATATTGCGTGGGGCTTGTAACAGTTCATGTATTTCGCTCACGCTCTGTACATCGCGTAGGGTATGTCGTAGAGCTTTGTTGAGCGTATCGTAGCAATATGTAGAGCTATCCGTAGAGCACTCTACAGTTTTTCTACATAGCAGCGGTTGTGTGCGCTTGTCACGCACAACCTTGGAAATAACGTGGGTAATATTTAGAAAAAACGTGTCTATCAATAAGATATAGATTTTAGTATAATTAATGCGTGCGAAAAGCTTACGTTAATTACCATATAGCGGTGAACGGTGAAATATCAAAAAAGAAAGCATTCATATCAATTGCTACATACATATATATGTATATTTATTTCGAGTTAATATTTTACAAATTTAAATCATTAAGGCCGTTTTGTTTTTAAGCAACTTTAGGATACATACATAAACTTTATCACACAGGTTGTGAGTTGAGATCTCAGTTAGTTCAGCAAACTTCTTTCCCAGAGCACGTACTCAGCTAATCACCTGTCCACTATGAAATTCATTTCGTGCGCGATATCTAAAATGACATTTACATTGAAATCATGTAATTGTGACTTCAATGCAAATTGTATAAGTGCAACTTTAATGTATGAAACGTGAAATACTTGATTAATAATTAATTAAGAAATAATTTATCGTGAAAAAGTCCCGCTGTACAATAAAACTATATATGAAAGTCGTGAAACTCTAAAAACAGTCAAACAAAATGGTTAATGAATAAAATGACACATCACAGAGACCGTCAAGAGCCCGTAAGGAGTTTTCTGCTTGCTGTAGCACATCGGCCAGATAACTTGCTACGGGATTTTTTTCAAGTTTTCTTTTTCTTGTAGTGGTATTTTCCTGCGTTATTTGTCCCTTAGTCACCTCTTACGATATGAGTGGGGGTGGTGACGCTCTGTATTCTTAATTCAGCATACAGCCACAGCAACACGAATATTAGAATCATCATTAAGTTAACGGTGTTCTCGTTTACTTCCAAAAAAAAAATTAAAGAACTCAATTCTGTTATGAATACGTTAGCAATAAAGTTATAAGTTATTTTTGTCGCAACTTTAGTTAACATTTTGAAATTCAAAGAAATATAAGTGAAAAAAATCTTCGCTAACGAGTAGGTAGTTATATTTAAAGTATCACTTGACGATTCCGTTGTATTATCGGATAATTGTGTGTCGCGCCCTGTGCGAGCGGGCTCTGAGCGGTGCCTTTGTCGGACTAAGGATGATCCAATTTTTGCTTGTCTTTGTTGTGTGTAATCGAATAACTCTTGTTTAGTCGCCGGCGCCTTAATTAAATAAAAACAAAGAAGAACAAAGCTCTGTGACCTGCGGCCGCACACATACATACCTGACCGCACAGATACATACACACACGCACCCAACGACCCTCGTGGGCTGAACTCGTTTGTAGTTAATTCGGAAGTTCCATCCATCTTGCCGCGAGTCCCGGGGGTGCTGTACTTAGTTGAGGCTTATGGCATTTGCCTGAGATATGAGTTGTCAAGAAGTGTTATGTTTATATATATCGACCTGTATTACGAAACAAACACTTACAAGGCTATACACTTTTGTTGAACTGAGGATTATGGTTAAGTTCCGTCTGTCTTATTTGGTGGTGCAAAAGAGAAATTGTAGGTTGGTATATTTAAATAACGCTAATTATATTTGATGAAACAACAAAGTAATCAACTGATTACATGTTTTTTTTTCTATATGACTCTACTATGCTTCATGGAAAGCATGAATAGAATCCAAGAGTTGTGGTCACCATACTCATTGCAAATGCAGAGAATGCAGTATGGTGACCCACACTAAGGCGGCCTTGTGAGTTGCTTTTTCACACCCCGCTTGGGGACGTAAAAGACATGACAGTCATGGTGACAGTATAAGACTTATACAGTTACCACGATAACTGTCAACCCTGCATCAATGGGCCTCCGGTCTCACACTCACCAACGAAACACGACAACACGGATGCTGGCGCTTTAGGTTGGTCTTCTGTGCGAGGGTAGTACTGCCCCGGTCGAGCCGGCTCGCTCGTGCTGAAATCAGCGTGGCTCTACTACCTAGCAAGCAGCAACATATTAAAAATGTTAAAATCTTTCAATTGAAAATACTTCGTTGGTTATAGAGTCTGTTGTATTCAACTTCACTATAATATAGTCACTCAATGAATGATCACTGATAACAGAACTCTAACACTTACTTTTTTTTTATTTATCACCTACGTTTGTGTTTTATCTTTTATATATATATAACAACGGACATAACGACAAAAATGCGAATTTATTTATAAAAGATAAGTATGAAAACGGTATTTAATATTCAATTATTTTAGAAACATTATTACAGCAGTTTTAAAACCACAGAAGTGCGTTTTTGTTCAGAAGCCTGAAATATCATGTAATCTGTTCCAACATATGACACAAATAACACTGTCTTGGAAACATACGCTATTGTGGTGTCCACCAGTCACTGTGACAAATGTTTCACATTAGCGGCGTCGAGCGAAACCTCAGCGTCCCACGTCAAGCTAGCGGGGTTACACGTGTTGCTACCTGTCATCACTTACATCACTATAAGCTGTAAGATGAATGAGATAATTGTCTTTTTCAGTCCTTTATATACAAGGTAAATGATGAAATGTATAATATTTAATGTTTACTCCAAACGACATGTTACGAAACTAATTTCAAGACAAACTGTACAGTGTCAGCACTAAATCTTGAAACGATTTTGAAACAATAAAATTAATTTATATGTGGTAGTGTAAGTATTGTTAAATGAAGTACAAAAACACGAAAACAGTTCCAACCTAATATACTTTTAGCACCCGACGCAAAAAGAGGGGTGTCATAAGTTTGACGTGCATGTGAGTGTGTGTGTGTGTGGGTGTTATTGCATTGTATTGTGTGCTCTTTTTTTGTTAGAAAAGTAACTTAACCGAGAGTGTTCTTAGATATTTTTTTATGAAAATCTGTGCAACCATTTAAAGGTCATCAGCTCTTTTCCGACTTGATGTAGAGGTAATTATTCATTTAATGGACTCTTAGAACATTTCTACTGCACTGATTGAGTTAAAACTTGATACATATAGCAAATCATATCACACGATAATAATAGGATAGTCTGCAGAGTATCTAAATCCTCGACCACTAATAGCAAATATGTCGTATTTAGACTCATTAAAAAGGGATCGATGAGTGGATAAACGATAACACTATTAGTGACAAAGACCGAGGTACATAGACCTGATGCTACAGCAAAGATAATCTGATACAGTCTAAAAAGAGTGAAATAAAAATTAAATTAAAAATTTAAAAAATACCCGACACAATATAACACTTCTAAAAAGTAAACAATAAATACGTGTTAGCCCTTATAGTTTAAATTCATAAAAATTTATCCAAGTATCCTCGTCGCGTCGGGGGGCAGCAAGTCAACAACAACTTAGGTTTGTCTAAGTTTGAGAGGCGGAGAGTAAGTAGTCCCGTCTCCCTTTCTTTCCTAGATAAAAATACAAAGATTGGAAATATCTAATTGATGATAGGAGTTCGATAAATTGGGTCAATTGGAAGCAGCCGCTGGCAAGTTGCAAGGCCAGGATGGAGGCGACTTGGCACGTAGTACTGCGAAGTGCCTCTCCAGGACTTATTTATGTGCACAATAAGCAATAAGAGCCGACCGGTGGCCTTTCCCACCGCCAGCATTCCGCCGCACAGCACTAAAAGTGGCCAATTGTGGCGCGTGACGCGAATGTGTATAATAGCGGCACGGTCGGACCCGAAGAACCGCCCACATACACTATTTGCATACACACCAGCCTCATTACTGAAAATAGCACAGTACCGCAGAATTAGCCCTCGGCATGATACAGATCTCGGCCAAACTTGTCTCTTTGATATATTCTTTACATTAACATCAACATACAGAGTTACACCTCGATGCTTGATTAAAGCAGACGTATATTTAGTTGCTTTTTAAATTTGAGTCACAGTGTTCCACGAATATAAACACTAAACCGTTATTGATAAGTGTTAAAGTAAGTGTGACAATTACAGTTACTACTTTTCAAAGCTGATCGATAAGCAATAAACCGAAGGGCATAGCAGTAGCAGCCCTGCTCACCCCCTCGGGTAAAAAAGACCTTCGCTTATTTCTTGTCTAGTTCATTAAAATCGACCCTGCATGAGCGTACACGAATACACAAAGTAAACAACCAGAGCACAACTGTGATTGTGATTGTGCTTCAGAGCTTAAGGAATTTTGTAAGGATATTACAACAATACTACAAAAATTTACAGTATCACAAGAATCAACATTAAACGCTTTGCGTGATAATATTGTTTATATAAAATCGCAACTAAGCGGTGTGAAGGAAGTTACAGAGAGTCTAAAGCATGAATAGATTTCAATGCAGACTCAAATATCAGACCTAAATGTTACCACAAGCACTCTGGATCTATATATACATAAATATATATCTGTAAAAATAATTCAAATGTTGGTACTTCTGTGCCGTGCTTTAGTGAACTTGGATATTGAAAAAACTTGGAAAAAAAAGGAATTGAGCGAAAGGAGTGCGCTGTGGACTAAATTAAAACAAGACCCTAACAACCATATTTTATAAATGCAATTCAAATCCAAAAGAGATCTAAATATCAAGGAGAGCAAAATATCAAGGACACAAAAGAAAAATACTTTTACGGTGAATTTATAAAGTCTGAAGGAAAGCCAAAGATCATGTGGAAACTAATCAATAATCTTTCAAACAATAAAACACCTGCTAGTTGTGCTCCCCCAAATTTGAAGCTTGGCACTGTAGCTACTATACTTACAGAAGTATGTGAAACTTTCAATAGGTTTTTTGCAGGCATACGAACACAATTAGCAAACTTAATATCGTCCACTAACTGCAATACTGACCCATATATTCTACCTAAAATTAGCCAAAATTTGTATTAGAAAATATTATATATAAAAGACTAGATGAGTATTTAAGCAAAATTGAATTTATACACAATCAGCAATACGGCTTTCGACCACAATCTAGTACACTCAGTGCTACTATTGATTTAATTACAAATATCAAAATAAAAACTGAAAAACAACGGATTGGGGGTGTTCATTGATCGAAAAAAGCGTTTGATACCGTCAGTCATTCTCTGCTACTCAAAAAACTGTTGAGTATTGGTATTGCTGGATCCGCCCACAATATTCTTGAGTCTTGCTCGAGTGATCAATATCACTCGGTCAAAGTGGGAGAATACCAAAGTAGCAGCGAACTCTTAACTTGCACCTGAGGGATCTATCCTGGGACCTTTGTTGTTTCTAGAGTACATTAACAATATACACCAAGCAGGACTACAGGGGCATTAACCTTTATATGCAGATGACACGTGTCTATTTTATTTTGGAAGCAATATCAGTGAAATCACTGAAGGTGCTTAATCTGATTTTAACATACTCCAAAAATGGTTCCAACACAACCTCCTTACAGTCAATACTTCTAAAACATCATACATAATATTTAAAGCCAAAAAATAAAAAGCTGTCCGATAATCTTCAATTTACAATGAATGGGAAAGTGTTGCAAATTAGTAAACAAGAAAAATATATTGGAGTGATACTGAACAGCAACTTAACATGGAACGCCTATTCACAATACATCGCAAATAAACTTTCCTCACTTGTGGGCTCACTACACAGAATAGTAAAATGTATTCCCAAAAAAATTCGGTCTCTAATCTTCAACGCCCTTGTTAAACCTCATTTATTGTACCTCATAGAGTTATGGAGAAATACATCTGATACAAACTTAAAACCAATTCAAATTCTACAGAATAAAATAATCAAAATGTTACATAATTATGACTTTCTTATACCAACTAAAACCATTTACAGAGACACTAAACTACTAAACATAAAACATCTTTTTACATATACCACATGTATACTAATTTATAAAAAACCAATAAATACGGCACACGTCGCGCCAATCACCTCGTATTGTCTAACATAAGAACCCTGGAAACCACAACTTAATGTTTGAAGAGCACAGATTTACAACAAATTTCCAGCGAATGTAAGAGAAGCGAATTCTCTGAAAACATTTAAAAATAAATTATTTATTCACATATTAAATAATGAAACATTTTAAGCAACATCTTTCTACTTGGATCACCACTTTATCATGGGAATGCAAAGAACTGGCTTCTTAGCGTGGTAGCAACTATATTTTTGTTCTACCCGCACCGAGATATTAATCTTATGTTATTTGTTTATTATTGTTCTCATGTAAGTGACAATTGTCTTAATGAGAAATAAAGATCGTTAAACCGATACACGCTTCGTATATATCAATTTGATCCTCAAAAATATGTCCATTGCTTAAGAATTCTGAAGAGTGGAGGTCGAACTGTCGAACACGAACATAAATTTCTGTGTGTGGAACTAATGTGATGCATTCGTCTAGCAATGTCGAAGGTTTAATATTACAGTCTACTGCTTTGAAAACTAAATATTTCAGCTGTAACACTTATAGACGATTCAAAATTGCTTCTTTATACAAGATGTTTATTATAATTTCAAAAGATACCAGTTCGTGCCCGTGGCCTCGTACGTACTAGTAAATACTCGTATTGTAAATGGAGAAAAGAGTCCATTATTATCTATTATGAATAGGATATTATTATTATTATATAATTTAATATACCAGTAAATATCTAAAATCTTATTTTAGGTATGTGATTCTACGAGTACTTGGTATACTTAATGTAACGTTAGCATTTCTTCTATCCTGATTTTTTATTTTCTGGACGTTTTTGTACACGTATATAATTTAACATGCTAAGTTGCTAAATAACCCCAAAAGAAACAAAACTAAAAAGTCATTCTAAGCCGATATTTATTAGATATCACATACCTCGACACACACAACTACAAAACCACATCATGAATGCTTTAGCCTATCAAAAACATTCACCAGTTAAATTTTCTTTAGATATAAAACATCATTTGGTATATAATCTGGAGTCCACAGAGTACCACATCACATCACATCCATAGCCTTTAATAGTCTCCCGCTGGACATAGGCCTCTCTTTAGCAAGGAGATTTTGATATACCACGACGGCCACACGGATTGGTGTAGAGTTTGTATTAAGTTTTCCTTCTCTTTCCGTTTATTTTGTCTTACATAGTTTGCTCCCTTAGTTAGCTTGAAGCACCTACACGTAGCTAGTAGACACGTAACTCGTATTTAATGTAGACGCATCCTCGTAGACTGCATTAAAAACTGCATATGACAGGTGTATGATGAACGATCTCCGAGTGTCCGAAATAAATAAAGTGATTTAGAGCCACGACATGCCGCGACCAGCCGCAACCTGTATCTAATGATGGTTTTGTGATGATTAACTGTTAGCATTAATTCGTCTATGAGGGCACGTAATAATCTTTTTGAAGTTGACAAATCCAACAATATATACCTTTAGTAAAATATATGTGTTGCTTATCCATAATTTTTATTATTAATAGTAGACACAAAATATTGAAGTAGTACGTTGTGCTACATAAAATGGTATTACATATGTATGTATTAGTACGCAACGCAACTGCCCTAAGGATATAATATTTCTGTACAGTGAGCACAGAAAGCGACTCTGACATGTAATTCAATTCTGACACTAGTTTATGATAAATTGCTAGAACAACATTACACGCGCTCACCGGCAACTTATGGTGCTTACTCATTTAGATGCTTCGATTGTGGCTCGCACTCGGACTGTTTGGAAAGATTATGTTTAGCGGCATAGAGAGGTGCCCAAATATAGTTTAGCGCCTTGGGAGGCTGCCCCGTCACGTTGTCGCATATAATTTACGGAGTGTAATAAAGCTTTCGGTGGTGGGACTATGAGACACTGCGACAACTTCTTGGAGGGTACAGGGTCCCTTCCGCCCGATTGGTCGGTCAACGTCATGTTTTGCCGTTACTGACGACACTGCATTCTGAGCTACATTTTACACTGCCGCAATGACCGTCACGCCTTTTGTGTCCCAATTTCCTTTCCCTTATTTTTCAACGTAGCAACACAAAGGCAAAAGAATATCAGTTCAACAGTGGCTTTTTTTTCTCCCAATACCTCACTTCTTAAGATGGAGTTCACAACAATGCGTGGACTTCGTGCAAACTTTAGCACCGTCTACCAGTATCTTCAGTTGGTACGGCTAGATATGTTTTTTCTAACGGAGACATAAATACGTCATCCTGCTGACACAGCGTATTTCCGTTATCCTAGCTACATGCTTTTGGTGTGCTTCCTTGTGAAGGTTGGAGTGTGCATTTTCTTCAGGGCAGATATTTGTTGCCGCCGTCTACGTTGCTCTGACAACCAATCTTTTTCTATCCTTCGACTCAAGACTTTGAGATAACTCATCTGTTTGAACATCTGAATCAGGCATCGGATAATACGCAGGAGCTGAAATTTTAATGCCTACTATAAGTTATTGTCGGGATCCCTCAGAACTGTCCACGTAGGTCGAACCGTCCACGTATTCGTTCTTACGTACGACTTTACCCGGCTGGTACTCCAGCAACCCAAAATACTAGACATACCGTGTCAAGCAACTTCCTTGCTAAACCTACTGTTCTCATCCCACTGAAAACCTTCAACCATTATTTAGTTACCCCGCTACGGCTTGGGGTAACAAGATGATGATTATGGCACTACTCATCACACACGTACACTGTTCAATATATTGTTATTTTAATATTTTTTTCTTAGCTACTAATGCATCTGACTATAGACCTAGACGTAGTAAGATGAGACCTGACGTGAAACAATAGAGGATAATGTAACAATGTTCGAATGATGTGAAGAATGCGCGCGCCATCTCAATGCCAATCGTTGTTGGTTAGGGACATGCTACATCCACACACGACGCGCCCTACCATACTCTATCCACATTCTAAGCCTCTAGTTGTCAATTGCCTTTCAAGTACATTATAAACTTGAATAGGTATTTTTAGAGAAAGATAAAAAAAAAACGTAGTAGCACTTATAAACATAACTCAGAATATATATTTGAGTTACAACAACGGTGTGCGTAGTCGCAGTTAATGCGAATGAAACCCACCAAAACATAACGTAGTCCATTTCATAATCATATGAAGATCTAATGTATTTGTCCAATTGGATAATGAGTAAACGCCATAAGGCATGATTCGTGCTGCTGTTAGCTAATGTGCGAGCGGTGTATTAGCAACGAACAAACGGATCACAACCGCCTCCATTAACACGATCACATTTAGTTTCAAGAAGCTTTGTGCATTTGTTACGACGTCGCGTCACGCCTTGTGTAATTACAAACAGATAATACCGTACTCAACGCCATTACCGTTCGCTTGACATAAGACCTCTTGCTTACATAATACTACAAAAACATTAGGTAAAAATAGTTAAATGAGCTTATTATTCGTAAAGCGTTATTTATTTTACTAATCTTTTCTCAAAAACGAACTTATGTTTCAACGACACACACTTTAACTTAACCAAAATAAAATTTGAATATCTAAGTTTGGTACATTATCTGCAAATGTTCTGCAAAATAATAATTATGAAAATATAAATAGATGCTCTGGACGTAACATTTTTCAAATAGAGAAGGGGTGAAAGGGAGCATTACGAATGTGTGTATTATTTTCCATAATCTAATACAATTGCAGTTCGTCAATCAAGTAGTACAGTAAGTAATTAAGTAAGTACAAGCAAATTTTTTGCTCGAGAAGTACAAAAGGGTCACATGACCACACAACTACCTTGGAAGGAACAGAAGTGACTGTATAACTGCTCCTGCGTTCGTAAGAGTGCGATTAAGGACGGCGTGGTCGGCGCCAGGAAATAAAACATTCGTCAGGAGCAGTTCGTTAGGCACAAAAGCGTCGCGGTGCCATTAAAAACCAATGAAATTATAAGAGCGACGAACAAATTGGAAAACTATTATGTGTCCGCCGGGCGGGTTCGTTATTTACCGAGCAATTTGCCGAATGGAATTAACTTCTACGCGAGTCGGGCAACAACTGGCCTCCAATTTGCGTCGACACCTGCTTTCCTCCCACACACTCACGCACTCGCATTCGCACACATCTCGCGCCTTTTTATCATTTTGATTGTAACAAGGTATAAAATTAAATTATAAAAAGGTACGTGAAATGAATCCACTCCGGAGCGTGACGCGAATCTGTGAAACGTGCACAATAAAACTGTGCCCGCTGTGTTCCACGATCCTCTCTGACCCCCTCCCTTGGCTCGGGACCTCGTCAGTTATTCAGCCGATACAGGTGTTCGTGACCTTAAGAGATTATTCTGCTCACATTGTATAAACAGAGGTCTTTACACAAAGTTTTATTTTTACGATGTTACACAAATTGCCGGTCGCAGCAATTTGCAGAGTACACATTGTGGAGATCCTATCTTATTATGTACCTCGTATTTTAGATACGACCTACTTATTTACACATAAGTATATATACTGCGGGTATTCTCTTAGATTTTTTGCAGATTGCGGATAAATATTTATTAAAAACAGATAACAACAACAACTAATACAAAATATTCTTAACTTTTTGAACACACTTCAGTTATCTTCAATAACATTACTTTTTAAATTTTAAAGACAAATTTTATTTACATATATGTAATCTTAGACTAAACGGTTAAAGCGCTGAAGAACGACCCTCAGTAGTATCTTCAAATACGAAAGTGTCCGTTGAACCATGCACCGCTGTAAAATGTAGGCTCACGGGCGAGTGCGGCGACCCGCTGCAGGTAACACCACGTGTGCGCAACTATGACATAATTCATTAACCTATATCGCGTGTGGCCGAGAGCGGTGCTCGGTTGCACGTAACAAACAAAAATCCAATTTGTGCCCATTTCCCGACGGTGGTGATCATTCGACCTCAAAGCTCACGCTCTAATTTGCAATCTGTCGCAAGATGTGGCACTCATCACATATTTTCTGTCCTATAATACAGTTTTGCCACATAATATAATTAAAGGGAATTCTAAATTCTTAACGTATAGATTATAATATTCTGTCTAATTGATTGAATTATGTTCAACCAATTATAATGTAGGAATATATACCAATAATATATAGTGGTATTTCTGATGATATCGATGAGTGTAGACTAAATTATAAAAATATAGGTTGGACCAAGAATTCCTCAACATTTGAATTTAACATCCCGCGCAAACGTGTTACGGGAGTCCTTGGGACCGATGCTACTGAAATTTGCTGGCTACAATCATAACATATGGGTTCAATAAGATGGACCCACTTGTCACACATCCAATGAGTCCCTTCCGGTTGTCAAAGACATGTTTCCGGAAAAGCTGATTTCCAGACGAGGCGACACTCCATGGGCAAACAGAAGTCTAAAACTGTCCCCAGTAGATTTCTTTTTATGTGGTTATTTGAAGAATCGTTTCTATATCAGTAAACCAAATACGTCAACTAAAATAAAAAATCAACGCAAAGATGTTGGCGATCTCGCGGACTCTTCGCTGATGAGTATTCAAAAATTTTAGTGCTCGCTTAGAAGAGTGCAAAAGTCGAAACGGTGGTCATTTAAACGATATAATGTTTCAAAAATAAATTCCAACTAATTAGCTTACTTTTAATAGTTATAGTTATAGTTATACATATATAGTACTAGTAATAGTTAATAGTTTTTTTGATTCAAACATAAATATATATATTTATGTACTTTAAACAGCATTGTGTGCTGTTAAAACAGCATTGTGAGAGGATGCGTGATGGGGAATTGAACTTGGAGGAGGGGACATACATGCCCGGTTTTCTTTGATCATGGTTATAAAGATAAACAAGTCACAGGTAGGCTCTAATGTACCTGGAAAGATATACGTCACTCACATCGTACCGCTATCTGTCAAGACAAGTTGCGGTACGATGTGAGCAACAGTACAGCAACAGTCACATCATCATCCCTGTGTACAATTGCGATTTAATAAAAAGCATGTTGGTATATTATAGTTTTGTAGTTTTAGGAAACATTTGAACACAAACAAATAGCTTTGTTTACTGCATTTGATTATTTCTTGACGTCACAAGACGAACGATTGGTACGACCGTAAGTTAGTCGTATTTTGATTAATTAAATATTATTAATTAATAGGGTATTTTTATTACTTGATATTTAATTAATTATTAATATTTCAAAACAGCTATATATAATTTAAATATTAAACAAGCCGGCTGTCAGCGCTCAAGCCTACATTGATCGGTGTCCTTTACATATCAATCTTACAAAAATACCTAACACCTAATTTGTTTCTTATAAAGTATGGTAAAAGTGTAACATTAAGAGACTGCATAATTGACACTAATTAACACATAGCCATTAAGTTGGGCTGCAACGTAGAGTCGATATTGTAAAAAAGAGCTTTGCATTCTGCTTGTGTCGCTAATGAATATATGAGGTGTAGTAAATTGTGTAAGTTGAGAGAATGAATGGCCCATTAGTGCGATACATGCACGGACTCCGCCGCAGGTACTCCGTTCGACACTCGTGACCTGAAATTGTATCACACTATTACTCGTTCCTCAACCTTTCTCGGTGATAGTGAAAATTTCTCGCAATTTGAGTCTGCAAACTATCGTAGTTCGTTAAAACTACTTTGCTGGTACATTAACTATAACAGTATAACAGTTATATTATTACTTATATGCGAACAAAGAAACAACTCTATGTAAATAATATTATTATATCGTAAAATAAATCTTTTGCGAATTGGAGAAATGCTTGTCGACGTCGGCTCAAGGGTAATCTGCTACTTTGTTGTTTATTAGTACCTGGTGATGAGCAAACGTGTGAGGAACAGCTGATGGATCTCTTGAGCATGATTATGATATGTGATCTACAATGTGCTTGACTTGCAAAGTAGTATATAGTAGTACATATCTTGCGACATTAATGCCAAATGAAGATACACCTTCAGTTTTACTATTGCGAATCAAAATTATTAAACCATCTTGTGACTATAGTGGTACCTTTTAAAACCATTACTGCAGGATATGTACGTATATTACATAGTTAAAGCTAGACAAGTTCGGCTTAGGTAACTATTTATAAATCATATATCTCAACATGGCGAAGGAGGTACTTACTTTAAGTCCAACTTGCTCAAAAATTAGGGCCGAAATCGTATTCTCTTTAAATGTAACATTTAAACTTGATGGAACATGTTTGTATTGTAACACCAATCTCTCAGGAGTGTGTTCTTCGGTGAAATAATTTTGATCTCGAGCGTACGAGGTACTATGGGTAACAGACAGCGTACAGTGTTGGATAAATACCGGTAGCTGCTTAACCCCAAGCAATAATGTTTAAGTGAGATATTAAGGACGAAAAGATACACAAGATACAATGTTCAATATGTTATAAGTATAATGGGTATTTGAAACACCCAATTGCTTGATGCAAGAGCAGAGGTTGCTTAAGACACGCTGGTACAAATTTTAGGAAATAGAGAACGAGTGTGTTTATTGCCTTGTTGTGCATTACAGGTTCCGCGGCAATAAATGTCCAATGATGGTCGAACAATGCGGTAATAATCAGACAGGCAATTAACTGAGCCCATCGAAGGCCACCCGAACAACGATCACTAATATTTGATGGACGGTGAGATTGGAACAGATATCATTTGCGTAAACCAACAGTGGTGGGTTCGTGAGGTTATTCTCGTCCCGCCTGCCGTTGTAGAATCTCACTTTATCTTTACGAGTTAGTCGTATCCAGCCTACAAATAGTCGAAATTTTAACACACTTCACAAATTCACTTTCGATAACTCTATTTTGGCGTGATTACTTTAATGACAAAAATTGGACAAAAGCACTCTGCCAGTGTGATAACTAAATTTGTTTTTATTACACATAAATTTTACAAGAATAATGAAAGTACACACAAACACATAGTTCCCCCGAGTTCTCAACAAAACTCGCTGTCGTATCTCATCACACGTCTGCGGCGCACCGAGATGGTGCTGACGCGGCACTCACCTACCCCCCAGCCGACCCATCGCACCCCCTGCACTCCGTGCCCGCGAAACGATTTCAATAGACGAGGGGAGGAGTTGAAAAATATCTAAAAGCAGCAGAATATCTGGCGGCCGCTCGCTTTTCATAAATTATCGTTTTTAATCTCCACTTATTCAGTTCACAAGTGCTACGTAGTTTGAATTACTATTATCGGTGCGACGCGATTTTATGCAAGATATCCTTCTTAAAGAAAATATTATGAAAAACTACAAACGTTATGCGATAATTCGTCTGAAGGAACATCAAAGAGTACACTTTAAAGACAACTGGAACCACCTCAGTCTCTGTTCGGTTATTTATTAGTGACATTCATTTGCGTTACATTAGTGTTATAACCTTTTTTTATTTTTTAACATGTAGAAATTCCCTCGAACCGTCGCCACACCTGGGTTTGCGATGGCGTGGTGTGTCGGAATCGGACCGACTAAAACCACACGGTGTACCACTCTGTGCCTGAGATAGGAGGGATCCGGGAACAGCTGTTACCACGACATCCAGACCCCTCCTAGCACCTGCCCGCTAACGCGGGCTTAACGTTCTAATCTAACCTAATGAATTAAGATTTTGTATTCTGAATAATCAAGAAAAGGCCTTTTCGCTTGTCACACCTGGTTTGCAATGAATTCACTGAACCGGTGAAGAAGATGTTTTGTTCATGTATCAATCCCTATAACCCAAACACGAAAACCAAAGAAGCAACAGGAGCACATTTTTTTTATAACTTTTTATGACAAAATGTGACTAGTGTCTTTAAATAGAATGACTGACAACACTCATGTAATATACTCTTGATATCTTGATTGATATTTACCACATTAGTAGAACATAGTTTACTCATAAATGAGTACCTACACTATTTTGAATTGTAATTAAGTTTTTGAAATGTACAACATTTTGTACCTTAATATTGTAACGTTAAGAGTGATATCTTTTTTCAAATTTGAATGGATACAAATTCAGGTAAGAAAATCCGAATTTCTTCACAAATTAAGTAGTTCTGAGGTAACCAACATAAAAGTATATTCCAAATAAAGTAACAGACAAGTGACGACGTTAAACTGTGAGGGAACTTCATAAACAACAAACAATGTTACTTGTTTCATTTAATACATCTTGGACTATACTGCTCTCTTGTCTACTTTGTAAAACGAATAATATGTAACTTTGCAAAAAATTTCCCGGAGTCACAACTCTTCACGAAGGTTTCAGTACAAATGTAAATTTCGAATTTGATTATAAACTACATTTCTGAATAATAACTTCATCTTTCATTTGAAAGCTAGAGTTTGATTCTTTTCGAATTTCACTGACGTGATAACGTGTACCCTCGGGTGAAGAGGTACCGGTAATAGTCTCTAAGAATTAATGGGCACGACTTCATATTGAGACGTTAAATTCATCAGCGTTCTCTTTCTGGGGATTCTGTAGTCAAGGTCTATAGTTATATCCACCACGACGTGAACGGGTGAGTAGGCGTACTGTAAGCAGACGCGCCTAAGCCCGATCGCTAGGCAACGCAAGACGGAGTAAAAACACATATCTCTACATATCTCTCTTGTAAATATTATATTCTTCTTGTTCGGTTCAATTTCAAATAGCGTAATTTAGTTTAGGTTAGTGAGTCGAAAATATTTTTTACTTTCTTTATAACTTAAATAGATGAATACCCGTTCGTTACAATTGTAACTATAGATTCAGTAAAGTTACAAAATGTTACAAAATCTCAAGTTTTGATCATGAAATACACTTAAAAATATATCTTTGATGTTATTTGCTAAAGAAAACTATAATGTGTGGTAACACCAAGCATAAAGAACATAACATTTAAAGACTTAATAGGTTTGTAAAGTCTTAAACGCCTCGGTACGGGACACTTTAACTTAATGTATGTCGACAGCTTGTCGCCGAGTCATTACCGACAGTTGTTGCGGAACTAAATGCTACTGTTTCGTGCTACGGCTCCGCTTAAGCGAACGAACAAACTCTTTGAGTAACTGCACAAATATCCTAAATGTATAAGATTCCACGAGTTTAAATGATATCTCCTATGATGCAATTGTAACGTGCTACGAGATATGAGATACTTACCGTTCATCTAATTTTAATTCAGTATTTTTAAAGTAGTTGAAGAATAAATGGGAAAATATGGAATCAGCTTATGGCCGTCACTTAAAAGTCTAATTGTGTGTGCTACGTATTATATAATTATGTCATCGGAACAATTAGTTAGCACACACTGGTAAATATTGGGCTCCGTTACCGGCTCGTAATTAAATAACTGTAGGTCACGTCTGCGTCCATTTATCATTATCGAATAAGACACGCTATAGCCGGTCGCCCTCGCTGTATCTACTGCGGCAACTGCACAACTAATCTCACCTATACTACCATAGTCCATGCTAATAATTGCAATACAAGGACAATTACAGGTTAAAATATTACATAAAGACCCGTCCAAAAACATACAAGTAGTCTCGTATCGAATTGAAACTTGTTAAACGCTAAACACTATGGAAATATGGGCTTACTGTTATACCACACATTCAAAACGGAGTTTACTATGAACTCGGTATAGTCGTGAAACATTTCGTCCCGCAAACAGTCGAGATTCATGTTGCACCTCGCAATCAAAAGCGCAGAAGTTGAGTTCTGTTCGCCATGGTGATTGGTTTAGAGTATAGTATATAGAGTGTATACAGTGCGGTCTCAGTCAGCAGAATGTCGCCTGCATACAAACGCGACCTAGATCCCGCCCGTGCGCCGAACGTCATAATGATGGATTGATGACGCGACGCGCCTCGTGAGCCTCACTGCTGACGCCGACCACCTGTTCTAGCTTTATAAGTATCGTTAGCAACTGTCGCTCACATATCATTTAACTTAATTCTTGCAAGATGTCGCACTGTTAGAGATAGCTCTTATATTAAGCCTGTGTAAAGGTAAGGCTTAGTGAAATTGACCTCCAGATTCAAAAGTAAACCATCAACTGTATACTCGTACTAACACATACATCTAACTTAAATGAAATAACATCTCAGTACATCGATATTTCCTACCAATATATCAAATAAAAGTAAATTTCGAAACATCAACTTGACATATATAAACACCGATCATGCATGTCGAATTGCAAAATTAATGGGTGGTGAGATATAACCACGTTGTTAATAAACAAACTTTTATATTTCTTAATAGCTATATATAAACATATTTCATATAAACGACACTCAAACATCGAACATTGGTCGTGCTTATGTGTATCACAATATTTATCCTATGTGGCAATCAAGTAAATTATAAATAATAATAAATATTTCAGACATTTGACACAGCGCCATCTTGTTTCAAACAAAGCAGAGCTTGTACTATGATGACTAGACTGACTGATAGAATATTTATATACTTTTTTTGTAAATACATACATATAGTATAAAGAAAACGTCAAACTCCGAAACAAATATTTACAGATCATACAAACATTTGATCCGACCCAGGAATCGAACCCGTGACCTCAAGCATAGCAGTTGCATTGGCTACCGCTGCGCCATCGAGGTATTGAAATTATTTTTATACGTGATTACTGCAATGAGCTCATTTACGAGGTGGACACACGAAAACTTTAATGACTGACTGAGTTATCACCACACATTGCGCTACGCCATTGTTAAGACCGATTGCACAGAGAAGGGTTAGCGTCAAATTCCATGCAATAGACACTAGTTACACATGTGTACGCTATATAAGAAACAGTGCTAGCCTCTTTGTAACATTAAATGCATTTCAATGTTTGATTCTCAAGTTTTAATAGTGTAAGATAACAAAGTTTTGAAAGCAGAACATGTAGTGAGGAACAAACTTTATATATTTTGCATTTAATTGTTTTGATTTTTGTGTTAAAAAGAGGCATCCACTAGTAACTGACTATCGCCGCCCATAGACACGTAGACACCTTTAAGTTCCTCTAAATCCTCCTCCCGTATCAGTATCAGGAAGGGTTGGGCTATGATAACCTCACTAAGCCTAACACTAATTTCTCAGTACCAATTTCCAGTGAGGCCTTGGCGGTTAAATCTGTGCATTTGTATCGAAATAAATCTTGCCCACGAAAATCCATAGGCGTTTTATTTCACATAAAATCCTTTAAGTACTAGAAGTTGTCTTTCCTCTTTTTTAAACCATTTTCTCTGGTTATATATCTCTATTTTTCCTAGTTTTATTTCATATCTCGTTTTTATTATTATACAGTTATTGTCAATCGTCTTTTTTTATCTCATCTTACTTTTTTACAAACCTAACTAAGCTTATAATAAATTTATAAGTACATTAATATTACGTTTTGAATTTACACACCTGCGTGTTACGATAAAACAATCATCAAGCTGCAAGAATTAGGAACCTTACGCAAACAGTAAGTTGTTGTTGCGTGCACATTACCAAATAGTATCTTAATAAAATCGCACAAACAGCAAATATGCTGCCTGCGTCCCCTTACACTGTCGTCAATCACAAGCTATACAGTGAACGTTTTGCTTTCTACTTTAACTTATATGCTTTAACTTACTCAATAAACGATTAAATTATTAGCAACGGCACCGGCTTAATTGCTTAACCGTACCATTGTACGTTTTTTCCTTAAGTTATTGTAACAATCAACCGATAGAGGCGGGTATGGGTAACGCGCGACATGGTCATGCCTCGGTCGCTCGGTGTGGTGCGGGTTGCGGCCAGTAATCTATATCAGATTAAACGCACAGTTCATTAGTCAGTGCGTGGGATTACAGCGGTTTGTGCCGCACGCCACTTACCCTCCACATTGTAGTCCATTACAGAAATGTGTTTGTTACTAGTTAAAACTCACAGGAATTATTATGTGACAACTTATTTAAAAAATTCTAGCTTGACCCGAATTTCTTTTTTCCAAATGCAAACTTATTGAGACAATAATTCTTTCGAAACAGTAATTAGAACCAATGTTGTAATCTTCTGAAATAGGTGTCAAACGACAACCACGTGAAATAATATTAAGGTAAATCTGATATACAGCAAATGATGGACCTTCATCTACTGCATCTAATCACGAAGTTAGATTCACACAATTAGAAATAAATTATGTCTCTGTTAAATACTTAATAATTAAAAGCCAAAGTGTCTGTGCAATCAATCTACTACTTTTAAATGATACATTTTATTTAGTTCAGCAAGTAAGTCTTTTACAAATATTCTTACATGTGGTCGGCTGCCACGGAACAGTCCTGCTCACCCAACCAATTTGGACGGGCAGTAACACAATAGGACTCCATGTATACGGTCACGCCGATTGACCACTGCGCCATGATTTACGGAAGAGATCGTGCGTCGCGTCACAGTGATTCAGGTTCATTTGAACAACGAGGCTGGAGACTCGATCCATTACTGGATTATCTCTACAACCTCCTCCATGGACGACTCGCTGTACCGGTCGACCGCAACGTAAACATAACCTACTGTAAATTAAATAACTATCACACTCCGATGAGTGGATGGAGTGGATGGAGACCGATGTCTCCCCGTCAGAACTGTGACTCTAGTATTCACGAAATCGACAAGTATCTTACTGGCGTTGCCCAACAGTTTGGTCAACACTACGGGATAATTTAGCCGTGTCGCATCAAGGCCTTCTAGACCGGGACGAATGGTGCCAACTCTAATATAGTTCACGTTGCACCCTGTTTGCTTTTGAACTGTAACGCGTGCATCCTCAACTGTTTCACAGTCGTCCAAGCCTAAGATGCATATATTTGGTAGGCCTGGCGAACCTTACACCATTTGTGGGCTGCAAATATACCCCGTACCTTTTCTTCTTTGCGCCTCCAGCCACGTGGCTCTTGACATCTACTGTACCGAATTCATAGATGAGACTATTCTGGGCCTTTTTCAATACGGCAGCACAGAAAGAAACTTAATATGAACTATATTACAAATCTAAACTCGCCTTTATTTACAAAAAAAATAATATAAACTTGAAAAATTTGTTATAATTGCCTACATAACCTCTATAGACTCTTTCGTTTGTTACTCGTCGGCGTGAGCTTCAACCTCACTGTTACTACGACCTCTAATAACAGTAGAGCTTTATACATAAATTTTGAGATATTATTCAGTGATAAGTACACCTGTGTTTCCCTTTCTCCTTCAACAAAGGTTCCGCGTCATAGACTTATTGAACCTGTATCTTTAGTAGAACTAGTACGGTTAATAATTAATGTATATTTTATTCAAGATAAGCACTCGTACACACAACGAATGGACGATGGATTAAGTATTCGTCACAACAAATGGAATAATAATAACAATAAAAATTTGCATCTCGCATTATAACTTAGTAGTAAGGAATCGGTCTGGTCTATCATCTAACAACCCCCTGTGCTCCACTCCTCTACAACAAAATTTGTTGGTGCAGCTCCTTCCTGTATTGGAATGCAGTAACCAACGGTGAACCGACAAACTTAAAATAAACCATTTTTAACAGGCTAATGTTTACGCACCTATTTTTTTGAACCATTTCAATCCGTTATTCATCACTGCACATAGGTAATTCGTATGCTCAACACAGGTAAATGTCGCACATAAGCAAGAACGTAGAAGCATGTGTCGTGATTATAAATTCTGGTAGAGATTTGTTCCTATATTTCATAAGGAAGAGAATGAAGTTTGTTTTGGCCACGTTTAGGGCGAGTAGTTTGAATTGCAGCCCCAATATTCAATATTTCTCGATATTCTTTATCTCGCTTCAAGTTTTACTAAAGACATCGATCGTGGTGTCATCAACATAAGTAAAGATTTGTTATTTATGTAGAGGTACCGTATATAAGTCATTTATGTAGATTTGGAAAAGCGTAGTTACCAAAATGTTGCTTTTTGAGACTTCGTATGTGCCAGTTTCTTCAACACGTAGGTTTGAGTTGATTTTAACAGTTAATTTTTGGTTTCTGAAGGTATTCCTTAAGAGTTCAAGAGTTTTGACATAAACATATATAGACTCTAATTTGTGAAAATGGGAACAGACTGTGTCGAACGACTTCTTTGGTCCAGGAAACACTGAAGCATTTTTGTTGTTCGTCTGGTGCTTTTTTGCTTATTGAGTTTTATCGGTAACTCTGTCTTCGCCTTCGGCATACTAGTTGGATACTTTAATGTTGTATCTGTTAAGATATTGTTCTACGTCACGTCACATCACATCACATCACATCACATCAACTACCTTTCACAAACCACTGGATATAAGCCTCTCCTTAGAAAGGATATTTTCGCCTACTATAACACGCTGGCCAAACAGGTTGGTATAGGGCTTGTTTCAAGTTTTTCTTCTCTTTGCAGTGATGTTTCCCTGCATAATTTGCTCCTTTAGGCGCCTCTTACTACATCCATGAGGTGAATAGGGGTGGTAACACTCTGTATTCGTAATCCTAACCGTGAACTAACTTTTCCATAACTCTAGAGAAAGCCAAGAGTACAAATATGAGTCTGAAGTTGCTGGCGTAGTGTCTGACCCCGCTCTTGTGTACACACCTTTCAGGGTGAACTAAGTTCCCCCTAAAAGGCAATCACTAGCTCGATGACGCAATGGCAGCATTGTGACTGCTGTGCTTGTCTTGTGCTTTTAACCTAAGACCTGCAGTCTTGAATAAAATTGCCGGGTTGGTCCGTTGTTTGTATGATCTGCAAATATTGTAATAGTTCTGGAGTTTGGGTGTCTTCTTTATATAACATACATATTTTTACAACGAAAAATGAATATAAGTATCCTATAAATCAATCTAGCTGTTATAGTACAAGCTCTGCTTAATTTTAAGCAAGATGGCATTGTGTGTTAAAAAAATGTACAGAGCTAATCAATCATTGTTTTAGTTTCAAATTTGTAAAGGAGTAAATACAATATATTCGAACTTTTGTTCAGTCAAAGTCAATAATATGTAGGTGCTTGTGTAGTGTACTGTAGGATCACTTTTTCATTTAGCGTATTAAATGTGTATGTGTGTGTGTGTATATGATCTGACCGCACCAGAAATCCTGCTCGATAATGCGCAGTTGACTTGTTTTGACGGTGTACTTAGTACTAATAGAATTACGCACACTTGGTCCCCTCACAGCATCTTCTCAAGTTAGCAGTACTGAGTTACATTAAATCAAAAAATCATATATGACCCAAGAAAGTCCTACAATGAGTTGAATTACCAGTCTCACCAGACGGTGTCTTAAATTTAGCTACTTAATTATTTATGAAATGAACCATTACCTCTATTTATGTATTATCAGTAACGAACGGTCACACATTCTTGTCTATGACAGTCCACGTAAGGTATAACTTCAAGCTATGCTCTCTTACTTCGATGAGACGATAATATAATCCCCTGACGATCCCCTCCGTGGCACTCTGCCAAACCTGTTATCATCTTAATATTTAAACTTCGATTCCAATGGAAGTTAAAAAATGTCTCGCTATAAATTTTTCTCTTCAGATGCATGAATAGTTCGAATCGCAACGGGAAATTTACATTCGAACTAGAAAAGAAATATCGTAAAGGGAATCCCATTTAGAGCTATGCTGAGGTACAACAGGGCGCCGGATGCACTCCCGCACTTCCACCTCAGCCTTAGCCCTGTAAAACTTCAGAGTTATGGCACATATTCATCTGTATTTGTTTATTGGAACCGTAGATTACATTAAAAAGAAAAATGAAAACATTTTTCGCATAAATAAAGCCATATTTTATTATACAGAGTATATATATATACGTATCTGGACTAGATAGACCGAGAGCGGGCACTCTAGTGAGGGGACGCTACGATGGATTATGATTATACCTTTAGTCGTACATTGCAATAACTAACACAAATACTTTTTTTTAAATTAATTTCTCTTATTTTAAGAGTGTGTCAAACTCTACTCTGCCTAATGGAAAGCATGAATAGAATTCAAGAGTTATGGTCACCATACTCGTTACGAATGCAGACAATGCAGTATGGCGACCCACACTATAGCAGCTTAGTGAGTTGTTTTCACGCCCCACTTGGGGACATAAAAGGTATAACTGCCATCGTCACAATGTAAGGCTCATCAATGGGTCTCCGGTCTTGCACTCACCAACGAAACATGACAGCACGGATACTTTCGTTTTAGGTTAATCTTCTGTGAGAGGGTAGTACTGCCAATGTCCAACCGACCCGCTCGTGCTTAAATCAGCGTAACTCTACTACCTTGATATTTATATTTACGTATGGTTAGATTCTAGTGATCTCATTCACTCTGTGAAGAGCAACACAAGAATTGCGTAACCCCAACAGACGCCGAAACAAGGCTCGCACACTTCTCACAAACGCACAAACAATACAGAATACAATTATTTACGTGCTTTTTAGTTATTAATAATAATATAATTAAAATAATAATAACAATAGTAATTTATTGAATTACGAGTAAATTAATGTGATAGCTGCGTTCCTCGAGCTCTTCTCGACTGCCAAGGTAGGCTGCCGCGGGGTTTAGTGGGTAGACCGGTTTTCCGGGAGTCGCACACACGCCCTTCGTCCCTCCGGAGGGTATGGTGCGAAAAGCATTCCCGCGTTAAAAAAAAAGTTGACCATGGTTAATTTCACGTGGTCGAATATTTCAAAGGTATATATTGCATACCTATAGCGAGCGATATTTCAAAAGACACAACTCTTCGTTATGGTACCGTACAAAAAAAATACAATTTTGACTATTGTCCTTTGACCTTTTATTGTTGAACGAACATTTACTTCTGGTTGGCAAATAGACTTTTACGAGTGAAGGGAGAAGTAAGAGTGGAGAGAAGTAACAAAAAGAAATTAATAACTCATGTGGTTTGAACTAAGCTTGCTTATAAACATGCTGATGTGATTAAGTGCTTCGCATTAGATTTTTAGATCTATCAAACTAACACTTTAGCTTGTGCAGATATGTCGCAATCATCAGATATGTGCGGTATGTCATTGATGGACGTATTCTCCGATACTCTACACTATGGAATAGTCTAGAAGTCATCCTCCTTTACACGTAAGCAAGACATGACTTTTCTATGGCATAGGTGGTAAAAAAGTGAAAGGGTCATCTGTGACACATGCATCGTCGGATTGCAACCGCAATTAAATGTTGACCAGATGTTTAGATCAAATACTTCATTTCTGTCGAGAGAAAGTAGTTAATGCACTGTTGTAATGTTAATACTAATTACGGAAAATAGGCAACCCCACTGAAAACCGCACCGTTGTCGCATCGCACCTCCGAAGCACGGTGCAGTGAGGCAGCGTGGTGCCTCACACAAAAGCTTTATGAGCCAACTAACATTGCAATAATATATAGCCTCGCAGGGGAATATTCAATGTGCTTTTCTACATTAGTCATTAACGCACGCTAAAATAAAATATTCAAAATTATAGAACCCTGCAATCGCATGTATTTTAATGTTTGCTCTACTCTGAGCGTTGAACGTTGGCTTTGATATAAAAACCTATTATATTATTATGGTATACTTGTTTTATTATAACGTGGGAGCGCCATACTATAAATTTAATATCATTTTCGAGCAAACGATTGATAAACGTTCGTGTCGTGTTGCAAATTAAAGGAAACACTCTTTTACACAACAGTACAAGGCAGTAAATGTGCACGAAGTATGCAAGCCCCGTAGCGGGCGTTGAGCGAGTGTTTCGCACTGTGGCTGCGCTCTGTCCTGCGCTGTAGCAGAATGAAAATTTATTCAAATTAAAAACGCTAAAAATCGGTGTGCTAACCTGTTGTTTGTAATATGAGTCACGACTTCAGCTATTATGCAATTTCAAACTTGAACACGTTCAACCGATACGCATCAGCTCTGTATTGCGGTTTACGACATTCATATATATTATCACTGTGCTGTATAAAATAGTAAAACTAAACTTTCATCCCATATTAGGGATTTGTACACAATAAAAATATTCAAGTATATTTAATAATTTTATTACATTTTTTTTCTGTATTAAGAGCCTGCCAAAGTGACTCTACTCTGCCTCATGGAAAGCATGAATAGAATCCAAGAGTTGTGGTCACCATACTCATTGCAAATGCAGACAATGCAGTATATGACCCGCACCATGGCGGCCTTGTGAGATACTTTTTCACACACCGCTTGGGGGACGTAGAAGGCAAGACAGTCATCGTGACAGTGTAAGGCTTACACAGTTACCATGATAACTGTCACCCCTGCATCAATGGGCCTCCGGTCTCACACTTGTCAACGAAACACGACAACATGGATGCTGGGGCTTTAGGTTGGTCTTCTGTGGGAGGGTAGTACTGCCCCGGTCGAGCCGGCCCGCTCGTGCTGAAATCAGCGTGGCTCTACTATCTAGTAATATATACAATACACTAAATTACAACTAAACTAAATTAAAAAAATAAGCATAAGGCAGGCAGGTAAAGAGGCTAGTAGAACGAGACATTCGACAAACAAATACTTGAGTGACTGAGGACACAATTGTCCGAAATATGGGCACAAAAGTCTTTATCAAGCCGAAAGTCTCATATTGTCATCTGACTAAACTAAAAACAGCACAAGGCACCACCGTCGCCTCTAACCCAGAGGTTCTCGTTGAAGTCGCAAAGGTCTATGAGGACTTATACATCTCACGAACCCGTCCACTCGAGAAACATAGCACGGATGACCCGCGTGCTAGACTGACACACCACGTCACAGATGATCTTCTAAACATCGATCTGGTCGAGATTAAATTGGCGCTCGGACAACTTAATAACAACAAAGCTCCTGGTGAAGATGGAATTACAATAGAGCTGCTAAAAGCTGGAGGAATACCTATATTTGTAAAGCTCTCAAAATTATTTAATTCTGTCATTCATACTGGTACTACAACGGTAGCATGGAGCAGCAGCGTAGTAGTGCTATTCTTCAAGAAAGAAGACAAAAGTCTACTGAAGAGCTACCACCCGACTTCACTCCTGTACCATGTATTTAAGCCATATATGTTATTTCGAGGGCTATTACGAACCGTCATGTCCAAAAATTCGATGGTTTCCAGCCCGTGGAGCAAGCTGGGTTTCAAAAATGTTACAGCACCGTGGACTACATACTTACTCTAAGGCAAATAATCGAAAAGAAAGAGGAATATAACCAGCCTCTCTGTCTATGTGGACTATGAGAAAACCTTCGATACTGTTGAGACCTGGGCTGTCCTGGAATCCATGCAGATATGCCTGGTCGACTGCTGATATGTCCAGGTGACAAGATGCCTCTATGAAGCTGTAACAATTACTATCCAAGTACAAGAAAAAAGCACAAGACCAATCCAATTGCGTCGAGGGGTAAGGCAGATGTTATACCTACGAAACTGTTTACCAATGTATTGGAAGATGTTTTCAAAACGCTCGATTGAAACGGACGGGGAATCAATATCAATGGCCAATACCTCTCACATCTGCGGTTTGTATACGACATAGTCATCCTGGAGAAATCTTTGTACGATCTGGAAGAAATGCTCAACAGTCTGGACGATTTTTCAAAACGAGTGGGGCTGGGGATGAAACATCGAAAAAACGAAAATCATGCATAATAGGCCTGTATCCCCGAGTCCCATAACAACAAACGTTGTGCAAGAATACATCTACTTTGAGCAAACTACTAAACTTGGCCGACACAACTTCGATCGGGAAGCTGATAGTAAGATTCGTCTGGGCTGGGCAGTATACAGGAAGCTGCGTCATATTTTCGAGTCACCGATTCCACAATCATTAAAGACCAAGGTATTTGACCAGTGCATCCTACCCATAATGACATACGGAGCCGAGACGTGGACACTCTCGATTGAATCCAATCGAAAATTGGAATGTATACAGAAGAGGTTCCTAGCATATGCCTGTAATGTAACTAGAAGGATGAAATCGTACGAAACGTGTTTGAGATATTTTTAGCTAATCACACTAGAAAAACCAAGGTATATAATAGGCTCCATATTTTTATACAAGCTTCTGAGACACAAGGTAGGTTATCCACAACTTTTAAGCAAAATAAAGTGCAATGCTGCAACTAAATATCCTCGTTTTCCTATCATAGCATTTTGTTTACACTTTGGGTTACATTATTAAAGTTTTGCTAGAGATCTCTATTTTTTTCTAGTAATAAATAAAGCCTATATCAGTACCAGTTGGTGCAGTAGTTTACAATACAAACAAAATTAAAACTGTTGCCCCTTTATAATATTGGAATAGATGAGACATTCTAAAATTTAATTTGTTACGCTGATGATACATAGCCCACGGGGGGTAAAATTTCAAGAAACGGCGTACCTGGCCACCACGCGAGTCTCTTTGGTGCTTAGGCACATTGCGGTTCTAGATAAGACAGCCTTTTACGGCAACGGAAGGTGGCTCTTCGACGAGCACTTTTGACAGCTTGCACCGAAGTTAGTTGGCGCTGTTACTGCCCTTGAATGACTTTTGCAAACACAAACTTTGACTACTGACAGATTGAGTGGAGCCAGGTTCGCGACAAGATGGCTATATACGGACGTTATCCGGTCTATAGCCCTATATGGTGCACCGGCGTGAGCGGCGGCTCTGATCGCCCAAAATAAGGTTCGTCTCTGGTGCCCCAGAGGATCTTGGTGGTGAGAACCATATGTGGTTATCGCACCGTGTCGATGGAGGCGATATGCACGTTAGCTGAAACTGCTCCGTGAGATTTCAAGGCGACATTGCTCGCCGAAGTTTATCGACGGATGACTGAGTTCTGGGCGGGTAGCAGCATTCAGCCCAGCCGATGCGAGTGACGTGGGGGCCGCTCGTCGAGCTACGATGGTGCTTTGGTCGTTATGCTGGTTTTGTAGTCATGGATACTCTGCAGACGGTTATCGTCGAGTAGGTAAGACAGCAGCATGAGACCCTTTTCTTATGACTAATGCAGGTCCCTTTTCTTATGACTAATGACCAATGTACAATGCTCCCGCTGCAAGGAAGGTACTAATCCTCCGCTTATTACGAGTATAGTATAAATCGAATCGTAGCCCACCCTATACATAATGTTACCTTCTATGACTAAATATTGTTGTGCGGAAGTTGGTTTGCAGAGTTGCTCACTACTGACACAACCATACCCGAAGACGTGCCAGGGCGTGAAGTTTGAATCATGAGCGACGGGAAATTAACAAAGTTATTGTCTCAGCTATTGAGCAACCAGGTCATTTCACGCGATACTTCACCAGTAACAACTGAATGCTTGCGCCAACTTGTGTAAGAGGGTTCAATATACATACATAAAGTCACAATATCCTACATGTAAATCTATAACATTGTTAATGTATTATAACGATGCTCCACGCGCTTCATATATCTTTTTAAGAGACTTTGAAAGTGGAAGATTAAAAAAAAACCAAATGTGTATGAAAAGTAAACTCCAAAGTCTAAGTCTAGTTACATAGAGAAGTCACCGTACTGCATTGTCTGTATTCACAATGAGTCTGGCAACTCTTGGAATCTATTCTAATTTGGGATGCTCTAAAAATAAAAAATTAAAAAGTCTTTATTGATTTGTACCAAAATGACGCAACAGTCGCTGTGGTATATCTACTATAGTCTATACAAATCTTTAAACTAACTCCGATTTGCCACTGACTTCAAACAGACCAGAATGTACATCATCAGTCTGTTTTATTCATTCTATATTTTAGATTTTAGAGCTTTAATAAGGTCAGTTATTACAACAAAAGATTTTTTTCTTCCAAGCACTTATTATTCACACAATTATTGTGATCAGCTATTAGTTCAACTGATTTCACCTAAATACCTGTTTTTCTACGGAGCGACTAGTATAGGACCTCCACAACCCTAAGGGGAAATTGAGTTTCAAGGTTGAATGAGTTGTCAGTACATTTGAGGGCACTGAATTTCCTGATGTTCTTGACAATCGGGACAGATGGCTTAACAACACTTTTTGCCCCACCCGAGAATCAAATCCAATACCTCTTCATTGGTAGTCGCATATACTAACTGCTGATCAACGAGTTATTTTCTTTTACTCAAGTTTTTATGTTTCATCAATTCTATTCTTCGTTGATTTTTCCAAAAGAGACAGATTGTGATTGCAGTTGCGATTGCAGCTCCACTGCGGGCCGGCCTCCGCACTCGTTGCCACTGGACGGGAGTCTCCCCTTGGTCGTCTCTCTCTCTCTCTCTCTCTCTCTCTGTACACACCACTGAAACAGACTTTCTTCAAATATTATGCGATCAGAATGAGGACGATGCCTGTACATTTATTTAATCAATGTATTAAATTGTAAGTCTGCTTAAAAAACAGTTATTTTATGTTGCCAGACTATTTAATGTAACATAAAGAGTATGTTACTTAACAAAATAGTAAATAGACATTAAAAGTAATTGAAAACGCATGTGATAGCAGTTCATAACACAAACAAAAATTACAACAAACATAAAAAATACATTTTAAGCACGTGCACTGTACATCGAACTTTATAAAACTTTATTTCACTAAAATGAATATTCATCTCAATAAGTTATATACAATTCGTGTAGTTCATTTCGAAGCAATCAGTATCTCCTTTGATATATTTAAAGTTAAGCTTATACAGTTGTATTCGCATAATCACTTGTCATTCGATATGCATCGTAAAAACACTTGGGCCTTCATGAAATTAGTCATTATTTAACTCAATTCTTATTCACTGTTCCAAATACCGTATTATCGTCTAAGGTATTTTTGAACCGATACTATCTTCTCACCTTTCAAGAAAAGAGTGTACCCCCCCATCAAAGACAGACACGGCATCTGTGACTCCTGAATAGCCAGATGTTCATGGGCGATGGTAGTCCTTTTCCATCGAGTGACACCTGAAATTAAAAAAAATCGAGAATTAAATCCAAAGTAATGTGAAATTGAGTTGGAAATGTTACATTTATCATAAATATAAAAATGATCACAAATGAAATATTTACTCAACGGCGAGAATACCGAAGCAACTCCAATTTATTCTAATTAATGATCATCAAAAGTAATTAATTTACATAATTGGAAGAGAATTACACAGCATTGAAATGCTAAATAGTCGAACGAAACAGAAGTCGAAAGGAACATTTGCATAACGAGGGATTTAATTGCAGCACAACGGAGACCGGGGACCGCGTGCTCGTAGCCTGCACTGATCTTGGCCACTCTTAGAATCCTGACGAGTGTTTGCATCCCATCTATACCGTAGCCCTCTTAGTGAGTAGCAACCACCGCCACAGCTACAAACTACGGATATTAATTTTCATTCAAGCGTTTCGTTTTCCAGCGCTTCGATATTACGCCGATTGATGTTAAAATAATTGTACAATATACACATGTAGTTTCAGCTGCGACTTAAAGTGCTCAGATTTATTGCGGACGTTGGCTACATTACAATTGACGACGCTTCGGGCAAAATGATTTTTTTTCTATATTAAGAGCCTGCCAAAGTGACTCTACTCTGCCTGATGGAAAGCATGAATAGAATCCAAAAGTTGTAGGCACCATACTCATTGCAAATGCAGACAAGGCAATATGGTGACACACAATATGGCGGCCTAGTAAGATGCTTTTTCACGCCCCGCTTGGGGACGTAAAAGGCATGGCAGTCATCGTGACAGTGTAAGGCTTACACAGTTACCACGATAACTATCACCCCTGCATCAATGGGCCTCCGGTCTCACACTCACCAACGAAACACGACAACACGGATGCTGTCGCTTTAGATTGGTCTTCTGTGGGAGGATAGTACTGCCCCGGTCGAGCCGGCCTGCTCGTGCTGAAATCAGTGTGGCTCTACTACCTACCAAATTTGAACCTAATGATCGCTTATTAGAAGGTAGTGGTTAAAAAATGTTATGATAAGTTTAGCTTTACAAACATAATGTTGATGAACTTTTCAGATTTACTAATAAGTTAACATATTATTTTACCGACCTGTTAGTTTCTCGACAAGCACTTCTCAAGTTGTACATTTTACTTGGTGAACTATACAAATTACAAAGAGTATAAGCATGAAATGTTTGAGTATATTTATGTCATATATTTCTTTAAAACTAAGAAGCCATTAGACAAACCTTACAAAAATATATTACACTTGACTTGATGGTCTTTTTCAGAGGTGCAAAAAATTTTTGATTCAACACTGTGATGATCACATGCACTTATATACAATTTTATTGTTATATTTTTTTATCTTAAGAGCCTGCCAAAACGACTACTCTGTCTGTTGGTAAACATGAATAGAATCCTTGAGTTGAAATCGCCATACTCGTTGTGAATGCAGCCAATGCAGTATGGTGAGCCACACTATGACGGCCTAGTGAGATGCTTTTTCACGCCCCGCTTGGGCACGTAAAAGTTTTATACGGTTTATGTCCCCAAGCGGGGTGTAACATTTATCGGGGCACTGTAAGGCTCACACACGTAAAACGATAACTGTCACCCCTGTGATGAACCTGCGGTCATGCACTCACTAACGAAACACGACAGCATGGATGCTGTCACTTTAGTTTAGTCTTCTATCAGAGGCTGGTACTGCCACGATTAAGCCGGCCCATTCGTGCTAAAAATCAGTATGGCTCTACTACCTAGCTACATATGTGTGTATTGTGTACAAAATATCGGTGATCGCTTAGAAGAGTGCAAACTTCGAAACGGTGGTCATTTAGACGATGTAATTTTTAAAAAATAAAATTCCAACCAGGTAACTTTCTTGTAAATAAACAATTTTTATAACATATTATTTTTTTATTATCACCGTGCTCACTGTTAGTGAAGACAGTGCAGTATGCCGACCCTTGCTATGGCAGCCTAGTGAGATACTTTTCACGTCCCACTTAAAGGACCCGGGATAGTAGTGGGTGGGAAACACGTGCGCCGGTAATGAGTTCCAGACTTTTAACTGATTTGCACATACATATGTGTATGTGATATATGTCTATTATACATAATTTTCTACAGATATAGACTATATATGTCTATATCTGTAGAGATTTATGTATGTAATGCTGTACAGTGTACATTGTGGTTAAATAGTAATGTAACCTCTATGCACCTACCTCACATGATTTCTACGCCACACAAGTGTAGACTAGTTAAGAGTGCCCTGGGCAATAAGTCCGCCAGTGTATAAAATGTATACAGTTACAAATAAATAAATAATTCATAGCAATACTAACATCATATCACCAAAACATCTAAGACGATTTTAATGTGCCTCAGAAGAATCCAGCCCTGAAATCCTCAACGTCTTGCACCCCTGGAATAAATATGCTTGCTATATACAAGTATACATCAGTACTGCACTGAATGTTTACAGCGAGTAGCCAGCCAAAATATTAGAAAATTCGAAGCTCGTAATGGGCAAGCTAATACTTCTTACTCTGAATTGCTCGCGAAAGTTCGACGCGCCAAGTGACTCGTAGCTAAAACTGTACCCAAACTGGATACCGGACATGAGAAAACTTTAAGTGGTTAGTTGAATCAATTATTTTTACAAAATAAATCACTGTTGGCTGGCTAGGATTGCCTAACTTTGTATTATATTAGCCTACTCAGTTACTACGGTGCCACGAGCTCTTCCCTCTTTTGTTAATTATATACCTATCTTTTTATTTGTTTAGGTGAAACTAACATGATTTTAATGACAGCAACACAATAGAAAACCACATCTAAGTATGTGCTTTAGTTACATATTCCTTTCTTGTCCTCGTATTGGTTCCTCTTAATTACATACAATGGACAGATGCTAGCTACTCACAAAATATAATTTAATTTCTTCCTTATTTATTTAATGTTAGATTGGTAATTCCTTATTGTACACATGGAGATGTGTGCTTGTGTTTGTTTTGTTCAACAAATAACCATAGACGAAAACCTGCTACACAAATATGATTGAAATATATTGCCTTATATGATATTCACGCGCATCGTGCCACGTCATGGTGTCGTGTCGTAACGTGTCACGCGCAGCTGACACGCCGTATATGCGTAGCGGCTGTCAGTCTGATAAATAAATGATAAAATTAAATCATCTGTCGAGGTGTCCTTTCGTGCTGAATAACATTTTTGATCATGTCCATAAATACCGCATGTAAGACGAATGGAAATATTAAGGTTTTAACCGTTAGTGCAAATGTCAGGGGTCAACTGAAAACTAGTGTGAAGTGCTGCGCTTCAGCACAGCATTAACTCTGCTAGTAGTTAATGCTGCACAATATAATGCAGAAACAGTATCTTTAGAATATATTTTGTATGTGCTATGTATTTATCTTTGTGTAGCAAAAATCAATGCTTCAAATGTTTAACAAATAGCGTTCAGAGAATATACACATTTTATAAAGTTGTTTCGAAAATCATCTCATTAACTGCCCACATCTGGCGAGTAATTTATATAAGGTATTAACCGGATGGAATATCTGAGACGTGTGCTCCTCGCCAGTGACTGGTGCACATTACGTAATTCTGAAGGAATATCGATTTCGTAATATTGATTTCGCTTGTGATTCTAATTCGATGTCAAATCGATTGAATGTTGTTGAGTTAATTACTTCAAGGCATAAGGATTTAATGTTTTACTTTTCAACACGTTAATTAATCCTACTCTTTGAGTATTTGTCAAACTTAAATTTATTTTATTTCGAATATTTTTAAAATTTATTTATATATTATCATACTATAAACTATGATTACAGATTACATCCAATACAATACTGCAGAACTAAAATTAATATACATACATACATAAAAAATACAACACAATAAACAGTACAAAAGATAAAAAAGCTAAAAAGGAAATTGAAATATACACATACAGCACAATACAAGTAATACTTAAAAAAAAGAAGATATGAAAGAAATTCATTCAACTAATCATAATGTTTCTATCAAGAATTATTACTTAAAACGCTATAAGTGAACCTTTGAGAATTCATTCGGGAAACACGAAAATAAATTAACACAGTTCGCCACCATATTAAGCATATATAGTGCGTGCATGAGCGAGGCGTGCTGCAGCAGGTTGGTACGCGCGCGTATTACCTCCAATAGGCACGAGCGCCGACACCACGATGCATACTCTCTCGGCATGGACAATTTAATCTCCCACAGGATGACTGGGTTGTGCATGTAGCCACGAACTATATTAATCATATATGTGGTTAAAGCTACCTCCCTCCTCAATCCTCTTCTAGCTTGTAGTATCTCACCATGCTGAAAACAAACAGTAAAGGATTCAATAGTGGGTATCCTGGGTACACAACAAAACTTTTGCGATATAAAAATCTTATGAATTTGTTTTATATACGTTCTAGCATTAAATTATATTTACTTATGGATGGATACAAAAAACTGAAAAACTGTTTTTATATATACATGAGACATAACTTTTCTAGTTAAACATAATCATATTTTAATTGTCATTTGTACTTACTAGAATATATTCTAGACAACACTCCACTAAAAATGGTTATGTTTATAAACTGCGTCACAGATAAATTCAAACCTGTGGCTGTTTAGGTCCATTCCGTCCTGCCCGGACGTGACACTCAATGCAGTTCGTAACATTAGGTGGTCATCAATAGTATCCCGCCATGCTTTAACCCGTCCGCTCGGTCGCATCTCAGTATGTGGTAACCGGGGAGCACAAATTTCACGTTTTTAATTGATTCATTTAACCCTGTTGGCGAATATATCCACCTCTGAAGATTTTATGAGTGACAAGAATTGTTTCATTTTTGTTCTAAGTCCACTTACATTTTGATACAATATGCTGAAAATCCTATCGGATTTTGCAGTTGAATTGATTTATTGATTCGATGAAAAAAATCCACTATTTGAATTCTACATTCAAGGGCCTTCTGTTCTCACAGTTTCTCAAAGTTAATTCTGTAATCCCAATCTTAAGCGACGAGTAATCTCGTTCTGTTTTAGGTTTTCATTTTTCAATAGTTATTATAAAGACATTTTTCAAAACATTTTGTATGTATTTCGTCAACATATTTTCTGATGTGTTTTATCTGTCCGCCTGTCTGTCTACCTGTCTTTTAACTGCCTCGGTGGCGCAGCGGTAGTGAATGCGACTGCTGTGCTTGAGGTCTCGGGTTTGATTCCCGGGTCGGACTAAATGTTTGTATGATCTGCAAATATTTGTTTCGAAGTTTGGGTGTTTTCTATGTATAATATGTATGTATTTACAAAAAAAGTATATAAATATTCTATCAGCCAATCTAGTTATCATAGCACAAGCTCTGCATAGCTTGAAACTAGATGAAGTTGTGTGTTAAATATCCGAAATATCCGAAATCTAGTCTCCACACATGTAGAAACTTCTTAGGTTTCACAGTTTTTAAAAGATCAGATAACACATTGTCCCCTTTTATTACAGGATTGTTCTTCTTGCTGCTTTTGACTTCAGTCCAAGTCTTATCCGTCAAATTGGTTTCGATTGGTTTTCTGACCACAACCGCATAGCTGATTGACTTTTTGGGTGTCTGTGTCTGCGGCTCTGAGTTCTCTCGCCGTAGGCTTATTACATTATATATATATTATTGCCGGTCACTGCTGCCTCACTTGTACTAGAGGAATGTGAAATAGGTGAAGTTGATTAACGGTGATTACCACCACTATTGTCTAAGTCGGCGCTAATATTTTTTTCCTTACTTGCCTGGTTCTCAAGTTTTAGGCTTTTTATTTTCAGTTCATACGAAATACATTTTTCTTTTACTTCCTTCGGCTCTTGTGTTGGAGGTTCTCCAGCCGGTCATCGCCGAGTGGGCGGGGCGACAGCACGGGACCCTTTCCTTTCCACTGACGCAAGTCCTTTGCGGGTACGGGTGCTTCGGGAAGTATCTGCACTCGGTCACCACTGTGACTGCAGTGAGGACTCGGCTCAGCACACGCTAGCGGTTTATTCAGCCTGTACGGCGCAGCATGGGGCTCTCACTGCAGTTATTGGAGGAGATCTCTCGGTACCGGCCGTCATACACTCCATGGCCGGTAGCGACAATTGTTTTATTGCGGTCACAATTTTCTGCGAAGACGTTATTTCGCAGAAGGAGGCGGCGAAGAATGCCCAGGAGGACGACCTCCATTCATACCCAAGTCACTGCTGGCAAACCTGTCGGTGGATGCACTCGTATTAGCGCCTCACGCTGCCTTGAGTGTGGCCACGGATGGACGGGACAGGTTTTCCCCTCCATCCGCTACATTGGCCAACCGCGAGGATGCGGCGTCCGCGTGTGCCGTATGTCACCTAAGACAGAGAGTTTAGCCGCAGATGGTGCCCGCGGTAGCGAGCAGACGCTAGGAGGGATCTGGATGTCGTAATAGCAGCTGTTCCTGGATCCCTCCTATGTCAGACGCAGAGTGGCGCACCGTGTGGTCTTAGTCGGTCCGATTCCGACACACCACCTCGCCGTAAACCCCGGTGAGGCGACGGCACGAGGAGGTTTCAACATGTTAAAAAAAAATTGGTACAAAAATCACTATTAAAATTGCGTTTAATTTGCACCACCGTCTTTAAAAGCAACTGGGGTACTATTCACTCCTTTTATATAATAAAATAAACAAAATTCTTAAAATCTATCCACAAACGGCGACACAACGCAAAAAAAAAATAACTTCCTACAAAAACTAGACTATGAAGAGACTGAAAAGTTCATATGTATTATTAAATAATATAATATATTAATAATATCTACATACACACTCACATACAATCCACACACACAACAAACACATACGCACTTACACACACAGATAGCATGTTCTATACAAACACACGCACCAACCACATTGTTATTGTATACCTATTTTTAATGTCGTATTGTCTTTTTTTGTTTTCTCTTGTATTTTGATATTATATTAGCAGTTAAAAAAGCTATATGAAACACTTGAGGAGTTGGTACTGATAGTCGAAAATACAGGCTGGGCCTAGTTCGACTATAGAAGCTTATTCACCTAAATTTAGGGTATGATAGTATAACCTATGTACCTTGTATTTTTTGTGAAATAAAATAAATCTGTAATTTTATCCTATTTTGCATCCATTGTATTGAAGCAGGTTGCTTACATCAATTCTTTTGCCACAAATAACACAATTCATTTTTCAATTATTTAAGTCGTGCACGACAGGGACAAAGATAACAATTCTCACGAATGTAAAAGAACACAACGTACGGCTCACCTCACAGGATTTATTGCCACTAATTGATCAAGGAAATCTAGTTAAAACACTGTAAAAATTAACACTGTAGCTAAGTATGTTCTCACTCTTGCTAAGTGTGTTCCCATAACTGAGATGTCACATTTTTCTTTATTTATTATGTGTATGATAGAGTTCTACAATTCAATTGTCTTCTATTAAAAAACAAAAGCAAAAAAGGCGATTTCTAACTACTTTAAGTAATTTTGTTTATTACTTAATAATTAAACGATTAAATTCAAAATCCGCTACAGACAAGTAAATACAAATAAATTGACAAGAATAAATAAATGTTTTCTTAGTTGTGATAAAATAAGATTTATGATCATTGTGATAAAAAGTGGGATCATAAACACAAATCATTAATTACTCGTATAGTCCTGTCCTTGTAGCGACCGATTAAGAGTTATTCAAATTAATCGCCACGCTAGTACACCACCCTTATTCATCGAGAGTGTTGTGAGAGCCGACGGAGAGAACAAATTACTGTGCTACGCAGGTCAACAGTAACTGCAAAGAGAAGAGTGAAAAACTTTCTTTGTAAGAAGACGTTTATGACTAGGAGTAGACCGTTAGGCTATGAGTAAGTATAAGGCTGTGAATGATAATGACCATGAGTATTTATAACTTTCGTTAGTATTTCGATTGTGTCCTGTTTGTAGAATGAACCACTTGCGCCCGACAGGCTTCAATATTAAACACAGAGTGGTGTAGTTGGCGAGGATGAAGTGTGCGCCGAACGTGTCTTCCAACCGCGCCGGATTGCGCCGGTGCTCTGTGACGCGGGAGAGCAAACACCTGCCACCGCTAATGGAGAGCCCATTCATTCATTTTCTCACTCACTCCGTCTCGCTGTCTACAAACACACTAACACCTGATAATTCACACCTATTACATGCACACCACTCTCATTTTGCACCACTTTTTCTTGTATTCAAGTACATGAATGAATGAAAAACTTTGGTACGAAAATATTTTTAAATTTATACAAATGCGTTTAAATGAACAAAAACTCAATACGGATAGTTCTACAAACCGGAACAGTGTACGTAACTATGTTTTGGTGACGCTATATTAGAGCTTGGTGTAGAACACAAAGACAGCGGGTGCTTACTTCACTAAACAAGGATTGGCAACGACGACTCGGTCGTCCTGCGTATACAACGATATAAAATAGAAATTCCTCACTATCAGTCATTTTCAAAGATATTCAGTTGTCAGAAGTAATGGGGGCGAGACGCGGGAGGGGTGCGGGCGGGGGAGACCCTAATGATTACTAGACATTTGTTACGAGTTGCAGATCTAGGCCGAGATGGAACAAGAAACCACTCGTGATGTGCGCTTTTGTCTTGGATCTCACTCGGCTATATTTCACTCAGAAATAATGTGTTGCTCCGCCGTGACGCGGTTATTAATGGAGCGCCGTCTGTTTAGTATCGCAGGATTGTCTTCACACTAATTATTTTGTTTACTAAGTACACTGCATTACATTTCTTTTCTTTAGATCTCATTTTATGAAATAAACGAAACGAGTAAGAAGAACCTTTGCAAGAGTTACCGGTTCCTATATCTTTTATAAAGCATCGCATCATATTTATGACGTCATATGTCCGATGTTAAAGATTAATATCATTATTAATTATTAAATAAGAAAATCTACTGCAACAAAATCTAATAGATCCCGAGATTTATTAGATATTATACACCCGAGTGTACCGCGTTGAGAAGACGTGTGAGCCAGCTTGGAACATTTCAACGCGAAGAGATTTTTCATTCTATTTCCATTCTCAATATTCGATGCAGACGGGTGGCATCGATAAAAACTAAATATATTCCGAGTTGGGACTTCCAAGGCCACCCCTTCGCCCTCCAGACCGTATACACGCACCCTCGAGCGACGCTGGCTATCACTACATCCGCATAGCTCTGTAGTTTTACACACCTGATATTACAACAAAATACCATAATTGGGTTTTTGAAATATTTTTTTTTGCGATAAATATAAAGATCATATATAAGTTTTACAACAAAACTAAAAGTTATAATCTAAATGTAAAGAAAAGTTATATCAAAATAAAAATAAGTTTTTGAATCCAGTACCGAAGACACGCCGACAGCTCGCGAACAAACCCGAGTGCATGTGACGTCATAATGTTAGTTTTCACTCATAGCAGTTGATACAGGGACAATACGTACAGTGTTTTGATGTATTTAAATCTGTTGACATTGTTATAAAAACACAAATTTATATTGAAAATGTCGAATCTTAAAAGTTATCGTTCTTGTTCTGTACCATTATGTACGAATACTACAAAAACAACTCCTGGTAAAATGTTTTTAAATGTTCCCCAAGATAAAATACGTCGAAATAAATGGTTTCGAGCAGTGCACCGTGATAATCCAAAAAAAAATTGATTTTTTTTCGTTGTGAAGATGAAAGTTGAACAAAGTTGAAAATAACCTATAGCTTTGTCGCCGTAACTCTCACGCGATGCTCTACAATTTATGAAATAAATATTTATATTTAACATAATGCAAAATAAATATTTAGATATTTCTATTTATATTATTATTTTTCACCTCGATGCCTTAGCACCTCGAACTTCAGCAGAACTGAACCGAACATCATTTGTCAAAAAATGGGTTATCAGGAATATTATCAGACTTTGCCTTTATAAATCCTTTGTCACACACACATAGCTAGACGGAATCAACTAACAAATTTTTCAGCAATAAATTTTTGATATTATTGTCAAGTCACATGTAATTGCCGTAAACGCTGTACTATTCTTGAACAGCTATAACATTATGACGTCACAATTAGGGATGACTAATCGTGGTGCGTTAATAGTCACATTATCTTTATTTTAGTTTTATCAACTTTTGTTTATAATGAATTGAAAAAATTTTTTTTCAGTTTTTCGCATGACACGTCAATATAATTAATAACGAAGTTTTAAAAAACTTAAAAAAAATCAATACATTTTTTATTTTCAAAATCCCAATTATAGATTAAACACCCAAAAATAGTAATTTTGTAGTTTAACGTGTAATCTTTAATATGAGTATATTTGTGGTGGACTGGTATATGAAGTTAACCAATACAATATTGCAACACTGGCCGTAAGTTTTAACAGTTGTGTGTTATCTTGTACCGACACACTTGACATTTACAAACATGCTGCATGAAAGTGTACGTTTAAATTTTAAATGAAACTTTATAATTGTGTTGTTTGAAAAATTTTTAGTTCATCAGACACTTAGTTCATTCGTGATGATTGATTGGTTTATTGTAGTGTGTTTAATATATAGAACTTTCGCAATGGTGAACTTTTATTAGCATTGAACAGCTAGCTAGTTCAAAAATATCTATGGTAAGTAGATCATATAATCATTAAGTTCTTTAAACGTTTATGGCACTATGGTATCACCTATATGATGGAATTTAATATTATTTATACATTGATGATATTTTGTTTTTATATGTGACACTACGATACCACAACACTAAGCTCTCATTCCAACCACAATGGTGGCTTCTTGTGTTTTCACTAAAGCAACGATTGTAAAGTGACTACCTACGTAGATATGTGCCATGACGGTCCATTGTAATATAATCATACAATAATTAGACCTGCGTTAAGCGACTCATCGTCACCTATGGCCCGCCTGCGCTCTAGATGCGCTGAGAAATCACATAAATCTCGTTTTTATTGGGTCCCCATTCCAGGATGGAATCAGGGATGGAAATAAAGGCAACCGATCGCCGACCATGTACCATTCATGCTCTGGTTTAGCTCTTACGAACACTACACGGTTCTTAATGTGCTATAACATACGAATACATAAAGTAGTGATAATGTGTTCATTAATTATATCGAAAACGTTTGTCTCAAATTAAGTGATTGATAGATAGATAGATGGGTACTCTTTGTTACATCATAAATAGGAAACGCACAATGCAGAATACAAACACAAAAACAGTGGTAAAATGGGCGGCCATATCACTGATTGCGATCTCTTCCAGGCAACCTTTAGACGGGCTGTACCGTATAGTATTATGAAGTTTGTGTTGCACACTATTCACATATATTAGTCACCACACACCACCACACCACATAGCATTACTACATATACATGTATACGAATACACATTCATACACTTACCATACGTATATAAATACGAATACATACATAAACAAACATACACATACCCATATAGCATATACGAGTAATTGTTACAAAGATAATAGTGATCCTTGATGAGTTTCTAAAAAGCATTCACCGACTGTGCCCACCTATTAGCTCCCGGTAAGGAGTGCCACAGGTGTCCAGCTTGCACTACGAAAGACTTATCAGCGAAAGATGTGGTGTATGTTGGGATACCCAAAGCTCGATTTTGTAATGATTTCAAGTATCGTGTATGTGTGTCATGAATAAAAGTAAAATATTTTTTTAAGTAGATAGAAGTTGTAGGTATATATAAGATGATATATAATAGTGACAGGATATAAGTGTTCCAACGAAGCTGTATTGAGAGCCACTTGAGTTTGGTACGATATTCGGTTATATGATCATATTTGCGTAAATCAAAAATGAATCTGATACAGAAGTTTTGAAGTCTCTCAAGTTTATCAAATTGGTCCTCGTTTAGATTGAAATAACTGACATCGGCATAGTCGAGAATGGATAGAAAAATTGATTGTACAGGTTCAATCCTAATGGCAATTGGAAGAAAATGTCGCAGTCTTTTTAAACATGGAACTTTTGAAACGCTTAAAGTAAAATTTTAAGTACGTTGAGTGTAAGGACTATTTATTCTAATGGTTATAAGCATAATGTCGGAATGTAAGTGTATTAACTTTGCAATTTGATTTGATATTGATAATGATTTGACGTCTAACGAGAATGACAGTTTAGTTTTGACATTGAATTGTAAATATATTAGGAAAAAAAGTCAATTTAAGCTATAAATACCGTGCATATGAAATTTGTTGAACAATAATACCTTAAACGTGTTTAGTTGTAGCTGATTTTACGAATATTGTGTGCCGAACACGAGTGGGTAACATAAAACAAAAGGCATTGTGTAGTCAATTTTAAGCTACTGGCTTAGAAACTATGGAAAACAACTATGTAATGAAAAATTTTCACTTCCTTGTTGTTCTTTTGGTCTTTGCAGTCACATTTTTGCGAGTGGTTGACTCTACACTCGTCGTGTCGTCAGAAATAACTGGAGCGAGTTTCATTAAGTCAGCTTGTACCTTATGACACTCCTCATTTGCTCAATATACGAATTTAGCACCTTCCCTGTTCAACACTTTGCAACACCATACATCTTCCTGGAAACCAGGTACAGGTCATGACGCGATTTTCTGAGAAATTGAGGCAATGTAATACCTGTTCCTTTAAGGTTGGTTTTTGAAAACCACCACCCGGATAGATACATGTTGCAGTTTAACAAGAGTAGGACGGTGCCTGTGTGGAGTTGTAGGTCTACCGAGGCAGGGACAACGTTTTATATCACTTAGAGAGAAATTTTGAACTTTAAACCGAGTCTGTATTATATTTTGAGCTTTGAAGGCAAGGCAATTAAAGCCTGGAACTCATTAACAGTGCACGTGTTTTCCTTCCACTACGATCTCGGGTCTTTCAAGCGGTCCGTGAAAAATCATCTCACTAGGCCACCAGAGCGTGGGTTGCCATACTACTGTCTTTATTCGCAGTGAGTATACGAGTATGGCGACCACCGTTCTTGGATTCTATTCATGCTTTCCATTAGGCAGAATAGAGTCACTTTGGTAGGTTTCTAAATAAAATAAAAAAAAATCTGTTGTTACTGTTGACACTTTTATTGAATACCCTTGTTCCTAATAAAATGGATTATGATAGCGCTTCTGCTTTAGTTGACTCTGAACAAGGGGCTAATATACAGATAGTAGTATTAATTAAAAATACTTATACATACTTATATACTTCTCAATACGTACATATCCTAGATGTAAGTAATCTAAACCTAAACCCACATGCAGAACAAGCTTTGGCTTAGCTGTCAGGATAACTAACCAATGTAGTATCCTGAGTGAAGTATAATATTACGTTTACAGTGCTGTCGTGTGGCGAGGCCGGCGGTGGGCCGAGGCTGACGAAGCGCTACGTGGGGCTGTACACAGGCCCGTACTTCGACCCCACGGCCCCGAACAACATCACCACACAGCTCGGCACGCACGCCTACCTGCCGTGCAAGGTGACCACACTTTCCTACAGCATAAGTTATTAATACGCTTTGATATAAGTTTAGTAAAACATATTTTGCTTAACGTGAAGCAGTGATAACGTTATCGTGTTCAGTTCAAAGAATTTTGAATAAATTGTTGAAGGTTCATGTATCCTAAGGGCCAATAGGAACGTGATCAGTTTCTGTAGAACATATATAGAAACTATAAAATCTTAGCGGCAAAATTATAAGCTATATTTTTGCATATATCTCTGTACTAATTTCTGTAGCCGGTAGTTAGAATTACAGGATGTCCTGAAACCCTTCGCTTTGCATGTTGTACATTTGTTCTAGACCCCATGCGTATTCAAGTATGGTCATTTCACCATTCTATTAACATAAGGATATATTGCTACATTCGACTCTGTGTCACACAACTCAATATGGACTTTGAACGCAAATAACATGTGTGTCACATATTGTAAAATAATAAGAGAAGTACAAGTAAAGTTAGACTAAAAACAACTGGCCCTAAAATAAAATTCCATTAACTCCAAAGCTCTTTGTTGCCCTCTAATAGATCACATTTAAGAAACTTGACCAAACGTAAAACTTTAATATTTTAATAGATAATGTATATCATAGCCATTTGTGCGTCACTGATGACGTTATTGTGTTATTTTCGTAATCAATTTCACTATTAGAAAATATGGTCTACACTTGAAAGCATAAGCTTGGGACTAAAAATGAACCTGCAAAAAACTAAACTGTTGAGGAACTTCTTAAAATTAGCAATGAAGGCAGGCAACGACATAATAGATACTTATGTATACTTAGGTAAACAAATCTCATTCCACCGGAACAACAACCTAAAATAAATTTTCAGAAATAAACGTAACTTCTCAAAATAGTAGGCTCACAGAGAAGAAGAAGGTAATGGACAGGACAATCCTCTCCTATCTAACATATGGCTCGCAAACATGGAAAGACATGAAAGAAGCAAAAGTAAAAATTAGAATGTACGAAGCTGGCATGGAAATATCTATATTAGGGATACGAAAGTGAGATAAGTTAAGTAGAGACCTGCTAAACGGTTTCCTTTGTTATATTACATATACGTAACTCTATGCACGGTACTTACAGGTTCGACAACTAAGCAACAAGTCAGTGTCTTGGATTCGCCGTCGCGATGCACACATCCTCACTGTGGACAGATTTACATTTATAGCTGACGAGCGCTTCCAAGCTTTCCTTGTCGAGGCCACGGACACCTGGACTCTACAGGTATAACTTGTCATTTGATAGATTTTTTTTGTGTGTATCCAATAAATATTCACCAGTGTTGACTAGTGTTGTCATTGTGCTGAATGCAATGTTTATTGATACATTAGCAATCTGCGTCTACTTACTATTTAAATATACAATTTTGTTCATTATTTGAAGGTCAAATACGTGCAGGCTCGCGACGCCGGCCTGTACGAGTGCCAGGTGGGTACCGAGCCCAAGATGAGCCACTTCGTGCAGCTCAATGTCGTCGGTGAGTCACTCACATTACGTCATTCGTAAATTTGTTTTTTCTCACTTTCGCACATAGAATATTAAACATAAATATTACAATAAAATTAAGTTTTAGCATATCCACTTCTCAAGTACACTGTATTTATTATCGTCTACTTTCGATTACATTATTACATTGCTATTAAATCTGAATTTCAATTAAAAACAACCAACGACCGCGACGATCAACGCTTCTGAATCCGGCGAAGTGAACCAAGGTATCGCGGTTCGCCATAGACTGCCACATATTCACATTCGTCTTTGTCTACACATTCGTCACATTCGCAGCGTCACTTCACATCGTGATCGTTACTCATTTATTACACTTTGTTTTTCTTCTTCTTCTTCTCAGCCAAAAGATGTCCACTGCTGGACATAGGCCTCCCCCAAGGTTCTCCACAACAGCCGGCCACGTGCCGCTCGCATCTAGCAACTACCTGCAACATTCACCAGGTCGTCGGACCACCTTGTGGGGGCCAACCAACGTTGCATTTCCTAGTACACGGTCGCCACTCCAGAACTTTAAGGCCCCATCGGCCATCATTTCTGCGTGTAATGTGCCCCACCCACTGCCACTTGAGTTTAGAATTTTAACGGGCAATATCAGTGATCTTAGTTTGTCTGTGGATCTCCTCATTCCTGATTCGATCATGCAAAGAAACTCCGAGCATTGTCTTCTCCATTGCTCTTTGGGCGACTTTGAGCCTTCTTAATAAGCCCATAGTGAGCGGCCACGTCTCTGTGCCGTAAGTCATCCCTGGCAACACACACTGGTCAAAGATTTGTGTCTTGAGACACTGCGGTATTTGTGACGAGAAAACGTTACGTAGCATACCGAACGCTGCCCAACCTAGCTGGATTCGACGATTGATCTCTTTTCCGATATTTGACCTACCCTCTAGGACAGACTATCCAGCTGGGTAGGACAATTTGTTACTTTTTAAATAATTGTTCATAATTTTCAATCAACAAATATTTAGTAAAATAATAAAAACGTTTGAACATTTTATAATGTATATAAACGAAAAGTAACGCGATCATGCAACAGGCATGCTATGACCACTGCAATGTACTTGCAAAACAAAACAAAACAAAACAAAAACCTTAAAACACCAGATAGCTTAATCGTATGCCTTACTTATACTATCAATTGACCTGGTAGAATCATCTCGTCGTTAACGCTATTCCAGTATTCGTGGTTACTTTTGCTAGTAGCAGCACCTGGGACTTGATCACGTTAATTCCCGCATATAATCATATGAATCTGTTCGGTAATTGCTGACATATCCAAGATATTTTTCTTACACATGTTTTAGTCTCAATGAAATACGTACAATGCAAATCTATTCACCTCACTAGTAGCATAAAAAGGAGCTGTGCCAGCGCCATTGCACTGACAGAATTATGTCTAACTTTGACTTCAGTTTGGTTCTTTATAAAGTATATTTTATGTGACATTTGAACTTAATATATTTGCAGTGCCAAAGATCGAGATAATTGGCGAGTCGGAGTTGTACGTAAAGGCCGGCACTACAGTGAGTCTCAAGTGCGTGATCACGCAAGCACTCGAGGAACCCGCTTACATCTTTTGGTACCACAACGACGAGCGTGTGCTCAACTACGACAAGAGCCTAGTCGAGATCCGCATGGAGCGTGTCGCACCCGATACCACGGTCCGTACCTTTACCGACCCTAACTACTTGTACTTATCTTTTGTGCTTTCTGAACGGCTATCGTCAATAATTCTTCTGATAATACGATCCGCAGGTGGGTAATCTGATAATCTACAGTCCGCGGCGTGAGGATTCCGGCAACTACTCGTGTTCACCGTCTAACTTGGACTCAGCATCGGTGATGCTGCACGTGCTCAGCGGTCAGTTTAATTTTTGAATACTAACTATACTTATGCACTTTTCAATCGATTTCATTGATTTTAATCAAACTATATTCTTCCAAAAAAGTGTATAGATTAGCAAGCCTCGTCGTCGTAAAGAAAGACGTTAGGACGACAAGGCAATTTTTAAATATCGGTGACAGGATTCGTGACGATACTGCGTTCTAAAATGACGACTGCTGTTGCACGTTTGATCTCCTTAACTATCAGTATTTGTGGCCACGAATAAATCTATTTGCATTGCGATATTATCTTTATAAGAATAATATATATGAGTGTGTTTATCTGTAGTGTAGACGCGACTGTCGAGCACTGTGTGATATCCCCGGTGTATGATCGTTACGATGGAACGTTGCAGGCGAGCAGCCCGCGGCGATGCAACACGGCAACAGCGCAGCGCGCACCCCGTCCGCGGTGGCGCCGCTGCTGGCGCTGCTGGCACTGGGCGCGCGGGCCGCCCGCGCCTCCCTGCTCAGGCTACTGACGATCGTGGCGTGCGCCGTCGTTTTCTTGTTAGTATCTTTATTGTTAGTGTTATGCGACAACGGTTATGTACAACTGAGCGACTAGCGATCGATCACTTATGCTCACCAAGGACACCTATAGACATACCGTTGTCACCTCTCACCAAGTAAACATCACGGAGTAGGAATGAGAACGAAACCGGTCTCTTGTCTCGTTCACGATTTTCGTACATTTTTTTTTGGTTTTAATTATATATCGATCGTACCTGTAACTATTATACGTATTATTTAAATTTTTCAATGTAACTCATGTTAATTTTACTCTTATTCTGAATTAATCACTAGTTTACTGTGTAATAATCGTTATTCAAATTTTATTAATAATCGATGAAGACAATTTGCACTGTCAGTTAATTAAGTGATCTCATGTAAGTCAATATGTGTTGTGGGCTTCCGCCGATAACGACCATTACTTTACCTGTTAGCAGTTAAAATTTGAATAACAATTTTTGATGTTTGAATGACTATCAAGTACACCGTATTTGTCTACAACGCTTTCGATTATAACGACTCCCCGTACACTGTAATAAGTTAGTTATTTTTTATTGACCTTAAAAATCATTATAGATGTAATGTATATGGCGAGTTTGCCAACGTTTGCCGAATCAGCTAGTTTTAGCTTAAAAAACCGTACATTCGAAACCTTCACTTGTTAGCATAAATGCATTGCAGTGTCAAGCCACGTTTCACGAGTGAAGTAATTTGTATTACTAGTGTTAGAGGACGCTTACCCCAGTATCATTATGGTATATCAGTTTGGTCCCCCACTACCAGTGAGTACTGCCAGCCACAACAGTGTATAGCAGCAGCAATTAGCAAGGGTAAACAGAGATCGGTTCCATGGTGAGCAACAAGGCTCATCACTTGTACATTCAAATGAAGTCCTTCTATTTATTCCATTATAACAATATCATTAGCAATATCGTCTTTTGAAGATATCTTAGCAAACTAAGAGTAACTACTCAGTACGATAGAGAAAATTTACACAAACTTTAAGAAGGATGGCTCCGATCATAAAACCTCGGACTATATACGATGAACATTGGAAACATAAGATGCGTATTGGTGTGGCGATCAATCAAATCATGAGCAAATACGCAACTTAAAGCATGTTGAAATTATTTTACATCAGACGTGCAAAAATATCTTGTGATATATTATGAGTATAATTCCACCACAAGTACCATGAACTTGAACACAATAATCGCAATTTATTCAATCAGTACTTTGAAACGCAACCGCGCAGATGATGGTGCGTTCTTATCAACGGTGTCGACTTCGACTTGTTTCTGCCTATGTGACTAACTAGAGAAAGGATGCATATGTTCGAAAATAGACTGAATACTTTTCATTTTGTTAACATACGTTACATATGTATGTATGTACGTATGTTTGCCAACATACATACGCACGATATTCACTCTCCTGTTTACAAGTTAAATCAAGATAAACTCTTCTGTCCCATCAAGCAGTCAGAGTGCGAAGTTAGTACTCACGTTAGTACTACCCTCCCACAGAAGACCAACCTAAAGCACCAGCATCCGTGTTGTCGTGTTTCGTTGGTGAGTGTGAGACCGGAGGCCCATTGATGCAGTGGTGACAGTTATCGCGGTAACTGTGTAAGCCTTACACTGTCACAATGACTGTCATGCCTTTTACGTCCTCAAGTGGGGTGTGAAAAAGCTTCTCACTAGGCCGCCATAGTGTGGGTCACCATACTGCATTGTCTGCATTTGCAATGAGGATGGTGACCACGACTCTTGGATTCTATTCATGCTTTCCATCAGGCAGAATAGTGTCACTTTGGCAGGCTCTTAATATAGGTAAAAAACGTTTGTATAAACATATAATTCGAAACATATCATATCTATGTACATACATCAATTAATACATTTAGTAACGTTGCGGTCAGTGCCGCGCAAACAACAGCGCGTTTCAGCCAACATTAACAGTGCCATCTATGAATTGAAAATTTAATCGGAGAGAAAATTATAAAAGTAAACTTGTAATTAAAACATGAAACTTGAACTAAAACTGAAATTAAAAATTCATGCCATTGAAAGGGTGAACAGAGTAAATTTAATATATGTATAAGTAAACTTAAGCTAAATGATTGATCTGAACAGAGTAGCTGTTGTGGTCGGCTAAACAATAAAACAGTAATTTCGTATCAGATGGTTTGCCGGAGGCACCAAACATTACTTATACCATACGTTAGCTCTGTTCGATCTCGCTACACATAAGGATAAATCTTTTTACAATTACTTGTGTTATATTTGTAATCTTCTATATTAAGTAATTTCTAATCTATCTTTGATCACATATGCTATGGTATGTGTTAAGTAATCAATATATTATCTTTAAATAATATAGTTCTGTGGTGATTCCACATCCGGCCGATGCACCAGATGTGGCGATTCCACATTATAGCACAAACGAAAATATATAACAGCGCCATCTAGCGAAGATGGAACTACGAAGTATGAGCGAAGTGTATGAATGTAATGAACTACAATGCAACTACTAATCCTGTATCGCGATATAGAGATTTGCGTGGCAATTAGCATATATACAACATCCCAACATCAACCGTTGAGCCGTAGCCCGCCAGGCATGATCACCTCGCCTGGTCGGATGATCCTCCTTTTATGTCGGAGGGACATGAAACCCGTTCCCTCCACAGTTCCAATGAAATGAAGTTATTACATTTTCCTCTTTATAAGTATTAAGTACACTTTTATCATTTGGTTTGGTTATATTGCTGTTCCCCTTGAAGGTAAAACTCTAACTTTTTATTACACAATTAGTTTTTAGTATAAAACGTTTTATTTATTGTTTCAGGCTGATGTGTCACGACGAGGATGAGGGCAAATAGCGGAGCTTGGTGTGAGTGAGCCGTGGGCACATGACTGTCACTGTGTGCCGACTGAACATTAGTGCGTCAGTGTGTGTGTCGTACTCGAGTGAGTGTGTGTGTGTACGAGTGTGTGCGTGCGCCGCTGCGGCGCCTCACGTCCAACAAACACTACGCATCCGATGCATAGTGGATTAATTAAATTATATTGTAAAAATTTCAAATATATTACTTAGATAATTGGAAGGGTCTGTCGTACGCGTTGTGATATGAACGATATATGAAAAGATAAATTAACTTACGAAATTATTCGTATCGGTATCTACCTACTAAAATTTATATTACGGGAAACAAATCTATGTACATAGGGCTGAGGAGCGGTCGGGACCGGCGACGAGCCACGGTACCGTGACGTCACACGCTACCGACATTCGCTCGTCTTTCAATTTGTAAAGTTGTACATAATTATTATAAACAATTATAATTAATTACATTTTAGTACCATCGGTAACATAAAGCGCCAAGATATCGCGTCGCGTAGCGTCGCTTCGTCTGACGACGCGACACCGCGCGAGGCGCATCCACGCTCGACTATAGTCAGTCTTGACTAGTAATAGCGACATCGAAACCGTTTTAAAAGTGTCGCATTTCCACCGCGAGCTCGTAGTACTCGTCAATACCAATATGCTACTGGAATTGTACCGACGCATGTGATTTGTTTTGAACTTGATATCATCCGCCATGTTATTACTTATTGTTGCCAGGTGTGAGTTGGTGCACTCCCTCTCATTTAATATATTAAAAATATATCATTTAATTATTTATTTGGTTACATTTTTTTATTTTATTGAAAAGAACCTACTGATGCCCCTTCATATACCTTCATACGCATTGAATTAACAAATCGATCCTGTTCCTCTTCTCAGACGCCTGCATCTGATTTGACGATCGTCATTCCGTTCGAGCCATACCCCTCTTGTCCGTCAATTTTATTTATACGCAAAACATTAACATTATTTATTTATAAAATAGTATCAGTTGGTCAGTGTTTTGTGAATGTAAACTTTAGAAATGATTTTCATTCTTATTCGTTATAATTATATTTATAAATGTATAACTATAATAAAAAAATTAAACGTAGGGAGTGCCCCAATCGCAGGTCAAACTTGTTTGTTAAGTTAACGTAACGCAAGTGGTCGCACTGTCAAACTGACAGTCGCATAAGTTTGGTTCGTTGACACTGTTACTGCCTCACTTGTAAATATATAAATGTAAGTGATACAAAATAAAGATGAAATCGTTGAAACATTGTCGGTGCTCTCATTACGTGAACTTCCCCTCTCGTGAGAGATCTTTGTTACTGTTTATTTCAGCATCATCTGACTTTTTTTACTCTAGTACTACTCTACTTGACTCACGAGATAGCAATACATTTACAATGCTACTGATAGTAAAGTGTAAATGAGAGGTTACGATACGAGAGATAGAATACGTACACCGATCACTTCACTTCATCAAAATGTGAAATCTGACCCACAAAGCCCTACCCGCTACTGGCACCTTTTACCTCAGCCTGTGCGGTACGTACCTGTCCTACAATAGCTTCAAACACTTCTGCAGACATCGGACGAGTGTTAATCACGTCCTGTTTTAAAGGACGCTGCAACATCTGGTTGGATGCTACACTGGAAAACGTGTTAAAACATACAAACAAAAAAAAACGTTAAGTTTTACGATAGTTGTCAATTTATTTTTATTCTACAGTCAAAAGTAAGATTTTGAATTAATTTTGTGATTTTTGTATAGTAGTTATTGGAGATCCGTTTAAATTATAAATAAAATTAATTAAAATATTAGAATGTCCTAAATTCTTAAATTTGAGAAAAATAATATACTCTTTCGTACAAAAAATACTTTTGCCATCGGTTCACATATGATGGATACAAATGTAAGAAAAATTAATCTAAGCTAGTATGTTGAAATTGCTGCCTTATGTTTACCGATTCCTGATAAGACGAAGGTACCATGTGTAACGAATAGTTGGAAATAAAAGAACGCTTTATGTTCAATGAACAATTTATTTAAAAATATTGATTAATTTATCATAAATATAAACTTTACTCATATGTGAAGTGTAAGGTAACCATAAACAGTGTGCATCAAAAAATGTGTTCCAAGTTTTTTGCATAGTCTAGAAATTAATTTAGAACAACGTTACAACATTCTTAAATAAGTTAGAGGCAAAATTTTCATTGGAGCATCTTAGCAATTAGTTCAAGATTTGATACATACATAGTATAGAATAATATAAAAGAAGAAACTAGTACATATATAGTACGTACATATATACTGTATACCGTTCCATACATATATATGTTTTGTACTGATTTCTTGATCAATTTTCTTTTGTTTTTACGTAATACAGTACAGTAATCTTGAACTGAATGTCAGTCGTCCCCAATGGAGTAGAGAGCGGACGAGTGGTGGATAGAAGTTGACAGTGAGCGGGCGTCAGTGCGGCCTGTCGTTAACTAAAATCTTAAAGACATAAGTATACTGGTCATCTTTTTCTTCTTGCGTCGTGGTAGTAGCTCACGTCGTAATAACAGAAAACTTCGTGTGTCATCATAGTCACTCAGACGTTTACGGCGTTGTTATAGCAAAAAGCTTATACTGTTCGAGTGAAGTCGGGGTCCCTGAAACGCATCGTTCAAATTCGTACTAATCGTCGTGTACTCACACTTCTAAACTTTTGCATACATACAAATACCACCTCCACTTCACAACCACCGGTCTAGGACAAGAATAATCAGATAATACCCTAAGGTACTTAACCACCACACAGGTTCTGGTCGTCAACGTTGTTTTTGATGCAATAATTATTGCTGTTTTCAAATGATCATTGTTGCTTTCTTAGTAAATCTTTTCATTTTTACGATTTTTCTCATATTTAGGATAAACTGTCCTAAAAAAGTACAGCGTAGCAGTTTCTTCAAAAACCTTGATGAAGACATTAGTACCTAAGTATTCATTTTGGTACACCTATCGAACTATTACTTCTGGTGATTTAAGCTCTCAGAACCTGGACTTCTTCATGACTGCCGAATTTTCGTAAGGGTAGTACAAAGATTATGAATCAACTAAAGTACTTATTTTTTTCAAAGACTGATGTATACTGCGTTCAAAGCTAATCGAATATTTCCAAAATAAACATGTGAATAAAACTATACCTAATTAATTGATTTTAAAAAGCAAATGATTCTGATTAGTGTTAAGAATGTAAAGTTCACCGACTCGTTGCGGTGGTGTCGTTTTGATGTTGCTGATATTACTACTGGGCCGTTTACCGACCGACTCATGTAAATAAGGGTGTTCTAAACCCGAAATATTTTATTGTATTTACTTTGATTTAAATTGACGTTTCTATATTTTTGTCCTATTATTTCTTTTAATATATTTATAATAAACTTATAATAATATATATATATATATAATATGGAACCGTGTTCTCCATTATTTAAGTTTTCGTTACAATTATGGTAACACTTCTATAATGTAGCTGGCTGATTCTCGCAACTTCGTGCGTGTAAAAAAAGTTAATTGGCATAAAAAAGATCACAGTGAGACTGCCGTGTTACTTATGCTGTCGCGGCCTTTTTTCAGAACTTTTAAAGATAAATTTTTGCGGCATCTCAAAAGTATTAATTTTTACCTTTTTTTTGCACAAATTCTCGCTGGCACTCTGCTCCTATTGGGCGTAGCGTGATGATATATATCATTGAAAGAATGTTTCATATTAGACTAATAATTCCTGAGATTAACGACATATGTATGTAAACAAACTCGTATCAAAGCTTTATAATATAATATTATATTTGTATAGATATAATATATTAATTTTTATCTAAATATTCATTTTAAAAAAATAGGTTTGTTACGCTATTTAATAATTGTCTTTTATGTTAATTTAACATTATTTAACTGTCTTTATGTAAATGCAAATAAATGTGTAAAAAATACACTAGATTTCAGGATGCAACAGAAATTTTAAATATGTTTAAGTAAATTTAGATTTTAGCCGAAACTGTAAGCAAGGCAGAAAGTTCAGTTTCCGTTTCGGTTTAAAAACCAGTTTCGGTCCGACATTAGTGTAATTATACAATTAGCCATATGCATACCAAATTTCAACCTCCTAAGTTATCTTAAACAGAATTTTTGTTTTTTACTGTTACGTGAAGTTAAATTACAATAACTACTAGTTCTGGATATTAGTATCTGAATGTAAGTAATGCGTGTAAAATTCAGTATTCTTAACAATCTAAGAGGTCCAAAAAAATGTGACTGAATATATCATCTAAAATTCAATCAATCAATCAATCAATATATCGTGTACAGTACTAGCGGAACTATACTATACATATATCTTAATGGTTTCAAACATTTGTAACCTTAAAAAAAGTAACTTTAATGTTTTTGTTAGGATAGAATATATCATAAAGTATCTAATTATCAGAATGAAGTTTGTACAGAGTATGATGTACACGTTTAATACACCTTAGTGGTCGTCCTCGCCTAGAATAAACTTTCGCAGCCGGTCGCGCAGAGCGTAATTGGGCAGAGCGCGCGCGTTGCGCAGCCGTCGCGCCGACACCGGCGACACCGCACCGTCTACACACGGACATCAATAACACTTACTAATTCACATTAACACGTAGGTACTTTTGCCACATTGTCTACGAGTAAAATTATTTATAAGGTACTACATGAATTATATTCAAATAATGTCATTTATTTCGTATAAACTTCATACAGTGCTTACGAAACATTATTTATTTATTTATTTATTTATTTATACTTTCTGCAAATAAAGTACATTGCATAAGGCGGACTTAATGCTGTAGGCATTTTCTTCCAGTCGGCCTTTGGGTGATGCAGAGAGGCGTGTAGCAGGTGTAACAATAGATTTAGTAGTGTTGATTTTTAATTTGCGTATAAAATTTTATGTAATACATAATGATATAAATACATATATACATACATATACATATATAAAAGGGAACACATACCTATATATATATATACACAAATACATACATATTCATACAATGATGAATAGGCAAGTAATCATTCTGATGACTCCTTCAACAAGTCTCCGTAAAGTTTGCGTACTCTAACCTTAAAGGTTAGTGGGTTAACAGACCTTCTTATATCTAGGGGGAGAGCGTTCCAGAGGTTTACAGCTTGGACAGTAAAGGACGAATGGACAATACGGAAATTATGTGATGGACAGAGAAGGAGCATTATATTATTTCACCTACCACCAGTTCAATGACATGGCTATTGCTCAGAAGAATTGGGAAGAACTCGGTAGGAATCCATTTTATAACGTTTATACGAGTACAATCCTTTAATTAGCTAGGAATGTTTTTACGTATTTTTCACTCTTTTCAAAGCGACGGATTGATTTGAAACTTTGAACATTAATCAAGAACCGATGACAATATAATAATTAATATAGCTTATTCTATTATTCTCGCCAGGATCCTCGTGGTTAATGATGTTTTATTATACTTTTATAAGTTTTATATCTATGTAACTGAATATTTTAACGTAGTTTTTATTTTTGGAACAGGTGATTTACATGTAATTAAACCAATATCGATACAGTTCCCTGTAAAATATAGCTATAGTACCGCTGAAAGATGAATGTTTCGTCATTGATCCTGAGTTGCCCATTAACTGGTAGCAAAATGGAAGGCTCCACGCTTGATTATGTAGTCTTTTATCTAGGTTCTCAACTGTATCCCGCTGGAAAAGCTGATGTAGCACTCAGTCACGAAAGGTACCTGGACATTATTCACAGAGACGAACTTCAAACCAACCTACAACAGTCCACCGCTGAACTGAGATCTCTCCCAAGGAGTGCCAACTGTCCAGGTCTTGGGCAATCATCGGCTACCAACCACCTTCTTCACGTGAACACGATTCTTCAAATAACCCCATAAAAAGAAGTCTGCTAAGCATAGATCTGAACTTCTGGGTGGCCTGGAATGTCATCTCGTCTGGAAGTCTTTGCCGCAACATTTACATGCATACATTAACATTAACAACTTTTCTGTAAATATGTCTTTAACTACCGGCAGGGACTCATTGGATGTGTGTCAAGTGGCTCCATCTTGTTAAAAACATGTCTTACGATTGTAGCCAGCAAATTACAGTAACATCGGTCCCAAGAACTCCCGTAATATGTTTGTGTGGAACGTTAGATTCAAATATTAACGAGTTCTTGGCCCACCCTATATCTTGATGCCTACGGTGCGGGTGACTCAAAGATATGGCGTGGTTTCCAGTACGTTGCCTATAAATAAGAATCCTTCTTTTGATTTCCTGATCGAAGTTGTACCGGCCGAGCTCAACAGTTTGGCCAAGGTAGATGTATTTTACACAACTCTGATAGTAGTGCTATTTACGGTCACAGGACTTGGGGTTACATGCCTATTATACATGATTTTCGTCTTTTCAGTGTTTATCCCCAGTCCTAGTCGTCTCGAAAAATAGCCCAGTCTGTTGAGCGTTGCTTCCAGATCATGCAGAGATTTCGTCAAGCTGATTGTCTCGTCTGTAAATTGCAAATGTGAGAGGCGTTAGCCATTGATATCGATTCCCTGTCCGTTTCAATCAGTAATCGTTGCAGTTTCATAGAAGTATTTCACCACCTGGATACACTGGATAGCCCAGATCTCAACGGTATCGAAGATTTTCTCGTAGTCCACATACGCTAAACAGAGAAACTGTATGTGTTCCTATGTCTTCTCAATCAATCGCCCTAGAGTGTATATGCGGTTGATGGTACTGAAACTTCTTTGAAATCCAGAGTGCTCCAGGAGCTGGAGGTAATCAAATTATTGAGCCAGACGATTCATAATAACCCTTGGAAACAATTTGTATTCTCTGAAGAACTTGGTTGCTCGAAATGACAAGAAAAGTCCCATGTGGTGCATTACATGAATAAAATGGTTTTATAACGAAATAATTCACAAATAACTTGGTAGTCAGTTTTCATGTGTCATAACACTGGAGGGACGAGGTGGAGGAGGATCTTCCTTTTGTCCCTCCGACACAAAGGGAAGATACTCTGACCAGGCGAGGTGATCATGCCTAGTGGATCACGGCCCAACGGATGATGTTGGGATGTTGTACATATGCTAATTGACGCAAGAATTTCTATTTCGCGATACAGGATTAGAAGTTGTTTCATATTTAGTTACACTCCTTAGTTCAGTTTATCTTCGCTAGATGGAGCTGTTGTATAATTTTTTTTTGTTTGTGCTGTATGTGGAAGTCGCCACAACACCATAAAGTCAATTATTTCTTAATTATAAGTAAAGAAAAAGGGATAAATATCAGTTAAAATAAAACCCACTTTTGAGGATAACCAAACTAAAAGTAGAATATAAATAATAGTTTACACAAAAAACATTCTTTTATCGAAGATCAAACTAAAAGAAATGGATAACGCAGGACCGATTGTTGTGGAAAGCCTTGGGGAGGCCTATGTCCAACAGCGAACGCCTTTCACCTGAGATAATGTTGTTGAAACTAAAAGGTAAAAAATAAATTTCAATAAATTCAAATTATGGATAGTGTGATTAGCAAAAAAAATTAAAAACCAGGGGGGAGCTTTTTAGGTTATTCACAAAATTACTACTTCTACTAATATTTGTTAATAAAATATTTATAACAATTGACACCAAACACCCCACGCTTTATTACAACGAAATTCATTTTGTTGTTAATCACACTATCCTTATTCAATTCAAAATTATTATTTGTCTTTTAGTTTGATTTTCTAAATTTAAAAGGGATTATTTTTGTTTCTTCGGGCAATAAAAACGCCTAGAACTTTAACAGTTTTCTTATATATTACGTTATTTGGCTAAACGCGGTTAAACGTAAGCGTTATAGTAGGTGCCGTATACTGCTGTAATTGTCTGTCCCGTTGTATTGCAAGGATGGATGGATGTTGATTAATAAAAATGTAAGTTTAAGTTTACCGGCAGCGATAAACCAGTCGAGTATGTTGGCGCGCTCATAGGTGTACCCGTCGGCGGCGCGTGCGGGCTCGCGCAGCAGGCGGTGCGACAGAGGGCACAGAAGCGCGTGCGGCGCCGACTGCTCCTGCACACAACACCACAAGGCCCAACCCTCTGCTTTACAAAATAATATCCTGCTATATATCTTCTTGAACCAACCGAAATCTTAACTATATTTTGTAACACTATGTAAAGAGTTCGTTTGATACCTGAACACATGCTCGTAAAGGTATGCCACTAGATTCAGAGAACGAAATTAATCAATATATTCTCTACAATAGATAACACATATTATAATTGTACACCACGGTTTTACAGACATTGTAAAGCAATCGAACGTGTAATAAAATTTCTTCCAAACCACCTTTGGATAGACTGCATGTATTTTAAACTGAAAGTATGTTAGGTATTTAAAAATTCTAGTAATGGATAAACAGTTAATCTATAAAATAATTTACATAGTAAATCCAATGATGAAATCTTCATATTTTTAATTTTGTTCGCCTATAAAAATTTCACGTTTATCTACTGACTGACCTGTGCGGTGGAGGGCAGCTCGCGTCGCAACCACACCAGTTCACTATGAAGCCGCGCTCGCATCGCGAGCTGCTCCTCTTCAGTATCATCTGACGAATCTGTGCTACCTGCGATTCAAAATAATATTTGGATTTTGTCATCACATAATTATAATCATAAAATATAATTTAAATAGTAAAATGTAATATATACCGTAACCTAACTCCTGTAGCAGATCATCGAGAGGTGCGTTCATAAGTGTTGAGCCTGTAACGTTAGCATCGTGCGATTTGCGTATTAATGCGGATTCCTGTTCTGGAGTTGCTCGTGATCCTGACAACGCAAATTATAATGAGCGCATTACGAATCGTGCCGATTTAGATATAATTCTAGGCCAGTAAAATATGCAGATTATGCATTAACACGAAGAATAAACTCTATAAATATAAAGGTGTCTTTATATCAAAATATAAAGGTGTGCTTACCTGGTGCGCGAGTGATATTTTCTTTAATCCAACGAATTACTCCGGCTGGCCCCCAAAGAGCTGGTGACGTACCCTCATCTTCGTCTTCATCGTCCAGCTCATCCAGCGGAAGCTGCCATACCGCAAGTTCCCCGGCCAGCGTTCCAGATAAAAGGAGGGGTGGTCCTGGTGAGGAGCGTGCCAATAATGCCACAGCCAATACACCTCCGGCTCCAGCTGCTGGTGCTGCTGCAACCGTACGCAGAGCCATAGTCTGTAGTGTCACACGCCATACACGTGCCCACCCATCCGCCCCCGCGCTCGCCAATAGCGCACCTTCCACTCCCATCGCCCTAGACCATCGCACACTCACTGCACCACCGCCATGTGCCTCAACCTGCCGCGCCAGACTTACGTTTGCATTCAGGACCTCTCCATCTTCCTTGTAGCATATACAAAAGAAACCACTATTTCTTAACAAATAAAATTAATATTTTCAATTCTTAATAAAAAGTATAAAAAAATTACTAATCCTGAATCACGATATAGAAATTCTCATATCACTTAGCAAATACACAACATCCCACCACCAACTGTTGGGCCGGTGCAACCAGTGCACGCGTGTGCAGTGGTTGCAGGGACCGAGATGGGGTATCGAGATACAGAGCTAGAAATCGCGCCGAAATATTCGCTGAATATCTGGAGGGTCAATTCAGACTGGACCCAGACACTGAACCTGCACACACCGCAGCATTTGAGACACACTTTCAAGAGTACTTCGCCACGCCGATAGTTCCTGAAGAATGCCCCATTTTCTTCTCCCTGGCTACGGTGAGCGGCACCATACGCCGGACCAAGCATCTGTTCGAGTTCGACGCCAAGAAAACTCAGGTGTGGGCGTTCTCTGCCAAAAAGTCTCCATTTCTTCCCCTCCCCATCTTTCAGAACACACAACTGCCGCTGCAGGACAATCTCAGTATCCTGGGTATGAATATTGGCCGGGACCTCAGTCCGCGAGAATATATTGAAAGTGTTACTAAGGCGGCCTCGCGGAAGCTGGGTATACTGAACAGAGTGAGACGGTTCTTTGCACCTGAGCATCTATGTCTTCTGTATAAGACCCAGGTACGCTCCTGCGCGGAGTACTGTTCTCATCTTTACGATGGATCTGCGCAGTACTTGCTTTGGATCTGACTGCGCTTTGGATCGGTTACAGCGGCGAGCAGTCCGGATCATCAATAACTCGAAAGTCACTGAATCCTTTGAGTCTTTGCAGTTGCGAAGAGATGTCGCCTCTATGGCAGTCCTCTATCGTCTTTATCATGGAGAGTGTTCTGATGAGCTCTTCCAACTGATCCCTTCCTCTCCGTTTCTCTATAGGACAACTCGTGCTGGCCTTGGAAGTCACCGTTTCAGAATGGTAGACATTCGCTCCCAAACTAGACGATTCGGCTCTTCCGTCCTGTGCATATCAGTTAAAGTCTGGAATTCATTACCAGCGCACGTGTTTCCCTCCCACTACGATCCTGGGTTTTTAAGCGGGGCGTAAAAAAGCATCTCACTAGGCCACCATAGAGTGGGTCGCCATATTGCACTGTCGCCACTCGCAGTGAGTATGGCGACCACCGCTCTTGGATTCTATTTATGCTTTCCATCAGGCAGAATAGAGTCACTTTGGTAGGTTGAATATAGAAAAAAAAGCCACATAAGGCCCCGGGTGTCGTCGGGATAACCAACGCAGCACCATGCCACCTGCATGAATAACAGAGGCTGCGTTGGCGCACCTGTATATGGGTGTGTTCCGTATGCGACACTTTCCAAGCTGCTGGAAGAAGGGGCGCATCATCATACTCCCAAAGCCGGGAAAGAACATGTTAAAGCCTGAAAGCTATCGGTCGATCACCTTATTATGTACCACCTTGAAGGTGTTTGAACGACTCCTGCTGCGGCACTACACCCCACACATCGCGCCCAGATTGGAGCAATTCGGGTTTCAGTCTGAACAAAGCACGACCCTACAATTGTCGAAGGTGTACTGTACGGAATTACGGCGGCGCACAATAGGCGGGAATACGTCATCGAAGTATTCTTCGATATAGAGAAAACCTTCGACCGGGTTTGGCACGCCAGTCTCCTCAGAAAGCTCTTGGACACGTCTTTACCCTGGTGCGTAGTCTAGGTGGCCTCCTCGTTCCTGACCAACCGGACTTTCCGAGTAGTGATAGTAAGGGCAGTCTCAACCGTCCGCGACATATCAGCTGGTGTACCCCAAGGAAGCTGTCTGTCGCCTGTGTTATACTCACATACACACGGCATCCCACTCGTCGAAAGAGCGCAACTAGCGCCGTACGCCGGTGACGACGCGGCGTATATAAAATTTTTAGGAGTTTATATTGACGATTGACTAAACTGGAAAGAGGAATTAATGCATCTAGAAAATACCATTAGTTCGGCCTGCTATGTACTCAGGAGTCTCAAGAACGAAGTTAGTTTCGAGCACTTGAGAATGATATACTTTGCATTAGTCGAGTCCAAATTAAGGCATAGCATCCTGTTTTGGGGAGGAAGTTATAAATACAATATACATAAGGACTTGGCCTCACAGAAAGGAGCTATTCGAACAATTAAAAGAATTAAAATACCAGATTCTTGCAGACCATACTTCGAAAAAATGAAAATTTATACAGTTCCTAGTTCATATGTATTAGTGTTACTCTCCCACTTATCCAAATATGCTCATGAGTACGAAAACAAAGCTGAAAGACAGATAAGGGAGAGCACTAGGAGAAAGGTTCTAAATACCCAATGCTTATCACATCTCAATGTCGTAAAGCAGAGGGTATCTTACAGATCCATTAGCACATTTAATAAATTACCATTGATATTTTCTATGTATAATATGTATGTATTTACAAAAAAATATATATTTGTATTTATATCAGTTGTCTAGTACTCATATTACAAGCTCTGCTTAGTTTGGAACTAGATGGCGCTGTGTGTCAAATGTCCAAGATATTCATTTATTTATTGGAAATATAAAAACATTTCATAAAAAAGATTTTTTAAGCGAACTGAACAGATTACTGTTGGAGTAATGTTTTTACTCAATTGATGATCTGTGAACTCAATAACTGAATTTTTATTTTTTGTTAATTTGGTTTCGTTTTATGAACTCTAGTGTTTTGTTGGCATTTGACAAAATATGAATTTTATTGATTAATTTTTCTCTTGTATTTGACATTTAATTGATTTTATTACTTTTTTACTTATCGCCTAATGATCGTATGACTGACTAAACAATTCATGAATAATTAGTTTATATTTGATCCTTTGTTGTGTGAGAGATCTACATTAGACATGGATCGTTGATGTTTATCAGAAATGGTGTGGGTTCAAGGATACTACCCTGCGGGACGCGGCGTGACGCAAGCAGTTCATCACTAATCCAATGATCTACTTTACGTAAACAGAGCAAGTCGAGTACCTCTGCTATCAGCATTTTTGAATTTGTTTATAAGTGCAGAAACAGAGATCGTGTCAAACGCTTTCGCTAGATCTAGGAAAATTCCAATAACATTTTCTTTCTTGTACAAACTCATAACTACACAATTGGTGAGATCTAACAGTATTACTTGTGGAAATCCTAGAAGGAAAACCATATTGATAATGTGATAAAATTGCAATTTATTCTATAGGCATATTTATTTAATCTAGTATTTATGAGCCTCTGGAGCAGTTTGGATAACGTGGGTAAAACAGATACAGGTCAGCAGATATTCGATCGCACTCTATCCCCTCCTTTATAAATAGAATGTATAGTGACTAACTTAGAAGATTCCGGAAAAGTTCCAGTTCGCAATGCCAGATTACATAAAAATGTTAAGTGAGGATTACGTTTTTAAATTTCTTTAGATATGAACTGGAAATATTGTCATAGCTCACGTCACGGTCTGTTCTAGGATTTGTTATTTAATAATTGAGTTCTGAATCATCTGTTTCCAGTAAAACAAAGGTATTGGAGCAAGAAGGATTATGAGTTAAAAGAGCTTTTGTATTGGTCGGGATTTTCGCCAAGAATCGCTCAATGTTAACAAAGTAAGAATTCACTTCATTTATAGGTTTTATGGGATCTCCGAGTGGCAATAGATCACATGTTGATTTTTTTTTCAGTATAATTCATAGTTTTTATAGCCTCTCAAAGCATTTATCGTTGTTATACGTGTTACATAATATAGCCCTATTATAGTCAACTTTGGCTTTTTTGATTATCATGGAACAATAATTTCTGTACCTTTTAAATGTTACAGGAAGTATGATTCCTTTGGATAATCTTTTCGATTTCAGGTAAAGATTAGCCTGATTTCTTAGGCACCTAAGAAGCCCAGGTGTCATCCAAGGTTACCTTATCCTCTTTCGACAAAAACCACCTTTATATAAACAAGTACCAACAACTATATATATTTAGAATAAGTAAATAGAACACTGTTAGGGCTACCACGTACCCTTTGTAACAGTGAAGCTTTCTGAACACATTGTTATACTGGACCCGAAAAGCACTAATGGTCTTCTGTGTACGACTGATCCATAGACTACGCGTATGAAATGTCTATTAACATCGGCGATTTAAAAAGCGCCAATATCCACTTACAGATAATAACATGCAAATCTTCAATAAATGGAATGTTAATGAGATGTTGATGTTTCACAAGAAACAAGAACCTTATTTTTCTTAGCGTTGTTTCTTAAAACGTGCTCAACAGCACACCTCTCCCATAATTGTAACATATTTTTGGTTGAAAAATTTGATGAAGCACACAGAACAGCAAATGAAATAGAAATGGAACAAAGGCGTGTCAGCAGCACCAGAATTTTTGAAGTGCTTTGAACGCATAGTAGCGGCACTTCTGTATATCTTTGAAAACGATCGTCTTTAAAACCATTATGACCTAATCTACGCGTACATTCAATTTAAGTACCAACCAAATTGTTACTCTTGTATTCTATTCATATTTTTCATTGAGCAGTGTAGCGCCACTTTGGCAAGTTCTGTACCGCTCTAAGAACATAAACATACGAGTGAGACGCTATCTTATTTAAAATACATAAGGTTGAATCTAGTAACATGGTAAGTGGCGTACAGGTATTATTTTCATTTAATCCTTTAGACAAATTTACATAGATTTCGTTACGTGTGCGTCTGGGCAAGAAAGAATCTCTTAGAATTTACCATTGATCACAATTGTTTATTTCTCTGTTCTGAAGTGAAACCTAACGGTGTTAACAAATGAATACAGTTTTTCTAAATATAGCAGTTGGATTTCTTTAAACTCCACAATTGTCCGCGGATTTTAGAAAGCCAAGTGTCACACCTCTAACGATATATGTGCATTAAAAAAGAAAGTAGTAGATACATACTTGGTGTGTTTCGATGAGCCATAGTTTTATGAAACAGTCGGAGCCTGCCGTCGCCAGCACGTGAGTATCGTCCGGAAGTTCAAAGCCAACAGAAGACGGCGCAAAGTCACAGCTTTGCACTCCTAACAAAACATAATTAAGCTGTTAATGTGTAAATCTTCCTTAACATAATACTAGTAAAGTATTTGAGGTTCTTGACTCATGGATGTCATGCCTTCAAAATATGGAATAAAAGAAAAAGCAAACAACTAGTTCTGTGCTTACGAAAGTGATTTTGCAACGAACACTGTAATACTTACATGCAACAAGTTGTATAACTTTATATTTTTCTATAGCGATCACTTTATTTTTAATATTTCGCCCATTATTACATGTACCCTACATGTATTAGATTTAATAATTCAATTTAATATTTATTTAACTGGGGCACTAATGTGTCCATTATTTAATATTTCACTTGAGTTTCAATCAAACGGTTATAAGGTTTTAGCGTACAGATGTTGTACCACATTGAGTCTTACGACTACGAACAGTTACGACTCGGAACTGTAATTAAAGTCATGTTGTCTTCCTCACATTTATTATGATTTTAAAATACGAAAATTAGAATGGTTTTGCCTGCTTTAGATACGAGGTTGCGGTCTAAAGCCTTTTTATACTATTTCCCTTCGTTAAAAAGAGATAACAATAATGTAAACAAGCATAAATTAGTGCTGCCAACACAGTTGGTTTCATATCAGTACACCTTTGGTATGGAACCCATGTATGTGTATGCGTCAAAAACTTGGTACCTAGGTCCGTGCGTGACTACCCTCACACTTCATACTTTGTTGTGCTGTAACACAATTCAACTTATACTTTAAGAAATGTTTCACAGGGGTTTCTCCCTACAAATTGATTAATAATTATTAAATTTTACCGTTTTAGCTATATTTATGTACCGATAACGGGAACGTTCAAAGTTATGTTAATTTAAAATGTTATAATAATGGCAATTTATCGGTAGAACAAAGTCCGACGTGATCATAGTACAAAAATATATTATATATGTAGTTACACTAGACAAGCAATCCAACATAAGATACGAGACGAGGAATCCGAACTGTACAGATGTACTTTTTTACCATATTGAATAGTCTGCCTAAATAAGTTTGTTTATAACTCAGCAATGTTGAAATCAAAGTAAAAAATGTAATTATAATGAGACTAAAGAATTTTTGATGATAATCGATAATATTACTGACACATTTTCCATTTTTTTTGAAATGAAACTTCTTTATCGGGGTTGGAAAAAAATTTGGTGTAACATTTTTTCGTTACGTGTCACATTTTTTCGTTACGCGTCACATTTTTCCGTTACGCGCCATCTTTTTCTTATCCCTACCATGCGTGATTCGAAGTATACTTTCTCCAGCGGAGTAGGGATTGGTAAATGTCTGCAATGTATTTTGCGGCCCGTTTTGAGTAGTTACATTTTTGAAATCCAGGTGGCGATTGCATCGACTTCGGACGGGTTTAAATTATTTTTTTGAAAAATAACATCATAAAGAAGTTTCACTTCTTACGAGTGTACGCTAGTACACTAGTACACGCATACATTTTTTTTTATTCTAATTTAACATTATTGTTTTTCGGACATGTACTTTATATTTAATTACTTTCTATTGTTAAAGTGTTATCTGTATAAATTGTGTTATGGTTTTCAGAACAATTTCAAACATAATTTCTATTGTATATGAAATAAATCAAATCAAATCGAATTTTAACACAAAATAAATTTATTTTTTGTAATTAACAGTAAAAGTTTCATATAATGTTAAGACATTTTTATTAAAACCTTCTTACAATACGAAACGTTTCACGTAAATACGGAATGTTATTCTATAGAATCTTGTTGGTTCGATATTACGAGGGGATGTCATTTCTAGAATTATGAAATTAGTTAGGACCTTGTTCGTTAAAAATATCGTTAAATATAAAAAGAAAATATTTTATTAAATTGTTATAATTGCCTAGTGTGTTGTCTTGTCATATTCATTAGCAGAATTTTATGAATATTTAAATCATCATCACCATCATCATCATCAACAGTCTATTGTAGTCCACTGCTGGACATAGGTCTCGCCCGTCGCACGCTAATCAGATCAGTTTTGGGGCATTTTTTATATTTCGGTTCCGAACGATAAACCAACGATTTGAAGAAGGTGGCTGACAGCAGATGGAAGCGAATTGCCCAAGACAGGGATGGTTGGCGTTCCTTGGGGAAGACCTTCGTTCAGCATTGAACGACCATTGGTTGATTTGATACCACGCTCACCAGAATAGCTGGTATAGGGTTTGATTTAAGTTTTCCTTCTCTTTGCAGTGCTGTTGTCTTGCATAATTTACTCCCTTAGTTAGCTCGAAGCATCTACTCGCAGCAAGTAGATACGTAACTCGTAGCGAGTGTAGACGCATCCTTGTAGACTACTTTCAAAACTGCATGTGACAGGTACATGACGAACAATCTCACAAATCCTCGAATAAAATTGTGTGGTTTAGAGTCACAACGTGCCGCCGCAAGCCGCGTTCTGTGTCTGATGATGCTTTTATGATGATTAACTTCACATTCACGCTATCTACATTATTCTAATAGGTATATGTATATCTGTGAATTTTAAGTCATGCTAATTTTAGACGAATTCCCAGCTGCAATGTGATTTGATTATGGTTCAAAGTGGTGCCATCTAACGATTTTATTAAGAACAAATTTTGTCCGTGGCTCTGACCGCATGTATGTCGGTTATTGAGGTAAATAGACCTCCTAGACCTCACTAACACGGTTGTTAATAAACTAGATCAAAAACTAAAATGCTTTGGCGTCTTTCTTGATTTGTCGAAGGCGTTTGACTCCGTGAGCATCCCCATACTGATAGCGAAAATGGAAAACATTGGAATCCGTGGTTTGGCACTGCAAATTTTTAGAAACTATTTAGCTAATCGCTCGCAACGTATAAGAATAGATTCAATGTACAGCGACGATATGAACACTAACTTCGGTGTTCCACAGGGTAGCATTTTGGGGCCTACCCTCTTCCTTATTTATATCGATGATCTGTGCCGCTTACCAATACCAAATTGTGATATATTCACCTATGCAGATGACACAGCACTTATAATCTGCGATGACAGCTGGGATAAAGCTAGATGCAGAACAGAAGAGTCTCTTCGCCAAGTGACGGAATGGCTCTCAACTAACTTATTAACACTCAATACTGAGAAAACAAAAGTCGTAAGGTTATCCAATCCCCACATAATCTCACCCCCAAAGGAAACTACTGCTGTAAGAGCACACACGTGCCTGAGCAGCTTTGATTCAAGTACTAACGCCTGCGACTGTCTAACCCTCACTATGGTCCCAAGCGTCAAATATCTTGGGGTGATTATCGACGAACACCTCAACTGGCGCCCTCATATTGATGCAGTAAGTGCACGAGTTAGAAAGCTAATTTATATATTCAAAAAACTCAGACACTCATCTGATTATGCAACTCTAAGCCTTGTATATCAGAGCCTTTGTGTCTCCGTAATCACATACTGCATCCCTACTTGGGGAGGAGCTTGCAAGACCATACTAATTCAAGCTGAAAGAGCTCAGAGAGCAATCTTAAAAGTTATGCACTTCAAGCCCAGAGATTATCCCACTGCGCAACTTTATTCTGAGCTGAAAGTACTTACGGTGCGACAATTATTCATTTTGAAAGCTGTACTATGCCGACACTCGTCATTACCGCTAGATAAAAATTTCCTTAGTAAACGTAAAGGTAAGGCTGCATGTCCACCTGTAAAATGTCGTACTTCTTTCGCAAACCGTCACTACACTGCACAAAGCGCACGCTTATATAACAGAATCAATCGGTTACTGGATGTATACATTTTGACTAGACACAATTTGAAAACTAAACTTACTGGTTGGTTACAAGAGTTGTCATACGACGATACTGAAAAGATTCTAGTCATTAGCTTATAGTCTCAGTAATATATAATAGTATAGATTGATAGATAAATAAAATATTATAAATACTTTCACTTAAACGTACAAACACATGCATACACACACACAAACACACATACACATAACATTTCACACTATACAACTCGCCACAAAACCTACTATTGAATGTTTGCAATTGTTATATTACCTTTGTACGTAAATGTAAGCCAGTAACTATAATACGGAGCGGAGACCTGGTGACCTATAACACGGGTTTCTACCTAGCTTAGGCACCAGTCCTCCACAATATTGTCTTGAGACATTGTATTACCTACTAAGCATAATATTTGTATATATGGAATATTGTGGTGAGAAAATAAACGATTATTATTATTCTCTTTATTACATATAAATATACATATTGATTACATTTTTAAATATATAAAAAATAAAAAATACATATTTAAAAATATAAAAAATAGTAGACCACCGACATCGGGTACAGGGACCAAGATACCGGTGGTTAGGGCTCCAGAGACAGGAACCTCCTCACAATACGTGCCGTGTCAAGGAGGACTGCCTTCTGCATCAGACCCTTGATCCAACCTTCTAACGTGAGCCTCTTAAGGTGTTGGTCGAGGCTCTTGGCTATCAATCCGTGAACAGATATGATTATCGGAACAATGATCACCGAATCCACATTCCACATGTCGGCAATCTCGTGAGACAGATCCAAATACTTTAATTGTTTTTCTTTTTCAACTTTCACGAGATTCTCGTCATGAGGAACGGCGATATCGACAATCATTGCGCGGCGCTCTAATCGATCTATCACCACAATATCAGGCTTATTGGCAACAATAGTCCTATCTGTGATAATAGATCGATCCCAATATAACGTAGCACGACCGTTCTCGAGAACTGGGTCGGGCACATACCTGTAGTAAGGCACTTCAAAATTGACAAGTTGGTATTTAAGGGCAAGTTGTTGGTGTACAATCCTGGCTACTTGATTGTGCCTGTGCAAATACTCACCATTAGCAAGACGAGAACAACCAGAAATAATATGCCTAATAGATTCTCCAGGACGGTGGCACGCCCGACAAATGTCAACCGTACTATCTTTCAGGATATATTTCCGGTAGTTATTCGTTATGATAACTTCGTCCATAATTGCACAAACAAAACCTTCGGTTTCTCCGAAGAGATCACCATACCGTAGCCAAGACGTCGACGCTTTAAAGTCTATATCAGACCCGTGTAGGGCCCGATAAAATCGACCATGAAGTTCTTTACCCTTCCATACTTCCTTGCGATCAGTAGTACTAAGTAGTACAGGTTTGCGCCAATTCTCTTTAGCCAGAGCGAGCGGGGTAAAACCAGTATCCACTGCAACTACATTACGATGCACTCCCACATTCGTCTGTAGAAAATATTCTCTGAGATTGTATATCTCGCGATTGTGTAGAGTCTTGATATTTAATAGACCACGACCTCCAAACTTTCGCGGAATATACAATCTCATAACCGATGAACGTGGATGGTGCATACGGAATGCAGTCAGCAATGTACGGACTCTCCTGTCAAGGGCATCTAATTCGGTCTGAGTCCATCTAAGTACACCAAAGGAATACATCAGAACCGGCATGACCCAACTGTTATAGGCTTGCACCTTGTTACCGCCCGATAAAAGACTTTTAAGTACTTTTTTTAGGCGACCAAAGAAACGTTCCCGTAACATTTGTTTCACGCCAGATTCTGATATTCCCAAGGACTGTGAAAAACCTAGATACTTGTAAGTTTCGGTGGCAGACAGAGATCTGAGTTTTGTTGAATCTGAAAGTTCTATTCCTTCAGATTCTATAATCACGCCCTTCTTTACATACATGACTGCACACTTGTCTACACCAAATTCCATTTTGATAGAATTACTAAAGTTTTCAGCGACCTTTAATAACGCCATCAATTGTAATTTTGTGGAGGCCAGTAATTTCAAATCATTATTATTATTATTATATAGTTGCCTATGTGTTATTCTGGTGTATAAGCTATATTATTGTAAAATTCGACCTAATCTGAACAGTAGTTCTTGCGTTAAAGAGTAACAAACGTCTATATGGTATAATGGTAGTTATGAAATAGCTAGCATTACAAATTCTAAGATGGTTGTGGATGTCGGATGGAAGGAACGTGACTTAGTTCAGACGTTTCCCTAAACGAGCATATGATGTTTACTACGATCTTCCGTCATACAATGTCTTATGTAGACATAGAAATCATTATATCGAAAAATAAAAGTATAAAAAGAAAATATCACGAAGCATTTAAATAGACTGGGGCGTTGTAACAGCATACCAAAAAATTTGAATCTCAAGTCTCACCGCTTCAAGTTACACTAAATTAAACGAGTCAACAATTTCTCTTACCTCTACTGAAAACTATCAAAGTTGCTAGTCGGACTTTTTTCTACAGATGAGTCGGTGTATTTGATGGGGTTCGGTACTATACAAGGGCATGACGGCATAAGTTCACCTAAGTCGTGCGCGTGTGACTCGTGGTGCAGTACGGCGGCGCGCGGCGGATGCGCGAGCACGCGTAGCTCGCCGCTCGCCGCACCCGTCGCCGCCACGCACCCATCCCGCGCCCACGCGCAGCACGTCACCGCCTCTGTGTGGCCCGCGTACACACTGACCGGTAACGAAACACCGCAACACACTAATGAGCTCCAGGAATTACTTCACACATCCCACACACGGCAGTCTGATCCCATACTAGGCAGAACCTAGGCTACTCGTATGTTGACCAAATTGCCGATAAATATACTTAGCTATGTATTATGTTATAGTATTATTATTATTGGTCCTGGATGAGAATGGAGTTCTAGCCAGTCGAAAGTATAAATAAAATAACAAAAATGTAAGAAATTTCGATTTGATCATCCATGTATAATATTGTATTCGATCATCCATCCACTTTGTGTGTGGAATCAATCAGTTGGGACTGTCGGGATTATCACGCAGGAAATATTTGATTTGCACAAAAAGAACACGGTGTGGGTTACTCGACGCTTGCACGGAGCGACATAATGGTGTGACAAACAAGAAAATTAATACATGAACCAGCTTGCGGCGATATTTATTAGTAATAAAAACCGACACAGCTCATGGAGAAATAAGGTACCGCAGATCTTACTTAGGGATCACTCAAGTGAATAGAGCTGGGGATTGACTTAGATTTCAATCGCATTCGCATAGTTTTGATAGTGATGCCATTCGAAAAATATTGAAACAACGAATCGATCAGAAAATTCATGTGAGAAATATCCCTCAGTAACTATGTCACCTTACGCTAAACGACCTTATCGATCTTTATAATGAAATATGTGCAGTGAGAGTTACTAACTACGTGGGGCGCGGGTCGGCGCTGGCGAGGCTCCAGAGCGGTGCGATGCCGTCGTCGGTGGCGAGCAGCAGGCGCGGCGGACGGTGCGGGGAGACGCGCGCCCCTCGTACCCCACCGCCCCCCGTCTCACCGCACGCCGCTTCGTCCGCACCTACGCTCAGCACACGCAGCTGCACACCCGACTGTGCACATTCGACGTCTTTTTAGTATCCTCAACTAAATATAGGCTGTGATTATAAATATTTAGTATTTGATATGAGTGACACAAAGTATCTAATCTACTTACTTTCGTTCCATATGCAATGTTTATGTGAGATTATAATTTACGTGTAATCAAATACACTTGTGAATAGAAGTGGCTACGTTCGCCGTTACGAATCGTTTCGTAGCTGTACAGCTCCTTGCTTAACTCTCTGCACTTAGTTCTAATTAGTCCACGTAATTAAAATACGTTGTACGTGATACTATATAATTTCAACTTGTGTCGACAACTTAGTATTATGGGCCACTAATTAGTTAAAATTTGATATATTATAAAAATTGTTTATTTACAAGAACACTAATTAATTAAAATGTATTTTTAAAAGTTACGTCGTCTAAATGATCACCGTTTCGACGTTTGCACTTTTCTAAGTAAGCACAAATATTTTCGAATACTCGTTGGCAGAGAGATGGCGAGACCGCCGACATCTCTTTACTGATTTTTTATTTTAGTTGACGTAGTGTATTCGATTTATTGATGTAGACACGATTCTTCAAATAACCCCACAAAAGAAGTCTGGGGATAGATCTGAACTTCTGGGTGGCCATGGAATGTCACCTCGTCTGGAAATCATCTTTTCCGTAGACTTGTCTTTGACCACCGGCAGGGATTCATTGGGTGTGGGTCTGTGGCTCCATCTTGTTAAAAACATGTCTTACGATTGTAGCCAGCAAATTCCAGTAGCATCGGTTCCAAGAACTCCCGTAACATGTTTGTGCGGAATGTTAGATTCAATTGTTAACGAGTTCTTGACCCACCTCTTGATGCTTATAGTGCGGGTGACTTAAAGAAATGACATGGCTTCCCGTACGCTGCTCTATAAAGAAGAATCCTTCTATCGGCCTCCTGATCGAAGTTGAGCCGGCCTAGCTCAATAGTTTGGCCAAGGTAGATGTATTCTTGCACAACCCCGATAGTAGCGCTAGTTACGGTCACAGGACTCGGGATTACATGCCTATTACATATGATTTTCATCTTTTCAATGTTCATCCCCAGTTGCAGTCGTTTCGAAAAATAGACCACTCTGTTGAGCTTTGCTGCCAGATCATGCAGAGATATTGTCAAGATGATTGTGTTGTCTGTAAATAGTAAATTTAAGAGGTTTTGGCCATTGATATTGATTCCCTGTCCGTTTCAATCAGTAATCGTTGCAGTTTTATAGAAGTATTTCACCACCTGGATACACTGGACAGCACAGGTCTCAATGATATTGTAGGAGTAGTGATGTTAAGATGTAAGTATGAAGATGGAGTAAGAAATAAGTGATGTCCAAGGTGCACAAGAAACAGGATAAAAGTTTATTGAATAGAATTACACACCTACATAAGTTCAGTTTATAATAGAAGGAGTGATAGGAATGACAGAACGAAAGAACATAAAATAAAAGAAAGAATATATCAAAGCAGTAGCGCGGCGAGTTAGATTTCGGCGGTAGGACCAAGAAGGTACTGTCCGTCCTCATATCTCGCGCCGGGGCGGTGCGTCTCGTAAGCGCAACAGTAAGATATCACCGTCTCGCCCACACGCACCCGGCTCGCGTGACGTAGCCGGTCGACCGGTCGATGGACAATAGACGCGTCATAACTACGCCGGCCGTTAACAACAAAATGATATCTACTAATGAAGTCTTTTTGGACCAATTAATATTTAATTTAAATAAATAAGATAATTTGTATATAAATACACATATAAATATATATATTAGTAGACAAATAATATTAAGACAAGTCACTACAGTATCAAAGCCTTTTAATAGTCCACATACGCTAAACAGAGAAACTGTTTATGTTCCTGTCTTTTCAATCAAGTACCTTAGAGTGTTTGTGCAGTTGATGGTACTGAAACTTCTTCGAAACCCAGCCTGCTTCACGGAAACATCTCTTTGACCACCGGAAGAGTTCATTGGATGTGTGATAAGTGGCTTCATCTTGTTGAAGCCATATGCTACGATTGTAGCCAGCAAATTCTAATAGCGTCAGTCCCAACAATTCCCATAACATTTTATATCACCATCATCATTATCATCATCATCATAAGCAAAAGACGTCCACTGCTGGACAAAAACCTCCCCCAAGGTTCTTTACAATAGCCGGTCCCGTGCCGCCCGCATCTAGCAGCTTCTCGCGACCTTCATCAGGTTTTCGGACCACCTTGTGGGGGGCCTACCAACGCTGTGTTTTCCAGCACGTGGTGGACACTCAACTTTATAGCCCCATCGGCCATCGTTTCTGCGTGTAATGTGCCCCGCCCACTGCCACTTAAGTTTAGCAATTTTACTAGCAATATCGTTGACCTTGGGTCGTCTGTGGGTCTCCTTATTCCTGATTCGATCACGCAAAGAAACTCCGAACATTGCTTTCTCCATTGCTCATCGGGTAATTTTGAGCCTTCTTAGCAAGCCCATAGTGAGCGACCACGTCTCTATGCCGTAGGTCATGCAAAACACACTGGTCAAAGACTTTTGTCTTGAGACACTGCAGTATTTGTGATGAGGAAACATTACGTAGCTTCCCAAACGCTGATCAACCTAGCTGGATTGGACGAGTGACCTCTTTTTCGAAGTTGGACCTACCTAACTGGATAATTTGTCCTAGATACACGTAGTCGTCAACCACTTCGAGGGTAGATTATCCAATTTTCACTGGAGTGGGTGAGACATAAGAATTTAACAAAATTTTTGTCTTATCCATATTCTTTTTTAAACCTACTCGTTTAGACACTCTACCGAGGTCAACAAGGATTGTGCTAAGATCTGCCACGGTTTCAGCCATGACAACTATCTTCAGCAAATCGAAGGTGGGTAATATACTCGTCATTGATGTTCATGCCAAGTCCATTCCAGTCTAGAAGCTTGAAGACGTCTTCCAGTGCTGCGGTGAACAGCTTCGGCGATATCACTTCTCGCTGTCTTCATCTTCATCAGCCGCGATCTTTCAAGCTTGGTATTGATATTCAATGTGCCTCTAACCAGTTGGTGATAGCTTCCGGTTTTAACTATATTGACCACAGAGACATCATTGAATATTTGCCTTTTCGTCGACATGATGAAGTTGAGCTCATTTTTGGTAAAACCATCTGGGTTCATCCAAGTCCATTTTCTGTGTTCACGCTTCTAGAAAAAGGAGTTTATCATGTAAAGCCTGTGATTTTGTTGACCAACTCCAAACTGTTCCACCGGTAGCTCATCGCCGCTTCAGTTACCCAATCTTGCGTTAAAGTCCCCCATAACATTGGTGTAGTAAATCTTACACGTATGTGGCCCCGCTAATATCCTCATACATAGTCTCTACATCATTATCGTGGCTGTGTCGTGGTCGGAGTGTATACCCGTATAACCTTTAGAGAACACCTCTTGGTTATTCTGAGTATAAGGTACGCAACCTTCGACGACACGCTTTTAACCACGTTATTTACGAGAGACTTATGATATCCCTTCCGGAAATAAAGTATGTTGCCGGATTGCAGTATTATCGAGTCCTCTCCCTGTCTACGGACTTCAGATAAACCCAAAATATCCCACCATAATTCGCTTAATTCCTCCTTCAGTTCGAATATTTTCTCGTTGGTCCGCAATATGCGTGTGTTATATGCTACCAGGTCAAGTCGTCATTTGAGGTAGCCTAATCTTACCCGAGGATTTTTTCCACCCCCCGCCCTGCCACTTCTTAGACCACTACGGTATCCAGGAGTAGAAGGGCCACCGGGGACTAGGAGCTGTTTTTTTCTTCTGCTTGCAATAATAGGGGCGGGCGTTTACCATAATCGCCACTCTTGGCGACATTTTTACATATTCAGCAGAATTAAAAGCAACTGAACGGCTGCGAGAATCTTCGAAAAAGTAGGATCCAATGATTCCTTTTGCTGAAATTGCAGTCCATACAGGGAGACATACCTGGAGAGAATGAATGATTTTCACTGCACCAATAACTGCAATTCTGTTTGTTTACATGTCCGTTGAGATGAAAATGGGCTTCGTCACAAAATAAGATTTTGTCGAAATTACTGAATCGTTCTAACATTGTTCGGCATACGACTTGCACAAATTTAAATCATTAAGTGTTAGTTCCTGCACTATCTGGATTTCATATAAATGTTATTTCAAATGTAATGTCAAAATTCGGCGTAATGATGTGCGGGATAACACTAATTCAGCAGAACGTTTGCGCATCGAATACTCTGGATTACGTCGAATAGAAGTTCTCTTCGGTCCGAGAAGGCCGTGGGCCTCCAATTTGCTTCATATTTAGCGTAGATCCCGTCTCTTTTAACTTCTTCACACATTTCTTTACTAAAGGAGCAATTAGACACTGATTTAAGTCGTGCAAATCGTATTCAGTAATGTATCTAGTAGTGTATCTCAGAGTAATAAGCGAACTATTGTTTAAATAAAGTTGTTTCACACAATAACAGCCACAAAATTTTTGAGAAATGTGGTAGTGGTCAGATCCCTCCCCGCGCCCCGCGCAGAATTTTTTTGCGAAGTATATTAGGTTCAAATGTTAACGAATTCTTGGCCCACCCTGCATAATTGTATATCTATTCTCTGGGTTTGTTAATAAACAGAATATACATCGATGATCTGAGTTTAATTAAAAATACATGTATGTTGCACCCGTGAATGCTTACCTTCCGAGATAGACTTATAAACTAAAATGTGGTGCATTAATTGAAGTGACTATCTATTCGTATTTACATCTATACAACTATCACATCAATAGATATAAACCTGAACGTCCCACAGGCAGGCGCGTCCGTCGAGGCCGGCGCTAAGCAGCAGCGCTCCACTGGCACCAAAGTCCACCGCCATCGCCGGGTACTGGTGACCGTCCATGGAGTTAAATTCTTGCAGCTCATTTATCTCCTCGCACCAGCGATACAGTCGCACCCACCCGTCACTGTAGGTAGAAACACACAAGGGTGTCGTGAACAAATAACATAACCTAAATGGGTGCTGAGTACACGTTACCTTTTCAAGATAGACTGTTCATGAAACGGTAGGGATAGGACGTAGGTCTCCCAAAGACCAAACCACGGCGTCCAATGCAACGACCACCAGTTGCACGCGAAAGGTGGTACATGCTACCTTATATTACTGGCGTGGCTAATGTGGTTCCTGGCATGGGTAGAGTGGCGCGACGGCCACGAGAGGCGACGTGACCGTTGAAGTTCTCACACTGAGCGGAACGGTGGTCAATGCTGAACACCAGCAAACGGACGGCCCGACCCGCAGACGTCAACTTATTGGGAGCAGGGACCTTTAACCTGCATAGGAGACTGGCCAAGAGGAGGAAACCTCTATGAAAAACCACAGAGGCAGGATAGTTAAAAAAAAAAAGAAACACTCAGCAGGGGCGGTAAACGCTCTCGGTACTCTTCGGTCCAATCAGAAGAGACTAAACGAGTGACGGTAGGGACCGAGGTCGGTCTACTGCTCGCGCAGGGACTGACAGGTATTAGTGCTGCCGCCGGTGAGAGAGGACACTCTCACGTTCCGTAATCAACAGGTGCTCAACAACGACCCGACTAGTGGTTCCAGGAGGGACCTCCCAACAACGCCGTCGTCTTGGTTATGGTACCTTCAGGATCCAGTAACTCACTTGCACAAATAATGCAAGCAGCAAAGACCCGCGTAAAATTGGCGGAACTGGAAATTACGGGCGGGGTTCGGCAGCGTAAGGCGGTCACAGGGGACCTTATACTAGAGATCCGAGGGCCGGATAGCGCTGTCAAAGCGGACGCTTTAGCCGAACGCTTGCGTGCAGTCATGGGCGACATGGATGTGCCATTTACGCGGCCGTGCAAAACAGCCGAACTACGAGTGATGGATTTAGATGAATCCATCACTCCTACCGAAGTAGTAGAGGCAATAGCCGCAGCGAGTGGCTGCTCTCCGTCCGACGTCAAGGTCGGAGAGATACGCAAAACGGCAGCCCGGTTGGGAATGGTTTGGGCCCGTGGCCCACTTACGGCAGTACGACAAGTCGCGGCCGCCCAACGTTTGCAGGTGGGTCGGGCGTTGGTCCGTACCGAAGCATGAGTGCCGCGACCCCTAAAATGCTACCAGTGTCTTGGAATGGGGTACGTCAGGATAAAATGCTCGGGCCACGCTGAGAGAAGTGGGCGTTGCTTCTGCTGTGGGGAATTAGGCCATAAGGCCCGAGTCTGCGTAGCGAGCGCACCGAAGTGTCCGGTGTGTCTCGACTACGGCCGGGCCGCCAACCATCGGCTGGGCAGCAAAAGTTGCTGCCCTCCAAAGAAGAAGAAAACGGGACAGCTTCAGCCTCGTCCCGCTTTTGTTTAATCGGGGCAGTCCGTGTCGAGTGGTAACACGACGGGAGAGGCAATGGAGACTTGAAATTCTCACCACAAACAAGAATTCTCCAGGGCAACCTCAACCACTGCCGCGCAGCGCAGGATCTTCTGATTCAGACGCTTGCGGAGCAGTCAGTTGCCCTGGCAGTTATTGCAGAGCCCTATTTCATCCCCAACCATCTGCGTTGGTTCGGGGCGGTTGATGGCACAGCGGCCATATATTGGCCGGGTAGAGAAGGCCTGCATTGCTCTCTCCTGAGACAGGGCGCGGGCTTTGTGGCAGTAGAGTGGGGGATAACTGTAGTGGTAGGCTGTTATTTCTCGCCTAATCGTGGCCTAGCCGAGTATGAGGTGTACCTGCACGAGCTGGGGATGTGTATCCGCAGCTACATCATCTGTCCAGTTTTCGTCTTGGGTGACTTCAACGCCCACTCAAGGGAGTGGGGAGAGAGGTTATCCTGGAGTGGGCGGCGGGACTGGACCTCCGACTCTTAAACCAGGGTTCCATTAGTACCTGTGTGCGATGGCAGGGGGAGTCGATGGTGGACTGTGCTGTGGACCTGTCCTGGGCGTCTCCCTCTGCAATGCACATGGTGTCAGGTTGGCGAGTGGCGGAGGAAGTGGTTAGCCTCTCTGACTACCGGCACATCGTTTTCGATGTGTCACTCCGTCACTCTGGTCGCCCACACCAGTAAAGAGAACCTTCGCGACGATGGTCCCTTAAGTTTCTCAACCGAAATATGGTTGTAGCCGCTTCCCACGTCGCGGATTGGTCAGAGGAAAGGGTTTCGTCCGATCCAGAAGAACTGGTTGCCTCAATGCCCCGAGTCATGGCAGCCAGAAAAGGGTCGGGGTACTGGTAGAGCGCGGAGATCTCACGGCTAAGAAAAACAGTCACAAGATTGCGCCGCCCATACCTTCGAGCTCGGAGAAGACGGCGAGCCACAGTCGAGGAGATCGATGGAGCACGGCGGGAATATGGAGCTGCGGTAAAGGCTCTCAGCAATGTAATCGCTGAGGCCAAGGCTCGGTCATGGAAAGAACTCATCGAGGGACTGGATAGGGATCCATGGGGGTGCCCATATAAAATGGTACTGGACAAGCTCAAGCCATGGGTCCCACCATTGACGGAAACTCTGGATCCGGAGTTTCAGGGTAGAGTGTTAGACACACTCTTTCCAAGGGTCCAGGACAGGCCCCCGATTCCTCCATCCCAATCGGACCGCCAAACCTGGTCCGACTAGTGTGAGGTGACGGAGGAGGAACTAGACCGAGCCACGCGGCGGCTCCCTTTCCGCAACACCGCGCCAGGATCTGATGGCATTCCCGGCCGGGCGTTAGTGATAGCTCTGGGGTACATACTGAGGCGGATTTTTACAGATTCTTTCCACCTCGGTGTCTTCCCCCTCGGCTGGAAAGAAGCAAGACTGGTGCTCTTAAAAAAGGAAGGAAAGGCTGCAGATTCTTCCTATGCGTTCCAACCGATATGCCTGCTGAACGAGTCGGGGAAACTCTTTGAGAGGATAATCTCTGACCGGATCAGCGGGCATCTGTCGCGAGTGGGCACTGATCTATCGGACTGTCAATTTGGATTGCGGCGGGGACGTTCGACAGTAGATTCTGTCAGGTGCATTCAATACTTGTCGGATTCAACAGTCCGATCAGGGGGGGTGGCGTTGGAGGTTAGCCTTGACATAGTCAACGCTTTCGGCACCCTCCCCTGGCATGCAATTAGGGTGACCCTCGGATATCACGAGGTGCCGCTCTATCTACGGACCGTCATTGAGGCCTATCTGCGCGACAGGACGGTGAAGTTTATCGGTTGGAACGGAGTGGAGAATCGAAGGGAATTCTCTCGAATCGAGGATAAGGGAAGGGAAAGGCTCTGTATTGGGCCCATTAATATGTAACCTCGCATACAATACTGTCCTTCGCACCAGTCTGCCCTCTGGCCCAAGCGACGTTTGCTATGCAGACGATACACTAATACAGGTTAGAGGGTCACACTTCGAGGAGGTGCTTTGGCTCGCCGAGCAGGGTGTGGCTAGTGTCGTGGAAAAGATTCGTGATCTGGGTCTGAGGGTGCCACCTCAGGAAACTGAAGCGATTTGGTTCCATGGTCTGCGTAAGCACCAGGAACCACCCAGCTCATTCCTAAGGGTAGGTGACGCGGAAGTCCAGATGGGGCAGTACATGAAGTAACTAGGCCTCATCCTGGACAGTCGGTGGAGCTTTGAAGAACATTTCAGGCGCTTAAACCCCCGAGTGAGAGGGATAGCAGGTGCACTGTATCGTTTGCTGCCCAATCTTGGGGGACCACGGGAAGAAAATGAGAAGACCACGCCTCTACATGGGGGTTGTTAGATCCATGGTCCTCTATGGGGCACCCGTCTGGTTCAGTGAACTGCCGGGTGCCTCCCGCTGCCAGGCCCTACTTGAGCCTGCAGCGGTTGATGGCCATACGGATCGTGTGGAGCTACCGCACAATCCTCTATGAGGCGGCGACGATCTCAGCGCGACCTCCGCCCTTCGACATTCTGGCCAACATGGAAGCGATACTCTACCACCAAATTCGTTCTATCAGTCGGAATGATGAAGAGGCTACGCCAGATCATGAGCCTGGAATGCTACGGCAGAACGCGCATAAGCAAGCTCTGGTGAATTGGCAGGCACGGCTTGAAATTCAAGGCTGTGCTAGCCAACGGGCTGTCGAAGCCGTTCTGCTGAACTTCGAAGCGTGGGTAGAGAGGACCAACTGTGTCACCTATCGATTGATTCAGATACTCACCGGGCACGGCTGCTTTCGTGAGTATCTGAATCGAATAGGACGGGAGGCAACGGCACAATGCCACCGCTGCGAGTCCGAACGGGACTCCGCCCAGGACACGCTGGAGGATTGCCCTGCTTGGGAGTCTGAGCGTCGAGACCTGGTCGGAGGAATCAGATAAAACCTGTCATCATCAGCATTAATCGCGGCAATGCTGGTGAGTGGTGAGGGATGAGAAGCCGCGGTCTCCTTTTGTGAGCATGTTATGCTCCAGAAGGAGACCAGTGCGAGATCAGGAAAGGACCGATCCCGCTCGAAGGAGACGGCGAAGGGGACGCGGTAGAAGCCGCTAGCCCCCTAATCACCGCCTAAGGGTCGCTGTCGCCATATCTTGGGGCGATGTGGCCGCTACAAACGACCCGAGACAGATGACACTCCGGTGCGGCCGCGGATGTCGTCTGGGGCGGGGCGCTGTTCCACCTGTTATTGTGTAGAGCGGTGAACGGTACGATAGCGTCTTGCCCTGGGGCGTAAGGTGCCCGGGATGTACCTCAATTGTGAGGTACGGCAGGGAGGATTCTAGAAGCCGCTAATGCGTTCCTAGAGCTCTTTTCGACTGCCAAGGTAGTCCGCCGCGGGGTTTAGGGGTAGACCAATTTTCCGGGAGTCCCACACACGCCCTTCGTCCCTCCGGAGGGTATGGTGCGAAAAGCACTACCACTTTTTGAAGGCATTTTTTTTAAATAAAAAGACAACGCCCGCATTAAGAATTCACATATGTCACAGACACAAAGAACACCTAAATTCAGAACAACAATTTGTAGATCACACAAAGTGTTGTTTCACTTGGGGTTTGATCCCACAACACTTAGCACAGTAGAGTGGTGTGGCGACGGCTGGAACCACATTTTTTTGTTTTTTTTTTACGTTTGGAAACCCCCTCGGGCCTGAATTGAGCGAACTGAGCGCTGAGCTCAGCCACTTGCCCCGTCAGGCGGTCGTTGGCTGCCTGCAGAAGAGCCACGTCTCAGATGAGGGTCTCCACGATCCCCACAACAGTAAAAGAGGAGTCCTTAAGGGCCTTCACCGAAGAACTCTTAAGATTTCTAAACTTGGTGGTTGCTTTTTGGATGGTAGCCACCGCTGCTTTCGCTCTCTCCTGCATGGACAATGGTGTTTGAGGTACAGAACCCTCTATCACCGACTCCTTGATTTTGAGCCGGAGATCTATGACCTGCTCCTCCGCTAATACTTTGCCGTCCGCCCTGACTTGCCTGTAGGCACCCGCCTTGCAGAAGACGGAGCCTGACGGAGCCGAGACCAGGGTTCGTGACCTCCCTTTACGAATGCTTTTGACTTTAAGAGGCAACATCTCCACGGACATGTCACTCTCCTCATCCCTGGATCGTCCGCATTTCCGGCTCTTGCACAACTTCAATTCCGTCAGCCCCAGTGCATCCCTCATCGCACTAGAGTTACCGTCCGCGGTGGATCTGGAACGCAATCGTGCCGATGTTTTTCGGCTACCAGTAGCCAAAATGACCAGAACACGGGATTCGGGTTAATTTTTTATAGAGGTTTACTTTCTCACAGTCCAAGGCCAAGAGCAAGACCCTCGCTCCCGAGTAGAGTCGTAAGATATAACCACAACACTCCTCTCGATATTACGATATGACGACGGTGGCAGGAAGATTAAATCTCCCAACGCCTACTCGGCGGCAGTATGAGTACCCACCGAGCCCGTTCTCCTTTCTCCACCACTGATAGTGGAGAAACTCCGACCCATGAAAGGTTGCCACCTCCGTATTTTTTTAATGAGGTTTTCCTGCTCATTGATCCGGAGAGCGAAGAGGCAACAAGTATGACTGCCGGTTCCTGGCAATTATACCCTCTCTGTTTGACCGAACCTCGTTCGAATGGCCGAAGAAATAAGTCCTTCTCTTCGTGCTAGAATATTAACTGTTGGCGGTGATGCCAACTTTACCAGGGTTCACCACGTGGAGGTTTTCTAGCCCGGCACCTCACGGCTTGAACCACTAAGCCAACCGTGCAGTCATTTAGTAATTGAAAGTAAACATAATATTTTTAAAATTCACCCTCTATTCACATCATCGAACCAAGGAGATTAACATTAATGATTTCCGTCAAATCAAAATTTAATAAATATTTAGAGAATATCAGTAGACTTAAATTGTACATAAAATTTCTAAATAAATTCAAAGCTTGGCTTTACTTGTTGATACCTGGATGCAGTTGCGACCATGTCGTCGTGTGTGCTAATGCAATTGACGGGCGCGGAGTGCGCGCGCGACTCACGCCACAAGCGCCTCATTCCGTTCACCAATTCCTCGTCCTCGCCCGCCGTCAGGTGCTCCTCCTCCAACGATTCCTCCAGTGGCTCGATCCCCTGGAATATAGCCACATATCACATGCATAAGTTTACCGATGCTTTGACGAGTCCCTTGCTAAACACTCACCTCGAGATCTCCTAAAGCGAAATGTTCGAGTGCCGCACATGAAGGCTCCAGTTCGCTTTCGAGTGTCAAACTGCCCAACGACCACATTCTCACCGACTTGTCATTTGATCCTGCGTAAACCTATATATTAAACTATCACATCTACATATGTTACCACACTTCGATGTCTTCACAAATATCATTTGTAAAATAATTAATAATCTTGTCAATTACTTTTGTTTAAAAAAAATGGTGTCGTGGGACACCAGGTAGGAACGAAGTTCCTTCGGATAATGTGGAATCGACACAATTTGCAAAAAAAATCGTGCTCAATTTTATGTAGGTTTTCTTGATTTTTCTCTTAAATTTTGCTGATTAGTTTTTATTTAAGTACAAGAAAGTATTTAGGAAATTCAGTATTTTAGGAAATAAAATAATAAATTCCTTAAAATAATAAAATAGCACACATGACGCGCTTTCGCGACTGTGCACGTCTCATTTAACGGTTTTATTCCACGCACTTTTTTCCACAGATTTATTCCACGCACTTTTTCCACTTACGGTTTTACTATCACATTTTTTTCGGTTCGGTCCCGAGCGAAATCCCTATCCCCTCCAAGCCTGCCGTAAGGAACTTCGTTCCAATAATCACAAATCAAATTTGATAATGATAATTAACGCAGTTATACAAAGAAAAGTCACCCTCAGAATAAAAAGTTTATAGAAATCAAATGATTTGTTATACGTGTGTACAGGACTTATGGCTCAGTGGTAACCGCGTAGGTTGATACATTGCAAAATATAGCAATACCACCCAGATCACAATATGATATCAATTGATTATAAGGAAACTTTAGACCGGCTTGACTTTCTTTATTTTGTCTGTGGAGAAATCTCCCCGGATACGGTGATTAGGTCGGACTCGAACTGAACAAAAGGCGTAAATACACGTTCCCGAGTCTGGCTACCGGAAGAGTTCTAAACCTCTCTCGAACCCGCTCGGCCATGTTTTTCACAAGTATAACTTACTCGCAGAAGGAGACGGTGAAGTTTCGTGCACTCTTCACCATACATCATATATCTCATGTACCATGACCATAATCATGTTACTAAGAGAGAGAAATTCCACTTCGAGCGGCGTCATGAGGTCATACCTATGCTCCACTCACATTGGATATCGTGTTGACTACAGCGTGTGGAGCGCTGTGTCTACGGTGTGGCTATTGCCACCACCAGGCACAGACACACGGATCAAACACAGATAATCTCCGAAGCATGCCTTTTTATTGATCACCTACGTCAGTCGGTATAAAAGGGTCCCGTAATGACTCTGTAACCAATTCTCCAAAATGGTCTTGCTGCCGTAATAATGACGTGACCGTGGCGTACTATTTGCTATAAACTATTATTTTGTTGCTTTTTACTGCATAAGGAAGATTATGGAAGACTTAAAATGGTTTTAGAGGGGGAGACTCAAAAAGCGATAACACGCTCGTGACTTTTAAGGCGCACGTGCTAGGACACGTGACTCATGATGGTAACTGGATGTGATCTCCCACAGGGAGACAACACTCACTATGAGAATACACATACACCATGAAGAAAAACAATCTGTGGAAAAATTGTTGCTTAATGGTACTTTGGGATCGAAAGGTTTTCTTATCTTCCAGATGAGCATACTAACACTTATACAAAGACTCTTTAAACTGATTACGACTTGTACCATAAGTATTGCTTAATTTTAAGAAAAATCATCAAAAACACTACATGGGCCCACAACCCATATGATCTCTTAACCTTATCGGTCGACATTATCCTGAGATACAATTTTGTTGACAATGGGATCTCCGTTTTTGCTTACTCTTTTTTAGAAAACAGATTTTTTGTAATTGACCCATAGAAGACAGAAACATCTTTATAATGTAGGTACGAGTACATGTATAAAAAATACATATAGGCAATTTAATTTTTAGAAAGCATAGATATCGCTTTCTTTCGGGAAAGCAGTTAATAATTATTTTTTTGACAATATATTACAAGTAATCACTCCATAAAATATTGAACCATTTTAAGAGCCCGGTATGGAACAACAATAAAACGGTAAAATAATGAAATTTTTCTGTATATATGTATTTTATTTGAAAAATCAATTAAACTGATTGATTCTAAACCTTTCTGTTACCTATGTAAGGAACTCGTGCCTGTTGAATTCTTTATATTACGTTCTCCAAATTTTCCGATCTCTATAAGCTGAAACGTTACCAATTTTTTCGAGAAGTCAAGATAAATATTTATAATACTTAAATCAATAAATTATAAAATAAACACTAACCGGTTACCATATAAGTGAAATCGGGCGCGAACGTAACACATGTGAGATAGCGAGCGTGTGCGTGCACCACATGTATACATATCGACTCGGCGCCCACCGCCCACAGGCGTGCCGTGCGGTCCAGGGACGCCGAAGCGAGCAGTGTCCCGCCACGAGCCCATCGCAGCGCCGTCACTGCCGCGCCGTGGCCCGAGAGCTCGCCCGCCGGCGCCAACCCAAGCGGCCCCGCACGCCACACGCGCACCATTGCGTCGTGGCCGCCCGTCGCCGCCGCGCCGCCTTCATCCGTCGCGTCCGCGCACAGCGCGCCCAGGTCATGCGCGCCGTCCACCCATGTCAGCGGCGCCGGTGGTGGGCCCTCGTCGGCGCTGCTACGGCAAACCTCTGGCGACAAACTTGTTAAATTCATTTGAGACGAGAACGTGCGGCAGGCGAACTCGGTGACTGATATGTACCTGCAAGGTCGAACACTTTGAGCACGCCGTCAGTACAAGCGGTGAGAAGAAGCGCACAGCACGCGGGTGCCGCTACCGCGTACAATGCACCCTCGTGTGCCTGCATTCGTGCGAGAAGTGTTTCTCGAGGTGCATTCCACACGCAGAGAGTACCATCGTCGTGGCCCGCTAAAATGCGTGAGTGTCCCGCCCAGCAAAGTGCGCGCACTGCTGCCGCACCTGGCGCTGCTAATGCACGACGCGGCGTCAACGTACGCCCGCACCACACTCTGATGGCTCCATCCACGCCCGCAGAGGCCAACAGCACAGCGCCAGGTGCAAACCGGGCAGCAGTGACGCCGTAGCGGTGTGCGCTATCGACACGCGTAATCTCATCCCAGCCGTGTGAAGCAATCCAACGCCACAGGCGTAGTGAACGGTCACCGCTGCCGGACACGAGGAGCGCGCCTGCCGCATCCACGCATGACACCTCACCGCTGTGAGCGCGCAATGCCTGCAGCAGCCTCGGTTCTCCGATTTCCCCCATGGCCGTGATTCTCCCTCGATCGCAATAACTCGAAGTTTCTATGTATTACACCAAATCAATTCGGAAACAGAGAATCGTTCGATTCGTATCGTGGTAATTGATAGGCGCTCGACGTGCGACCTCCACGTGCTGTCTCTCGAGCGACTATGCCACTTAACAGACAACACCGCAGTCTATACACTGATTTAGTTTCCATCGTTATCTGCTATCAAATAAAATATTTGCTGCTAATCAAATAAAGTGTTTTGAAACTATTAAGTGTTATAAAATACCTCTTCACACTACTTAATCAAGTGATTATAGAGAAAGATTACACTACTTTACTTTGAGAATGTATATGGTAATAATGACGATGAGTAACCATGGTGTCAACGACGGCGCGCTAGTAGTTGGTCTGTGTCAGTGTCTGACGTGGCCGCTCGACAATCAACCAACCCGCCATCGATCGCACATCCCAACAACCCACACAGCTCACACTGTCTCCACATGCACACACACACACACATGTACATAGACGACATTGACCTAATAAACTAACAATGTTTACTTTCCAACCGTTCATAAGATCGTAGCGCTCCGTTGTATTGGATACCGACTGCGACGCATTTCGGACAACAATAATGTGTGACCTCGTAGGCTATTGACACTCTGGGAGTGCCTCCACTTATTGATTAGACATAATTACGAATACTGGCAGCTTTAACGTCAACACTTAAAACGCCATTATCCCGGTGAAACTATATTATTATGACCGTAATAACATACCTGCTGCTAGTGACTAATCCTGTTCTTTATAACTTTTCTGTACTGTCTGTACATCAGACATATTTCGTATATCAGGTGAATCTCCCAGAGTTCTTTAAGGGCGCTTTCAATTTATGCGTTTCTTGTCGGACCGCTGCCGCACGCTTACCGTGCCGCAGGTTATATCTCGCTGTCGGGCCGCTGCAGTACGGTAGCAGTCCGGCAACAAACGACTAAATTAAAAGCGTATTTGACGCCCGTGCGTTTTTATCTCAGTGATGTGACATCAGTCAAGCCATGGACTCTGACGAAGAGACATTACTGTTAGTGCTCTTGTTGAAAATCATCAAAGAGAAACAAAAACGACGCCCCCGTAAAAGAGCAGCACCGATGTTCTCGTTAACATTTAATTCGGGTTATTTCCATAATCTTTACCCTAGGTTAAAACAAGATCCAAGCAATTTTTTTAATTATCTAAGAATGTCTAGAGAGTGTTTCTACGAACTACTTGAATTAGTTAAAAGTAAAATTCAGCGGCAAGAATCTGTTTTCAAGCATACTATATCAGCTGAAGAAAGACTGGTAATAACATTGAGGTAAGTAAAGTAAACAAATTGTATTTGATTTATTGTTTATTACTACAACTTATGATTTTATGAAAAAAAATATAAAATAATATTGAGAAGAATCAGTGTGATCAAAATATAATTAGTACAGTAAGATAATCAATAATTAAATACAAACAAATTTCAATTTCAAATAAACATCCCTGGGAAACCGCGGCAAGAAAAATTAAATCAAAAATTATTACCTATTTAGAAATATCATCTGTAAAAAGTTCACTATATAAGGAAGCATCAGAATCTCCACTTAAATTAGATACGGGTGAGATTGCTGCAAGTTCATCTGATGTGGACTGAAGCTGATTATCTGTTAGTGCCTGGGATTCTGAAGATTGATTCGTAAAATAGCCGCGTTGTTCATATGATTCCGAATCTAAGTTGTAATAATCTCGTGTATACGATTGTGGCATCGCGTATTTTCGGATAATTCCAATTATGTCATATTTAGCATCCATTTTACGGCTTTCTGGGATCCTTTTAAAATCGTTTAACAAAGACAATAAAAAATATCTATCCCCATCTTCGGATACATCTTCTCTTGCATCTTTTTTGTTTTGTAATCTTTCTGCGAGTATTTTTAAAAGCGTGTTAGTTTCATTTGTGTCGTTAGCAGATGAACTTTTAGTTGTAGTTTTCGGTGTCGACGCAGTAGCACCATCGCCAGTCTGTTTATTTTTTTCATCTGGTTTTGTTTCATATAGTTCCGACAAAAATTGCAGTCGATCAAAATAAACATATTGTCGATGTCTTTTTGCTGCAGATCCACTTTTTGACTCTCGTTGTTTTTTCAACTCTCTTGAGAATGAATCCCTTATGTGCCTCCATTTTTTTTGAAGTACCATTGCTAAAATAAAAATAAATATTATTGTTACAGATACTTAGCCGCTGGTTGCAGTATGACTGAATTGCATCATTCTTATCAACATGGAATTTCAACTATTTCAGTAATTGTAAAAGATACGTGTCAACAGATTTACAAAACCCTACGAGAAATTTGTTTACCCGAACTGAAAAAGGAGGATTGGTTAAGAATTGCACACGGTTTTGCAACCAAGGCAAATTTCCCTAATTGTTTGGGCGCCATAGATGGGAAACATATAAGAATAATTAAGCCCCCTAAAAGCGGTTCGCTTTATTACAATTATAAAAACTTTTTTTCTATTGTATTTTTGGCCATTTGTGATTCAAATTACAAATTCATTTTCATTGATGTCGGTTCATATGGAAAGTCTTCTGATTCACAAATATTTAGAAACAGTGATTTCTTCGAGAAATTGCAAGAAAACAGTCTACATATACCAAGTCCTATGGCAATAACAGAAAATGGTTCACCACTACCGTTTGTTTTTATCGGTGATGAAGCATTCGGTATCAGTAATTTTATACAACGCCCCTATAGTGGAAATTTTTTGAATCACCAACAAAAAGTTTTTAATTACCGCTTGTCACGTGCACGAAGATACATAGAGTGTACGTTCGGAATGATGACTAATAAGTGGCGAATATTACATCGACCAATAAATGTAGAAATATCGTTAGCGACGGATATTGTTCAAGCCATCTGTGTTTTACATAATTTCTTACAACGTGATTGTGAAGAAATTACTAATAGTAATCTCTTAATTCAAGCCAATCAATTAGATCAGGAGGATCAAAATGAACATAATTTGTCAGCAACATCAATTCGCGATAAATTTGCAGAATACTTTGTTAACGAAGGACAATTATCATGGCAAAATTACAAAATTTGACTGAATAAATAATTACCTGCAGAGTTCTTTTCACCAGTAGTTTTATTTTTAAAATCTTCCACAAATTTCTCACAGATGCCTTCCCAAGCATTTTTTGTTTCAGTGCGATTGCTGTGTTTGTCACTTTTGGAGTTCCAGATAGCAGGACGTATTTCAATCTCATTTATAAAATCTTCCACGTTTATATTATCCATTTTTAGCAAAAATGCAAATAAACATTTGATATAAAGAGCTCTGACGTCTATTCACAACACTAGAATGAACACGTGATGCTTGCGACGTTGCCGTCCTGTTGTCGAGCGTTCTCGGTACTGGCGCCGCACTGTTGCCGCACCGCGCGATTTGTATGAAAAAAAGGATCGTCCGTACGTTGTACGACTAACGTACCGCTTCGGCACCGCTGCGGGCCGACAAGAAACGCATAAATTGAAAGGGCCCTAAAAATCCATGTGATCTTTATGTTTATTTCTTAACAATGATTAGATGAGAGATGTCAGATATTAGATAACACAAGAACTTCTGATCCCAAAATAGGCAAAACTTATGCCATCGTAATCAGAATATTGTTAAACTACTAATATTATTTGTAAAAAAATCTATGTAATGTATAAATTATATCCAGACACAGAATAAGTAATCTTGCTTATTACACAATTATTTGTCCATGGTGGGAATCGAACCCATGAACCATGACTTAGCAATCATACCACTAACCTTACAGTTCTGTCAGCTCCTTTCCTGAGAACGATGTTTTTAAACGAATATGATGCATTATTTTCGGTGTCTCTGCTAAAAATCAATTACCAAGTAAACCTATCTTTGACTTTAATCAATGCTTCGAAGAGCACGTTGTCATAGGTCCCGGTTGCTTTGAGGTCGACAGGGGGCTGGTCGTTTCCGCGATGCGATTACACAGATCTGCGATGAGACCATGCTACGTATCCGAGGTTATCAGCCTCCACGGAAGGAGGTTTACTGGTGGTTCCAGGAGTTGGTGGACTTCCGCGCGACCTGTACTCGTACCTGTAGGTCCTACACCCACAGTCGGCGACGTCACCGCGAAAATAGCGGGGAGACCCAGCTTCATGAGGAGTAACAAGAGGCGCGGCAAATTCTGAAGCTGGCCATTAGTCGCGACAAAGAAATAACACGAAAGGAGATCCTGGAGAGTCTCGATCGTGATCCCTAGTGTCACCCTTATCGTGCGACGCGACAAAAGCTCCGCCTATAGACGGGTCATGGCAGACGGTGAAATCTTGGCGGAGGAGGAGATTGCTGATCTCCTGCAGAAAATTGAGGAGCCAATGGTGGGGGATTTAGTTCATCAAATACCATCTTCCATGAAGGAGAGAGCGAACGCGGCGGTGGCCATTGTTCACAAAGTGGTCACCAAATCGAGTAACCTTAAGGATTCTTTCGTGAAGGCCCTTCAGAACTCCTCTTCTGCTGTTGCGGGGATTGTGGAGACCCTTATTGGGAATGTAGCACGTCTCCAGGTGACCAACGACCATTTAGCAGGTTAGGTGGCTGAGCTCAGCGCTCAGTTTGCGGTGGGGATTTTTGCTCCGGGCGGATCACCCGGAGCAAAAATCCCCACCTCCGTTACAGCGAGCCCCTACAAATCTCGGTGTCATCGATGATGCCCACCTGCGCCTAATCACGGACGCAGTGTGGCGCATGATGGACGGGCGTCTCGCTGGCCTGGAGGCGAGGCTGCCTCCGGCCTCTGTTGTCCGACTGCTGCTCGCTGCACATAGACCGAAGACCACATCGGTGCCATCATCGCTTCCCGTTATGGGCGGTCGTATGTCCTATGCGGTGGCGGCGTCAGCGTCTGTCGCTCCTGCGCTCCTGTCTGGCGCGAATGTCCCGAGCACACGACATGTGGGAAGGTAGCAGCCAAGACGGCTGCACCGAGGTCAGGGTCCGAAACAGCGGCAAGGACTGGAGCGGAGTTTCCTCCGCTCCCCATTCCAACTGCTGTACCTGGAACCTCTATATTTGCTCTCTCTACGTCTGCCCCTTCCACTGATGGGTGGCAGGTTGTTGGGGGGACTAAAAAGTCCCAAAAGCGGGGTAAAAAAGCTACCCAAAAGGCAGCCTCTACCCCGCAGACCCCATTGGTTGCGGTGGCTACCGCGAAGAAGCCGCTCAAACTGCAGGTACCTAAAAGCGCGGCTGTAGTACGCACCCCAACACCAGAGGCGGCTAGTGGCGGACTATCCTATGCGGCCTTATTTAAAAAGACCCGTGATAGTCTCGCGATTGATTTCGGGACTGAAAAGGTCAGGTTGCGCTTTGCCCAGACGAGAGCTCGAGTCCTCGAGTTACCCGAGGCTGAAGGTACAAAGACGGCAGACAGGTTCGCCGAGAAACTGAGGGGAATTTTTGCAGCCATGGATGGTGTCAAGATCGCCAGGCCTACGAAGTGCGCAGAGTTGTGCATTTCGGGCCTGGATGACTCTGTAACGACCGAGGATGTCCGCGTTGCAATTAGCGAGAAGACGGGTATGGGACACTGCGCGGTTGTTGTTGATTTGATTCCATGACACCGACAAACGGAAAATCTCATGGTCTATGATGGTCATTGGACTTCACGAAATAAAAGGCAGTGGTGGCTTGCAAAGCATTAATTTTGCTATGAGTTTTCATATTATTGATCCGGACAGTAGTTTTTTTTGCTTTGTATTTATATTCAGCAAGAAATGTTGTTTAATTTGCTTAACTTGGAGAAATTGCTTCTAAATCTTAAAGTATGTATTGCTCATGGTGGCCGGCTGTGTAACAATACCCTATAAGCTTTAAAACTTTATTGTTGGTTAAATGGAGTGATTAATAAACTTAAATATTTAGAATTTACTTTATTATCGACCTTTTAGTTGTACATTTGTAAAACGTATTCATTGTGATTGAAATACGAAATACTATTAAGTATAGTGAAGAAAGAAGAAGTTTAATCCTAAACTACCTAATTACAATATGTAATGTGATTAATGCCATGTTCATCGCAAAAAGCTTTAAAAACCGACGATGTAAAAGAAGTGCTACAATCTGACACAATTCTTGCTGGTAACCCAAAATCAAAAATATATTTGGAAGAACCTTTATCGTAATCTTTGTTTTTGTATTTTGTGAAACTATCTACAATTGTTAGAATGTGGGTGTTACCATTCTTGCTCCTAACGAAAGGCTCCAAGTGATCGATATGTATAGTATGAAACGGTATACATATCTTTTCTATAGGGAACAAATGACCGCTTTTCTGCCGAGATGCACTGTCTTTGTTATATATTATGTGGGCCGTAGCCCGCCAGGCATGACCACCACGCCTGGTCGAAGGATCCTCCCTTTGTGTCGGAGGGACATGACACCTGTTCTCTCCACACTACCATCCCGCTCAACCAAATGCCTATCTGACCACTTACTTGTTTCTCGGAAAATTTGTCATAATGGATCGTTTCACGGGACACTTTGTGAACAATTTCATTTAAACAATAGTTTGCTTATTGCTGTGAGATGCTTACTTCGCGTTGAATACGATTTACACGACTTAAATCAATGTCCGAGTTCTTCTTTAATAAAGAAATGAGAGAAAGAGTTCGATGAGACGGAATGTACGCTAAATGTGAAGCAAACTGGAGGCCCAGGGGCGAAATGGGGGCATGATAACCTGGTCGAGTTAAGAGCCAAAAAACAAACACAGGTGTGCGCGCTCTCTACTAAAAAGTCTTCATTTCATTGCCCACTCACTTTTTAGAACATTTAACTGCCGCTACAGGATAAACTAAGTATCCAGGTCCAGATATCTACCGGGATCTCAAACCGTGAGAGTATATTGAAAGCGTCACTGGGATAACCTCCTGGAAGCGTGGTATACTGAACAGAGTGAGACAATTCTTCTCCCTTGAGCATCTGTGTCTTCTTTATAAGTTTCAAATTCGCTCCTACGTGGAGTAGTAGTTGCTGGAAGCTTTAGGTCGGTTGCAGCGGTGAGTAATCCGCATTATCAACAGTCCTGAAGCCACTGAATTCCTTAGTCTCTGCAGTTGCGAAGAGATGTTACCTCTATGCATGGACGTCGACAAAATTCTTCAGAGGGTGCGTCTACATTTACACACACTATATACCAATATGAAATATAGAAGTATACTAGGTCTTTACCTATGATCAACTATAATCAACATTATTTATGGAATAAGTTATAAATATTTTTTTCTATGCATTTTCTTTTCTACCAGGGGGGTGCAAGTGCACCCCCTTGCGCTCTGTCTCAGTGGCAGTCCTCTATCATCTTTATCATGAAGAGTGTTCTGACGAAATCTTCCAACTGGTCCCCCTTTCTCCCTTGATCTACAGAACAACTCGCGCTGGCCTTGGAAGGCACCGTTTTAGAATGGTAGATATACGCTCCTGAACTAAACAGTTCAGCTCTTCCTTCCTGAGCAAATCAGTTAAAACCTTGAACTCACTACCAGTGAACTTGTTTTCCTCCCACAGTGATCCCGGGTCTTGTAAACGAAGTGTGAAAAAGTGTCTCACTAGGCCACCTAAACTTGGGTTGCCATACTGCATTGTCTGCATTCAAAATGAGTATGGCTCCTTTAGGCAGAGTAGAGTCACTTTGGTAGGCTCAGAATAAAATAAAAATAAGAAGAAAAATAAACATAAGAACTTGCAATGGATGAAGTGACTATTAAGGGGTATGGAGAGATGAGTGTCAAATTCGAGGATCCTACGACCAGGCGAGGTGATCAAGCCTGGCGGGCCGCGGCCCTAGGGTTTATGTAGGAATGTTGTACATGTGTATGCTAATCGCCACGAGAATCTTTATTTTGCGATACAGGATTAGTAGTTGCTTCGTAATTCATTATACTCCGTAGTTCGATGTGTCTTCGCTAGATAGCGCTGTAGTATGTTTTTCTGTTTGTGCTGTTTTTCCCTTCAAATGCCTCTACTATAAACTAAGATTTTAAGAGGTAGTGCAATATAAGTTGTTGGTATCTATTTTACTGTAAATATGTACCGTTTACTCTTATTTAAAAAAAAAAGCAATATTTTAATTACACCTAATTTCTCAACCACTGATTGTTGAGACTGCGTGCAGATTTCAGTCGGTTTGACAGACAGACAGACAGACAGACAGACGGACATGACGGACTTGTAGTCTAATTGTTTTCATTTCATCTCTCAAAGAGTCCTTTACAACGCAAGGCCAATTAATACAATTAATAATAATTTACATCGGGGCAATGTCTAGTTAACCTTAACAATACTATTCGTGTTTGTTACTTAAGTTTGTACATTTTTAATATAAACGGTGGTTTTCTGATATCCTCAGCAGTGTAAGCAAGACCTCTCATACACACAGTCGTTAGAAGCAAGTGGAACCATCAGACAAGTGAAATATACTTAAGCATGCCCGAACGTGCAACCGAGTCTGTTAACTTGTTAGCTCGAACTCATCTTCGTCCATTTTCAGAGCTTTTTCTCGCAGCTGTAGACACTATATACAAGGTTTTTGTTTTTTTTTTTGATAGTGACTTTTAGCTGTTGGCCTCAGATGGCCTCTACAACTTTACCCGGATTAATTTACGGTGAGCGCTGAGGGCTCTCAACCGGCCATTTGTTAAGCAACATTGCCCAAGGGCACCCCCTGTGGGGTACTAACCTCGGCTTGGGGTGTTGCTGATACGTTGGGGCGGCCTACTCCCATGTTTTGTGGACGGTTTACACGGCGCGTGTTCCGCCCCCGCCGACGCGGACGAAAACGCGGACGGTTCGTATTAAGTGTGTTCGCTCTGCGTTGAGCGAGTGTAATGTCGTCATCTAGTTCCCCTAACGCGTGTCTGGGTCGACGCAGTTTAGAGATCCTACTGGGTGTGTAGTTTACGGCCGCAACCACTAGAGGGTTGGGGTGAGTCGGAGCAGAGTCAAAGTAGCTAAGAGAGCACTGTTTAATGAATTGCTTGATGGTCGGCAATCTGAGGTCGATGTGGAGATCGACGTTGCGTACATACCACGGTGCTCCCGTAGCTTTGCGCATGAAATTATTTTGTAGTGTTTGAAGCCTATGGATCCTGTGTAGCCTAACGTGTGCGAATACTACGCTACCGTACGTCATTATAGGACGTACGCATGCCGTGTATAACCTAACTTTATTTTTTAAATCTAACTTCGAACGCGCGTTTAATAAGCTGTGGAGACGTCCTAGCACGAAGGCAGCCCGGCTGCGGACTGCCTTGATGTGGGGGCCGAAGGATAGACGGTCGTCAAGGGTTATGCCTAGGTATTTGGCCTGCCTAGTCCAAGGGATAGACTTGCCGAACATCCTAATCTAAGGGGTCTTCTCCAAAGGATACAAGCTTAGCTGTCTTCTGTGAAACAGCACCGCCTGGCTTTTCTCGGGGTTGACCTCTATCCTCCATTTCCGGAACCAAACGCCCAGTGCGTTGGCTGCGGTCTGGAGTTTTTTGGCTACTGTCGAGGGGTTCACTCCTAAGCAGTAGATAGCCGTGTCGTCTGCGAATAGTGCCGTCTGCACATACCGATGCTTCGGAATGTCGCTAGTATACAGCGTGAAGAGTAGGGGGGAGAGCACGGACCCTTGTGGGACACCGGCTCGTATGGGGTGAGTGGAGGATAGTGACCCTTCTACTCGGTAGCGGAAGTTTCGATTCGACAAGTAGTCTCGTATGATGAGCACGAGTCCGTGTGGCACTCCCATGGTGGATAGCTTAAATAATAAGCCGTTGTGCCACACTTTGTCGAAAGCTTTCGTCACGTCAAAGAAGAGGATTCCTGTGAACAGGTTGCGTTGAAGCCGATCGCTGGTGTATTCAACGATGCGGTGGACTTGGTGGACGCACGAGTGTTCGGTTCGGAAACCGAATTGCTCGTGGGGGACGAGATGATTAGCATCGGCATACGCTTTCAGCCTAGTGTAGATTAGACGCTCGTATAGCTTGCCTAATCCTTTAAGCAGACTGATTGGTCTATAACTGGTCGGTTCGGACTTTGGTTTGCCAGGTTTGGGTATCCCAATAACAACGGCTTCTTTCCATTGTTGTGGAAAGATGTTGTTTTTGAGCGCTGCGTTGAAAATGAAGGTCAGAAGGACCAGTAGCCTCTCCGGAAAGAGTTTTATTACCCTGTTTGTGATACCGTCCGAACCGGGCGCCTTGCGAGCGTGTAGGCCCTTGACGATCGTTTTAACTTCTTCAGGGGTGACCGTGTCTAGGTCTTGTTCGTCTGTCCCCGTCGGCGTTGAAGCTAATGTTGATGTAGGAAGTGAAGTTATGCGCTCTACTTCCGAATCAACTTCGGCTATTTGGTCTGAGTCGCAGTGTATTACGCTGGGCGTGCACTGATTCTCTAGACTCTCGGCCAGGCACTCTGCCTTTTCGATATCGTCGAAGGCCGGTGGAAGGTTAGGTCGGCTTAGAGGAGGCATACAGGTAATGGTGTCTCTCTTAAGCGAGCGGGATAGTTGCCAGAAGGCAAGGTGGGTAGGTTCGAGGTCTTGTAGTGTCCTATCCCACCTGTCTTGGCGCATTTGATCGATGCGCGACTTGACCGCTCTTTCTAAGCTTCGTAACCTGATCCTGTTGGCTTCGCATGGATATCTGTCATAGGCTCTTACGGCGGCGTTCTTCCGCCTCAGCAGCTCACGTACGTCATCGGGTAGGTTCCAGCGGCGATCGTTCGTCGCTGGTGCCTCCCGAGTGCATTCGTTAATTAACGATTGCACGTGTGCTGTGAGGGAGTCGATCGCCGTCGCGGTGTCCTCTTGGCTGGTTATGTGGTCGGGTATCCTGTCTAGATGCACGGATGAGGATGCCTCGAGTTTTGGCCCGAGGCGCCTCCAGTCCGTGATTCGTCTAGTGGGGGTACGATGACCTGTGTCGATGGGACCCAGTCTGGGTGCGAACTCCATGACCACAGGTCTGTGGTCAGAAGTTAACTCGTGTAGCACCTCTACTGAACACAAACGTAGGTTTATGTTCTTTAGGAGCGCCACATCCAGAATGTCGGGTCGGTGAGACACGATGTGCGGATAGTGGGTCGGTTCGAGCGGGGCGATGATGTCGAACGCTAGTCTAGTCGAGAGCGACTCCAGGGCTCTGCCTTTGTCGTTGGACTGGTGACAGTTCCAAAGGGTGTTTTTGGCGTTAAGGTCGCCGCCGATTATCACGGCGTCGCTCAGTTCTAGCAGTGCTCGGAGGTCGCTCTCGAGTAGTTGCCGATTGGGTGACAGATAGGCTGAAACTAGAGTGATCGATTGGTGTCCGGTCATGCCTATTCGACAGACCGAAGCCTCGATGCTAGTCAGCGCAGGCGGATCCATAGGTACGCAGTGAAGGGACCTTTTGTAATATATGAGAGTTCCCCCTTACGCAGAGTCAATCCTATCGTTGCGGACCACAGAGTAGTTCACAACGTTTGGGTTTCTCTGCGAGGGTTTCAAAAAGGTCTCTTGTACGAGTAGTATGTCGAGTTGGTGTGCCCTAAGAAAAACGCCAACTTCATCTCGTTGTCTACCGATGCCGTTGGCGTTGAAGTACCCTAGCTTGAGTGATCTGGGTTTGACTCTGCGTGTTGGTGTGCAATCCATTATGGGTTGCATTTAAACGCGCCTAGCTTCTCGAGTACGCTCGAGTACCATTAGGTACTGAAGAGACACTGAGGAGGGCCAACGGATTGCCCTCGTTTTGGCGAATTAGGTTAGTGAGCTGGCGTAGCTCGCTAAAATCAATCGCACTCGCGAACCTTGCCACTAGGGATAGGTCCGGGTCGATGGTTTGCGGTAATTGATTGAGAGGGCTCCTATAGTCGACGACGAGCGGCTTGGGCCCTCCCTGGAGAGGCTTTGTGGGCCGCTCGACAGGGGCTGCCTTTGCGGGTACTGGGGCAGGTATGGGGGCCTGCATCGTCTTCCGCACGGGCAGAGGTGGGAAGGTCTCCCCGGTCTTCCTGGGAGTGGCCCAGGCGCTCGTCTTCGGCAGAGGAGCAGCTGTAAAGCTCCCCCCAGTCCCTGCAGCAGCAGGGACGACTGGGCGGGGACGCTGAGGTCCTTTCGCCTTGGGGATTTTAGGCGCCCTCGGGCAACCTCTATAGTTGGCAGGGTGGCCTGTTTCGCCACACAGCACGCATGCGACTGGCTCAGTGCATTTGGCCCTGTCTTTAGGCCTTTTGCACTCCTCCGTCGCGTGGTCTTCCAGGCACTTGACGCACCTGGGGCGCGCGAAACAGTTTCGCGCCGAGTGCCCGTAGAGCTGGCAGCGGTGGCACTGTGAGATGCCACTTCTACGGTGAGGTGGGTCCACGGTTATCCCCGACAGCCCGCAGACGGATGACATCTTGAAGATGTCCTTGCCTGCGGGGCTGTCGTCTAGCGTGACCATCACCATGTCGTAGACGACATTGGTGCGGCCTTTGACCATCCGGTGTACCTCATGCCACGGGTAGATCTCTGACAGGGATTGTTTGATCTCCTCGGGGGAGATCTCCCTGGGCACGTTGCGCAGAACCACACGGAGCTTCTTGTCCTCCGGGAGAGTGTACGTGTGGTATGAGACGTCTCTCTCATGAGGTACACCGGATGGTCAAAGGCCGCACCAATGTCGTCTACGACATGGTGATGGTCACGCTAGACGACAGCCCCGCAGGCAAGGACATCTTCAAGATGTCATCCGTCTGCGGGCTGTCGGGGATAACCGTGGACCCACCTCACCGTAGAAGTGGCATCTCACAATGCCACCGCTGCCAGCTCTACGGGCACTCGGCGCGAAACTGTTTCGCGCGCCCCAGGTGCGTCAAGTGCATGGAAGACCACGCGACGGAGGAGTGCAAAAGGCCTAAAGACAGGGCCAAATGCACTGAGCCAGTCGCATGCGTGCTGTGTTGCGAAACAGGCCACCCCGCCAACTATAGAGGTTGCCCGAGGGCGCCTAAAATCCCCAAGGCGAAAGGACCTCAGCGTCCCCGCCCAGTCGTCCCTGCTGCTGCAGGGACTGGGGGGAGCTTTACAGCTGCTCCTCTGCCGAAGACGAGCGCCTGGGCCACTCCCAGGAAGACCGGGGAGACCTTCCCACCTCTGCCCGTGCGGAAGACGATGCAGGCCCCCATACCTGCCCCAGTACCCGCAAAGGCAGCCCCTGTCGAGCGGCCCACAAAGCCTCTCCAGGGAGGGCCCAAGCCGCTCGTCGTCGACTATAGGAGCCCTCTCAATCAATTACCGCAAACCATCGACCCGGACCTATTCCTAGTGGCAAGGTTCACGAGTGCGATTGATTTTAGCGAGCTACGCCAGCTCACTAACCTAATTCGCCAAAACGAGGGCAATCCGTTGGCCCTCCTCAGTGTCTCTTCAGTACCTAATGGTACTCGAGCGTACTCGAGAAGCTAGGCGCGTTTAAATGCAACCCATAATGGATGCGAAGGAGCTTTGAGAGCGCCCTGTGGTCGCTCGCGGTGGCTAGGGCGACTTTGATGCCCTGTTGGGTGCTACGGGCAGAGTGGTAGTATATACGAGGTAAAAGATGCTGTCATTAAATACTGCATAAGCTACACATATTTTTCGTATGGCAACCCTTTCGAGCCACCCCCTGGACTACTAATTGCTGATCCAGTTTGTATACCAGTAGGTCTCCATCAAGATCTCAGATGTTTTAACGGTTAATTATTTAAAGCAATAGGTATTTAAGTATAGACAAGAATTGTCACATAGCAATTTAGTAAATAAGTCATAGTTACCTAAAAAAACGTAAATAGCTTTATTGGTAAGTAAGATCAATAAAATAATTTTATATTTACGATCAAATTAACGTAAAACTCTATCAAATATTTATTCGGTTGCGTTGCGAGCGAGTAAATTCTTTTACACGGGGATTTTTTTTATATTAAGAACCTGCCAAAATTACTCTACTCTACCTGATGCAATGGATGAATGGAATCCAATAGTTGTCGTCACCATACTCATTGCAAATACAAACAATGCTGTATGGTGACCCACACTATGGCGGTCTAGTGAGATGCTTTTCACGTAACGTTACGTAAACGGCATGACCCCTGCATCAGTGGGCCTCCGGTCTCGCACTCACCAATGAAACACGATAACATGGATGCTGTCGCTTTAGGTTGGTCTTCCGTGGGAGGGTAGTACTGCCCCGGTGGAGTCGGCCCGTTCGTGCTGAAGCCAGCGCGGTTCTACTACCTACTAATTACTGTTCGATTAATACTCAGTAAATGTCAACACTGTCACGAGAATAAGTCGTGTGTTTTTTCATCAAGCCGGTAATTTTTTATTTTGTTTTTATTTTTAGTTTAGTTTTTGTTTATTCATTATCACTTCACTTATGTGGGTGTAGTTTTGTTTTATTTAGTGTTCCAGACCCTCTATTGGCTTGTAATGCAGTTACGCGTGATAATCTATAATTAATTTGATGTTGCGTTTAAAACTGTCATTTGATTTTTTGTAGCTGTTGGTTTTTCAAAATATCTAAGTTATAGTTATCAAGTGAAACTTATGGTTTAAGTGATCAGAAAAAGTTGTGCACTTTTAACAAATTAATAATTATATTATTTTTGCATCTAGTGTTTCTAATCAGGGAGATTTCATTTGTTTTTTTTCTTGTTGTCGGCTTAGCTTTTTTTTTATTTACGTTTGTCCTCGAGTAGTAGTCTATCAAAATAATATTTTATAAGTGTGTACAATGAACGACGTAGTTTGAACAGCTGTATTTTGATTGTACACATTTCACGTAAAACATGTGTAGCAGCTTCTACATTACAACACAAAGAAAAATGTACAACAGCGCACATAAACCCACGTGTTAAAGAAGCTGCATACTTTCACATTATCACGTACCATATTAGTATATAAGCATTAGCACAACTACAAATAGACAGACTAAAACAACAACTCGTGTCTCACTTATTCCTTGCCACCCCTATGGCAAAACATGCATCTACATGTACTGTTCCCGCTTATAAATTACTCCGACCTAAACTCACACACACAATGTGTAAAAGGTGCTCCGAGACACACTTGTGCTTCGACTTTCGTGCAAAGACATTTGTTGTGAATTTTTATGTACCTGAATACGATCGAAATCAAAGTGTACAAGCCCTTCGGCTGTCGTCAATAGCATCAAGCACGTATCTTACCCGGATTATTGTAGCCGATCTCTATATAATTAATGCTTCAAATTCTTTGTGTCGAAAGTTATAGTGCCATGGCGGAGTGCCCCACAACATAAGTGCCGCAGCTGCCGCACTTAAATTTAACTAAAAATTAGGCAATAAGTTTATTTGTGAGTTTTATGGTACATTATATAGTTGCAAATCGGTTTCAGATACGCGCTCAAAGTGCTCCAGATGTTGCTGCAGACAATACCGCTGTACGCTGCGGAACTCCTCAGCAGGGTGTGCGGCAGACAACAACCGTTAGTGTAGTCGTTACGTTACACAACTAGTCGTCACTATATCGACATTCAATTAGATATATTTCAGTTTTAAATCTACCAACATAGAACTGCATCATCGGTCAACGTTATAACCATTATCGACCTACTTTGCCTACCATCGCTTGCAACGTCTTTTGTGTGTACTCATTACAGATGGTATTATGATTGAAAACTGGCCGCCGATCAGACACAGTACGACGTCCGAAAATGGGATTAAAAAGAAATACATGACATTTAGAGATCCTCGAATATGATATGTATATCTGTTGCCAGAATCAGCTTCATAAAAGTTGCGAAGCGTCTGAACGCGATGACCAACGTACTCAGTGACTCCTCGTGTCTAGATATTACCTTTAGCTACGACAACATGTACCGGCTCAGAGACAAGCTCCTCGCTAGCGACGGGCACCTGTTTCGCCTGGACTTTAGGGTTGTGGAGTGAGTCAATGTTTCTATTTCTCAATTTCTTTAATCTAAAGATTTAGTGATATTGCAATAAACAGCAATAATAGACGACCACTAAGACTCTGGTAGTGTCTGTTTGCTAAGGCCGCCTTAACATGACGTCTTGGATATACAAAGTCCTTATGCAGTTTATATACTGATGGAGTAGTTGAGGGTTCGAACCTAGCGAAGAATATTTGCGGAGAACTATATGCAGCACAAAAAGCTCACAAATACAGTGGATATAGTACAACTACAGCACGCAATGCGTGATGTGCGAGGGGGCACGTGTTTAAGTGCGCGGCCTGAACGCGGGTAGACGTGCGAGGGCAGGCGTCGTTGATAGTTGTCTCTGTTTACGCAATGTTTCGATCCTGCCATAACATTGTTGTCTCAGATACGTTTTTATTAATTACTTCTTTCAACTACATGGTTAGCTCAAATACTCGTATAATGTATATCCTCTGGTTGAGGGGATTTTGGTTTGAATGATTTTGTTTTGCTAACGGATTTTGTGATTACTTTTAATTTAATACGTTTTTGCTACAAGTATTTGACGCTTTTCAAATTAGTAACTACGTGGATAATAGAGTATGTATGTTACCGATTACAACAAAATTCTATCATATATAGAGAGTTATTGATATTTAAATATCATTTACTTCAATGTTGAGTTTTTCATTTTAGTATTTTTTGTTTTATTTTAACATTTATATCTTGAGTCCATTTGTTATGTAAATAGTAACTACATGATAGTAAGTAGCAGTGGCGTAGCGTGTCTTGTGGGACTCCGTATAAAAATTTGTTTGAGAGCCCTTACAAAGTGTAAAAATTTCTCACAAAAGAAAAAAAAATGTTTGCATAAAATTAAAAGAAATATTTATTCGTCATAATTATACAGATAGATTTTTTATATTAATTTTTGATTACGCACGTTGGGGGCAGTATAATTGATACGGCAGATACGGCGGTAGCTACACCCCGCTAAGTAGGTACCTATTCTTATATTTTTCTAACAGTGTCTTTAATCTGTAACCATTTTCATATATACAACGTGGCACTCAAGTTCTGGCAAAGCAGTAACTAACAAGTAACACGATCCAATATACTTCCGTTAAATTAATAAAAAATTGTTTTTATACAAAAAAACAGAAATGCTAATTTACAACAAAATGGCGACACCAAAATGGCGGTGAAATCAAACGCTACTCTAACATCGCATCGTGTTGCAAAATACTAAATTCTTATCACTGATCAGCTTTCACTCGGTTCTCTTTTTTTTGATAAAATCAACATTTCCTTAAACTTTAATTCAACTATTTAATTCATTTCATTTCAATTCTTAAATTTTCAAAGTGTCTACTGCATACTTCAATGCATGAAAGACAACTCCGCAACATGTTTTCTCGTATTTTAGCACATAAATTGTCACTCGTCGCTGGGGTTTTTATTTTATCGAATGCTTTAATGACTCTCGATCTCAGTTCTTCTACTGAATTAACGTCTGTTGAGTACACTTCATTTTCACACATTCCCACAAAACAAAAGTCCAGGGGTGTCAAATCTGGTGATCTAGGTGGCCATCGCGTAGGCTCATATCGTCCTATCCACTGTTCACCAAACATGTAGTTAAGCAACACACAGTTGATCTTTGTAGTTAGACACTGACCATCAAGTAATTCTAAAAACTTAACAGTAGTCAAATTTCTATCAATGAAAATAGGACCAATTTTTTGGTTGCCGTGAATTGCTGTCCACACATTTAACGAAAAACGGTATTGGTGCGATGATTCGTGCACAGCATGAGGATTTTCCGTAGCCCAATATCGCAAGTTGTGATGATTCTATATGCCGTTACGAGTAAAGGTACTCTCATCACTTCACATGATGTTGGATAGTAATTCAGGGTCATTTGTTACTTTGGTACGTAACCGCTGACAATACGCTACTCTTACGGATTAATCCCTGTTCAATAAGGCTTGTACTCTTCAAAACTTGAAGGGCCGTTGTTTATCAGCCTTTAAGATATCATGAATCTTTTTATGCTCAACATCAAATTGACGAGCAGCCCTACGTAAACTGCATGTAGGATTACGCGTGAAATAGTCTAACACACATTCTTCAAGAGCAATCGGTGTTCGGGGCGCAAACTCAACATTACGAGGCACCAAACTTTGATTGTCTCGTAATCTTTGTACCGCCCTTACAAAACTCGGCTGTCTGTAGGACATACACGAATGGTTCCATATTTCTTACGGTATGTCCGCAAAGCAAGAGATGCGTTTTGATGGCATTCCCCGTAAATTAATACTATGTCCATATATTCCACGGCTGCAAAGGTCATTCGTGGTAAATCAAAATAATTTGAGGACTTGCAAGCAAGCACAACACTTAATTTTACACACACACACCGCAAAATACAATTAATATCGTTCGTATCGTAAATCAAAGAAAAGTCTTACACTAACTGACGCTACATTCTAGAATCTAGAAGTCTTCGAATATAAAATAACTGAATCAATGTTGCCAATTGTTAAAGTTAGGCAGAAATTATAATGTGTTTGCTGGTAGTAATCATTATATACTATAAAAACGTTCAAATAAACAATATAATTTACGAAGCCTAATAATATTACAATTCTTATTTACTAACATATTTTGTTTACAATCAATAGATAAAAAGGCATGTAATTACGATGCACAAAGCGATTAGTCGTGAGTTGGCAGCAATGATGCCTGTGACGTATTAGCCAATTACATGCTTTTATTTAAATTTTATATTCGCTGACACAGTGACCAGCAAAGTACGAGTAAATAAAGTTTATGAACCTCTTTGTCACACACTGTATTATCTTTCGTATGCTCTTTGAAATTGGTTTGATTTTGCTTTAAATATCTTTTATTTTTTTAAATTTTATTTTATTATTGATTATATCGTATGTGTGAAAGATTATTGACCATTACGGACTGCAGCATTATACGACACATGGTGTTATAAACTGCGAAACAGAAAAAAAGTGTCCTGTGGCTAAACTACTTAACATTTCGTTCAAATTTTGCATATCGTCTCAAAACAACTAAATGAATATCTTGTATAAATAAAAGTGACTCCGATAAATGTACTCCTTTTTTTTGTGCAGAAATTCCCACGTATATCACCGAAATGTGGTTATGTCGGAATCGAACCGACTTAAAACCGCGCGCCGTCTCAAGTACTCAATTCTAATGCAGAAACCGGCTGCGTCGTGGACGACTTAACAGTTTGACTTCGACAAAGACTACAACTTTTTGTTTAGTTGATGTGTAGGTAATCCCATCGGATTCAGAAACTAGGAGTATATGTTGCATTCCATAATCAGTTGCATCAGTTACCGTACTCTGGGGAGACCCCGAGTCATATAACATGTAATTTCAGGTCACACTTTGCCACGCTGACGCTTAATGTGTCACATGCGAATAAGGATACATGTCACTCATGAAACTAAACTAACTAAAGAGGTACAATTAAGGTTAGAATGGTTAAAAATAAATAAGTGAAATGTAAATCTGTTAAAAGTAAGATTTAGTTCGAATGAAAGTAAACACTCAGATAATAACATGAACATACACAACACTACAGAAGACGCCAGCAGTATATGTATTTAGGTAAGACTGTGAATAGATTTTGTTAATGGAAACAACAAGTAAATGACGTTTGTCTCAAGCTAAGTATATTAGACTACACCCTTAAGAAAACTGTGTAGCGTGTCCGATGAAAAGACTGGTGTAGCATATAAAGGCCATTATTAACCCATATCAATCCTTAGATATGGGCTTATAATACGGAGTAATTCAACTAATGCTGCAAAATAGAACAGTAGTTGAAGCAGTGGTCTGCCTACTTTCTACTGCACAGTGTTATGGGTTCAAATCTAAATAGAACAACACTTTGTGTGAACCGCAAATTCAAGTTACGAGTCTGCATGTTCGTTGTGTTCGTTTCAAGTATATTTGTCACGTAAAGTCTCCCGCGACATAGGAATAGCCATTCATTGCTAGTGCGGGAGTTGTCTTTTTTAAAAGAAAAAGAAAATCTTCAAAGATTCATTGCACAAAAGAAATGTTTGAGAACAGTGAAGTACGTCCAATTGGCCTGGAAACTGTTATTAAAAAAGAAAACATAGTTTACTGACGTTGACCAGCATATATGTTGTTGAAGTTCTTTGTTAGGAAGTTAAATTATTGAATAAGTAAACAAACTTTAGTCGTGTCTCTTCTCAGCGACCCGCGGCACAATCGTATCGTGTTGGAATGAATCAAAATCTCGAGTGCAAGAGGTTCCATGTTGTTACAAAATGGGAGATTAATTAAAGAATAATAAAGACAAATAAGCTCAATTTATTTTAATACATAACATTACGATCAAAGTGCTGATTGAGATTCGTTATGACCATTCAGATTTGTACTTGTCTTGCGCCTGTTTGGCGTAGTTCGTCGTGGTGGGCTTCAATGTTTGCACATTCTTGCGAGCATTTTCTGCGTCCTTGTTACTTTGCTCGGCGCTGAGCTTGCTCTTTTTGTAGTCTATATAAACCGAATTTGCTATCTTAGAAGTCGCTCCGTTTTTTCTGAAGACGTCAGATCGTTTGGCACGTCTATATGTGGTGGAATCTACCTCTGATTCATCAACGGCGTCTGGTATATCGTTCAATTGTTTGAAATTGAGTACCACGTTACCATGAATGCATCCACCTTCACAGTTGCATCCGAACAGGTCACAACTTCCTCTGCTACAGAACATTCCCGGGTATACGCGTCCGTCGTTACTGAAATGGTCCACCCTAGAAACCTAGTGCGAGTATAGTAAATTTTTAGTTATTTAATGAGGTATTATTTTACAAGCCAGCACCCTCCAATGTGGAGGGAAGTCTAACGCTCCTCCAGAATCCGCGTTAGACTGTAGAACTCGACACCAGACTGGTCATTCTCCCACTGGCATATAAGAATTCAAAAAAATTATGATAAACCGCGATAAGAAGGAATCAAACTGAGAGATTATGAAACAATTAAATACATTTCTGTTGGTTGTGTTTAACCCTCTTCCATCCGTTGTGCACTTAAGATTTAGGTGAATTAACTGACTTTAACTCGAGGGGGTCAGGAACGCTAAGTCCAAACTTATAACTCGCTTTGACAGGTGTATTCAGCTGTATACGACCGAAGCTAAACGCTTTCGCGCCTCCGCCCCGACGTGGGACTCCAACCCATCGGTTTCCTGTGTACTCAACCCGCTATATGAGTTAACCCGCCTACTGACCCCCGTGCATCCGCCCCTTAAGACTCCTAGAACTCAAGCACACGGCACACACCCACACACGCTGTAACTACAATATAAATACACCACAGGGATAGTTCACCTAGATATAATCGTGTAACTGAACCGTTCCGGCGATCTACCGGAAGGCTCCGTTCGATCGTAAATGGACTCCCCACACCGCAGTGACTTATAAAGAGTTCTACTCATTATCTCTATCAAAGGTACCGATTAACCAACAGTAATGCTCATCCCATGCTCAAGAAATAATAGAGAGATATCATCTAATTATTCAACGATTATTACTATACTCAGACCGGCATATAAATACATATAAATCATTATCCTACGAAATAATAGGCAACAAGGACTTACCTAGCTACTGCAGCGTTATATATGCTAACTTACTCAACGTCATGGTAACCCACACGACCGGCTATCCCCAGCTTTCACGAACGTCCTGCCTTCACCCTGCACCCTCACTGACTATCTCGACTCCCTCAAACCCTGTCGTTTTCCCTCAGCTCGCGCCCCGCTACCTATCGGCTTTTTTGTTTACAATTATTTCTCTCAAAGATGTCTTGGAACCGATATCCAAAGGTCTGTTAAGAGTCCTTTCCAAAGAATTCGTTTTAAAAGTGCAATTAATAATCTGTCCGTTAAGTGACGGTCCTTTTCTGTTGTCTAGACCCTTTTTTTATACATGCACGTGTTGCCTACGGCTAAGAATATATTCTTGCATAACCATAACAATAATTGTAAATTCTAAATTACATAATATGATAATACTATCACAGTTACACACATTTGTTTCGCAGATTCGCTGGTTCACACCGACGAGTTCTTTCTCAATGTTGTCAGCCGTTTGAGAGTGAGGTTGGTACGGCGAACAGTCATCTGCAACCCATTGTATGGACGTTGGGTAACAACATTCTCCTTCGACAGTTCCGCTGCCAATCGTCAGGGTGACAATGAGCGTCAATACCAGTGTTGCACCTCGCAGGATGAAGGAGTGATTGGAGCTGGAACGATTGGTGTCTATAAGAGCGGCAGCTATATAAGGTCGCACCGCCGATAACCCCTTTGTCTTTTCGAATATATTGTAAACATACTATAAAAGATGCTCACATTTAAACTCGTTTCAAACGCCCACCTTCGTGTGCGCGTGTTCAAATAATCTTTCAGCCTTGGATTGTGCGGTGACGAGTCAGTCAATTTGGCGACGATCATTTCAAAGCGATCACGAATGTTCTAGTGGACAGTAACAAGTTGATTAAAAGTATTCATAAAAATAATTAAATAACCTTAGAAATATTAGCAGCCACGAGGCACAATATGGCATCACCAGCTGATCTCTCTTAAAGTGCCAATAGACAATATTCGCGTAGTTAAAGTGTCACGGAACTAACGTCCAAGGTTTTAGCAACCTGTGAATGTCATTCAGTTACATCGCGTTAAGTTATCCGTATTTCTGGATAAACCCGCCGTGTCACGGAACTAACGTCCAAGGTTTTAGCAACCTGTGAATGTCATTCAGTTACATCGTGTTAAGTTATCCGTATTTCTGGATAAACCCGCCATGTTTTACCCAGCAGCAGATAAGATTTTGTTTATGTTTAGGTTCATCAACGTCTCTATATACTTACTTTTATTAAGCCTTTAATGTTTACATTTGGATATTTACAAGCAAACGTGATGTCAATTAAACTGCCTCGGTGGTGCAGCGGTAATGAATACGACTGCTATGCTTGAGGTCTCAGGTTTGATTCCCGGGTCGGATTAAATGTTTGTATGATCTGCAAATATTTGTTTCGAAGTTTGGGTGTTTTCTATGTATAATATGTATGTATTTACAAAAAAAAAGTATATAAGTGTTCTATCAGTCAGTCTAGTTATCATAGCACAAGCTCTGCTTAGTTTGAAACAAGACGATGTTGGTGTTAAATGTCTGAAATATTTATTTATTATTATTATTTCTTTATTTAATTTAAATAATCCGGTATACAACACTGCCGGTGTAAAGGGGCCGGGCTATGTGCCATGGTGCTAGTATAGTAGCATTGCCTCAATGCATTCACAATTGTATACTATGTCACACACTAATAAGGGACAACACCACTGTGACGCCCTGTTTTTTGAGCCGTTTTTCAAGATTTTTTTTTTGTGGGGAAAAAAGAAATATTCCAAAATTTTTTTTTGTTTTGTTTGTTGTTTGTTGAAGATACATAAAATTTTTTTTTTTAATTTTTCACGTCCCGTTGTGGCGCTGAGGAAGCTCCCGCGACAGGTGCTGTTGCTTCTGCAGGAATCCGCGGCACGCAACAGAACTGTCTTCAAAGTCGATCTGAAAAAAAATACCGAGCGTTTTCATTAATAATAGGATATTTTGAAGAGAATTACATAGGGATTTGAAAAAATATTGATTTTTAAAAAATTGGGACGCTTTTGAAATTTAAAGTCGATTTTCGAGCAAAATTTCTCGTTGAAAAAAGGCTATAACTTTTTTGTTTATTGAGATATCAAAAAAATCCTATGTACTTCTTTAGATAATCTAGTTTTATTGATGCAGTCCAAATTTGAAGTCGATCGGATAAGAATTGCTTGAGTTCTGCTGCGTGCCGCACTCAAAAAAGTAGTATTGAGAAAAAAGCGTTCAAAGTTTGAAGTTCGTTTTTATGCGATAAATTGGAAAAAAAAAATCTTACCTAATCAGTGATTCCGGCACCATATAGCTGGCCTTCATGAAGCAAATCAAGGTCCCCAGCAACTTTTCTCGATCTAGTTGAGGCTCTCCTTGCCTCTTTTGCAGCATCCGTGAGCGAGCGCTCCGCCTGCTCGATCCGTGCTGCGTCGGTTTCAACGTAAAAATTGAAATAATTTGGGCCGATGGTTATCCTCAACGTCTCCATAACTTTCATGAGGCTCTTCAGGCCATCGTTGAATAATAATACGGAGATATCAGCGGCAATAAACTTTTTTCAGTAAACTTTATATCGCGATCACACACTTTGCACTTCACTAACGTCGATATAATGTTCAATGCATTGAAGAGGTGTACTATACGATAACCAAAATCGTTAGTAACACCGACCTCTAAATCGTCCGGCGATTTTAACTTTTTCGCTGACGTGCTCACATTCCCTACAGAACGATTTTCAGAGCTATAACTGTTCGGAGGTTTTCGATTCGAAATTTTCGATAGACTCCTCGTCGGATAGCTCCTTTTCATACCCTTTTTCGCCGCGTACACTTTCGAAACGATTCGGAGCGTTTAGATGCGAATAGTGTGGTTTCTATTCGTAAACTGACGCTATGACGCTATCCCTATACCTGCCTTGAAAATTTTTCAACTATTGCCACCTATATATTTTTTTGAAACTAAATTTATAACAATAGTCGGCTTTTGTGAAGGGGGTAAAAGGATACTTGTCGACCGCTTAAGACGCGTACCTGGCTGAGGCGACGCGCACGGGACCCCGGACTTCACGGAGTGCTGCACCGCTCCACAAAATATTCAATATCTCGGCAAATAATTATTTTTTCGACATTCTATTCATAAATGTATTCTAGATTTTTCTAGATGGTTTTCAAAAAATCGATTTTTGAAGCTGTCACAGTGGTGTTGTCCCATAAGTAAACTCGTTGCGCTAAGTTTAGTTTCAATAAAAATTTACTAATTTAAAAGATTAAAACAAAAAAACCTAAATTAGAAATAAAATTAATGTCAAGAAAGAGAACCAACAACCAAGGAAAGCTTTTTATTTTTATTTTTTAAAAAGACCACGCCTGCGCTCGGAGCAACATAAATCCTGCGTCGCGAGGTACTTTACAAACATACAAGAAACGGACACAAAGAACACCCAGACAGACAGACAGAACAACAATTTGTGGATCACATAGTGTTGTCCCAAGTGGTGTTTGAACCCACAACACTCAGCGAAGTAGAGGGTGGTGTGGCGAACGCTTAAAGCATTAGGCCAACCGTGCAGTCGAAAGTTGCAGATAAAAAGTACACGTCATTATTTTTTGATACGTATACCTTAGATTAATGATATAAGATATACGCATTATCTTTTGGTACGCTATTGATGGTGTCCGACCCTATATCTGCGGTAGCAGAAGTACTTTCGATCGTCCATTTTGTCATTTACTAATCTATCCTCACAATAATAATCATATCCTTGCACACAGTCGTCTGATCCCAAATTTTGTAAGGCAACCATGACTGCTGAAACATTTTTTAGAGGAACGGGTGTCATGACCCTCGGACACAAAGGGAGGATCCTTCGACCGGGCGAGCTCAATGTAAACTGCTGTTGGTATGCAAGTAAAAAAAGTGTGTAGATTATTATTTACGACAACAGGTATTTATACTTAAATATTGCACACGACACTACTCTTGCGGAGTAGGACGCAGGTAGCATAGAGTGAACATAGCCGCGCGACTTCCATCCCTGTTGCTGGGGCGCCGCAACAATAGACGCACTGGTGGTTTAGGCGTGGGCTATTGACACCGCCTATATCACGCGATATGACGAACATCAGATGATTCTGTGCCTCGTGGACCGTTGGGATCATCATACAATTATTTGCCCAGGCGGGAATCGAACCTGTGACTTGCCACAATATTATACAGAGTAAGCCAAGAATTTGTTAACATTTGAATCTAACATCCCGCGCAAACAAAGGTAGCGCGGGACGCGGGGAGGGATCTGACCACTAGCTCGTTTCTCGGCAATTTCGTTGCAATGGATCGCTTTATGAGGTCGCAGCGAGCTTGCTGTGTGAAACAATTTTATTTAAACAACAGTTCACTTATTACTATAAAACGCTTATTTCAGGTTGGATACGATTTACACCACTTAAATCAGTGTCTAAGTGGTCCTTTAATGAAGAAATAGATGAAGAAATGTGAAGAAAACAGGAGGCCCACAGACTACTCGGACCGAAGAGAACGTGCAGCAACTTGCCGCTTCTGTTCCACGTAATCCAGATTTATCGACGCGCAAACGTTCAGCCATATTAGGGTTATCCCGCACATCATTACACCGTATTTTGAAATTACATTTGAAATTACATCCATGTAAGATCCAAATAGTGCAGGAACTAAAACTTAATGATTTGAATTTGCACAAGTCGTATGCCGAAACAATGTTCACTAATTTTGACATCTTTTTTTTCTGACGTAGCCCATTTTCACTTCAACGGACACGTAAACAAACAGAATTACAGGTATCGGAGCAGTAAAAACCCCAAAGCTAAACACGAAAGGTCGCTTCATTCTTCCAAAGTAATTGTATGGGCTGCAATTTCAGCAAAAGAAATCTTTGGATCCTATTTTTTTGAAGATTCTCGCGGCCGTTCAGTTACTTCAGTTACTGCTGAATGTGTGAAAATATTACGGGAGTTCTTGGGAGCGATGCTACTGGAATTTGCTGGTTACGATCGTAATACATGATTTCAACAAGATGGAGCCACTTGTCCACGTCTAATGAGTCCCTGGCGGTATCGGCTCGATATATTACTGCCGTCTAGAATCATGCCCTAATACTTTATCTGGACCTGAACCGGTACGAGGACCGAATTGATTACGATGGAGGCGCCGGAGGGTGGACCACGATGGGGCCTATGGAACAAAAGGGCTTCCGTCTGATCCAGGGCCACCAGAGAGACTCCTGTGGTGAACAGACGCGCCGCCTCTTGAAAATTCATCACCCAGGTTGTGACCAATATGTCATCGGCGTAACACCTTGAGGGTACTCAAACAATAGTGATGTGCAACAAGGATGCCGACGCAGCTAAATAACAAAGCTTTAGGCGGTGAATCGACTCAAAACACACAACACGAGGTAAGTAACCCTTTTAGGTATTAGTTCTTAGCTTTTATTACAGAACTACGCAATAAATGAAAAATTTTGTGAAAACTACTCGACGAAACACCAAAAACGATGTGTCCGCGTATAGGTCACGCTGTTACCGAAAATTCAAGACTAGAACGATCGAGATGCGTTGAGGAACGAGAGAGATATATGAAATCCTATCACGGTAAACAAAAGAAAATTTTACTAAGTCAATATATAGGTTATGTGAATTTCCAAAAGTATAAATATTCAAAAACAGTATATAATAGCTACCGATGTTGTAATAAAACGTTTTTGTTACAGTTCAAGGTTGATTTGAGCAGAAAAGCTTTAGTTCGGTTGCTAATAACATTATTGAACATTCTCAGGTATATCAAATCGGCTGCACTCTTAGGTGGGGATGAAACTTAGTGTCGATCTTAAAATCTTTCTTCTTCGATCTTTCGAATTTAATACCGACACTAACTAATAGAAACGGGAGGTCAGTTGATTAATTAATTTGTACGGGTACCCTCATTAGAATACTTTATTTAAGTCAGTGTCGTTGCGGCTGTCCTGCCAGTCTTGAATACATATTTCAGTGATTAACAGTGTCATCGTGCTAATAAAATGGCTTCATACCAGTCAGGTTAAAAATAATTATTTATTTATATTAACTTATAATAAATCCACGTAGATTTTTTTTACAAACAACTCACGTCTTTAAAATATATCAAGTGTCATGGAGGATATTACAAACGACACAAATAACGCCCGTTTGTGGATCATTCAAGATTTTATTCCAATTTACAACACTGAGCGCAGTTGGAAACTGTGAGGTAGTTTTGGTATACCTCACAATTCTTCAGAAGCCAAGATAAACTTAAAGATACCGACGCAACCTTCAGTATCGGCAATCTTCGGGAGTCCGTTAGTTTTTCTTCTTCACCAACAAGAACAGCAATAACTACTATATCGATACGTTGTCGTTTCTAAGCAAACCTCGGCATACTTGAGAACTTTTCGCCATTTCTAAGCACAACTCGACAATCATTATTAGCCAGCGCTTGCACGTATCTATACCGAAGGTTCCGTAGCTGCGTCATCCGTGTAGTGATACTTATATAATTATTTAGTAGTTCCGTGGTGATTTATGGGTTCGCCCATCTTCGACTTGACCGACCTGTCGGTGTAGCGGCTTTCCTGGCTTGAATTTCAACTGGCAACAGTATTGTGTGGTTAGCATGGTAATTTGTTTTATGTCTGGGCGTAGTTTATCAATGATATACGTGTATTTAGAAATATATCATTGTTCATCAGCAGTCTGATTACCGTAGCCCAAGTTCTGCCTAGTTTGAGATGTGATGTCCATTTGTAAGAGATGTCGAAAGCATATTTTTATGAAAATATATTCAAATATGTTTAGCAAAAGTCTGGTTACCGTAGTACAGATGTCCTAAGTTATTATCTAGTTGTACCCTCCTGCCACGCTTCGTTGTCACTCATTATACTTGCATTTATAACTAATGAAGACCAAAACTGACGCGAAAAACAGACAAAGAAAATAAGTACATAACTCCCTTCACACATTGTCAAAATTTGATCTAAATCAGTGCACCACTTTTTCAGTTATAGTACACAAACCACCTTCTCATTTTTATATAATAGATTGGCTTTTCCTGCGGCTCGACCCGTGTGTATGACGGTTGCCGCTGTAAATAGTAGCCTGCGTGTTACTATTATTTATAAGCTATATTACAAGAAAGATTTATAATCCGTTTAGTAGTTTTTACGGTAAACAGTAACAATTTTATTGACATTTAAATATGGGGAATCGCAGGTAGGTAAAAATATCTTAGATGTTTGCAACGAACAAAAAATAACTTTGTAAAGGTTATTTTTTACCTATGATTATCGTACTTCTAGCAAAAAGTATATGAGGAATCCAAAATAAATATACAAAATATTCAACAGAAATATACATACAAGTTTATTTTTACAACTGTGCTCGGCAAAATATGCAACTGAGAAACGCAAGCCATCTGGTAACTAGTCCATCTCGAACGAACTATGGTATAAATAATATTGAATTTAAAAAAGTCAAGATATGCAATAAAGTATCTTTAATCATAAAAAAAAAATCTGCAACAGTAAGTTTAGAAAATTATTGAAAAATCACATAATAGTTATCTGTTAATTAGTACATTTTACTATTCTTAAAACATTTACCACAAAACAAGGAAAACGAAAACATATAAAAAAGATATATCTATATATTTGTACCTATACCAACAGAAAGAATTGGAAAATTAAAAAAAAAACAAAAAATGTAATGCAAACATAGTAATAAAAAATATGAGTGTATGTGTAAACTCGTATGGTAAGCCATACGAGTGTACACATTTAGTTAAACAATTATCGTACAGCTTTGGTTCAGTTGAATGGGTCTCGCGTTTACGCTTTGTACGAGTAAGTTTATAATTTTGTTCAAATTTGAGGGTGGGCCACGAATCAGTAAACATTTGAAAAATATAAAAAGAGCCATTTGATATAGTATAAAAATTGTTTATTTATAAGAAATCTAATTAAATGGAATTTATTTTTATAAAAATTACATCATCTAAATGACCACCGTTTCGACGTTTGCACTCTTCTAAACAAGCACCGAAATTTTCGAATACTCGTCGACAGAGAGACCGTGAGATCGCCAATATCTTTTCGCTGATTTCATCTTTTAGCTGACGTAGTGTATTTGGTTTGTTTATATAGATACGATTCTTCAAATAATCCCATAAAAGAAGTCTACTGGAGATAGATCTGAACTTCTTGGTGGCCATGGAATGTCGCTGGAAATCAGCTTTTCCGGAAACATATTTTTGACCACCGGCGGGGTCTCATTGGATAGGTGACAAGTGGCTCCACCTTATTGACGCCATGTGTTACAATTGTAGCCAGCAAATTCCAGTAGCATCGGTCCCAAGAACTCCCGTAACCTGTTTGCGCGGGATGTTGGATTCAAATGTTACAGAATTCTTGGCCCACCCTATATATTGACCGCCCACTTTTGTTTTATGTTGGATTAAAACGCTCACTTAATTAATTTGCATTTGTGTATGTTTTCTCAGTAAATGAATATTGTAAATTCCTTTGAGAAATACAAATTCTTTAACTGTAATTAACATTGTAATTCTCATTATTTTACAATCTTTAAAGTGATTAGTTAAAGTGTCTATTTGTAGGTAGTTTAATATTTCTCCTTGCCATCTTTTTGGATCTTCTTTTTACCTTACTTTTATTAGCTTCGCACATATATTTAGTTGTTTGTCTGTATTAGACTTTTTTATTTGCTTTAATCAGATATTTCCTCTTCTCTAGACATGGATAAAATACATAAACTTGAGTTAGAAGTACTGGCACGCCAGAAGTTTATGAATGCAGTAATAGAAGAAAGCGATTCTCCTATACAACAACTCTTCTCTGGCGCTTCCATTTTTATTACTGGAGAAGGTGGTTTCCTTGGCAAACAGTTCATAGAAAAGACGATCAGGTGAGAAAATATTTTGGAATTCATGATCATGTGACACGGGCAAACCATTAACACCCATAGTGGTCCACAACTAGATATAGATCTCTTCTTAGATTGGAAGTTTTCGCCTACAATGCTACGCTGGCCCAACGGGTTCGTATACAGTATTATTTCAAATTTGCCTCACAGTGTTCTCACGACACCCACGGGACATACAGCGGTGGTGACGATTTTCAACAATAATTACTCTGGATCGATTCACCAAACACTATACATCATCACATAGGTGACTCTCTTGCCGAAACTGTAAGTCTAAAACGAACCGGATACACTGAGAAACGAGGGAGATATGTGAGTTATAATCATCATTTTTACTTTGACAATACACACAAGCTTAGAGTTTTTACACTGAAAATCTTACATACTCAAAACAGTGTATAAAGGCGACCGTTGTGTTAAACAACATAGTTCTCACTGTTCCACATCGATTTGAGGCGAAAGGTGTTAGTTCGATTTTCAACAATACAACTCTGGATCGTGCCTTCGAGTAGGCTTAAAGGACCCGAGATCGTAGTTGGAGGGAAACACATGCGCTGGTAATGAATTCCTGGGTTTAACCAATCTGCACAGGAAGGAAGAGCCGAACCGTTTAGTTCGGGAGCGTATGTCTACCATTCTGAAACGGTGACTTCCAAGGCCAGCACGAGTTGTCCTATAGAGGAATGGAGAGGGTGGGATCAGTTGGAAGAGCTCATAACAACACTCTCCATGACAAAGACGATAGAGGACTGCCAGAGAGGCGACATCTCTTCGTAACTGCAAAAACTCAAGGAATTCAGTGACTTTCGGGTTATTCATAATCCGGACTGCTCGCCGCTGTAACTGATCCAAAGCGTCCAGCAAATACTGCGCGGATCCATCGTAAAGATGAGAACAGTACTTCATGCAGGAGCGTACCTGGGTCTCATAAAGAAGACACAGATGCTCAGGCGCAAAGAGCCGTCTCACTCTGTTAAGTATACCCACCTTCCGTGAGGCCGCCTTAGTAACGCTATTGTCGCTTTTCCTCAACGTCCGCTAATTTGGCTGTAGGGTGACCATAGTATCGTCCATGAACTATGCTGTCGTCTGCACAGCAATGTATATCGCCAAGGGTCAACATGTCATTGATATGCCGAAGAAACAGTGTGGGTGACAGGACGGAACCTTGAGGTACACCAGCATTAACCTGCTGAAAATTGGAGGTGGCGCCGTTGCAGAGGGCTCTAATGCGGCGCTTGTGCAGAAATGCGGCCACCCAGCTGCAGAGTTTGGGGGGCAGGCCGAATGACGGATGTTTGGAGAGGAGCGAACGGTGCCAGACCCTATGGAAAGCCTTGGCCATATCGAGGCTGATAGTCAAGGACTGCCCATGCCTATCTACAGCCTCACCCCAAAGGTGTGTGAAGAACGCAAGAAGATCACACGTGGATCGGTTCGGTCTGAAGCGGTATTGTTGATCATTTATCAACGAGTGATCCTCCAGGTGATGGACTAGTTGTTTATTAGTGACACGTTCAGTACTAGATTGTTAAAGGCTGTTGATGATGATAATATGTGAAGCACATCACTATTACCATCACTATTAAAAAATAAATTTAACATATTTAATAACATGTGAAATTAAATATAACTGCTAAACATATTGTACGGGATGTGTAAAAGTGACTGCCTCTGGGGTTTTATTAGTTAGCATATGTTATCGATAACCGCGAGGTTCTGGATTCGATTCCCGGCTTGGGCAAAAGTGTGACTGGGTAATTTTGAGTAGCAGCACGGGCATGTAAACACTTTTTAATTTAGTTTAAGTATTTTACGAAGAATCATAAGATTTCTGCAAATAAAAGATAAATAGATAGACAATCATGTTGAGCGCATGTCGGACCGCCTCAGGCAGGTTTTGCACGCCGGCATTCAAAATGTAATTTACAGGTATTGAAACATTCTTGAATATAAATTTGTTTATTTAGATAAGGATCAATACGAAGGTAAGGACAACGGTCTGATTTTGGTTACAGTGACTTCACTACAATGGTTCGACATGAAATCACGAAGTTTTTGTAGTTACTGATATGATCTATCTTCTTCTATCTTCTATCTATACTTTTAATAAATCTGTAGTGAGGTCAATTCTGTACATGAAATATATTTCCAAAGTAACTATCAGAGGGCGATTAGGGTTCGGTACTGATACCAAAAATGCAATCAGTAAAATTTTTCTGTCTGTCTGTCTGTCTGTCTGTATAACCGTTATAGAAACAAAAACTACTTGACGGATTTCAACGAAACTTGGTACAATTATTTTTCATACTCCGGAGCTGGTTTAAGTATACTTTTCATCACGCTAAAATTAATAGGAGCAGAGTAGTGAAGGGAAATGTTGGGAAAACGGGATTACTTACTCCATTTTTTAAGCTTCGTCGCGTGTGCTACCTTAATGGTTGCAGCTACACATAAATCATGTATGACGGAAATGTTCTCCTCTCTTATATAAAAAAATATCCCATGACAGCATACCTTTTATGGTTGACTCACAATAGCATGTGTAAGTCCCGATAGCTTAGCAGTTCGAAGCTTTCTGATGATATTTGTCTACTCTTACGTTTATAACACTCTTAGTCATCCCTAATTTAAAAATATTTTATATATTAAATATTCCATAAAAAAAAAATTAAGAAATAGGTATAGAAACACCAAAGTTAAACATGAAATACGCTAAGCCATCGCGCGTGAATACTGAATCATGCTATACGGATTATTTTTGTATATAAGGTCGCGAACGCACAGGTAGGTGGCTTGTTTGGCGCCTAGAGGCTAGCGAGTCACCTAGCGAGCAGCTTCGTAAAACGAAAATCATCGAACGTTCACTCACGACCGGCCTAGAAGCTAGGCGCCAAGCGCGCAGTGCGGCCGGTCGCTAGCGTTCGAGAATCGGTCGCCGCGCTCCTCGCGTCTCGCGGCCGAAGGTATAAAAAGGCGGGGCGTCCAACGAAGCAGGAAGGCGAAAGGGGGTCCAAATAAGGCCCCCAAACTAGCTGAGGGAAAACCAACCTCGGCAGCCCCCACCCTCGCTCTCGTCCCCGCTCACACCTCTTCAAGGCCTAAGCGCACCCCCTCCCCCTCAGGGAGGGCCACGCCCACTACCATCAACGCCTCGGCGGCCCCCCAAAAGACCCCACCCCCTCCACCAATTTACGTCCAGGAGAAGTCGAGATGGACGGCCATATCAACCTGGTGCAGCGAGCGCCGTATACAATTACTCCGCTCGCAGTACGCAACAGGGCATCAAAGTCGCCCTAGCTACCTCGAACGACCACAGGGCGCTCTCTAAACTCTTCCGGGAGAGGAACATCTCGTTCCATACCTGTCTCCCGGAAGACAGGAAGTTGCGTGTAGTAATACGCAACATACCACGAGAGATCTCCCCCGAAGAGATCAAAAAATCTCTTCTGTCCAAAAACTATCCGGTGCACGAGGTACACAGGATAGTTAAAGGCCGCACCAATATCACATACGATATGGTGATGGTCTCTCTCGACGACAACCACGTGCGAGCAAAGACATCTTCAAGATGTCATCCGTCTGCGGACTGTCGGGCATTACCGTAGAGCTACCTCAGCCCAGAAGTGGCATTTCACAATGCCACCGCTGTCAGCTATACGGTCACTCCGCGAGGAATTATTTTGCTCGCCCCGGTGCGTCAAGTGCCTGGAAGACCACGCGACGGAGGAGTGCAAAAGGCCCAAAGACAGGGCCCAATGCACCGAGCCAGTCGCGTGCGTCCTGTGTGGCGAAACAGGCCACCCCGCTAACTACAGAGGCTGCCCGCGGGTGCCAAAACTCCCCAAGGCGAAAGGCCCTCAGCCTCCCCACCCAGTCCGCCCTGCTCCTCCCTCCAGAACTAACGCATGGGCCACTCCCAGGATGACGGGGGAGAACTTCCCACCTCTGCCTGTGCGGACGAGTCAGGCCCCCATACCTGCCCCAGTACCCGCAAAGGCAGCCCCCGTCAAGCCCACAAAGCCTCTCCAAGGAAGGCCCAAGCCGCTCGTCGGCTATAGGCGCCCTCCTACCCAAAACGCCCAAACTCCACCCCTACCCCAATCTATCGACCCGGACCTATCCCTCATGGCAAGGTTCACGAGTCCAATAGATTATAGCGAGCTATGCCAGCTCGCCAATTTAATTAGGCAGAACGAGGGCTATCAGATACTCGAGCTTACTCGAGAAGCTAGGTGCGTTCAAGTGTAACCCATAAAATGGACAAAACACCAACAAGCAGAGTCAAACCAAGATCACTCAAGGTAGGGTACTTCAACGCTAACGGCATCGGTAGGCAAAGAGATGAAGTTAGCGAATTTCTTAGGGCACACCAACTCGACATACTATTCACACAAGAGACCTTTTTGAAACCATCACAGAGAGACCCTAACATTGCGAACTACTGTGTGGTCCGCAACGATAAGCGGGACTCTCCCCTAGGGGGAACCCTCATCTATTACAAAAGGTCCCTTCACTGCGTATCTATGGATCCGCCTGCGTTGACGAGCATTGAGGCTTCGGTCTGCCGGCTAGGCATGACTGGACACCAACCCATGACCCTAATCTCAGCCTATTTCTCACCCAACCGACGACTACTTGAGAGCGACCTCAAAGCACTGCTGGATTTAAGTAACGCTGCAATAATCAGCGGCGACCTCAACGCCAAAAATACCCTGTGGCATTGCCACAGCGCAAACAGCAGAGACAGAACCCTGGAGTTGCTGTCGAGGAAACTAGCGTTCGATATTATCACCCCGCTCGAACCAACCCACTACCCGACTAACGTGTCTCACAGACCCGACATTATGGACGTGGCACTCCTATGGAACATAAACCTACGTTTGTGTTCAGTAGAAGTGCTACACGAGTTAACTTCTGACTAGAGGCCTGTAGTCATGGAGTTTGTGCCCAGATCGGGTCCCATCGACGCATGTCATACCCCCAATAGGCGTATCACGGACTGGAGGCGCCTTTGGACAAAACTCGAGGCATCCTCGTCCGTGCATCTAGATAAGATACCCGACCACATATCCAGCCACGAGGACACTGTGACGACGATCGACTCCCTCACAGCACACGTGCAATCGTTAATTAACGAATGCACTCGGGAGGCACCAGCGACGAACGACCGCCGTCGGAACCTACCTGATGACATACGTGAACTGCTGAGACAGAAGAACGCCGCCGTACGTGCCTATGACAGATATCTATGCGAAGGTAACAGGATCAGGTTACGAAGCTTAGAAAGAGCAGTCAAGACGCGCATCGACCTAATGCGCCAAGACAGGTGGGAAAAGACACTACAAGAACTCGAACCTCACCACTTTGCTTTCTGGCAACTATCCCGCTCACTAAAGAGAGACACGATCACCTGTATGCCTCCTCTAAACCGACTTAACCTTCCACCGGCCTTCGACGATATCGAAAAATCAGAGTACCTGGCTAACAGTTTGGAGCTTCAGTGCACGCCCAGCGCAATACACTGCAACACAGATCAAATAGCAGAAGTTGATTCGGAAGTAGAGCGCATAGCTTCACTTCCGATATCAACATTAACAACAACAACAACCACGACGACGGGGGCAAACGAGCAAGACCTAAAAACAGTCACCCCCGAAGAGGTTAAGGCGATCGTTAAGGGCCTACACACTCGCAAGGCACCCGGTTCGGACGGAATTACGAACAGAGTTATAAAACTCTTTCCGGATAGGTTATTGGTCTTTCTGAGATTCATCTTCAAAGCAGCGCTCGCAAATAATATCTTTCCGCAACAATGGAAAGAAGCCGTGGTTATTGGAATACCTAAACCCGGCAAACCAAAGTCCGAACCGACTTGCTATAGACCGATAAGTCTGCTTAAAGGATTAGGTAAAATCTACGAGCGCTTAGTATACAATAGGTTGAAAGCATATGCCGATGATAACCATCTCCTCCCCCACGAGCAATTCGGTTTCCGAACCAATCACTCGTACGTCCAATAGGTTCACCGTATCGTTGAATACACCAGCGATCGGCTCCAACACAACCTATTCACAAGATTCCTCTTCTTCGACGTGGCGAAAGCTTTCGACAAAGTGTGGCACAACGGCTTAATATATAAGCTATTCACCATGGGAGTGCCACACAGACTCGTGCTCATCATACGAGACTACCCGTTGAATTAAAGCTTCCGCTACCGAGTAGAAGGGTCTTTATCCTCCACTTACCCCATCCAAGCTAGTGTCCCACAAGGGTCCGTGCTCTCTCCCTTACTCTTCACCTTATATACCAGCGACATCCCGAAGCATCGATATGTGCAAACAGCACTTTTCGCAGAGTACACAGCCATCTACTGCTGAGGAAAGAACCCCTCAGCAGTAACCAAAAAACGCCAGACCGCAGCCAACGCTCTAGGTGCTTAGTTCTGGGAATGGAAAATAGAGGTCAACCCCGAGAAGAGCCAGACGGTGCTGTTTCACAGAAGACAGCTAAGCTGGTATCCCTTGGAGAAGACCCCTCAGATTAGGATGTTCGGCAAGTTTATCCCTTGGGCTAGGCAGACCAAATATCTACGTATAACCCTTGACGATCGTCTAATCTTCGGCCCCCACATCATGGCAGTCCGCAACCGGGCCTCCTTTGTGTTAGGACGACTGCACAACCTAATAAATGCGCGTTCGAAGTTAGCTTTAAAAAAAAATTAGGTTATATACGGCATGCGTATGACCCATAATGACATACGGTAGCGTACTCTTCGCACACGTTAGGCAACATAGGATCCATAGGCTTCAGACACTACAAAACAATTTCATGCGCAAAGCTACGGGAGCACCGTGGTAAGTGCGCGACGTTGACCTTCACATCGACCTCAGATTGCCGACAATCAAGCAATTCATAAAACAGTGCTCCCTTAGCTACTTTGACTCTGCTCCGACTCACCCCAACCCTCTAGTGGTTGCGGCCGTAAACTACACACCAAGTAGGATATCGAACATACGTCGACCCAAACACGCGTTAGGGGAAGAAGATGACGACATTAAGCTCGCTACGAGTGACGTAGAGCGAACGTAGCTAGGGAACTCATCACGAACCGTCCACGTTTTCGTTCCCGACGCCAGGGACGGAATACGCACCGCGTAAACCATCTAAGCATGGGTCTAGGTTGCCTCAACTGAGCAGTAACGCCCCAAGCCGAGGTTCGTACCCCACAGGGGGTGCCCTTGGGCGATGTTATTTAATAAATGACTGGTTGAGAGCCCTTAGCGCTCACTAAAAATTCCGAGTAAGGTTGTAGAGGCCATCTGAGGCCAACATCTATAAATCAAACAACGATCCCGGGTCCTTTAAGCGGGGTGAAAAAGCATCTCATTAGGCCACCATAGCGTGGGTCACCATATTGAACTGTCGTCATTCGCAGTGAGTATGGCGACCACCGCTCTTGGATTCTATTCATGCTTTCCATCAGGCAGAATAGTCACTTTAGTAGGTTAAAAAAAAAATAGTCCTTTCCGTAGAGTATTTGGTCCAACCCGAGAATCGAACATGAGACTTCAAGCACAGTGTGGTGCAAGCACTATGCTACCGAGCCATTAACACAGCCATGTAACATTTTTGGACACTATAGAATACGCCTTGGATTATTAGACAATAAATAATAGTTTAAAAACACTAAAAAAACACGCTTTTATTGCTAATCGAACTAAAAACTAGAAAGTAATGTTTAATGACAAAGAGTCTAATATTACAGTAGTAGAAGAACGAACAATCAATCATAGTGAATCGCCTCAAAATAAAATTATAATAAAATTTAAGTTATTGACAGAATAATTAAATTCAGAGTAAAAAGCGTGGGGTGGATTTTACTGTGATTCATAACTATCCTCTTATAGATAGTTGCCATTAGAATGATTTTAATATTTAAAATATCGAGCACCGAGCATCGAGCAGAAAACTCTTAGTCAGCAGCAGCAAAACATATTATTCTAATTTATGGTACATAGTATGGTTGAAATTATGATTAGTAAACAAATTAAAAAATATACCACTTCTTGACAATACTATTTCGCGCATAATAGACAATATGGCTGTAGCGATTTCCATATTACAGCACAAAGAAAAATATACAACATTGTTCATTATTTACTCATCTTGTTTGCGTTTGCCTCTAGTCTATCAGGCGTTTACCTCCACTATTTCTAGCTCCGTATCCATAATTTTCAATACTAAGCGTTCTTCGGCTCTAGGTTGCCCTATTTTTGACTTAAAATCTCCCATGACTATCACATTTTTTTGCACAGTTTTTCAAGGTTTCGTTGACAGTGTTGTAGAAATGATCCACCTCATCGTCATTTGAGGTTTCTATGGGTGCATAGACTTGGAGTATGTCTAATTGATACCCACTCATATTAAGTCTTAGGAGAGTTATTGATTCAGATATTTTACTAAAGTCCACAATGTTTCCTTTCAGGTACTTTTTAACGATAAAACACACACAATATAATCCACGTGTCTCTTCTGTATAACAAAATGTGAAGCTGTCGTACTTCTGGATAAATGCACCAAGACGTCGGACTTCTGAGATACCGATTACATCGTATTCTGTATTCTTCAAAGAGTTCATCAGCTCCAGGAGGCGGTGGCTGGTTGATAACGTCATTTGATTGATAACAATTAAGTGCAGTGTTTTTGTTTATTAAGAAGTTTAGCATGAGCGGTTTAACTACTCCTTCTGAGGTGCTGTTTGATTTTATCACCGGGGGGTTATGCTGTTGTGATTTATTCTTCTTATTTGTTTGTGTGTTTCTTTCCTTTGGCATGCCCTCAGTGTATTTTGTTGGTGTGGGTAAAAGCTTTATTTTATATGTTTGTTTAAGTATGACCAGTTTGTCATACCTTAGAAAAGCGGTGTTTCCTTTTTCTCTCTCTGTTTCTAACTATTTTTGTAATTGGTTTCTTTTTTCTAAAATGTGTTTAGGATAGTCTTTTTTTATACAGTTACTTGCGTTTCGCAGTACTCCTTTTTGGTTTCAAGATTTTGATCTTTATGCCCAGGTTCAAAAAGGATACCACCACTGGACGTGGTCTATCGCCTTTCTTTTCTAGCCTTTTAAATTCTTGTAGGTGCCTATTGGATAGTTTGATTGAGAAATATCGTTCTAACCATTTGAGCATATTTTTTTCTAAATTGACGTATGAAGATTCCAATTCTTCAAAATGCCGAAGAAAACTAAATTTCTTTGTCTCGCTTGCTTTTCTAAGAAGTAGGTTCTATTTTCCTGGTTTTCTACTATTTCATGATTTACAGAGAATTTTTCCTTTAGTATTTTATTGATATTTTATGTAAATTGTTCAGTAATGTTTTTTCCACTTTCTCGAATTTCTTTTTTCTGATCATCTAGTTCCAGTTGGATTTTTTTAAGAGCATTCAGAATTTCATCCAACTTTTTATTTTAGTTTTCAATAACAGTTTATTTACTTGTATATGTCACCCTCTAGTGAAGCCACTAGAGCCACTAGTCTTGATATTTTTGAGCTGAGCGTTAGATAGATGCGCTGTCCCAGAACTCAAGCACTGTTGTTGGACTTTGAGGCGTTTCGTGTTTGTTTCAACAGATGGCGTTATTAGTTTTAAGATACTGTTGGATGGCTTTGCAAAAACATGGTTCCTTATTGACAAAGAGGTTATGTAAATATTTTATCTAAAATATATTTAATAGTACTATTGTTCATTTAATTACTCCTGAGCACTGGACAAATGATCGCAGACCGGCCAGAATGTTTTCTTGTAGGTAGTAAACACGAAAAATTTACATGAAAAAAAGGTCACAGTCGCTGGTGCTTGTTTATCGTTTAACTTTCTTCGGACCGTGTCTTTGTTGGTTCCTTTAATATATCACTAAAATTATCAAGTTTGCTTCCACAATAACACTACCTTGAATTAATATATTTAATAAATATTTTACTTGGACGCTTCTAACAGAGCCGTGAACCGTGACACATTAGCGACCCTCCTCCACATGTTGTATTACAGATTTAATAAAGTTAAATTTTTAATGGTAACACAAAATATTTGATGGTAATACGGTAGATGGAAAGGAAGTTGTCTGGTGAGGCATACGGCATATAGATATTTGTAACATCCATATCGTAAAACGTGAATTGTGCTACAATGATTAGAAACCGGAGAAAAGTAATTAACGTATCAATATTTACTAGGTATCTAGAATTGACGCTAGAGCTTATAACTTCATAAACGATAGACATTGCTAGGAAATAGAAAAAATGTTTACACATTTTTGAAAAACAAACCCGTTTGCTTTTTTATAGTTATTCAAACTTAGTTGCTTTTCTTGTTTCATCATAGACATGTGTCATGTTACGTCAGTAGTATAGTTGAAAGAAATGCTCATAATACGCTAATAAATATTTCAATTCAGCGTATAAAACGATATTAGGTAGGTATTGAAATAATTGGAGTTTGTTCAATATATTTTGGTTTCTTTGTTACTGTGCTATGACTGAATAAAGGCTGAAATGCCATCGAGCACAAAGTTATATTTATACTGATGAAAATGTATCGAAACGAAACGTAATTGTTTTTATGTATATATAAAATGAATCCCTGTTTGCCTTGGTCACGTCTAATCTTACCAATTTCGCTAATTCTTTCAGTGTGTTGGACAGAGCTCATTTATCGAGGAAGGATGTAGGCTATAAAACATCACGCTCTAAGACCAACAGGAGTCGAGCATCAATGAAAAGTGTTCATAAAACCAGCAAAATTTATTGCTTATGACAGACGCAGCCGAAGTTGCACGTGTTGGCTACGTTTATAGAGGTTCTAATCTGTCGATAGTTTTAATAGAATCTGACAAATGAGAACGATGGTTTTCATTTAAATAAATATTAAATGTATTATTAAACTTTGTAAGAAGGCTTCGTGTGAATAACAATGTGATAAGTAAAACTGATCAAAGGGCGTAAGCGGATTAATATAGGAATTCTGCGCCCATGATTTTTTTGACTCATACTTAGGGGGTCGATTTGGTGTCGAATGAAAATAATTCACATTAATTTTTAGCTCTTTAACTCGAACGGTATTCGAGATATTCTTTTTGAATGTAAATCGATTTGTAGACATCCTGATTTCGACTAGGAATGCACTCCAAAGTAGTACTGCTTGAACAAAAACGAATAGTTTACGAAGTCAGAGTTATGAGAGGGACATGAGAGATACAGCTTATTAGCCGAGCGAAGATTTTTATCGTGGTTAAAGCACAGGTAACGAAAATACGGAGCAAGATACGAGGGTAAGTTTTTAAGTTCGCGGAATGACAGTGAAAAAGGCGGGTAAACGCGCTCTTTTGATGCCTACCGTATTCAGTGACTCATAATTAGTCTGCATAGTAAAATTTGTAGTGATTGGATCATTAGTTATTAAACTATCGTTGACCAAGTATTTTAATCGGGAACGAAGTGAAAAAAATGGAGAAAATTGAATTCCGTACGGTGATAAAGTTCCTTACTAAGCAAGGAAAGTCTGTTCAAACCATAATCAATGAGATGTCATCGGTTTACGGGGATTCTTGCCCAGGAAAAACAATGATCTACAAGTGGCATAGTTTATTTAAACAAGGCAGGGAATCACTTGAAGACGACCCGAGGCCGGGGCGCTCCGTTGAGGTGACTACGCCAGAAGTTATTGCAAAAGTAGAAAAAATTGTATTGGAAGATGCTCGACTAAAAAAGAAACAACTCGCAGAAATGGTTGGAGTATCGGATACAACAATTTTTAAAATTTTACACGATCATCTTGGCATGACTAAGGTTAGCGCACGGTGGGTGCCGAGAATGCTCACGCCATTGCAAAAACAACAGCGCGTGGAATGTTCACGTGCGTTTTTGGACCTCTGCAATGAAGACAAGGATGGCGTATTGAATCAAATTGTTACTGGGGATGAAACTTGGGTTCATCATTATGAACCCGAGTCCAAACAAGACTCCATGCAGTGGCACAAAAAGGGCACAGCACCACCCAAGAAATTTAAGGTTTCACAGTCGGCTGGGAAACTCATGGCAACGATTTTTTGGGACTCAGAAGGAATATTATTGATAGATTATAAAGATAAAGGCATTTCTATAACGGGGGAATACTACGCTTCAATCTTAGAACAGTTAAAAGAAGCCACCAAAGAAAAAAGACGGGGAAAATGAACGAAAAGTGTCCTGCTATTGCATGACAATGCTCCCGTTCACAAGAGCCGAGTCGCACTGGCTGCCCTGCATAAGGTGGGCTTCGATATTTTGAATCACCCACCCTACAGTCCAGATTTGGCTCCGAGTGATTATTATCTCTTTCCAAAAATGAAAAAAGAATTACGTGGTAAGAAATTTTCAACTGATGAGGAGGTTAAGGAGGCGGTTTCGGCGTATTTTTCAGACAAAGATAAAACTTTTTTTTACGAGGGAATAAAAAAACTAATTGAAAGATCTGAAAAATGTATTCGTGTTGCAGGGGAATATATAGAAAAAGAAAAATAATTTTGTGTTTTTATTATTACTCAATACCCTCCATTCCGCGAACTTAAAAACGTCCCCTCGTAAGTTGGTAAGGACGGTGAGTTCAGAAATGAAAATAGAGAGGTAAGTGCTCGCTAATTGTGCCGTTGCCGAATAGACTACCATTTTAACTAGGAACGCAAAGCAGACAGACGGTCATGCTGAAGATTGAAAATGTATCGAATGCAGTTATTGAGAAGGCAGTCAAGCTTAAGGGGGTCTGCATTTAGGTCGAAATAAAGTACATCACCGTAGTCGATTAATGGAATAGTTATGGACTACATGAGTGTAATTTTAGTTTTAGGAGGCGGGAAATTATTGAGACGAAGTAGTGTACGTAGGTTTCCAGTTACTTTCTGGTTCACGCTAGTGATCTGAGCTCGCCAATCGAGGCTTGAGTCGATAAGTAAGCTCAAACCATTTATTGCTGAGCTATATCAGTGGGATTGAGGTGGTATTCTGCTACCTACAAAGATGGCATCAACACGAACGCACTGCTGTCGCCCCCAAAGATAAGTCGAGAGCCAGTCCAGTGTCTCTGAAGCAATCATAAGATATACAAGGATGGATAACAGGATTTCATGGTCGACGGTATTAAAGACTTTAGAGGATTAAATTGAGGTGGAGTGGCTTGAAGAGGCAGGACGTGTAGACTGGTTGCTTAGATTATCTGGAGAAGATTGTGTGTACGTGGAGAGTTTACGGCTAGTAGGTTGGTGTTAAAAGCACCCATGATGATGTGATGTGAGTGTTTCCACTCTAAAGATTTCAGCATTGTTCCAGACTAGAGAAATAACTTACACTTAGAAAAACGTTAATTTCCTTCCTTCTCGTCACAAATCTCGAAGAATAGATACTTCGAGCAAGTGGAAAAATCGGAAGAGGAGAATAGATATAAAATAAGACTAATAAATAACAGATTTGTAGTAAATTGTTGTAATAAATAATATATAAATGTATTATTAATTATATTTCCTTAAACTATATATATTTAAAATGATGTGACCTTGTTGGTATATTGCACATGTATATTGGTAACACTGCTCTTTTCTTTTCTCTCATTTTTTTCACTTTCTGTTTAAATATGGATGAATGCAAAGTGTAATTCCTGGATAATAAAAACAAGTTTAACTAGTAAAGGCTGTGCATATTAATTATTATAACAATGCTGAAACGTCGATGGCTGGTTTAAGCTCTTGAAACAGAGTGACTAGTCTAGCACGGTACGCACTAAGGTTCGTTCCCAACTCTGTAGCCCGAAAATATGCCCGTGTGACAGTCTTGTATATCGAATTTGTCCACTTCATGCGGTGCACATCACCGCCAGTAGCGGGGACCCTGTTTGAGGTCAGTGGTCTTCGGGATCCCTAGCTGGTCGGTGGCCGGGTATTCTTCTGCCGACCTACAGGTGTTGGCGACGTCGGCGGAGAGAAAAACTCTGCGCTGGAACTAGAGCTCGACGCCTCTGCAACAGCCGGAATTTCTATTCTTGCTTCCGGGGACGGCAGGGCGGAGCGGAGCGACGAGTCCGGGGATATTATTTGTGCTTTTTGAACTCTAGATTTAGCTCTATTTCTCGTTTAAACATCATGGTTTACACCACAGATATTTCTTTGTGGTTTTATGGTTTTTCCAATTAAAACATCTGGTTTTTATCTTATTATCCATTATAGTACACTTCAAAAATTTGATGCAGTTACTTTTGTTAAATATAACAGCCAAAAATAAAACATTTTTAAAAAATAAGTTTAAGAAATTCCAGCTGCTTTCAGTGTTGTTATATTATTTCTTATTATTATTATTTAACAGAACACTTACTTACTGTAGAGAATCTTGCAATTGCTGTTAAGTTTCTTTGGTATATACGCTTCCATTTGATTGTCATCATATATTTGTAGTAGAATTTTAGGGTTAACCATGGGAGAAGAAGCAACTGTTTTATAAAAAATATAATATTATTGCAATACTATCTGCACAGCAGACTATTTTACTATTTTTCAGAGGTAGCTGGGTAAGGTCATTGAGATAGAGCAGAAATAATGTTTGTCCCAACATGCTACCCTCAGGTACTTCAAAAGACGTTGTCTCAAGCATTGTAAGATAACTCCGAAACTAATCTAAGGCCATGCTTCCGATTCCAGAGTTTTTCAGTTTCCTTAGCAAGATTAGGAGAGCTACAGTGTCAAGGGCCTTAGCAAGATCTAAGAAAAAACCAATGCAGGCACGGCCATTATATAAATGATCAGTGACTTCATTTGTTAACAGAACCATAGTATCTTGAGTACATTTATTTCTACGGAAACCAAATTGTGTTTCACTTAGAAAAAGGTTATTTTCTAGATATTTCACTAAACGCTTATTTACCACCTTCTCTAATGCTTTAGTAAAAACTAGAAGTAATGAAATAGGATGATGATATATAATGATGATATTTGGTAGGGTATCCTTTGTGTCCTTTATGTATAGACAATATTACAGCTGGCTTCCATGCTTGTTGGACACTTTCCATAGCAAGGCTTTGATTGGTGGTTATGTTGAACGGTTCTACAATATATTGTTTTAGTTTTTTAACAAATCTGTGTGTAACATCGTCTATTACTGGAGCACTTTGAAGTTTCAACTTCAGAATGATAACTTTTATTTCTTTCGTGTTCGTAGGCTCAAAAAGAAAGATTTCTTAATCCTTTGCACTTGTGTTGTTTCGGTTGTGCCAAGCTAGTTAAGTTTGTTTTTTGCATAGTTTTGTCCTATTGAAGCAAAAACATCATTGCAAATATTCATATAGTTTCTTTGGCTCTTTCTTGTATTTTTTCAGTAAATTTTTGTTGTAATTATTTTAGAAGGGAAATGTAAAAGTATTTTTTTTTCGTATATGACGTAGATTTAACATTATTATTTGGCATTTTTCTGACTTTCAAGTGAAGTTTATCTCTTATACGTGAACATCTTAGCAGTCCCTGAGTCACTCATGTTTTAAAATATTTTTTGATCGACTAATCTGCATTGATCTGGAGCTTGTGTCAATAATTGTTTTGATAGTGTTCATTTGTAGAATACGTGATCTAAGCAAGAGTTATTTCTAGTGAGTTTGTTTATAGCTGGTTTTAGACCCAGTTCTGCCATAACACAAACATACATTGTAGTGTCATCAGCTGATGTATTAGTAAAATTTACGTTAATGTCACCAGTGAGAATCGTGTCAAGAAGGACTGCCTTCTGCATCTGACCCTTGATCCAACCTTCTAACGTGAGCCTCTTAAGGTGTTGGTCGAGGCTCTTGGCTATCAATCCGTGAACAGATATAATTATCGGAACAATGATCACCGAATCCACATTCCACATATCGGCAATCTCGTGAGACAGATCCAAATACTTCAATTGTTTTTCTCTTTCAACTTTCACGAGATTCTCGTCATGAGTATCATTACGCGGCGCTCTAATCTATCTATCACCACAATATCAGGCTTATTGGCAACAATAGTCCTATCTGTGATAATAGATCGATCCCAATATAACGTAGCACGACCGTTCTCGAGAACTGGGTCGGGCACATACCTGTAGTAAGGCACCTCAAAAAGAACAAACAATTGAAGAACCATTCCAAAACGGTGATTTCCAAGGCATTCATTTTTTAACACTAACTTCAAATTATTTTTATTATTATTTTTATATGCGAGCAAATCAGAAATGTTGCGAACAGCATATCGAGAAAAAGTAAAGCATTTAAATCTTCTAATGTGTAATCTACTAACGACAAAAAGACATTGAAACCATATGTACTCTCTAGCAGATACTTTAAAACTAATTATTAAACATGAAATTAAATTAAGTAATCACCTCCAAATGAACTCTTCACCATTATCTAAAGTAGCTTCAAATCAAACAAAGCCCCCACGAACAGAACTATTTAACCTCATTAACAAATTAAACTCTTTTAAACTAAACTCTTTAGTTAATAACAATTTGCTAATGACACAAGTAAGGAGAATATTTTCTACAAATAAGATATTTGTAAAATGTTAATTCTCCTTACTCTAGGCCGGTCGAGGTGATATTAAAATAGAACACGTGTAAAAGATAGAAATGTGGTGATTGTGCGTTTTTTTTCTTTGTTCTATATTAAAAGCCTGCCAGAGTGACTACTCTGCCTGATGGAAAGCATGAATAGAATCCAAGAATTGTGGTCACCATACTCATTGCAAATGCAGACAATGCAATATGGTGACCCACACTCTGGCGGCCTTGTGAGATGCTTTTTCACACCCCGCTTGGGGACATAAAAGGTATGACAGTCATCGTGACAGTGTAAGGCTTACACAGTTACCAGGATAACTGTCACCCCTGCATCAATGGGCCTGCGGTCTCACACTCACCAACGAAACACGACAACACAGATGCTGGCGCTTTAGGTTGGTCTTCTGTGGGAGGGTAGTACTGCCCCGGTCGAGCCGGCTCGCTCGTGCTGAAATCAGCGCGGCTCTACTACCTAGAAGTTTGTTCAAAAATTTCGGCTTGCTATACGTCTAGACATCAACACAAACATCTTATTGTATTTGAAAAGGTATAGAAATGATTCTCTTCACTGGTAACTTCTTGCGTTGAAATACTAACTGACAAATTTCAATAATAATTTAGAAAATATTCCTTAAGAAAAATTGCATATTATAAAAATATTACAAATCAAGATGCTAAAATAATTACATCGAAGATAACTAGTGTTTGACATAGTATCGTTCAGACGCCCATACGCGATTACCTTATATATCAAACTATACTATAGGCTGGGCCAAGAATTCGTTAACATTTGAATGTAAAGTCGTGCGTAAACATACTACGGGAGTTCTTGGGACCGATGCTACTGGAAATTGTTAAAACACATGGTTTCAACAAGATGGAGCCACTTGTCATATATCTAATGAGTCCCTGCCGATGGTCAAAGATGTGTTTCCAGAAAAACTGATTTCCAGCCTTGGCGACATTCCATGACCAGTGGCCATTGGCCACCCAGAATTCTAGATTTATCCCTGCAGACTTCTTTTTATGGGATTATTTGAAGAATCCTGTCTAAATCAATAAACCAAGTACACACTACGTCAACTAAAAGAAAAATCAGCGAAATCAAGGGCATTCCACTTAAGACTGGTGAAAATCTATTTAATATCATTGAAAAAATTAGTCAAAAAGTAAAGTTTACATTTACTAAAGCTGAAATAAATTACATTAACGGAACACCTCTAGTCAACTCAAAGGAAAAATCTATCATCGTAAGTTTCCTGAACAGGTATGTTAAGAAGGATTTTATTGCGGCAGCCCGATCTTTAAAAAATCTTTTAACATAGGACCTAGGCTACGAGGGATCTTAGCATTGTATCTTCATTAATGACCACCTGACTTCTGAATCCAAGCAGCTATTGAACAGGGCTAGATTACTGGCCAAATAGAAAGACTTTCAATACGTGTGGGTCAAGTGCGGCAAGATTCATATGCGCAAAGAGGACGGCTCGCGTATACAGTGGACCCCCGGTAATTTTACAAACGTTTTGCGGGGCAGTGTCGGACTATCGAATTTGTCAGATTATAGAGTACTGCCTAAGACCCTCTATAGCACGGATTTTTTTACAAAAAAGTACCTTGTATTCCGACAAATTACAGTCAAATGATAAAATTCTATATGTTGTCTTCTGGGCTTGTGACGACATTACTAGGTATGTATACGTAATGCACAATGAATAAACGCTAAGTTGAACCACTATTACACGTATTCAAATTCAAACTAAGCAATCGGAATTGAAACAATACTTACGCGTCGAGCACAAGTTGTAACCTGTTCAATCACGCACGATCTACATTAGCGAAAATTGTTTGATTGATGCCGGATTACGGGGGGTCCGGATTACCGAGGGTCCACTGTATTTATTATTACAAAAGAGACTGATTTAAACAAATTAGAATAAACAAATGCTACACATAAAAATTCGATATTCAGTGCTGATACCTGTTATTATAATTCTCTTTATCCATTTATATATACATGTTGATTACATTTTTAAATACATACAAAAGGAATACAAAAATACATATTTAAAAATATAAAAAATAGTAGACCACCGACATCGGGTACAGGGACCAAGACACCGGTGGTTAGGGCTCCAAAGACAGGAACCTCCTCACTATACGGGCCGTGTCAAGGAGGACTGTCTTCTGCATCAGATTTTCACTGCTCCAATACCTGTAATTCTGTTTTTTTACATGATCGTTGAGGTGAATATGGGCTTCGTCAGAAAATAAGATGTCAAAACTACTAAATCGATCTAACAATGTTTTGCTGTTTGATTCAAGTATTGACGAATTCTTGGGCCACTTGTACATATTAAGTGACTAATAATAAATTAATCCATGTTCAAATAAATAGTAATATTGAAAATCAATTAATTATGTATGAATGGACATGGTAAATAATTACTGTTGTTGAAATTGTGCGTGTAAAGTCGAATAGTGGTCCTATGTGTGCTGGATTTCCTTTTTAATTTTTTTTTGGGAATGGCTTGATTATTATTTTTATTTTTCTCTTTATTCGTTTATATATACATATTGTTTAAATTTTTAAATACATATAAAAGGAATACAAAAATATATATTTAAAAATATAAAAAATAGTAGACCACCGACATCAGGTACAGGGACCAAGACACCGGTGGTTAGGGTTCCAAAGACAAGAACCTCCTCACTATACGGGCCGTGTCAAGGAGGACTGCCTTCTGCATCAGACCTTGGATTTAACCTTCCAACGTGAGCCTCTTAAGGTGTTGGTCGAGGCTCTTGGCTATCAATCCGTGAACAGATATGATTATCGGAACAATGATCACCGAATCGACATTCCACATGTCGGCAATCTCGTGAGACAGATCCAAATACTTCAGTTGTTTTTCTTGTTTAACTTTCACGAGATTCTCGTCATGAGGAACGGTGATATCGACAATCATTGCGCGGCGCTCTAATCGATCTATCACCACAATATCAGGTTTATTGGCAACAATAATATAAGAATATAATAAAATGTAATTGTATAATAATATAATAATATAATATAATTATTATAATTATTCTTATGTTTGTTTTCTTCAACTTCGTAATTATGTTAACTGCTGTACATTGTTGCTATTTAATTCAATATAAAGGATTGCTCACCCTGATTCTCTGATAACTTGTTACTACGATTGCCTACGTCACTATTTTGTTATCTTGCTTGATTCCCTACATTTGGGTCTGTGCTGTCCTGTACCTGTCGCCTACCGCCTGACAATTTTATTATTTGTAGCGGCAGTTATTTTGACATCAAGTTGTGTACTTTGGAACTGATTGAACGTGATTCTAGAAATACTTTTAAATTAAATATTTGTGTGTTATATATGTGTAAACGAAATCGTGGCGCCTCTTTCTCCATGCAATTAACTAACTTTCTTCAAAATTTAAATAGCACGATTTGAATAATTTGTTAGAAAAATTTATAATTATAGGTGATTTTAATATGAGTACTATATCGTGGCAGCGGATTAATGATAACGTACATTGTACTCCGAGCGATATACGTAGCGGTGACGACTACCTGTTGACAGATGAATTAAGGGTTTTGATTTGATATGATTTGATTTTTTGTTCGCAAGCAATTTAACGGTGTGTTTACCTGTTGCAATAAGCTGCTTGACTTGGTATTGAGCAATAATATTTTAACTGTGAATGAATCTAGGTCTCCATTAGTTACAATAGACAATTACCACCCTATTCGCCTACCCTACCCTAATCGCTAGCTTTACCAATTTGTCATGTCTAGATCCGGTGCCGTATACGCGTTTTACCTATAATAAAGAGGACTTCACTGCTGTCAATAGTGAAATATCCACTATCGACTGAATTAGTGCATTCGGTAACAAATCAATTACTGACGCAGTTACTTATTTCTACGCTACTATGACTATCTTACAATATAAATATATTTCCACTAAGAAGGTAGTACTAAGTGCCTATCCGATTTGGTACTCGTCGTCCCTTAAGTTACTAACTAAACAAAAGAGTAAGTATCTTCGTAAATATAAATTATATAACAGAAGTTCTCACTTACAAACATTTACGTTATTGCGAGATAAATGTAAAAGACTTGAATCTAAGTGCTACGACTCATACTTAGCTACCACCGAAGCAGCTATCGGGTTTAATCCTAAGCAGTTCTGGAGTTTTGTGAAGCATAGATATAAGTTAAGCGCGGTGCCCAGTTGTCTTAATTACGGAAATATTATGAGAATGTATGATCAGGTGTACGCAGCGCTCCAAAATTCATTTAGTCACTCGTAGCATGGTTTCCTCAAAGACAGGTCTACTGTAACTAATTTAGCTGTTCTTAGTGATTAGTTAATAAGCTTAATGGATCGGGGCACAGGTCGATGTTGTTCATACTGACTACAGCAAAGCATTTGACCGTATCGACCATTTTAGGCTTAAAATGAAGCTTTTTAATATTGGAATTAGAGGGGATCTATTTCGATGGTTCTGCTCTTACCTTGAAATTAGATCTCAAGCTGTAGTGGTAAGCAGTTACGTTTCTAGTTGGATTCAAGTGCCCAGTGGCGTTCCACAAGGCTCCCTGATCGGTCCGCTTCTTTTTATTATATATATATAAATGACATCGACTCTTGCTTTCGAAGCAATGACCCAACAATTAAAGCAACAGATACCACTAAGTTCTACGACGTGTTGGCGCAGCCTCAACAAAAGTAACAGGTTTGTCAGGTCCAGCAATACTAGAAACAACAACAACAACAGCAGTAGCAGCAACAACAACAAGAACAACAGCAGCAGCTACAACAACAACAACAGCCACATCAATAATAAAATCAGAATCAAACGCCAGCCATCCAGCAACTTTCGGTCTCAACAGGGATACCACGCGCAGGAAGCGCCCGCTCCAGCCTGGTTACCCTACGGCCCCATCAGCGTCTAGGCACAGCACACAGCATCTACGGTCCACGTAAGAAGAGCATCTCTCTCCCGTCTATGCAGCAGCCAGCCACTACGCAACAACCGCCCCGACTCACTGGGGACACTTCATCACAGCATCGTAATGTATGAGTAATTACGGTAACTTTACTTATATGGTATATATAATTAAATTAGGTAGGTACAATATAAATGACATCGACTCTTGCTTTCATACCTCGAGTCTGCTTTGCTTCGCTGACGACATGAAAATCTTTTCGTCTATTAGATAAATCCCAAATGTGATTTCTCTTCAAGAGGATCTATCACGTTTGAGTGATTACTGCAGAATCAACAAGTTAGACCTTAATCTGCGCAAATGTTCGGTAGTGAAACATTAGAACAAAAGTAAAAGTCAAACATTAGCATTGAAAGCGTGATGTTGTTTCTTCTTCCTACAACCTGTCGGAACAGGTTTTGCAAAAGTGTGAAGTCATTCAGGATTTGGGAGTTTGTCATGACTCGAATTGTTATGAAAGCATTCAAGGCACTTGGTTTTGTGATAAGGGTTTTAGGCTGCTTCCAGAAAGCAAAAACGTTAAAAATACTATACTGTACGCATCTTAGAAGCCACCTTGAGTACGCATTTTAGATATGGTATGTGCAATACGACAAGTACATAGACCGCATTGAGGGTGTCCAGAGGCTTTTCATTAAGTTTCTGTGCTTCCGATTCTACATACCATATAACTCTGAAAGGCACTTTGATATTTGTAAACGGTTTCATATTCAGGTCTTGAGTTATAGCCGTCGTCTTGCGGATTGCACATTTTCTCCAAAATCTTGTCTAATGAGGTGGACTGCCCTGACCTTCTACACAAGCTCAAGTTTAGCGTTCCAACAAGAAGCATCAGGTTTAATCCACTTATCTTTGTACCTGTAGCACGTGCGAATTACAGATCGAATTCGTTTGTGTTGTGAGCGAGTAAATCCTTTAACGAGTTACACAGGGAGTTACTATTCGATCCATACACAGTGAATAGCGGCACTGTTAGGAGATCTTTTTTTGCAACAGGTGGGTAGTTCTTTCTTTTTTTGATTTTGCTTTTGTTTATTGTTTTTGTTTCCCTTTATTCATTGTCGCGCTTATGTGATTGTAGTCTTGTGTTATTTAGTGTTCCAGAACCTCTATTAGCTTGTATTGTCACTACTCGTGAAAACCTATAATTGGTTTGATGTTGTGTATAAAACTGCCCATTGGTTTTTTTGTAGCTGTTGGTTTTCCAAACTTTAATAAATTAATAAATGAAATAAGAATAATAAATAACATATTTAAATATATTTTTTTTTCCATTTAATAAATGTATAATACATATGTATATTAAAATGATGTGACCTTTATGATAGGCTGCAGGTAACCATCCGTGTTTCCACACCACCCGCGAGCAGAACCACACATAAAATTTATGTACTGTTTACAAAGATCGATTTGTGACATTAGAACATAATAAAAATATATAAGAATGAAAGAGAATGAAAATTAGGTGCATTTTACACATTTTAGATTGTTATTATATTTACATGAATGCAGTTGAGCCTCTAGCTGAGCCGCTTGGATGTTAGTCAGTCGGCACATTATAGGTCACAGAGATTGTAGAGATAGTTGAAAAACTAAAATTTGTTGAAGATGAACATGAAATGGGGTAAAGACGCTGGCAGGTGGCTTAAACACTTATCTTAACACACAACCAGGGTAGTAAATGTAAGTGTTATTAAAAGTATACAATAATTTACTGTACTTAGTGATTTTTTATTTATCTTCTTGCAATTGCTGTTTAGTCTCTTTAGTATATACACTTCTATTTGATCGTCATCACATATTTTAAACTAATATATATAATTTTAATAATAATATAATTTTAATAAAATTTTAGTGTTAACCATGGGAGAAGAAGCAACTGTTTTAGGAAAACAAAAACAAATAATTTTGTTAGTATTTAAGGTTGGTAAGTTGTCGCTTAGCCATTTCACTATTTGGGTCATGCCTTCTTCGGCAGTTAGACCGCAGTCATTCGAGTTTGTACCATAAAATATTATTGCAGTACCATCTGCATTGCAGACTATTATTCATAACATGCTACCCTGAGGTACTTCAAAAGACGTTGTCTCAAGCATTGTCTCCTTTCAGTAAGATAACTCCGATACCAATCTAAGGCCATGCCTCTGATGCCAGAGTTTTTCAGTTTCCTTAGCAAGATTACGACAGCTACAGTGTCAAAGGCCTTAGCAAGAAGACACCAATGTAAGCACAGCCATTATATAAATGATCAGCGACTTTATTTGTTAACAGAGCCACAGTATCTTGAGTACATTTATTTCTACGGAAACTGAATTGTGTTTCACTTAGAAAAAGGTTAGTTTCTAGATATTTCACTAAACGCTTATTTACTTGCATGGCTTTGATTGGTGGTTACGTTAAGCGCTTCTACAATATATTGTTTTAGTATTTTACCAATTCTGTTTGTAACATCATCTATTACTGGAGCGCTTTGAAGTTTCAACTTCAGAATGATAACTTTTATTTCTTTCGTGTTCGAGGGCTCAAAAAAAAGGATTTCTTAATCCTTTGCACTAGTGTTGTTTCGGTAGTGTCAAACTAGTTAAGTTTGTTTTTTGCATATTTTTGTCCTATTGAAGCAAAAAAATCATTGCAAATATTCATATAGTTTTTTTGGCTCTTTCTTGTATTTTTTCAGTAAATTTTTGTTATAGTTATGTTTCTGTTTATGTAGAAGGGAAATGTAAAAGTACTTTTTTTCGTATATGATATAGATTTAACATTATTATTTGGCATTTTTCTGACTTTCAAGTGAAGTTTATCTCTTATACGTGAACATCTTAGCAGTCCCCGAGTCACTCATGATTTAAAATATTTTTTGATCGACTAATCTGCATTGATCTGGAGCTTGTGTCAATAATTGTTTTGATAGTGTTCATTTGTAGAATACGTGATCTAAGCAAGAGTTATTTCTAGGAGGTTTGTTTATTGCTGGTTTTAGATCCAGTTCTACAATAGCACAAACATACATTCAGTACAAACATACAGCTGATGTATCAGTAATATTTATATTAACGTCACCAGTGAGAATCGTACATTGCTTTAAATTAAGTGATTGTATAGTGTCCTGGAGTGTATTAATAAAATTCAATATTTCTGAAGGAAGGAAATCTACGAGTATATGCGCCCAAAATAGCTAATTTATTAGAAATAGGTTTAGTAATGCATTCTGTATCATTAAGTTTGCGTTCATACACCTTTAGTGTCCAAGTATTATTTACATACGTGTTCACTCCGCTGGGCTTTGTTGATATACTTTGTAGTGTGGTAAACTGCGTAGCCGTTATTATACTTCAGTATTGAGCTCTCATTTGGCCAGCTTTCTGTTAATATGATTACATCAAAGTTGACGTTTAATCTTTCGAGAGTGAGTAGGAAACTATTAAATTGTGACTAAGACTTGGACTGTTAAATGTATATTATTATTTATCTCTGTAGTATAAATATAATGGTATTTCACTGTCTCTGAGTTATCTATGAGTTGCCTAATTTCAAGTGTTGTCACAGTTAACAACTGAAGTATCATGAGGTGAAAAGTAAACAAAATTTAATGCCATTACAAAATTCGAAAACAAAATTTGGAGGTAGACAGGAGTCTGTATCAAGCTTTTATATGTGTGTTGTATGTGACATGTGAGTACAAAATAGTAAGGTGTAATATTTCGAACATTCGAATGAAAGTTATTTTAAAATTTGGGTGACTGTATGTGTTTGTATACCTTATAGGCTTTGTGTTTACTGTGTGTAATGTTGGAAAAACAAATTATTTTTGTAAATATTTTAGAAACTGTAGCTTATCACAATAACAATAACTTCATTACATATGCTTTCATGTAGTCTTTCAATATAAAGCCAATACCACTGTAGCTGCCGTGCTCGTTTCCTAAGTATATAAAAATAAAATTAATTGTTTTAAAGATATCAGATAGTTTTTTTTTTTGTTTCAGATAAACCTAATCCCAATTGATCTTTTTCATAGCATGTAAAAGTTCTATTTGTCTTGTTTCACAGACTATAGACCTAACGTAAAGCGAACAGACATTAAGATATGGAGGGTGGCAGTCTTTGAAACAAATTTCGGTTTGTGCACAACATACTTTTATTGTAATTGTCTTAGTTTTTTATATGTTGTTTTGTGTTGTCTTTTAGTTTTGTTTTAAGGGTCACAAATATAGTTCTCTTGTTTTTTTGTGACGAGTGTTCTCTATTGTTTGGAAGTACATATACGAGTATAAGCTTATTGTAAATAATAAAAGTAGTTTTGTCTTGTCTATTTCCTTTTTAATTGCATTTTTCTCTATCTTTGTTTAGAATATCTTTAGGGTAATGTTGCTTTATATTAAGTTTATTTTTTCAAATATTGAGACTTCTTTCAATTTTCATTTTAAGTCTAATTGTTGTAAACGTAACAATTTCTAAAACACTAAATATACCACCACTTGTACTTACCAACTATCATCTGTTTTAAGAAACTGGTGTACAACAAAGCGATTTATTGTTTTTAAACTGTAATGAAACGAAAAAAAAATATTATTATCATCATTCTCTTTATTCCTGCTCTGCTCTGTCATTATTAAAAGGACAAACGGCGTTTACAATCATAACAAAAAATATATTATTGCAGCTATATTGTTTAGACAATAACATACAAGGGCACTAGTCATAGTAGTCACCACTTTACTACTGACTACAGACGTAAGTAGATGCTAAAAACTGTAGAAATATTTTATTAAATCCCTAGAAATTTTCTACTACGCGATGACTGAACTTTGTTTTTCATGAGCAGCGCTAAGATTGGTCCATTCGGGGTCTACCAAAGTTATTCCAGTCTACCTGATGGTAATTATGAATAGAAACCCAGAGTGGTGGTCCACCATATTCATTGCGAATGTAGATAACACAATATGGGGACCCACACTATGGCGGCCTAGTGAAATGCTTTTTCACGCTCTACTTAATGGACCCGGGATCTTAGTAGGAGGGAAATACGTATGCTGGTAGTGAGCTCCGGATTTTAATAACTTCTTACAGAAAAGAAGAACCATTCTAAAACGATGACTTTCAAGGCCAGTTAATATTATCCTGTGGAGGAAGGGAGAAGGTGGGATCAGTTGGAAGTGTGATATAGTCATAATGTATTGAAAAAAAAACATGAAAAGTTAAAATCAATTCATTCATTATTTTAATATGTACAATTTACAGGGGCAGTAGTATTCGTAGATGCGGATACCTCTTCTGCTATATTGTCTTTCTCGTAAAACATTATGTATATAGGCACTCATATCTAATATTGCTTTAATTGATATGGGCCGAACGTGGTCATCGTCGAATGTAAAATATTTGCCATTTGGTACTTGGCCTACGGCAGTATAATGTCCATAGTTCTGCGTTGGTCCAAAGTGGGTAACCACACTTACTAGTTTATAAGACTGAAACAAAAATAAGGCAATGACATTAGTTGTGAAATATTTCATTTATTAATCTTCAAGTGTCATTTGGACGGTCAACCGCATGAGCTGCCAAATATGTGCGTTATCTAATGTCAGTAAGGAGATCTTGGCGGTTAACCGTCGATTTGTGACTAAAAAATTGTTTTGACTCAAACTCACCAGTTGTTGATTTTTTTTATTGTAGATGTATTTAGTGAGGTTGATCTTTTTACGGAATTGTACATGTTTGGAGAGTTTGACACCAAATGAGAACCTTTTCAATGCTATACAAAGAACCTTTGGTGCCCGCTCTATAAAAAATTGTTTTGTGGCCGAGACCTTTTTATTGCATGCTTCACATCTGTAACCTAACTCTTCTAACCGTTCATGAGAGAAAAAGGACTCTAATGCTTCATTCAATGTAGTATATTTTTTGATGTCTAAAAGTAGGTCCTGTAAAAAAATTGTATGATTTTAATTTACACCTCTCAACATGTATGTACATTGAAAAAAGTATCAGTCTTAATGATAGCCAAGTTACCTGAAAGTGCTGATAAGTAGTAGATAGATGATTACACGCTAGACATGTTACAGTCGAGCGTAAACAGCCTCCTAAAATTTGATTTAATGGTGTTGTCTCTTTGCTATAGTGATCCAATTTGTCAGAACTGGGAAATCTATTTAAATAGCACTTCTCCATAGCCTCTACCAAATACCTGTAAGAAACACATTCGTAAAATGAATTTAAAATTAATAATAAATAATAATAATAACTTTAAGTTATGATTATAATATGATGTTTTACCTCAGGAACTCATGAGCGTCCTCTTGTCTGCCTGGCGCCAAATGTTTACATATGAGACCTAGCTTTGAATAGACCTGCCAGGGTTTGATAGACGCACCATCTTTCTTCTGTGTCGCTATCAACGTAGTGCGCATTGCACAAAGAACACATGTTTCTGTTAAGAAAAGATCACGAACGTTAGACAAACATAAACAAAAGAAATATAGTATGTACGTACGAATGTACATGTGTATGTATGTATGTATGTACATATGTATGTGAAATAATTAAATATAACAATAAATAAACGTTTAATTACCCTTTCTTGTTACTTGTTTACTTTCCTCTTTGGAGAATTATTTCATACCACATGTGACAATACTTAAATGCATAGCAGGGTATTATAAATTTAAATGTAATATACAAGGTGGGCCATGAATATGTGTTATAAAAATTGTTTATTCACAAGAGCTTTTTAAAAATAACATGGTCCAAGGGACCACCTTTTCGACGTTTGGACTTTTCTAAGCGAGCACTGAAATTTTCATAGTTTTTTAAATTTAGACATTAAAAGTAGTGATAAAGTAATGGCTAAAACAATGTCTTAACAATGTAAAGCTCTGGATTTTAATAAATACTAGTTGTGTGTGGGTCGCATATTGAAAATATACATCTTTGAATGAAAAAGTAAGTTTGTCCCTTGTTGATAACACTTCACAGCATGAGTCTCTTCCGTAACTAGCCAATTAGCTAAAGCAGGTACATGGAAAAGAGCCTGCAGTGTAGAATTTAGATAACATGTGTTGCCCATATTCTGCATGCCAGCTCCGACTGCCCAATCGTTTTGCCATTCTAAATGGACCCTTTTAAGGGAGAAAAGCACCTGCTTGGGTTTAGGCAATCGTTCTTCCACATTTGTATTAGTACCTGCAATGTTTTTAAACAAATTAAACAATTCAACAAAGAAGGGATAAAAAGAACTATTATGGGCCTTGTGATCAAACTTCACACTTTTATAACCGAGAAACTTGAAATGAGATCTTCTGATTCGAATAAACTAATTCCTCTTTTTTACAACGCCAAGTAACATTCTAAAGAAAGCATCAAGTAAAGATCAACAATTTTATTAACTTGTGCTTCTTATTTATACCTACATTGCCACGGATTTTACATCTAAGCACAATTTTACGTTTTTCAGTTTCAACGCTTTTGCTATCTTTTAAGGGACCTTTTCCTTCAAAAGATACAATTCAAGCTCCTGTAGTTAAATTTATTTTATTATAACTGAAAGTATCAAAATAATAGGTAGGTACATCATATTGTATTGTAGTGAATATAATGACTGCGAGTGCGCGAGGCGACTGCGACCGGCCATTTGCACTAATCACAGAGCGCCATTCGATTCGGGTGCGTGTATCGTTTGAAATAATAATAAAAGTTCTAGCGATCATAGCTTCACGCATAACTTTATTTTATATACTTGTTTTTTAATATAGCGAGCATATGATATAACGCATTATTCATTTAATTGCATTTTCTCTAATTTACATGTTTTCATGAAAGTTTCCCTTAATGAGCATTTGAACCATTGAACTAATATTACTACATATGGAACAGACATCGCGGTGAAGTGTTTTGCGCCCTACGTTGGTGTGACGAGCCATCAACGCTGTTAGACGCTCTGTTAATCTCGTATATAGTGCGATGGTAAAACAGCATTTAATGCCGTTGTGGAATTTTCGTCTTTTGCCATACTTAATTCACCTTTTTTTTCATTATTTACTACACAAATATAAAATACTCCTACTATATTTGTAATGTTTTCAGATCAATTTAATTTCTATACAATTACTATTGTATTTACAATCTGATCTTCTCAAATAAATATTACTTTCTATCACACTAATCTGAGTAATCGTATTTTTACTGAACATTATTAATATTGAAAATTAAAATGCACAAATTGCACTCGAACGAAAATGGAGCGGGTCGGCGGTCCAAATTTTAAGCAATCATTGTTGGTACTAACTTTTGAAGGTTTTCTTTCACAAAATTTAGCCTGTGGACGGTCACAGGCTAGGAACAGAGAAATAAACGCTAGAAGTGCGATTAAAGGTAAATATCAAGAGATTCTCTGTCACCACGACCAACACGTTAACAAATAATAATATTATACACACATAACGATGTTAACGGTAATTTGTCCTAGGGATTTAATTAATATAAATGTTAAACGCCTCTTTCTATGCTACTAAATACAAACAAACTTACGTTATTTATAACATTAACAGTGTTGTGTAACTTACCTGATGCTTGACTGGTTGAATTACACTCTTTTTTGATGAGATTATTTTCATTCACAGGTTTTCTAGATCGAATCACCACGAATTTAGACTTCAAGCCGTCAAGAACGTGACTCTGATAGTCGCAAGATTCTTCAAACTCAATCTTGGATGATAACACTGCGCTGACAGTTGAAGAATAAAGTCTGCTCTCCAACAAAGCAGGACTTTGAGATTTGTCTGGTGTAAGTGATAAACGCAATGCGCTTGTTACCGGGTCACAAATGGAAGTAGACATTTTTTCAAGTTTTACACTCCAAAATTATACAATCACTTTTCAAATTAGCAAGCACTTTATCAACAACAACGATAGTTACTATGTTAATTTCAGAGACTTGTGTCCGCTGCAGAACGAGAAACCGAAATAAACTTGATACTCAACACTTCACCATTATATAGAGTGGCTTCAAATTAAACAAAGCCTCCACCACGAACAAACTCGACCCTCATTAGCAAAGTGTTATTAACTAATTATTCGTAGGGATTTTTTTTTTGTGTTTTAGGCCGGTCGAGGTGGTGTTTCAATAGAACACCTCTAGACAATAGGAATAGGATTGCGCGCAGAAAACTAACACAAGTTACCAACGGTCCCTGTACCGAAGTTTCAGTTTGGTTTACATATATATGTACATATATCGACATTAACATCTAATTTTATTTCTAAAGATGTAGAAGTGATTCTCTTTACTGGCCACTGAAGTTTTAGAATGCTTTATTTGCTATCGTAAATGTGGTGTATCTGCTTATTACAGGGTCCCACGGAGTAAATTCAAACAAGAGAGCGTCCAAGAGACTTTACACCGTGATTAAAACAAGGTCTTAACGTCATGAGCGTGGGCATGGCTTAAAGTTTTTACACTATTAGCGTCCATTTATTCTCCCTTTGCCTGGATGAAGAATGTTCTGGCGAGCTCTTCTAACTGATTCCACTTCCATTTCATTTTTCCATTTCTTTACAAGACCACATTTGGTAGCCTTGGGAGTCATCGTTTTGGAATGGTTCTTCCTTCCAGTCCGAAGCGGATAAAATCTGGAGCTCACTACCAGTATACGTGTTTCCCTCCAACTGAGATCTCGGGTCTATTAAGTACGGCGTGACAAAGCACCTCACTGACCCACCATAGTGTGGTTGGGTCACCATACTGCGTTATCTGTATTCGCAATGAATATGGTGACCACCACTCTTGGTTTCCATTCACGATTTCCATCTTATTTCATTATTATATTTCTCTTAGCATCCACTTACGCCTGTAGTCAGTAGTAAACTAGTGACTACTGTATACCTAATCTTTAGCGGTGATCTCCCACGGGACGGGAATTATTCGTCACCTCCAAGCTGACTCAATGACAGATCATTTAAAACCAGAAAGGATACACTAAGTATTCCACTAGTAGTTTAGGAGGAAGTAGGAGTTTGAATTTTACTCTTAATATGCCCTTGAATGTTATAGTCTAAACAATGCAGCTGAATTTTTTTTTTTTGTTAAGATTATAAACGATATTTGTCTTTTTTATAATGACAGAGCAGATGCGGAGTAAAGAGAATGGTAATAATAAGATCTTCTTTCTTTTCGATGCATTTTAAAAACAATAAGTCGCTATATTGTAGGTGCACCAGTTGTTTAAGAGAGACAATACTTAGTTAGTACAAGTGGCGGCGCATTTAAATTGTTTGCAGAAATTATTACATTTACAACAATTGGACTTGAAATAAAAATTGAAATTTTTTGAAACAATTACTTTACTGACAATGCAAGATGACTCTAAAGACATTCTCAACAAAGATAGAGAAAAAAAAACAGCAATTGAAAAAAGTGAAAGGACTACACAAAACGATTTTATTAGATACGATAAGCTTATTGTACTCCCAAACAATAGAGAACACTTTTCACAAAAAAAAGAGAACTATATCTGTGTCACTCAAAATACGGAAAAACTATACCCGAAAACTGAAAGTCAACATAAAACAACATATAAAAGAAGTATGATGTACACAAACAGAAAATTTCTTTTCAACAACGAATAGTAATAAAGACTGCAACCCTCCATATCTTAGTGTCTGTACGCTTAATGTTAGCTCTATAGTCTGTAAAACAAGACTACTAGGTAGAACTTTTACATGCTATGAAAAAAACAATTAGGATTAGGCTTACCTAAAACAAGAAAAAACATTCTGATATCTTTAAAAAAGATAATTTAATTTTTATGTACTCAGGAAACGAGAGCGCAGCTACAGTAGTATTGGCTTTATATTGAAGCACTACATGAAAACATATAATGAAGTTCAATCGCATCTTGAATAGAGAAGCAAGATTTGACTTAAACATTAACAACTTAAAAATTAGTATTTATCAAGTCTATGCTCCAATAGAAAAGGCGCCATATAATATAATTTAACATTTTTACGTAAATTTCATATCAGCTTTGAACAATACGATCCTAATACTATAACTATGGACTTTAATGCCAAAATAGGAGCCACTGAACCTGAAGATAGGTGTATGATGAGCCTTTGAAACTATGTAAGTAATGTTAGAGGGAGAGGAAAAATACTTAAAGAATTTTGTATAGAATCAATTATATGTCATGAATGTATACAGGATAGGCCATGAATTAGTTATCATTTAAAAAATTGTATAAAAAAATATTCGATACATAATAAAAATTGTTTATTTATAAGAAACATATTTAGTTGGTACTTTTTTTAAAAATTAAATGTCCTTGTGGATTTCACTGCTCCAATACCTGCAATTCTGTTTTTTTACGTGTCCGTTGAGGTGAAAATGGGCTTCGTCAGAAAATAAGATGCCAGCATTACTGAATCGGTCTAACACTGTTTCAGCATACGACTTGTGAAAATTTAAATCATCAGGTTTTAGTTCCTGCTCTAAACGAAACTTGTTGCACGTTTTCTTCGGTCTGAGATGTCCGTGTGTCTCCAGTTTGCTTCACATTTAGCGTAGTACTCGTCTCTTCGAATTTCTTCAACCATTTCTTCATTACGGCATTTGTTTGCGCGGGCTGTTAGATTTAAATGTTGACGAATTCTTTGGCCACCTGTACATATTAAGTTTCTAACAATAAAATAATCCATGTTCAAATAAATATAATATTGCAAATCAATTAATTATGTATGAGTGGACATAGCAAATAATTACTGTTGTTGAAATTGTACGTGTAAAGTCGAATAGTGGCCCTATGTGTGCTGGGTTTCTTTTTGTAATCTTATTTTGGGAATAAATTACTATATTATTATTTTTATTATTATATCGAGAAAAAGTAAAGCATTTAAATCTTCTAATGTGTAATCTACTAACGACAAAAAGACATTGAAACTATATGTACTTTCTAACAGATACTTTAACACTGTAGGTACATACGTCGGGATATATGTAAACACTAACTTTTAAACATGATATTATATTCAATAACCACGTCCAAGTGAACACTTCACCATTATTTAAAGTAGCTTCAAATTAAACAAAGCTCCACGACCAGAACTATTTAGCTTCATTAGCAAATTGTTATTTACTCTTTACTCATTAGAAAATTGTTATTTGTTTTTTGCTCATTAGCAAATTGTTATTAATTCTTTACTCATTAGTAAATTGTTATTAATTCTTTACTCATTAGTAAATTGTTATTAATTCTTTACTCATTAGTAAATTGTTATTAATTCTTAACTCATTAGTAAATTGTTATTAATTCTTTACTCATTAGTAAATTGTTATTAATTCTTTACTCATTAGTAAATTGTTATTAATTCTTTACTCATTAGTAAATTGTTATTAATTCTTTACTCATTAGTAAATTGTTATTAATTCTTTACTCATTAGCAAATTGTTATTAATTCTTTACTCATTAGTAAATTGTTATTAATTCTTTACTCATTAGTAAATTGTTATTAATTCTTTACTCATTAGCAAATTGTTATTAATTCTTTACTCATTAGTAAATTGTTATTAATTCTTTACTCATTAGTAAATTGTTATTAATTCTTTACTCATTAGCAAATTGTTAGTAACTAGTTAGTTACTAACTAAAGAGTTCATAACAATTTGCTAATGATACAAGTAAGGAGAATGTCTTTTCTCTAAAATTCTTGATATTAAAATGGAACACGTGTAAACAATAGAAATGGTATTATGCGTAGAAAACTAACAAAAGTTACAAACGGATATTGTTCAGAAGTTTTGGCTTATTTTTTTTTTTGTGTTAAACCTACCAAAGTAACTCTATTCTGCCTGATGGAAAGCATGAATAGAATCCAAGAGCGGTGGTCGCCATACTTACTGCGAATGCCGACAGTGCAATATGGTAACCTACGCTATGGTGGCTTAATGAGATGCATTTTCACGCCCCGCTTAAAGGAACCGGGATCGTAGTGGGAGAGAAACACGTGCGCCGGTAATGAATTCCATTATTTAACCGTTTTGCACAGGAAGGAAGAGCCGAACGGTTTAGTTCGGGAGCGTATGTCTACCATTTTGAAACGGTGAATTATACAATCTAAGCGAGCACTGAAACTTTCATAATTTTTAAATCTATTATTATTTTCAATTTATTATATTTATTTTAATTTATATATACACAGAGCAGAAGCGGAGTAAAGAGAATGGTAATAATAAGATTTTCTTTCTTTTCGTTATATTTTAAAAACAATAGACTGCTTTATTGTAGGCGCACCAGTTGTTTAAGAGAGATAATACTTGGTCAATACAAGTGGCGGCACATTTAAAATGTTGCAAAAATTATTACGTTTACAACAATTGGACTTAAAATAAAAATTAAAAGAAGCCTTAAATTTTTGAAACAATTACTATACTACATAAAGCAAGATGACCCTAAAGACATTCTAAGCAAAGATAGAGAAAAAAAATGCAATTGAAAAAGTAAAGGGACTACACAAAACGGTTTTTATTAAATACGATAAGTTTATTGTACTTGCAAACAATAAAGAACACTCTTCACAAAAAAAAGAAAACTATATCTGTATCACTTAAAACAAAGGAAAACTATGCTCAAAAACTGAAAGACAACATAAAACAACATATAAAAAGTAACACAATTACAATGGAAGTGTGATGTACACAAACCGAAATTTGTTTTTAACAACGAAAGTTCATCTTATCAAGTGAATAGTAACAAAGACTGCAACCCTCCATATCTTAGTGTCTATACGCTTAATATTAGGTCTATAGTCTGTGAAACAAGACTACTTGGTATAACCTTTACATGCTATGAAAAAAAAACAGTTGGGATTAGGCTTATCTGAAACAAGAAAAAACATTCTGATATCTTTAAAAAAGATAATTTAATTTTTATGTACTCTGAAAACGAGAACGCAGCAACAGTGGTATTGGTTTTATATTAAAGCACTACATAAAAACATATAATGAAGTTCAATTGCATCTTGAGTAGAGTGAGTGGCAAGATTTGACCTAAACATTAACAACTTAAAAATTAGTATTTTTCTAGTCTACGCTCCAATAGAAAAGGCGCCATACAATATAATGTAACATTTTTACATAGATTTCATATCACTTTTGAACCACCACCTCATTGCTCCGAAGAGCGAAGAGCCAACAGAGAAATCGACAAAAATGCCCGCTCTGTTGGACCAAGCCTCAACCGAATGGCCAAAGAAAATGGCCTCCTCTTCTTCGTGCTAGAATATTAGCCGTTGGCGGTTATATCCTCTTCCAAATGGCACAGGAAGAAACAGTGCCATCGCCAACGTTACCAGGGTACACCACGTGGAGGTTTTCTAGCCCAGCACCCCTCTGCATCAGACCCTTGATCCAAGCTTCTAACGTGAGCCTCTTAAGGTGTTGGTCGAGGCTCTTGACTATCAATCCGTGAACAGATATAATTATCAGAACAATGATCACCGAATCCACATTCCACATATCGGCAATCTCATGAGACAGATCCAAATACTTCAATCGTTTTTCTTTTTCAACTTTCACGAGATTCTTGTCAAGAGGAACGGCGATATCGACAATCATTACGCGGCGCTCTAATCGATCTATCATCACAATATCAGGCTTATTGGCAACAACAATCCTACCTGTGATAATAGATCGATCCCAATAAGGACTGTAAGTTTTGCTTGCCCTCATATTACATACAGTATGGCTATATGCGAAGCATCAAGGCTGATTATATAATACAGGGCAACTACGTGAAATTTTTAGTGACTCAACGGCGGCACTCCTGACGGTCGTCAATCCCATTAGCCTCCATCCTTTAGCTGCAGAAACCAGCAAAAATTTTAGAACTTGTTTCGACCAAAACAAAGTTGTAAAATTGTATTCAATCAAAGCTTACGCCGGGATGGAGGGGAATGAGAGAGCAGACCGCCTAGCGAAAGAGGTGGCTTTGGGATTGAAGCGGGCTCCGAATTATAATCGCTGCCCGGTCTCCTTCGTCAAGCGAAAAATCCGTATGGATTCGCTTTTGGAATGGAATTGAAGGTATGTGTCCGGTGAGACCGCTTCAATAACAAAGCTCTTCTTCCTAGATGCGGTGGACGCGTACAGAATTATAGGGAAATTCGAAGCCAATAAGTACACTACACAATTACTGACGGGACACGGTGAGTTCTCTGAATACTTGACGCGATACAAGTATAAGGAGAACCCCTCGTGTATCTGTGACCCGGATGCACCGGAGACGGTCCCTCACTTGATCACAGAATGCTCAGTTTTTAATAGGGAAAGATTTAATGTGGAACAGGAATTAAACATAAAAATCCCTACTGAAAATCTAAGTGAAATAATAGCAAGTAAGAATAGAAAGATATTCATAAAATATTGTACAGAAATAGTGAAGACAGTAAATAAAAGAAATAAGATAGATTAATAATATGATAACAAATAATATAAAATTATTCTTGTTCATCATAGCACAAAACTAGTAAAATATTAAGGTAGTAAGTAAGTACAGTACCATAAGTTAACTTAATACAGTAGTATATAAGCAACAATGTAAACCCCTTCCACATGTACACATATACTGTTAATAAGTTAGTTTTAAGGTAAAACTTAATGCACTAGCACTAATAGCCAAGTAAAAAAATCAATGTAAGTATTATGTTAATTTTATTGTTCTGAAAGTAATAAAAATAAACGGTACGTCAGAACAAAGTTCAACAAAGTCTCCAAATTATAAATATTGGAGGTGCTAGAAAACAGGTTCAACACCCTGCGATGGCGAGTGCCTGATTGTGTAAAAAAAAAAAGATATAACATAACACGACCGTTTTCGAGAACTGGGTTGGGCATACACCTGTAGTATGGCACTATGATAAAATGATAAAATTGGCAAGTTGGTATTTAAGGGCAAGTTGTTGGTGTACGATTCGGGCTACTTGGTTGTACCTGTGCAAATACTCACCGTTAGCAAGACGAGAACGACCAGAAATAATATTTATTTATTTATTTATTAAATTTTGGCAAACCAGCAGCTTCAAAAAACCAATGGTCAGTTTTATACACAACATCAAGCCAATTATAGGTTTTCACGAGTAGTGACATTACAAGCTAATAAAGGTTCTGGAACACTAAATAATACAAAACTACTATCACATAAGTGCGACAATGAATAAAGAGAAACAAAAACAATATTACGACCAGAGACCGAAGACGGAGCTGAGCTGACCAGAGCTCACGTGTGGAGCTATCTCCTAAGGCACATCTCTCGACACTCCTCTTCCTCTTCTCCTCCTCCTCCTCCTCTCCTCCGACTCCTCTTCTTATCGTACAGTCGGTAAACCTGAATTCTCACCTAACTGGGAATATCTTCACTTTCGAATTTGACGTATCTGAATTAATTCTAATGTAGAAACCGGTCGTATCGTGGACGATTTAACAGCTTGACTTCGACAAAGACTATGACTTTTTGTTTAGTTGAAGGGTAGGTAGTCCCATCGGATTCAGAAACTAGGAGTACATGGTGCATTCCATAACAACTACCCTGATGAATGGCATCAGTTACTGTACTCTGGGGAGATCCGAGTCATGTGACATGTAATTTCAGGTTACACTTTGCTACGCTCACGCTTAATGTGTCATATACGAATAAGGATACATGTTACTCATGAAAATAAACTAATTAAAGAGGTACAATTGAGGTTAGAATGGTTAAAAATAAATATGTGAAATGTAAATCTGTTAAAAATAAGATTTAGTTTGAATGAAAGTAAATACTCAGTCAATAACATGAAGATACACAACACTTCAGAAGACGCCGGCAGTATATGTGTTTAGGTAGGACTGTGAATAGATTTTGTAACTGGAAACAACAAGTAAATGACGTTTGTCTCAAGCTAAGTATATTAGACTACACCCTTAAAGCTGTGTAGCGTGTCCGATGAAAAGACTGCAGGTGTAGCATATAAAGGCCATTATTAACCCATATCAATCCTAAGATATGAGCTTATAATACGGGGTAATTCGACTAATGCTGCAAAATAGAACAGTAGTTTAAGCAGTGGTCTGCTTGCTTTCTACTGCACAGTGTTATGGATTCAAATCTAAATGGAATAACACTTTGTGTAAAACACAAATTTAAGTTACGAGTCTGCGTGTTCGTTGTGTTCGTTTCAAGTATATATTTCACGTAAAGTCTCCCGTGACACAGGAATAGCAATTGGCTAGTGCGAGAGTTGTCTTTTTAAAAGAAAAAAAAAGTTCAAACATTCATTGCACAAAAAAATGTTTAAGAGCAGTGAAGTATGTCCAATTGGCTTAGAGGATGTTATTAAAAAAAAACACATAGTTTACTGACGTTCACCAGTATGTGTGTTGTTGAAGTTCTTTGTTAGGAAGTTAAATTATTGCATAAGTAAACAAACTTTAGTCATTTCTCTTCTCAGCGACCCGCGGCACAATCGTATCGTGTTGGAATGAATCAAAATCTCGAGTGCAAGAGGTTCCTTGTTGTTACAAAATTGGATATTTATTAAACAATAACTAAGACAAATAAGCTCAATTTATTTTAATATATAACATTTCGATCAAATTGTCTTGCGCCTGTTTGGCGTAGTTTTTTTTTTTTTTTTTTTTATACCACGACGGTGGCAAACAAGCATACGGCCCGCCTGATGGTAAGCGGTTACCGCAGCCTATGAACGCCTGCGGCACCAGGGGCATCACATGCGCGTTGCCGACCCTTTAAAGACCTATTTACCCCCTTCTTGAAGAGCCCCATACTGTAGTTTCCAGGGAAAACCTCGGCAGGGAGCTCATTCCATAACGGGATTGTTCGCGGGAGAAAATTTCTCTGAAACCGCACTGTGCGCGACCATTTAGGTTCCAATGTATGTGGATGAGCTCCCTGACGATGGCGAGCGGTGCGATGGTAGAAAGTGGCAATTCTTCAGAACACAGCTCATTGTAGAGACGATAGAACACACACAAGGAGGCAAAGTCTCTCCTAAGACTTAGTGGCTCGATACCGTCTGTGAAATCAGGATCGTCGACTATTCTCACAGCACGTCTCTGAACTGAATCGAAAGGCTCAAGCTGGTACTTCGGTGCTCCCGCCCAGAGATGACAGCAATACTCCATGTGAGGTCGAACTTGTGTTTTGTAAAGTAGTAGCCTTTCCGCCGGTGTGAAGTATCGCTTCGCTCTATTCAGAACACCAAACTTTTTTGATGCCAGCTTGTCCTTCTCTTCCAAATGAGCTCGAAATTGGACGTCAATGGAGATGTCGACACCGAGGATTCCAATACTCTGTGAGATGGTAAGGGGTGTATTCTGGAATTGTGCAACCACAGTGAACGGGGTTTTCTTAGCGGTAAACGCACAGACTTGTGTCTTAGAGGGGTTAAATTGGACCAAGTTATCCCGACCCCAATCGGAGACTCTGTGTAAGGTGCTCTCGATTTGAGACACAAGTTGTTCGCGACTTTCTACTACAACGGTACGAGGGATGTTAGCTCGGCCCGTGTAATACGTATCTCCAGTACTGTCGTCCGCATAACAATGGATACCATCCGTGGACAGCATATCATTGATATGCAGCAAGAACAGCGTTGGAGATAGCACGGAGCCTTGCGGGACACCAGCGTTTATGTCCATGCTTTCGGAACAGCTACCGTCGACGACAGCTTTTATGCGTCTGCCGGACAAAAAGCTAGCCACCCACTTGCACAAACCCTCGGGCAGGCCGTAGGATAATAACTTCGATAGAAGACCCCTGTGCCAGACCCGATCGAACGCCTTTGCTATATCCAGGCTAACTGCCAAAGCCTCACCTTGACTCTCAATGGCTGAAGCCCACCGGTGAGTGAGATACACTAGAAGATCACCAGTCGAGCGACCGTGGCGGAAACCATACTGGCAGTCGCTGATCAAGTAGTTCGGCGTGGTGGGCTTCGAAGTTTGCGCATTCTTGCGAGCATTTTCTGCGTCCTTATTACTTTGCTCGGCGCTAAGCTTGCCCTATTTGTAGCCTTTATAAACCGAATTTGCTATCTTAGAAGTCGCTCCGCTTTTTCTGTAGACGTCAGATCATTCGGCACGCTTATATGTGGTGGGATCTACCTCTGATTCATCAACGGCGTCTGGTATATCGTTCAATTGTTTGAAATTGAGTACCGCGTTACCAGGAATGCATCCACCTTCACAGTTGCATCCGAACAGGTCACATTTTCCTCTGCTACAGACCATTCCCGGGTGAACGCGTCCGTCGTAACACACATTTGCTTCGCAGATTCGCTGGTTCACACCGACAAGTTCTTTCTCAATGTTGTCAGCCGTTTGAGACTGAGGTTGGAACGGCGAACAGTCATCTGCGACCCATTGTATGGTCGTTGGGTAACAACATTCTCCTCGGACAGTTCCGCTGCCAATCGTCAGGGTGACAATGAGCGTCAATACCAGTGTTGCACTTCGCATGATGAAGGAGTGATTGGAGCTGGAACGATTGGTGTCTATAAGAGCGGCAGCTATCGAAGGTCGCACCGCCGATAACCCTGTTATCTTTTCGAATATATTGTAAATATACTATAAAAGATGCTCACATTTAAACTCGTTTCAAACGCCTACCTTCGTGTGTGTGTGTTCAAATAATCTTTCAGCCTTGCATTGTGTGGTGACGAGTCAGTCAATTTGTGCGACGATCATTTCAAAGCGATCACAAATGTTCTAGTGGACAGTAACAAGTTGATTAAAAATATTCATAAAAATAATTAAATAACCTTAGAAATATTAGCAGCCACGAGGCACAATACAGCATCACTATCTGATATCTCTTAAAGTACCAATAGACAATAACCGCTTAGTTAAAGTGTCACGGAACCAAGGTCCAAGGTCCAAACCAAGGTTTTAGCAACCTGTGAATGTCATTCAGTTGCATCGTGTTACATTATCCGTATTTCGGGATAAACCCGCACGGTTTTACCCAGCAGCAGGTAAGATTTTGTTTATGTTTAGGTTCATCAACGTCTCTTTATACTTACTTTCATTAAGCCTTTAATGTTTACATTTGGATATTTACAAACAAACGTGATGTCAATTTAACTGCCTCGGTGGTGCAGCGGTAATGAATACGACTGCTATGCTTGAGGTCTCGGGTTCGATTCCCGGGTCGGACGAAATGTTTGTATGATCTGCAATTATTTGTTTCGAAGTTTGGGTGTTTTATATGTATAATATGTATGTTTTTGCAAAAAAAAAGTATATAAATATTGTATCAGTAAGTTTAGTTATCATAGCACAAGCTCTGCTTAGTTTGAAACTAGATGATGTTGCTGTTTAATGTCTGAAATATTTATTTATTATTATTATTTATTTATTTAATTTAAATAATTCGGTAGGCAACGCTGCTGGTGTAAAGGGGCCGGGCTATGTGCTATGGTGCTAGTGTAGTAGCGTTGCCTCACTGCATTCACAATTGTATACTTGGGCCCAGACGGGAATCGAACCTGTGACTTGCCACAATATTATACAGGGTAAGCCAAGAATTTGTTAATATTTGAATCTAACATCCCGCGCAAACAAAAGTAGCGCGGGACGCGGGGAGAGATCTGACAAGTAGCTCGTTTCTCGGAAATTTTGTCGCAATAGATCGCTTTATGAGGTCGCAGCGAGCTTGCTGTGTAAAACAATTTTATTTAAACAACAGTTCACTTATTACTATAAGACACGTATTTCAGGTTGGATACGATTTACACTTGCTCTTTTAATGAAGAAATAGGTGAAGAAATGTGAAGCAAACAGGAGGCCCACAGACTTCTCTTACCGAAGAGAACGTGCAGCAAGTTGCCGCTTCTGTTCGACGTAATCCAGATTTATCGATGCGCAAGCGTTCGGCCATATTAGGATTATCCCGCACATCATGACACCGTATTTTGAAATTACATTTGAAATTACATCCATGTAAGATCCAAATAGTGCAGAAACTAAAACCTAATGATTTAAATTTGCACAAGTCGTATGCCGAAACAACGTTCAGTGATTTTGACATCTTTTTTTCAGACGCAGCCCATTTTTACCTCAACGGAGCAGTGAAAATTCCAAAGCTAAACACGAAAGGTCACTTCATTCTTCCAAAGTAATTGTATGGGGTGCAATTTCAGCAAAAGAAATCTATTGATCCTATTTCTTTGAACATTCTCACGGCCGTTCAGTTACTTCAGTTACTGCTGAATATGTGAAAATATTACGGGAGTTCTTGGGAGTGATGCTACTGGAATTTGCTGATTACGATTGTAATACATGATTTCAACAAGATAGAGCCACTTGTTACACAACTAATGAGTCCCTGGCGGTATCGGCTCGATATCTTATTTACTCATTGCATAGTGTCTTCGTCTTTAATCTCATCTAATCTAAAAATCTCAATGCATTTCTCGGTCTGTTCTTCTTGCAATAATGCTATTCTTTCTGCTCAAGCACTATTTACTTTCTGTGGGTGGGTATTTTTATTCTCTAATAGACTAATTTTTTTCTCTGCATTTTCTTTGAATGTTAACATCTGTTGAGACTGTTCGGTGTAAAAATCAGTGGTTTCAATTATTATTTTACTTGAAGGCTCTGGACGGCTTCTCTGAGCTAGCTAGTTGGTGACGGCACTGTTTCTGCCGGTGCCATTTGGAAGAGGACATCAACACCAACGGCTAAGCTATTAATCATTGAATCTTGTAAGTTAACTAATCCGCAGGCAATAGTGATAATATCATCAAGTACTTTCACAAGATTGAGGTTTATACAAGCATGTAGCTTTAACAAACTAAATTCCCGTAATCGTCTAATCAATCTTTCCACATGTATTCTTAAACTAGCGATTTGTTTAGTTTCTCTCGTCTCCTGTTTTGATAGTTTTACCCCAGTTTATTTGCTGTCATAGGTGTATCTTGTGTAGTTATTGCATGGGATCCTGGGGTCCAGAGTAAGGCTGCTGTGGATGCAGCAGGAAAAACGCTCAGATGAGAGACTTCATGTTGTGGAACATTTTCTTGCAAAACTGAAAAAAAGAAATATTTTTAGAAAACTTACAGAATAACAACAATTCACTGACACTGACTTTTTTGTATGTGCATGGATTTGACATTCATGAAGAACCAATAAAATATAGTAATTAATTAACCTCCGTAATATAAGTCGTTTCCTGAAGAAATTTTCTACTTGACTCATTCTCAGTTTTTCTTTCATATTTGTATTTTTTTATGAATGACTGTCTTGAGGAAAACAACTAAGAATATGAGGGTAAGAGTTAAGACATGACATGGGTATAATATGCCATTTCTCTGTAAAATAATAATGAACACCGAGTCAATGTGTGATTCAAACAAAATTATTAAAATTAAGTTGACACCTGAACTTTCCGATGAAGAAAGAAGAATTTCTCTATCTGTCCTGTTTTTTATTTCTTTCTGTAATTCTTCAATCAACTCCTTCCTTTGTTTTTTGACAATATATTGCCGTTCTATTGTATCAGCTGTTCTTTTTCTTCTATCTGGTCGACAAGCAAATTTTAAAGGAATGCAGCCTGCTTTCATGCGTATCTGTGACACTGATCCCATCAAGTGATACTGCATATAGTTCTCCATATCATTCGGTAACTGAAATTTAAATAAAAGTATTATGTATTCTGTGATAAAACAGAAAAAAATATGAAAGGTGAAATGTAACCTCAAAGTTTAAATATTGAACAGATTATTGAATTATAACGTAATTATAATGGATTGGAAACTATGTGGAATCTACAAATATAAGTAAATACTTACGTCAAAGTGATCTTCACAGAAATAAAGTTGAGTATTAGTTAAGATACTAGGAATATTTCTTTTATATCACGTCTTGCAAGTTTAAGCCACTTATTTCGTATTGTTTTGTCATAGGGAATGAATATAAATAACTTATCCGGGCCTTTTATAGTTGTATTAATACACAGAGGCACTGCACAACACCTATACGGACTCTCGAATATCTCGAACTCATATTTTAGAACTTTTAAAACAAACAATGCAAAATTAATACTGTAGCCGTCAATATTTACATTGAACGGAACGCCACAAGCCACGCCATTGACAGATTGAAGAGTTTTGGCGGCAATGAAAATACTTTTAAAGTTAAATATATTTTCTTTAATATTGATTCCTCATATTAAGCTGAAATTTGATATACATTGTGTATAATATTTATTTCTGAATCTGAAAAACCAGTTATTCAAAATTTGTCATCGTGCCTATTACAATACGTGTAGGATAATTACATAAAGGTTCCAAAATTACAACTTATTATAGTAAGTTCCTTTACATGTCTTGTAATTTTACTCGAATTTTATTATGTTTTGTATTACTATACGTTGATTTGGAATTTTTCTCATATTTGTTTTGTAAAACAATTGTAATTTTACAAAAAAATTTAAAAGTGGGTGACGCTGCTGCCGAAAATTCAAGACTAGAACGATCCAGATGCGTTGAGGGACGAGAGACATATAAGAAATCCTATCACTGTAAACAAAAGAAAATTTTACTGAGTCAATATATAGGTTATGTGAATTTCCAAAAGTATAAATATTCAAAGACAGTATATAATAGCTACGGATGTTGTAATAAAACGTTTTTGTCACAGTTCAAGGTCGATTTGAGCAGAAAAGCTTTAGGTCGCTTGCCAATAGCATTATTGAACATTCTCAGGTATATTACATTGGCTGCACTCTTAGGTGGGGATGAAACTTAGTGTCGGTCTTAACTTTCGAATTTAATACCGACACTAACTAATACAAACGGGAGGGCAGTTGATTAATTAATTTCTACGGGTACCCTCATTAGAATACTTTATTTAAGTCAGCGACGTTGCGGTTGTCCTGCCAGTCTTGAATACATATTTCAGTGGTTAACAGTGACATCGTGCTATTAAAATGGCTTCATACCAGTCAGGTAAAATATAATTATTTATTTATATTAACATATAATAAATCCACGTAGGTTTTTTTTTACAAACAACTCACGTATTTAAAATATATCAAGTGTCATGGAGGATAGTACAAACGATACAAATAATGCCCGTTTATGGATCATTCAAGATTTTATCCCAATTTACGACACTGAGCGTAGTTGAAACGGTGAGGTAGCTGTGGTATACCTCACAACTCTTCGGAAGCCAAGATAAACTTAAAGATGCCGACGCAACCTTTAGTATTAGCAATCTTCGGGAGTCCGTTAGTTTTTCTTCTTCACCAATAAGAACAGCAATAACTACTATATCGATACGTTGTCATTTCTAAGCAAACCTCTGGATACTTGAGAACTCTTCGCCATTTCTAAGCACAACTCGACAATCATTATTAGCCAGCGCTTGCACTTATATATAGCGAAGGTTCCGTAGCCGCGCCATCCGTGTAGTGATACTTATATAATTATTTAGTAGTTCCGTGGTGATTTATGGGTCCCTCGTCTTCGACTTGACCGACCTATCGGAGTCGTGGCTTTCCTGGCTTGAATTTCGACTGACAACAGATATTGTGTGGTGAGCGTGGTAATTTGTTTTGTGTCTGGGCGTACTTTATCAATGATATACGTGTATTTAGAAATATATCATTGTTCATCAGCAGTCTGATTACCGTAGCCCAAGTTCTGCCTAGTTTGAGATGTGACGTCCATTTGTGAGAGATGTTGAAAGCATATTTTTATAAAAATATATTCAAGTAAGTTTAGCAGAAGTCTGGTTACCGTAGTACAGATGCCCTAAGTTATTATCTAGTTGTACCCTCCTGCCACGCTTCGTTATCACTCATTATACTTGCATTTATAACTAATGAAGGCCAAAATTGACGCGAAAAACAGACAAAGAAAATAAGTACATAACAACTCCCTTCACATATTGTCAAAATTTGATCTAAATTAGTGCAGGACTTTTTCAGTTATAGTACACAAACCAACTTCTCATTTTTATATAATAGACTGGCTTTTCCTGCGGCTCGACCCGCGTGTATGTCGGTTACCGCCGTAAATAGTAGCCTGTACGTTACTCTTATTTATAAGCTAATTACTAGAAAGCTTATAATCCATTTAGTAGTTTTTACTTGAAGCAGTAACAATTTTATTCACATTTAAATATGGGGAATCGCAGGTAGGTAAAAATATCTTAGATGTTTGCAACGAAGGCTCTTTTTACTACGATTATCGTACTTATAGCAAAAAAATATATGAGGAAACCAAAATAAATACACAAAATATTCAACAGAAATATATACAAGTTTATCTTTTATAACAAACTATGTTAGCCAAAATTTGCAACTGAAAAACCAAGCCATCTGGTAGCTCGTCCATCTACAACGAACTATGGTATAAATAATATTGAATTTGAAGAAGTCAGCATATGCAATAAATTATCTTTAAATATATAAAAACTACTGCAACACTAAGTTTAGAAAATTATTGAAGAATCATATAATATATCTGTTAATTAGTACATTTTACTATTCTTAAAACATTTACCATAAAACAAAGAAAACGAAAATATATAAAAAAGATATATCTGTATATTTGCACCCATACAAACGGAAAGTTGAATTAGGAAATTAATAAAAAAAAAGAAAAAAAATGTGATGTAAACACACACATAGAAATAAAAAATCTAAGTGTATACGTACATTCGTATGGTAAGTCATACGATTGTCACATTTGGTTAAACAATTATCGTACAGCTTTGGTTCAGTTGTATAGGGGCCTCGCGTCTACGCTTTGTTGGAGTAAGTTCATATTCTTGTTCAAATTTGAGGGTGGGCCACGAATGATTTAACATTTGAAAATATTATAAAAAGAACCATTTGATGTAGTATAAAAATTGTTTATTTATAAGAAATCTAATTAGATGGAATTAACTTTTAAAAAAATTACATCTTCTAAATCATAACCGTTTCGATGTTTGCGCTCTTCTAAGTGAGCACCAATATTTTCGAATACTCGTCGGCAAAGAGACCGTGAGAGATCGCCGACATCTCTTTGCTGATTTCATCTTCTAGTTGACGTAGTGTATTCGGTATATTGATGTAGACATGATTCTTCAAATAATCCCATAAACAAAAGTCTGCTGGAGATAGATCTAAACTTCTGGGTGGCCATAGAATGTCGCCTCGTCTGGAAATCAGCTTTTCCGGAAACATGTCTTTGACCACTCACACAGGGACTCATTAGATGTGTGATAAGCGGCTTCATCTTGTTGAAGCCATGTGTTACGATTGTAGGCAGCAAATTCCAGTAGCATCGGCTCCAAGAATTCCCATAACTTGTTTGCGCGCGATGTTGTATTCAAACCGTGGTTTTGACCTTAAGTGACGGATTTTAACAAATGAGGTGTCGCCGGACGCGTCTCGACGAGTTCTATCTAAATATGTAACAATATTGAACGTAGGCGGGGACATTGACGAAATATACGCGAAAGAACTTGAAAAGTGACACTTCTTTTTATGCACAATTACGAAGATAATGAAAAATTTTAGTAAAACTACAATACGAAACACCAAAAACTATGTCACCACATAGGTGACTCTCTTGCCAAAACTGTAAGACAAAAACGAACCGGATAGGTTGAGAAACGAGGGAGATATGTGAGTTATAATCATACAACATTTTCACTTTGACGGTACATACAAGTTGAGAGTTTTCACACTGAAAATCTTACATGCTCAAAACGGTGTATAAAAGCGACTGTTGTTGTTAAAAAACATAGTTCTCACTGTTCCACATCGATTTGAGGCGAAAGGCGTTAGTTCGATTTTCAACAATAATTACTCTGGATCGTGCCCTCGAGTAGGCATAAAAACCACCAGTGTCAGGCTTATTTTTCGAGTTTCTATGTGACGATTTTTAACAGATGAGGTATCGCCAGACGCGTCTTGATGAGTTCTATATAAATATGTAACAATATTGAACGTAGGCGGGGACATTGACGAAATATACGCGAAAGAACTTGAAAAGTGACACTTCTTTTTATGCACAATTACGAAGATAATGAAAAATTTTAGTTAAACTACAATACGAAACACCAAAAACTATATGTCACCACATAGGTGCCTCTCTTATTGAAATTGTAAGATTAAAACGAATGGGATATGTTGATAAACGAGGAAGATAGGTGAATTACAATGAAAAAAAACTTGAAATTCAATGTGATCGTTTCCAGGACTTTGAAACCTGCGTGTTGAGTGGGGATCGAGAGTGTCGTTACAGTGAAGGAGAGACTCGCGAAGATGTCGGTGCCCGTCGCTTACTAACGCTATTCTTCTGTGGACACGAGCCTCAATGCACGTGAGTATTGAGAAAACTTTTTTCAAATGTAATTCATTCAGCAAACCCGAATAAAGCAGTGATTGTATTCAGCTATCGTCGCTAGAAATTAAAACTTAAATATTTCACTACACGGGTGACGTAGGTAGTGTTTCAAGCGCATCTCTATAAGCCCTATTTATATATGTAACAATCTTGAACGTAGGCGGGGACATTGACGAAATATACGCGAAAGAAGTTGAAAAATGACCCTTTTTTTATGCACTATTACGAATATAATGAAAAATTTTAGTAAATCTACAATACAAAAAACCAAACACTATATGTCATCACGTAGGTGACTCTCTTGCCGAAACTGTAAGACTAAAACGAACCGGATACGTTGAGAAACGAGGGAGATATGTGAGTCATAATCATCATTTTTACTTTGACAATACACACAAGTTTAGAGATTTTACACTGAAAATCTTACATGCTCAAAACAGTTTATAAAAGCGACCGTTGTTGTTAAAAAACATAGTTCTCACTGCTCCACATCGATTTGAGGCGAAAGGCGTTAGTTCGATTTTCAACAATAGTTACTCTGGACCGTGCCCTCGAGTAGGCATAAAAACCACCAGTTTCGGGCTTATTTTCGAGTTTCTATGTGACGGATTTTAACAAATGTTAACAAACACAAACAATCATTATATAGAAAAGAAGGAGAAGAAAAACAGGAAGGGAAAAAATACGAGAGCGGACGACTTCTCTTCCAACGAGGAGGAAGTATTGGTTGGAGCGCCTATCTCGGTGGGGCTCCCAGAAGTCATAATGGCTGCTGGGAGCCGAAGAACATCGGAACGGTTGCGTTCCAAATCCACCGCGGGCAGTAACTCCAGTACAAGGACAGATGCACTGGACATAATGGAGACGGAGCTGTGTGACAGCAGGAAACGCGGACGCTCCAGGGACGAGGAGAGTGACACGTCCCAGGAGATGTTGCCTCCCAAAATCACCAGCAGCCGTAGAGGGAGATCACGAACCCCGATCTCGATCCCGTCAGGCTCCGTCTTTTGTAAGGCGGAAGCCTATAGGCGAGTTAGGGCGGACGGTGAAGCACTAGCGGAGGAGGAGATTGCTGGTCTCCTGCTGAAAGTCAGGGAGCCGATGGTGGGGGACTCAGTTCCCCAGACACCATCCTCCATGCAGGAGATAGCAAACGCGGCGGTGGCCATTATTCACAAAGTGGCCACCAAGTCGAGTAACCTTAAGGGCTCCTTTGTGAGAGCCCTCAAGGACTCCTCTTCCGCAATTGCGGGGGTCGTGGAGACCCTCATCGGAGACGTGGCTCGTCTCCAGGCAGCCAACGACCACCTGACGGGGCAAGTGGCTGAGCTTAGCGCTCAGTTCGCCCAATTCCGGGCGCATCGTCCGGCAGAGGATCCGGCCTCGTCCCCGTCTCAGCCTACTCCGTCTCCCAATGTTGGTACCATCGCTGACGCCCAAATGCGCCAAATCACAGACGCTGTGTGGCGCATGATGGACGGCCGTCTCGCTGGCCTAGAGGCAAGACTGCCTCCTGCCCCTATTGTCCGGCCGCCGCTTGGGGCCCATAGGCCAAAGGTCACATCAGCACCAACATCTCTGCCCGTTGTGGGCGGTCGTGTGTCCTATGCGGCGGCGGCGTCAGTGTCGACTACTCCTGTGGCCACTCCGAGGGCACGACAGGCGGCCAAGGTAATAACCAAGACGGCTGCACCGAAGTCTGGGCCCAAAAAAGTGGTAAAGGCTGGAGCGGAATATCCTCCGCTCCCCACTCCAACGAGTGTACCTGGCACCACTACATCTGCCCCCTCCACATCTGCCCCATCCAAAGATGGTTGGCAGGTAGTCGGCGGGGTTAAGTCCCGAAAGCGGGGTAAAAAAGCAGCTCAAAAAGCAGCCTCTACCCCGCAGTCGCCGTTGGTTGCGGTGGCTACCGCGAAAAAGCCGCGCAAGCTGCAGGTGCCTAAAAGCGCGGCTGTGGTGGTCACCGTAACACCGGAGGCGGCTAGTGGCGGGCTGTCCTATGCGGCCTTATTTAAGAAGGCCCGGGATAGTCTCGCCACTGATTTCGGGACTGAAGGGGTCAGATTGCGCCTTGCCCAGACGGGAGCTCGAGTCCTCGAGTTCCCCGGGGCTGAAGGTGCAAAGACGGCGGACAGGTTCGCCGAGAAACTGAGAGGAATTTTTGCAGCCACGGATGGTGTGAAGATCGCCAGGCCTGTCAAGTGCGCAGAGTTGCGCATTTCGGGCCTGGATGACTCCGTAACGACCGAGGATGTCCGCGTTGCAATTAGCGAGAAGACGGGCTGCAACGCGGACAACATCAGGGTCGGCACCATCCGCCCCGGTCCTGGAGGGCTTGGCGCAGTGTGGATCAGCTGTCCGGTAGCGTCGGCTAAAGTTTTGGGCGACGCAGGCAGGATCCTCGTCGGTTTTATGAATGCCAGAGTCACTGTTCTGGCGGCAAGACCGATGAGGTGCTTCAAATGCCTAGCATCCGGACACACACGCGCCAAGTGCGTGAGTTGTTTTGACTGCAGTGGACTATGCTTCCGCTGCGGTCGACCGGGGCACAAGGCGGCAGAGTGCTCTGCCGCCCCTCACTGCCCAGCTTGTGCGGCGGGTAACAAGCCCGCTAATCATCAGATTGGGCAGGGGGGCTGCAAACCTCCTCGTGATTCTCGGCGAACGTTGGGGGCTAGCCAGTCGGCCCAGGCTGCCTCCGATGCCGTTCGCACGTCGACATCGTCGCCCATGGAGGAGGCTGTAGAGACAGTCCAGTAATGGACCAAGTCTCCAGCCTCCTGGTCCAGACGAACCTGAACCACTGTGCTGCGGCGCAGGACCTTTTCCTGCAAACTATGGCACAGTGGTCGATCGGTGTTGCCGTAGCCGCGGAGCCCTATTATGTTCCTCCCCGTCCAAACTGGTTGGGTGACCGGGACTGTTCCGTGGCAGTCGTCGGCTCTACGGCGGCTCATTCCCCGCCCTTGTCGCTAAGAGACAAGGGCACTGGATATGTTGCTGCCGAGTGGGGGGGGATCACTGTATATGGTGTATACTTCTCCCCCAACCGGAGTTTGAACGACTTCGAGGTTTTCCTTAACAACTTGGAAACCTCGATGCGGCGTCTAACGTCTGGGCACGTCTTAGTGCTGGGGGACTTCAACGCAAAGTCCATTGCGTGGGGTTCCCCCAGGACGGACGCCAGGGGCGAGGCCGTAGAGGAGTGGGCGGCCTCGGTGGGCCTCTGTTTACTGAACAGGGGCTCCACCAACATGTGCGTGCGACAGCAGGGAGGGTCGATAGTGGACCTTTCGTTCGCTACCCCTGCCCTCGCCGCACGAGTAAGGAACTGGTGTGTCCTGGAAGAGGTTGAGACGCTCTCGGATCACCTCTACATTCGATTCGAGCTCTCCCGGACCCAGGACTCCAGTAGGGGTCACGCGGCGCGGCGTTCTTCTCGCTTGCCGCGGTGGGCTGTAGCCAAACTGAATAGGGACCTACTAGAGGAGGCAGCCATTATTTACTCCTGGCTGTCTCCGCAGGCTCCGACCGAGGAGGTCGACCTGGGGGCTGGTCGTTTCCGCGATGCGATTACGCAGATTTGCGATGCGGCCATGCCCCGCATCCGAGGTTGTCGGCCTCCACGGAAGGAGGTTTACTGGTGGTCCCAGGAGTTGGCGGACCTCCGCGCGGCCTGTACTCGTGCCCGGAGGTCCTACACCCGTAGTCGGCGGCGACACCGCGTAGACGGCGAGGAGGACCAGCTTCATGAGGAGTACCGAGAGGCGCGGAAAACTCTGAAGCTGGCCATTAGCCGCGCCAAAGAAGTGAAGAGGAAGGAGATGCTGGAGGGTCTCGATCGTGACCCCTGGGGTCGCCCTTATCGTGCGGTGCGACAAAAGCTCCGCACGTCGGGCCCCCCCCTTACAGAGACACTCCAGCCCACCTTCCTGCGGGAAGTGGTCGAGGGTCTTTTCCCGCAGCGGGCGGAGCACACACCCCCGTCGATGGCCTTCATGGTCGAAGACGACGGGGGACGGAACGAGGATAATGTTCCGCCCGTCAGGGAATCGGAGATAGGGGCGGTCGTTCTACGGATTCGCTCTAAGAACACCGCCCCTGGGCCAGACGGGATACCTGCCCGTGTGCTGGCCCGTGCCCTCGAACACATGTCGGACCGCCTCAGGGAGATCTTGGACGCTAGCTTGTCGTCCGGACGCTTCCCTGAGTGCTGGAAAAGCGGGAAGCTGGTCCTATTAAGGAAGCCGGGACGGTCTGCCGATTCGGTGGCGGCCTATAGGCCCATTGTGCTGCTGGACGAGGCAGGTAAACTGTTTGAGAGGATACTCTCTGCCCGCATCGTCCGGCACCTCTGCGAGGTGGGCCCCGATCTGTCGGACGCCCAATTTGGTTTTCGGGCGGGGCGTTCGACGGTCGATGCTGTGCTGCGCCTGAGGGCCGTTACCGAAGAGGCAGTGAGCTGTGGCGGCGTGCTGTTGGCGGTGTCGTTGGACATCGCCAACGCATTTAATAGTCTGCCATTTAGTTGCATCAGGGAAGCACTCCACTACCACGGGGTGCCAGAGTACCTGAGGCGACTTGTGGCAGACTATCTTGAGGAGCGTACCGTCGTGTACGAGGACCGAGATGGTATTCTGAGGCGGCGGCCCATGTCGTGCGGTGTTCCTCGGACCACTCCTGTGGAATATGGGATACGACTGGGCCCTTCGAGGTCGTCTTCCCCCCGGGCTGGGCGTAATTTGTTACGCCGATGACACATTGGTCACGGCCCGGGGGGCGAACTTTCAGGAGGCGGCGCGCCTGGCCACCGTGGGAGTCTCTTTGGTGGTCGGGCGCATTGAGGCGCTGGGTTTACGGGTGGCCCTAGATAAGACGGAAGCCCTTTTGTTTCATGGGCCCCGTCGTGGTCCACCCCCCGGTGCCTCTATCGTAGTCAATTCGGTCCTCGTACCGATTAAGGCCCAGATGAAGTATCTGGGCCTGATCCTCGACGGCAGATGGCTCTTCGACGAGCACTTCCGACAGCTTACTCCAAAGCTGGTCGGCGCTGCTTCTGCTCTTGGGCGACTTTTGCCCAATTTGGGTGGAGCCAGCGTCGCGACGAGACGGCTATACACGGGGGTTGTTCGGTCAATGGCACTGTATGGTGCACCGGTGTGGGCGGCGGCTCTGACCGCCCAGAATAGGGCTCGCCTCTGGCGCCCTCAGAGGATATTGGCGGTTAGAGCCATACGCGGTTACCGCACCGTATCGACGGAGGCGGCATGCGCGTTGGCCGGAACTCCCCCGTGGGATTTGGAGGCGGAGGTGCTCGCCGAAGTTTATCGGCGAACGGCAGACTTTCGGGTGGGTAGGGGCATTCGGCCTCCGCCCGAAGAGATACGCGAGTGGCGAGAGGCCGCTCGTCGAGCCACGATGGCTCGTTGGTCGTCCCGGCTGGAGGCTCCACGTGCTGGCTTTGCCGCCGTGGAGGCTCTCCAGCCGGTCATCGCCGAGTGGGCAGGGCGGCAGCACGGGACCCTTTCCTTCCGACTGACGCAGATTCTTTCCGGGCACGGTTGCTTCGGGAAGTATCTCCACTCGGTCGCCAGGAGGGAATTGAGTCCCGCCTGTCACCACTGCGACTGCAGTGAGGACTCGGCTCAGCACACGCTGGCGGTTTGTTCCGCCTGGGCGGCGCAGCGTGGGGTCCTCACTGCAGTTATTGGAGGAGATCTCTCGCTACCGGCCGTAATACGCTCCATGGTCGGTAGCGACAGTTGTTTTACCGCGGTCGCAACCTTCTGCGAAGACGTAATTTCGCGGAAGGAGGCGGCGGAGAAGGCCCGGGAGGACAATATCCACTCGGACCCAATTCGCCGCCGGCGAGCCGGGCGGCGGAGGCGCGCATACCAGCGCCTCATGCCACCTTGAGTGTGGCCGCGGGTGGACGGGACGGGTTTTCCCCTCCATCCGCTACAATGGCCAGCCGCGAGGAGGCGACGTCCGCGTGTGCCGTACGTCGCCTAAAATAGAGAGTTTACCCACAGATGGTGCCTGCATTAGCGGGCAGGCGCTGGGAGGGATCTGGATGTCGTAATAACAGCTGTTCCCGGTCCCTCCTATGTCAGGCGCAGAGTGGCACACCGTGTGGTTTTAGTCGGTCCGATTCCGACACACCGCCCCGCCGTAAACCCCGGTGGGGTGACGGCCCGAGGGAGTTTCCACACGTTAAAAAAAAAAAAAAGGTTAGGTTAGGTTAGGTTAGGTTAGGTTAGGTTAGGTTAGGTTAGGTTTTTTTTTTTTTTTTTTTTTTTTAAAGGCACCCGCCATCGCAGGGTGTTGCAGCCTCCTGTGACTCATGTAAGTGTCACAGATTGTTTTAAACTAGTATATGTTTTACTACTACTACTACTAGTACACTAAGGTTAGCTAGCTGTACAATATTTTCACATGCCGTCCTCGAACATTCTAGACCAGCCTGTGCTTACTCTATCCCTACGTTACAATTTACTACGGCTCTAGTTACATCTACTTTAGACCCACTTACTACCTTATGCTAGTGTTCCTAATTCTACATGCTTTTACTTAATCTAAGCTACTATGTATAGTTGGTTACTTATTCTAATTACAGATATTCTTATTTACTATATGCTTTTTCTTTGATATTTATTATATATTACTATTATATATAAACTATCAAATTGCTTATGCTGCCTTATTTCTATTATTTACTATTTTAACAATTTCTTCACAATATTCTATAAAACTACGATTTTTGTTCTTATCTGCTAATATTTTGCTCAGATTTTCTGTGCACATCTTTGTACTTATTAAGTGCTCGAGGTCGTATCGAGTTTTTGCGTGAATTGGACACTCGAGTAGTAAGTGGAGCACACTCTCTTCTTTGTCAGGCTCACAAACGCAAAATGGGGTGTCCCTACATCTAAACCTATGGAGGTATTGGGCAAATCCTCCATGCCCTGTGAGCACCTGAGCCAATCCTGGTGTTATGGTTATCCGCCGGATGGTGTGATATGCGTTCACCGCATCAGGAAGAAACACTTTCGTGACGGAGGCGGTTTCGCCTGACTGGAACCTCTTGTTCCATTCGTCCAGGGTATCCTCACGGATACACCTTTTGACGAATGAGATCGGGCAGCGATCGTAGTCAGGCAACCTCCGGCACGAAAGTGCTGCCTCCTTTGCCAGATGGTCAGCGCGTTCGTTTCCCAGGAGACCTGCGTGAGCTTTGATGTAAAACAATGCAACAGCTTTGTTCTGACCAATAGCCACTCGCAGGTTTTCGCGCGTCTTAATGGCTAGGGGATGAAGTGCTTCGTGGTTGGTAACGGTCTCTAGTGCGGATCTGGAGTCACTGTAGATGCCGTAAGTGCATTCGTTACGCTTCAGTACCTCACTCGTGGCTCGACATATGGCAAGGAGTTCCGCCTGGTACACCGTGCAGTACGCGGATAGACTGAGCTTAACGGTTTTTATCTCGGCCTCGCCGTTCCAGATGGAAAGCGCCGCTCCGACTTTGCCGTCAAGCTTGCTGCCGTCGGCGTATATTCGCACCGCCTGCACGTTGTTTTCGTGAACATGAGCTTGAGTCATCAAGCTAGCGAAACTCAGTGCCATATGTGTCGCCGGGTGAGACACCTCCGCGAACCCCACTACTCGTTCTACCTCCCTATCTCCCATCACTAGCCGAGACGACCCTTTCCTGGCCTCATACAGAGCGGCTGCTTCTTGTACTCTGAGGTCGAGAGGCAGTATCCCGGCCAGTATCAACGCCGAGTTTAATGAAACCGTACGGTATGCTCTGCATAATTTTTGAGCGAAGCCTCTTTGCACCGCGTTCAAGGCTTTCTGTACCCCGACTTTTTTGGCTGCAGGTGCCCACACGCCCGCACCATAGGTGATGATGGGTTCTACGGCGGCGAAATAGATACACCTGATAATTTCAGGGTGTAGACCCCAGCTGACCTTGGCGGCACGCGAAAGCTGTTTGTAGATGTTTGTTGCCTTTCTACACACGTTTGCAACATGTGTGTTGAAGGTCAGCTTCTCGTCTATGGTGAGACCCAAAATCCTAACCTCCCTTGACATGCCAATGCGGATCCCTCCCATGCTCAGTTGTGGGATGTCGTATTTTAATTTCCGCGTTAGTAGCATTGCGCACGTTTTGTGCGGTGCGAATTTTAACTTGTTCTGAGCTCCCCACTCTTGAACGTACGAGAGAGCCGCACTCGCCCGCCCCGAGATGTCAAGGGCCGTATCCCCGGTAAAAATAAGGACCACGTCGTCTGCGTAAGCCTGACAGTACACCTCTCTTCGTTCCAATTCGTGTAGTAGTGGGTCAAGGAGGAGATTCCAGAGCATCGGTCCGCTTATCGATCCTTGGACGCAACCTTTCTGGGTGTTTTTTGTGTGTACCTCCCCAGCGTACCTTAAGCCGACTCTTCTGTTGTCGAGATAGCTGTTCAGTAGCCTCCTTATGTTGACCGGACACTTTTCCTCAGCCAGTCTGACTTTTATAGCCGGCCACCATGCGCTATCGAAGGCCCCCTCTATATCCAGTGATACTAGGACTACGAGCTTTTTCAGCTCAATATTTGCCCTGATGTGGTTCACTAGATTATATAAGGCGTCTTCGGTGCTCCTCTGGGGCATAAAGCCGTACTGGCGAGTACTGATCCTCGGTACTAGGTGCCACCTGATCCTTGCTACTACCATCTTTTCCAGGATCTTCCCCAAGACTGGTAGCAGACCAATAGGTCTATAGGCCTTGGGGTTCTGGTAATCTTCCTTGCCCGGTTTTCTCAGTACCACTACTGTGGCTTCCTTCCAGATGTCCGGGAAGTAGCCTATCTCTAGGCATTTGTTATACAGGGCAAGGTACACATCCGGATCCTGGGCGACTGCTCGACAACAGATGTCCGCTGTGAAGCCGTCCGCCCCTGGAGCCTTTTTCGGGTTAAGGCTCACCATCGCGGTCCTTAGCTCGTTCTTAGTAAACAGCGGATCAATGAGGTCATCATGACCCGGGGCGTTTATCTCTCGTGCTATTTCTCTTATTTGGCGATGGTGTTCACTATCCGTCTCTGCGGCATCTTCGGGGAAAAAAGTTGCGGCTAGTAAGGCAGCTGACTCCTTTGGGTTTTGGTACACACCGTCCTTTCTAAGCGGCAGGTCTTCCTGTCGCTTTGCGGTCTTACCGATGACTCTATATATTCCCTCCCACATGCCCTCTCTGTCTTGTCTTTGACAGAACGCCTTCCAGCTCTGTATTTGGGCTTTCTTGGCTTGGCACTCATAATATTCTTTAGCTTGCAGGTATAGACTGACAACTTTATCTTTACGATCTTGTGCTGCTCGTTTAATTCGACGTTTCTTCGTGACCATATCTTTCTTTAAATGTGCAAGTTCGTCTGACCACCATGGTGTTGAGACTTTTGTCTTTGTGGCCTTTTGTGGTATGCTCTCTCTACACGCAGATGTTAATAGGATTGTTAGGGTGTTTACTACGGCATCTAGTTGGATTGGCTCTTTGACTCTGCCTATGGTTTCCAAGGTTACGTCCTCTGAGTGCAATTGTTTAAGTTTTTCATCAAACCTCTCCCAATTGGCCTTTTTTGTGTTATATAGGCGAGTCGTACGCTGAATGCATATCCCTTTCTCCTTTCGTATGTTTAGTTTAAAGATGATGGTATTGTGGTCTGAGCTAGTCAGTCCTTCATCAAGTTGCCAGTCTGTGATTATGGGTATTAGGTTCGTGGAACAAGCTGTGATGTCCACATGGCTGGTGTACCTTCTATTTCCCCGTATAGTATCGAAGGTTGGTGTTTCGCCCCTATTTAATACCTGCAAGTCCGACTCTTCCAGGGTCCCGGACATTTCTTTACCCCTGTGGTCGTTTATGGTGCTTCCCCACCAGGTGTTCTTAGCATTGGCATCGCCTCCAATGAGCAGTTTTTTTAAGCCCACTTTCGCTGCCACTTGTTTGACCTTTTCAAGGTATGGTTCAATGGGCTGATCGGGCTCAAAATAGAATGAGACTACTGCGATTTCCCACGCTTTGGACCGGATCCTCACCACTAAGATGTTGTTTGTAGTGAGTTCTGGGCACTGTATGATGTCGAGATCGGGGTCGAAAACTACCACTGCTGCTTTCACAGTCCCACTTCCATCGTCCTCGCATTGGTATATTCGCGCTCCTCGGTAGCTCTTCATTCTACGGATCCCACCCACATATGGCTCCTGAACTAGGGCGAAAGCTAGCTTTCGTTTGAAAGCCTCTATCATGAGTTCTTGTGTCGCAAGCTCCTTTCGTTGGAGGTTTGCTTGAGCCACTGCATAACTGCTGGTGGAGTTGCCTGCCCATTTTTTGCTGACCAGTTCGACATTAGCAGTACGCTACTCTTGCTCTAGCCAGAGCCTCCCATCTTCTGCGCACGGGGCATTCACTGCTGAAGGCATTATGCTCAGCGCTAGGTGCTTTTGCATGCATACAGTTTATGCATGACGGGGCTACTCCGGCGAGCAAGTCAGCGCATTGTGTTCTTGTGTGAGGTCCCCCACAGTGGCTACATTTTTCTGTTGTGTCTTTACAGAATTTTTTACTGTGTCCGTAGCCCAAACAGCATGTACACTGTACTAGAGGGGATTGATCTTCAACTTTTACCCTCTGGATGTCTATGTGTAGAGCTGTTTTGTTGAGGATCTTGTTGTAAAGTTTTGGTGAAACCTTGATCACCACATGATGTGTGTGGGGATTCCTCGTCTTCTTTTTATACTTGACCACTAGTCTTTGGTCGTCTTTTTCAAGATCGTGGAAGAGCTCGATGTTTTGATTTTTAATCGCCTTGATTATGTCGTCGTCCGAGTTGTATTTCAATACGTCCTTAAGGACGAGCAGCGGGTCCTTGTTTTTGATATCTTCCACGATCAAATTCCCTCCTGAACCGGTCAGCCGTTCCTTGACTTCGTCTCTCTCCTTCTCTGTTCTACAGCCCACTACTACTTTCCGGTCTCTGGCCTTTCTGACACGATCGATCGTCACCCAGCCCTCTTTAGCGTTAACAGCTTGCCGTATCTTACTCAGGACCTCTTCTCCTGTCTCTGTTGCGTCTTTGGACGCAATGACGATAGAGTGGAGAGTTGTCTGCTCTTGAGGTTGCCTTATTATATCCCTCGCTGCTATATTAGCGTAAGTTGGTTTTTTGGGATGTTGTACTTGGTCCTCCAAGGTCCTCTTTAGATCTTCGATTTTTGCTGTATTCTCTTTGATAACCCTGATGTGATCGATCATTATCGATGTCAGATGGCGTTCGTTTTCACTAGGCTGTTCTTGAGTACTTTTTACATGCTCTTTTTCCTGGCCTTTCCCATTCCCCTCTGCTTCTTTTACTAACTCATAGAGTCGTTCAATCGCTGCTGCCACATCAGTTTTGATGTCTGCCCTGATGTTTCTGGACTGGCCAAGAAGCGTCTTGGCCCGAATCAAATTGGCTTTTGCTTCTGCGGTTCGCGTTGCGTACTTGGGCTTAGCAGTCGGCGATTGAACTTGCGGTTCTGCAGATATTCTGCGTGCTGGGACTTTGGTCTCGATTGGGGCCACGGTCTTATTTCGCGATTTGGTAGGGGCACCTGGAGCTACTTTGCTTGGCGACTTTGTAGGTGACGTCGGTTTACCTGCTACCTTCCCGATCTCCCACTCGCCTATGCTGCGTCTCACACTAGATGCCCTAATTGGTGAGTTCGAGGGACCTGCCCTGTCGTCCGTTCGGCTGTCGGTTTTGGGAGACGTGTCCATGGTCCTTTTAGCAGGTGTTCTATGCATGTACATTGTACTAAGTCACAGGATTTGTCAAAAGTTAGTTTAGTGTGTTGTAAAGGTCACACTAAACTGTCAATAATAAAGAAATAAAACAATAAGGATTAGGAAACAAAATCACGATAAAACAGTTCTATCCAGTCTTAACCTAGGTAAATTCGTAAAAATTGTATAGGAGTAAACGCGTCAATAAAGCGGACGGGTAAGTGTCCAACCGTTTAATTCTAAGCGTACCGGTCAAAAAACACGGTACGCAAGAGTAGTTTTGGTTTTTGTTACAAAAATGTGCACAGATATAGTTTGGCTCTACATGCACCATGTAAAGCCCTAGCACAGGTGTATTCTGTATAACGTTGATGCCGGTAATTACAGTGAAAACACTTGAGGCATTCAAATATCTTTAGAGAAGAGTTTTCTCTATGTAGAGCACTTTAGTATTCGTCACCCTCCTGTGTTGGGTCCCTAGCATGTACCCTATGCCCTAAACTACCCGAAACACTACTTCCAGAACCCAAGTTCCAAATGACTCTATATAGAGTCGTTTCAGTGCCGGCACCAGATAGGTCTCGGCGTGGCCAGTTATTTGACACCAAATAGTACACTGATCGGAGCAGAAATGGCTGAGTTATTATAACTCAAAGTTTTGCCTCAAGTTTCGGTTACGTAATTCGAAACCGAAATTGACCCCCCTTAAAAATATAAAAATGTCTAATTTTTTCAGGTTAACGGGTTCAGCTAGCTCAAAAAATAACATCAGCGGTCTCAGATCTCGAGTCGGCCCTCTGGCTTCGGAGTTATAGGTTCTAAAAGTTTAGGGAGATTGAGGTTCAGAGAATTTTCTAGGTCTTGCTTATCCTAAAAATTTTTATAAACCCTTATCCTAAAAATTTTTATAAAAGGCGTACACGAAAATTAATTTATTCAGGCAACAGGGCCTGAAAAAATACTGTCTTAAAGTCCAATATCTTATGACTAATCGCTGCTTAGTTTCTAGTAATTACTTATGCACTAACTAAAACCTAAAAACTTAAAGTCCTTATATCTTCGTTATTTTAACTCCGATTTTGAACGAAGAAGTTTCAGGTTAATTGTCTTATGTTGATCTTTATTTTAAAATAGTTAGTGTAGGGTTGGGGGTGGAATATTCAACCCTTAACAGCCTTAGTCTTATTTTCACTTTCACTGAATGTATTTTGTGCTGTATTTTGAAAGTTTGTGAAGCGATTTGGACAAATTAAACTTTAAAATAATCTGCAGTTTGTACACTTTGAGCAAAAACTTCAAAAAGTTAGGGTCGTCGCTTTAAATTAAAAGTTAGGGCTGTCAAAAGTTTGTAACACTTTGCACTTTAATAAAATTAGAACCACTTAACTTTTTAGTAGTCTTGAAGTGGATTCCTTGTCTCCATGTAGTCCTGCACCAGATTCGCCAGTTAATTTTGTTCTGGAGGTTCGGGATCAGGGACCTCGTGGCCACGCGGTTTTCGGAAAAACCGCTGTAACTTTCCCGAACGTGGCCGGAAAAATATGAGAGGGGTCTCAAAAGGTAGGTACCCCCGAGACGCACCCTTCCACAGTTGAAAAAACAGGGGTCACCGATCTTGATTCGTGGCAATCTAAGTTTTTGTGAAAATTTTGCACAATATTAACCCAGAAAATAGGTTAATGTTCTGGGAAAATCCACAGTTTAACTCCGATTTTCACAGGAACTTCACGCCCATATAGAGCTCGCGAAAACGAAACTTTTGATGTATCGCACTTCACTGTTATGAGAAATTATACCACAACTTGGAATTTTCGAGCGCGGAGCGACTTAAAAACGCTGTTCACGCGGCGGCTTAGCGTGCGGGACTGGTTAGGTTAGGTTAGGTTAGGTTAGGTTAGGTTAGGTTAGGTTAGGTTAGGTTAGGTTAGGTTAGGTTAGGTTAGGTTAGGTTAGGTTAGGTTAGGTTAGGTTAGGTTAGGTTAGGTTAGGTTAGGTTAGGTTAGGTTAGGTTAGGTTAGGTTAGGTTTTTTTTTTTTTTTTTTTTTTTTTTTTTTTTTTTTTTTTTCTGTGTTTTTGACGTTATGTGTTATTGCGTCATTTGGAAATTTTTTGAATTAGTGCTGTGTGTTGTGCGTGCCTTTATTTTCACGCACCTATATTTTTTTTTTTTTTTTTTTTTTTTTTTTTTTTTGAGTACCATGCACTAATAGTAATTGAACATGCAGTTTCATTACAATTTAGTAGATAAGATGCAAAAATTATACAAGATTAATATAGGACTAAAGTTAACTTAAACATTTAATAAAATAAGCTTAAAAATTTAATAGATAAGATGCAAAAATTATACATCATTAATATAGGAGTAAAAGTTAACTACTATTGACTACAATCTTGAGCCGTTTGTTCTGCCCGCAGCTTTCATGACTCGTACTCCGTACCGAAGAAACCGGTCTCTGCTTGCCTCGTGCCTGACGAGCTCCGCCAGGTTGCATGTGCTGAGGTCGATCCCGAGGCTACTCTCACAGTCGTGACGTAGTGACATATATCTGGGACAGTGTCTGATGAGATGTTCGACTGTCTCTATTGTCACGTCGTCACAGATGCACCGCGGGGAATCAGCAAGCTTGAACCGGTGCAGGTATTCTCTGACACCCCCGTGACCAGTAAGCAGTTGGGTCCCGACGTTGGTGTGGTTGCGGGTTCCAAATATCTTGAAGGCTTCTTGCACATCTTCAAGGAAGAGTTGTGTGGTTTTCCCAGTGGGAGACTCTTCGTATCGCAACTGCCACTCCTCAATCGTTGCTCTTCTGATGAGGTACCTGGCTCTGGACAACGGGAAGTCAGTGTACACAGGGGCTCTCTTGTCCTTTAGGGCTCCTTCTTTAGCCAACTCGTCAGCTCTTTCGTTGCCTGGTAATCCCGCATGTGCCTTGATCCACACCCACTGAACATCCCCTCCCTTCTCTTCTAGTTCGGTGAGCTGGTTCTTAATGTGGTTGGTGATTGGATGAAGGGAAGCTGGATCAGCCAGGGTCTCCAGTGCCGATCTTGAGTCACTAAGGATGTACATCTTCTTGTTATTGGAGTCTTTTTTCGCCATCGAGAGAGCTCGGGTGATGGCCACAAGCTCCGCCTGAAATACACTGCAGTGATCGGAGAGTCTGAAGCGGGCGTGCCCGATCTCCTGTCCTCCTCGCCATACTGTGACGCCCCCCCCGACATGACCCTCAATCTTGCTGCCATCCGTATATATGTGGACCCTGTCTGGGTCCAGCTGGTCGAGTTCCTCCAGCGATGACACGCGCAGATGAGTCAACCCCCTTCTGAGAGCGGGATGGGGAAGAGCGAAAGGGCTGAGGCGCCTCTCCATTGTGTAGTCGGGCAGCGCAGACAGGGAGCGCCCCCTCCGAACCTCGTAGAGTTTGAGCTGTTCTTGTGCTCTCAGGTCCAGAGGGAGAATTCCCGACAGAACGGCTGCTGATGTGAAGGAGGTGGTCCGGTGAGCCTTTGCAATCAAGATTGCAAACTGTCTGGTGATTCTGTCCAGCACTACCCGATTGTACTTTTTCTTGGCGACTTCCGCCCAAACACTGGCTGCATACAGGACTGTAGGTTCAACCACAGCCCGGTATATGATGCGGAGCACATTAGAGTTTAGGCCCCATCCCGCCGAGGCCGTTCTCGCGACTCTCTTATAGAGTGCAACCGCTTTGCGATGTGCACCGGCCAAGTGTTCCCTGAAATTGAGCTGACTGTCGATGGTGAGTCCCAAGACTTTTAGGGAGTCTCTGTATTGTAGCTCAGTGCCATTTAAGGTTAGTTGCGGCGCAGTAGCTTTTAGTTTGCGCGTTGTAAAAATGGCCTGAGTCTTGTGGGCAGCGAAGCGCATCTTATATGCCTTCCCCCAGTCCGCAACAGTATCCAGCGCCCGCTGTGCGCTAAGACGCACCTCCTCTGTGGTCCCTCCTGAGGCGACGACTAAGATGTCGTCGGCGAAAGCCTGAATGTGGGCTTTCAATTTTTCAGCCGCTCTTAGTAGTGGGTCGAGCTGCACGTTCCACAGGAGAGGACCGCAGGTGGATCCCTGTATGCATCCTTTGTTGGTTTCGCAGGTGACCGATTCTCCCGCATACTGCACGGTGACCTCCCTGTCGCTGAGGTAGCTCGAGAGCAGCCTCAGGGTTGAGGGTTCGGTCTTTTTGTTGAGGAGCTCTCCCATGACAGCAGGCCACCAGGCATTGTCAAAGGCCCCCTCGATGTCGAGGGAGATGACGACTACCATCTGCCTGTCGCTCCTGAGCCTTCGTATCATGTTGACGACGTCGTACAGGGCGTCTTCTGTGCTGCGCTGCGGCATGAAGCCGTACTGTCTGGGGCTGAGCCTGGAGCCGCCACCCAGCTCCCAGAGGAGTCTAGTGGCAAATAACTTTTCGAGAACCTTCCCGAAAACCGGCAACAAGCCGATAGGTCTGTACGACTTTGGTTCATCGTATGTTTCTTTGCCCGGCTTGGGAACTATGCGGATGACCGCTCTCTTCCAAGCCCGCGGGAAGTAGCCCAATCTCAGACAAGCGTTGTATGTTGATAACAACAGCGCAGGCCTACTCAACATAACTCTCGAGCAGATGTCCGAGGTGAGTCCGTCGCGCCCCGGAGCCTTTCTCGGGTTCATAGCTTTCAGAACCGTCCAGACTTCCGAAGCGGTGAACTCTACGAAGTTTAAGGTTCCCTCGTTTATGAGCTTCAGACTCTCCGTCACTGCCGCCCTCCGCTCTCGTTGTTCTTGGGTGTCCGTTTCCCTTAAGTCCGGGGGATAGAAGGTCTTAGTTAGAAGCCGCGCCGAAGCGAGGGCATCCAATGTAGCGCCGGGCGAGGTGGGGTCCCTCAAGGACTCATCCTGTTTAATTTCGCCACACACGCGGATGACTCTATATATCCCGTCCCACACGGATTCCTTCTCCTGTCTGCCGCAGAACTCTCTCCAGCTCCGGGTGATGGCCTCTTGGATAGCCTCCTTGTATTCCTTTTTTGCCTCCAGGTAGCGGTCAACGGCGAACTGTCTGCGCTCTGCGTTCGCGTTCTTGATCCTGTTGCGCAGCCTGTTTGTAGAGGCCTTCTTCTCCTGCAGTTCATCCGTCCACCAGTGCGCCCCGAGACGTTTTTTCCTACCGGAGGAGGCAGGAGGCATCGCCGCTGTGCATGCATCACCAACAGAGTCGGTAATCGATGCTACCAGCTCCTCCAGTTCCTCCGCTCTTGAAGCTGCCTCCAGTAGGTCTGGGGTAAGGCCACGCCTGTCCAGGGCTTCTGCCAGCTCGCTGTCGAACTGTTCCCAGTCCGCCCCTTTGGTGTTGTACCGCTTGGTAGTCGGCTTAGGGGGCGCCACTGGCCCGCCGTCGACCGCCACGCAGAAGGAAATCGGACGGTGGTCAGAGAGATCTGACAAGTCCGCATCCACCTTCCAGCCCGCGATCCTCGGCGCAAGGCGGTCCGAAGCCATGGTGACGTCCACAATGCTGGTATAGTGGCGACCCAGTCTAAACGCTGAGAATGTGGGCGCGGTCCCCTCGTTGATTACCTGGAGTGACTCTTGCGCCATGAACTCCGCCAGCGAAACCCCCCTTACGTCCTCGTAGTCACAGCCCCACCAGGGGCTCTTGGCGTTCATGTCACCGGCCAATAGGCAGTGATCGGCGCGCAGAGCGGTCCTGATACTCCTCAGCTTGGGCAGGTCCTCGTTAAGGTTAGAGTCCCCCTCTAGGTATACGCTTATGGCCGCCACTACAAGGTCCCCCAGAGAGACCCTAATACCGACCATGTTGTGCGCTGCACAGTCTGGTTCCGAGGACACCCGCAGCCGATCATCCATGACCACTATTGCTGCCTTAGATGGTAGGTCACTCGCGTCACCCTGGAATACTCTGACGCCCGCCACTTCCAGTCTTTTCGAGGCGCCCACGTATGGTTCCTGAAGCAGCAGAAGAGATACTCCCTCCTTAGCTGCCACTCTTATCAAATCCTTCGTCGCTGCGAAACCCCTTCCCAGGTTTGCCTGAACGATCTTCATCTTTGGTTGTTGTTCCTGTTGGGGGCCCTCAGCAATAGCTAACGGCTGTGCGAGCTATCTTATCCCACTTTTGCCAGACTGGACACTCAGTGGAATATGCCGGATGGTTGGCTCCGTGTCCGCAGTTGGCGCACTTGGGTGTCTGGTTCCTCCGGGTACATGTGCGGGTGTCATGGGTCTCTGAGCAGTAAGCACAAGTAGGACTCTTGCTCTTGCATTCGGACGCTCGGTGACCAAATCCTAAACACCGGTAGCACTGGACTACCGGGGATTGGTCGACTGCGGGCACCATTTGGTACCCAATGCGTACCTTTCTATTCTGTAGAGCCTTCCATGTCTGTGGGCTTACCTCCAGTATAACATTATTAGTTACACCCGTTCTTCCCTTAACCCTGCGAACAACCCTTGCACGCCTCTGTTTCTCCGGAACCCCCTCCAGCAGACCACTGTTTTGGCTCAGGACCGCCACTCCGATTTTCTCATCGGTGAGGTGATGGGCTACTCCTATCAGTCGTAGGTGCGGCGGCTTCTTCGGCGCGTTCACCGCCGAAAGTCCGACCTTGGACGCCTTGATGGCATTACCAAGTACCCGCCGTTCTTCCTGCGACGCACATTCCGCTACCACCTTACCTTTCCTGATCCTTCTGAGGCCCTTCACCCCCACTCCCAGAGAGACGACGTCCACGCTTTTCTTAAGCGCGTCGATGACATCGCCACCGGAGTGCAGCGGGTTTATGGACTCCACGATGAGTCCGTACGTCGCGTCGACGTCGGCCGGAGCGCCAGGCGCCACTGAAGGTCCCACCCGGGGACCCGGGCGCCGACCGGAAGCCGGGGCACTCCCAATCACCGACGCGTACGTACGAACCTTCTCGCCTATGTCCGCCGTACGATCCGCTAGATTGTCTATCTTTGATTTTAGAGGTTTAATAGCTCCCTCTATTATCTCTTTTGTACCTGTTTGGGTAATTTCAGCTCCGAGGTTCATCGGAGCTTCAGGTCCCCTGGGCACCGTTAGGATGAGGTCTTTGACCTCCGCTATATCAGCCCTGATAGATCGGAACATCTCAGCTGTGTGTTCCTTTGTCCCCGCGGTATCCCCACGTGAGTCCCCGCGGGGCACAGGCGGCGAGGCCGAACGCTCCTTCTCTACTATTGCGGTATTTCTGTTTACCGCCTCCCGCAGCTGCTCCAGCTGTCGGCTCATTCCCCCCATTGCCTCGAGGATGCAGCTCCCCTCCGGCGCGGCGGGCCCAACAGGAGAACTGTCCGCCCTCGCCTGACCGCGCACCATATCCGCCACCTCCAGACGCCACTTGTCGACGTCGACCTGCAGGACCCTGAACTGGTCCAGCAGTCCCTGCATCTTTGGACCCAGGGAAAGCAGTTCCGGATCCGGGTGGGGGCCCGGGGTCAAGCTCTGCACCCGCGGGGCCCCACCGGTTGACGGTTCTCGTTCTGGACGCGGGAGGCGTTCGGCTGTCGCCCTCTGAAGCTCCAAGTGGATGCTCCCTATTGTTTTGATAGGAGCATCCATCTCATAGTTGAGCCACCTTTGGATGCCCTCCAGCAGCTCGCGCTGCTCCGATATAAGGCGCTGGGTCTCGGCCAGCTGCTCCATCGTACGACTACTGATGTCGGCTACTCTACGGGTGTGTGCCCTTTCAACGCGTACCAACTCCTTTGCGGCTCGCGTGCGCTCCTCCTCCAGCGCCACCCGGTGTCTGTTTCGCGAGTCTGACACGCCCAGCACTGTTTCATACAGTGCCTGCATGCATTCGAGCGCCTCCGTTTTACAGTCGCGGCGCATGTTGGTAGCTTTTTCCAGAGCTTCTTTACCGTCCTGGAGCAGCCTATTTGCTCGAACGGTGGCCAGGTCCATCGCGACGCCCACGAATTTGCCCACGGGAGGCAGCATGCTAGCTCTTCCGCTCCTCCAGCTCATGTGGCTCTCGGCGTCAGATAGAGCCTCATCGGTGTCATTAGCATCCACCGCCACCAGTTGCCCAAGCTCCAGGACAGAACTGTTAGTTAGTTCTGCGGTGCGAGATTCCCCTCCAGTATGACCAGTACAGACACTACCCACCCGGTGTGCCTGTGGATCTGCCGAGCCGGTCATAGACCAGAACTCGAGTCTCTCTACAGTATTGCCTTGGTTGAGGGACTCAGCACTTTTGTAGGGAGTTCCCTCCCCTCGTTCAGCCAGGGTGTCCCCCATCGACTCCGCCGGGGATCCCACCCGACCAGGCGAGGCCAGCTTCTCTCCCTTGGTAAGCCCTCGGGAGAGGTCCGCCGCGTCGCGTCTCGCCGTGGTCTGGGCGTTTTTGACGGTTGTAGCCTTCCGAAGGCTCCCCGACACAGACTTTACCGGCTTAGAGGGCCTTACCGGCTTGTTGCGTCCCCCCCGGTCACTCCTTGTTCCAGAGACGCGGGGTTGCACTTCAGCCGGGGGTCCCCCCAAACCGGAGTTACCGGAGGCTTCGATGGCGTCCATGGGTGTGAAAAATAAGAGAAAACAAAGCTATAAACTCGAAATGTAAAGCTCGAGGAGACTTGTGAACGCTCTATGTAGAGCAACCAGGGTGCAGGTGTTGTGTTATAGTATCCCTGGTGGGGGGAAACGACAGTTTCACAAAAAAGTCCACCCAAAAAATGTAACTCCGGAACGGCTCTAGGTAGAGTCGTTCTGGTGGTGGCCAGGGAAAGGTCTCGACGCGGGGTATTTGTTTGATACCTCGTTTGTCCCGATCGGACCAATAGTCCCTGAGATATTTTTGATTAAAATTTTCGTTAAAATTGTCGTTTCGTAATTCGAAACTGAAATTGACCCCCTTAAATAGTCTGGATAGAGCCGAACTTTCGATTCCCTCTGTTAAATCTTGTCAAAAAAATAAGTTTGACGGTCTTAGAACTTCGCCCGGTCAACCGGTTCTGAAGTTATAGCCGTTTGAAATTTTACTAAATTTTTTGTTTACAAATTTCCAGGTCTTGGTTAGGTTTTATGAAAAAGTGTAATCTTGGTACTAGGAGTTGTATTTACGTCTAGACCAATATACACCTTCAAAGCCAAGGAGTTCAGCTAACAGAATCTGGAGAAAGAATTTTGAAATTCTTTCCCCAACCGCCCTATCTATGTACTTAGACTTTAGGTTTTTCTTTGTTCCTAAGTTGACCTAGAAATTTGAAATGGAGTATAACTCCCCCGTTTATAGTCCGATTTTGTTGGGAAAACTTTTAAATTGTTGGTCTTCGTTCGGGCTACACCGGTAGTAACCTGGTTTGCGTCTAGGGGTGCGATTTTCAACCCCTAGCTGGTTTGTTTAAAAAATTTTTTTTGAAAGTTCACAGGTGTATTATTGACCGGTTTTTAATGTTTTTAACACCGAACTTTGTGAGTACGTTCACCACTTATTGGACTTAGTTGGGGTCGACCAAAACAGGGGGTTGCCTAGCCACCCCCAGAGTTAGGGATGTTAACACTGAGTCACACTATTATCTTTGTTATGGGATAACCACTTAACTTTTTTTAAATGTTGAAGCTGCTTCCGGCTCCGTAGGCAGCCCCGGACGCGACTGTCAGGCCTGTTCCAGTCCCACCACTCCGGATCAAGGACCTCGTGGCCACACCCCGTTCGGAAAAACCTTTATTTCTTGTCCGATTTTCACCGGAAAAGTCCGAGAGGGGTCTCAAAGGTTGGATCTCCCCGAGACGCACCCTCCCACAGCAAAAAACACCGGGGTCACTAAGCGTTTTCCGGAGTTATCGACTATTTCACTATTTTGCCACCTTAGTAAACCCTCAGAAATTTTTTATTTTTAGAAAATTCACAATTCTTATCGGATTTCCACGGGGTTTTCACTGTTGCACAGAACACAAGATCCCGAGTGTTTCGGTGTGTAGATTTCACTTCCTACACCCCTGGATTAGGGATTTACGACCACCCCCCTTTTTTTAAAAAAGTTTGTAACTTTCCCAATTTACACGCGAAAATTACGGGAGAGGTCTCAAAAGATAGACCTCGCCGAGACGCACCCCACGAAAATTTAAAAAAGATAGGTTATCGATCTTGTTTAAAAATTAAACAAGATGTAAACAAACTGCAATTTGGGATTTTTTTTATTGTTGTGAAAAACCACTTATTTTTAGCCCGATTTTCACGCGGTTTTCACCGTTGTGTTAGTCACTCTGTCACGAATCGTTTGGTATGTCACTTGACCTTCTAGGACCTCAGGATAAGGTACCCGTGGCCACACCCAATTTCGGAAAAAGTTCCACAACTTTCACAATTTCCACAGGAAAATTATGGGAAAGGTCTCAAAAGATAGACCTCGCCCAGACGCACGTTTCCACAGTTGAAAATCTATAGGCTGTCGATCTACTTCCGGCGGTAATCACGTTATAACACGAATTCGTTGACGGAAAAACGGTTTTCGTTGTGAAAAATAGGGTAATTTTCGTCCAATTTCCACGCGGTTTTCACAGTTGCGTAGGTCTCACTTTTACGAATCTTTTGGTGTATAGCACTCTATGGTTTGAGAAACTTTTACCACCGACTTGATTTTTAAGGTACGGAGCGACTCGAAAGTGCTGTTTACGCGACGGCGAGGGGCGCGGTACGGTTAGGTTAGGTTAGGTTAGGTTAGGTTAGGTTAGGTTAGGTTAGGTTAGGTTAGGTTAGGTTAGGTTAGGTTAGGTTAGGTTAGGTTAGGTTAGGTTAGGTTAGGTTAGGTTAGGTTTTTTTTTTTTTTTTTTTTTTTTTTTGTTTTCTGTTTTTGACGTTATGTGTTATTACGTCATTTGAAATTTTTTTTTTCAATTAGTGCTATGTGTTGTACGTGCCTTTATTTTCACGCACCTATATTTTTTTTTTTTTTTTTTTTTTTTTTTTTTTTTTTTTTTTTTTTTTTTTTTTTTTTGAGTACCATGCACTAATATTTATGTGACATGCAGTTTATTACAATTTTAAAAATAAGATGCAAAAATTATACAAGATTAATATAGGACCATAGTTAACTTGAACATTTAATATAGTAAACTTAAAAATTTAATAGATAAGATGCAAAAATTATACAATATCAAACTTAGACTAACTTTAACTACCATTGACTACAATCTTGAGCCGTTTGTTCTGCCCGCAGCTCTCATGACTCGTGCTCCGTACCGAAGAAACCGGTCTCTGCTTGCCTCGTGCCTGACGAGCTCAGCCAGGTTGCATGTGCTGAGGTCGATCCCGAGGCTACTCTCACAGTCGTGACGTAGTGACATATATCTGGGACAGTGTCTGATGAGATGTTCGACTGTCTCTATTGTCACGTCGTCACAGATGCACCGCGGGGAATCAGCAAGCTTGAACCGGTGCAGGTATTCTCTGACACCCCCGTGACCAGTAAGCAGTTGGGACCCCACATTGGTGTGGTTGCGGGTTCCAAATATCTTGAAGGCTTCTTGGACATCTTCAAGGAAGAGTTGAGTGGTTTTCCCGGTGGGAGACTCTTCGTATCTCAACTGCCACTCCTCAATCGTTGCTCTTCTGATGAGGTACCTGGCTCTGGACAACGGGAAGTCAGTGTACACAGGGGCTCTCTTGTCCTTTAGGGCTCCTTCTTTAGCCAACTCGTCAGCTCTCTCGTTGCCTGGTAATCCCGCATGTGCCTTGATCCACACCCACTGAACATCCCCTCCCTTCTCTTCTAGTTCGGTGAGCTGGTTCTTAATGTGGTTGGTGATTGGATGAAGGGAAGCTGGATCAGCCAGGGTCTCCAGTGCCGATCTTGAGTCGCTAAGGATGTACGTCTTCTTGTTATTGGAGTCTTTTTTCGCCATCGAGAGAGCTCGGGTGATGGCCACAAGCTCCGCCTGAAATACACTGCAGTGATCGGAGAGTCTGAAGCGGGCGTGCCCGATCTCCTGTCCTCCTCGCCATACTGTGACGCCCCCCCCGACATGACCCTCTATCTTGCTGCCATCCGTGTATATGTGGACCCTGTCTGGGTCCAGCTGGTCGAGTTCCTCCAGCGATGACACGCGCAGATGAGTCAACCCCCTTCTAAGAGCGGGATGGGGAAGAGCGAAAGGGCTGAGGCGCCTCTCCATTGTGTAGTCGGGCAGCGCAGACAGGGAGCGCCCCCTCCGAACCTCGTAGAGTTTGAGCTGTTCTTGTGCTCTCAGGTCCAGAGGGAGAATCCCCGACAGAACGGCTGCTGATGTGAAAGAGGTGGTCCGGTGAGCCTTTGCAATCAAGATTGCAAACTGTCTGGTGATTCTGTCCAGCACTACCCGATTGTACTTTTTCTTGGCGACTTCCGCCCAAACACTGGCTGCATACAGGACTGTAGGTTCAACCACAGCCCGGTATATAATTCGCAGCACATTAGAGTTTAGGCCCCATCCCGCCGAGGCCGTTCTCGCGACTCTTTTATAGAGTGCAACCGCTTTCCGATGTGCACCGGCCAAGTGTTCCCTGAAATTGAGCTGACTGTCGATGGTGAGTCCCAAGACCTTTAGGGAGTCTCTGTAATGTAGCTCAGTGCCATTTAAGGTTAGTTGCGGCGCAGTAGCTTTTAGTTTGCGCGTTGTGAAAATGGCCTGAGTCTTGTGGGCAGCGAAGCGCATCTTATATGCCTGCCCCCAGTCCGCAACAGTATCCAGCGCCCGCTGTGCGCTAAGTCGCACCTCCTCTGTGGTCCTTCCTGAGGCGACGACTAAGATGTCGTCGGCGAAAGCCTGAATGTGGGCTTTCAATTTTTCAGCCGCTCTCAGTAGTGGGTCGAGCTGCACGTTCCACAGGAGAGGACCGCAGGTGGATCCCTGTATGCATCCTTTGTTGGTTTCGCAGGTGACCGATTCTCCCGCATACTGCACGGTGACCTCCCTGTCGCTGAGGTAGCTCGAGAGCAGCCTCAGGGTTGAGGGTTCGGTCTTTTTGTTGAGGAGCTCTCCCATGACAGCAGGCCACCAGGCATTGTCAAAGGCCCCCTCGATATCGAGGGAGATGACGACTACCAGCTGCCTGTCGCTCCTGAGCCTTCGTATCATGTTGACGACGTCGTACAGGGCGTCTTCTGTACTGCGCTGCGGCATGAAGCCGTACTGTCTGGGGCTGAGCTTGGAGCCGCTACCCAGCTCCCAGAGGAGTCTGGTGGCAAATAACTTCTCGAGAACCTTCCCGAAAACCGGCAACAAGCCGATAGGTCTGTACGACTTTGGTTCATCGTATGTTTCTCTGCCCGGCTTGGGAACTATGCGGATAACCGCTCTCTTCCAAGCCCGCGGAAAGTAGCCCAATCTCAGACAAGCGTTGTATGTTGATAACAACAGCGCAGGCTTACTCAACATAACTCTCGAGCAGATGTCCGAGGTGAGTCCGTCGCGCCCCGGAGCCTTTCTCGGGTTCATGGCTTTCAGAACCGTCCAGACTTCCGAGGCGGTGAACTCTACGAAGTTTAAGGTTCCCTCGTTTATGAGCTTCAGACTCTCCGTCACTGCCGCCCTCCGCTCTCGTTGTTCCTGGGTGTCCGTTTCCTTTAAGTCCGGGGGATAGAAGGTCTTAGTTAGAAGCCGCGCCGAAGCGAGGGCATCCAATGTAGCGCCGGGCGAGGTGGGGTCCCTCAAGGACTCATCCTGTTTAATTTCGCCACATACGCGGATGACTCTATATATCCCGTCCCACACGGACTCCTTCTCCTGTCTGCCGCAGAATTCTCTCCAGCTCCGGGTGATGGCCTCTTGGATAGCCTCCTTGTATTCCTTTTTTGCCTCCAGGTAGCGGTCAACGGCGAACTGTCTGCGCTCTGCGCTTGCGTTCTTGATTCTGTTGCGCAGCCTGTTTGTAGAGGCCTTCATCTCCTGCAGTTCATCCGTCCACCAGTGTGCCCCGAGACGTTTTTTCCTACCGGAGGAGGCAGGAGGGATCGCCGCTGTGCATGCATCACCAACAGAGTCGGTAATCGATGCTACCAGCTCCTCCAGTTCCTCCGCTCTTGATGCTGCCTCCAGTAGGTCTGGGGTAAGGCCACGCCTGTCCAAGGCTTCTGCCAGCTCGCTGTCGAACTGTTCCCAGTCCGCCCCTTTGGTGTTGTACCGCTTGGTAGTCGGCTTAGGGGGCGCCACTGGCCCGCCGTCGACCGCCACGTAGAAGGAAATCGGACGGTGGTCAGAGAGATCCGACAAGTCCGCATCCACCTTCCAGCCCGCGATCCTCGGCGCAAGGCGGTCCGAAGCCATGGTGACGTCCACAATGCTGGTATAGTGGCGACCCAGTCTAAACGCTGAGAACGTAGGCGCGGTCCCCTCGTTGATTACCTGGAGTGACTCTTGCGCCATGAACTCCACCAGCGAAACTCCCCTTACGTCCTCGCAGTCACAGCCCCACCAGGGGCTCTTGGCATTCATGTCTCCGGCCAGTAGGCAGTGATCGGCGCGCAGAGCGGTCCTGATACTCCTCAGCTTGGGCAGGTCCTCGTTAAGGTTAGAGTCCCCCTCTAGGTATACACTTATGACCGCCACTACAAGGCCCCCCAGAGAGACCCTAATACCGACCATGTTGTGCGCTGCACAGTCTGGTTCCGAGGACACCCGCAGCCGATCATCCATGACCACTATTGCTGCCTTAAATGGTAGGTCACTCGCGTCACCCTGGAATATTCTGACGCCCGCCACTTCCAGTCTTTTCGAGGCGCCCACGTATGGTTCCTGAAGCAGCAGAAGAGATACTCCCTCCTTAGCTGCCACTCTTATCAAATCTTTCGTCGCTGCGAAACCCCTTCCCAGGTTTGCCTGAACGATCTTCATCTTTGGTTGTTGTTCCTGTTGGGGGCCCTCAGCAATAGCTAACGGCTGTGCGAGCTATCTTATCCCACTTTTGCCAGACTGGGCACTCAGTGGAATATGCCGGATGGTTGGCGCCGTGTCCGCAGTTGGCGCACTTGGGTGTCTGGTTCCTCCGGGTACATGTGCGGGTGTCATGGGTTTCTGAGCAGTAAGCACAAGTAGGACTCTTGCTCTTGCATTCGGACGCTCAGTGACCAAATCCTAAACACCGGTAGCACTGGACTACTGGGGATTGGTCGACTGCGGGCACCATTTGGTACCCAATGCGTACCTTTCTATTCTGTAAAGCCTTCCATGTCTGTGGGCTTACCTCCAGTATAACATTATTAGTTACACCCGTTCTTCCCTTAACCCTGCGAACAACCCTTGCACGCCTCTGTTTCTCCGGAACCCCCTCCAGCAGACCACTGTTTTGGCTCAGGACCGCCACTCCGATTTTCTCATCGGTGAGGTGATGGGCTACTCCTATCAGTCGTAGGTGCGGCGGCTTCTTCGGCGCGTTCACCGCCGAAAGTCCGACCTTGGACGCCTTGATGGCATTCCCAAGTACCCGCCGTTCTTCCTGCGACGCACATTCCGCTACCACCTTACCCCTCCTGATTCTTCTGAGGCCCTTCACCCCCACTCCCAGAGAGACGACGTCCACGCTTTTCTTAAGCGCGTCGATGACATCGCCACCGGAGTGCAGAGGGTTTATGGACTCCACGATGAGTCCGTACGTCGCGTCGACGTCGGCCGGAGCGCCAGGCGCCACTGAAGGTCCCACCCGGGGACCCGGGCGCCGACCGGAAGCCGGGGCACTCCCAATCACCGACGCGTACGTACGAACCTTCTCGCCTATGTCCGCCGTACGATCCGCTAGATTGTCTATCTTTGATTTTAGAGGTTTAATAGCTCCCTCTATTATCTCTTTTGTACCTGTTTGGGTAATTTCAGCTCCGAGGCTCATCGGAACTTCAGGTCCCCTGGGCACCGTTAGGATGAGGTCTTTGACCTCCGCTATATCAGCCCTAATAGATCGGAACATCTCAGCTGTGTGTTCCTTTGTCCCCGCGGTATCCCCACGTGAGTCCCCGCGGGGCACAGGCGGCGAGGCCGAACGCTCCTTCTCTACTATTGCGGTATTTCTGTTTATCGCCTCCCGCAGCTGCTCCAGCTGTCGGCTCATTCCCCCCATTGCCTCGAGGATGCAGCTCCCCTCCGGCGCGGCGGGCTCAACAGGAGAACTGTCCGCCCTCACCTGACCGCGCACCATATCCGCCACCTCCAGACGCCACTTGTCGACGTCGACCTGCAGGACCCTGAACTGGTCCAGCAGTCCCTGCATCTTTGGACCCAGGGAAAGCAGTTCCGGATCCGGGTGGGGGCCCGCGGTCAAGCTCTGCACCCGCGGGGCCCCACCGGTTGACGGTTCTCGTTCTGGACGCGGGAGGCGTCCGGCTGTCGCCCTCTGAAGCTCCAAGTGGATGCTCCCTATTGTTTTGATAGGAGCATCCATCTCATAGTTGAGCCACCTTTGGATGCCCTCCAGCAGCTCGCGCTGCTCCGATATCAGGCGCTGGGTCTCGGCCAGCTGCTCCATCGTACGACTACTGATGTCGGCTACTCTGCGGGTGTGTGCCCTTTCAACGCGTACCAACTCCTTTGCGGCTCGCGTGCGCTCCTCCTCCAGCGCCACCCGGTGTCTGTTTCGCGAGTCTGACACGCCCAGCACTGTTTCATACAGTGCCTGCATGCATTCGAGCGCCTCCGTTTTACAGTCGCGGCGCATGTTGGTAGCTTTTTCCAGAGCTTCTTTACCGTCCTGGAGCAGCCTATTTGCTCGAACGGTGGCCAGGTCCATCGCGACGCCCACGAATTTTCCCACGGGAGGCAGCATGCTAGCTCTTCCGCTCCTCCAGCTCATGTGGCTCTCGGCGTCAGATAGAGCCTCATCGGTGTCATTAGCATCCACCGCCACCAGTTGCCCAAGCTCCAGGACAGAACTGTTAGTTAGTTCTGCGGTGCGAGATTCCCCTCCAGTATGACCAGTGCAGACACTACCCACCCGGTGTGCCTGTGGATCTGCCGAGCCGGTCATAGACCAGAACTCGAGTCTCTCTACATTATTGCCTGGGTTTAGGGACTCAGCACTTTTGTAGGGAGTTCCCTCCCCTCGTCCAGCCAGGGTATCCCCCATCGACTCCGCCGGAGACCCCACCCGACCAGGCGAGGCCAGCTTCTCTCCCTTGGTAAGCCCTCGGGAGAGGTCCGCCGCGTCGCGTCTCGCCGTGGTCTGGGCGTTTTTGACGGTTGTAGCCTTCCGAAGGCTCCCCGACACAGACTTTACCGGCTTAGAGGGCCTTACCGGCTTGTTGCGTCCCCCCCGGTCACTCCTTGTTCCAGAGGCGCGGGGTTGCACTTCAGCCGGAGGTCCCCCCAAACCGGAGTTACCGGAGGCTTCGATGGCGTCCATGGGTGTGAAAAATAAGAGAAAACAAAGCTATAAACTCGAAATGTAAAGCTCGAGGAGACTTGTGTACGCTCTATGTAGAGCAACCAGGGTGCAGGTGTTGTGTTATAGTATCCCTGGTGGGGGGAAACGACAATTTCCCAAAAAAGTCCACCCAAAAAATGTAATTCCGAAACGGCTCTAGGTAGAGTCGTTCTGATAGTGGCCAGGGAAAGGTCTCGACGCGGGGTATTTTTTTGATACCCCGTTTGTCCCGATCGGACCAATAGTCCCTGAGATATTTTTGATTAAGATTTTCGTTAAAATTGTCGTTTCGTAATTTGAAACCGAAATTGACCCCCTTAAATAGTCTGGATAGAGCCGAACTTTCGATTCCCTCTGTTAAATCTTGTCTAAAAAATAAGTTTGACGGTGTTAGAACTTCGCCCGGTCAACCGGTTCTGAAGTTATAGCCGTTTGAAATTTTACTAAAAATTTTGTTTACAAATTTCCAGGTCTTGGTTAGGTTTTATGAAAAAGTGTAATCTTGGTACTAGGAGTTGTATTTACGTCTAGACCAATATACACCTTCAAAGCCAAGGAGTTCAGCTAACAGAATCTGGAGAAAGAATTTTGAAATTCTTTCCCCAACCGCCCTATCTATGTACTTAGACTTTAGGTTTTTCTTTGTTCCTAAGTTGACCTAGAAATTTGAAATGGAGTATAACTCCCCCGTTTATAGTCCGATTTTGTTGGGAAAACTTTTGAATTGTTGGTCTTCGTTCGGGCTACACCGGTAGTAACCTGGTTTGCGTCTAGGGGTGCGATTTTCAACCCCTAGCTGGTTTGTTTAAAAAATTTTTTTGAAAGTTCGCAGGTGTATTATTGACCGGTTTATAATGTTGTTAACACCGAACTTTGTGAGTACGTTCACCACTTATTGGACTTAGTTGGGGTCGACCAAAACAGGGGGTTGCCTAGCCACCCCCAGAGTTAGGGATGTTAACACTGAGTCACACTATTATCTTTGTTATGGGATAACCACTTAACTTTTTTTAAATGTTGAAGCTGCTTCCGGCTCCGTAGGCAGCCCCGGACGCGACTGTCAGACCTGTTCCAGTCCCACCACTCCGGATCAAGGACCTCGTGGCCACACCCCGTTCGGAAAAACCTTGATTTCTTGTCCGATTTTCACCGGAAAAGTCCGAGAGGGGTCTCAAAAGTTGGATCTCCCCGAGACGCACCCTCCCACAGCAAAAAACACCGGGGTCACTAAGCGTTTTCCGGAGTTATCGACTATTTCACTATTTTGCCACCTTAGTAAACCCTCAGAAATTTTTTATTTTTAGAAAATCCACAATTCTTATCGGATTTCCACGGGGTTTTCACTGTTGCACAGAACACGCGATCCCGATTGTTTCGGTGTGTAGATTTCACTTCCTACACCCTTGGATTAGGGATTTACGACCACCCCCCTTTTTTTAAAAAAGTTTGTAACTTTCCCAATTTTCACGCGAAAATTACGGGAGAGGTCTCAAAAGATAGACCTCGCCGAGATGCTCCCCACGACAATTTAAAAAAGATAGGTTACCGATCTTGTTTAAAAAATAAACAAGATGTAAACAAACTTCAATTTGGGATTTTTTTATTGTTGTGAAAAACCACTTATTTTTAGCCCGATTTTCACGCGGTTTTCACCGTTGTAATAGTCACTCTGTCACGAATCGTTTGGTATGTCTCTTGACCTTCTGGGACCTCAGGATAAGGTACCCGTGGCCACACCCAATTTCGGAAAAAGTTCCACAACTCTCACAATTTCCACGGGAAAATTATGGGAGAGGTCTCAAAAGATAGACCTCGCCCAGACGCACGTTTCCACAATTGAAAATCCATGGGTTATCGATCTACCTCCGGCGGTAATCACGTTATAACACAGATTCGTTGACGGAAAAACGGTTTTTGTTGTGAAAAATAGGGTAATTTTCGTCCGATTTTCACGCGGTTTTCACGGTTGCGTAGGTCTCACTTTTACGAATCTTTTGATGTATAGCACTCTATGGTTTGAGAAACTTTTACCACCGACTTGATTTTTAAGGTACGGAGCGACTCAAAAGTGCTGTTTACGCGACGGCGAGGGGCGCGGTACTGAGGTTAGGTTAGGTTAGGTTTTTTTTTTTTTTTTTTTTTTTTTTTTTTTTTTTTCTATGTTTTTGACGTTATGTGTTATTACGTCATTTGAAAATTTTTTTTCAATTAGTGCTGTGTGTTGTGCGTGCCTTTATTTTCACGCACCTATATTTTTTTATATTTATTTGACATGCAGTTTATTACAATTTTAAAAATAAGATGCAAAAATTATACAAGATTAGTATAGGACTAAAGTTAACTTGAACATTTAATATAATAAACTTAAAAATTTTATAGATAAGATGCAAAAATTATACAATATTAAACTTAGACCAACTTTAACTACCATTGACTACAATCTTGAGCCGTTTGTTCTGCCCGCAGCTCTCATGACTCGTGCTCCGTACCGAAGAAACCGGTCTCTGCTTGCCTCGTGCCTGACGAGCTCAGCCAGGTTGCATGTGCTGAGGTCGATCCCGAGGCTACTCTCACAGTCGTGACGTAGTGACATGTATCTGGGACAGTGTCTGATGAGATGTTCGACTGTCTCTATTGTCACGTCGTCACAGATGCATCGCGGGGAATCAGCAAGCTTGAACCGGTGCAGGTATTCTCTGACACCCCCGTGACCAGTAAGCAGTTGGGACCCCACATTGGTGTGGTTGCGGGTTCCGAATATCTTGAAGGCTTCTTGCACATCTTCAAGGAAGAGTTGTGTGGTTTTCCCGGTGGGAGACTCTTCGTATCTCAACTGCCACTCCTCAATCGTTGCTCTTCTGATGAGGTACCTGGCTCTGGACAACGGGAAGTCGGTGTACACTGGGGCTCTCTTGTCCTTTAGGGCTCCTTCTTTAGCCAACTCGTCAGCTCTCTCGTTGCCTGGTAATCCCGCATGTGCCTTGATCCACACCCACTGAACATCCCCTCCCTTCTCTTCTAGTTCAGTGAGCTGGTTCTTAATGTGGTTGGTGATTGGATGAAGGGAAGCTGGATCAGCCAGGGTCTCCAGTGCCGATCTTGAGTCACTCAGGATGTACGTCTTCTTGGTATTGGAGTCTTTTTTCGCCATCGAGAGAGCTCGGGTGATGGCCACCAGCTCCGCCTGAAATACACTGCAGTGATCGGAGAGTCTGAAGCGGGCGCGCCCGATCTCCTGTCCTCCTCGCCATACTGTGACGCCCCCCCCGACATGACCCTCAATCTTGCTGCCATCCGTGTATATGTGGACCCTGTCTGGGTCCAGCTGGTCGAGTTCTTCCAGCGATGACACGCGCAGATGAGTCAACCCCCTTCTAAGAGCGGGATGGGGAAGAGCGAAAGGGCTGAGGCGCTTCTCCATTGTGTAGTCGGGCAGCGCAGACAGGGAGCGCCCCCTCCGAACCTCGTAGAGTTTGAGCTGTTCTTGTGCTCTCAGGTCCAGAGGGAGAATTCCCGACAGAACGGCTGCTGATGTGAAGGAGGTGGTCCGGTGAGCCTTTGCAATCAAGATTGCAAACTGTCTGGTGATTCTGTCCAGCACTGCCCGATTGTACTTTTTCTTGGCGACTTCCGCCCAGACACTGGCTGCATACAGGACTGTTGGTTCAACCACAGCCCGGTATATAATTCGCAGCACATTAGAGTTTAGGCCCCATCCCGCCGAGGCCGTTCTCGCGACTCTCTTATAGAGTGCAACCGCTTTGCGATGTGCACCGGCCAAGTGTTCCCTGAAATTGAGCTGACTGTCGATGGTGAGTCCCAAGACCTTTAGGGAGTCTCTGTATTGTAGCTCAGTGCCATTTAAGGTTAGTTGCGGCGCAGTAGCTTTCAGTTTGCGCGTTGTAAAAATGGCCTGAGTCTTGTGGGCAGCGAAGCGCATCTTATATGCTTTCCCCCAGTCCGCAACAGTATCCAGCGCCCGCTGTGCGCTAAGACGCACCTCCTCTGTGGTCCTTCCTGAGGCGACGACTAAAATGTCGTCGGCGAAAGCCTGAATGTGGGCTTTCAATTTTTCAGCCGCTCTTAGTAGTGGGTCGAGCTGCACGTTCCACAGGAGAGGACCGCAGGTGGATCCCTGTATGCATCCTTTGTTGGTTTCACAGGTGACCGATTCCCCCGCATACTGCACGGTGACCTCCCTGTCGCTGAGGTAGCTCGAGAGCAGCCTCAGGGTTGAGGGTTCGGTCTTTTTGTTGAGGAGCTCTCCCATGACAGCAGGCCACCAGGCATTGTCAAAGGCCCCCTCGATGTCGAGGGAGATGACGACTACCATCTGCCTGTCGCTCCTGAGCCTTCGTATCATGTTGACGACGTCGTACAGGGCGTCTTCTGTGCTGCGCTGCGGCATGAAGCCGTACTGTCTGGGGCTGAGCTTGGAGCCGCTACCCAGCTCCCAGAGGAGTCTAGTGGCAAATAACTTTTCGAGAACCTTCCCGAAAACCGGCAACAAGCCGATAGGTCTGTACGACTTTGGTTCATCGTATGTTTCTTTGCCCGGCTTGGGAACTATGCGGATAACCGCTCTCTTCCAAGCCCGCGGGAAGTAGCCCAATCTCAGACAAGCGTTGTATGTTGATAACAACAGCGCAGGCCTACTCAACATGACTCTCGAGCAGATGTCCGAGGTGAGTCCGTCGCGCCCCGGAGCCTTTCTCGGGTTCATAGCTTTCAGAACCGTCCAGACTTCCGAAGCGGTGAACTCTACGAAGTTTAAGGTTCCCTCGTTTATGAGCTTCAGACCCTCCGTCACTGCCGCCCTCCGCTCTCGTTGTTCTTGGGTGTCCGTTTCCTTTAGGTCCGGGGGATAGAAGGTCTTAGTTAGAAGCCGCGCCGAAGCGAGGGCATCCAATGTAGCGCCGGGCGAGGTGGGGTCCCTCAAGGACTCATCCTGTTTAATTTCGCCACACACGCGGATGACTCTATATATCCCGTCCCACACGGATTCCTTCTCCTGTCTGCCGCAGAACTCTCTCCAGCTCCGGGTGATGGCCTCTTGGATAGCCTCCTTGTATACCTTTTTTGCCTCCAGGTAGCGGTCAACGGCGAACTGTCTGCGCTCTGCGTTCGCGTTCTTGATCCTGTTGCGCAGCCTATTTGTAGAGGCCTTCTTCTCCTGCAGTTCATCCGTCCACCAGTGCGCCCCGAGACGTTTTTTCCTACCGGAGGAGGCAGGAGGCATCGCCGCTGTGCATGCATCACCAACAGAGTCGGTAATCGATGCTACCAGCTCCTCCAGTTCTTCCGCTCTTGAAGCTGCCTCCAGTAGGTCTGGGGTAAGGCCACGCCTGTCCAAGGCTTCTGCCAGCTCGCCGTCGAACTGTTCCCAGTCCGCCCCTTTGGTGTTGTACCGCTTGGTAGTCGGCTTAGGGGGCGCCACTGGCCCGCCGTCGACCGCCACGTAGAAGGAAATCGGACGGTGGTCAGAGAGATCTGACAAGTCCGCATCCACCTTCCAGCCCGCGATCCTCGGCGCAAGGCGGTCCGAAGCCATGGTGACGTCCACAATGCTGGTATAGTGGCGACCCAGTCTAAACGCTGAGAACGTGGGCGCGGTCCCCTCGTTGATTACCTGGAGTGACTCTTGCGCCATGAACTCCACAAGCGAAGCTCCCCTTACGTCCTCGCAGTCACAGCCCCACCAGGGGCTCTTGGCGTTTATGTCTCCGGCCAATAGGCAGTGATCGGCGCGCAGAGCGGTCCTGATACTCCTCAGCTTGGGCAGGTCCTCGTTAAGGTTAGAGTCCCCCTCTAGGTATACGCTTATGGCCGCCACTACAAGGCCCCCCAGAGAGACCCTAATACCGACCATGTTGTGCGCTGCACAGTCTGGTTCCGAGGACACCCGCAGCCGATCATCCATGACCACTATTGCCGCCTTAGATGGTAGGTCACTCGCGTCACCCTGGAATACTCTGACGCCCGCCACTTCCAGTCTTTTCGAGGCGCCCACGTATGGTTCCTGAAGCAGCAGAAGAGATACTCCCTCCTTAGCTGCCACTCTTATCAAATCCTTCGTCGCTGCGAAACCCCTTCCCAGGTTTGCCTGAACGATCTTCATCTTTGGTTGTTGTTCCTGTTGGGGGCCCTCAGCAATAGCTGACGGCTGTGCGAGCTATCTTATCCCACTTTTGCCAGACTGGACACTCAGTGGAATATGCCGGATGGTTGGCTCCGTGTCCGCAGTTGGCGCACTTGGGTGTCTGGTTCCTCCGGGTACATGTGCGGGTGTCATGGGTCTCTGAGCAGTAAGCACAAGTAGGACTCTTGCTCTTGCATTCGGACGCTCGGTGACCAAATCCTAAACACCGGTAGCACTGGACTACCGGGGATTGGTCGACTGCGGGCACCATTTGGTACCCAATGCGTACCTTTCTATTCTGTAGAGCCTTCCATGTCTGTGGGCTTACCTCCAGTATAACATTATTAGTTACACCCGTTCTTCCCTTAACCCTGCGAACAACCCTTGCACGCCTCTGTTTCTCCGGAACCCCCTCCAGCAGACCACTGTTTTGGCTCAGGACCGCCACTCCGATTTTCTCATCGGTGAGGTGATGGGCTACTCCTATCAGTCGTAGGTGCGGCGGCTTCTTCGGCGCGTTCACCGCCGAAAGTCCGACCTTGGACGCCTTGATGGCATTACCAAGTACGGTTAGGTTAGGTTAGGTTAGGTTAGGTTAGGTTAGGTTAGGTTAGGTTAGGTTGGGTTGGGTTGGGTTGGGTTGGGTTGGGTTGGGTTAGGTTAGGTTAGGTTAGGTTAGGTTAGGTTAGGTTAGGTTAGGTTAGGTTAGGTTAGGTTAGGTTAGGTTAGGTTAGGTTAGGTTAGGTTAGGTTAGGTTAGGTTAGGTTAGGTTAGGTTAGGTTTTTTTTTTTTTTTTTTTTTATAAATTGCAGGCACCCGCCATCGCAGGGTGTTACTGCCTTGTGCATCCTGTGACTCTTGTAAGTGTCACAGCTCGTTGTTTTCTTTATTTAAATACACTTACATAATTTATAAAAGTTGACCTATTTGGTCTTAGTCTACTTAAAGTAACTTGTTTAATACATATTTTTTCTTATTAGTACTGACCTCGTCCATCGCTTATTCTATATATTACAATTACCTTCATTATTCTAGTTACATTAATTTCTTAAATACTATGGTGCTCTGTCTTTGATGTCTATTATATATTACTACTATATATAATCCATCAAATGCTTATCCTATCTTATTTCTATTATTTACTATTTCTACAAGTTTCTCACAATATTTAATCAAGTAACCACTACGTTTTTTATCCTCTAATATGTGTTTTAAATTATCTGTGCATATGTTTGTCTCGATTTGTTGCTCTAGGTTAAGTCTAAGATTTAGATGGACGGGACATTCTAAGAGTACATGTAGAACGCTCTCTTCCTTGGTGGGCTCGCAAATGCAAGATGGGCTGTCCTTACACTTGAAGCGATGGAGGTACTGGGCGAATCCTCCATGCCCCGTGAGCACCTGCGCCAGTTTTGGTGTAACTTTGATTCGTTTGATTGTACTATAGGCTCGTACTGCATCGGGCAGAAACACTTTCGTGACGAAGGCGGTTTCGCCTAACTGGAACCTCCGGTTCCATTCGTCTAGGGTACCCTCTCGGATAACCTTTTTGACGAACGAGATCGGATACCGATCATAGTCAGGCAGCCTTCGGCACGAAAGCGCCGCCTCTTTTGCAAGAAAGTCCGCGCGCTCGTTTCCTTGGAGGCCCACGTGAGCTTTGATGTGGAACAAAGCAACAGTTTTGTTTTCATCAAGAGCTTTTTTGATATTAGAGCGCGTCTTTATGGCAAGCGGGTGCAGTACTTGATGATTTATGATCGATTCCAGCGCAGATCTCGAGTCGCTATATATACCGTACGTTCGTTCGTTTCGCTTCAGTACCTCACTCGTGGCTCTACATATGGCAAGGAGTTCCGCTTGGTACACCGTGCAGTACGCAGACAGGCTCAGCTTGACTGCCTTCGTCTCCATGTTGCTATTCCAAATGGAAAGCGCAGCCCCGACTTTGCCGTCAAGCTTGCTGCCGTCGGTGTAAATGCGCACCGCTTGCACGTTGCACTCTTCAACTTCAGCTTGAGTCGACAAGCTAGCGAAACTCAGTGCCATATGTGTCGCCGGATGAGGAACCTCCGCAAACTCTACTACACGCTCCACCTCTCTGTCGCTCACTAATAGCCGGGACGACCCTTTCCTCGCCTCGTACAGTGCGGCTGCTTCCTGTACTCTGAGGTCGAGAGGCAGTATCCCGGCCAGTACCAACGCCGAGTTTAAGGAGGCTGTTCGGTACGACCTACACAGCTTCTGGGCGAAGCCTCGTTGCATCGCGTTCAAAGTTTTCATGACTCCTACTTTCTTGGCTGCAGGTGCCCACACATTTGCCGCGTAGGTAATTACGGGTTCGACGGCTGCTGTATAAATTATCCTAACGATCTCCGGGTGCAAGCCCCAACTAACTTTAGCCGCGCGGGAGAGCTGTTTATAGATATCAGCGGCCTTCCTACATATATTTGCGACGTGAGTGTTGAAGGTAAGCTTGTTATCTATCGTGAGACCCAGGATTTTTATCTCCTTTACCATCTCGATGCTGATCCCACCCATAGTCAGGAGCGGGGTGTCGAATTTCAATTTCCGCGTCATTACCATCGCACAGGTTTTGTGCGGTGCGAATCTTAATTTATTACAGACTCCCCACTCATGAACACAGGAGAGAGCTGCATTGGCTTGTCTAGATATTTCGAGCGCCGTATCTCCCGAGAAAACGAGGACAACATCATCCGCATACGCCTGGCAGAATATTCCCCTCTGTTCCAGTTCGCGCAGTAGTGGGTCGAGAAGCAGGTTCCAGAGCATCGGCCCGCTGATGGATCCCTGGACGCAACCTTTCTTGGTGTTCTTCGTGTGTACCTCCCCAGCATACCTTAGGCCGACTCTTCTGTTGTCGAGATAGCTACTCAGTAGCCTCCTTATATTGACCGGACACTTTTCCTCAGCCAGTCTGACTTTTATAGCCGGCCACCATGCGCAATCGAAGGCTCCCTCTATATCAAGCGAAACGAGGGTTACGAGCTTCTTCAGCTCTATGTTACCCTTAATATGGTTCACAAGGTTATAGAGGGCGTCTTCGGTGCTCCTCTGGGGCATAAAGCCGTACTGGCGAGTACTAATCCTCGGTACTAGGTGCCACCTAATCCTCGCTACTATCATCTTCTCTAGGATCTTCCCCATGACCGGCAGCAGACCGATAGGTCTATAAGCCTTGGGGTTCTGATAGTCGTCCTTGCCCGGCTTTCTTAATACCACCACTGTGGCTTCCTTCCATATGTCCGGGAAGTGTCCTATCTGTAGGCACTTGTTGTACAGGGCAAGGTACACGTCCGGATCCTGAGAGATTGCTCGACAACAGATGTCCGCTGTGAAGCCGTCCGCTCCTGGAGCCTTTTTCGGATTAAAGCTCCCCATCGCGGTCCTTAGCTCGTCTCTAGTAAACTGCGGATCATTGAGGTCATCATGACCCGGGGCGTTTATTTCTCGTGCTAGTTCTCTAATTTGGCGATGGTGTTCAGTATCCGTCTCTGCGGCATCCTCGGGGAAAAATGTTGCGGCTAGTAAGGCAGCTGACTCCTTTGGGTTTAGGTACACTCCGTCCTTTCTTAGCGGCAGATCTTCCTGTCGCTTAGCGGTCTTACCGATGACTCTGTATATACCCTCCCACACTCCCTCTCTGCCTTGTCTTTGGCAGAATTCTTTCCAGCTTCTTATTTGGGCTTTCTTGGCTTGGCACTCATACAATTCTTTGGCTTGCAGATAAAGACTGACAACTCTTTCCCTGCGATCCGGTGCTGCTCTCTTAATGCGGCGTTTCTTGGTGACCATAGCTCTTTTAAGTTGTGCCAGCTCTTTAGACCACCATGGTGTCGTGACCTTTGCCGTCGCTACCTTCAGTGGCATACTCTCTTTGCACGCCGATGTTATGTGGATTGATAGGGTCTTCGTCAATGCATCTAATTGAGTTGGTTCTTGGACTCGGCCTATATTTTCCGCACTTATTTTATACTCGGCATTTAATTGTTTAAGTTTATAATTAAACTTCTCCCAATTAGCCTTTTTTGTGTTAAAAAGGCGAGTCGTACGTTGGATGCACACCCCTTTCTCCTTGCGTAGCTGTAGCTTGAAGGTAATGGCATTGTGATCAGAGCTGACTATCCCTTGGTCGAGTTGCCAGTCCGTTATCATTGGGATCATATTCGTGGAGCAAGCTGTAATGTCCACATGGCTGGTAAACCTTCTGTTTCCCCGTATCGTGTCGAAGGTCGGTGTTCCGCCCCTGTTTAATATCTGCAAGCCCGACTCTTCCAGGGTCCCGGACAGTTCTATGCCCCTGTGGTCGATTATAGTGCTACCCCACCAGGTGCTCTTTGCATTGGCATCGCCTCCAATGAGCAGTCTTTTAGAGCCCGCTTTCGCTACCGCTTGTTTTAAAAGTTCGAGGTATGGTTCTATGGGTTGGTCGGGCTCGAAGTACAAAGAGACTACTACGATTTCCCATGCTTTGGTTCGGATCCTCACCACTACGATGTTATTTGTAGTGAGTTCTGGGCACTGTATGACGTCCAGGTCTGGGTCGAAAACTACGACCGCAGCCTTGACAGTCCCACTTCCATCGTCCACACATTGGTAAGTTCGCACTCCTCGGTAGCTCTTCATCCTTCGGATCCCACCCACATAAGGCTCCTGTACTAAGGCGAAAGCTATTTTTCGCTCGGTAGCTTCTATCATTAGTTCTTGTGTGGCGAGCTCCTTTCGTTGGAGGTTCGCTTGGGCCACTGCGTAACTGCTGGGGGGGTTGCCTGCCCTGTTGTTTTTGGTGACCAGTTCGTCTTTAGCAATATGCTATTCTCGCTCTAGCAAGAGCCTCCCATCGTCTACGTACAGGGCATTCTTTGCTGAACGCGTTGTGCTCCACGTTAGTTGTTTTCGTGTGGACGCAGTTTACGCATGATGGGGCTACTCCGGCAAGCAAGTCGGCACACTGCGCTCTTACATGAGGACCCCCGCAATGGCTACACCTCTCGACTGTTTCCTTACAGAACCTCTTTCCGTGCCCGTACCCTAGGCAACATGTGCACTGTACGAGAGGGGATTGGTCTTCTACCCTTACTCTCTGTATGTCGATATGCAGGGTGGTTCTTTCGAGTATTCTGTTCCATAGCTGAGGTGATACGCTTATTACCACGTGATGAGTGTGGGGGTTCCTCGTCTTCTTTTTATATTTTATTTCCAATCTATTGTCCTCTTTTTTGATATCGTGGAAGAGGTCACCATTCTGCTTCCTTATTGCCTTTACGATGTCCTCGTCTGTATTGTACTTCAGTACGTCCTTGATTACGAGCAGCGGATCTTTGTTTTTAACTTCCTCCACGATCAGATTTCCTCCTGAACTGGTCAACCGTTCCTTCACTTCGTCTCTTTCCTTCTCCGTTCTGCAACCCACTACTACTCTACGGTCTTTGGCCTTTCTAACACGATCGATTGTTACCCAGCCTTCCTTAGCATTTACGGCTTTTCTGATCTTACCCAGAACCTCTTCTCCTGACTCAGTCGTGTCTTTAGACGCGATGACTATTGAGTGAAGAGTTGTCTGCTCTTGGGGTTGCCTCCTTAGATCTCTTGCCGCTATGCTAGCATAGGTTACTTTATTAGAATAGTGAGCTTGGTCTTCTAATGTCTTTTTTAAGTCTTCCATTTTGGCTGTGTTTTCCTTAATTACTCTTATGTGATCGATCATTAGAGTTGTTAGTTGGCCATCGTTCCCATTCGACCGTTCTTGTACTTCAGTTATGCCAGTACTTTTGCCCTGGTCTTTTTCCTGGTCTTGCTTGTTGCCCTCCCCTTCCTTCACTAACTCATAGAGCCGCTCGATCGCCGCTGCCACATCAGTTTTGATGTCTGCTCTGATGTTTCTGGACTGGCCAAGAAGCGTCTTGGCCCGAATCAGATTGGCTTTTGCTTCTGCAGTTCGCGTTGCGTACTTGGGTTTAGCAGTCGGCGATTGAACCTGCGGTTCTGCAGATATTCTGCGTGCTGGGACTTTAGTCTCGATTGGGGCCACGGTCTTGTTTCGCGATTTGATAGGGGCGCCTGGAACGACTTTGCTTGGTGACTTTGTAGGTGACGTCGTTTTTCCCGCTACCTTCCCGATCTCCCACTCGCCTATGCTGCGTCTTACATTAGATGCCCTAATTGGTGAGTTCGAGGGCCCTGCCCTGTCGTCCGTTCGGCTATCGGCTTTGGGAGACGTGTCCATGGTCCTTTTAGCAGGTGTCCTATGCATGTACATTGTTCTAAGTCACAGGATTTGTCAGGGGTTAGTTTACTGTGTTGTAAAGGTCACACTAAACTGTCAATAATAAAGAAAATAAAAGAAAATAAAACAAGGAATACGAAACAAAATCACGATAAAACAGCTCTATCCAGTCTTAACCTAGGTAAATTTGTAAAAGTTGTATAGGAGTAAACGCGTCAATAAAGCGGACGGGTAAGTGTCCAACTGTTTAATTCTAAGCGTACCGGTCAAAAAACACGGTACGCAACTGTAGTTTTGGTTTTTGTTACAAAAATGTGCACAGATATAGTTTGGCTCTACATGCACCATGCAAAGCCCCAGCACAGGTGTATTCTGTATAACGTTGATGCCGGTAATTACAGTGAAAACACTAGAGGCATTCAAAATATCTTAAGATAAAAGTTTTGCTCTATGTAGAGCACTTTAGTATACGTCACCCTCCCGTGTCGGGTCCCTTGCATGTACCCTATGCCCTAAACTACCCGAAACACTACTTCCAGAACCCAAGTTCCAAATGACTCTACGTAGAGTCGTTTCAGTGCCGGCACCAGATAGGTCTCGGCGTGGCCAGTTATTTGACACCAAATAGTACACTGATCGGAGCAGAAATGGCTGAGTTATTATAACTCAAAGTTTTGCCTCAAGTTTCGGTTACGTAATTCGAAACCGAAATTGACCCCCCTTAAAAATATAAAAATGTCTAATTTTTTCAAGTTAACGGGTTCAGCTAGCTAAAAAAATAACATCAGCGGTCTCAGATCTCGAGTCGGCCCTCTGGCTTCGGGGTTAGGTTAGGTTAGGTTAGGTTAGGTTAGGTTAGGTTAGGTTTTGGGGTGCTGGGCTAGAAAACCTCCACGTGGTGCACCCTGGTAACGTTGGCGACGGCACTGTTTCTTCCTGTGCCGTTTGGAAGAGGACATCACGCCAACGGCTAATATTCTAGCACAAAGAGGAAGCCATTTTCTTCGGCAAATCGGCCGAGACTTGGTCCAACAGAGCGGGCATTTTTGTCGATTCCTCTGTTGGTTCTTCGCTCTTCGGAGCATTGAGGAGGAAAACCTCGGTAAAAAATCACTATGGTGGGACCCTTTCATGGGTCGGCGTTTCTCCACTGTCAATGGTGGAGAAAGGAGAACGGGCTCGGTGTGTACTCACACTGCCGCCGAGCAGGCATTGGAAGATTTAATCTTCCTGCCACCGTTGTCACATCGTAATCCCGAAAGGAGTGTCGTGGTTATGTCTCGCGACACCAATCGGGGGCGAGGGTCTTGGCTTAGCCGCCCGGACTGCGAGGAAGAAAACCTCTTTAAAAAATTACCCCGAATCCCGTGTTCTGGTGCGTGACCAGGGGATGCATGGCTGATGGGTAGTTCAGTCGTAAGCGCACTCCCAGCCGAGGCACCTGCGGACCCCTCGGTTGGGCATAAATATACGCTTGCCCGGGTATTGGGGATCTCTGCCCGGGTCGACCTTTGTTCTCCCCATCTCGTGGGTTCAAATATGGAATCATTAATGAATAAAAACCAAACTACAGACGAAAAGAAGGAGAAGAAAAGCAGAGGGGAAAAGAGTGCAAGAACGGATGACTTCTCTTCCAACGAAGAGGAGACATTGGTTAGCACGCCTATCTCGGTGGGGCTCCCAGAAGTCATTATGGCTGCTGGGAGCCGTAGAACATCGGAACGATTACGTTCCAAATCCGCCGCGGGTGGTAACTCTAGTGCGAAGGAGGACACACTGGAGCTTATGGCAACGGAACTTTGTGACAGCCGGAAACGCGTACGCTCCAGGGATGACGGCAGCGATACGTCTCAGGAGATGTTGCCTCCCAAGGTTGCAAGCAGTCGTAGGGGGAGATCACGAACTCCGGCCTCGGTTCCGTCAGGCTCCGTTTTCTGCAAGGCAGGAGCCTACAGAAGAGTCAGGGCGGACGGCGAAGCATTAGCGGAAGAGGAGGTCGCAGATCTCCTGCTTAAAATTAAGGAGCCGATGGAAGGGAGTTCTGTTCTCCAAACACCATCATCGATGCAGGAGAGAGCAAATGCGGCGGTGGCCATCATCCACAAAGTGGCCACCAAGTCTAGCAATCTTAAGGGCTGTTTTGTGAAGGCCCTTAAGGACTCCTCTGCCGCTATTGCGGGGGTCGTGGAGAGCCTTATCGGAGACATGGCTCGTCTCCAAGCAGCCAACGAGCGTCTGACGGGGCAGGTGACTGAGCTCAGTGCTCAGTTTGCTCAATTCCGGGCAGATCGCCCCGAACGAGAGGGCTCGCCTCCGTCACAACTTACCCCCTCTTCCAACCTCGGGGGTATTCCTGATGCCCACCTGCGCCAAATCACGGACGCAGTGTGGCGCATGATGGACGGGCGTCTCGCTGGCCTAGAGGCGAGGCTGCCTCCGGCTCCTGTTGTCCGACCGCCGCTCGCGGCAAATAGACTGAAGACCGTATCGGTGCCATCAACGTCTACCGTTGCGGGCGGTCATGTGTCCTATGCGGCGGTGGCGTCTGTGTCTGCCGCTCCTGCGGTTGCTCCGAGGGCACGACAGGCGGCTAAAGCAACAGCCAAGACAAGTGCACCGAGGTCAGGGCCCAAAACGGCGGCCAAGCCTAGAGCGGAATTCCCTCCGCTCTCCACTCCAGCCGCTGTACCTGGCACCTCCACGCCTGCTCCCCCCACATCTGCCCCTTCCACAGATGGTTGGCAGATAGTCGGGGGGACTAAAAAGTCCGGAAAGCGGGGTAAAAAGGCTGCTCAAAAAGCAGCCTCTACCCCGCAGTCGCTGTCGGTGGCAGTGGCCACTACGAAGAGGCCGCGCAAGCTGCAGGTACCCAAAACCGCGGCGGTAGTGGTCACCGTGTCACCGGAAGCGGTTAACGGCGGACTGTCTTACGCGGCCATCTTCCAGAGGGCCCGGGCTAGTCTCGCCAATGACATCGGGACGGATGGAGTCAGGTTGCGCCTCGCTCAGACGGGAGCTCGAGTCCTCGAGTTCCCGGGAGCCGAAGGCGCAAAGACTGCAGATGCCTTTGCCGAGAAGATGCGGGGCATGTTTGCGGCCACGGATGGTGTTAAGATCGCCAGGCCTACTAAGTGTGCAGAGTTGCGCATTTCGGGCCTGGACGACTCTATAACGGCCGAAGATGTCCGCGTTGCAATAAGAGAGAAGACAGAGTGCAACGTGGACAACATTAGGGTCGGCACCATCCGCCCCGGTCCAGGAGGGCTTGGCGCGGTGTGGGTCAGCTGTCCCGTAGCGTCAGCCAAAATTTTAGGCGACGCCGGTAGATTGCTCATCGGTCTCGTCAGCGCTAGGATCACAGTCCTGGCGGCGAGACCGATGAGGTGTTTTAAGTGTCTGGCATCGGGACACACACGCGCCAAGTGTGTTAGCTGTTTCGACTGTAGCGGACTATGTTTCCGCTGCGGTCGACCGGGGCACAAGGCGGCAGAATGCTCTGCCGCCCCACACTGCCCAGCGTGTGCGGCGGGTAACAAGCCCGCCGATCATCAGATTGGGCAGAGAGGCTGTAAACCTCCCTACAATTCTCGGCAAGCGTCGGGGGCTAGCCAATCGACCCAGGCTGCCTCTGATGTCGTTCGCATGTCGGCATCGTTGCCCATGGAGGAGGTTGTAGAGACGGTCGAGTAATGGCCCAAGTCTCCAACCTCCTGGTCCAGACGAACCTGAACCACTGTGCCGCGGCGCAGGACCTTTTCCTGCAAACCATGGCACAGTGGTCGATCGGTGTTGCCGTAGCCGCGGAACCTTATTATGTTCCTCCCCGTCCAAACTGGTTGGGTGACCGGGACGGTTCCGTGGCAGTCGTCGGCTCCACGGCGGCTCATTCCCCGCCCTTGTCGCTAAGAGACAAGGGCACTGGATATGTTGCTGCCGAGTGGGGGGGGATCACTGTGTATGGTGTATACTTCTCCCCCAACCGGAGTTTGAACGACTTCGAGGTTTTCCTTAACAACTTGGAAACCTCGATGCGGCGTCTAACGTCTGGGCACGTCTTAGTGCTGGGGGACTTCAACGCAAAGTCCATTGCGTGGGGTTCCCCCAGGACGGACGCTAGGGGCGAGGCCGTAGAGGAGTGGGCGGCCTCGGTGGGCCTCTGTTTACTAAACAGGGGCTCCACCAACACGTGCGTGCGACAGCAGGGAGGGTCGATAGTGGACCTTTCGTTCGCTACCCCTGCCCTCGCCGCACGAGTAAGGAACTGGCGTGTCCTGGAAGAGGTTGAGACGCTCTCGGACCATCTTTATATCCGATTTGAGCTCTCCCGATCCCAGGATCGCCAAATTAAATAGGGACTTACTAGAGGAGGCGGCCATTATTCACTCTTGGCTGTCTCCGCAGGCCCCGACCGAGGAGGTCGACATGGGGGCTGGTCGCTTCTGCGAAGCGATTACACAAATCTGTGATGCGGCCATGCCCCGCATCCGAGGTTGCCGGCCTTCACGGAAGGAGGTTTACTGGTGGTCCCAGGAGTTGGCGGACCTCCGTGCGGCCTGTACTCGTGCCCGGAGGTCCTACACCCGTAGTCGGCGGCGACACCGCGAAGAAGGCGGGGAGGACCAGCTTCATGAGGAGTACCGAGAGGCGCGGAAAACTCTGAAGCTGGCCATAAGCCGCGCCAAAGAAATTAAGAGAAAGGAGATGCTGGAGGGTCTCGATCGTGATCCCTGGGGTCGCCCTTATCGTGCGGCGCGACAGAAGCTCCGCACGTCGGGCCCCCCCCTTACAGAGACACTCCAGCCCAGCTTCCTGCGGGAAGTGGTCGAGGGCCTTTTCCCGCAGCGGGTGGAGCACACACCCCCGTCGATGGCCTTCATGGTCGGAGACGACGGGGGGAACGAGGACGATGTTCCGCCCGTCAGGGAATCGGAGGTAGGGGCGGTTGTTCTACGGATCCGCTCCAAGAACACCGCCCCCGGGCCGGACGGGATACCTGCCCGAGTGCTGGCCCGAGCCCTCGAACACATGTCGGACCGCCTCAGGGAGGTCCTGAACGCTAGCTTGGCGTCCGGACGCTTCCCTGAGTGCTGGAAAAGCGGGAAGCTGGTCCTATTGAGGAAGCCGGGACGGCCAGCCGAATCGGTAGCGGCCTATAGGCCCATCGTGCTGCTGGACGAGGCGGGTAAACTGTTTGAGAGGATACTCTCTGCCCGCATCGTCCGGCACCTCCGCGAGGTGGGCCCCGATCTGTCGGACGCCCAATTTGGTTTTCGGGCGGGGCGTTCGACGGTCGATGCCGTGCTGCGCCTGAGGGCCGTTACCGAAGAGGCGGTGAGCTGTGGCGGCGTGCTGTTGGCGGTGTCGTTGGACATCGCCAACGCATTTAATAGTCTGCCATTTAGCTGCATCAGGGAAGCACTCCACTACCACGGGGTGCCAAAGTACCTGAGGCGGCTTGTGGCAGACTATCTTGAGGAGCGTACCGTCATGTACGAGGACCGAGACGGTGTTCTAAGGCGGCGGCTCATGTCGTGCGGTATTCCGCAGGGGTCTGTACTCGGACCACTCCTGTGGAACATGGGATACGACTGGGCCCTTCGAGGTCGTCTTCCCCCCGGGCTGGGCGTACTTTGTTACGCAGATGACACATTGGTCACGGCCCGGGGGATGAACTTTCAAGAGGCGGCGCGCCTGGCCACCACCGGTGTCTCATTGGTGGTCGGGCGAATTGAGGCGCTGGGTTTGCGGGTGGCCCTGGACAAGACGGAAGCCCTTTTGTTCCATGGGCCCCGTCGTGGTCCACCCTCCGGCGCCTCCATCGTGGTCAATTCGGTCCTCGTACCGGTTCAGGCCCAGATGAAGTATCTGGGCCTGATCCTCGACGGCAGGTGGCTCTTCGACGAGCACTTCCGACAGCTTTCTCCAAAGCTAGTCGGCGCTGCTTCTGCCCTTGGGCGACTTTTGCCCAATCTGGGTGGAGCTAGCGTCGCGACGAGAGGGCTATACACGGGGGTTGTCCGGTCAATGGCGCTGTATGGTGCACCGGTGTGGGCGGCGGCTCTGACCGCCCAGAATAGGGCTCGCCTCTGGCGCCCTCAGAGGATATTGGCGGTTAGAGCCATACGTGGTTACCGCACCGTATCGACGGAGGCGGCGTGCGCCTTGGCCGGAACTCCCCCGTGGGATTTGGAGGCGGAAGTGCTCGCCGAAGTTTATCGGCGGACGGCTGACTTCCGGGCGCGTAGCGGCATACGGCCCCCGCCCGAAGAGATACGCGAGTGGCGAGAGGCCGCTCGTCGAGCCATAATGGCTCGTTGGTCGTCCCGGCTGGAGGCTCCACGTGCTGGTTTTGCCGCCGTGGAGGCTCTCCAGCCGGTCATCGCCGAGTGGGCAGGGCGGCAGCACGGGACCCTTTCCTTCCGACTGACGCAGGTCCTTTCCGGGCACGGTTGCTTCGGCAAGTATCTGCACTCGGTCGCCAGGAGGGAATTGAGTCCCGCCTGTCACCACTGCGACTGCAGTGAGGACTCGGCTCAGCACACGCTAGCGGTTTGTTCCGCTTGGGCGGCGCAGCGTGGGGTCCTCACTGCAGTTATTGGAGGAGATCTCTCGCTACCGGCCGTCATACGCTCCATGGCCGGCAGCGACAGTTGTTTTACCGCGGTCGCAACCTTCTGCGAAGACGTAATTTCGCGGAAGGAGGCGGCGGAGAAGGCCCGGGAGGACGCTATCCACTCGGACCCAATTCGCCGCCGGCGAGCCGGGCGGCGGAGACGCGCATACCAGCGCCTCATGCCGCCTTGAGTGTGGCCGCGAATGGACGGGACGGGTTTTCCCCTTCATCCGCTATAGTGGCCAGCCGCGAGGAGGTGACGTGTGTGTGTGCCGGACGTCACCTAAATGGAGAGTTTATCCGCAGATGGCGCCCACGAAAGCGGGCAGGCGCTAGGAGGGATTAGGATGTCGTAATAACAGCTGTTCCCGAATCCCTCCTCTCTCAGGCGCAGAGTGGCACACCGTGTGGTTTTAGTCGGTCCGATTCCGACACACCGCCCCGCCGTAAACCCCGGTGGGGTGACGGCCCGTGGGGGTTTCCACACGTTAAAAAAAAAAAAAAAAAAAAAAAGGTTAGGTTAGGTTAGGTTAGGTTAGGTTAGGTTAGGTTAGGTTAGGTTAGGTTAGGTTAGGTTAGGTTAGGTTAGGTTAGGTTAGGTTAGGTTAGGTTAGGTTAGGTTAGGTTAGGTTAGGTTCTGGATGTCGTAATAACAGCTGTTCCCGGTCCCTCCTATGTCAGGCGCAGAGTGGCACACCGTGTGGTTTTAGTCGGTCCGATTCCGACACACCACCCCGCCGTAAACCCCGGTGGGGTGACGGCTCGAGGGGGTTTCCACACGTTAAAAAAAAAAAAAAAAAGGTTAGGTTAGGTTAGGTTAGGTTAGGTTAGGTTAGGTTAGGTTAGGTTAGGTTAGGTTAGGTTAGGTTAGGTTAGGTTAGGTTAGGTTAGGTTAGGTTAGGTTAGGTTAGGTTAGGTTAGGTTAGGTTAGGTTAGGTTAGGTTAGGTTAGGTTAGGTTAGGTTAGGTTAGGTTAGGTTAGGTTAGGTTAGGTTAGGTTAGGTTAGGTTAGGTTAGGTTAGGTTAGGTTAGGTTAGGTTAGGTTAGGTTAGGTTAGGTTAGGTTAGGTTAGGTTAGGTTAGGTTAGGTTAGGTTAGGTTAGGTTAGGTTAGGTTAGGTTAGGTTAGGTTAGGTTAGGTTAGGTTAGGTTAGGTTAGGTTAGGTTTTTTTTTTTTTTTTTTTTTTTAAAAGGCACCCGCCATCGCAGGGTGTTGCAGCCTCCTGTGACTCATGCAAGTGTCACAGATCGTTTTTAAAACTAGTACATGTTTTCGTGTGACCTTGCTTAGGTCTTAGTGATTTATATTAGCTTAACAGTGTATTTAACAGGCTACTCCTGAACATTCCGAGCCAGCTTGTTCGTTAATTCTAAGTGTAGCTAGCTGTACAATATTTTCACATGCCGTCCTCGAACACTCCAGACCAGCCCGTGCTTATTCTATCCCTACGTTACAATTTACTACGGCTCCAGTTACATCTACTTTAGACCCACTTACCACATTATGCTAGTGTTCCTAATTCTACATACTTTTACTTAATCTAAGCTACTATATATAGTTGGTTACTTATTCTAATTACAGATATTCTTATTTACTATATGCTTTTTCTTTGATATTTATTATATATTACTATTATATATAAACTATCAAATTGCTTATGCTGCCTTATTTCTATTATTTACTATTTTAACAATTTCTTCACAATATTCTATAAAACTACGATTTTTGTTCTTATCTGCTAATATTTTGCTCAGATTTTCTGTGCACATCTTTGTACTTATTAAGTGCTCGAGGTCGTATCGAGTTTTTGCGTGAATTGGACACTCGAGTAGTAAGTGGAGCACACTCTCTTCTTTGTCAGGCTCACAAACGCAAAATGGGGTGTCCCTACATCTAAACCTATGGAGGTATTGGGCAAATCCTCCATGCCCTGTGAGCACCTGAGCCAATCCTGGTGTTATGGTTATCCGCCGGATGGTGTGATATGCGTTCACCGCATCAGGAAGAAACACTTTCGTGACGGAGGCGGTTTCGCCTGACTGGAACCTCTTGTTCCATTCGTCCAGGGTATCCTCACGGATACACCTTTTGACGAATGAGATCGGGCAGCGATCGTAGTCAGGCAACCTCCGGCACGAAAGTGCTGCCTCCTTTGCCAGATGGTCAGCGCGTTCGTTTCCCAGGAGACCTGCGTGAGCTTTGATGTAAAACAATGCAACAGCTTTGTTCTGACCAATAGCCACTCGCAGGTTTTCGCGCGTCTTAATGGCTAGGGGATGAAGTGCTTCGTGGTTGGTAACGGTCTCTAGTGCGGATCTGGAGTCACTGTAGATGCCGTAAGTGCATTCGTTACGCTTCAGTACCTCACTCGTGGCTCGACATATGGCAAGGAGTTCCGCCTGGTACACCGTGCAGTACGCGGATAGACTGAGCTTAACGGTTTTTATCTCGGCCTCGCCGTTCCAGATGGAAAGCGCCGCTCCGACTTTGCCGTCAAGCTTGCTGCCGTCGGCGTATATTCGCACCGCCTGCACGTTGTTTTCGTGAACATGAGCTTGAGTCATCAAGCTAGCGAAACTCAGTGCCATATGTGTCGCCGGGTGAGACACCTCCGCGAACCCCACTACTCGTTCTACCTCCCTATCTCCCATCACTAGCCGAGACGACCCTTTCCTGGCCTCATACAGAGCGGCTGCTTCTTGTACTCTGAGGTCGAGAGGCAGTATCCCGGCCAGTATCAACGCCGAGTTTAATGAAACCGTACGGTATGCTCTGCATAATTTTTGAGCGAAGCCTCTTTGCACCGCGTTCAAGGCTTTCTGTACCCCGACTTTTTTGGCTGCAGGTGCCCACACGCCCGCACCATAGGTGATGATGGGTTCTACGGCGGCGAAATAGATACACCTGATAATTTCAGGGTGTAGACCCCAGCTGACCTTGGCGGCACGCGAAAGCTGTTTGTAGATGTTTGTTGCCTTTCTACACACGTTTGCAACATGTGTGTTGAAGGTCAGCTTCTCGTCTATGGTTAGACCCAAAATCCTAACCTCCCTTGACATGCCAATGCGGATCCCTCCCATGCTCAGTTGTGGGATGTCGTATTTTAATTTCCGCGTTAGTAGCATTGCGCACGTTTTGTGCGGTGCGAATTTTAACTTGTTCTGAGCTCCCCACTCTTGAACGTACGAGAGAGCCGCACTCGCCCGCCCCGAGATGTCAAGGGCCGTATCCCCGGTAAAAATAAGGACCACGTCGTCTGCGTAAGCCTGACAGTACACCTCTCTTCGTTCCAATTCGTGTAGTAGTGGGTCAAGGAGGAGATTCCAGAGCATCGGTCCGCTTATCGATCCTTGGACGCAACCTTTCTGGGTGTTTTTTGTGTGTACCTCCCCAGCGTACCTTAAGCCGACTCTTCTGTTGTCGAGATAGCTGTTCAGTAGCCTCCTTATGTTGACCGGACACTTTTCCTCAGCCAGTCTGACTTTTATAGCCGGCCACCATGCGCTATCGAAGGCCCCCTCTATATCCAGTGATACTAGGACTACGAGCTTTTTCAGCTCAATATTTGCCCTGATGTGGTTCACTAGATTATATAAGGCGTCTTCGGTGCTCCTCTGGGGCATAAAGCCGTACTGGCGAGTACTGATCCTCGGTACTAGGTGCCACCTGATCCTTGCTACTACCATCTTTTCCAGGATCTTCCCCAAGACTGGTAGCAGACCAATAGGTCTATAGGCCTTGGGGTTCTGGTAATCTTCCTTGCCCGGTTTTCTCAGTACCACTACTGTGGCTTCCTTCCAGATGTCCGGGAAGTAGCCTATCTCTAGGCATTTGTTATACAGGGCAAGGTACACATCCGGATCCTGGGCGACTGCTCGACAACAGATGTCCGCTGTGAAGCCGTCCGCCCCTGGAGCCTTTTTCGGGTTAAGGCTCACCATCGCGGTCCTTAGCTCGTTCTTAGTAAACAGCGGATCAATGAGGTCATCATGACCCGGGGCGTTTATCTCTCGTGCTATTTCTCTTATTTGGCGATGGTGTTCACTATCCGTCTCTGCGGCATCTTCGGGGAAAAAAGTTGCGGCTAGTAAGGCAGCTGACTCCTTTGGGTTTTGGTACACACCGTCCTTTCTAAGCGGCAGGTCTTCCTGTCGCTTTGCGGTCTTACCGATGACTCTATATATTCCCTCCCACATGCCCTCTCTGTCTTGTCTTTGACAGAACGCCTTCCAGCTCTGTATTTGGGCTTTCTTGGCTTGGCACTCATAATATTCTTTAGCTTGCAGGTATAGACTGACAACTTTATCTTTACGATCTTGTGCTGCTCGTTTAATTCGACGTTTCTTCGTGACCATATCTTTCTTTAAATGTGCAAGTTCGTCTGACCACCATGGTGTTGAGACTTTTGTCTTTGTGGCCTTTTGTGGTATGCTCTCTCTACACGCAGATGTTAATAGGATTGTTAGGGTGTTTACTACGGCATCTAGTTGGATTGGCTCTTTGACTCTGCCTATGGTTTCCAAGGTTACGTCCTCTGAGTGCAATTGTTTAAGTTTTTCATCAAACCTCTCCCAATTGGCCTTTTTTGTGTTATATAGGCGAGTCGTACGCTGAATGCATATCCCTTTCTCCTTTCGTATGTTTAGTTTAAAGATGATGGTATTGTGGTCTGAGCTAGTCAGTCCTTCATCAAGTTGCCAGTCTGTGATTATGGGTATTAGGTTCGTGGAACAAGCTGTGATGTCCACATGGCTGGTGTACCTTCTATTTCCCCGTATAGTATCGAAGGTTGGTGTTTCGCCCCTATTTAATACCTGCAAGTCCGACTCTTCCAGGGTCCCGGACATTTCTTTACCCCTGTGGTCGTTTATGGTGCTTCCCCACCAGGTGTTCTTAGCATTGGCATCGCCTCCAATGAGCAGTTTTTTTAAGCCCACTTTCGCTGCCACTTGTTTGACCTTTTCAAGGTATGGTTCAATGGGCTGATCGGGCTCAAAATAGAATGAGACTACTGCGATTTCCCACGCTTTGGACCGGATCCTCACCACTAAGATGTTGTTTGTAGTGAGTTCTGGGCACTGTATGATGTCGAGATCGGGGTCGAAAACTACCACTGCTGCTTTCACAGTCCCACTTCCATCGTCCTCGCATTGGTATATTCGCGCTCCTCGGTAGCTCTTCATTCTACGGATCCCACCCACATATGGCTCCTGAACTAGGGCGAAAGCTAGCTTTCGTTTGAAAGCCTCTATCATGAGTTCTTGTGTCGCAAGCTCCTTTCGTTGGAGGTTTGCTTGAGCCACTGCATAACTGCTGGTGGAGTTGCCTGCCCATTTTTTGCTGACCAGTTCGACATTAGCAGTACGCTACTCTTGCTCTAGCCAGAGCCTCCCATCTTCTGCGCACGGGGCATTCACTGCTGAAGGCATTATGCTCAGCGCTAGGTGCTTTTGCATGCATACAGTTTATGCATGACGGGGCTACTCCGGCGAGCAAGTCAGCGCATTGTGTTCTTGTGTGAGGTCCCCCACAGTGGCTACATTTTTCTGTTGTGTCTTTACAGAATTTTTTACTGTGTCCGTAGCCCAAACAGCATGTACACTGTACTAGAGGGGATTGATCTTCAACTTTTACCCTCTGGATGTCTATGTGTAGAGCTGTTTTGTTGAGGATCTTGTTGTAAAGTTTTGGTGAAACCTTGATCACCACATGATGTGTGTGGGGATTCCTCGTCTTCTTTTTATACTTGACCACTAGTCTTTGGTCGTCTTTTTCAAGATCGTGGAAGAGCTCGATGTTTTGATTTTTAATCGCCTTGATTATGTCGTCGTCCGAGTTGTATTTCAATACGTCCTTAAGGACGAGCAGCGGGTCCTTGTTTTTGATATCTTCCACGATCAAATTCCCTCCTGAACCGGTCAGCCGTTCCTTGACTTCGTCTCTCTCCTTCTCTGTTCTACAGCCCACTACTACTTTCCGGTCTCTGGCCTTTCTGACACGATCGATCGTCACCCAGCCCTCTTTAGCGTTAACAGCTTGCCGTATCTTACTCAGGACCTCTTCTCCTGTCTCTGTTGCGTCTTTGGACGCAATGACGATAGAGTGGAGAGTTGTCTGCTCTTGAGGTTGCCTTATTATATCCCTCGCTGCTATATTAGCGTAAGTTGGTTTTTTGGGATGTTGTACTTGGTCCTCCAAGGTCCTCTTTAGATCTTCGATTTTTGCTGTATTCTCTTTGATAACCCTGATGTGATCGATCATTATCGATGTCAGATGGCGTTCGTTTTCACTAGGCTGTTCTTGAGTACTTTTTACATGCTCTTTTTCCTGGCCTTTCCCATTCCCCTCTGCTTCTTTTACTAACTCATAGAGTCGTTCAATCGCTGCTGCCACATCAGTTTTGATGTCTGCCCTGATGTTTCTGGACTGGCCAAGAAGCGTCTTGGCCCGAATCAAATTGGCTTTTGCTTCTGCGGTTCGCGTTGCGTACTTGGGCTTAGCAGTCGGCGATTGAACTTGCGGTTCTGCAGATATTCTGCGTGCTGGGACTTTGGTCTCGATTGGGGCCACGGTCTTATTTCGCGATTTGGTAGGGGCACCTGGAGCTACTTTGCTTGGCGACTTTGTAGGTGACGTCGGTTTACCTGCTACCTTCCCGATCTCCCACTCGCCTATGCTGCGTCTCACACTAGATGCCCTAATTGGTGAGTTCGAGGGACCTGCCCTGTCGTCCGTTCGGCTGTCGGTTTTGGGAGACGTGTCCATGGTCCTTTTAGCAGGTGTTCTATGCATGTACATTGTACTAAGTCACAGGATTTGTCAAAAGTTAGTTTAGTGTGTTGTAAAGGTCACACTAAACTGTCAATAATAAAGAAATAAAACAATAAGGATTAGGAAACAAAATCACGATAAAACAGTTCTATCCAGTCTTAACCTAGGTAAATTCGTAAAAATTGTATAGGAGTAAACGCGTCAATAAAGCGGACGGGTAAGTGTCCAACCGTTTAATTCTAAGCGTACCGGTCAAAAAACACGGTACGCAAGAGTAGTTTTGGTTTTTGTTACAAAAATGTGCACAGATATAGTTTGGCTCTACATGCACCATGTAAAGCCCTAGCACAGGTGTATTCTGTATAACGTTGATGCCGGTAATTACAGTGAAAACACTTGAGGCATTCAAATATCTTTAGAGAAGAGTTTTCTCTATGTAGAGCACTTTAGTATTCGTCACCCTCCTGTGTTGGGTCCCTAGCATGTACCCTATGCCCTAAACTACCCGAAACACTACTTCCAGAACCCAAGTTCCAAATGACTCTATATAGAGTCGTTTCAGTGCCGGCACCAGATAGGTCTCGGCGTGGCCAGTTATTTGACACCAAATAGTACACTGATCGGAGCAGAAATGGCTGAGTTATTATAACTCAAAGTTTTGCCTCAAGTTTCGGTTACGTAATTCGAAACCGAAATTGACCCCCCTTAAAAATATAAAAATGTCTAATTTTTTCAGGTTAACGGGTTCAGCTAGCTCAAAAAATAACATCAGCGGTCTCAGATCTCGAGTCGGCCCTCTGGCTTCGGAGTTATAGGTTCTAAAAGTTTAGGGAGATTGAGGTTCAGAGAATTTTCTAGGTCTTGCTTATCCTAAAAATTTTTATAAACCCTTATCCTAAAAATTTTTATAAAAGGCGTACACGAAAATTAATTTATTCAGGCAACAGGGCCTGAAAAAATACTGTCTTAAAGTCCAATATCTTATGACTAATCGCTGCTTAGTTTCTAGTAATTACTTATGCACTAACTAAAACCTAAAAACTTAAAGTCCTTATATCTTCGTTATTTTAACTCCGATTTTGAACGAAGAAGTTTCAGGTTAATTGTCTTATGTTGATCTTTATTTTAAAATAGTTAGTGTAGGGTTGGGGGTGGAATATTCAACCCTTAACAGCCTTAGTCTTATTTTCACTTTCACTGAATGTATTTTGTGCTGTATTTTGAAAGTTTGTGAAGCGATTTGGACAAATTAAACTTTAAAATAATCTGCAGTTTGTACACTTTGAGCAAAAACTTCAAAAAGTTAGGGTCGTCGCTTTAAATTAAAAGTTAGGGCTGTCAAAAGTTTGTAACACTTTGCACTTTAATAAAATTAGAACCACTTAACTTTTTAGTAGTCTTGAAGTGGATTCCTTGTCTCCATGTAGTCCTGCACCAGATTCGCCAGTTAATTTTGTTCTGGAGGTTCGGGATCAGGGACCTCGTGGCCACGCGGTTTTCGGAAAAACCGCTGTAACTTTCCCGAACGTGGCCGGAAAAATATGAGAGGGGTCTCAAAAGGTAGGTACCCCCGAGACGCACCCTTCCACAGTTGAAAAAACAGGGGTCACCGATCTTGATTCGTGGCAATCTAAGTTTTTGTGAAAATTTTGCACAATATTAACCCAGAAAATAGGTTAATGTTCTGGGAAAATCCACAGTTTAACTCCGATTTTCACAGGAACTTCACGCCCATATAGAGCTCGCGAAAACGAAACTTTTGATGTATCGCACTTCACTGTTATGAGAAATTATACCACAACTTGGAATTTTCGAGCGCGGAGCGACTTAAAAACGCTGTTCACGCGGCGGCTTAGCGTGCGGGACTGGTTAGGTTAGGTTAGGTTAGGTTAGGTTAGGTTAGGTTAGGTTAGGTTAGGTTAGGTTAGGTTAGGTTAGGTTAGGTTAGGTTAGGTTAGGTTAGGTTAGGTTAGGTTAGGTTAGGTTAGGTTAGGTTAGGTTAGGTTAGGTTAGGTTAGGTTAGGTTTTTTTTTTTTTTTTTTTTTTTTTTTTTTTTTTTTTTTTTTTTCTGTGTTTTTGACGTTATGTGTTATTGCGTCATTTGGAAATTTTTTGAATTAGTGCTGTGTGTTGTGCG